>HG995384.1:5000000-6250000 GCA_905333075.3 Atethmia centrago
ACCCTAGCGTGGGTGCCCTTGGATTACGTTTCAGACAATAGGCCCCGCAGTGCGTAGTTATATATATTTTTTATGTTTCCGCTTTACGTCGTGAGTATTTTATTAGTGTGTTGTAGGCATTCGTTTCTCGACACCTCGGGTTCCGAAGGGCCGGTTGTTCGACAAATATCTGTGTTTACATACTTGTCTATTAGCTCTTCTATTGAGGTTGGTCGCGGAATGCTAGGAACTGCAAGTTACTTTTTATTAAATTCTTAGTCTACATGATGGTGAGTCCAACAACAGACAGTGAGTAAACGTGTTCATCAGTCGTCATTCCATCTCTGCATGAAAAGAAGCTTTGTCCTTTTAGTGGGGTTTATACAGCACCCTCATTGCTTATCGCACTTTCAATCCCAGTTCGAGAGTTTTGAAGGATAAACTCAAACTCAAACTCAAAGCATTTATTTCAATTAAACCATTTACAGGCACTTTTGAATTGTCAAGGAGTCGGTCAGTTAGAAATATGAAGCTAGTTGCACATTCCAAAGCGTAGTAGGTACCTATGGGGAAGAATGGGCAAGAAATTCCATGGACACTCTTTTAAATTAAATTGATACATAAAGATTAGTACGAAAATAATGTTGAAATTATAACTAAATGTGAGGACGATGTAAAATAAAAAAACGCGTCCATAGTAGAAAGAGAAACAAAAACAATTTCTAAATAAAATAATTACAAATAAGCCGAGGACGCTAAGAGGTGACCAGATATTGCTAATCCATTGCTTCATAGGTTTAAAAAATTCGTCTGCTCAACAAGGTAAATAACGCAATGACACGTTAATTGCGTTATTTACGTTGGGCAGACAAAATTTTCGGTGAACGGTGAACTGTCAAAATGAAACCCATTGCGATCAATTGTCATTTTGTGTGTTACGGAATTACCCCGCTAGTTATAAAAATACCACCCACCGATTTCTGAACCCTGATTTTCTCACATTAATCAGTTCTGCAGCTGTTGCGATTGGCAGAAGCAACAAGAGCGAATAAAAACACTTTAATTTTTATAACGTGAAGTAGCATTCAAAGCCGATCCTTCGTACAACTCGGTTACAAGCCCATGGCTTCCATTATTCTATTACCAACTAAAACATGTGTTGTATCTCCTTATTTGGAGCGGCGATAACCGGCATATTTTATGGGAATTATAATGAAAGAGCCGGGAATGGACCTCGTGACCTTGCGCGACCTAATCTGTGTGAATTAATCAGTGAACGTTTGGCTGGGTTGCCAGATCTACTTCCAATTTTGCGAGAGGAAAGGTTGTTAATATGATGTAGTAGTAATAGAAGATACCTAAGTAAGGAATGAAATATTAGGGATATAATAAACCTTTTTGTTTTTTGTCGTTGTATCAGAAAAATACGTTTATTCAGCGTTATTGACAAAAAAAAAAACATTACCACAGATATTGTCTCATCTAAGATATGAAGCTAACAACTGCCGATTTATTTATGTAAAAATCTCACCGTGAAAGCTTAGGTGAAGTGAACTGTCACCAGTGTCAATCTTCAAAATTTTTATGCCATTTTGTATAGCTCCAGATATAATCTTTTATTCCTATCAAGTAGGACTGGCTGATCTAGATCAAGTCCATATTCGGTAATTATAGGCAAAATAAACACTTATTTTGCCTATATTTATAAATGTTGCTTAAAGTTAAGACAAGCTTAAACGTCAAAAAATAAGTGCTTACACTTTTTTTTCCCGCTCAAATAATCAAATCAAATAACTTCTCTCGATCTGGGTATCGGGTGGAATGACCGCTCAATTCACCTAAGTTTTTACGGAGACATTTTTACAGAATAGGGTCTTACACTCATTTTTGAAAAGTGTCTTAATTAAATTCTATAGTGCTAATATGCCTCAAAAATCACAATTTTTTTATTCAATTGGTAAGTGTCATAAAAATGCATTTAAATTTTACATTTTCAATTTCGCGCGTAGTTTGACGAAAACGCTGGACGCAGTGGACGCCATGTTGCTCTGTGGTCATGACGTCACTTGGCTAGTAAACAAATGCGCTGATCTATTATCTAACTATCAGTTGACAGTTTTAGTTTACTTAGCGGTATGACGTAATAACATGGCGGCTACTATTTCATGGTGTTTTTTAACAGATTAGAAAAACTGAAAACGTTGAATTGAATTTTAAAATTTATTTTGTTATTTTATGAACTAAAAGTAACATTTTCCGACTTCTTTTTGCCTAAACTATCTCAATAAGCTATTTATAGATTTTTTCTCGTATGTAGTAAAATACCCTATTGACCGGCAGTTACTTACTTACCTACACAGCCACTTTGCTAATAAAGCTCCATAATGAAACGCACAGTATTTTTTTATTTTTGATCTTTAACATCTTTCCTCTCGCTTTCTGTGTGGGAGTGATTTCGTGAAAAGGGACGGAAGTGTGTAACAGGAAGTGACAGTTTGAGCATGGAATAAGTAAGTACTTTTTAATAGCATGGAATTAGTGTACTTATGGAATTAGTAAGTACTATATAGATTGTAAGTAGAGGGGGTCGAATTTCGACCAGTGGGCGACCATTAGTAATTAATAATTAATTATTCGAATAAATATTTCAGTATTTAATTTAGCATTTTAAAATTTTGAAGTTAATTTATGTCGCTGCTCAGTTGCTTATTACCAAGGTGAGAATTCAGATGTTACACATCATATGCGACTACTGTAAGGCTCGTTGGTTTTTTTTGTATCAACTTGTATTGTCCCACTGCTGGGAAAAAGTCTCAAGTATAAAACATCAAGTATTAGTTCCTATAATTCTTTCGACATCGACCAGAGAACTAATCTTTGTAACAAGGCTACTTGCGTCCATAATGTATGCCGCCAGATGATTGATGAGCCCGACTCTAATAAATCTGAGGTTATGTACAAATAATATGCAGTTCATGTTAGAATCACAATAAGCAAGGAACAGTTATGTGTGTCTTAATTCAGCTATGTTGATGATGGAAAGAAAGGGTAACGGGGTTCTATTTTTTCCGGGTGTGTGATTTGTATGCCATTTTGCTCCAGATATAATCTCTCTATTCCTATCAAATAGGACTGGCTGATCTAGATCAAGTCCATATTCGGTAATTTCTTTCGCCTATATTTATAAATGTTGCTTAAAGTTAAGACAAGCTTAAACGTCAAAAAATAAGTGCTTACACTTTTTTTTCCCGCTCGAATAATCAAATCAAATAACTTCTCCCGCTCTGGGTGGAGCGGGAGGGTGTGTCAGACTCTTACTGACTAAAACCCACCCGTATTCCTTCCGTTGCCTGTGTTGCCAGGGGCCTCGGTAACCCTTTCGAACTTTCCCGCGACCCCGGCAGGCATCGGCCCTATTGGACCCCTACACTGGTGCTGACGACATCTCTTTGATGCGCGCTTGGAACACAACGCGCTGTCGACCCGGGCCTGGTCCTTACCGGACGGTGAGCTACCCATTGCTCACCGTCCGCAAGCCCGCGCCTACGGTGGCCAGAAATGGGCCCGGGATTCCCGATGCCCAGGGCGACTCCTGCGGCAGCTAGGGGCGAGAGGGCGCGAAATTTGCCTTTCCGTCCCGCCTCGTCCTTTGCGAGCATTCCTGCATCGCACAAAAAGGTGGCGGCTGCTCGTGATGCAGCCGTCACCTCCTGCCCAGACAAGCTTAATCGTCAAAAAATAAGTGCTTACATTGACGTTTAAGGCGCTGACAAGACCCAATTGACCAAAATAGGCTGATCTTAAGAAAAAAAATTGCTAAATCTGTACAGTTTGTGGTAGTGGAAAAAAATATATGTTAATTTTGAACATATTTCTCAGAACTTGGTTGTTACCAAAACACGTTTTGAAAAAAAATTGCGATACAAACTAACATTAAACTAACCTTTTACCTTGAGTTTTAATCCAAAATATCTGTATTTAATGTCAACATACGTTACGTATTTAATTATTAACAAAAATGTCTTATTTGAATGCAGAACTTGGTTGTTTTTTATTTTCGATTAATCAACTCAATTTTGAGTAAATAGATAATTGCTACATATTTTGCAATAAATTACAAGCGTTGTGTCATCGCGCTTCTCTTTCTTTTCTATGCAATATGACAGTGACCGCGGTTTAGGTGTTGTCAGCGTCTTAATCATTACTTAACTGCAAGGAACGAATATAAATGAGGCGGGGATTATGTTTACCATGTACTAGAATAGGTTACTAATGAAAATTTCGTTAGACCTGATAAAAACCTCCTTTTACAGAAGATCTATGTGCAGAATCCTTTTACTATGTAGATTTGTGTCACATACCAACACACAGGGTAAGCGCCATCGCATCTGGCAACCCAGCACTTAGCATACCACAGTAATAAGTGAGTCATTACAGGCTACACGGCGACTTGTGCCTTGTATTACCAGTATCTAGTCGTTACGTCACTATTTATTTAGTTATTACCAGTATAATAGTAAATTGATACGGACTCGTTGTTTTATTCATGAAATTGTAGAATGAAATTGGTTTGAGGTGGTGAATGTCGAATGGTTCTCGTCAACGAATGGAGTATGCAGATAAATAGACCTTTTTAGAGTGACTATATCGTAACAAAAGATTGTGAACAAACTATGAAAGATGTAAGAGTGCTGGATGCTTTCTTAAAACACAGCTTAGAACTAGGATACTGGGATGGAAGGAAAACTCCAAAAAGCCCGTTCAAATGTGCAGTAGAATGTTGGCTTTGCCATGCTCGCGGGTTTTTCGACAGTTTTCTCTATCATTTATGCTCAATAACACAAGTTTCTATGTTTTTTTTTTCTAAAGAACTCTCTAGTCGGTGGAATCTCTTCCAGGTGTTTATATTTTGAGAAAATTCCTTGACCTACAAGGAAGTCACGACCTTCGCTTCATCCTTAATCTATTTGACATAGCTGTGCCAGTGTACCCCGTCCCGCCATTTCCTTCCCTCCATAAAATTGTGAATGCGTCGCGGCAATGCCACTCAGATATAAACGCAGCAGACATTAGCGTTGCGTGGCGTGGCGCCTGTACATCACATACGTTAGTGGCAGTCACATTTAGTATGTTAATACGGCATTGTTCGACTGTGGAGTTAACGCGGTGGCAATTAATGTTGGACGGCTCCTTCGTCTGCTCCCACGCAACTCGCCATTCCTGGCGTGTACTATCTGTAGGGTTCGTAGATAAATTCTTGGTACCTGGCCAAATAACAATTTGTTAAAAAGACTGGAAAATATATAAAATCGTAGTAGGTATTGTTTACGTAAGGCTAATTATAACATTGTATTAATTTATTTAATTTATTATAGAGGAGGCTTACAGACTCATAAATATTATGTAAACGTAGGGAAATTTGCTAATTACAATCCCACATGTATAACTAGTTACAAGAAATTCGCGTTGACTAGTTATATAGTTAGGTAATGGCGCCGATTCCCTTGTTCACAAACTAAACTAAATTTAAGTTCAGTGCATCTTTGTCTTTCTATTTCATTAAGAAAAGGACAGAAGATATATTTTACTTTAGTCCTGTCAAATTAATCAGCGCTTGACGTAAATTGACGTAATTTTAGTAGGCAAGTTTTTAATCACGTCTAAACTTGTATAGAGTAGTGAGAGGCGCTGATTAATTTGACAGGACTAATCTAAAATTTATCTTCTGTCCTTTTCTTAATGAAAAAAAAGAAAAAAATGCACTGAAATTAAATTTAGTTTAGTTTGTGAACAAGGGAATCGGCACCAATAACTCGATAACAAATTAACAACTCGTAATAAACGATTTGCAAGGTAAAGAAACTGATTGTACAATAAAAAGCTAAAAACAACCCTTTAATACATTAAATATAGACTTTCTTTTTAAGTACATAATATACATATGTATAGTTGTACCTAAATAATTTCACTGTTTGCAAACAAGGAGTTGGTTTAAAAACACTGCATTTAAATATGACCTGCCTTTATACGCTCTGGGTAGATTGAGGATTTGTTTTAATAAAATAAGTTATAAGTACCTACCCTTAACATAAAATCTACCAAATTGAAATTATACAACAAAATTATAACAAAATCTTAAGGCACTTTAAAATCGTGATAAATAAGAACTCTTTTTCAATTTTGTAATATTTTTTTGCTGACGCTACCGACAGCGGTAAGCATTGTCCAATGTCCTCAGTAATCACGGTTCATTAAGCTTTCCCGATGCATACGAGCTTTTTTAAATTCGTCCGTGAACCAATTATTTGTTGTATTTAATAATGTGGGTATCATTACAATATAAATAGTGTATAATATTAACACTTTGTTGAAGTATATTAAGTTTGGAGCACAAAATTCCGCGAATGTATTCTAGTTCATGTTTTTTGTTTAATATTATTGTATTAACTATACAAATCTTAAAAACATTAAAAAAATATAAAACTATCCAAAAAGAATTTTATGCACGAACTTGCATAGGCCCCGACGAGATTCGAACTCGTGATCTCCTGTTTACTAGACAGGCGCTTTAACCAACTAAGCCACGGCGCCGCTTGTTGTGGATGATGAAATTATACACTACCTGTCACACACATGAGTTCACTGCCAATCTTGATGACACCAATTCGAATTTGGAATACGTATTAATCTCTTTTTATTATCACAATATGTTGCTTGTTAGAAAGAGATGGGGTATAGTATCAAGGTAATTGTATCTTTTTGGGTCGCACTGTTGCTAGGCTCGTTTTATTTGCGAATATAAGATTCAAATGTGTTATAAGTACTTTTTTATAGCAAGGAATTAGTAAGTACTTTATGCATGGAAATACTGTTACTAGTTCCGTGAGTACTAGTAAGTACCATAACGACGGTTTGAAATTTTCATGAATTATGGTCGAATTTCGACCAGTGGGTGACCTCTAGTAATATTTCATTCAAGTTTATGTCTGTGCATCAGACAATTGTAATCTAAAACCTTGAGAATTATAGTAGTACGCTGTACAGTATTGTTTTAATAGGGCTGACGAAACCTTATTAATTTAACATGCTAATTAATAACTGTTGGCTTACTCTTCTTATTTCTCAAGAATATACATTAAATGACATAATATCTGATAATAATATGACGTTATAGCAACTGAGTCAATAACGATAAGTCCACAGCCAATGAGTTGTCGCCAATACCTGCATTGTTTCTTCAAGGACCTAATTATCGTAGCGTGGATCGGTTACAATGTCGGGCGGTAGCGATAAGCGGCAGCGGGTATTGTCACTATACTACGGCGAAATAAAATCTTATTCAACGAAACTGCGAAAATTAACAGAATACCTGCCTATTGTAAAACATTGTGAAACACTACTTTGAATGAATTAAGTATATTTTTTTTTACATAAAAGTTCAAATTAACAATTAAGTAATCATTAAACTTTGATGAATGAAAAAATGCTCGCAAAAGTTGCGAATGGTTAGGCAGAGGTGTACCTATTATAGGACACCCACTGTTCGCCAGTTATGTTTAATTTATTAAAAGGCACATTAATAGTATGTTTTATATGTGCAAAGTCTAAAAGACGAGTGCCACACGAACTTTGCACACATTAAAAAGGCTAATTTTAGCCATCAGGCTATCAAATGACGTCACGTCTCGAGCACTTAAATATGAGAAGTCTGTCTCATTCATTAATTCATACATCCGCTTACATAATCAGCCTATAATGTTCCCACTGCTGAGACATAGGCCTCCTCTCTGTGAGAGGGAGTGGGCCGTAATCCACCACGCGGGCCCAGTGCGAGTTGGTAGATGTCACATGTCTTCGAATTTTTGGTTCTAGGACATGCCGGTTTCCTCACGATGTTTTCCTTCACCATTTTGAGAGCAGTGGTGATGAAATAATTTACACAAAGTAGAGCGCCTGTCTGGGTTCGAACCTACGATCTACAACTCGTAAGTCGCGGCCGTTACCACTGGGCCACCACTGCTCTCTCATTTATTTATAGAATGATAATCATAAACATCATCAATAGAACTACTAAGTTCATATTACCCGATTGAATGACGATTATTGTATGTATATTAAATAGGTACTCTATTTGAGGCCAATTGTAACTTTAGGCGCAAGACCCAATTGACCAAAATAGGCTTCTCTTAAGAATTTTGAACATATTTCCCAGAAATTGGTTGTCACTAAAACATGTTTTGAAAAAAATATCGATACAAACTAACGTTAAACTAACCTCTTACCTTGAGTTCTAATCCAAAATATCTGTTTTAAATATCACCATACGTTACGTATTTAATTAAGAACAAGAACGTCTTATTTGAATGCAGAACTTGATTGTTTTTTATTTTCGAATACTCAACTCAATTTTGAGTAAATAGATAATTGCTTCATATTTTGCAATAAATTATAAGCGTTGTGTCATGGCGCTTCTCTTTCTTTTCTATGCAATCCGACAGTGACCGCGGTTAAGGTGTTGTCAGCGTCTTAAGGACTTGTTTTACTGATTCTAATGATTATATTTTTCTGTAAAGCCATATTTGTGACGGTCGCGAGTCATATTTAAATCAACATACAACCTTACACTGACAATTATATTGGAAAAACGTAAGAAAATTAGAATTAGAAACCTTAGCGTATCCCGCTTAATATATACTTTTTTAAAGTTGGGTATATAATAGCCGGCTTTTAGCAATTCACTGCTGCACATAGGCTTTTCAAATAGCACTCTACCAAGTAGAATCATCTTCATTGGTTTTGTGGTCACTAGTACGGTAGCTGAGAATAAATTCCCCGGTTTGGTTCCCAGGCCCGAAGTAGTAAACGTGTTATTAGCAAATATCTATATCTAGCAAAATACCTAAACCATAAAGCAGCTAGTCCATTTTTCGAATCGACCCTAGAATCTCGTCATTAAGTCTTTGGAAAGGTCCCAAAGACCTAATGACATAGTATCAATGTGGGAAAAGGCCAGCTATTGTGTTTCAAACTCCTTGTCTTGGAACTGTCTCGACTGCCTCGTTGGTAGACCACTGGGTCTCAAGCGCTACTGCTGAGCATAAGGTCCTGGGTTCGATTCCCAGGTCGGACAAAGTATTATTGTGTTGTTCCATTAGGAATGTCTCAGTAGCAGCCCGGGGTCTGGATTTGTTCCCGGTTGATGGCAATAGGTTCGCCCTTACATGGGATTTAAACATAACTGGCGAAATGCGGGTGTACTATAGGTACACCTCTGCCTTACCCTGCGGGGAATACAGGCGTTATATTATTTGTTCCTTGGAACTGTAGGAAAGTATTCAACAATTTCAACGCAACTTTGAGGTGCCAACCCTATCGAACCAGTGAGCAGTAAGGCCTTTCTATCCTGAAGCCAATTCATTGTTTTTACACACACGTTCTTGACCCCGTGGCATATAGACTATAGACTTTTGTTATCTTGTGCTTAACTTGAAGTTCAAATAGTGACTTATCGTACTTATTGATCTTCCTGTTCTGCTGCCGAATTTGAGTTGTGGTTGCTTTTACCAATGGTGGTTTTTAAGTGGCTCCCATTTCTGAACATATTTTTTTTTTTGTGAATCATTCATTTCTTGGTGTCATCAGTATTTCTAAAGTGAAAACAGACGGTAAATTGATAAATTTACCGTCTGTTTTAGAAATACTAAACGTAGTTGCGAAAAGGCTAGCCAGGTGATGATCATGATAATGATCATCATTTGGCTATACCAGTCTATCCGGATGCAGCTGAATACCAATTTTTACGTGGAACGACTTTTCTCGTCGATCCCATAGTGTGGGATATGTTTGGTGGATAGGCCATTCAAAAATATTGCGGGTCTTTGAACAGCATGTTTTGATTCAGGGATCCGCTTGCGTAATATTAAGCATTAAAATTATTAAAGTGCTAATTTTTTGTTAGAGTTAAGTGTCCCCTGCCAGCTAAATGGTTGTTACTACATATAGAATAGAATACTCTTTATACTACTCTTTTTTATTTATTCTTTTCTTTTCATTTAATGAAATTAAAAGGAAGACCATCAGAGCTAAGTAGAGTTTACAAGTTAACGATTTCAAGTCGACCAACTTTAATTTCGGTTGGAGAATTAACGAGTATATAGGTATATCGATGCATGGGAGAACATATTTTTCAAATACAATGTTAAATTTGTTTTTGGGATAAATTCATCCCAATCCAGCTACGGAACCCTTCATTGTGCGTGGTCCGGCACACACTTGGCCGGTTTTGAACTATTCCTACATTCCCTTCAATATAGGTGCCATAACTTACCATATTCTTATACTCCACCATCACATGGCAACACCCACCTCTCAGTCACCCACGGAAGTTAATCCGTAATAAACTATGTAAACAGATGTCTATCTCCAACCTAATTAATATAAATGATACAGAAGACACAGCCAGTATTCGTTTCAGGTCGCTCGAGTGTAAAATTATATGATTCACATCATAGTTTTTAATTAATAAACAAGTTGAGCTTTATCTAATTAAAGGTTATCTCGGTGAGGAGAAGTCGTTAGTTATTTTCGCCTCGAGTTTCTGAGGGTCGGTGATTTGATTTGGTTTCTATGGTTGTCGTGTCTTCGAAATTTGAGTATTTTGGCGTCACATAGTTGAAGGATTGTTGAGAGAAATAATCGGAGTATGTATGAGCACTAGCCTGAATACATACTTCGAATATTTCTCGTCACATACTTGAAGGATTGTTGAGAGAAATAATCGGAGTATGTATGAGCACTAGCCTCGATACATACATCGAATATTTCTCTTAGTTTTGGTCAGATTTTGAGTTCCTACCAAAAGCAGATTGGTGGTCGTGACACAATGTTTCTTTAAGTCCATTCTAAGAGGTAGGCCTATCATTCAGATTTGGTGCTGATAATAATGCTAAAGATATAAATGCCCAAAACGCTGACAAATCAAAAAAAATATTTTTGATCTTAAAGCGCTGACAAGACCCAGTTGACCAAAATAGGCTTCTCTTAAGAAAAAAAATTGCGTAATCTGTATAGTTTGTGGTAGCGGAAAAAATATATGTTAATTTTGAACATATTTCCCAGAACTTGGTTGTTACAAAAACACGTTTTGAAAAAATTTTTTGAATACTCAACCCAATTTTGAGTAAATAGATAATTGCTTCATATTTTGCAATAAATTACATGCGTTGTGTCTTCGCGCTTCTCTTTCTTTTCTATGCAATCTGACAGTGTCCGCGGTTTAGGTGTTGTCAGCGTCTTAATCTAAAGAAAGCTGAGAACATTATGTAGTTCGGTATACAGAGAAGCCTATTTAGTATACCTGCTACAGTTAAGGCTAAATTAATGTTTCGAAAACTCTAAAGAACGCCTTTCCAAATATAGCCACAATATTTCCCCAATATCTCCCACTTTCCACTTAAAACCTGACAGATAAGAAAGTCTCTGAACTTTTCGTTCCAGTGACTGCTCCCGAGTCGAGAGTGGTATATAAATACAACATCATATACATATGTGATATAACAATCACCCCTTTATTTCCGTGCTTGATGGCCTGAAGCATCGTTATTACAAGCGGTAAGTATGTACGACTTTCGATGGCCGACAATAATGTGAGCATACAGGTGTGTTGCAAGTTATAAGAGTAGCGGGATAAAGAGACTCCTTTGTAGGGTTCTGTAGTAAACAAGGAACCCTTATAGTTTCGTCTGTCTGTCTGTCCCCGCTGTAGCTTAGAGACGCTTAGTACTAAAAAGCTGTAATTTCGCATAGGTATACATATTACTCGTAATCACGTCGACAAAGTACTTTCCCTTGCACGTAATGTGGGGATGATATTTTTTTCTCGTCTACCCCATGGTGTGAGTAATCGTTGGATAGGCCGTTCAAAAATATTTCGGGTCTGTAAACACCACTATTCGATTCAAGGATCCGCTTGCGTAATATTAAGCATTAAAGTGCTAATTTTTGTTAGAGTCAAGTGTGGGGGACACATGCCAGCTAAATGGTTGTTTATGGAGATGTGAAAAAATTCAGTAGTACATATAATGAAATTAAAAGGAAAACTATCACAGCTAAGTGGGCTTTACAAGTTAACGAGTAATAGTCGACCAACTTAAATATGCAGTTGGAGAATTGATCGTGGCATATATCGATGTATGGGAGAACATGTTTTTCAACTACAATGCTAAGCTTGTTTTTGGGATAAATTCATCATCATCATCCCAACTTCTCAACACTACGGAATCCTTCCTTGTCCGACACGCACTTGGTCGGTTTTTCAAGATGGAATCTAAACATGGGACGTTTCTTAAAATATTCCTTTCTTACTCAGAGAGTCTGATCTTCTTTCAGTATTTTGTCGTAGACTTTTGAAATGAAGCAAGGTCTAGCGTTGCAGCCGTGTTTTACAGCGGATTTTGCCCAGGCTGATAAAGTCCTGAACAGGCTCTTCCTCATAGTATGGGATCTGTCCTTCTTCACACTGTCATGCCGCCTTCAGTAAATTTAGTTGAGGCTCTGCTGACTGATAGTCTGTCATTCGACAAAGCAAGGAAGTCATTTCATTTGATAAGATGTCTAGGAACTGTTCATTCTATTTTCTTCTTACTTTCTTCAAACCTTTCCTTTTTTTTAAATATGAGGTACCCTTCCAGCTCATGCCTTGTCCCCCACATCACACATGACGTATGTTACACGAATTACATGCAATAATGCGCGCGCGCGCGTCTAAACCGAGGCGACTTTTAAAAGTTCCGCGTTAAGTTGCCGACAAGCTTCGACGTACAGGTGTGTGCTGTGTACGAGTTTGTATAATTTAGGATAGTCCTGTTTAGTTTTTGGTCCTTTAGCCAAGTGTCTCAACGAAATTGGTCCTTACATACGAGTAATGGAAAAGAATTTGACATCTGATAGAGATGATATTAAGTAAAATTGTGAACGAGGTATGTTGATTTTTTTTTTGTAGTTTTTTTGAGGTATGGTATGGTCGTACTATACAGGGTAGATTTTTGAGACGGGGCAGTGGGGTCAGCTACCTTAACCGTTGTAGGTACAAGAAAACGGTCTTAGGAGACCGTCCTTAACTTTTTGAGACATTTAGATCTGCATTCACAGATTTTCAAAAAAATGTACAGTCAGCAAGAAAATGGGCAGTTTTCACAAATTTTTTTTGGTGCCAATCGATCCTGTGTCTTACAGGGATAAAAATTAACTCTATTAGACCAACAACTAAAAATACCTTTCCGCTACAAAAGTCAGAAATCGCAAAAAACCTTTGTATGGGAAACGTTTTTCAAAAGCAACAAACTATGTAAATCTCTCAAACTAAATTAAATTATGACGCGTATTCATTCGAAATTTGAAGTTCATCGTTTTTGTTTATTTTTGGCCAGTGGTCCGGTCCGTCCGGTGGGGACCAGGCCCGGGTCGACGGCGCGTTGTATTCCACGCGCGCCTCAAAGAGATGTCGTCAGCACATATGTAGGAGTCCACTAGGGCCGATGCCTGCCGGGGTCGCGGAAAGGTACTAAAGGGTTACCGAGGCCCTTGGCAAAACAGGCAACAGGAAGGAATACGGGTGGGTTTTAGTCAGTAAGAGTCTGACACACCCTCCCGCTCCGCCCAGAGCGGGTGAAGTTATAATCCCACTTTCAAGCATTTTCGTTCAGGTGAATCTTCAGTGTTAGCCGCGAAATTCATTTTTTTTTTAAGTTTTTTTGCAATTTGCAGGTCTGTGTCAGGTTGTATTTTGATCAAAATATGATTCGCGACCATAACAAATATGTATTTACAGAATTTTATTCATTAAAATCAATAATATATCTCTCTAAGTTAGATTTGTTTATATTTTGAATTTCGCGGGCGAACCCCTGCGGATCCACCTTAAGCGTGAATATTTCTATCTTTATTCAAGGTTTCTAATTTTAAACATTTCCAAACCCAAAATATAACTAAGCAATTATGCAGTTCAGGGGGCCAACCATCACCTCATAAAGCAGTATTATTATAATATTACTTCACAGTGGGAAAGTGATGGAGCTATACAGGATTTATAGCTCCATCTCTTTCTCTTGCTGAAGTAATATTGAAATAATACTTGACAGCATAACCCATTACCCAATTAGTACTTACACCAAACTAAAAAATCCGTTAACAACACACCTGATGCTAAAGTAAATTCCCTTTAAAAGCTTCCCTTTAAAACTTAAAACAAATGGCCCTGTCCTCAATAACACGTACACAAATACATCACGGCCACCCTACCATAGGTCTACGCATACGAATCCGATTCATCGCTGAGGAAGTCACAAGGACCAGAAAACAAAGACCCACAGATCCCATTTAACACCACAAATTCATTAGGACTAAAAGGGTGGCAGAGCTCAAGTTGTAAAACGCCTTAAGGCGCTGACAAGACCCAACTGACCAAAATAGGCTTCTCTTTAGAAAAAAAATTGCCAAATCTGTATAGTTTGTGGTACCAGAAAAAATATATGTTAATTTTAAACATATTTCCCAGAACTTGGTTGTTACCAAAACACGTTTTTAAAAAATATCCCGATATAAACTAACCTCTTACCTTGGGTTCTAATCCAAAATATCTGTATTAAATATCAATATACGTTACGTATTTAATTAATAACAAGAACGTCTTATTTAAATGCAGAACTTGGTTGTTTTTTTATTTTCGATTACTCAACTCAATTTTGAGTAAATAGATAATTGCTGCATATTTTGCAATAAATTAGAAGCGTTGTGTCATCGCGCTTCTCTTTCTTTTCTATGCAGTCTGACAGTGACCGCGGTTTAGGTGTTGTCAGCGTCTTAATAAGTGTTTTGAATATTAGATACTAGCGTTTGCCCGCGGCTTCGCCCGCGTGGAGGTCGGAAATTATCCGACGAAATAATACTTAGAGATTAAGGTATCATATGCGTTAATTAATCCAGGTTATACATTATCTGTGTGCCTTTCATCCAAATCCAAGACACTCAATCATTAACCAAATCGAACAGATTTATTTGAAACTGACTTTTGCCAGCGCCTTCACCCATGTAGATGTCGGAAATTATCCCACGGGAACTTATTACCGGGATAAAAAGTAACCTATGTGTCAAACCAGGTTATAAACTATATGTGCGCCAAATTTTATCCAAATCCGTCCAGCCGTTTTTGCGTGATTGAGTAACAAACATCCAAACATTCAGGCTTTCACATTAGGATTGTTTAATAAAATGCATGCTTAGTGAACGTAGGCTTTTATTATTTATAATTGACGTGAGAATGTCCCAATTAGGAATAAATTATTTATAGTATCCCGGTGCATCGTTACGCTGCTTTATGGTGTGTTGGTTATTCTATAAATAAACAAACAGTTATTTGAGATAGGTAAATACGGTATAACGGTAGGTACTTAAAGTATAAATAAGTTGAGTAGTAATAGACTACTTATTGCTGCAGACATGACGCTTTCTATTTCTACTGTGGAATAGAAATCGCTTGTCTACATTTCTCGGTAGAAAACTGTCAACTGTCTACATCAGGGATCCCCAAAGTGGTCGATATCGACGCCTTTTTTTTAGGTGGGATATCATCAAATAACGGGTGTGTCAGACTCTTACTGACTAAAACCCACCCGTATTCCTTCCTGTTGCCTGTGTTGCGGGGGCCACGGTGACCCACGTACCCATAAGTACCTTCCCACGACCGCTATGGGGTCTGAGGTATCAGTTCATTTTGGAAAAGGGGTCTCTTGTTCATAATAGTTTGGGAATCCCTGGTCTACATGGAAACGTCATTTTTGTCTACTCTTCCGTCGACAAAACGCTTCTCCACGGTTCTCGGGCTAAGCATGCTGATGATAGCTGACAGGGTCGACTGTCCACACCGCTGCAATGACTTGCACGTTACATACAGTCGTCGGCCATTAATGTAAGTTTAAGTACGGCGGTTTTTGTTTTGTATTGTATTGTATTGTATTGTGTATTGCTTGTTGTATGTGTAATGTATTGAACATTGTATGAGTGAGTCATTGTAACTTGGATTAATAAATTAATAATATTAATTGCATTTTCCCTTCATCGTTTTCCAATTCCGATTTTAAATTTGAACCTTTTGTGTATCATTTATATATTTTATATCTCAATGTTATCAAAAACAATATTTAGTTACCTCTTCCAGTTAAGACGCTGACAACACCTAAACCGCGGTCACTGTCAGACTGCATAGAAAAGAAAGAGAAGCGCGATGACACAACGCTTGTAATTTATTGCAAAATATGAAGCAATTATCTATTTACTCAAAATTGAGTTGAGTAATCGAAAATAAAAAACAACTAAGTTCAAATAAGACGTTCTTGTTATTAATTAAATACGTAACGTATGTTGATATTTAATGCAGATATTTTGGATTGAAACTCAAGGTAAGAGGTTAGTTTAACATCAGTTTGTATCGAGATTATTTTTTCAAAACGTGTATTTGTAACAACCATGTTCTAAGAAATATGTTCAAAATTAACTTAAATTTTTTCCGCTACCACAAACTAAACAAATTTGGCAATTTTTTTTCTTAACCGCTCAGGCCCGTGGCTCAATAACGTCATCTCTCAATCTCAAAAAAAACTTTTTTATTCGATAACTACTTTCAAATCGCGCGCCGCGAGGGCTCCTATTCGGAGCCATTGGGGCTTTATCGGTTAAGACAAGCGTATTTTGGTCATTTGCCTCTTGTCAGCGCCTTAATACAGCGCTATACATAGACGTTAATTGAATTTTATAATTTTTAATATCAATTCTTCATAAAACCAGCATACGTCCAAGGACATGGTCCGTCATCGTTATTAACAATGGATTCCCCATATACCGTGACCGTAGAGCGCAAGTAAAGACTGCGGAAACTGTCGTTTTTTTAACCTCTGCAGCTCCAATCTTGTCTGCAACTAGATTTTTTTCTCAAAATTTTGTATATCATGTTTATTTAATGACATACAATTACTGCAGTACTGTCGAATTATTAACTAATTATCTAATAAAACAAGCTCATTTATCCATCGCGATTTTTTGCAATCGACGTCTTGTCAGTTATTGCTCATAATTACTTATACGTTTGTAGCACTACAGAAAAGCCGTTAATGGTCCGCGAACCCAAGGACCAGTTAACAACTCAAATGTTAATCGTGGGGTACATGTGGCGTCAATGTGTACCGGATTATGAAGCTTTCACATTATAGTAATTAGCAAAAGATGTGAGCAAAACATGTTGTTACCATTTTAAATTATTATGTTGCCACCCTACCGATCCCCGCTAGATCGTCCACACTTCAACACACTGATGTCATTATTATTATGTTTTCTGTGTCATTGGAATTCGACACAGTTTTCCACAGGAAATTTCCTAAAGTTATTCTTGGTCTACAAAAGCTGTACCTAATACATGCTCAAATCATACAACAAATACATGCTCATTCCGCCCTTCGTTCGCACTTTAGCTACAAATCTAGTTAAGTAGGCATTGGTACCGATTCCCTTGTTCACAAACAAAATTTAAGTTCAGTGCATCTTTTTCTTTCTATTTCGTTAAGAAAAGGACAGAAGATAAATTTTAGTTTAGTCCTGTCAAATTAATCAGCGCCTGTCACTACTCTATACAAGTTTAGACGTGATTAAAAACTTGTCTACTAAAATTACGTCAATTTACGTCAAGCGCTGATCAATTTGACAGGACTAAACTAAAATGTATCTTCTGTCCTTTTCTTAATGAAATAGAAAGAAAAAGATGCACTGAACTTAAATTTTGTTTAGTTTGTGAACAAGGGAATCGGCGCCATTGTACCGGATTTTCCTCAGCGCTTGACTCTTGACATTATCATTTAATTTTGCACAATGTAGGTACCTACGTTCTAATACCTCGGAGGCTGAATGACATTTTAAAAGCGATGGTTCATAGTTAGGTTGTAAATTATATGAATATTTATGATAATTATTACTCCCAAAGAATGTCCTGCTTGCAGTTATTGATTTCCCAAGGTATTAGAATGTAGTTATAATTGAATGTCCCATTCTATTTTAAATGGAAACGTTTCATACGGCTTCTACTTAAGAGGCCGACAACACCTAAAGCGCGGTCACTGTCGGACTGCATAGAAAAGAAAGAGAAGTGCGATGACACAACGCTGGTAATTTATTGCAAAATATGAAGCAATTATCGTTTTACAAAAAAGCTATAGATTGTATAAAAAAATAAATGCTAATATATTGCTTGTAGAATAATCTGACAAAAAATCAGAATGATTGCATGTATATTAGTCTGGTTTTTAATCGTTAAAAGAAATTTTTAGAGGTATCTTCGTGTTTTTTTTCTATCGTATCAAATTAGTTATATTATGTTCTCAACACACTATCTACCTAGCATAATTATATCCTTAAGAATATCATATATTTTTCTGATTTTGTTTACTGCACTGGATCATATACTTTAAGCCAATAAAAAACTTATAAACATTGCGTTTAGGTCCTGTAGTCCCCTTAAAGTCTTGAATTATCAAATAATCATCGTACACAAGGACCAGCTTTTCTAGGCAGAGGATTGAGAAGGGGTAAATCTTATAAGTCAATTTGTTACAACAATAATATGTTAAGTGTTCATGTCACGACCTTAATGTTACATGTTCTATGACCTTGCATATTTTTGGAGAGAATTCGTCACATTTATGGTAGGTACTAAGTAACCCAGTATTATAGGGGCCTACTAGGAGGAGGGTAATATTATCGCTTCCGGTGTTTTACTTAGAATTTAATTAATACTGAAACCTATTTATGTCTTTGTTTGGCCTTTGAAGATCCAGCTAGCAGGTAAATTAGAACCTAAAGACCCTTCAATGAAACAACTTTTCGAACATTCTAAAGATGTCTTATTTAAACATAACCTTTTTGTACGACAAAGGTTATCTTGAAAAGGCAATAATGAAGTAATCAATACACTGAGCAAGCGTAGAGTAATCATGAGGATCTTCAAGGTAAACTAGGCAATAGTCAGCCAAACAATGTCAAATCACGCGCAGTTAAAATGGAATTGAGGATAAGTTTTCACTTCTGAAAAATCTAGGTCACCGATTAAGTGAGCCAAATTAAAACCGCGGTTGGAGACCCTGTCAATGAATGCGCCAGACTGTCATTTACCTGTCGGGGTCGTGGGAAGGTACTAAAGGGTTACCGAGGCCCCTGGCAACACAGGCAACGGAAGGAATACGGGTGGGTTTTAGTCAGTAAGAGTCTGACACACCCTCCCGCTCCGCCCAGAGCTGGAGAAGTTATTTGATGATTTACCACGGTAAAAAAAAAGACTCATTTAACAGAACCAGATGGAGAGAAATTGTGAGGCGAGGTGCGACTACACCTGCAGTTGGACACAATTCATCGTGTCTACGACGGCTCAGTCAACAACGAAGCGAAGAAGACGAAGACAGATAAAGGCTTTCACCATCGGAAAGTACCATCCAGTACATTTTTACACTAATAAGTAGATACAAATCAATTAGAATTTTATGAGCGTGTCTCAAATGAATAGTTGTAGCGTGCGTCATTACGCAGGCGCGTAAAGTTACGTGGCGATGTAAGCTGTTACCACGTAGTGTTGCGACGTCGCGTTTCGGGCATATGTAGTATTCATTCATTCGCAAATATTGTATACTTGGCCTTGAGTTTTCTGCGTCTGTAGAGATGTATGAAGCAAGGGTTATTTGTGTTTTTAATCAGTGGGCTACATACTTGTAGATTATTTCAGCTATTGGTAAATGTCTGCCTGACAAGTACTGTCTAAATGGAACCATAGGTTTGTTGCCGAAAATACGCTAGCACCAAAATTGGGGTGTTTACCTGACTGCCCCAGAAGGAGGTTAATGTTTTTTGAGAATATTTTAGAATATTCATGTATGTAGAATTATATAATAGAATTTTGGTGTCGCAGGCGGGGACAAACCAATAACCTGAAATATGATGTAACTTTTGTTTGTGCCCCCGGCGATACCAAAATTCTAAAGATTATAATGCTTTTTTTTTGGGTGGGAAATTATCTAATAACGCTCTGGGCGGAGCGGGAGGGTGTCTGTGTCATACTCTTATTTTTTTATTTTTTTTTATTTGTGATGGGTTTGCTCTTGACTTTAGTCTATGCCAGAGGCGACAGAAACAAAGTCGACGATGGAGCGAGCTTACCCAGAAGAAGCCTGTTCACTCTCACTTTGAAGAGATTAGGGTTATATGCGTTCGGAAACACAGACGCAGGCAGAGAGTTCCATTCCTTTGCTGTGCGCATTATAAAAGAAGTTTGGAAACGCTTAGTGCGAGTTGGTGGGATAGCCACCAGGAAGGGATGGTAACCTGAAGTGCGCCTAGATGACCGATAATAGAAGGGGGCCGGTGGAATGAGGTCGTGGAGTTCCTGAGCACACTCTCTGAAGTACAATCTATAGAAGACCGACAAGCAGGCAACCTTGCGACGATGGGCCAAACTGTGAAGCTTGGCATCCACCAGATTTACGTCGCCAATGAGCCTCTTAGCTCTGCGTTCCACCGAGTCAAGCGCGGCAAGTTGGTATTTAGCCGAGCCATCCCAAAGGTGGCTACAATACTCCATGCAGGATCGGACCTGCGCTTTATAAAGGGTCAAAAGCTGTCCAGGCGTAAAGTATCGCTTCACCTTATTTAGGATGCCCAGTTTCTTGGCCGCAGTCTGGGCTTTGTACTCGATGGTGGCGCCGAAGTTGAGGTTAGATGTCAACTCCATGCCTAGGAGCTCGAGCCGATCAGTTACAGGAACCGATGTACCCCGAAAAGTAGGAGTCAGGTCGAAACGACTCCTTTTTGCGGTAAAAAGACACGCTTGTGTTTTGGTGGCGTTAAAAGTGACCAGATTATCATCACCCCACTGGGAGACAAGGCTTAACGTCAACTCTGTCCGCTCTACCAAGGCCTCTCTCAAGGAACGAACTGCGGCCCCGTTGGTTTTTGCGCTGGACAAGTATCTCTCTGAAACAGTACTGTCGTCCGCGTACCCAACAATACCAGTCTGTAGTAGGTCATTGATGTGCAGCAGGACAAGAGTTGCAGAGAGAACAGACCCCTGAGGAACTCCGGCATCAATAGCCATAAGGTCAGAGGAGCAGCCGTCAACGACTACTCTGATCGACCGTTCACTAAGGAAGTCTGATATCCAGCTACAAAAATCAGCTGGGATGCCATAAGCAGGAAGCTTGCTGAGCAGACCAGCGTGCCAGACCCTGTCGAAAGCCTTCGAGATATCAAGCGATACAGCAAGTGCTTCGCCATGTTTCTCGATGGCTTCGCCCCAGCGGTGCGTGACATACACAAGAAGATCACCAGTTGACCGTCCCCGGCGAAAGCCATATTGACGGTCACTGAGGAGATCATTGTCTTCGAGGTAGGTCAGCAACTTACTGTTCAGTACCCTTTCCATAACTTTGCATAGAATGGAGGTAATGGCGATCGGACGGTAATGGGCAGGGTCAGCACGGTCGCCCTTTTTGGGCACTGGTTGTACATTAGCAAGCTTCCAGGATTTTGGTACCGTGCCTTTTTTAAGAGAGAGGCGGAACAAACGTGTCAACACAGGAGACAGTTCAGGCGCACACTGCCTCAACACTCTCGCCGGAATGCCGTCAGGCCCGCTGGCCTTATTCACGTCTAGACTGCACAATACTCTTCGGACCTCTCTAATGTGAACTGCGATCTCCGGCATCGTGGAGTCACAATGAGGTATTGTAGGTGGTTGCTTGGAGCCAGCGTGCAGACGTGAATTGCTTGCAAAGAGAGATGCAAATAAATTTGCTTTCTCTCTTGCGGAGTGGGCCAGCGACCCATCAGGTTTCAGCATTGGAGGTAAAGTGGGACGACAGAAATTCGCTTCGGCCGCCTTAGACAGGGACCAAAACTGTTTACTACCCGGAGGGTGCGATGCCAGCTTGGCCCCAATACGTCTGACATGGCCAAAACGTGCCTCACGTAAAACCCGCTTGCAGGACTTAGCGGCAGTGTTAAAGGCTCTCTTCTTCGCGCGAACCCTACGAGCTCCAACTTTACGGTCGCGGGCCTTGACCCAGGCTTGGTAGGCAGACTCTTTTCGGGCCTCAGCGTGGGCGCACTCTGCATTATACCAAGGCCGGGATTTATGGCCGAGTGGGATGTCGGAGAATGGAATAAAATACTCCATTCCCTGCCGAATAACGTCCGCAACCTCGTCTGCACAGCACGAGGGGTCACCCGAAGAGAAGCACACATACCGCCATGGATAAGACGCAAAAAAGTGCCGCATCTCATCCCAGTCCGCTGACTCGTATCGCCACACTCGTCTCGTGCCTCTAGGACTCTCATCTGGTGGAGAGCAGGTCGATACGGTTTTCACCAGACAGTGGTCGGACGTTCCCAGCGGGGCTGAGACCGACACTGAATTATTGTCCGGATCAGATGCCAGCAGAAGGTCCAAACAATTGGGTGTATGGCCGTCAACATCCGGTACCCGCGTTGCCACATTCACCATCTGGGTTAGATCTAACGTAATAGCAAACTTGCGCGCCTCTAACCCAGCATGGTCAGTTTTCTGGTACGGGAACAACCATTCTTGATTTTTGTCAAGTTGCGACTATTTCGCCTGTCTCTCCAGTTCTGGGGCCATAGCGCTTGATAGCACGCTTCTCCCGATTTGCTCCGACTTTCGGTATCTCGGTTCACTCGTGCAAAGCGATGGCGAAGTAGATAGGATTGTAAAGCACAGAATTAACACTGGATGGATGAAATGGCGGCAGGTCACGGGAACAATCTGCGGATCCCGCATTCCCCTTAAAATTAAGGGGAAGATTTTACATGGTACCACCAGTATTTTACATGGAGCGACTGCCTGTCTGACCTCCACAACCCAGTTACTGAGTAACACGATACCCCTTGGTAAGACTGGTTGTCAGACTTTCGGGTTTCTGACGACCCGTAACAACTGTCAAAGATCTACAAATGACAGCCGGGACCAACGGCCTAACGTGCTTTCCGAAGCACGGAGGGGTATGTAAAGATGGCAAGCGTAGCTTAAGCTGATCGATTGGCCCATGAGTCTGTTATTACTTAGCCACAAGCCCCTCAGTGCTTGTAGAGAGATAAGCCTCAAAAAATTCCACACTGCAGTTTCATACTTATTCCTATCGCTTCTACCACGTGAGTTTTGTGTGTACAAACAAAACAACGTTTTTTGGTAACTCACGTGGCCTACACTCAAAAATAGCAATCGTACGATGGCTCCCCCAATCTTATCACTTACTTCCTGCTGATACGAGATTACTACGAGATAACCAGTCACTCATTTTAGTATGAGTATCTCCTCTTGATATTAAAATACTACGTCTTACTTACAGATTTAGATTTTAAGGCGTAGTTTTTAAAATTGGACCTTTTGCGACGTTGGAAATGCTATCACCGTTTATCACTATCATTAAAACGTTAACGATGATAAAAACGATATTGTTTACATTTCAAATATGTAAATTAGGTATTGAAAACGTAGGCTGTAAGCACAGATTATAGTCTGTGGGCTGTAGCCAGTGGCTCAGTAAGTAGGGACTATTATCAAGACAACTTTAGTTTTATTAAACGAATTGCAGAAATAAAATTATATTTTTTTTTAATAAATTGCGAAATTAAAAATAAATATCGATTTTTTTTTTAGAGGTTAACTTTCGGTGCTTATCATTTGTAAGACGATGTGATGTGATGTGATGTGATGTGGACTACATATATTCATTCGACTTCCACTGTCATCCAGGCCAGAGCAAAAGAAATAATAACTTAGTATGACCTAAGGATTCACGGCCTCGAGCGATGCGACTTGCGACGGGATTTGCGTCAAGCGACACGCGTGCGTCTCCGGTTTCCGTCAGTTGTTCCGCAAGTCGCGTCGCGGTGACTCGTGGCATGCTTTAAACAACTTTTTCATTTGTTTTTTCCGCAGTCGTTGTCACAAGACACGTGTCGCTTGAACGTGTAGCTCGTGGCTACGGGCGGGGTTAAGAAAATCCCGCTTTTCAGGGACAGAGGCGGCAGAGGTAGCTGGGACCGGGTCTTGTGGCGCGGCTTGGAAGATGCCTATGTCCAACAGTGGACTGCGATAGGCTGATTGCTTGATTGACGCTTTTCACTAAAACTGTCGCCCGGATTAATGACAGTCGTATTGGGGGGAGGAATCGACTCGACTTTAATATGTACTAGTCAGTCTTTTTCTCTCTCCTATATGATTGGCATGTAAACGTCGTTATCATCCACATGATGCGCCGGAGTCGCCCGCTCATCGACTCCCAGCATAAGTTCGCAGCGACGTCAGAGATTACGTAAGTTGTTATTTGATTTTGAATTTAGTTTCCAAACACGTAAACAATATTTATGTGTTTGGAACAGAGTTTTTGACAAAAAAAAAAATATAACTTTTTCGAGAATACTAGTCATTTTGGAACCAAGTCAGTAAGAGTCTGACACACCCTCCCGCTCCGGCCAGAGCGGGAGAAGTTATTTGATGATTTCCCATCCAAAAAAAAAAAGACTATTGTGACTTGCGAAGGGACTTGCGTCAAGCGATAAGCGCGCGCGTCTCCATTTTCCGTCCGTCACCCCGCAAGTCGTATCGCAGTGACTCTTGCTCTAAACAACTTTTTTTATCTTTCGCAATCGCTGTCACGTGACACGTGTCCCTTAAACGTGTAGCTCGTGGACACGGGGTTAAGAACGAAATTGGCCCCGCTAAGCTACGAGCGCAATTTTGATCACAAACGCTTTTCAGGGACAGAGGCAACAAAGGTGGCTGGGACAGATTGGATGCAAAAAACGAAGGACTGGGCGTTGTGGCGCAGCTTGGAAGATGCCTGTCCAGCAATGGACCGCGATAGGCAGATTGCTTGATTGACGCTTTTCACTAATGAGTGGAATACCTCAAATCCGGATTAATGACAGTCGTGTTGGGGGGAGGAATAGACTCGACTTTAATATTTATACTAGTCAGTCTTTTTCTCTCTTCTATATGTTTGGCATGTACCTAACCGTCGCCATCATCCACATTCTGTACCGGAGTCGCCCGCTCATCATTCCAGCATAAGTCCGCAGTGAAGTCAGAGATTAAGCAAGCTGTTATTTGATTCATTTGATTGCGGTAACAACCACTGCTGCGTTCGCGATTTAGTTTCAAACAAAGATGTGTTTCTGGACAAAATAAGTTTATCGGCGCAGGATAGCCTTTCTGGTAAAGGCTATCCTTTCTGGTAAGTGGTAATCGTATTAGTGATTCAGCAGCTACAGTATCTTCTGGATTGTGCTGGAATATAGCATTTCGTCGTGGACGTGGTACGACAGCAGGTCCTCTCAAATCGTCTCCTATCATCAGAAGACAGCCGCCTTGCAACCATCGAAGCGAAACTCTTAGAGTGACTGTCATTAGCCAGTGTCAGTCTTATCCGACCTCTTCGGTGGCTCCTAGTAAATTCGTAACAAAACTAGACGGCGGCGGCGCCGCTTGCTGCGCCAACAAGTTTAATACTTACCCAAAAAATTCAGTATACGTTACCTAATTATTATTTTTTTATATTACTTTTTCAGTCATTTTGAAATCAACCTGTTGAACCATATAGTGCCCATGGACTGGGAGTCCGTCATTACAAACATTTTAATCTACAAGAGTCTGTGATATCTGCTAGTAGATATCATAGACTATTGCGACTTGCGTCAAGCGACAAGCGCGTGCGTCTCCGGTTTCCTTCCGGCGCTCCGCAGGTCACATCGCGGTGACTCGTGACTAAACAACTTCTTTATTTTTTCTCACAATTTTTTTCAACAATTTTTTTCTTCGCAGTCGCTGTCGCGAGGCACGTGTCCGTGTCCCTTGAGCGTTTAGCTCGTGGCCACGAGATTCAAAAGTGAATTTGGGCGATAATAACGCCCCTCTAAGCTATAAGCGCAGTTTTCATTGCAACCGCTTTTCAGGGCCAGAGGCGGCAAAGGTGGCTGGGACAGATTGGATGTAGAAGATGGAGTACCTACTTTATAGATGGATAGGCAGAGTTTTTGCTTGATTGACGCTTTTTACTAAAACTGTCGCCCGGATGATTGTGAGTCATGTTGGGGGGAGAAATCGACTCGCTTTAATATGTACTAGTCAGTCTTTTACTCTCTCCTATATGATTGGCATGTAACCGTCGTCATCATCCACATGATGCGCCAGAGTCTTCCGCTCATCAACTCCTGGCATAAGTTCGCAGCAACGTCAGAGATTACGTAAGTTGTTATTTGTTTTTTGAATTAAGTTTCCGAACACGTAAACAAAGGCGTGTACTTGACAAAAATGTGTTTATTATTAATTTGTTCGAAAGTACCTACTAGTAATTTTGAAACCAACCTGTTCAACGTTGTCTCAAAAAGAGCATTCATAGTATCTATTACTTGAGATGGAAGAAAAAAATATAACAGAGAAGTTCACGAGTTTGTATTGGAAAGAAGAATATTAAATAGCAACAACTGCGGCGATGGACTTCAAATGTGCTGTGCTGCTGGGGAGTTTGTGGCGCCACTTCTTCCCAGCTAAAGCACTAAGAATTGGTGAAGGGCGGGCGCTATGGGGGACTGTCTTATGTTATTTTGACGTTCTAAAAGTGCTTCTCAGCCTAGTTTGAATAAATGATATTTGATTTTGAAATATTTGGGGACACGGTAGTGCCCCGCCAAGACGAGCCAACAAAGTGGGGGCTAACACAACTTATGTATTCTCGAAGCGTTTCGTAGTATTTTCAAACTCTCTCATAGCTTCGGCCTGGATAGTGCTAGAGGGCTCATATTCTCAGATGTAGGAAATAGACTTATAAAACAGATTTTATACTTTGGATTTTATTAATACCTAAATTACGTCGATTTCGTCACTGAAAAAAAAAAAAGAAATCCTGCACCCTGGGAACCCCCGCAATGGGGGGTGCAGGTCTGTATATAAAAAAAAAACCTCTAGAGTACTGCCCAAAATCCTAGAAAGCTGAAATTTGGTATGAAGGGTTGATTTTGCACACAAAAAATAAAAATTTCAAATCAAATTCCAAATTCAATCAATTTCAAACTTTCGGAGATTTTTTTTTCCTTTTTTCTTACGGAAGAAGGTATTTCTTGCGGATAATAGGTATACCAACTTCCATTTGTTATTATAAAAGCTAGATTAGTGTGTACATAAACAAAGAAGAAGAAACTCTTTCGTTGGGTGTGAAGAACGTAACTGCTAGCGTGCAAGAAATACCTTTTTTATCCGACTATGCTAGAAATAAGGGTTATTATTTTAACATGTACCACCGCTAAAATAAAAAGAAATAGAGCACCCTAAAAAAACAAATGAATTCCCACCAAAAATATTTCATGTAAAGTAGGTTGCCAGCCAAGACTTACATCAAAATATGGCATTGAATACTAAGAATCTGATTATCTGATCTGCACGAGAGAACTCGAAACAATTTACCAGGAAACAAAACTATTTTGCAAAACATAACATAACTCTGGGGTGAAATATATTGGCCACGGGGTTAAGAATCGAAATTAGGCGTTTAAAACGCCCCTTAGCTACGAACGCAGTTTTGATCGGAAGCGCTTTTCAGAGACAGGCAGCAAAGGTGTCTGGGACAGAGTGCAAGTGGAAGATGGAGAACCGGGTATTGTGGCGCAGCCTGGAAGATGACTATATCCAGCAGTGGACTGCGATACGCCGAGTTGATTGCTTGATTGACGCTTTTCATTAAAACTGCCGCCCGGATCAATGACAGTCGTGTTGGGGGCAGGAATCGACTCGACTTTAATATGTACTAGTCAGTCTTTTTCTCTCTCCTATATGATTGGCATGTAACCGTCGTCATCATCCACATGCTGCGCTGGAGTCGCCCGCTCGTCAACTCCCAGCATAAGTCCGCAGTGATACAAAGGTTACGTAAGCTGTTATTTGATTCGGCTGCGCGGAAACAACTAATCCTGCGTTCGCAATTTCGTTTCTGAACACGTAAACAAAGATGTGTTTTTGGAAAAAAAAAATGTACCACTCAGAAAATCCAATATGCGGTACTTCAATATTGAAATGACTTTTTCATGAGTACTACTCATTTTTAAATCAACCCGGTGAAACTATCTTTCCCATGGACTGGAAGTCCGCCATTACAAATATTGTAATCTTCAAGAGTCTGTAATATCTATTATCTAAACGCCTAATCCTAATCTTAACTAATATTATACATGCGAAAGTGAGAATAGAATAGAATAGAATAGAATACTCTTTATTATGTACACCATAAAAATTACAGATACAAATGTTGAAATTTTACAAGGGGTGACGCAATGGGCGGTCTTATCGCTAAAAGCGATCTTTTACAGACAACCTTTGGATGGATTAAAGGGGGGAGGAGAGACAATACTGCAGGTAGTCAGTGGTGGACAAAGTTTGAGCACGCCTTATCGACACGGGCAAGGCATTCCATAACCGTACTGCTTGAACTGTAACAGAATTGTCATAAAAGCTGGTGGAATGCATCGGCATCTCTAGTCTTAAGTTTTCCGATGACCTCGGGTACCTATCTATTATGTGTGTCATGAAGGAACTTGAAACGTTCTTTAAGATAAGAGGGGGTTGTAGGATTGAACAGAATACTGTAGAGCTGAAATAAGATATGAGCATTCCGGTGAAGACGTATGGGAAGCCACTTGAGTTTTGTACGAAATTCAGAAATGTGATCATACTTGCGCAAGTAAAATATAAATCTTATGCAAAAGTTTTGAAGTCGCTCAAGTTTATCTAGTTGTGCCTCAGTGAGATCGAGATAACTGACATCAGCGTAGTCAGGGATGGGAAGTAAAAGGGATTGTGCAAGCGCAGTTTTAGTGGCAGTTGAAGAAAGTTCCGCAATTGTCTCAAGAACTTACCAGGTGCAAAAATTTTGCGACTTACGTCCTGTAGCTGGGGACCCCAAGAAAGATGTTAGTCGAGCCAAACTCCAAGGTTCTTAACCTTTTCGCTTACTGGAAATAGCAGTTCCGTTAAATTGAACTCGAGGAAGTTGTGACCATTGAATTTGTTTGTTACGCTTTCACGCTAAAACGGCTCCACTGATTCGGATAAAATTTGGCACATGGGTAGATCATGACCTGGAGGAGAACATAAGATATTTTATATGATATTTTATCCCGATATTCCCACAGGATCGAGAACTATGCTGTTAAATGCTAAAATGTTGTTTAACTTACACCATTCGCGACGTAGATCCAAAACAGACGTGGTCTCAAAAAGAGCATTCATAGTATCTACTAGTTGAGACAGAGCAACCTAGAACTGGAAAGACAAAAAAGTGCAGTAGTGACAATCAATCTGCCCAGCCTTTTTCCCAAATATGTCAGGTCGGCTTCCAGTCTGGTTAGACTGGAAGCCGACCTAAAATATTTGGGAAAAAAGCTGGCTGGATATTCGGTTGGATGCAGCTGAATACCAGTATTATACATGGAGCGACTGCCTATCTGATCTCCACAACCAAGTAACTGGGTAACACGATACTCCTTGGTAAGACTGGTGGTCAGACTTTTGGGCATTTGACAGTAATGACTTTCAAATATCTACGAATAACAGCCGGGACCAATGGCTTAAGGCGTTGACAAGACCCAATTGACCAAAATAGGCTTCTCTTAAGAAAAAAATTTGCCAAATCTGTATTGTTTGTGGGAGCAAAAAAAATATATATTAATTTTGAACATATTTCCCAGAACTTGGTTGTTACCAAAACATGTTTTGAAAAAAAATCTCGCTACAAACTAACGTTAAACTAACCTCTTACCTTGAGTTCTAATCCAAAATATCTGTATTAAATATCAACATACTCGTACGTTACGTATTTAATTAATAAAAAGAACGTCTTATTTGAATGCAGAACTTGGTTGTTTTTTATTTTCGATTACTCAACTCAATTTTGAGTAAATAGATAATTGCTTCATATTTTGCAATAAATTAGAAGCGTTGTGTCATCGCGCTTCTCTTTCTTTTATATGCAATCTGACAGTGACAGCGGTTTAGGTGATGTCCGTGCTGTCCGAGGCACGGTGGGTCTCAATATGTGATAGCGACAAATTACCATTAATTAAATCAAGGATGGACAAATAGTTAACCATACTTCATAAAAGTAGCCATGCGAACTAGATAACAAGCGGTACTGAAACTTTATCAACCACTAGGAAGGCGTGACAAACTATTAAAAGTTAAAGCGGCATTTTACACGCCCTGCTCATTACGGACAAGCGCCTATGTTTCACGAACTCGTAGGGATGGGACATTGGTGAAGGATAAGTATCGATATATGACATGCATATTTAATTTGTAAAGTACGAGGGTGACACTGAAAGTTTTTAGAAAATCAAAAATTGAACAAACTAGCAAGTTATTAGTTTTATTATATCTTTTCAAAATAGTGTCCATTTACATCAATACATCGCTGCATCCGATGGAAACGCTGAGAAAAGCACTTTGCCCACTCGTCCTTAGGGGTCTCTTCGACGGCATTATGAAACGCAGTCACTGCTTCCTCGGCGTCCATAAAACGTTTTCCTCGAAGTTTTTCTTTTATTTTCGGAAATAAATAAAAATCGCAAGGTGCGAGGTCGGGGCTATAGGGTGGGTGACCCAGTAACTCCACGTCTGACGACGCCAAGTAATCGATTGTTTGCGTTGCGGTTTGCGACGAGGCGTTGTCGTGGTGAAGGAGGATCCTACTGCGAGGTCGTTTCTCCCGAACTTTTTCCAAGACAAGTGGCAAACAATTGTTAGTGTACTTCTCTGCAGTAACTGTTTTTCGATCCTCTAAAAGAATTGTTGCGTAATGACCTGTCCTTCCGAAGAACGAGGCCACCCTCTTTTTTCCCACGCTTCGACCTCTCTTCACATTAGTTGGCAATTCCTCGGAAGCAAACACCCAGACAGCAGACTGTCTCTTAGTTTCAGGATCATAACAATAAATCCAGCTTTCGTCACCCGTAAGTATGTAGAACACAGCATGTAAGTCACCTCCGTTAAATCTTAGAACCATTTCACGACACCAATCAACACGACCGCTAAATGTTCATGCAGGATTTTGTGCACTTGACTCATACCGATGCCTAAGCTTGTCCGAATCCGCTGATAAGTCACTCTTTTGTCAATCTCTATCATACGTCGCACAACACTGATATTATCTTCAGTCGTCGCCGTAGAAGGCTGTCTCTCACGCAGATCATCGGTGAGATTAGTGCGACCACGTTTCAACTCATTGAACCAGTTGTAAACAGTGGCACGAGATGGGGCTTCATCGTGAAACGACGTTCGAAGTCTATCATAACTTTCTTGTTGACTTAAATGACATCGAAAGTCATAAAAAATCATTGTACGAAAATTTTCTCGCGTTAAATTCATGCTGACGTGACACAGACACTTTTCAATTTGCCACCAAATCGTCAACAAATGACAAATTAATAAAATACATACACAATAATATTGGCAAAGAGTTCTATTTTCAAAATTTGAACTGTTTTTATTATTATATCGTTTACAAGTGGCCAGTTCTAAAAACTTTCAGTTTCGCCCTCAAATAAGTTGTATTATTTTATTTTAACGATTGTGAATGTGAACTGAGATAGAAAAAAATAAAATAAAACAATGACCCACATAATAGAGCCATTGTTTTATTTTATTTTTCTATGTCAGTTAGTTTTAATCTTGGTCTGGCAGTTTCAGTAATAATATGTGGGCTACCCAAATGCCTTTCTTTGGTATTGTTCGTCGAATCGTTGAGCTCTTTAAGTTTAGTTGAGCTACACGACTACTGACAAATGCGTAGACTGACTGGACAGGTACACTCAATTTATGTGGTTCTTTCCTCAAAAGACCATTTCAGACACCAATCTGGCACATGGCGTTCACATGATCTGACCAAGATTATGTCTCGACTTTAAAAGAGACCTCTGAGTTTGTTTCGGCCTTTCTTCTCAGAGTAGTCAGATAGTATACGCCGACCTCATCTAGTTTTTCAAATATGATCGACGTGTAAAACCTACTTACAGAAATAAAATCCTTTATCATTTTATCATTAATAGATATTCGGTTTCTAAGTCTGTTTTTAACGAGTTTTGCAAAAGTTTTGGAAAACATAACATATTATCGCATCCGTATTCCACGAAAGGTTAATAACTAACTACATTTCGGCACTTATGTTTAATCCCATGTACTCGTAACAGGGGGAGAGCTTATTGCCATCAACCCGACAAATCCAGACTCCGGGCTGCTACTGAGAAATTCGATATGGAAATACCGAATAACACTTGGCCCGACCATCGAATCGAACCTCATGCTCAGCAGTAGCGCTTGCGACAACTGGTAAAGTGATTATATTTGCACGAAAAAAATCAAAAATGGGAACAGTTTATACCAGGAAATAAAACAATATTGAAATATGTATATTATTATGTGCTGATATCCAGAATAAAATAATCACAAACAGACATAAAGCTTATCATGAAACCACAAAATATAACGCGTAGCACTCATTTCCCACGGCTGATATAAAAAAATTGTGCCGCGATAATGTAATAGTAAAATAAGCATACAATTGGTTAGGTATCACAATTGTTGTAAACCATTTCATTTTAGTAGAGTAAATAAAGGATTCCTAGATATTTTAGTATGTGAAATAAGATAATTAAGATATCTTCATCACCAGCAGTTATCCTTTTCAAGAATGTTCTTTATTAATTAAGTTATTTATTTATAATAAGCACACCAACAGCACAGTCACTTACAAATCAAATTAAATAACATCTAAAATTGGCATTTCAGTAACCATACAAATAACAGGGAGCCAACCCACGCCACATAAAGCAGTATTATTTAAATATTACATCAGTGTGAGAATGAGGTGAAGCTGTACAGGCGATATAGCTCCATCTCTTTCCCGCTGCGAAGCAATATTAAAATAATACTGCTATAAGAGGCGGTGGTTGGCCCCAGGTATGATATTGAGGCGCCACATATAAATAAGAGACAAAGGAGAAAAATAAAAAGTGTGTCTAGTAGACCTTAATCTAGAACACTACAAAACAAACCAATTTGAGCTACACAGACGGCACTCTTCGGCACGCCTGTATATATCGAAAGTCATGGAGAAAATATCATTAGAGTTATCAAGCTAGTTAGCTGTCAAGTTGGACCTTTCATTATAATTGCCTGGCCATACGTGGTAGAGGGCTATTAAATGTGGTATTTAAGGTGGATGTAAGCAATTCACTTCATATATATCACATATATATATATTCTTTTTTCGCAGTAGAATTTTGTTCCCATGAAAAAAATTCCTTACGTGAGAAATATATATTTAATGATGTGACAGAAGGAAAAGATATTACCATTGATAGAGACCTAATGTAAAAGATAATAGACTGTAGGCCATTATTCTGGGGAAAAACGAAAATCATTGACGTTAATACACAATCAATACTTTTAAATTATAAAACTGTAATCAATTCGATCAACAGGCGACAAGCGCGCGAGTCTTCGGTTGTCGTCCGTCGCTCCGCAACTCGTATCGCGGTGACTCGTGGCTCGGTCTTTCTTTTGTTTTCTGTGCAGTCGCTGTCGCAAAACACGTGTAGCCTGAGCATGTAGCTCGTGGCCACGGAATTAAGAAGCGAAATTGGGCGTTTAATTAAAACACCCCTAAGCAGCGCAGTTTTGATCGCAAACGCTTTTCACGGACAGAGGCAGCAAAGATGGCTGGGACAGATTGGACGCGGAAGACGGAGGATCGGATGTTGTGGGGAAGATGCTCATGTGCAACAGTGGGCTGCGATAGGCTGAGTTGATTGCTTGATTGACGCTTTCCACTAAAACCGTCGCCCGGATTAATGACAGTCGTGTTGGGGGGAGGAATCGACTCGACTTTAATGTGTACTAGTCAGTCTTCTCTCCTATAAGGTTGGCATGTAACCGTCGTCATCCTCCACACGCTGCGCCGGAGTCGCCCGCTCATTAACTCTCTCAAAACACACCTGGCAGCAACGATATAAAAATGTCAAATTGTTAATGAGACGGTCTCTGATTGGTTGGTTTCGATTACCGTTCGGAGTTCAAGGATGAACGACAGTCTCGCTATCGATAAAATCACGTGTTCCTTTTAGAATTCGTTAGAAAAATATCTAAATTTAATAATAAAAAGAGGTTAAATTGTTTGTTTGTAAGGGGTAATCTCCGGAAGTACTCATCCCATTATAAAAATCACTGATAACAAGCTGCAACGTTGGCGAGTGCCATTTTTTTTTGGATGGTATATCATCAAACAACTTATCCCGCTCTGGGCGGAGCGGGAGGGTGTCAGACTCTTACTGACTAAAACCCACCCGTATTCCTTCCTGTTGCCTGTGTTGCCAGGGCCGTCGGTGACCCTTTAGTACCTTCCCGCGACCCCGGCAGGCATCGGCCATTGGATATGTTTTATGGTATAGTTGACTTTGCCGCGAAAAAAAATTGCTGGCGGAAGCGAGTATTTATTTTTGTAGATATTTTAAAAGAAGTAATCTTAAGTATTTTACTATGCGTAGTACTTTAGACGTAGTAAAATTAATTTTTATCAATGCACATTTTTCTTGATTATCATTCAAATTCTTAGAAAAAACCCTGTGTTTTATTAATATTCTTTGTTAAGTAACACACTTTAAGGTGGTTCCGCAGTAGTAGCCCGCCAAATTCTAATTTTCTGCAATTCGCAGGTCAATGTCAGGTTCTAGGATCTAGTGTGTAGGGGTCCACTAGGGCCGATGCCTGCCGGGGTCGCGGGAAGGTACTAAAGGGTTTCCGAGGCCCCTGGCAACACAGGCAACGGAAGGAATACGGGTGAGATGTAGTCAGTAAGAGTCTGACACACCCTGCCGCTCCGCCCAGAGCGGGAAAAGTTATTTGATGAATTCCCATCCAAAAAAAAAAGTGTCAGTTTGATCTATATTTTGATCAAGATCAATCTGACACTGGCCTGCAAATTGCAGTTAACGTAGGAAATTTTTAATTTCGCGGGCTACTACTGCAGATCTACCTTAATACGTAACATGTACCTATTTAAAGTTTCTTCAATAGTCGTAGCTATAAATGGGCCACCCGACCTTTACAACAAATTATACACATTGACGTATACACTTACATAAGTAGGTTACTCTGTAGATAATGATGTTGTTTCAACAAAAAACGTATCTGTGATAAAAATGTTTCCGCAAATCTTTAGACTGAGATATATCTGCAGAACTAATTCCTTTCGATATTACATCATCTTCAATGGGTGTGGCAAAATTTATAACGAAAATTAATTAGAAAATATCATTAATTAATATCTACAATAAGTCTATATTATTTATTATATATCACAGAGTCGAGACATTAAATGATCATCATTTCAATAAATTATAAAGATACGTTTCTTAATTTGTTTTAAATTTAAGACAGACTCCTCGCGACCGCCAACTGAGACAATAAAAAAATTCAAGAATATAATTTGTCCCACATTATAATATATTTCAGTTTAAAATGTAGATTAATTGAAACCAAACTGTCTCCTAAGCTTGTCCTCTTTTTGATATTGGTAGTCAGCTGGTGAAAATAGCTTTCCCAGTTTTGTAACGGACAAGTAGGAAATCAGCCATCACATTTGTGGGTGACGGCTGAAGATAGTAGATTTGCGACGCCTACGAATAATTTTATAAACCAAAAAAACATATGAGCCTTGAGTGAGTACTAAAACCAACCGGGGCTGACAGGCAGAAACTTAATAAATATAACAATTAAATGGATGAAATTCAAACCGGTACTGACTATCTGCAAACATTACATCTCAGAGTTTTGCTAAACCCTTTGTGAAATGGAGATATCTACTACTAAAACCGCAGTTATACTGAAAATAAATTAGGCCAGACAGCCGGTAGGTAGGTTCGGCAATCATCGCGCCAATTCGGCGTTTATCGACACGTTCGCGTCACTAGTTCAAGGACAGAGGCGCGGAAAATTTAATGTACACGTTTCAACTGATAATTTAATAGGTGCTCGTTGCTTTGCGTAATAATTAAATAATTCTTCTAATCGTAATAATTGGGCCCGAAATGATAAGGCATATGGTTACCACAATATTTTGTTTCAGTGCCTGATATTTTTAGTGTGACTTCCTTTAATTTAACCTGAACCTGAAGTTTTGTTAGTAATTTTATGTAATTTTTGACATGTCAGTGGAACTCCTAGTGGGTAAGTCCGCTGAAGAAATTTTTTTTTATGGGCTGGAAATTATCGAATAACTTCTCCCGCTCTGGGCGGAGCGGGAGGGAATATCAGACTTTTACTGACTAAAACCCATCCGCGTTCCTTCCGTTGCCTGTGTTGCCAGGGGCCTCGGTATCCCTTTCGGACTTTCCCGCGACCCCGGCTGGCATCGGCCCTAGTGGACCTACCTACAAGGTTGAAGACACTGAAAGCATGAATAAGTAATTTCTGCTTTTACCTATACGTATAAATAGATTAAGACAATGGATTACTAACGTCAGTTCAGTTTTACGTCAAAGCAAATGTCGTTGCTACTGAAATCTTATTTTTGTACCGTATATTCAATGTCCAGAAGTTTTACTGAACTTTTCAGTCTTCGCGGCTCATTACTCTGAAATGAGTCGAGTCGCAAGTCACAAATAAAGTATGTATTTCTGAGTTCATTGCTCTGTTTATATGCGGAAATCTATGCAAGGCTGCTAACTAAACTGTTAATGGGTGGTGAAGTCTGTTCAATGGCCTGCTAGAGTATTTCTTCACAAAGGACACCCACGCAAGAATAAATGTGAACCTAGCGAGGTGGTTATAAAGATTTATATAGTTTTAGAGCTAGATTCAAAAAACGGGGTATAAAGTGATTTAGTAAGAAAAATCTTTTCGCAAAAATACGAGTATGTAGCGGGATGCGCTTAGGTAGCCAGCGAAATTCAAATGTTCTTATGTTTTTTGCAATTTACAGATCGGTATCAGGTTGTATGTAGATAAAAATATGATTCGCAACCGGAACATAGATGTATTTACAGAATTATGATCATTAATACATCTCTATATGTTACAACATAGATGTATTTACATAATTATGATCATTAATACATCTCTATATGTTACAACATAGATGTATTTACATAATTATGATCATTAATACATCTCTATATGTTACAACATAGATGTATTTACATAATTATGATCATTAATACATCTCTATATGTTACAACATAGATGTATTTACATAATTATGATCATTAATACATCTCTATATGTTACAACATAGATGTATTTATAGAATTATGAACATTAATACATCTCTATATGTTACAACATAGATGTATTTACAGAATTATGATCATTAATACATCTCTATATGTTACAACATAGATGTATTTACAGAATTATGATCATTAATACATCTCTATATGTTACAACATAGATGTATTTATAGAATTATGATCATTAATACATCTCTATATGTTACAACATAGATGTATTTACAGAATTATGATCATTAATACATCTCTATATGTTACAACATAGATGTATTTACATAATTATGATCATTAATACATCTCTATATGTTACAACATAGATGTATTTACATAATTATGATCATTAATACATCTCTATATGTTACAACATAGATGTATTTACAGAATTATGATCATTAATACATCTCTATATGTTACAACATAGATGTATTTACATAATTATGATCATTAATACATCTCTATATGTTACAACATAGATGTATTTATAGAATTATGAACATTAATACATCTCTATATGTTACAACATAGATGTATTTACAGAATTATGATCATTAATACATCTCTATATGTTACAACATAGATGTATTTACAGAATTATGATCATTAATACATCTCTATATGTTACAACATAGATGTATTTATAGAATTATGATCATTAATACATCTCTATATGTTACAACATAGATGTATTTACAGAATTATGATCATTAATACATCTCTATATGTTACAACATAGATGTATTTACATAATTATGATCATTAATACATCTCTATATGTTACAACATAAATGTATTTATGCATGAGCATGATGCATGAGCTCATATTTGTTATTGCTGTCTTTTTGTGTAATAATAGCATTGTGCAGTACAAAATTAAATATTTACACACCATATAAAATGGTAGAATGTAAAGGGACCATTATAGTTTTTAAGATTGTATATTATTGTAAACCTACATTCCGGCAAATAAATGGATTTGATTTGATTTGATTTACAGAATGACAATCAACAATACAACAATACAACTTTGACACGTTAAAATGGCCCTGTTGAACGACTATTTCCCAAATTCAAGACATTGGAGGTCAATTCTAACTTAGTGAGTTGTGTGAGTGAGTTGTGTTGTGATTCTAATTATTATAATTACATATAATAGAAAGAGACAGAGAGAGAGAGAGACACAGAGACTTTTTCTGTATCTCTATCTAAGTATCTCTCTCGTCGCATGGACGGGGTCATGACGCTTTTTCGTTACGTGACGATTTTTTCCAGTCAACTCCTACTGAAAGAGAGACTTTCTCTCTATATCTGAAAAGAGAGAAAGTAAATTTGACAAAATGAAAATCCGAGAAGGCGACTGCGTAAATTTTCAGATTTTTCATCATGCGTCTTGTTTTTCATAGTTTTTGAGGATGTTAAAACAGATGGTGACGTTAAAATGTTAATCCAAGATGGCAGCTACGAAAATGTTGTTTTTCTTTAAATCATACATGAGAAGGAATCCTAACGGGGGTCCCCCGACCGCAAACTGTGTTTTTTTTGTGTTTGTGTCTTTTTTTTTTTAATGGTGTGTACTTATGACATATGTCAAACAAAAGTATTTTCCTTATTTTCTTTGTTTCTTTCTGTGTCCTTTACGACAAGCAATTTTCTCAACGGAAAAATGACGACTTTCACACTCCAGTAGGCCTAGGTCAAGTCTTAACAGCAAAACTTTTACGACACTCATAATGTAAAAGCAGCTGTCATCACGAACTCATACAACGCCAAAAAAATAGGTCATCGCCAGGATATCACGATCTCACAACAATGGCCAAAAAACTTAGTATGCACGTCCTTCTACACAGTTTCTCAATATCCCTTAACTATTCCGATTGTCAAGCACTTGGTAACACCCTATTTTATGATGCCGTAGGCCTACAACGTGCCTTAGAGACTCAGTGTGTTGCTAGGCGCATGTCATATCATTATTCTGTAGCCTCGCGTCTATGCAAAATTCGGAATCGACCTTAGATTTGCTTTTGCAAGGAGTCCTCTTGAATATATTAGTTATATAAATGGCCAAATTTTAGATTGTGAAATAGGTATGGATAAAGAGATAGCAACTGTGTGTTTGTTTGTTGGTCTTAAGTAAAGCGTAGCTCTGAAACTTAATGTAAATGAAAAACTGGCTTTCAAAGTAACTTAGTCACTTTAGACCGTTCAAAAGTGCCGGTTATGGATCCATAAGAAATAGAGCACGTTATGTTGATGATCCTACAGTTCAAAAAGATAGTAAAGGAGACTGAAATTCAAAAACACTGTAATACTTAAAATCATCAATCATCTTAAAATAGCCCTGAAACTTCCATACTTAATACACATAACATACATACATAACATTACGCCTTGTTTCCCCGAAGGGTTGGGCAGAGGTGTTCTTGTAGTACACCCACATTTCGCCAGTTATGTTTAAGTCCCATGTAATAGGGAGCGAGCCCATTGCCATCAACCGGGCCCAAATCGAGACTCCAGGATGCTACTGAGAAATTCCAAATGGGAAAACCCGATAACACTTTGCCCGACTTGGGAACCCAGGACCTTGCAGCAGCAGTAGCGCTTGGTCGCAAGCGCTACTGCTGCTACCAACGAGGCAATACATACTTAATACGAACTTATTTTTCAGTAACAACACGAGAGGCCATATTATATCACAGGCAAACCCAACACCGAAAACTAAGTTAAACTATTAGCTAAATAAAGCGGTATCGTTGTATGCAAATAATGGTCGGTTACAATACTACGTCCCTTGAATTGATCAAGGAAGGGACGCAAGGTTACCGAGTTAAGACGCTGACAACACCTAAACCGCGGTCACTGTCAGATTGCATAGAAAAGAAAGAGAAGCGCGATGACACAACGCTTGTAATTTACTGCAAAATATGAAGTAATTATCTAAATAGATAATTACTTCATATTTTGAGTCGAGTAATCGAAAATAAAAAACAACCAAGTTTTGCATTCAATTATGCCGTTCTTGTTATTAATGAAATACGTAACGTATGTTGATATTTAATGCAGATATTTTGGATTAGAACTCAAGGTAAGAGGTTAGTTTAGTCCGAGTGTCCAGGCCCACCAAATGCGCTAGCATGCGCATCACGGGCCTGGACGACTCCGCGACTGAAGAGAAGGTGGTCGCCGCAGTGGTTAGGACCGGGGGGTGCTCTGCCGAGCAGGTGAAGGCAGGCATCATCCGTCCTGACTCCACGGGGCTGCAAACCGTTATGGTGAGCTGCCCCGTGTCGGCGGCCAGGAAAGTTACCGGGGAGGGCCAACGGCTATTGGTGGGCTGTGTTTCCGCGCAGGTGAAACTGCTGGAACCCAGACCTCTGAGGTGCTTCCGCTGCCAGGTGGGCAACCACGTGCAAGCGAATTGCACCTCGGAGGTGGACCGCAGCGGTCTCTGCTACCGCTGTGGTCAGCCCGGGCACAAGGCCGGCTCTTGCAACGCCACGCCGCACTGTGCCGTATGTGCGGCGGCTGGCAAGCCGGCCGAGCACCGGATGGGGGGCAAGGCCTGCGCCCCACCCACCAAAGCCAGGGCCAGAGGCAAGCCCTCCGCCACCGCCGTCACCGCCGCAGCCGCCACCACTGCCACCGCCGCTGCCGCCTCCAACACCGCCGTCGTCGCCGCCGCCACCGTGGCCGCTGCGGCAGGCCCCTCTCAGGGGGCTGGGAAGGAGGCCCAAGAGGGGGCTGACATGGAGTGCCATTAATGGCCCCATTGCGCCTCCTCCAGGCGAACATCAACCACTGCGCCGCCGCTCAGGATCTGCTGCTCCAGAGCATGGCGCAGTGGTCGATTAACATCGCCGTGGTCGCCAGGGATGACTGGGTGGAGGACCTGAGCGGCTCAGTGACCCTAATTTCGTCGGCCGCCGCCGGTACCCCGTCCCTCGAGGCCGTCAAGAGAGGACGGGGCTGCGTAGCAGCACGGTTCGGGGAGATTGTCGTGGTAGGGGTCTACCTCTCTCCGAACCGAACTCTTGCCGAGCTCCACAACTCCCTTGCGGAGTTGAGAGACGTCGTCGTCGGGTTTGGTTCCCTCCCCGTGTTCGTCCTCGGGGACTTCAATGCCAAGAATCTGGCTTGGGGTTCCCGGTTAACGGACACACGGGGCAGGATGGTGGAGGACTGGGCTCTGGAGACAGGCCTGGTCGTCCTAAACCGGGGTTCTGTCCCCACGTGTGTGCGGATGCGGGGTGAATCAGTGGTGGACATCTCGTTCGCCAGCCCCGCTCTGTCGCCGCGTGTAGTTGACTGGCGTGTCATGGAGGGGGTGGAGACCTATTCCGATCACCGGTATATCCGGTTCGACGTCTCCGCCCAGACCTCGGACGCGCCGGTCCGACGGGCCCCGAGTGGTCCGCGGTGGGCGCTGAAGCAGCTGGACCGGGAGCTCCTCCTGGAAGCCTCGATCGTGCAGGCCTGGGTGTCACCACCGGACAGGCCTGCCGACATCAACGACGAGGCGGAGTGGTTCCGGGAGGCCATGTCCGACATATGTGACGTGGCAATGCCCCGGGTCCAGCCTGGACGTGCCTCGCGCCAGGTGTACTGGTGGTCGCAGGAGCTGACGGCTCTGCGCACTGCGTGCGTGGCTGCGCGACGCCGGTACACCAGGCACCGCAGGCTCCGTATCAAACCTCCGGATACGGAAGCCATTCAGGCGGAGCTGTACGAGGGGTACAGAGCGGCGAAGACCGCCCTCCAAGCGGAGATCCTGCGGGCCAGGGGTTTGGCCCGCGAGGAGTCGCTGGGGACTCTGGACAGGGACCCGTGGGGACGCCCGTACAAGGTGGTGCGGGATAAACTCCGCCCATGGGCTCCCCCGCTAACGCAGAGTCTCCGGCCCCAGCTTGTGGAGGACGTGGTGAGCGCTCTGTTCCCTTCGCGAGGGGAACACTCCTCCCCACCTATGGCTCCGCCTACTGCGGTGCCTGATGCGGACCACACCGCCGACGACGACGACGATGCTCCGGAGGTGACCGAGGGAGAAATGAGAGCGGCGGTACGCAGGCTTAATGCCAAAAATACCGCCCCAGGACCCGACGGCTTACCTGGGAAGGCCTGGGTCCTGGCCTTGGAGGCTCTCGGGCCTCGACTTAGGGGGCTCCTAAGCGCATGCATGGAGAGGGGCCAGTTCCCGCTTCGCTGGAAGACGGGGAAACTGGTCCTCATAAAGAAGGCAGGGCGCCCTGCGGACTCTCCGTCCGCTTATCGGCCCATCGTGCTGCTCGACGAGGTGGGCAAGCTCTTTGAAAGAGTCATTGCAGACCGCCTCGTCGGCCAGCTGGTGCGGGTGGGGCCGGATTTGGCGGAGAGCCAGTTTGGTTTCCGCAGAGGGCGCTCTACGGTGGACGCCATCATGCGTGTGCGAGCCCTGACGACGGGGAATGCTGTTGCCCAGGGTGGGGTCGTCTTGGCGGTGTCTCTAGACATTGCCAATGCCTTCAATACCCTGCCCTGGAGTTGCATCAGGGAGGCACTCCGGTATCACCGGATGCCGACCTACCTCTGTCGTGTGGTCGAGGCCTATTTGACGGACAGGGCCGTCATCTACCCCGGTCACCAGGGAGTGTGGAACCGGCAAGAGATGTCGTGCGGTGTCCCACAGGGATCGGTCCTGGGGCCGCATCTGTGGGACATCGGATACGACTGGGTGCTGCGCGCCGACCTCCCTAGCGGCGTCAGCGTAGTGTGCTACGCTGACGACACGTTGGTCCTGGCGCAGGGGAGGTCGCACCAGGCGGCGGCCGAATTAGCGGCACGCGGGGTTGCGACAATCGTCGAAAGGATCCGGCAATTGGGACTCGAGGTGGCCCTGCACAAGTCCGAGGCCATGTGTTTTCATGGTCCTCGGAACGCGCCACCGTTGGGGTCCCAAATAACGGTAGGAGGGGTTTCTATCGGCGTCGAGTCGACGATGAAGTACCTGGGACTCGTCCTCGACAGCCGGTGGAACTTCGTGGAGCATTTCCGACGTTTGGCTCCCAAACTGGAGCGGGCGGGCGCTGCATTGAAGCGGCTCCTGCCCAATCTAGGGGGTCCAAACGCCTCCTGCCGGAGGCTCTACGCGGGGGTCGTGCGGTCCATGGCCCTCTACGGGGCTCCTGTATGGGCGCGCTCTCTGGCGCTGCGGCCAGCCCGCCGGTTGAGCGCGGCCCAAAGGGTCATGGCCATCCGGATGGTCCGGGGATACCGCACGGTCTCCTGTGAGGCAGCGAGCCTCCTTGCCGGATTGCCGCCATGGGATCTGGAGGCAAAAGCCCTCGCGCACGTATGGGAGTGGCGCGAGGAGGCGAAACGCCGGGGCGTAAGTCCGCTGCCGCGAGAAATCGCGGCACAGCGGACGGAGCTCCGGCGGGATCTCATGGCGTCATGGAAAGTACGGTTGTCGCAACCCAGTGCTGGGCACGCCACAATTGCGGCGATAAGTCCCCTCTTTGAGGAGTGGCTGGAGAGGCGCCACGGCGTCCTCACCTTCCGCCTGACGCAGCACCGGACACGGCAGTTTCGGGAGGTTCCTGTGTCGGATAAGGCGGGAGGAAACGTCCGGGTGTCACCACTGTGTGGATCGCCCGGAGGACACGGTGGAGCATACGGTGGAGATCTGCCCGGCTTGGGCAGAGCACCGCCGTGTCCTCGTGGAGGCGATCGGCGGCAGAGACCTCTCGCGTCCGGCCCTGGTTCAGGCCATGGTACGGAGCGAGAGGGCATGGGCAGCCGTCACCTCCTTCTGCGAAGCAGTAATGCTCGCAAAGGAGGAGGCGGGACGGTTGAGGGAAAGGCAAGTTTCGCGCCCTCTCGTCCCTAGCCGCCGCAGGAGACGCCCAGGGCGTCGGGAATCCCGGGCGGATTTCCGGCCACCGTAGGCGCGGGCTTGCGGACGGTGAGCAATGGGTAGCTCACCGTCCGGTAAGGACCAGGCCCGGGTCGACGGCGCGTTGTATTCCACGCGCGCCTCAAAGAGATGTCGTCAGCACATAGTAGGGGTCCACTAGGGCCGATGCCTGCCGACTTGCGGGGTACCTGCGGGAAGGTACTTATGGGTCACCGAAGCCCCCGCAACACAGGCAACAAGAAGGAATACGGGTGGGTTTTAGTCAGTAAGAGTCTGACACACCCTCCCGCTCCGCCCAGAGCGGGAGAAGTTATTTGACGATTTCCCACCCAAAAAAAAAAAAAAAAAAAAAAAAAAAAAAAAAAAAAAAAAAAAAAAAAAAAAAAAAAAAAAAAAAAAAAAAGAGGTTAGTTTAACGTAAGTTTGTATCGAGATTTTATTTCAAAACGTGTTTTGCTAACAACCAAGTTCTGGGAAATATGTTCAAAAACATATATTTTTTTCGCTACCACAAACTATACAGATTTGGCAATTTCTTTTCTTAAGAGAAGCCTACTTTGTCTTTAAAAGATCGCTTTTAGCGATAAGACCGCCCATTGTGTCACCCTATGTAAAATTTCTACATTTATAGCTGTAATTTTTATGGTGTACATAATAAAGAGTATTCTATCTATCTATCTACTTTGGTCAATTGGGTCTTGTCAGCGCCTTAACGTATCGTAGTAGCTAAGTCAGTTTAACTGACAACGATACGTTGTCAATCTGCCTAGCCTTTTCCCAACCATGTGGGGGTCAACTTCCCGTCTTACCGGATGCAGCTGAATACCAGTATTTTACATTGACCGAGTGCCTATCTGACGTCCACAACCCAGTCACTGGGTAACACGATACCCACGATTTGGTAAGACTGTCAGTCAGACTTCTGGGCTTCTGACTACCCGTAATGACTGTCAAAGATCTATGAATGACAGCCGGGACCGTTTAATGAATGGTCCACGTGGCTTAACCTTCGATTGACCCGTGCGACTGGTATCATTTAGCCATGATAAAGATCCGTTTTACCATGGGTGAATTCGAACCAATAAAGTTATATCTGCGATTACGGCTATATGGTATGCTGACCTAGAAATATAAGAATGTTTTATCGTCTGTTGCTATGGGCCAAGTTGGGCGTGAGTTCATGCCGTCATGGAATGTTAGGAACTTAGGAAAAGCCGTTGATGTGTTAAGTTCTATCTGTCTGCTTCAATGAACTTTGTGTAAATTAAACAAGTACCCGATTTTCGAAAGAGCAAATGTTCAATGTAGCTAAATCTGGGTCATTTTATTTTGAGCTGATGAAAATGTTAAGGAAAAATGAAAATTAATCTTTTTATTTGTATGGCCCTTGTCGAAATGTAGGTACCGGAAATTATAAGATTCTTACAGTACAAACAAATACTGATATATCTTCCTAGTTTGAAGAAAAACGATAAAGAAATTGAAATATCAAAATATATTGATAGATTATATTATACTAGATGCGCCCCGCGGTTTCACCCGCATAAGTTTTGACCCCGTGGGTGTGTCGGGATAAAAAGGCCTATGTGTTATTCCTGGTTATAAACTATCTGTGTGCCAAATTACATGCAAATCCGTTCAGTACTTTTTGCGTGAAAGAGTAACAAACATCAATCCATCCATCCATCCTTACAATATTTCGCATTTATAATATTAGTAGGATATATTATTGGAATATAAAATAACCATAATCCGTAGTTACCGAATTAAATCTAAAATAATTGGAATCAGCCTATGCCTTGGCAACATACAGCTAAGAAAATCGCAATAAAAATAATCGAGACTACTCAATCGAAATTAAATAAAAATGATCTCATGAAGTCCCTTGATATCTCAGCTCTCTAAAATACCGGCAACATTATTAAATTACTCGAGAATTTCTCTAATTCTTAACATTCGCAGACATTATTAAAGATAACTGCTGCTATTTTATCGTATTTGAAGTTGTTACTTTATTTTGTGGGTTTTGCGCAAAGGCATATATTAGTGAAACTTCCTGAAGTACGAAGGTTAACTGATTTATGGTATATACATACTTCATGAGTGTAAGTAAATCTTTTCATATTTTCTTTGTAACTTCTTTCGCTAGAGCACGGCACATTGGCGACACTTCTGTGTTATATGACAGAGTGCTTATTCTACTGTTTTACGATAGTGTCACGGAATTGTGAATATATTATATTCGGGATAATGTGCTTTGATTTGCTATAAACTTTGTACTCAACCTAATGGGAAAAAGACTGATACTTACCGATAGGTATTTTTTTTGAAGTATGTATATAATCTTCATAAGGCTCGTGCAGACTAACGCGATATCACGGGCGCAACCGGCACCAATATACCAGTCGTGCCAGCGATACCGCCCCAGTCTGCACAAGCCCTTACGCTGCCTAAAAACTGAGGAAATTTCAACACTGTTACGATTTATTAAGAGGAATCAATACACCTACGTAGATATTAAAACCTGACTTAGCCCCATTACGTTGCTTTGTTCTTCAAACTAATCGCTGCCAAACAATTAACATAATCATTACACAATTTGCTATGAAACACGATCGTGACCAACCTCAACAGCTAAAAAAAAATTTCTAAACACAATGTTTTACTGCCTCAGCCCTATTTAAATCAGCTATCAATAAACATGACCGTCCTTCACAACATCATAAAAATAAATTTGAAACGAATTTTGCCATTAAGGCGAGATATATTACCCCGGATATATTCGGTGTAACAGTTGCTCCACCTACTCTGCTATACATGTATATATTAATATGTATGTCACCTTGTCTATATCTGTTAACACATATCTCTAAAACTTTTGAAACTGGCCTTGATTGTTGGTAGGTCAGCTACAGAAACGCGAAATTGACGATCCTCTACTGACCTAAGAGAATAGTGCCAGCCAAAAAAAGGGCGACGTAAATATTTTAAAACTACATAGTTGTAATTTAGTGTGGAAAATGCCGACGATGAAAAATGAAAACAGTGCAAAAACTTTTTATCCTAGTATATTCATACTGCTGCTCAATTAATCTTAAGGCATCTTCGACTGACTGATGTACAGTGCATCTCGTAAAACACCGATGTGACGTAGATGCAGTGTTAAACTCTCGCCGTGATGGCCGCCACTTAATCAAGAGCTTCTGCATTAATCTGCAGCGACACTGCAGTGCTTGATAATAGTTTTGACTGTATATACCATAGCTGCAAGATAGAATGAGTGGTAAAAGAATTGGGACTTGTCCAGAAAAATCTGATGGAATGGAGTCATAATGGTTGCCCATTCAAATTATTAAGTAATAGACCTACCAATAAACTAGATAATACTAGAGATACTGAAGCTGTGGCGAGACAGTGCTTCCTTACCCAAACCATTAGTTCCACCAGCTGAAGATCTCCCACCTGGACATGACGGGTATCCTGCAAGTCTTTGAACCGACTCCAGACCCAGGTTGGCCGAAGCAAGGAAAACCTGTTCAGGTGGAGATTCATAGACGACTCCGCCTTGGAGTGTAAATGTGGTGCTGTTCCAGAAACGATGGGACACATGATATCAAGTTCTGTCAGCTGCACATTACATGAATTTGATATATTGCCATCGACACGCTAAGAAGAAGACTAGACATAGGATAGAATAGAAGTTCTCCAATGGGCAAGGTTGTGGGAGAAATCGCAACAGAATCAGGGAAGCTTATCAAATAAATTATTCTGATAGGTACTGACTTAGGTAGATAAAACTGCTAATGATGATAACCCAATCAAAGTCATCAATATAAAGATCCGATTTTCGGGTAAGTCAGTTAAATCTTTTCGCATGTTTAATTAATATCTTAACGATCAATCTGTATTTTGTATCTAAGATAAAGAATCTAGATCCGATCATATGACCGGTACTATCTTCATCTGTGATGTTATCTACAGACATACATATAAGGTGACCGTCTATGCGGTATTTAAACCTGACTAGCCTTGAGTTGATCTCCCATTTTTATTCACCGACCCGCGTCATTAGCATGATGCTCTTCCAAAATCCGCGATTGACGAAGAATTTACAATTTTATTTTTTATACGGCAATAAATCAAACATTACGATGCCTGAACACTGCGTACTAAATGTCGTAGGAAACACACGAAATAAAATATATACAAATGTTATAAAAATGAATCAGCACTAAAAGTGTTCCTCTAGTGACCCAAATATAACAGCAGATCACGTCATTGTGTGGTAGGAATAGCACCTGTGTTATGTCGTAGGCGTGTGCGAAATATAACTTTTTTATAAAATGTCTAGGTAATGTGAACATTTTGGTACCTATAGTGAACGGCTAAGTTCGATGCAATGTAAAGAAATACCGGGTTTTTATTCAAAATCATGCAGTTGTGACACTTCCTAAAAACCTTGTAAATAAACTTTCTTATTTTAAAGGACATTACAATTCAATACGTATGACCCATACGCTGACAATTAAAACATGAACGGTGTAACAAATACACACAAATGACCAATTTTCTGTTATGGGGCAATAAGCTTTCACTTCAAGAGTATAATTCTGTGACTAAAGTAAACACTTTACGAGATGTTACTTTGAAAGACTAAAATGTTAATTGAATATCAATTACAAAGTATTTGCGAAATCCATTAAAGTACAAACATCAAGTCTGTTAGATTCCTGCCAGGGTCGCGGGATGGTATAAAAGGGTTACCGAGGCCCCTGGCAACACAGGCAACGAAAGGGACACTGGTGGGTTTTAATCAGTAAGAGTCTGACACACCCAGCTCCGCCCAGAGCAGGAGAAGTTATTTGATAATTTCCAACCCAAAAAAAAGTCTGTTACATAATGCAACCTCTGTATATGTTCTAACATCTAATCTTCTATATTGAAGAGATTATGTGAATGTTAATGACGGTGGCACATTCAATGTAATTGAGGAAGAGTGCGAAAATTTATCGTTCGTTTGGCGACAACAGAATAGTGGCTAGCTTTATATAAGTGGACGAAATGTCAAATCCGTTCAGTACTTTTTGCGTGAAAGAGTAACAAACATCCATCCATCCATTCATCCATCCTTACAAAATTTCGCATTTATAATATTAGTAGGATGTATTGGAATATAAAATCACCATAATCCGTAGTTACCGAATTAAATCTAAAATAATTGGATTAAGCCTGTTGCCTTGGCAACATACAGCTAAGAAAATCGCAATAAAAATAATCGAGACTACTCAATCGAAATTAAATAAACATGATCTCATGAAGTCCCTTGATATCTCAGCTCTCTAAAATACCGGCAACATTGTTAAATTACTCGAGAATTTCTCTTATTCTTAACATTCGCAGACATTATTAAAGATAACCAATCAACTGCTGCTATTTTATCGTATTTGAAGTTGTTACTTTATTCTGTGGGTTTTGCGCGAAGGCATATATTAGTGAAACTTCCTGAAGTACGAAGGTTAACTGATTTACTTCATGAGTGTAAGTAAATCTTTTCATATTTTCTTTGTAACTTATTTCGCTAGAGCACGGCACATTGGCGACACTTCTGTGTTATATGACAGAGTGCTTAATCTACTGTTTTACGATAGTGTCACGGAATTGTGAATATATATTCGGGATAATGTGCTTTGATTTGCTATAAACTTTGTACTCAACCTCATGGGATAAAGACTGATACTTACCGATGCCTAAACACGGCGTACTAAATGTCGTAGGAAACACACGAAATAAAATATATACAAATAATATAAAAATGAATCAGCACCTAAAAGTGTTCCTCTAGTAACCCAAATATAACAGCAGATCACGTCATTGTGTGGTAGGAATAGCACCTGTGTTATGTCGTAGGCGTGTGCGAAATATAACTTTTTTATAAAATGTCTAGGTAATGTGAACATTTTGGTACCTATAGTGAACGGCTAAGTTCGATGCAATGTAAAGAAATACCGGGTTTTTATTCAAAATCATGCAGTTGTGACACTTCCTAAAAACCTTGTAAATAAACTTTCTTATTTTAAAGGACATTACAATTCAATACGTATGACCCATACGCTGACAATTAAAACATGAACGGTGTAACAAATACACACAAATGACCAATTTTCTGTTATGGGGCAATAAGCTTTCACTTCAAGAGTATAATTCTGTGACTAAAGTAAACACTTTACGAGATGTTACTTTGAAAGACTAAAATGTTAATTGAATATCAATTACAAAGTATTTGTGAAATCCATGAAAGTACAAACATCAAGTCTGTTAGATTCCTGCCTGGGTCGCGGGATGGTATAAAAGGGTTACCGAGGCCCTGGCAACACAGGCAACGGAAGGGAAACGGGTGGGTTTTAATCAGTAAGAGTCTGACACACCCTCCCGCTCCGCCCAGAGCGGGAGAAGTTATTTGATAATGTCCAACCCAAAAAAAAAAGTCTGTTACATAATGCAACCTCTGTTTATGTTCTAACATCTAATCTTCTATATTGAAGAGATTATGTGAATGTTAATGACGGTGGCACATTCAATGTAATTGAGGAAGAGTGCGAAAATTTATCGTTCGTTTGGCGACACCAGAATAGTAGCTAGCTTTATATTTAAAGTGGACGAAATGTCAGATATTAATATAGGAAGCGATGGTTCCAAGGCCAATGGGCGTGACGCATTTGAATCTAAGCATCAGAGGAATATATGTACTTTTGATGACAATTCATTTATCGTTTTCACAAGTTCCAATGTTATGTGAAATGGGAATTATGTAATGCTCAAACAAATGTCATCTAAGCTAGATTTGTTTCTAATATTTTTCAGGTGGAATTATGTAATGGTGCCTAATTCATAAGTACTTAGGCCTATTGAAATTGACACTAACGTCTCCGTAGCGTCGATAAATTCTTGAAAGTTCTTTTAAAAGCTGTTGTGGAAAATGGTATTATAGAAATTCAGTATAATTAAATTATTCACCTAAGTGAAAAGAAAATAGTCTACCTTATATTTCCAATACATTGAATTTTTTTAAAAGTGTTTGCCAGAAACGTCTTCGTCCCGACGACCAAGAAGTAACCAAGAAGGAGGAGGCCCCGAAAATTTTGTGGAACAGTTGAAAAAAAATCAATTTAAAAAAGGTAACTTGTGATTGTGATTTTTTTTTTCTGTGATGATTGTGAACTCTTTTTTTCTTTGATGGACACAAAGGCTGTATTTTTTTTCTTATCTAAAATAATCTAATTGAGGAAGCCCCTTTTTTGTGGAGGCCCAGAGCCAGTGCCCCCTATTGCCCTGCCCTAAATCCGGCTCTGTCTTCGTAAATTCTACGACAAAAGTACCTCGTAAAAGATTGTATTTGTGCAATAAACATGAATAAACATATCTTTTACACCAACACCATGGCCTTTATGGTTGGCTCACAAAGAGGAGTGGCCTTGCTGTCTTTTTACTTTATTTTACTTTTCTAACTTATTTTAATTCAATGTCAGACAGCTCCTTCCTAATTGGCATCATTATCTCAAATTATGAAGTTTTCCTAGAACCTAGCCATTGTAGCAAATAAATTGCGAATTTAATTAACTACAACTTTTTGTAATTATTCATGAATAAACACAGGAAATTCTACGTAGAAAAAACCGGCCAAGTGCGTGTCGGACCACGCACAATGAAAACCGGCCAAGTGCGGTTCCGTAGTTGGGATGACGTTATCCCAAGAAAAAACTTAATATTGTAGTTGAAAAACATGTTCCCTTATACATTCCAACTGCAAAATAATGTAAGTTTGTACACACAATATTGAGTGATTTACCATGTTATTTTAAGAACAAGGTTTCCTGTAATCTTTAAGTATAGAACTGTTGCCTGTATTTTTTTTAACATTTTAGACGCGGCAATTTCGGAGATAAGGGTTCATTTTCATTTATTTTCTTTAATAACTTAAAAACGAATTATTTTAAAATTATAAAAAAAAATGAAACTCATAACAAGCCCTTTCATTTGATATGTCACACGGTACAATTTGCAAAACTTTTTTTATTTTCCAACTTCTCCCCTAAAACTGAACCCCATACCAAAAAATCGTTTACTTACGTTACAAGCTCGTGTTTGGGTTGTGTATTCAGATGTGTACCAAATTTCAACTTAATCGGTCCAGGACAGGTCCAGGGATCAAATCGACCGTGACAGACAGGCAGACACACGAGTGAGGGCTCCGTTATTACCTTTTTATGTACGGAACCCTAAAAACGATAAAACATATTTCACGGGAAGAAAGAAGTCTTATTACTTTTTAATATAAAAACTCCTGAAACGAAGAAACAACAATTAAAAACCTGGAAAAACAAAGTTAAATTAAACATTCTCAAGTACCTACACTGAATTAACGACAGTACAACAAATCATGAGTCCCTGACCTAATTTTTATCTCAACGCACATTGTCTGTATACTACCTAAACATTTATGTAAAACCGCGTACACACACTATAGCTAAAAGTCAAAATATTTTTGTTCCCGCGGTTCAGAAAATTTCTAATCTTAGATTGCTGTAACTATGCGGCGGGAGGCATGGAGCCATGAAATATATAGTTGGATCAGAGTAGGTAATATGTGTTTCAAATTAACTATACATGCTGTTTCTATATTATTTCAGTAGCCAGGAAAATAATTGTAGTAGTAGGTATTCAACTCGGGAGAGGCCCAGGAAACCAAGAATAGAATAGAATACTCTTTATTATGTACACCATAAAAATTACAGATACAAATGTTGAAATTTTACAAGGGGTGACAGAATGCCCGCGGTCTTATCGCTAAAAGCGATCTTTTACTGACAACCTTTGGATGGATTAAAGGGAGAAGGTGAGACAATACTGCAGGTAGTCAGTGGTGTACCAGTTACATATACAATAAATGCATACATACATAAAGCATATTTATACTTATCTACGTAAATATATATTAAGTATACTTATAAATCCCTATTTCATATTTGGTCACGGCATCATGCGTGAACGGCTGGACCGATTTCGCAAATTATATTTTTGTTGTGTTTGTTATTGTCAGGAGAAGGTTCTCATGTAAGAAAAAAAAACGTCACACGGGCGAAGCCGCGGGCAAAAGCTAGTAGGTATATAGTATATAAACATGAAACAAGAGCAATATATGATAAGTAATGACGATGTTTAAGGAGTGTTTTTTTACCTGAATTTTAAAAGTATAGCCTAGAATAGACTGAATGATGGGGATTATCAAACGACCTCAAACGGGGATGAAGTTTGGTATTCGAATCGTTTATTTAATATATGAGCGTCGAATTCTCCGTTTCTCAGCCAGTTTTCGTAATCCTTGTTTTATGTAGCAGAGGAAACCCGCGAATTAGTCCCGAAAAATCATTAACTTTGGTTTCATTTGGTCGTTTTAATTACTTTGAGAACTCTGTTTACCTGCAGAGATAATAATTACCTGTTTATAGGATGATTGGTAATTAATGACCGATACTTAAACACGTGAATAAAATCAGCTGTTCCCTACATTTATGTTCTCATAACTCGTCAAAATGTTGGGAACAGTTGATTTTTTTTCGCGATTTCGGGTTTGGTCCCATTGTAAAAGATGTTCATAATTATGAGAAAAGTCACGTGTAGTAGTAGTACATAACATCACGCCTTACTTCCCCGAAGAGTTGGGCAGAGGTGTACCTGTAGTAGGTACACTCACATTTCGCCAGTTCATGTAATAGGGGGCGAGCATATTGCCATCAGCCGGGCACAAATCCAGACTCCGGGCTGCTACTGAGAAATTCCAGTTTGAGTATCGGTCACTAATCACCAGTCACTCTATATAATTATTACACACTTCCCGTTCGATGAAGTAAATGATATCTTTGAGGAGGCCCATGTGAACGGAAAGCATCACATAATCGTGTCAGCCAATAAGGTTACATGATTATAATACTTCCCGGTATAAGCTCTTATCTTGCACCGCATGAGAAACAACTGATATCTACATATACACCGTTTTACTTTCTGTTTCATTATTATCAGTATGGGAATAAACTATGTGAATTTTTGTTTTATAATATATTTTTTATTTTACATAATAATTGTGTATGTCAATTTACAACATGAACTGACTGTACTGAAAAACTGAAAACTAAAAACTACTGACGTGTCAAACACGTAATAGCTGTCGATGAGACAAATAGACATGTTATGGACACGTCGTTGATATTTGCAATTTGGTTACTATAAATTAAAAAAAAAATAATATAAAATGTAGGGAGACACCGCAATGGGTCTTCGGAAGGTGTAAAGATAAGACTAATAGTTTAATTTAACTAAATGCGTTGAGTTTGAGTTTGAAGAGAAAAAGAAGTAGAAATAAATGTAAAGATTACACACTCAGTATCACTATTGTCTACTTTTAATTTTTATTTCTCCATTTAGCAAGTTTGCTGGCAGAAATTTCTTAAGAGTCTACATAACCTCAAATTGCTTAGCATGATCCTCCGCTATATCGAAAACACTGCAGCATTCATTTTGAAATAAATATATTGTAAAGTTGAGTAGGTATTAAAGTACAATTTTTGACGAAAAAACGAATCCATAAATTTGCTCGTCAAAAAAAAAGTTACCTTCAAACCGAACAATAAACCGCTAGCATTAAAAAAATACTTCAAATTAGATCATACAACTTTGCATGTTTTTACCGTAAAAATAAATTACCTATACTATCGGTGCCTTGAAGTCTTCTCGCGTGACCGTGAGCAGACTACTGCTCACGGTACACGGTACACGAAACACTAGTATGAACTAGATAAAGAGTGAGGAGGCGCTGCACAGTGGAACGAATGTATGGGAGCGGTTGGACGTAGACATGTCCGAAAAAAAAGAGTAAAATTATGCCAAACTAATGATGCCATCTTATTCGATTACTTAATGCCTTCATAACTTGTGGTGATGAATTTCTTCATAACTCCCATATTTCGGGAGTAATTTGAGAAAATGTGAAATTTTACTATGAAAATGAGTGTATCGAGCTCTCTCCCTCCTGATTCCGGGCTTGTTTCAAGTAGCGGTCTCTAATATCATAATGCTAATACTAAGAGCTATATTTAATACTAAGACACATAGTGCGCCAAATGTGCACTTTCTGGGATAAAGAGTGATGTTTATTTTATAACACAATTTTTTTATTTTTTGTTTATTTTGTTGATTAAAACCGTTTTTCTAAAGGTTTACCTTATTACAATAACATTTCTGAGCAGCCAATTAGAGAAGATATAAGCTAATTAGGATATATAATTAGGGACTTAAGGTTTACATATAAAACTGATGCACTAATGATTACTGATAAGAACATTGCTATTATTTAATTACTAAATGGCTCTTAATACACTAATTTAGCATGCATCATTTACTAATTATCACAATAACTAATTACCTTGCAATATTTAACAAAGGATACCTGGGATACCTGGATTTTATATAAATAGGTCACTATTAGTAACTTTAAAATCAGTGTTGATTTACACCTCGTTGTATCCAAGCTAATCTCGCAATGTATTTTCCAAATTTTAATACAAATCTTGATATTCACGTTGCTTTATGCGCACGCGCACATAAAGATTTACGCGACTTTAACTATTTGTTCAGTGTTTTAAAAGATAACAGTTGTGTTCAGTTATGTGAAAGTGCTGAAACAAGTTTAAAAGACTGGTGTCGTCGATTTTGCTACCGCATTTATGCAAAATGGACACAGTCTGGAAGAAGCACAGATAAGTTTCGGAAGAAACATGAGATTTGGCTACAGGCTGCAATTCAATGGCCGGAATTACAGAATGAAAATATGGAACCTTCTACAGAAAATATAAGTGACGTCATCGAGCCCATAATTTCTCCTGCTAAATCTGATGCTTCAACTTGTACACATCCTAGTCCTCGTAAATCTTTTGAGGACCTTAGTAACCGGCAAAAAAGAAGACGCACTGAAGATAGTCTTTCATGCAGCAGTAGCAGCGCTGAAATTATGTTTTCGGCCGAAAGGGCGCTTCAAAAGGCAGGACAAAGCGATACAGCTTATGTTATGAAATACTTGACGGAGAATCCAGAAGAGGCCTCAAAAATCAAAGCCTTCATTGAAGGTAAATCAATTCAGGTACGGGAAATATCCCCTTTGAAGGCATTGGCTCTTTATGTATCGATGAACTTATCGAAATGGCGCTATAACACTCTTCGGGATTTCAACACTCAAGAAGGAGCTCTTCAATACCCGAGTTACTACATGTTGGTTAAAGAAAAAATTAAGTGCTATCCGGCCAAAGAAGATCTCACAGTTACAGAGAGCTCTGCAAAAATCAAATTACAAGCCTTGATGGATTTAACCTCAAGAAGACTTATTAGGTCGTTAGAAACCCCTGTTGATCCCAATCAACAGCTCGTATTGACCAGCAAATGGGGTTTTGACGGATCATCTAGCCAAAGCATTTATCATCAAAGGACGAGTGAAGATGAGCAAATCGATCTTGCTAGTAATTTTATGATTAGTCTTGTACCACTGCGGCTCGTCTCAAAAGGTGTAACAATTTGGGAAAACGAGCGACCATCTTCCACTTCATTTTGCCGGCCAATATTGTTTAAGTTTATAAAGGAAACCAAAGAAAATGTGCAGAGAGAGATGGCTGAAATCGAAGCAGAGATTGAAGCCTTAACTCCATCCACCATCACTGATGGAATTAGTGTCAAACACCAACTGCTGTTGACAATGATTGATGGTAAAATTCATTCCATTATATCCAATACAGCAGCTTCAGTGTGTGACATATGCAAGGCTTGTCCTAAAGAAATGAATAATTTAGAGTTAATCAAAGATAAACACGCAAACGAGGACATGTATAAATATAGCTTAAGCACCCTTCACGCTTGGATTCGCTCAATGGAATGCTTATTACACATTTCCTACAAATTAGACATAAAATCATGGCAAGTAAGGGGTGATATAGCAAAAAGGCAAGTTGATGACAGGAAGAAAAGAGTTCAAGAGGCTGTAAGAAGAGAAACGGGCTTACTTCTCGATGTTGTGAAACAAGGCAGTGGATCCACCAACAATGGCAACTCGGCAAGGAGATTTTTTGAAAACTACACTAAATCTGCTGAACTGACCGGAATAGATGCTATGCTTTTAAGAAAAATCTGTGTGATCTTGCAGTGTATTTCATCAGGAGAGAAGATCAACGTAACTAAATTCCGAGAGTTCTGCTTTGATACTGCTAAGCTTTACGTGGAGTTATACCCATGGTATTATATGCCTTCTTCACTTCATAAAATTTTAATGCATGGGCCAGACATAGTTCAGAACATGTCAATTGTGCCCATTGGTTTTCTATCCGAAGAGGCATCTGAGGCTAGAAATAAAGATTTTAGAAAATATAGAGAGGGGCATTCTCGAAAGCATAGCAGTATCTCATGCAATGAAGATATTATGCACAATCTTTTACTGTCTTCTGATCCACTTGTTACAAGTATCCGTCCAAAAGGAAATAAGTTTGTAAAAAAATCTTCTTTTAAGGAATTTTATGAGCTTACGGATTCTGAGAAAAGTGATATCGAATTTGTTAACATAAATGATTTAGCGGACATCGATTCTGAATTTGAATTAATTGATGATGATGATGATGACGAAGATAATTAAATGATGTTATTGTTTTAAAATGTGTAACTTAGTAAATTAGAGCTTACATCTTAATTATTTATTGTACTTTTAATGAAACTAGGTAATTTATTATCAACTTACTTAAAAGTCATACTCTCATCAGTTCTTGTGAATATTTTTGTTAATATATATTTCTGTATATATATAATATATTTATAGACCTCTTAATAAGTCTGTCTGCGGTTTAAAGTAAATACAAATGGGGAAAAACGTTTTTTTTTTTAAATTTTCATTTCCTTTTATCCCAGAAAGTGCACATTTGGCGCACTATGTGTCTTAGTATTAAATATAGCTCTTAGTAATAGCATTACGATATTAAAGACCGCTACTTGAAACAAGCCCGGAATCAGGAGGGAGAGAGCTCGATACACTCATTTTCATAGTAAAATTTCACATTTTCTCAAATTACTCCCGAAATATGGGAGTTATGAAGAAATTCATCACCACAATTTATGAAGGCATTAAGTAATCGAATAAGATGGCATCATTAGTTTGTCATAATTTTACTCTTATTTTTCGGACATGTCTACGTCCAACCGCTCCCATACATTCGTTCCACTGTGCGCTGAGGTATTACGGACTCTTAAAGAATAAGCAGAACCTTTGTACTCAAAATTATAGTTATTTCTTATCTCTGTGTACTTTACCGTGTGTACATAAATAATAAAATAAATAAACAGTGTATCAAACTTGCATGCTAGAGGTTATCATAACAATGTAGCTTTCTCTTCCATTATTTTTCCAGCAATTAAAAGGTCAAAGCATTAAGATAAATAGTATATAAATAGTAATGAGACCATAATTATGATTGATGATAACAGTGACATAGATCGAGAATATTTCTCAATACCTCTAAAAATACATAAATGACGTCGACAATCGATTTAAAAGATTAGTTTTACGATCTGAGAACGTTAATGTTTATAAACTTTATTATAAACAATAATAAGCATGTGGGTCACGTACGACTATACGATATATTATGTACTATACGTATGTATATTTATGTTCAATGAAATATTTCCGCACTTTAGTACTTATCACAATATTTGAGTCTCGTATCATCCTTGCTTCCTTATTGGACTAGTATATGTTGCTATGTTAACAGCGTCTCTATGTACGTTTGTCTATCCCTATAGAATAAATTCACCTCGAATGTTAGAGAGGTCCCTACATCTACTTCATTTGAAATAAATATACCCATACCTATTCTTTAGATTGTAATTAGCATAATCAGCCTATAATTTTCCCACTGCTGGGACACAGGCCTCCTCTCTTCGAGAAGGAGTGGGCTGTAATCCACCGCGCGGACCCAGTGCAGGTTGGTAGATGTCACAGACATGTCTTCGATTTTTTGGTTCTAGGACATGCCGGTTTCTTCACGATGTTTTCCTTCACCGTTTTGGGAGCAGTGGTGATGTAATTATTTACACAAAGTAAAGCGCCTGCATGGGTTCGAACCCACGACCTACTCGTAAGTCGGGGTCGTTACCACTGGGCCATCACTGCTCTTAAAGTCTGTAAATCTCTTAATTATTAAATTACATAAAACACACAAATTAAATTGGTTTGTCTAATTTTGTATTCATTTCCATATATTATATTTTATGTGTCTTCCCCATTAGTTCGTACATAATTACCGGCCAATAAATTATTTTTATACACTCAAAGCCGACATAAATATTTATATTCACAAAGATATGGGGTACCTTAATAAATAAAATCAGACCATTTTCATAATTACTTATTTTAAAAATAACTTAATAGGTATCTATGTGCTCGTCTTAAATTCGCATAAATCGCTGCGCGCGCGCCGCCTACTGGCGTCGTTTGATCTGCCTAGTTTATTTTATATCACGCACATTACTGGACCGATGTAAAGATCGTGCTTCCGTCGTTTTTCTTGAAAAATCACTTTTATTATCGTTCTACTAATTGAAATTGCCCCGGATTCAGTTCATGCGTATACTGATGAAGAGATTATTTATTGATCCGTTGTTAGAATAATGTATTTGTTAATTGCTCATTCGCGCACTTTTCATAATAATTTTGCTACATAAATGAAGCTGACTTCGTTTAAATTAAATTTATTTATTCATTATTTTAGCGAAAAATCTGACTTGTCATAATTGGACGAATTTAATGGGGCGTTGGTGTATTTTTCTTACACCAACTTTAACAAATTCGAATAAAACTAAACCATGTTTTCCTTACTTTAAGACCTACATAGAACCTATATCGAAATATCATTGTTATCAAAAGTTTATGATGACTTAGAAATTCATAAGAAAACCCGATTTATCACATACGATTGCCTGCTACATAAATCGTACGTAGACGCCGAAACAGTTTCGTTTTCACTACGACGGCGACGCAGCGTTTGAAAACGAATTCCATTATTTACGTATAATTTGATTATTTTGGCTTGTTACGATGTCTGTCCATCCGTATTTAGCGATACCGACAGTGTATGACGCATTATAGTGGGCGTGTATGTGGGAACATCGATAAAACCCATTTAAAGAAATGAGGAAGTGAACGCCACATCACTAGTTACTTATGGCGATTATCGCTGGCGGGTACTACCAAACCGACGCGTAAGGCGTCCCACAGGCGGCGATAAACGAGAAGCGAGTAGAGCTGGCAACTAAAAACGAGTTGCCAAGCAACAATAAGCATCGAGTGCGCGACGGCGACGAGCAATTACTCGTTGGTATGCGTAATGTATCAAGCGTGAGTTTCGTAGCGAATGTTCTGCCCCCTCGTTCCAGATTCTCAACTAAACAGATTCGCAATTCACCAAATTCGCAACTCACCTAAATGGACAATTAAACACAAATTCACAAAAATTACAGAAAAGGTAGATAATTTATTCACCAAAAAAAGTAAAAACACGGAATTCTTGAAATTCTTGAATTCCTTCAAAACTTAGTGCCACACTTTTAAAATTGCAATTTCTCCTAAACTATTAGAAGTCCAGCGAGCGTCGCGGAGGGAGTACCTCCTCTCTTTGATAGGTCTTGTCGCTGCGACAAACGTGTACTCGCCAGCGATGAGAACAGTCAGCGATCAACTATTAATAAATATATGCATTTTACTTAGATATCTGTATATCTTTATTCAAAGATTGTAGGCACTGTTGCCTACAATCTTTGTACGTTTCTTGAGCGAGAATATAGTTGATAGTTGGTTGCTTCCTCGTCGGCAGTGGTAGAGGTGCCTAATGTTCAGGCTTGACATCTCTATCCACGATTTGCCTCGAGGCGTTAGTAAAGTGTGAGGTCCAACACTAGGGGAATCAACACGCGTTTGTTTTGTGATTGTATGTTGTAATGGCCACCTTGTAGAAAAACCAATACGATCGTCTCAAATAAATACCTGAAGCTTACGATTTTTTTTTACATTTTAAATAAGCTAAAATGGGGTACGGTACCTAAATATTTTTACACATTATTTACAGTGCTTCTATTTTCTTAATGTCTCTCGGCAAACTTCGTGTTTCGTCAGTCGTCGGATTTCTATCCAGTTTTGCCATTTTAGCGACTTTTTCGCAAGTACCTACTAGGGGAATTTTGAAAAGTTTAGCGGACAAAATTCTGGTTTTAGCAGCTAAAACTTTTAGCGACTTTAAGGCAGGTCAAAACGACGCTAGCCTGTCTTTATTTTCGGAACTAAATCTACAGACTAGCTAAAAATCATAATATTCGTGTATCCCGTAGTTCAATTAAATTTCCTACGCTGGTAACTCCATTGAAACAGAGTAAATAAGTAATAAACTGAAGTTGAGGGTGACGGCCGCTACAGGTTGATCGGGATTCATTAGCTACAGATGACCCGATTGATTACTTGAGATGGGTTGCAGGTTTTGACTATGGGCGCGTTCCGAATCACGCTAATAGCGCCAACGACGCCAACATCGCAAATGGGAACCAACAAACTACGAATATTGTTCCTTCGTGCTGTGTTGGCCTTTGTTGGACTTGTTGGCTTTGCGAAAAAGGGAAAGCGCCCTGTTAAGGCGAGTTGTTGGTTAAAGATACGCGGATCATATGGTTAGCGACATCTATCGGATTTTTGGCGAACGTTTTTTTCCGTAATTTAGAGGATTTTGTAGAACTGACTAATTAATTTTATTTTTGTTGAACGGCTGTCAGGAGTAGATAACGACTTGTCGCTGCCAGCCGTTGTCGACTCGATGGTTGGCAGCGAGTAGTCCAGGGACGCGGTGGTATCCTTCTGCAAAACAGTCATATCGCAGAAGGAGGCTGCGGAAAGGGGGCGGGAGATCTCTTCCACTCACCCTGCCCGCAGCAGGCGCACCGGACGTCGGCGAAGGGCGGACAATGCCCTCTTTCAGCCCCCCTAAACGGGTCCAGGGGCGACGGAGTCGGGGACATCCGTCGCCCCACACACAGCAGGACTTGAGGTGGCGGCGCGCCCCTTTTGGACGTCGTGGGGAGAGTCTTACACCTCACTCCCTCCGCAGGCCTGAGGTGGCCCGCAAAGGCGAGTTGGCTCCAGCCGGAGATCGCGGAAGTCGCATAAGATCCCATGACTCCCGGTGCAAGTGTGGGAGGGGAACACCGGGGTGGTTTTTAGTCAGTAAGAGTCTGACAGACCCCTCTGCCTGGCCCCCCAGGGCGGAGGACATCCATGAGGATTTTTCTACCCGGACCAAAAAAAAAAGGCCCGTCGCTCTCAATCGACTTAGAAAGATATAAAATTTGTTACTACTTTTTTACTTATTGTGAAATTTATTTTAAAAAAATGGGAGGAAAGCTGCTAAAAGTCGGAAATGTGATGATTGCCGAGCAATTGCCGAGATACATTATGAAAATAGAAGCACTGTGCATACATATCACAATATTTGTATACATTATCTGTGTGATTTCTATAAAATAAAAATATAATAAATGTAATTGACAAAGTAAAAGATACATAAATTAGGCTTTTATAAAAGACAGAAAAAAACAGATTTATAAAGAAACGCTAATATCAACCTAAACAAAATGAACAGAGTTCACAAAACTCGCTTGACCTTTAGGTACTTAGCGCCATTTTGTTTTTCATTTTCATCTACGCATCCTTCGTGCAGTAATGCAACACTTCTCTCTCTCTGAAAAACATATTTGATCCCTCCAAGATGAGGTTTGCTAAAAACGAAATACATCTAAATGGCTCTACAGGGCCTATAAATGATTCGTTGAACCCTTTTCATCAAATCCTTGGCTATTTTCGAGAAATGGACATTGAGAAACAAATTGGAGTATTGATACGAAGGATCAATAATATAAGGACGGGGTGTAGGGGAAAACTAAACAAAGGAATCTCGATTTTAAATTACCTCGCGCGTCTTTTGTTTTTGGAATATTTCAGAAAAGGATTAATTCGTAGATGTATTTAATTGTATTGACATTTTATTATATTCTGTGACCTTTATAATTTATACTTATTAATTTGTATATTTAATTGTATTGACATTTTATTCTATTCTGTTGCAGTTTTGTGAAAATTTGTTTTATTTTGTGTAATATGGGTTTTGCCTGAATTAAATGAATTTTTTATTTTTTTTATTTTATTTATTAACTTAACTTTATTGTTTTTTGTTTTAAACTTTACAGACGCTTTACAAAGCGCCTGATTCTTAACTTCGGATTAGCCCCAGTTACAATCCCCGGTAGATAGAACTTTGCTCCAATTTTTATTTTTCAGGTGGATTAGGCACCATCCAATATACTAAAAGATAATACTCGTAGGTATCTTCAAACTAATAAATAACTGATTGTGTTTACATACCGTGTGGGATCCTGGTGATCAGCTATACAGGTATTCCTTGTGCAGAGACCAGTCCCACAAAAAATGTCACGTAGTTTTTACCCGACTGCGGCGAAGCCAAAAAAGGAGGGTTATGAGTTTGACCCTATATTCCCTCGTAAGTACTAAACGGCTAACCCGATTTTGATGAATGATATGTTGTTAGATTCGTCTTTATAGCGCGAGTTTCACTGGATATATTAAAACCTAAAACCAAAATGGCGGATTTTTGTTTAAAAAAAAACTCAAATCTATCGAGTGGGGTATCAAAATTAAGGGTTGTAAAAGGTGATTACAAAAATATACACAAATTATATGTCATAGTCTAATTTGGAATGGGAAATTATCAAATTATGAAGAGGGCGTTATCAACCGATTATAAGTGGGTTAAAACCCAATTTACCTTCTTAAAATTTTACTAAAAAGTAAAAAATCAAACCCGGCTGCGTAAAAAGTGAACTTTACCTAAGAAAGAGGCATGCATCTTCATATTATAATAAAGACTTATTGCCTCCGACTGCATGAGCTTTTTTATAGTATTAAGTTATATAAATCTTGTTTCCATCTTTTTAAAGTTAACTTTTTACGCAGTCTAGTTTTAGATTTTTTTTTTTTAAGCTTGTTTTAAATATGACTTCATTGGTGTCGATTCCCTTGTTCACAAACTAAACTAAATTTAACTTCAGTGCATCTTTTTCTTTCTATTTCATTAAGAAAAGGACAGGAGAAAAAAAATAGTTTAGTCCAGTCAAATTAATCAGCGCTTGACGTAAATTGACGTAATTTTAGTTGGCAAGTTTTTAATCACGTCTAAAGTTGTATGGAGTAGTGACTGGCGCTGATTAATTTGACAGGACTAAACTAAAATTTATCTTCTGTCCTCTTCTTAATGAAATACAAAGAAAAAGATGCACTGAACTTAAATTTCGTTAAGTTTGTGAACAAGGGAATCGGCACCATTGTTTGTGAAGAGAAAACACAAAATTTTAATTTGAATCTTTACCGTAATATAAATACCAATTACCAACAAACAAAAATAACCTGCAACCCTTAAATTAGATGACAAACTACGATGCCCTTCAGAATGGACCGCCCCGTGCGTGAGCAAAGTTCAACTCACGAACTTAGCAAATAGTTTTATCATATTCCCTAGACAACTATAACAACTGCGTTGACCACTACATACTAAAATAACAATATATTTTGCTACAAATTGTTTTATAATGTTTAAATACACTTTTGAAATGAACATTATTTGGTGTAAGGGTGTATCCCAGCCGCTTGGGACTTGATAGTCATCGACACTATGTAGGTGTAAGTACACCTGTGTTTACCCTTCAGAGGTCAGGGGCGTAAAAGTTACGGTATTTAATTCCTTACTAGCTTTTGCCCGCGGATTCGCCCGGATGGAGGTCGTAAATTATCCCACGGAAATGTACTACCGGGATTAATTTAACTTATGTGTTGATCTAGGTTATTAACTATGACACGGCGTGGCATACGCTGGCAGAGTGTGCCGCTTGGGAGGGGCCACGCCGTGCCCTCATCTCAGGAGTAGGCAGTGACCTGTCGCTGCCGGCCGTGGTCAACTCCATGGTCGGTAGCGAGGAGTCCTGCTGGGATGCGGCGGTATACTTCTGAGAAACAGTCATGTCGCAGAAGGAGAATGCGGAAAGGGAGCGGGAGATCTCTTCCATTCACCCTGCCAGCAGCAGGCGCACCGGGCGTCGGAGGGCTGACAACGCCCTCTTCCAGCACCCCTAAATGGGTCTAGGGGCGACGGACTCGGAACATCCGTCGCCCCTACGCAGCAGGACCCGAGGTGGCGGCGCGAAGTGTTTCACGCACACCCCTATTGGACGTCGCGAGCGGAGTTTTACACCTCATTCCCCCCTGCGGGCCGGCACGAGCCGGAGATCGCGGAAGTCGCACTATCGCATCCCATGATCCCCGGTGCAAGTGCCGGAGGGGAACACCGAGGTGGAATGTAGTCAATAAGAGTCTTAACTTAACAAAACAAAAAGGTTATATCGGTGTGCGAAATTGTACCCAAATCTGTTCAGCCCTTTATTCAGTCGTAGTAATAGCAGAGGAAAAGGTCAAATACCAGGAACAAACACAAATTTGTTGTACCTACAACAAGGCTCAAGAAAATAGGTGGCTCATTCAGATGTCAATGTATACGTTTTTATAATAAACTTCCAAGCCACGTTCAAGATCTAAGCCTTAATAAATTCAAATCATTTATTAAAAGTAAGTTGTGCCAGAAAGCCTTTTATACCGTTAAATATTATATTGAGGACAAAAAGGCTTGGGATTAAGCTGCTCCAATTATTGCATACTGAAACTTTTATTTTATTTATATACACTTTTGACATTTAATAATTATTCAAAACACAATGACATATTTACTTTGTGGAGTTCAATATATTGTGTGGAATTTAATATTGTTTTCAATTATTGTGAATGTGAAGCCTATGTGAGTCATTGTTGTTTTTTTTTTCTCATTTAGTATTAATCATGGTCTGGCAGTTTGAGTAATTTATGCGGCCTACCCAAATGTTCTTTCTTTGGTATTGTTCGTCGAATCGTTGAGCTCCTTAAGTTCTGAGTTGAGCTGCACGATTACTGACAAATGCGTGCACTGACTGGACAGGTCCAGTCAATCTGTGTGGCTCTTTCCTCAAAAGGACCATTTCAGACACCAATCTACATGGCCCTCACATGATCTGACCAAGATTATGTCTGGACTTTAAAGGAGACTGTGACCTCTGAGTTTGTTTCGGCCTTTCTTCTCAGAGTAGTCAGATAAGAAACGCCAACCTCATCGAGCTTTATTTAAAAAATATGATTGACGTGTAAAAGTGTTTGTATAAACGTACTTACAGAAAATAAATCATTTATAATTTATCATTGACGTCGCCGTCAACGTGTAATGTTGAATCTGTGATATATTTTAAAGTATTCATTTAAATTAGGTATATGATGTAGAGGCATAGTTTAATCTTAATTGAATGCTAAATTTAATTAACATATTTTATTTTATTGGAAAAGGATTAATATAATACCAGTCAAAATAACTTCGGAAATAACAATGAAATTCTTATTAAATTCTGAAAGATAAAAATGGTTAAGTCTGTGGTTTATCCTTAGAAGATCTATATTATTAAGCTATCGCGCACTTTTATGTTGAACTTTTTAAGATGTACAATCCTGTAGAACATTAATTGTATGTACCTGTAAAACGCACGGCGGGCGCACGCCAGTAAAACTCAGGCGGCAAGATTTTTTCCGACATCTTCAACAATGATCGTCATATTTCAGCCAATTTCCACGAAACTTTATTGAATTCTACACCCAAACCTTCCTCATGAATCACTCCGTCTATTGGTGAAAACCCTTCAAAAACTCTTCGTTAGTTTTTGAGTTTATCGCGTTGAGACGGACAGACAGACGCGGCGGGGCAACTTTGTTTTATAATATGTAAGGATAAGTAGATGTCAAATCGTCGCAGCTTTGCTACTTAATAAAAATATTAAATTGACACAGACAGACAACGCACAGTTCAAACTGTTGTGTCTAGAAGCATAGAATTTTGCACCCGAGTTACTTTTGTAACGAAAGGACTTTTGAGAATCTTCCCCTAAAGGAGTTCTATAGAGGATTAAAGTTTGTGAAGGAAGATCGAAATTTTGCCAATGGGAACTCCAGGGCTCAAGCCGCAGCAGGAGACTCCCTGGGCGTCGGGAATCCCGGGCGGATTTCCGGCCACCGTAGGCGCGGGCATGCGGACGGTGAGCAATGGGTAGCTCACCGTCCGGTAAGGACCAGGCCCGGGTCGACAGCGCGTTATATTCCACACGCGCCTCAAAGAGATTTCGTCAGCACAAGTGTAGGGGTCCACTAGGGCCGATGCCTGCCGGGGTCGCGGGAAGGTACTAAAGGGTTACCGAGACCCCTGGCAACACTGGCAACGGAGGGGACACGCGTGGGTTTTAGTCAGTAAGAGTCTGACACACCCTCCCGCTCCGCCCAGAGCGGGACAAGATATTTGATAATTTCCCAACCAAAAAACAAGTTTGATAAAACCGAAATACTCATCTAAATCGGTTCATTAGTTAAGCAATACTTGGACCTACTGTATCGACATTCACATTTTACATTTCTGACTTAAGGAAGACTGGGTTGTCGTCAAAAATACAAAATGTCGTACTACTTTCGAGTATTGGCAATCACTTTAGTATTCCGGACCACGATCTCCATTCGAAAGTGACTTGATTTACTTATGATATTTACAGCTTATAGGTGTAAATACATTCTAGAATAAAACCATCACTTTTAGTATATTATGTACTTACTGCATAACAAACAGTATGTAACATATAAGTGGGTATAATATTCTTTCAGTGTGTCCATGCAGTTTCTTACCCGTTCTTCTCCATAGGAACCTACTACTGTTTAGAATGGACAATTTGACGACTAGCTTCATCTTTCGACTTACTCCTTCACGATTCAATTGTGCCTGTCATCATCTGCCTCGCCTTTTTCCAACTATATTGGGGTCGGCTTCCAGTCTTTGCCGTATACAGTTGAATACCAGTATTTTACATGGAGCGACTGCCTATCTGACCTCCACAACCCAGTTACTGGGTAACACGATACCCCTTGGTAAGACTAGTTGTCAGACTTTCGAGCTTCTGACGACCCGTAACGACTGTCAAAGATCTACAAATGACAGCCGGGACCAACGGCTTAACGTGCTTTCCTAGTCACGGAGGGGTCGTGGTATGTAAAGATGGTCACCCATCCACGGACCAACCGCGGCAAGCGTAGCGTAACCTGATCGATCGACCTGTGCGGCTGTTATTACTTAGCCACAGGGCCTGTGGCTTCAATTGTGCCTTTATATGGTTTAATTGAAATAAATGCTTTGTATACTATACAATATGTAACAAAAACCCTGTTGTTCCTTCTACCTACGTTTTAAGAATCGGTTTACTAAGCGATAAAGCAAGTCATTTATAAAAACTGTTCAATAAAAAAAATTAAAATAAATATTTAATTATTAATATTTGCAATGTTTAATCGATTTGTTACCTCTGCAATTCTGCATGAAGCGATGACGCGAAACCAGAAGTAGATAGAACGTTCCCGCCCTCTCTTTGATCGGTGCCGCCGCGCCGCCGATTATCTACCTATTTTTCTACACAAGATGTACTTGTAAAATCAGATAATCTAAACATTTTTTTGAATGTGTCGATTTTAATAGTTATTTGATTTTGACCTCTCGACTAGTCAATGCTTAATTTTTTTAAATTATAATTTCATCAATGTTCTGCTTAAAGGTAAATGTATACGTTCCTAAAAGGAACAACGGGGTTTTTGTTACATATTGTATAAAGCTTAGATTGAGCCTTATTTTAAGACAATTAGCAGACGTAATGATGATAGTGAATTTTCTTCTTACGTCTTATCCATAACCACTTAATACTCTAGAACTTTGTGAACAAATCTCTCGAACTCCATTAAAATGTACGTAACACGGTTAGGGGAAAACTTATTTATTTATTTATTTATTTAATACTTTACGCACACAAATGTACAGAGGCGGACTTAATGCCATAGGCATTTTCTACCAGTCAACCTTTGGGTGATGCAGAGACAGACAGCGGTAGGTGCAATAACGAAAACTGTGAAATAAATATTTATTAAAATATAAGTATATACATACATATACCTATTAAAAACATTATATATAATAGATATACCTAATTATACATAAATATAAGACCAAATAAATACACGAATATACTAAACAGTAAGACAAACAATGGGAAAACATTACCGTTGTGATGATACTGCCAGCTTCTTACGAATGTGGTCGCGAACTTTAACTTTAAAGGATAATCGGTTGGTTGCCATCCTGATTTCCTGGGGGAGCGCATTCCACAGAGAGATAGACAAACTTAATTGCTTTAAACTCATAACGACAATACAACACTAAGCTTATCCATAATGACTCGACATACGCACTTACCAATAAAGATGGGACACATTTGTCACAGTCGACACGCAATTAGTAAGGGTCGCTTGATCAAATGCAGCCAAGAGAACTTACTCTTTGACTGTCATACATGTCTCTTTGACTGCAGAAAAAAAAAAAAAGATTTTATTTTTTTTATCTAGGCATGCGTTTGAGCACTTTTTTGATGATTAGTGGAATATATACCACACAACGGTGACATGGCACCGCATTGCCTCACGTTTAACAGGCCGATGATGGAAAGGGCTTGGAAAATAAAGTTGAATAATTCAGATTTAAAATATTTTATTTCACAGAGGTTTTATGTACTATGGGCACTTATGGGTTATTAGTAATGAACTGTTCATTTCTTTATTTCGATGGTCCTAGTTTATCATTTGTAACTTCCAGTTACAGCTATAGCTATATGTAAGTGGGCCCTTTATGCCTGGAGGCTTTTATTTAAGTATTACGTTCTGTTTACGTCTTTATTTTTTACTTCTGCTTGTGTATAGTGTTCGATGTACTTATTTTTTGTTGGTGAGTGCGCTAGCCGACATATGGCTAATAATTTAATTTAATGTTTTGTGTTGCACGTAGTGTAAATTATTTTGTATACTATTGTACAGATCCAGTTTATTCTAACTGAACAGACAGCTGTGCTGCTGGGGAGTTTTTTTGCGCCACTTCTTCCCAGCTAAAGCGATAGGAAGTAGTGCAGGGTGGGCGTTTTGAGAGACTGTTTAATGTAATTTTGACGTTCGAAAAGTGCTGATTCTCAGCCTAGTTTGAACAAATGACTTGTTTTTTTGTTTTATTAAACGTCAGAAGCTAGGTGTACGATTCTAATTGATCGTTTCATAATTGCACACTTGCTGAAATGTATCCGAAAAAACACGGATACTTTTGCAACTCTGCGTAGATGGTGTGTTGCAAGTCTGTTCCCGCAGACGCAGCTATTCGCGATTAATTCTAGCTCTTTTAAATTCTATTCATGCGTTACGCAATATCTCTATTCGATAATTCGATATTACAACCCCAAGGTTTTTCCGTTTCGCTCACGTAGCGGGCCCCTAATCCGCGGGCGTGAAGATATTTTCGCGACGTTCTGTGTGGCCACTAAAACAGAGAATCAAGGAGTGGGAAACAAAAAAAAATAAATATTATTTTTTATTTTTAGTTTTTTAGCTAGATTAGTTACGACTCCTTGTCTTGTGACTCTTCAAATTGAGCGGAAGATGGTGATGGTGGCGTATTTAGGTAGGTTAGAGATATTTTCGAAAACATGAATTATTATTTGTTTGTATAATACGCTAATATGTAGAGATCAATAGAGTATTATCATTATCACCGTTTCCAAAAAATACCTAATTGCTTGTGTAAGTGGTCAAAAGGTTAAACGTCAACACCAACATTTCCTACTTCGCTACTTCGCTTAAGAGCCATTTCACGTTTTCGCGCGAATATCGAAGATTTCAGTCGCCTAATTTACTATCTTAGGTAATACTCTGACATTGGTGAATACATGTAAAAAATAGACTAATCCTTCGTTTTGACACTTCATGTAACACATTTACAAAAACTTATTTGTTTACTTTGTGGTGATTAATCTCCCACAACCAGTTTACTGAAATATCATCGCAGAGTCAATTTCAAACACCTATATCTATCATTAATATTCATAAATTTAACTGAAAAAAATACATAAAGCATCAGAAATATAGTTTGATCGACACATACAGTACTAGAATATCGATTATTAATAACATTAATTAGTAAAAAAATAAAGTCTTAAGCCAATTTTTAGGTTTTATATCGCTAATAAATCATAATTTTTTGGTTTAAATAAAGCGTAATTACATTTTTTTTATTGGCGAAATAAACTATGGTTTTTAACAAATCGAATTCTAAAGTTTTATTAAAATCCCTTCATTTAATTAGACATAATATCGTTATTAAAATCACTCTAAATTAGAATAAATTCCGATGCTAAGCGGGCACCGTTTAGTACGGCGTGAGCGCCGATCGAGGTAGGACCTGTGCCAAATTTACTATCAAGTAAAGTATTAGTTTAGTAGTTTTAGAATAATTACATATTTTTGTTTTATTAGTTTTAGCAATGGAGCGTAAGGGTTGTGTATACCATTGTGTCAAAAAAAGGAAAAATAAAAATTCTGCAGCCTTAAAGAAAGCAACAGAAGCGAGATATATATAATTTACGATTCATATTATGTACACAGTAATCGATCAAATAAGTACATATCGACATGAACTATAAAACAGTTATTACAATTTTAAGGATTTGTATACACTGACACTTCGACATATAAAAATATTGATGTTTTTAATAATCATTTATTGATAAAAAAAAAATATTTATTCGTAGATATTGAAACTTGACAGCTATTTTGTTTTCATTTCAGAATGAGAAATCGCATGAATCGAGTAGAGGAGGATAGTACCTTTAGAAGACACGCCACCACCGTACCGGGTACAAGTGGAACATCAGATTCGATAACAGAAATTGTATGTTTGTAACTTGCTACTTCAAAAAGATACAGCTATACCTCTAAACGAACGTAAACTTTTAAATATCGACCGACTGAAAAGGTTTTACCAAAGTTTTACCAAGATTGTGTATTGCTAGAAATCATAGACCCTAGAAAGGCAGAATCAATGCCTTTACGACAAATATTCATATAATGTAAATGATATGTGATTTTTCCCTGTTAATTTTTATTACATACTTTACATAACATGTATTTGTGTTTTTTTTATTAGTCTAGAAAGCTTTAGTAGACTAGACTGAATAAATAAAATAACTTTTTTCATAAATCTCTAACCTGCGCTCGAGTTTAGGTAAAAGACGGCAGTATTGTGTATGTGTGGATAGCTGCGCACACATACACAATACTGCCGTCTTTTACCTAAACTCGAGCGCAATAATTTTGTGAAATGGCTCTTAAAGCTGATATAAGTATCAGACGGTTCGCACAAGTAAATGTTCATTTTTGTTTCATGCCACGTTCATCTGCTCCTTTCGTTGCATTTTTGATCATTGGTTAGACAAGTGAAAGATGCCGAGTGTCGACATTCAACATCGTTGGATAGGTTCATTAAAGAATTCATTTTTCACTTCTGATTAATTTTGTGTTCAGACGTTTCACTCTGAGTGAAATGACAAAAATTAACAAAAAATGAAGCATCTGATGTCCACTTAATCACTGAGCTCATCCCTCCCGCTAACTTTACAGCCATACTTAAACGAGAAATCGATTCAGCTATAAATCGGCAGCCATGACGACACGACATGAATAATATTATAACTCGTATTTATTGAGGATTAGCCCACCGCTGGGACTGCGCGAAATATGCTGTGTGGGACTTTTTTATTTCTTAATTTATTACACCTAGATGTCAGAGGGAAATTATTTGGTTGAAGTCGGTTTCTAATAGTTATTTGTATGTTTTGTGGGTAACCAGGCACCGCAAATAAGAGGCTGGATTAAGTTGTCTTGGCCAACATAGTTGGGAAAAGGCTAGGCAGATGATGGGTCTCTATTAATTTTTATTGAAGCCCTGAATGAACATGAGTCTTGAATAGACTTGTCTTGGGGTTATGAGTGGGTCCGTACCTAATTCGTTAAACTCTAGTTAGATTTTCTTGAAGAGTTTTCGAAGGACCGACATTTTAAACAAGCAAAGACATTCAATTTCGTCATATCTTTAACCACAAACACGCAAGAGAAGTCTAAAAGCTGCTTTAAAGCTGACGCTTAAACGGTCAAACAAAAGTATAACTATTCAAACATAATTAAGTATTGTTTCATAGAAAATGAAGTAGGTAGTCACTAAATCCAGAACCCCTGAAATCTAGAATCTCTATCTAAAACCAACGAAAATGCTCCGAATTTAGGCAGATCGACACTTCGATGACAGCCATTTGATTAATTATTTCTTATCGGAGCCCAGTAACAAATTATCCAAGTCTAGGATAATTAATATCTGGCCGAAAGAGGCTGTCTAACCGAATTTATCAAATCTTCTGCAACAATTTTTTTACTAAGCCTAATATTAAGACGGCAAACTAAGGATGTCTAGAAAGTTGGAAACCAAACAAAATCTATTTAGTTTTTAATCTACAAAATATTTAGTACTGTTGACGAAAAAAGTTGCTAACGCTTCTACAAACAAAGGTAAAACTAAAATGTGCAAACAAACAGCAATTTGTTAAGGTCAAAGCTCGCAAATGATTTAGAATGGCCTTTATAAATCTTCTCTATTTCCAAGGACTTAGCTTTTGATCCTGGCTTACAAGAGACTGCGGCTCCTTTATATTTTAACTTGTACCACACTAAGAGCAAAGAAACAAATCTAAAGAACAGGGAACTATCTTAGATTTTGACAATAAAAGTACAGTATGAAATGTTCTCGGTTAATCACTTTTCAACCTTATTAAGAAGGGCAAAGGTGGAAAGTGGTCAACCGTCAACTTTGTCGAGTGTACAGAATATCAGTTACCATTTCACGGTTAAGAAATATAACTCCATTCCTCTAAGAATACAGCACGTCTCCCTTTCATTATTTATGGATAGGCATATGTCACACGCCATGCTCCTCGACTCCCAAAGGACACATTACACGACCAAAAGTCGTCGAAGTATCACCTATCAAGAGACATTTTTCCACCAGCAGGACGCTTACAGAATAGATTTAAATCACTTCTAGTACACACAGGTGTACCTACTTTAGGTTCGCCAAAGTAGACAAATACTCAAGAGTAATTTACATCCTCTTGACATATTTTTGGCATCTTTTTCTACGTTCCTATGCAGTGTACTCTTAGTGCTGTTTTCTGGCATAACCCTGAACTTTCACTTGCCCAGAAACTCGATCATCTCCACCAAAACTCGACAACCTTGGATCGGATTGGTTCATTGTGGTTACCAATATCTATTCTCTTATATGAATTCCTTTGTTGTCTTTGCAATGTTCTTAGATGTGACCTCGAACTTCTGTTATTTCCTTTGTTGTCTTCAACGATATCCCGGACCTCTTTACTATGACCTCGAACTTTCTCCTATCCAAAAAGGACTTTTTCCCCCAAAATCTCTTAAATTACCACATCGTCAGCAACATCTACAACATCCATATAACAGCGTCCTCTGATGGTCAGTGACCCCCAACCTGTGGCTGCAAATGGTCGCAACACTACTCTAAGAGATGATACTGCCATATTATTCTTTGTTGTCTGGGATCAGACTGCTGTTACTACGGACCTTCGAGCCGGTGGTAACGCGACTCGAAGTCGATTTCAAGTGTAAACATTGAGGTTTAAGGCTCCCGCACACAGGCGCGACGCGACACTTGTAGCACAATTTCTATAAAAACTTCATGGAAAATGAACTCGCTGCCTGTCGCGCACGCGTAATCGCGCCAGTCTATGAGCCTTTAGTTGATCGTGTTTTGTTTTAGTTTGTGGGTGGTCCTGAAATTGTGTTGTGTGAAATGTGTGTTAGCGGCTCTTACGAGGTTAACTCGTATATTCATAAACTATTTATGTTGGATGTCTGGATGATTATAAGATCATGTTCAAAGTTTTTTAAAGTAGGTACTCGACGAAAGACAAAGGTAGCCTAAAAATGTGAGGTCAAAATTAACTCTCATTTTTAGGCTCCCTTCTTTGAAACCATATGGAAATAGTGGTAGTAATTCATAATCAAATAAATAGTGAGTCAAATGTCAACAAACTTTACGCATAAATCGTTTTGGAAGAACACTCATGGTCCGTCAACTCAAGAACGTTCTCAAACTTCTTGTACGAGTATATAGGTACTATATACTCGTACAAGAAGTTTGAGATGGAAATGGGATGAATATCATTTAAAGTACCTACTAGGTATTGGTCGTGGTTGAGCAAAATATAAATAAATACGATACAGAAGAATTTCCATAAACACAAAACAATGATAAGGAATTTTCATTTGGTGGTAATATGTTCATGTGAATTATTTTACTTTTTAAATATTACAATTGGTCTTCGATTCCACGCTACGTTTGTTCATAATTTAGCACGTATTATTGTATAGAGATGTCTGTGGCAGGTTTTGTTTTCTTTGAATTTTCTTGGTTTGATTTTATTCTAACATTCTGATTCTAGATATATTTGTAGTAAAGTTGCATCTGCTACTTCATTGTGATTTATAAAAGACTACGACTGTATTCCCTTAAGGGTTAGGCAGAGGTTACGAGTATGTTTAAAAGTCCATGTTATCGGGGGCGAGCCTATTACCATCAACCGGGCACAACTTACAAGATTCTCATATGCAATACAAGCTTTTAAGATCTAGGAACTTATCAAATAAATGTATATTTAAAAATAATAGATTGCCATTCAAAACTGACTAACAGAGTGCTCTTAAAGCCATAAAATTACCTTCTACTTGAAGCTATTTTCACTTCCTCATCATAAAGAGTGCATAACTTCCCCAATTCGCATAGTAACTACTACACCACATTATTCGACCCTCCGCACAAGGATAATACTCCTGAAACTTTCCACATTGGTTCCAAATTCCGGACATTTAAACCCTCCGAAAGTCATATTAGGAAAATCGTAAAAAAAAGTTACAAAAAAATCTTACTTTATCGGAGCAAACGTTGCGGTAAAATTATATTTTTCCCAAACTTTTGTTTGATATGTAATTTATTATTCAAATTGAAGTTTTTGTTTCGAGAATTCTGTCGAATGGTTACGTTTATCGTTGAAATTGTTTTATATTTTCATTTCTTGGAAAATTGTTCAGTAACTTAAATTAAATCTTGCTCTAACTAAATAACATGTTAACTATATTTTACCCATTTATTATTTATTCTGTAGGTATACTTGGAAACCACATTTGGTTTCATTCATAATTAGTGTCAAAAAATAATAAATCTTCATATTCATACGTAGCCGTCATCTTGAAATGCTAAACGTAAACAATCATTTCGCGCGGAAATTCTACAATACACCGTTTTCCCTCGCAGACGGCAATTTACGCGCGAAAAGCTACTGGGTATGCGTGTTGTTTACGTAAACACATTGACGCCAAGTTAAATCTTCGAGATAAGACCTGTACCAAAGAGAAAAAAAAAATTATGGTAAAAGAAGTGAAAGACATAATTATAGTACTAGAAATAGGGAACTATTAGTTCAACCAGGTTTCAGACTGGCTAAAGTAGACTCATCTGTCATGGGACAAGACATAATTATAGTACTAGAAATAGGGAACTATTAGTTCAACCAGGTTTCAGACTGGCTAAAGTAGACTCATCTGTCATGGGACAAGACATAATTATAGTACTAGAAATAGGGAACTATTAGTTCAACCAGGTTTCAGACTGGCTAAAGTAGACTCAAATTTCTTTCATCTTTTTTTTTCAAATGTTACAATAGTATTCCTCCCAACATACTTCAACTGAATGAGACGATATTCAAATCTTGTATAAAACGCACACTATGCAGGCGCCTGCCTGCATAGTGTGCGTTTTATACAAGATTTAAATATCGTCTATAAGTTCGCGGGAAGGTACTTAAGGGTTACCGAGGCCCCTGGCAACACAGGCAACGGAAGGAATACGGGTGGGTTTTAGTCAGTAAGAGTCTGACACACCCTCCCGCTCCGCCCAGAGCGGGAGAAGTTATTTTATGATTTCCCACCCAAATAAAAAAAGGCATGTTATTATAAGTTGGGGTATTACATCGCTGACGGAAATGCTTGGCTCATTGCTGGTTCTGCTTTACAACTACGACTAATCGATTAACATTTTAAAATACTGTTGGAGCTGCTGAAGATTGTAAGACTTTCTTTTGCATTGTATAAAGTCAATCTCCTTTGTATAATTTCACAGCACAGGTGTGAATTCTATGTACTAAAGATCTACCATTTACCGAGTAATATGTCTTTCATTGACTTGAATGGGCCCTGGCGGCTGAGAGTATGTCATGCTCACTCCAAATTATCCAACACACTCGCCCCATCAGCGAGCGAAGATGGCTCGCTGATGGGGCGAGTGTGTTGGATAATTTAGCTCCCTTCAAAATGGTTGAGCTGAACGGTGCAGATCCATGCGTCATGTTCGTGACCGGGCGCCGCGCCGTCAGTTGGGACTGGTCATCTCTTAGTTGTCACGGCTTATTTTATTTTTGTTTGTGTCTTTTTTGTTTCTATTTGCTGTGCTCTGAACGCTTTTAACGTGTATGTATTTTTTAGGGTTCCGCACCCAAAGGGTAAAACGGGACCCTATTACTAAGAATCCGCTGTCCGTCTGTCACCAGGCTGTATCTCATGAACTGTGATAGTTAGACAGTTGAAATTCACAGATGACGTATTTCTGTTGCCGCTATGACAACAAATACAAAAAAAAAAACAGAATAAAATAAATATTTAAGGGGCTCCCATTCAACAGACGTGATTTTTTTTTCCATTTGTTTAGATAATGGTACTGTACGGTTCGTAAACTTGCAGAGTTGTTGTTGTTTAGGTAGAAGCGCGTAGAGAAAAGATCACTTAGTTCCCGTTGGGTTTATTACGTAAAATAGTGTTCACAAGTAAATTCGTTGACGATTCCTTTCTCTAATTTTAGTCACCGCGTAGCAGTTATCGCACTCACTGATCTATTGTAATTCATGTATATTTATAGTAATATAATGACGCACGCCTGGTGCAAGCCACCGCGTCAGCAAAATATGTCATGTACAGTGTAAGACTGTACAGGTAGAGAAACCTTCGTGCGCGAGTCCGACTCGCACTTGGCCGGTTTTTTACATAGTTCTCTCATAAACTCGTAGTTATAAATTCAACATTAATGATGTAACTAATATTTTTGTAACAATATAATTTAAAAGATTGTCCGTGGAGTTTCTTGTCCGTTCTTCTCCATAGGTACGTACTACGCTTTGGGATGGGCAACTAGCTTCATATTTATTTCTTACCGACTCCTCAAAGGTGCATGTAAATGGTTAATTCAAATAAATGCTTTGAGTTTGAGATTGAGTTCAAAGTCAGTCTAACTTTGAAGGTCGAAGTTGATGTGATGAACTGGTAATCTGATGTGACAAACACAACATAAGACATTCTTTTTTCGATATAAATTTGCCTACTTCTTAAAAAAAACTCTTACTATTCGCACTTATTAGTCTACTTGTTACGATACCCAGCAAAAACATCTAACTTTTTATTCAAATTAATTTGGTACCTCAATTTTGCCATAAATCATTTGTTTTTCTAGATAAATAGAAGGAATGAAGTTCAATTTACCTCCTACCCCATGTAAACAAATATCAACTAGAATACTAGATACTACTTTATTGGGAGCAGTGGTGGCTTAGTGGTAACGGCCCCGACTTACAAGTTGTAGGTCGTGGGTTCGAGGCCAGGCAGGCGCTTTACTTGGTGTAATTTCATAATCACTGCTCTCAAAACTGTGAAGGAAAACATCGTGAGGAAACCGTTTTAAAACCAATGTGACATCTACCAAATCGCACTGGGCTTGTGTGATAGATTACGCCCAATCCCTCTCGAAGAGAGGAGGCCTGTGTCCCAGCAGTGGGAACATTACAGGCTGATTATGCTACTTTATTCCAAAGACAACCCCACAAAACCCTTACAAGCGACGAAAGCACCGAAATATTCGTATAAAGCATACTTTCAACTTTTAATTCGCGCGAAGATTCCCTAAGTACAGTAAATATTATATATACACAATTCGGTTTTCCATTAGAATAGTAAACGCGGCTGTGGGGTACAGACGTAGACGTCCCCCTGTCTGCGCCCTATCCCCGACGCCCTTTGCCCTTTCGCAAAGATCAATATTTGATTAATGGTTCAGATGCGGATCAATTTTGGCGGGAAGAGATTTTTGGAACGTAGTTCTTTAACGCGGAGTTGACTGGTAGAAATCGTCACGTAACGAAAAAGCGTTATGCCGCTCCTTGTGACTTTCTCTTTCTCTGTCCTAGGGAAAGTGTAAGTGTGTGTCCAAGATGGCAGCTGCGAAAAATTTTATTATTTATTTTCGACATGGGTGTCATTTTCAATATTTTCGAGGTCGCTGATAACAATACTGGGGGTCAAAATCAAAATTCAAGTTTCTAATTATTCGTCGTGTGTGTCGTTTTTATGATTTTCGAGGACGCTGACAATGATTATGTGGTGAAAATCAAAATCCAAGATGGTGCCAATGAAAATTTGCTCATTTTTCATCATGAGTGTCGTTTTCGTGATTTTCGAGGGCGCTGACAATAATTATGGGTTAAAATTAAAATTCAAGATGGCGCCAACGAAAAGGAGATAGTATGTGGGATGAAGTTCTTTAACGCGGCTTGCGGTAGGAGTTGACTTGTAGAAAAATCGTCACGTAAGGAAAAAGCGTTATCTGACTCCATGCGACTTCCTCTCTCTCTCTCTTTTCTATTACATAGGAGTGTGTGTGTGCGTGCGAGTACCAAGATTCGAGCAGGCGATCATTGTGCGCGACCGGTTGTATAACCTCAATACTGAATTGAACTTCGTTCCTAACGGGGGTCCCCCGACCGCACACGTTTTTTTTTACCTTTATGACAGTAACTAGAGAGACCGAGAAAATGTATATTTTATAATATCTGTTTCGCTAATACTATGTTCGAACCACCATAAAATATTGATCAATAGTTTAGGAGAAAATCGCTTTTAAATCTTGCTTAAGTAGGGTTTTTGAGCTGTAACTCGTACCGTGTACCTTAGCGTATCTTTATTAATATATCAAATTATATTCATTAACAGACGTAATATCACCTGTCCTCCGAGATCTAGCAAAATCCTAATTTACATAAATTTATGTCGGCCCACATACTTATTTTTTAGTTGAATTACTGATACTTTAACGTTTTCATGAAATTCATGACCTTTGCCCTAATTAGGTAGTATGATTTTCTGGGAAGTTTGTTTTCACATTCAGAATTTCAGATACGAACATTTTAACGAAATTCATGTTAAAATTCTGTTAAACTTTTCTTTTGTTAAATATTTCATTGTTTAATTTGTGAAAGTAGGGCTAAATTATTGCCAATCATCTAGAAATATTCGATTCCGAGAGTTCAACCCCAAACCTAAAAATTATCCACACCATCGCCGCGCCACGCCGTCGGCAATACCGCGCTCAAAATCTGTTTCAAACAACAAAGCTTTAATTTAGTCTACTTACTTCAAATAACGTCATCACTCACCGCTAACACCTAAATAGGTAAAAAATCACCGTCGACGTCCCTTCTGTAATTTTGGGCCATTAGTCTGGGGCGAATGTCTCGCCGCCGGGCCGACACACCCGTACCGAGAGGGCCGCGGTGCCCTTACCCTGCCCTCAAAACAGGATATGGCACAATATCCAAATTTCACCTTAGTTTAGTATTTTTAACTGCTACAGAACGATCCACTCGCTGTTTTACGCCTAACTTCTATATCAAAGTAATTAATTTTAATTTTATTACGGATTTGAGGTGATTTTTCTTGGTAATGTCTGGTTTAGTACAAATGTACCGAGCTTTCCCGGCGCCCTTTGTTTGTCCTTTTACCCGGATTCGCTGATTTTGACGTCTATTGAATTGGTCTCGTTCGTAGTAAGTACACGCGTACCGAAGCTTCCCTTCGTCCTTATACCGTCTTTACAAACATAGACGTCTCCTTCATAGAAGATAATCGTTGTTCATTTATTTAGGAACAACAAGAAAATTAACTTACATGTAAATTGCGCAGACAGTTTTTGTTTCGCGAAGTATTCTTCTTCGTCTGTCTTGAAGGACCAAATGTAGTCCTTTCGTCCTGGCTGTCTTGTTACAACAAGTGCGGATGTACCGAGATCTTTGCTCGTCCTTATCGTGTCCTTAGAGCAGAATACTTGGCGGAGTGTTCCCGAAAATAGATCCCCGGGGAGGTTGGAGAGGTGCCTGAGGAATAGCAAGTGTGGCCGAAAGGACCTGACGTTACAATGTTGTTGAATGTTAAATTATGTTTATTTAGTTGGTTATGTGTTTCTAGGTCTCACAATGTTTTAATGTTTGAAGAGGCTGTGTCAAGGATGTCTGTTTTAGACGGAAAGTTTCTTTGCGGATTAAATCCATTCATATCAATTACATAAAACAGTTTCTGGCAAATCCTTTACTTTCTCCTGAGTATCATTTATTGTTGTTAAGTGAATATGCCAAAAAAAGGCTGCACCATGATCGTTTACTACTTTTAATAATGCAATCATCTTTCCAATCACAAGGGGAGTAATTATGGCTATATTTTCTGCTCAACCCATAGCTGCAACAATGTGTAGTATTTATTGCATTGGTCTGTTCAGTATACATTTGTTAAATATGAAGTGGTTAAACTGAATAAAAAAAAACCTTTGAAAACTCAGATGAAAATATTTGGCTTCACATATAACATCACGCCTGTCTTCCCCAAAGGGTACCTATAGTAAACCCACAAGTACATTGCACCAGTTATATTTAAGTCCTTCAGAAAGGTCAGGTGCGGAGTACTCGCAACCGGCGTGCGTGTCTAGCCAGATGTATGATATGAACGTAAACGAAGCAAAAGGAGTATGTAAGGAGCGTAGCAGGTGGCGTTCTATAGTTTCTGCCTTCCCCCAAGGGAAGACGGCTTGAGTTTTTTGTATTTAAGTTCCATATAATAGGGGGCGGGGAAACGTTGTACATATACTTGGTTTGGTCCTTAGAAAAATACCCTACGTACATAAGCAACAAAAAAAATCTCCGTCCGTCCCGTCGCCGCTCAGCTTAGAGCCCATGACAAGTCCTTTCTCATGATATTGACTTGTCATGCTGTTGAAACGGATTGTGGTAAACTTTAGTCGGAAAATAATAACGGAACGGTAATATTAGGTTCATTATTTACTCGCTGATGCTTTAGTGGCACAATAACAATTTGACATTCAATTTAGTTGTTATTTATTTTCTCAACGCCAATTTTTATATCTTACTTTACTGCCCGTGCCCGTTAGTTCTTATCATTATATTATACGTGAAGCGATAACTTGGTACCCTTTTTACGAAAATTCCGCGGACGGAGGAGTATGAAAGGCACAGTTAAAGTTTGTATGGAAGCGGAGTGCAGAAAGCTATTTTTTTATACAATATGCATTAGAAATAAATTAACGATATATGAACGTAAACGAAGCAAAAGGAGTATGTAAGCGTTCTATAGTTTCTGCCTACCCCCATGGGAAGAAGGCGTAAGTTTATGTATGTATGTAGAAATTAATTCAATTAATTTAAAAAACATTACACACACTACCACGCATTTGACACACACGCACACACATCGTAACAGGGCCTCATGACTTGAAGATAGATAGCTGACAGAAGCGACAGCTTGAGCATGGAATAAGTAAGTACTTTTTAATAGCATGGAATTAGTAAGTACTACATAGATTGTAAGTAGAGGGAGTCGTATTTCGACCCGTGAGCGACCACTTTATTTATACGTGGGAAATCATCAAATAACTTCTCCTGCTCTGGGCGGACACCCTCCCGGTGTGTCAGACTCCCGCTCCGCCCAGAGCGGGAGAAGTTATTTGATGATTTCCCACCCAAAAAAAAAGTGTGCTATAAATAGTTTTTTTTTTTATAAGACCAGCCACTAATACGAGCGTAGGTCAAATTTTACAGCCTTGTAAATCTGACAGTTTTATGGTTAAATTAATGCGAAGTACTTTTATGGAGTTTCTGATATTAGATTGGTCGTATTATATGAACTAATTCTTTATGTGGTAATTATTGCACGCGAGCGAGTATTTGTAATAAATAAAAACCCAAGGCCAAGTGTGTGTCGAACCACGCACAATGAAGAGTTCCGTAGTTGGGAAGTTGTGATGAATTTATCGCAAAAACAAACTTAACATTGTAGTTGAAAAACATGTTCTCCCATACATCGATATACCTTACGGTCAATCCTCCAACTGCAAATTTAAGTTGGCGGACTATTTCTCATTAACTTGTAAAGCTTACTTAGCTGTGATAGTTTTCCTTTTAATTTTATTATATGTACTACTGCTATGATTTTTTTCACATCTCCATAAATAATCATTTAGCTGGCAGTTCGGGGAGTGCTAATTTTTGTTAGTCAAGTGTCCCCCACACTTGACTCTAACAAAAATTACCACTTAAAGCTTAATATTACGCAGACAGTTCCCTGAATCGAAAAATTATGTTCACAGACCCGTAATATTTTTGAACGGCCTATCCAACGGTACTCATCATGAGATAGACGAGAAAAAAATATCATCCCCACATTACGTGCAAGGGAGGTACCAGAAAATGTTTTTCAAGATTTTATTTTAGCACTTTGTCGGCGGGATTAATATGTATACCTATGCCAAATAACAGCTTTCTAATACTAAGCATCTCTGAGCTAAAGCGTGGACAGACGGACAGACACACAGACGGACATGGCGAAACTATAAGGGTTCCTTGTTTACTACGGAACTCTAAAAACGGACACGCTTGTGATTCTCGAAGGAAGTAGGCAGGTTTGTAAAGGCTACCGCACCAAAGTATTAAATATTTGAAAAACTTACGTAAGTTTTCAATTTTTTTGGACAACTATTTTGTGGGAAAAATTATGAATTTAGTTTGGAAATCGACCGAAAACAAATACTTTTTTGAAAATATATATACCTATTGCCACAACACTCAAAAAGTCTAATAAATTGCACATTATTCCAAAAAAAACTGGAACTAACTAGACAGAGAAGACTTTAACGTCTTTAAAATGAGTGAATACCTACCACGAGCACAACCACGATACCATTTCAACGACCTCACAGAAGCTTTAAATTAAAATCTTAAATTCTATTAATCCAACTGCCAAAAGGAAGGGCGAAATAATAAAGCTGAAATACCAGAGCAACATACTATATCACAGCTCTTAAATAGCAGAAAAGAATTCGTATCTCTCAACGTGTTCGCGTTAAAAATGATATATTATTATGAGGCCAGTCACGTAGGCTGCTGAAGCTTTTTTAAATTTAATAAAGCTCAATTTTGTCTGTCCGAGTTTTTAAGGAAACTTCGAAGTAGGCGGTTTGCTTCGTCAATCAAACAATAAACTACAATGGCGGCACTGTTTGATGGCTTGTGACGTTTCACGTTTTTTATTATAGAAAGAAGAAAGAAAAATGAAAAGAAAATACCTATAGTTGCGGTAAACATGACGCAAAGAAGGAACACAAATACAAAAAAGAAACAATTTGGGGAGAATATGCGTCACATCCAGGCAACGCTCAGCATAATGCTGCGACTCTATGCGAGACAGAACCCCAGCGCTGGTTTTCAGCGATAGCCGGCGTTAAAATAGGACAACACCCGCACGGGTCGATCGATCAGGTTAAGCTACGCTTGCCGCGGTTGGTCCATGGATGGGTGACCATCTTTACATACTAAGAAATGCACTATGCCTCGGAAAGCACGTTAAGCCGTAGTTCCCGTCTGTAATTCGTGGATCTTTGACAGTCGTTATACGGGTCATCAGAAGCCGGAAAGCTTGACAAACCAGTCATACCAAAAGGGTATCGTATTACCCAGTAACTGGGTTGTGGAGGTCAGATAGGCAGTCGCTCCATGTAAAATACTGGTGTTCAGCTGCTTTCGGTAAGAGTGGTGTGAATGATGAAGTAGAAATAGGAATCATTTATGTGCAAAATGTGGTATACAGACAAGATATAATTTATATAAATAGTCCCGTCAAATTTTAAAACAACAAAACTTATCAAGATATAGAATTGAATTAATATTATTATAACTCATTATTGACAGCTAAATGTCAGGAAACGGATTCCATACTACGTTTCTGACGTGCCGCAATAATGACGTAGGTATCGCTGCAACTATAGTTTATCGAAAGGAAAAGCTGTATTTTTATAATTTGTAATCTGTCACAGGCCGTAAGTACATACAATGCAGTGGTTTAGTCGCCAGCTTATTTTCCTGACACAGTCAAATTAAAATCAAAATATTTTATTTTACATAAACCTATAAGGGCACTTATGAAACGTCAGAAGCTAGGTGCACGGTTCCAGTTAGTCGTTTTCTATGGAGAAGAGCCGGCAAGAAACTCCACGGTTACTGTTTTAAAAATAATTGGCTTTTACAATGTTTTCAAATTAGTGTCAATACATCACACATGAAGTACCAGGTACAATGTCTCTCTCAAAAAAGAAATGGTCTACAAATCTAGACTATTAAGCCTACAACGTGTTCACATTCACAAAATATAAAATATAAAAAAAAAAAAAACTATTAAAACCCAATGCCTTGCATTTTGCCATTACAACTGTAACTGTAAGTCCGAATTAATATCCTGTCCACAAAAGCCACTAATTAATAGTTTGAAATCAAAATTGTGGGTATATAATGTCAAATAAACAAAATATTATGTCAAGGAAGTATGTATTGGGCACGCCACGATTGCGGCGATAAGTCCCCTCTTTGAGGAGTGGCTGGAGAGGCGCCACGGCGTCCTCACCTTCCGCCTGACGCAGGTCCTCACCAGACACGGCAGCTTCGGGAGGTTCCTGTGTCGGATAAGGCGGGAGGAAACGTCCGGGTGTCACCACTGTGCGGATCGCCCGGAGGACACGGTGGAGCATACGGTGGAGGTCTGCCCGGCTTGGGCAGAGCACCGCCGTGTCCTCGTGGAGGCGATCGGCGGCAGAGACCTCTCGCGTCCGGCCCTGGTTCAGGCCATGGTACGGAGCGAGAGGGCATGGGCAGCCGTGCCTTCCCCTGCCCGCTCCAGTTTGGGAGCCAAACGTCGGAAATGCTCCACGAAGTTCCACCGGCTGTCGAGGACGAGTCCCAGGTACTTCATCGTTGACTCGACGCCCATGTAAACCCCTCCTACCGTTATTTGGGATCCCGATGGTGGTGCGTTCCGAGGGCCATGAAAACACATGGCCTCGGACTTGTGCAGGGCCACCTCGAGTCCTAATTGCCGGATCCTTTCGACTTTCCTTTTGTCGCTACCCTGCGTGCCGCTACTTCGGCTGCCGCCTGGTGTGACCTCCTTTGCGCCAGAACCAACGTGTCGTCAGCGTAGCACACCACGCTGACGCCGCTAGGGAGGTCGGCGCGCAGCACCCAGTCGTATCCGATGTCCCACAGATGCGGCCCCAGGACCGATCCCTGTGGGACACCGCACGACATATCTTGCCGGTTAAACACTCCCTGGTGACCGGGGTAAATGACGGCCCTGTCCGCCAGATAGGCCTCGACCACAAAACAGAGGTAGGTTGGCATCCGGTGGTACCTGAGTGCCTCCCTGATTAAATGGGCTCCCTGATTAAATTAAATGAAGGGCAGGGTATTGAAGACATTGGCGATGTCTAGAGACACCGCCAAGACGACCCCACCCTGGGCAACAGCATTCCCCGTCGTGAGGGCTCGCACGCGTATGGTGGCGTCCACGGTAGAGTGCCCCCTGCGGAAACCAAACTGGTTCTCCGCCAAATCCGGCCCCACCTGCACCAGCTGGCCGACGAGGCGGTCTGCAATGACTCTTTCAAAGTGATTGCCCACCTCGTCGAGCAGCACGATGGGCCGATAAGCGGACGGAGAGTCCGCAGGGCGCCCTGCCTTCTTTATGAGGACCAGTTTCCCCGTCTTCCAACGAAGCGGGAACTGGCCCCTCTCCAAGCATGCGCTTAGGAGCCCCGATGTACCTAAAGCTTCCTTTTAGAAGTATACTCAAGTCTATTGCGCTCAATGGCATTCGGAACATCTCTTCTAACCTCTTTTTTCTCCCTCTACCTATTTCAGTAACTCACCTGGCGACAAATAATTTACTACAAAAAATATTTTATATACAAAACGTAATTCAAGATAAATTATAGGCAGTAATGATAGTTTCAGTTGCCATCGCTATTCGGCGCGTCTATTTCGAAGCGGGCGGGGCGGCGGGACGAAGGTATGGTTTGTCTATATTTAAAGCTATGTCTTTCTTGCCAGACTAGTATTTGGGTCAAACTATTAGGCTCTAAACAGATACACTGGGACAACGAGAGGAACTTTTTGGAGGAGAATATTTTGAGAATTCCGGTGAGAGGAATTTCTTGCTAAGAGTCGTAGAAAAAATAAATAGTTATCAAGTATTTCGAAACTCGATCAAACGAGTTCTGGAGTGTAGACCGCATTATCGGCGAGCATAGTGTGGGGCACCGCCCAGCTAGATGGACCGACTACCTTAAAAAGGTGGCTCGGAGAGACTGCATGCGGAAGGCGGAGGACAGGGTGTTGTGGCGCAGCCTGGGATAGGCCGATGTCCAGCAGTGGACTGCAGTAGGCTGAGTTGATGACTTTGAAATTAAAGCGAAATTGGGTGTTTCAAATGCTTCCCAAACAGTGGTTTTCAACGCGGTCGAAGCTTACGAAACTTTCAGACCAATCAAGTTTGTATTTGGCACAATCCTGACTGTAGTGAAAAAGCCAAACCGTTAATAGTTAAATGTCACATTCACACACATAACTGTCACAAATAACTGTAGTTTCGCCTCAAATGACGAACACCGACGGAAAGAATTACACAGTCACATCCAACTCATCAAAAAATTTCGCAATTTTACGAACAACTAGAAATGCAATCGATACCCACAATTATAATGACAAAAACGGTAATTAATACTTGTAGCGGGTGCAACACAATACCTCTTTGTCGGCAGCCGTCGGGTAACAATAGACAGGAGGACAGATGACACTTTACAGTGTGACCAGTCTATTGTAAAGTTTTAGACAAAAAAAAAGTGATTACCTACAGGTGAAAAACAAACGGTAGTTTTTGGAGACACGTTTTTATGTCTAGTCTATACGTTTTGAATGGGGCAAAGTACAATGATTTTTATGTATGTAGGTCGGCCGGGTCAAAACCCAACCAGATAGAAGTGGCTATCGTTTCCCACAGACACCTGTAACTTCAAAATGATTACCGATGGACATGGGGATAAAGGTGTCAGAAGCTCGAATCTACACTTTAATTGGTACCGTTTAGGTGTGTTTTCTAACAACTAAAGATCTTTGGGAAAAAGAACAATTTGGAAATTCAATAAATAGGCTTGTTGGGTTTCAAATAACATAACATCACGCTTGTTTTCCCCGAAGGGTTAGGCAGAGGTGTACCTGTACTACATCCAAATTTCGCCATGCTTAAGTCCTATACAATAGGGGCGGGGCCTATTGCCAACAATCGGGGCATAAATCCTGGCTGTTGCTGAGAAAAACCCAATAACTCTTCGTCCGATCCGAGAAACGAACCCAGGACCTCACGCTCAGCAGAAGTGCTTGTGACCACTAGAAGAACGAGGATTTGAATAACATACGAAAAAGAGCGAATTTAGGAATTAATGTGGTAACGGCCGCGACTTACGAGTTGTTGTGTTACGAGGTACTTTACTTTGTGTAAATTATTTCATCCACTGCTCTCAAAACGGTGATGGAAAACATCGTGAGGAAACCGGCATGTCCTAGAACCGAAAATTCACAGATATGTGACATCTACCAACCCGCACTGGGCCCGCGTGGTGGATTACAGCCGACTTCCTCTCACACAGAGGAGGCCTATGTCCCAGAAACATTATAGGCTGATTAGGCTTATGCTAAAGAATCCCAAATTGCCATAGTAAGAGCGTCAAAAGCAATCCCGTAATTGAGCAACTTACTGCCACCAACCAACATAATTAATTCATCAATTCACATAAACACTTTCCTTCTAGCAGCAAAAGCATTTAAAATACAAATAGGGCCATATTTACTGGGCAATATTACGCAAAAATTTAGGAACATAACTGTCGCTTAGAACTCGTGTATGCACGTCTAATTACTGGATGCCTATGCAAATGTGCTGGCATGGGGGTCCCCTTATGATGCACTGGCACTATTAGTGGAAATACATAGATTGTTAGGGAAATTGTGTTAGAAATGTGCGTTGCTAACGAGAGCTGTGTAAAGTTCAGTCTTGAAACAGTTGCTTAGAATTAATTTTAAACTGAAAATCCTATGAAAAATGGGAACTAGGTTTTTTTGCAACATTAGTTTGTTTAGTTTTTCATCTCTTTCCGACCTTGTTTCTTGACAGTCATGTCAAATTTAAATTATTTTCATCGGTTAAAAAAGTTAGACACTGGCGTTGTCGAAGTCGAATTATTAATTCACTTTTTTTTTTTAAATCTGACTTGTGCTAGCTGTCACTTTGTGTAAAAAAATGGTCATATTTATTGTAATGGTGAGACTTTAGTTTAATCGATGTAGGTATATAAGTTTAAAATAAATGTATAATAAAAAGTGTAAAAGTTTAGAATACAATAAATATGACCATTCTATTACACAAAATGACAGCTAGCAAATTGCTCCAGCAAATTAATAATTCGACTTTACATAGTCGTCTTTACTACAGTATTTTTTCAATGAAAATCTGTTGTATTTCAATGCAATCTCTCAGTGTGTTTCAGGATTGAGTTCAAATATTCAGCACTGTACGACCGACCGCATTGCATCGAAATCTATGCTATATTTAGAATATTGGCGCCTAGCTGCAAAGCCTTTTTGTTATTCAAACTAACTAATCTTTATGTATTCTAATTAGTAGCAATTACATAGGTACAAACCTTTGCAACCAGGAGCTTATTGCAGGCAATAGGTTTCATTTGACAGTTCAACAAAATTCATTATTTACGTTGTTTAGCAGACAAATTTTTCGAACATATGAAGCAATGGATTTGCAATATACTTCAAAATCATTCAGATTGTCATTGATTGTATGTTATGCAATTGGGGTGCAGGTGTCAGAAAACTTTAGGAAACTCGATTTTAGTATAAAGTGCACTTATTCTTACATTTTGTGATGGTCTATATAATTTTCATGTAGGTTTAAGACGCTGACAACACCTAAACCGCGGTCACTGTCAGATTGCATAGAAAAGAAAGAGAAGCGCGATGACACAACGCTTTGTAATGTTTTGCAAAATATGAAGCAATTATCTATTTACTCAAAATTGAGTTGAGTAATCGAAAATAAAAAATAACCAAGTTCTGCATTCAAATAAGACGTTCTTGTTATTATTAAATACGTAACGTATGTTGATATTTAATGCAGATATTTTGGATTAGAACTCAAGGTAAGAGGTTAGTTTAACGTTAGTTTGTATCGAGATCTTTTATCAAAAAGTGTTTTGGTTACAACCAAGTTCTGGGAAATATGTTCAAAATTAACATATATTTTTTACGCTACCACAAACTATACAGATTTGGCAATTTTGTTTTTTTTTAAAGAAGCCTATTTTGGTCAATAGGGTCTTGTCAGCGTCTTAATATGAATTAATATATTATCGATGTGTAACATCTTTCCTTTCGCTTTCTGTGATTTCGTTTGATTTCGTGAAAAGGGACGGAAGTGTGTAGACAGGAAGTGATAGTTTGAGCATGGAATAAGTAAGTACTTTGAATAGCATGGAATTAGTAAGTATTTTATAATGGCATGGAATTAATAAGAACTATATAAACTGTAAGTAGAGGGGGTCGAGTTTCGAACAGTGAGTGACCCTTTTTTTTTGGGTGGGAAATTATCAAATAACTTCTCCCGATCTGGGCGGAGCGGGAGGGTGTGTCAGACTCTTACTGACTAAAACCCACCCGTGTTTCTTCCGTTGCCTGTGTTACCAGGGGCCTCGGTAATCCTTTTGACTTTTCCGCGACCCCGGCAGGTTTCCCGCGACCCCGCCAGGAGTTGGCGGTGTGGTGGACACACTCTCCCGCTCCGCCCAGAGCGGGAGAAGTTATTTGATGATTTCCCATCCACAAAAAAAAAGGTGTGGGCGACACTAGTGGTCGAATACTGAATAATTATCCAAATAAATATTTCAGTATTTAGCTTTTTTAAATTTTGAGGTTAATTTCTGCTCATTTGCTAATTACCAAGGTGAGATGTCAGATGTTACACATAGTTTTATTATTATTATTTATGTACTCGCAGTAAAATACACAGAGATACGACATAATTATAACTTATTAATATAGTGATGATCTATCGCAGGAGAACGCTACCACTTCGAGCTAGTACGTCATTCATTAATTACACAGCATTGCCCTTTTCACTAAGAGGAGCGAGAAAACCATCAATCAAAAACTTTGAATTCCACCTGTCTGCGCAAAGTTACTTTGACAAGTTCATGTGAGGAAATTGAAATGTTTTGTTTACATAAAAGGTACTCAGGTGTCATTATTTCATTATACGATGTTCTGACTGAAAATCAATTTCAAAGTTTAAAAGCGAGATGTATGGCTGCCGATTGTAACTTTTACTCATTTAATTTTACAATTGACAGTAATAATTAACTCGCACCTTATGTGTATCTCCTTTACTCTAATCGACACGAAGCGATATTTCATTAAAAATGTACACAGCATGTATCAAAAGTTTGTGGTCACATATAAAGTTGTGGTACAGACCACCAAACTAAACTTTCTCCATGGGACCAACATCATAATCGCGAAAACCATTATCAACTGTCCCATACAAAACTCTTTCTACTCGATGCAAATGTATGGGACGGCTGATTATTTTTCCACGATTACGATGTTGGTCCCATGGAGAAAGTTGTCCAGTTAGATAATAATAATAATTGCCATTTTTTTTCTCATCACAAAGCTGACTTAAAGTTAATGTTTCCATGAAAATGTCTCAGCTGTATTCCACTTTTGTGAGAGACTGGTGCCTGGTATAGGTTTTTGGGAAAAACCTGTGTTACAGGTCACCAGGCCCCTTCACAGCTAGAATTAGCTATTACAGAGTTACCGTGCAAGAGTCGAATTTGAACAATAAATAAAAACTAGGTAAGAGTTAAATAATAAGCTTAACATAAATAAAAGACGAAGTAATAACAATAAAAATACCTACCTATAATTCGGCAGAAGTTATTGAGTCATGTTGTAAGTTGTGGAGTGAAAGTAGCGAGTGTTGTTTTTCAAGGGGGTGAGGAGCAGCGATGGGGTTGGTCAAAATTAGACTTTTTTCAGAACGGTCAAAAGATTTTCAGTTTTATGATAATCTAGGGTTTTTAAGTATTTTTAATTTCTTTAATACAGTATGATCGAATTTTTGGTTATAGGTTTAGGAATTTATTCAATTTGTTGTTAAGATAATGGCCAAGGAAGCAATGGAATCTAGTGTGGACTTGAATTGAGTTAGATGGTCTGTACCACACCCTTATATGTGACCACATATCGTAACCATGACGACCGATAGAAAGATGGCGACGGTAAAACAAACAAAGCTTTTATTGATTTATTACCCATATTTCCTGTTTATATCATTTTCTGAACCACCAGTTAAATAAAACTTAGTTAATTATCACACGTTCCACTTGCCTTATATATTTTTAGTTTTTTTTTATTGTTATGGCTTCATACACTTCCGACCATAAAAAGTTAGTAAGCTGGTTTTTTTAATTTCTTTTACGTCATTAAAATTCATTATAACAATAAAATGGTGATGCGTTTTATACGTTTAATGGTTATAAAAGTAAGTCTACTTTAATATACATTTTGTTTGTATAGAGGAGTCCAAATGGTGTGTCTAATTTAGTGGAAGTACTTTTTATTTACAATTTAACTGCTTTTATGGGAGATTTTATTATGTGTCAAGTAGTAAAATAATTTGTCTCATAGACACGCCCTTTAAAATATACATTGGTTTGTATAGGATTTTGATTTATTAATTAAACAAGTAAAAATATACTGAAATAAAAAATGCAAGGGTAGATCTGGTGAATCTATTCGTACAGCAACTTGTATTGTCTCGTAAAGGGTTTGATGTAAACAAAAACTTAATACTAGTTCCTTTGAAAGCAAAAGATTATTTGATAACATTTTCCAACTAGTGGGAACTGTTTCCCACTAGTTTGAAAATGTTTCTTTGAGTTATAATAAATTTCCATTTCTAAAAAAAATCTCCTCATTACAATAAATTTTATATCAATACATCTGTCACGCAGTCACTGTTCAAACACAATAACGTATTATTTTTCTATTTTCTCAGATAACAATCCGTTACAAGTTTGTTACTGATTGTTTTTTTTTTTAAATACGGTTTACGTCATAGTTATAAAATAAATCGATACGCTTTTATGCCCTCAAGTGTAATTCGACCGTCGGTTAACGACCCCCACAAAAACTTATTCAATTGTCTTCAACTACAGATTAATATCTAAACAGTTCTCATTTAGTAACTTATTATTATGGCTTTTAAAAACAATTCTTACGATTTTTATGATAATCGTAAAACTTTGTCTGTTCCTCCACTTTTTAACTAACTTATAATTGACTTAATTGTTGAAACTCATGACGTAAACACTTTCGAAGTTCAAATAAAACATTAGTTAATTAATATTTAATGCTCATAAATGAGGAAAGGTAACGATCCGGCAAGGTAGAAAGATTATGTGTGCAAAAGGCAACGGTTTTTATAAAAGCTTACTTACAAGAGAGAGAATTAATTTGAAATGGGTGGTCGTTTTTTATGGCCCTATGTGTATGCCTTTCAATTAATCTGTCTGGTTTTTCCCAACTATGTATGTTAGGGTCGGTTTTCAGTATAACTGGATGCAACTGTATTTTACATGGATTGACTGCCTATCTGACCTCCACCACTACCCGTATCGACTGTCAAAGACCTATGTGTATGCCTACAGTGACGTGAATAGGGTCTTACACCCATTTTTGAAAAGTGTCTTAATTCAATTCTATAGTGCTAATATGCCCAAAAAAATCACAAAATTTTTATTCAATCGATAAGTTCCATAAATATGCATTTAAAATTTTACATTTTCAAATTTCGCGCGTAGGTTGACGAAAACGCTGGACGCAGTGGACGTCATGTTGCTCTGTGGTCATGACGTCACTGGACTATAAAAACAAATGTGCTGATCTTTTGTATGATAATTGACACGTTTTTGTTTACTAGCCGTATGACGTAATAACATGGCGGCTACTATTTCATGGTGTTTTTTAACAGATAAGAAAAACTGAAAACGTAGAATTGAATTTTAAAATTTATTTTGTTATTTTATGAACTAAAACTAACATTTTCCGACTCCTTTTTGCCTAAACTATCTCAATAATATATTTATAGATTTTTCTCGTTTATAGTAAAATACCCTATTGTACAGTCAAGGTAAAAATGAACTATTAACAGAAAGATGAACAGAATTCTTCATCGGCTGTAAGTATGTTATTTCTTTTGCTCTCTCAATTATTGTGTACTTAACATTCACGGAGAATTTATTTCAACTCATAAACGTCTTCTGAATGTAACTCACAGTCGCAATTGATTGCAAGAAGTAACAGTCAGACGGGGACGGGGGGGACGGGGCATTGGCAGTCATTACAACGGGCGGTAGACTGATTATCGCAGTATGTTGTTATTAGCAGGGACACTTCGGAAGCACTGGACCGGCGAGATAGAATAGCGTATTTTTAAATACTCCAAAGCCAGCAAAACCACGGGTGTCGAGAATATTTTTTCCAAAGTTTCCTTAAGTTTCCTTCGGGATTGGTGGAGATATTGGGAGTATTGTGGATGGGGTAGATCATGTGGTGGGTCTAAATTTGTTTCCGAGCAATAATAATAAGGCGTAGCCGACGGTGCCCCGCTTAGCGGGGCTCCTATTTCTGTCTGCAGGACTTAAAGGAACCTAACCTGTGCGAGTCGGAGTGCCCCTAGTCTCGAGCTCACTTCGTCGAGTATTGTGGATGGGGTAGATCATGTGGTGGATCTAAATTTGTTTCCGAGCAATAATAATAAGGCGTAGCCGAGGGAGCCCTGCTTGGCGGAGCTCCTATTTCTGTCTACAGGATTTAAAGGTACCTAACCAGTGCTAGTCGGAGTGCCCCAAGTCTCGAGCTCACTTCGTCGAGATGTGTCGGAACTTGGGACTCTCCGGCTCGGACAGGTTAGGTTCGAAGATGGGCCAGATTATCCTACATCTTTTTGGAAAGCCTTCAAGTTATACATGAAAGTTTTCTGTATTCTAAAAGGATGTATGACACTCGATTTAAAACTGGATTAGTATCGAGAATATTAAGAAAGCAACAGCAATGCAACGACAATGCAAGAGCAACAGCAATGTTCTCTAATAGAACTGTTCAATAGAGGCGCGTGCGTTCTGTGCAATAGAGATTCATAAACAAGCATCGTTAGAAAACCTAGGTAACTTTGACGTACGATCATAACGAGAAACTGCGAAGCTCATTTTAATAGGAATAATGATCTTCATAGAACAGGCTATCTCTTCTAGCCGATGTCATAAATACTAAACGTTATATAGGTATATTAGGTACTCCTTGTTCATACTGCTGTCAAAACCATTTCCCAAGGAGTGGCGATCGTGGCATTGTCCTCATTGATGTTTTTCATCATAGCTATGGCCTATAGCCATGGATCGTCAGAAGTGGACCTCTACAGGCAGCTAATCAAATAAACATTCAGGATTAATCCAATATTATTTGTCTCCCAGTCATGTTGCCGACACCAGATAATAAACAACACTGACCTGCTCTATATTTATCTTTAATTCCCGCCAAAAAAACCGGAAATATTAAAAATAAAATAACGAGCAATCTGCCGTAAGGGTTCGTTTACCTGATCGAAGTCAGGTGACGCCAGCCGCACGAAAATAAACAGAAGTCAAGCAAATGAACTTGCGAGACTACTTTGCGGTGGAGACCATCTGTCATGCCTCGGCATATGGCGTTTTTACAGGCCTACGATTTGTTTATATTGCATCTCTTTCACTCTTGGGGGTTGTGGTATGTCGGTCTCGCTCGCACCCAGTTTTCCTTCAAGGTGAGGGGGTAATTGAAATCGAACACTGCATGCGGGTTAAGTGAAAGGACTTGTCTTGGCATAGATTAGGGTGGAAAGATGTGCTTTTTTGATCGTATTTTCTACCTATTTCCATAGGATCGGGATATTGTAATTAAAAGAACATGATGTTTGTTCGTTCATCTAATAGGATCAAAGCTAGCACTTAAGTGCATCTAATCAGTCGTCTTAAGTGTATCTGAATCTGCCGGGGTTGCGGGATGGTACCAAAGGGTTACCGAGGCCCCTGGCAACACAGGCAACGGATGGAATACAGGTGGGTTTTAGTCAGTAAGAGTCTGACACACCCCCCCGCTCCGCCGAGTTATGCTTATCTTAAAAGGTCACCGTTTCACATAAGTGACTTTAAATTAACTGTCAAATTATCATAAGGTCTGTATTCCCTTAAAAAAAATATTCCGATCTTAACTGTTTTTCTCTACTTTATAAATCAGACTACACCAGTAATGGTAATGATACATGCACTCAGAGGGCAATAAAGTTACTTATTTTCATTTAATTGATACTTACTTACGTTAATGAAGTAATATATCTTGTTCTTTGAGCTTTTAAATGATAGTAGGTTTATAAATTGTAACGTACTTTGATTTAAAACTAACGTTATGGTTGTGTTGTACTGCCATAATAATGAATGATAGTAATTAAAACCAAATATAAGCAATGTTTATTTGATTAACAACAAAAAAACATCGTTGCGTCAATGAGGTTCCTTCGTAAGAGTGAAAATAATAGGATTAGACACAATACCTATATTAATTTGTTAGGAATATTAAACAACAGTTCTATCAACATTTTTATACTTTCCTCAGAGAAGCTACAAGAGTTTAGGCACGAACTAATTATTAGAAGACTTTTTTTACTCTTTGCTCTTTTTTTCCGCAAGCCATGAGAACAATGACCTATCATGCTAGGAACCCACCTTTGTTACATGAGGAACTTAAAGCTGCAGTTAAAATTAAACGGAAGATTTATAGACGAGTTCATCATTTTAACCGCAGTTAATTTTATCGATTCATAATTATATTATTGGTCCTTTTAAGGAAAATAAACATCCGACTCCAGCAGGCTTAGTATGACACTCTCTATTTCTTCGAAGAATAGACACGGCTCTTTCTATACAAAGTGCCATTTCGTTTCTCCATTTTAGACATCTCACCGTAGAAATCCTTCTACAATCTGTAATCTTGTCTTTCGTTTCTAATGATCGATGTCAAAAAAGGAGAAACGAAATGTCACTTTGTATGGAAAGAGCCGTGTCTATTCTTCGAAGAAATAGAGAGTGTCATGCTAAGCCTGCTGTTCGTTTTTGGCACGATATGATTTCGTTGCAGTAGTAACTTGATATTTTTGTAAAGTTGTTAGTTAACGGTCGGTGAAACAGCTGTTTCTTTTGTAAACAAACATATTTTAAAGGGTGACGTTTAGCAGTATCGATGTATGATGTATGTATGTATGGTCATCGTACGAAGCAGATGTTACAATCAGCATCATACCAGCAAATTAAAAAGGGATTGAAGAAAAATATTAATTTAATCTTTCTGTTTAATGGTCGAGTAATCGCCGTTGACCTTGGCCATACTAATGCGCCTCCCGCTCACGCCACGCCGCCGCGCCCGCCGTTCGGTTTGATAGGGAATATTTGTTTTTTGTAACAAAAACATGAATTGCAAACAATCACAAATAGAACTATAGATAAAAAACTGATATTTTAGGTGTGATATTTGATGCACCCTAGCTCTGTTGTGCGAAAATGATTCCATCTTTTCATTTAAGTACATAAAAAAAACCACAGTATATCTACTGCGAGCGCAGTAAGCCCTTCAATCAACTCAGCCAATCGCTGGCCACTGCTGGACTCCTCTCCCAAGCTACGCCACAACACCCTGTCCTCCGCCTTCTGCATCCAGTCTGTCCCAGCCACCTTATTAAGGGCGTCGGTCCATCTAACAAGGAAGTCCCTTCTTTTTAGGGTTCCGTACATTAAAAATAAAAAACGGAACCCATAAAGAATCACTCGGAGTTCACTTTTTGGGAAAAATCGTTTTTTTTTTTTAGTACTTTGCAAACTGTACCTGTGTTACATTTATCAAAATAAAGGACTAGATATGCGGATTTCAAATATATTTTTTAAGATTATAAAATAATTCGTTTTTCAATTATTAGAGAAAATAGATGCAACCCTTAACCCTTATCTCAAACGAAACTGATCAGCCTAAAATGTTGAAAAAAATACGAGATGACAGTTAAACCTATAAGAATTTTATGGCCTTAAAATACCTAACATGTTAAATCCCTTAATACAGAGTACAAACTTACATTTGCAGTTGGAATGTGTCGGGGAACATGTTTTTCAACTAGCATATTAATTTGTTCCTGGGATAAATTAACGAAAAACGAATAAGCGATAAGAAAATAACATTTTTCCATAGTAAAGGCTTGTGCAGACTGGGGCGATATCGCGGGCGCGACAGACATATTGTGCGCGCCCGCGATATCGCTGCGTCGCGATAGTCTGCACGAGCCTCAAAGTATAAGTCAGGTGCCGTAAGTTACACCGGACGTATATTTCAGTATAGCCAGTCGTGGAGGCTATTTTAATATGTCCAATAGAAAAAGAATTACCTGTTGCTAGCACAATTCAATATTCAATAATAATCGGCACAATAACTATGTGTGTAGTGTATGATAATGAGCCACACAGCAGGATGACGTGATAGGTCGCACACACCAGCTCACAATCTAGCTGTAGAATCTAGTCATATAGAGTTCCGTAGTAATGACCAACAAATATGTGGCTCTTTTATTTGTATGTTCTGCCCACGGTATTGCATGTTTCAACAAAATTGCTAGGGTTAAGTTTCTAAGAACGTGAATAGAAGCTGAAACAATATTTTTCAAGAAGCGTAACAAAACACTGACATTTCAGAGAAAAATACGGAACCCTAGAAATCGGTTTGCAGAAACAAAACTAACCTTTATCTTGCTTCTGGAACCAATAACTTGCAGATTATATTATAACTTAAGATATTATTTGTCAAAACTAGTCCTATTTCGAAGAATTGGTCCTTTTGTCCCTGTCTCGCTAAGAATTACATATTATAGAATGATTGCCGAGATTTTCATTAAACAATCATTTTAATGTACGCTTTATTACAGTGTTCATTACAATGACTGACTAATTGTTATCAGAGTTACATTGCAATGACTTACTAATTGTTTTAGGGCGTTCAAATTTGATCGTAAATGTCCTCCAAGCACAAATCTCTTAAATTTTCGAAAAACAAAGTTACAAACTCGAGTTTAAAACCAGTTTCTGGTCCTTGGATCTCAAGTATCTGATACGTTACGGTAGTGGAGTATTGATAAACTGGCCAACAATTAAATCAATGCCGTGTCGAGTCTTTTACGTCAATTAATCGATTACGGCCAATATTTCATAATATGTTATATCATGATTTTGTCGATGATTGATTATGGGTAAATATGTCTGTTTGTATTTCCATTTCATCAAATTCGCCAACATTTAACGTAGATATTGTTGCTTTCAAACATCATCCTTATTACGATTTTTCAGTCTCAATTTGTTAAACAATTAATAAGTTGTGTTTATATATCTTTGTCCTTTACATCCATCCACCCAGACCTCTCTAAAGATTGTCTCTTCACCTGGATGGGGACCGATCTGCTTTGCGTCAAGGCTCCCGCAGACAGGCGCGACGCGACACTAGTAGCACAATTTTTATGAAAACTTTGAAAATGTCGCGCTGCCTGTCGCGCACGCGATATCGCGCCAGTCTGCACTAGCCTTCATTCAATTCGCGATAGGAAAAGGGGTCGCGACTATTACAGATATGTACTTACAGAATTATAATCAATAGAATAATTAATATATCTCTCTTGTACGACTTTTTCAAGAAATCATGACAGTGGGGAACAAATCTAACTTAGAGAGATGTGTTAATGATTGTATTGATTATAATTCTCTAAATACATGTCTGTAATAGTCGCGAATCATATCTTGATCAAGATACAACCTGACACTGACCTGTAGATAGCAAAAATCGGAAGAAAAATGGAATTTCGCGGGCTACAGCTGCGGATTCACCTTAACAATATCCCCATACAATTTAAGTGTACGTGTTGTAGAAGAACAAGCAACGCCAGGCGCCAAAACCATTGTCCAATAAAAACTTTACGTCCGATACATCGATTTCACGTGCGTCGGATCATGGCATCGGTAATAAGCATACGATATGTTAATATTCAATGGTCTCCTATGAGTTATGTATCGTCTCACTGGTACATTTTTAGGCTGTGGCGTTTGATTTGACGAATTAACTATTGAATAAGGACTTATGAATTGTAGGAAATATTTTCTAAATAGGCACCTATGAAATCAGAAAATCAAAATCAAAATATTTTATTTCACTTAAACCTACATGGGCACTTATGAAACGTCAGAAGCTAGGTGCACGGTTCCAATTTGTCGTTTCCTATGGAGAAGAACCAGCAAGAAACTCCACGGTTACTCTGATGATTTGCATTTACAATATTTTCAAATAAGTGTTAAAAGGTATGAGAGGACAGTTAATATTGGCTTTCTTTAGTAATAGGTTTTCTGTATAAATTCTACCTCTTCGTAATTAAGGACGGCAGGGTCGCGTGGCAGTCCAAAAGGGTTAACGAAGCCCCTGGCAACACAAGCTACGGAAGGAATACGGGTGGGTTTTAGTCAGTAAGAGTCTGACACACACTCCCGCTCCGCCCAGAGCGGGAGAAGTTAGTATTTGATAATTCGAAACCAAAAAAAAGGACCAGAACCTGCGGGGCCATTGCATAACACACATAAAATGGCTATTGGTCGTAATCGGTTTCATTTTGACAGTTCACCCACGTTCATTGCAATATTTACGATGTTGAGCAGACTAATTTTTCAAACCTATGAAGCAATCGATTAGCCGTATGCTTCAAAGTTCTACAACTATCCCCGTTTCCTTCCATGACTGATTTTACAAACTTAATTATTTGTTTGCATAGCTTGGTGATGTTTACAGCATAACCATAAACTGTGACCAAAGTGTAGAGGTAGGTCGACGTTCTTTATTCAAACTCACTGGCTTTTTATGATTAGCAAGAAAAACTAATTATTTTAATTTAAGAACCCATAAATTACAAAGCTTCGTAATTCAAAAAAAAGTTTTGCAAACATTTTTTCTCGACGGCCAGCAGGCAAACCAATTACAGGCTAATTTAATTAAATGAAGTAAATAAATAACAAAATAACGTTGTGGCCGCGATATCTCTTGTTTACAACAAACATTCTTAATGTAGGCAAAAAATACGTTATCCAAGTTCAATTAGGCTGCAGTTTTGTTTCTACATTTTAATCCTTAAACATTACTTACGTCAAAATTAAGTGCATTTTTATGCAAATCGGGTCGATAAGGACAAATTTGCTTGTGGGGAATTCATTCATGCAAAAAACATGGTGAACGAACTGGTACATTAATAACGCTTAAGGTTAATGTTCAAAAGCCTGACAACGGTTATGTTATAAGCTCATATTTCTGTCAATTGATTACTAATTTAAATTGTAATACGTCACTGATAAAAACAGATGTAAAGATATAAATATCCACTCTCTATTAAATCACCGATCAATAATCATTTTTTATTCGTTGTGCTGATCATGCAATAGCTCGCAATAGCTTTATGTAAGTGGACACGCCCTTTATACCTGGAGGCTTTTATTTAGGTATTATGTTTACGTTTTTATGTTGTAATTTTTATCTGCTTGAGTACAGTTTTCATTGTTTTGTTGGTATATTGGCGTGTGCTAAATAACAATGAAAATAAAATATAAATTGTCTAAGGGAGCTACATCTACCAAAAAACTGCTTAACAGTTTGGCAGAAGTTATTTTTTTTGTAAACGTAGGATTTTTACCACGAATAAACGATTTGTTTTTTTTTTCACATATGGCAAGTAATTTAATGTTTTGTGTTTTGTAATGTTAATTACTTTGCATACGATTTGTATAGAATCAAGTTTATATAACTAGAAAGACAGGTGTGCTGCTGGGGAGTTTGTTCCGCCACTTCTTCTTCCCAGCTAAAGCACTAGGAAGTGGTGAAGGGCAGGCGTTTTTGGGGGACTGTCTTATGTAATTTTGACGTTCAAAAAGTGCTGATTCTCAGCCTAGTTTGAATAAATGACGTTTGATTGATTGATTTATACTCTGTTTTCAGGTCAACTATTAAATAAAATTGTAAAAATAAAGTATTTTTAGTACAAAGAGCCAGAACAAATTATTACGTTCGATACCTCATACATAGAAAAACTTAATAAAGCAACATTATTTCAAAGTACCTCAAAATGTGATATTTGGATATATTATTCAAATATCACATTTTGAGGTACTTCAATTGGATATATTATTAAAAAGACAATTTTGGTACATCCAAAAAAAAATATCATTAAACGTGAAAAAAGAAAATCCGCAACTACAGTCGACAGCATTTCTCCAAATGATTATAAACCTTAAAGTGCTGTTGATTAAGTTCAAAATCGAATGTGAAAATTAGACAGTTCGTGGTGGACACTTGATGTGCTGGCACACAACTGTACAAACTCAAAAAAAAAACTAGGTTACAAGTTAAAATCTAGGAATATTTCGCTGCCTAAGATTATTTTAGGCTGTAGACCCACTGGTTGATAGGCAGTTATAGAATAAAGATGCTGGCCACCTGCTACAATGTCACATGTTGCGGCAGCATGTGCTGGCTTCCGCTAATTGACGCGGCTCCACTGTTGCCCACGATACGACAATTTAAACCATGAATAGATGATTCGAGGATTTTCTTCTCACAGAACGAGACGAGAATATCTCGCGAGGCTAGGCTAAATATACCTACCTCGCAAAAAATAAAAGCGTGAAATGTGATTGTGGGGGCAAACAAAATAGGCATTCTCAAGTTAAAGGTATCTATCTGATTTTAAGCACGCAGAAAGTTATCAAGCTTTCGTCAGCACCAGGTTATAAAATATAACACATGGAAATAAATTTAAAGAATAATTGCCTATCCTACACAAATAAAACGCACATTGTAAAATAAACTTAAACGCACAAACAAAAAGTATCCAAAAAGATGAAGAAGAAAGAAGATTTATTTATAAATATTATATTGATAAGTGTGTGTCCTTATCAATAAAATATTTATAAGTAAGTGCCTTTTGAATTCTACCAGGATTTGCAAGTTTCATGTCTACAAATATGACGAATCGTGATTAATCGTCCTAGATCTAATGGAAACGCGCACACGATTCTTTGACAATTCTTTTAATATAATACTTATGGCCACACGGAGAGCGCTAATGTCGATTAATTAACGTTTATTACAATTAACACTCTGAATGGGTCGCACTCTATATCATTACTATTTATTACTATCAGATTCATACATTTATTTTCCTGATATTGCCAAAATTAACACGAAGTAGGTAATACAGTTTTGGTTGGAAACAGTATTAGATGAGTGGGTATTCATTACCCCGCTGAGTTCACTAATAACTGAGATTAGAACATTATTAATAGTAGTCATAACGTAGGATTATTAATTGAACATTATTGTAGCAGATGCCTCGAAGAACGTTCAAACGTGTATTCGTCAAAATCTAGATTCTTCGAGGCATCTGCTGACAATGAACGCGTTGAGACTGTCTTCAAATTACAACTTCTGCGAAAAGTAATCTTAAGACGCTGACAACACCTAAACCGCGGTCACTGTCAGATTGCATAGAAAAGAAAGAGAAGCGCGACGACAAAACGCTTGTAATTTATTGCAAAATATGACGTAATTATCTATTTACTCAGAATTGAGTTGAGTAATCGAAAATAAAAAACAACCAAGTTCTGCATTAGAATAAGACGTACTTGTTATTAATTAAATACGTAATTTATGTTGATATTTAATACAGGTATTTTGGATTAGAACTCAAGGTAAGAGGTTAGTTTAACGTTAGTTTGTATCGAGATTTTTTTTTCAAAACGTGTTTTGGTGACAACCAAGTTCTGGGAAATATGTTCAAAATTAACATATATTTTTTCCGCTACCACAAACTATACAGATTTGGTCATTTTCTTTCTTAAGAGAAGCCTATTTTGGTCAATTGGCTCTTGTCAGCGCCTCAATGTAATTTCTTAGTTTTCTTCCCATTCAACAAGACAACTTTTATGATTGTGAAACTCGTGGAAAGTAATTAACTATGAAAGCTTAATTCTGACATTTCTGATATTAAGCAATTTCAAATTTAAATGAACTGGTACAAGGATAGCACTGCCGGCTAGTGTGATTACATTTCATTCAAGTTATTTTGTTATGTAGTTATTTATTTAATACTTTAAGCACACAAACATACAGAGGCAGACTCATAAGCATTTTCTACCAGTCAACCTTTGGGTGATACAGAGATGAACAGTGGTTGGTGCAATAACGAAAATTGTGGAATAAATATTTATTTAAATCTGAGGATACATATATACCTAATTATATATAACTCTAAGACCAAATAAATACAAGAATATACTAAAACAGATAAGATAGACAATGGGAAAACATTACCGTTGTGATGATACTGCTATTTTCACTTTGGCTGGACTAAGAAGTCGTCATCTTTGTGGACTAAGTTCGAGAGAAATGACTGAAATACTACTCCTGCTGCACTTACGATAAACAAGCGAGAGTCTCAGCTGTAAGAAAGATTATGTGCTAAAAACAACGTGTATGTATGTATGTATTGATTGTATATGTAAATGGTACACCACTGACGACCTGCAGTATTGTCTCTCGTTCTTCCTTTAAACCATCCAAAGGTTGTCTGTATAAGATCGCTTTTAGCGATAAGACCGCCCATTGTATCACCCCTTGTAAACACAACATTTATATCTATAATTTTTATGGTGTACATAATAAAGAGTATTCTATTCTATTCTAACAACATACTTTTTACGATGATCATGGAAATATTTCAAACCAATTACCAGTGACATCAAGATTTAGGAAGCTATCATTTAGTATCTATTGTAGATTTACAAGTAGTGTTCTAGATCAAACAACCAATTCTATTGCAAGCCACACACCACAAAAACAAAACAGTTATCGTACCATTATTATTCCATTAAATACCTCTTAGAATTTCATCACACAAAAAAGATTTTTTGTCTCGCCAAAATTTTACATGTCATGACCAATTAAAAAATCATTCGTTTAGCCTCACGTCTAAACATTTGATCAATAGAAGGCTGTTATACACGCCTAAAGTACTAGATTGAACGATAAAAAATCTAGGCAAAAAAATAGGCGTATGGCCGAAAGGCGTAGCAAGTTAGCATACTAAATATCTTGTAAGGCGATTTGATCTTTAAATTTTAATTATTCGCTGATTGAAACATGTACGTGGATTTGTGGCCAAAGCTGTTACATCGTGAATCTGGTCTTTTTTATGGTTTTCTGATCAGGACTGTGGGAAATGCAAAAGTAATAAGCACAGTATGGACCAACATCCTTCTTTTAACAAATAAGATGGACCTACGAGATCCAAATTCTTATGTTAGACCGCCAGTTATACTTTCAACCTTTGGCCATAAGAATCATATTATGAAACACGGTTGTTGACTTCCTCGTCGGGGGCCAACTATGTTGGGGTCGGCTTCCAGTCTAAGCGGATGAATACCAGTATTTTACATGGAGTGAACGCCTATCTGACCTCCACTACCCAGTTACTGGGTAACACGATACCCCATGATAAGACTGGTCATCATTCTCCTGTCCTTATCTCAATTTATTTGGGGTCGGCGCAACATGTCCCTTTCTTCCATACTTCTATCAGTTGTCATCTCGGTAGTCACCCCCCTTTCTAGCCATATCATCTGTCACACAGTCCACCCGTCGTTTCTTTGGTCTTCTCCTACTCTTATAGCCATCAACATTCGTACTCAAAACTTTCCTCACGACATTTTCCTCATTCCTCCACATCACATGCCCATACCACGACAACCGATTTCCGCACAACTTTTCAGTCACCGGTGCCACTTTCAGATTTCCTCTTATATACTCATTTCTTATTTTATCCATTCGTGTCATACCACACATCCCTCTTAGCATTCTCATCTCAGCTGCATGCAATTGTCTTTGCAGGGATATGACTGAAAAAAACAACTGTGGCGTAAAAAAATATACACTAGGTACCTACTCTACCAGTTAGTATTATTCACATTCTCCTTCAGGTCCTTTCACTAGCTCAGATCTAACTGTGTCTAATGTATCATTCTTTGAATCGATTCGCGCTCAATGCGTAGTACTCATGGCGGTCTATTTGATAGTTAATGATGCCGTGCCCCCAATGTATAGACTTTAGAAAGCTTGGCAGCGCTAGGCTATAAAAACTAGGCAGAAGAAAATATAGCGGTGACGTTGAACCTTAAAGTTTATGCATCATCATCTGCCTAGCCTTTTCCCAACTACGTTGGGGTCGGCTGTCTCACCGGATGCAGTTGAATACCAGTATTTTACATGGAGCGACTGCCTATCTGACCTCCACAACCCATTTACTGGGTAATGCGATACCCCTTTGGTAAGACTGGTCGTCATACATTCGGGCTTCTGACGACCCGTAACAACTGTCAAAGAACCACGTATGACAGCCGGGATCCTTGGTATGTAAAGATGGTCACCCATCCACAGAACGACCGCGGCAAGCGTAGCTTAACCTGATCGATCGACCCGTGCGGCTGTTATTATTTGACCAAGAGCCCCTCATGAAGGCTCCTACATACTGGCGGGACTTGTCGCGCGACGCGTCGCGACACAAAGGCACCGCTTGTAGCGCTACACGCGGTGTCTTTGTGTTGCGTCGCGTCGCGCGACAAGTCGCGCCAGTATTTAGGAGCCTTTAAAGTTTATGCATGTTTATCTTAATTTAAAATTATGATTCAGGTGATAATGTCAGCCCATTTGATAGCTTTCCAAATTTGACGTTTCAATGATTCTCTTCGTTAGCGATATTTTCATTGAAGAGAGTATGTAGATGTTTTGCCTATTTAGGTCAGCGGTCAAGTGGTTACCCTGGGAGAAACCAATGTAAAAGAATATCCATGAATGCCGATTCTAAACTAGTCCTCGCACATCCTAAGTCAGACCTACTATCATCCTTACTGACTAGCTAATCGATTCACCATAGCAGAAGCTATATTCTCAGACTCCTTGGCCCCGTCAAGCGTAGTATCTTCAACAGTCGTTACTGGTAGTCAGAAACCGAAAGGTCTAACAATCAGTCTTATAAAGAGCTATCGTGTTACCCATTACGTCACTGGGTTGTGGAGGTCAGATAGGCAGTCGCTCCATGTAAAATACTGGTATTCAGCTGCATCCAGTTCAACTAACTGGAAGTTAACCCCAAAATAGTTGGGAAAGGGTTAGGGAGATTGTAGATTGTTTGATTGACTCACCCCACGCAGTATGTCGTGCTATTACTCGTAACTGTTCACTCTGTATTGTTACTAATAGTTAATTTTACAGCTATTAGAGAGTGTAATAGTACTGTTCAACTCTCATTTAAACTTGATTACTCTTTTCTTTGGTCAGAAAGAAAGAAGGAAGAAAAGTATTTTATTTGGGACACACACAGGAAATACAACAATAAAAAAATGGCAAAAAAGTGATGTCTGTTGTATGGGAGCCCCTTTAAATATTTATTTTATTCTGTTTTTTAGTATTTGTTGTTATAGCGGCATCAGAAATAAGTCATCTGTGAACATTTCAACTGTCTAACTATCACGGTTCATGAGATACAGCCTGGTGACAGACGGACAGCGGAGTCTTAGTAATATGGTCCCGTTTTACCCTTTGGGTACGGAACCCTAAAAACGTTAAACTAACAAAATTACATTAAAATTAACAAAATAGTCAAAACAAAAAAGCAGACCTGTGCGAGGCCAAAAAGGCTCCTAACTCAGCATGATGTCGCGATAGTTGAAAAAAAAATACCGCAGCGCTGGTGTTCTGATAGGGGCCCGTAGCTTGAGGAGAACCTGTTTTGACAGTTCGCATATATGATGAAGATTATCTCTTGCGTCTTTATGTACCTATATGATTTTGATACGTCTGATGCGAAGGGTGATAAGTCAGCCTAAGGATAAAAGTATCTTACACAAAAAAAAACTAATTTAATTCCGATCCGTATGACTTCATAGAACAAAAAATACAAATTCTAATATAAGCTTGATACAAGACAACGAGCAACATTTCTATCATCACGATAACCGTCAGGTGGTTGACAGAACGACAGCTCATCAATTATCTCCCGGCCTGACACTCCGTGTGTGTCCAAGTGACATAAGAACTATTAATAAGATCATTTTTTATCTTACTCGGTAGGCTAGATGCCGTTGACCGCAGTTTTTGTTTGTTTCCAAGAATCATTGAGCATTGTTTACATTAATTATGGTTAGCTAATTAAGGAACAGCACAAAGTACAGGGTAATTACAAGAGTCATTACTACATTCATGGCCGCCACATTGGTCGACAGACTATATGGCCTGTCTTGATACTAGTTGATACCGACCGACAGATCTAGAAAAAGCCGCTCTCCATCGAATGGCTGTAAATACTTTATTGAAGAACCTAAGCCTGAGGAAATTGAAGTGGACAGTTATCACTGTTAAACATTATTTTCACTTTTTTGTTGGTATTTTTATTTTGTGTTTCACGAACTGCAGGCTTAGCATGACGCTTTCTATTTCTTCGAAGAATAGACACGGCTCATTCTATACAAAGTGACATTTCGTTTCCACTTTTTTGACATCCCACCGTCGAAACCCTTCTACATAAAAAAGGACCTTCACAATGACAAAGATCGTTAGAAACGAAAGACAAAATGACAGATTGTAGAAGGATTTCTACGGTGAGATGTCTAAAATGGAGAAACGAAATGGCACTTTGTATAGAAAGAGCCGTGTCTATTCTTCGAAGAAATAGAGAGTGTCATACTAAGCCTGCTGGAGTCGGATGTTTATTTTCCTTAAAAGGACCAATAATATAATTATGAATCGATAAAATTAACTGCGGTTAAAATGATGAACTCGTCTATAAATCTTCCGTTTAATTTTAACTGCAGCTTTAAGTTCCTCATGTAACAAAGGTGGGTTTGATTTGAAATGGAAATACTATATAGTGTCATGATTTCCAAATATTAATAAGATTTGTAGTGATTTTAAATACTAAATATAAAATTCAAATGAATTTTGTATCAATAGTCATGAAGTTTAAAAGTATCTAATTTGACAGTTACCGTAAAAGTATTGGTTTTTTTAACAGAACCGAACGGAAAACATGATGTATATGGTGTGCCGCGTAGTTGCTAAGTTAGTTCTGTTCGAGCCTCGGAATTTAAAGGTTGTCTTCAAAAAGTCTAAAGTCTATAAGTACTGATATCATATTGAGTACCTAATTAAATAGTTTGTTAAATATTGTTCTATACCAAGTTTATATGTGTGCTAGAATAAATACAGAAATATTTGTACAGACAAGGCGTTTTGATTTCAATAGCAAACCAAAGTCACTAAATGACACAAACTATCATAATGAATATTTAAACCTAAAGATAAGTTTACTGCTTTCAAAAGCATTCCATCACCACAAACACATGACAAAAAATTAAAAGGTGTACATATGTTATTTTCCTTAATAAGGAAATAAAACAATTAAATTGTACTACAAATTTGTCTCCCGGACTTGAGAGTTCACGAGAAATCTGACACATCATGCAGTTCGCAAGTGAACGGGCATTCCACATTCTCGGAATATTGTCGATGTCGCCCGTTCGTTCAGTGGAAGCCTTTCACTTTATACTTGTGTTTAATTAACATTAACATTCGCTACCACATACCGAACTGCTTTGCGATTCGGAGTATCGCCAAATTACCTCAAGCCGTGTACGCACAAACGAACATCGCACACTTTGTTCGTCAAAAATGATCGTGGCGATCCAATTTCGTTTTTCTGTATGGACGGTGTTCGGAGAATATGATGTTCGTATTCACTTTGAGAGCAGTGGTGGCTCAGTGGTACCGGCCGCGACTTACGATAGGTCGTAGGTTTGAACTCAGACAAGCGCTTTACTTAGTGTAAATTATTTCATCACCACTGCTCGCAAAACGGTGAAGGAAAACATCGTGAGGAAACCGGCATGTCCTAGAACTAAAATTTCAAAGACTTGTGATATCTACCAACCCGCACTGGGCCCGCGTGGTGGATTACGGCCCACTCCCTCTCACAGAGAGGAGGCCTGTGTCACAGCAGTGGGAACATTATAGACTGATTATGTGTTCGCTTTGCCAATTTACGTCCACACATACGAACCAAACGTTCCGCGTTCGTTGTTCGTGTTCACCACGTTTTGTTCGCTCGTACTTACACGGCTTTACAGTATAACGTACAGTCAGGCACTCGGACATGATTGTCTTTTGTTTTTACTCAACCCATTAAACAACACAGTGCATAAATGGCACATCAAAAAGGCGGCGTAAAGTTCAATGAAAAGGAAGGAACTCTAGGACCTGTCCCGTAGCAGACGCTATGGATAATCTCTAAAAGAAAGTATATTTATTACCCTGCTTATTGGCATCATCATCAACAGCCCGTAAATGTCAAGATCAAACATGGGATTTCTTTAAAACCCAGCATCTTACCATACTTGGTAAATCAAACATAGTACTGGTTTTCATAATTGTGTCGAGATTTTTATTATAACTGCAATCTGAATCTCTATCTTAGTTCTTATAAGAAATTATAACTTCATAAGGTATATAAACCAAACTAAAAAATGTTAAATGCCAAAATTTTCGTGAAACAATGTAGTTTAACTCAAGTAACAATGTCAAAAAGTCAAAAACTTTCCTTCCAAATTCTGACTAAAAGAAAACAGTATACCGGAAGAAAATTATATCATGCCTGTACAAACAAACACGGTGCCTACATATCTTTAAAAAAAGCATCAAAACCCATGGAATTCGTCGCCCAGAACAGCACGACACAAAACCTTAGAGTATGCGCTTGTGCATTCCTATGCGTGCGCCGCTATGGGAGCCGACGAACGAGCTCTGACGCTAAACATACATTAGTATAACTATATTAATGCGTTAGTTTGATGGAGATTTATGTAGGAATGTAACGGTTTTGCGCCTGCTTAGACATATATCAATTACCTACGGAAGTCCATTATCTTAAGAGAGGTGCTTTGTAGACTTTACCAGTCCTTAATGGGTTCTGGAGGCCAGACAGGCAGTCGCATCGTTTAAAATATTGTTATTCAGCTGCATCCAGTTAGACTCCAAGCCAGCCCCAACGGTAAGGAAGTTGATGATGTGGTACAAAAATCTAATTTAAATTATAACGAGATCAAAACAGCCACGTTCATATTCACAGTAAAATGCATTCCGTACAATAAGAACATCTGAATTGAAACAGCACGAAACTATTGTATTCTCCTTTATTATGATAAATAACGAGATTTATATCTCATACCCCATTGAAATTGTCAGCACAAAGGTAGGGGTCCACTAGAGCCGATGCCTGCCAGGGTCGAGGGAAGGTACTTATGGGTCACCGAGGCCCCCGCAACACAGGCAACAGGAAGGAATACGGGTGGGTTTTAGTCAGTAAGAGTCTGACACACCCTCCCGCTCCGCCCAGAGCGGGAGAAGTTATTTGATGATTCCCATCCACAAAAAAAAAAATAATAATACCCCATTGAAGTGGGGTATCGTTAAATCTTTTAAAATACCGCACAATAGATCATTATGTGGTTTGACACTTTGAGCTTCCAAGTTGATAACGATATTATGCCACGTTTTAATTATCAAATCAATGGATTTAACTTATAGTTCTTCGTGGTTATCTTATAATGGGTTCTTTTAAAACTTGGATTTAGAAAACTGTAAGATGAGGTATCGATTTTAAGAGTGATGAATCAGTTACAATCAACAGTAGTCTAATATAGCTAGGCAAAAAAATCGTCTTTTTGAATGACCCATAGCGTTCATTTAAAAGGACTAAGAAAAACTTTATTCAGGCTTTCAATAAAGTTCATATTCAAGAAAAACAAGGTTTCAAAAAGGTGAAAAATACTATAAGGACAATGCAGAAAATATTTTTTTTAAAACCCCGTTTTTCACCAAGCGCTCTTGCATCGAACTAACGAAGAACTTCCTGTCTTAATCAGTGGACAACATTCGTTGTGCGATAATACAAGAACTTGTGGAGGACAAAAAGGATTAATACTAATTAATGGAATTGGTTACAAGTGACAAAGAACTGCTTCTGATAATGCTGGATAATTTGGTGTGACGTAATCATTAATTGAGTAAATTGAGTTCAAAGGCAGAATAATAGAAATGTGGGGAAGCCGTAGCCTATAAACATAAAACTTTAGGAAACCAGACCTAAGAGGACCTAATAAATAGACCGGGTAAAAGATTTTATGGCAATGAAGGAAGTAGAAAAACAGTGATATGACGGCTAATAGATATGAATGGATTTTTATGAGAAGAACCAACTAGTGAAATCTTTCTGCATCGAACCAAAGATTCCAAAAGATGCCTTTGTATTGTCTAAGCAGAATATTACACTTGAAGTGACTTGTCCGTTGCACAGTTGACACAACTTTCGATGTTGTGGAGTCGAAATATCGTATACACGTTTACAATTTATTTCTCACGAAGTTTTAGTTTATTTGTTTAAAATTGGTGATAAATAACTAGGCTTGTCATGTAGTGCACTCAAATAATCAAGACGGATCCCAAGACGAATTTCAAGATGGATTCTAACGGCCAAATCGTGCCTAATGTTTGTTCTTATTACGTGGCTACTCCTCATATGAATGATTAAAAGCTTCATATCTAGCTGGAAACCGCTACTGTATACTAAAAAAAGAGGAGGCTTTTCATGTGGATAGCCAAGGTGATACGGTAGTAAGGAACACCTTGCTTGCAAAAGCTAACATGCTGGGATGACCCAGTGTGCGCCAGAAATGAACTTCATAAAGGCTATTTGGCTGTCTAGGGCTGAAAAATGTTTTTTTCAATTGCAATCAAGCATCAGGAACAGATAAAATATCTACGTACGTAAGTCAAGTCTTAAATGGGTATTGCTGAACAGTATGTTCGATTGCCAAAAAACTTCCCCATAGAACTTTTACAATAAACTTGATGTCCTGCCATTACATATTTCTTATATTTGGACTTTGGTTGTACATTCTAGTTAACTGTTATTTCTCGGGCAGTTGTGAAATACGGATCTTCTATGGACCTTGAGAGTTATCCTTACAAATATCATCTTGTAAATAACTTGCTGTACATAGCTTTACAGCGAGACTAAGGTTGCAAACCCTGCATGGTAGTGTATACCTGTGTTCGGGGGGAAAACCTACAAAAGGCGCCCGGGCTTTGGGGATAAGACCGGGGATTGTGGGATTTTTAACTCACTAAAACCACCCCGGTGGTCATCATCTGCACATGGACCGTTAGCTGTCAGAGACCGATCCGTAACCCCCTCTGTGCAACGTCTGTTAGCGCACATCTCTGTTGAGACTGTAAACGGGTCGCCCCCGAATCTAACTTTTAAGTGTGCAAGGCAGCACGTGATTACTGTGCGCCGTCTTCTCTGAGTTCACTTTGTGGATAGATTGAGTCCCCAATCTGAGCGGCTGTGATCCCAAATTCCCGCCTGCTTTAAAGAAGGTTGCAGGCAGGGGTTAAGCGTTGTGACAGTTGCCTCCCCGACGCCTTCTTCTACGAGCGGGATCAGCCCTGGTAGTGCATACCTACTATAAAATCGCAGCTTATAGCAGATCGCACCATTACTTTCGGAAAATGAGAGACTTATATGTATTACAAAGGAAAATAGATCTACCTATTATTATACGTCTTAGTCTTACTAAACTAGGTCCGTTATACTTCAGGTTTCAGCGAGGTAATTGCATAACACACTATAGTAGCAAGGTGTTTCATTTTATCAATTCAACAACATTAATTGCGTTATCTACGTTGTTGAGTAGACACATTTTTCAAACATATAAAAAAAATGTGTTTTTTATCTTAAATCTATACAATTAAGTTGCTGGGGCTTCCCAGAAAGTAATCCGAAGATACTTGTTATGGGATAAACCTCGCTCTTCCTCGATTAGTTAAGGCTCCTACATACTGGCGCGACTTGTCGCGCGACGCGGCGCGACACAAAGGCACCGCTTGTAGCGCTACACGCGGTGTCTTTGTGGCGCGTCGCGTCGCGCGACAAGTCGCGCCAGTATGTAGGAGCCTATAACAATTGTTTCGTTGTGCTAATTAGGTATAAGTTACACATTTTTTTTATAAAACCAATAAAAAGAAAAATGAAAACATACATACATATGAAGCAATTAACTAACAATCAGATTGTGTTACGCAATTAGAATTCAGGATGGTAATATGAAAATATTCATAGGGTTAGTTTGCACTTCAGATGAAGTCTATGAATCCTCAAAATTGAAAATTAAATCGAAGCTTCCGTCTCCAACTATTGTGTGACTCACGCCATTTGTTTTAAGAAATTATAAGTAATTATGTCTTGGGAAAAGCCTTGAAGTAGGTCTTTGAGACGGACAGACATACAGATAAATAATAATGATGATGACATACTCCGAACAAGATAATAAACAAACAAAATGTCCAATTTTAGTAGTGCAGACAATTTTTTTTTATATTACTCCGACTAAAAACTCAATGAACAGCCAAAAAACTGTTAGTTCAGACTCAACGACCGAATCTTACTTAACACCATTTTTGCCGCCATTTTTTCCCGCCATGATGTAAGCGAGGTCGACAACCCAACACCTGTTGCTTATGTTTTTTTTTTAATCATGTCTGCGTTAGGCACTGGTCTATTAAGTATTAAGCACTTAGTTTTTATTGTAACCTCTTAGCTGATTATTAATTTGTGGTTAGGGTAACGTATTGCGTAGTTTCCCCAATTGGTGGTCGCAGGTGGTATACTAACCTGCCGGGGTCGCGGGAAGGTACTTATGGGTCACCGAGGCCCCCGCAACACAGGCAACAAGAAGGAATACGGGTGGGTTTTAGTCAGTAAGAGTCTGACACACCCTCCCGCTCCGCCCAGAGCGGGAGAAGTTATTTGATGATTTCCCACCCAAAAAATGGATCAGAGTTGATCAGACTTCTAAAATATTTTATAAATGCTTACAACAAAAAAAAATCCAGTTTGTTTTTTGGAAGACAAACTAAAATTGTGACTGTCTCGAACGCTGGATTTGAGAGAAAAGTTCAAGGCTTTAGAGAGATAAAAGTGGGGTTAGTAACGGGGAATCGATCTTTATCCCCATGAAAAGGGGCTTTGGAAGTTTCTCGAAGCATAGATTCACCTTTTGAGCTGTACCCGAAGTTTAGGAGTGTGACGTCAATATAAAACAACTTTTGGTCGAAACTTTGATCTCCATGGTTTTATTTGCAGGAGGGAAAATATCAAAACTATTTCGTAGATGGTAATTTTTTAACCTTTAGCTTGCTGAATATAGTACTGTCGTATGACTTTATGTTCTCTTGATATTTGTGTAGTTAAATATCAAAACCCAGTATGTCCACACCAAATGAAAAATGGAAAATGAAAGAAATATGTTTTTGGCTATAGACCCCATTCACAACCACATGTGACTGTTCCTAAATTACCCTAGGCTGAAGAAATTTTCATTTTTCCTACTTAATGTTAATATTAGTGTTAGGATCAGCTTTCCCTTATTAGGTCCCGGGACTAACGGGTTTTAATATTTAACTACACATTTAATACTCAATACTTTACTTTTTTTTTTTTTTTTTTTTCAATACTTTACTTGGATTCCACAATGTAAGGTGGTAACTTAAAATTATATGGGACTAGCTGCGTCCCGCCGTTTCACCCGCATAAGCCTCGATTCCGTGGGAATATCGCGATAAAAAGTAATATGCCCTAATCCAGGTCATGGTCGACCCGTGTGCCAAATTTCATCAAAATCTGTTCAGCCGTTTTAGCTTGAAAGCGTAACAAACAAACAAACTCACTTTCGCGTTTATAATATTATATTAGTCAGGATCATGGGCCCTGTCGGGCACAGCAAGGTAGTAGGAGAGTTCCTCTCTCCTTTCTCTTTGAAAGACTTGGCTTATCAGACTTCTGAACTAAGGGCTGATTTTTCAATAGTGAGATAACTTTTATCTTTAACTTTATCTGAGGAATAAAAATATCGGTTTGACATATTTTCTATAGATAAGCTGTCAAATCGCCATTTATATTCCTCAGATAAAAGTTATCTGACTATTGAAAAATCAGCCCTAAATCTAATATAACTATATTAAGGTTTTTTATACAAAATAGTCTACTGTGCTAATATTTATTAGGTTATAATATAATATAATTAGCCTACAATGTTCCCACTGCTGGGACACAGGCCTCCTCTCAGGCCCAGTGCGGGTTGGTAGATGTCACAAGTCTTCGAATTTTTGGTTCTAAGATATGCCGGTTTCCTTTCCATGTCTTGCTTCACCGTTTTGAGAGCAGTGGGGATGAAATATTTTTACACAAAGTAAAGCGCATGTCTGGGTTCGAACCTACGACCTACAGCTCGTAAATCGCGGCCGTTACCACTGGGCCACCACGACTCTATTAGGGTATCACTTATATTTTGTCGTTTAAATATTTGTATATACTATCATAGCATATACTTATTAAAAAATGTTTTAGTTTTCCTTTGGCTCTTATCCCTCTTTATTCAGAATTGGCGCTGCATGAGGTTTTCCGTTAATATCTCTATCAACCATTATCTCCATTCCTACTAGCTATATCATCTTTTGCTGGGGAGATTGTTGCGCCACTTCTTTCCAGCTAAAGCACTAGGAAGCGGTGAAGGTTGGGCGTTTTGGGGGACTGTCTTATGTAATTTTGACGATCGAAAAGTGCTGATTCTCAGCCTAGTTTAAATAAATGACTTTTGATTTTGAATTTGATTAAGCAAATAAATGTTATCTTATCTTATCATATCCATCCATCGTTTCCTCGGTCTTTCCCGGCTTCTCTTACATATATCCAAATTCATAGTGGTGAAGGTTGGGCGTTTTGGGGGACTGTCTTATGTAATTTTGACGTTCGAAAAGTTTCTCAGTCTAGTTTAAATAAATGACTTTTGATTTTGATTTTGTTTAAGCAAATAAATATTATCTTATCATATCCATCCATCGTTTCCTCGGTCTTTCCCGGCTTCTCTTACAGATATCCAAAATCATACCCAAAATACTCTCAATCTGCCTAGCCTTTTCCCAACTACGCTAGGGTCGGCTTCCAGTCTAATCGGATATAGCTGAATACCAGTATTTTACATGGAGCGAATGCCTATCTGACCTCCACAACCCAGTTACTGGGTAACACGGTACCGCTCGGTAAAACTGGTTGTAAGACTTTTTGAGCTTGTGATAACCCGTAACGACTGTCAAAGATCTACGAATGACAGCCGGGACCAACAGCTTAACGTGCTTTCCAAAGTTCGAAGGGGTCTCTGTATTTAATGGATGATTTTTGGCTGTTACGTAAATGATCTCCCACAATAATATAATAACAATAATATAATAAGCCAATTAAATTGCAACACAAAAAAAAGAAATTGACTTAAAAACTTTTTGTTTATTAGCAATATTATTAGCAATATATTTCGTAAAAACATAAATGCTGAAATTTTACACTTATACCATAGAAAATGGAATAAAGACCAGCGCCGCGCAAACTGTATTTAGTCAAACAGACCGAAGCCCATTTCTTCGTCTTCTGATTCAGTATCTTCCTTCTTGGTCTCTTTCTCTCTCTCTCTCTCTCTCTCTTTTGTCGTGTTCAGTGTTGTGAACTCTCGTGTATGGTCAGGTTGGTGGCTAGTATCGGCTTTCATAACATCCTGTGAATGCATCCTTGAGATCAAGCAGACTTTTATTTTAATATCACTCAAACTTTGTACTACTTCAGTGTCCCTATCTCTGGGGCCTACCAATAATTAAACAATATTTTTTTATAACAAAGGATTTTGGAATGTCTAGTAATTTTTTCAACTTAAACCCTTAACATGACTGCCTCGTTGGTCTAGTGATTGCAAGCGCTACTGCACACATTGATGTTCTGGGTTCGATACCCAAATCGGGCAGTGTCATTGGGTTTTTCCATCAGGAATTTCTCAGTAGCAGCCCGGAGTCTGAATTTGTGCCAATTTGATGGCAATAGGCTCTCCGCTAATCGCATGGGACTTAAGCATAACTGGCAAAATGGTTTACACCATTACGCCAGTTACGGTACGCCTCTGCCTAACCCTCAGCGGATTGCAGGCGAGATGTTAGGTTGATCCTTAACATGATCTATCTTTTGACCCGACTGCCTCAGGAGGGTAATGTTTTTCGAGAGTATGTATGTATGTGTGTATGTATGTATGTATGTATGTATGTATGTATGTATGTATGTATGTATGTATGTATGTATGTATGTATGTATGTCTATTTCTTTGGCACGCTCTATAGCCTAAACGGTTTGATGGATTTTAACATATGAGGTGTCCTTAGATTCGTCTTAATTGTGGGAGTGACATAGGCTATATAATATTTATAAATTGCATCTGCAAATACAAAAAAAAAGGAGGGGAAGTTTTTTTTTTAAATTAATTGCAACAATATTGGTATCAAATAAACGCTAGTAACGAGTAATTTTCAAATATATATATTAATAAAACTAAAAAGCTTGAAATAAAATAAATTATTTAAAAAAACAAAAAACCCGACTGCAAAAACACATAACTGAAAAGGGAAAAACAAGCATTATAATCTATATAATTTTGGTCTTGCAGGCGGGGACAGTCGAATAACCTGAAATATGGTGTAACTTTTGATTGTCCCCGCCTGCGATACCAAAATTATATAGATTATAATGCTTGTTTTTCCCTTTTCAGTTATGTGTTTTTGCAGTCGGGTTTTTTGTTTTTTTAAATAATTTATTTTTTAGATATTCTTAAGGTCGGAATCAATATTTTCTCGCTAAACACACTCGACGATCAAACACTTCGAAACTTTTTATAACATCAGCTACGAGTATACGAGTATCTCTAAGTCCAAATTGCCACCATCGTTGTAAATCAGATAATTTTCACCCTACACAGAAAAACAGAAACTCATCTGCCACTGTTCTTTTTAAGCCAAATAAAGCTGTTTTATCACGCGCCACAAAACATTGCGATAAGCTGCATGCCGCCATAAAGGCCCTCTTCCACGAGTTAGTTTTTAACCACGTCCAATCTAAGAGTATGATCTCCTTACATTGACGCTTTCGGGGGCTCGTCTGAGTTCACTTTTATGAGTTTTTAAGTGGCCATTATGGCGATAGAAGGCCGAACTTTAATGTCTTTATGTTGAGAACACGGTGCACGGATTCGTGCACGGAAAATTTCTTGTGCTGCGTTTGGACTGTGTAGTTTTCTGTTTGGTCTAGCGAGTTCTATGTTTTGACTAAAGAAATAGGAAAAAAAGTAATAAGGGAAAACTGCGGGATAACGTCAAAAAATGGCCCTTTACAAATATTTTCCCAACTGTTGGATTCTATTCACAATTTTATTCCAAGCCATAAGGAAAGTTCAAGTTTGATTACTTTAGTATTTGTCCTAAGTCGCGAATTACTCTACGCTTACATGACTTCAGCTTTTCATTGTACTAGGGTTAATATTACTTACGAAATATCTTTAAATATATTGCTTAAGACGCAGATATATGATTTTAGTGACTTTTAAATATGTAATTACGCCTTCATATAATGCAAGTAAGTTATGCAAAAAATGTTTGTGAATATTAAAAAATATTGTAAAATACTTTATGAAATAAATTCAGGTAACGTCTACCTAAAGCATAAATAACGATATTACTTTCAAACTACTCAAGATATTTTCATGATTTTTTTTTTGTATGAACAGACTATTTTATTCTGTATAATTCTATCTGTGTTTTTTTTTCTAATATTTATATTTTCGTTACTTAAAATAAATATTCCCTATGAAACCGAACGGTGGCGCGCCGTGAGCACGACGCACATTTGTATGGCTTAGGTCAACGGCGAGAACCCGACCTTTAAAAGACGCAACAAGCACCCGTATTTCACGCATACGCCACAAAGTAAAAGATTAAGAATATCAATAACGTGCACGCATTTGTAGTCATTTATCACTAAGAAAAAGTACCTGTCCGTTTGAGCCCCCGCTATTGTCTTTATTGATTCCAATTAGTTCCCGATGACTAATAGTTCCTCTGTTTACTTGAGCGAGTCACTCGACTGATACAAATGCGCCCAAAACAAGTTTAAAGTATGAAATGTATCGCAGGATGTTGTGACACTGTCATCTTTATTTTTTTACTGTTCTACGCCGTTGATGACTTGAAGTTGTTAGGTAACCCGATAGTTACTGTCATAAGATAACTGCTTACCGTATTGTAAGTTTCGTGAGAATAATTCTAAATGCACATTTGACACTTAGATACGACAATTTGCTCGTTAACCTGACTGATTGTTTATGAACAAGATAGCGGATTGCTAGTTTTTCAATTGACCTCTTTTCCATGTAATATTTTGGATTTCACAAGTAAGCTAAACAGTCAAGTTAGTGTCATCATTTTTGCATTATCTTTTCTTGCTTTCTAAGTGTTTTTTAAAGTTTTGTAAGTTTGACCAACATTGTTAAATGGTACAATTTCAGATATTACAATATCTCTTTCCTTAGACAACAGTAAGTTCCCATGCTCCACTGTCGGGTTAGGTTGAAAGATCGAAACTTTCCATAATTCCATGTTACATGACCATTGTCTACAAACAGTTTTGGACTTTGACGAACTCCTTTTAAAAATCATGGGTCGGTGCCCCCCGACCCATGATTTTTCAGCACAAAATAATGTTCAATTTTTTAAATAAACAATGTATTTTGTTTGCTTGTTAATGAATAGGGGAGCCCGACTACTCAATTTTTCACGCCTACGCTAGGCTTGTAGACAAAATATCGATGTATCGATACATCGATATTTTTTGACGATATCTGGGTCAGGACCAAATTTTTGACATATTTATGACGGCACAACGGAAATCACAACGGAAATGTATCACACTGGAAAATAAATGCAGCACAAATATAATTATTAGGGTGTGTGTAAATCGATGTGATTTCCGTTGCGCCATACGTCAAAAATTTGGTCCTGACCCATCTATTATTTCGATATAATATAGATATAAAATATCAAATATCGAAAATGTATAAATGTTGTCCCTTACTGACTAAAACCGCTGGAATTCAGAGCCGTAAAAAAGTTAACTATTTTTATCAATGTTTTATTAATTGAATGAATGGATGAGAAAGGCGACTAACAAAAAGTATTTACAAGGCAGATGTGAGTGGAAATGCTGGGAGGTCACGCCCCAGAAAGACATATAGTTACCTCATTAAGGTCAGGTGCGTAGTACTCGCAACCGGCGTGCGTGTATGACCAGATGTATGAACGTAAACGAAGCAAAAGGAGTATGTAAGGAGCGTAGCAGGTGGCGTTCTATAGTTTCTGCCTACCCCCATGCGAAGAAGTCGTGAGTTTATGTATGTATGTATGTGTTTTATTAATTTAATATTTTACATCTGAAATGATGTTCCTAGCTTTTTATTTATAGGAATAAAAACAAACACAATCGAATTTCATAAAGTAAAAATACTTTTTTTAAAAATTGACCGTTATATCGATGTTTTAAAGATGTTGGTAGAGATGTTCTTCATCCCTTCCTAACAGAATTTCATTCGTGCATCATTTGAGGAATTATAATACAGAGTTCATCATTTAAAATTTTAATCAATGTTTATTTTTAAGGTAGGCCATTATTTATGTAGATTGGTAGATTAAAGACTGCTTCGTTAGTCTAGCGGTCACAAGCGCTACTGCTGAGCATTAGGTTCTGGGTTCAATTCCCGGGTCGGGCAGTAATTGGGTTTTTCCATGTGGAAGTTTGGGCCCGGTCCCCTATTACGTGGAACTTAAACATAATTGGCGAAATTTGGATGTACTATAGGTACGTACACCTCTGCCTAACCCTTCGGGGATTACAGTCGTGATGTTATGTTATGTTATGTTATTTTATGTTATATTATGTTATGTTATGTTATGTTATGATTGTGTTATTGGTAGATGAAACTACATTTAATTTGCGACGGACTATACAAAAAAATCGCCTAAAATCTGACGGAAATTGAGGATACCTAGAATTTCAAAACCACTGTTTTGTTTAACAAAATAGTGCCTAATTATGGTCTCAATTTTATTATATGTATGTTGTTCTTGTCTACAGGTCAATAGAAGTCTTTGTGAAGACAGGCCGCCTTCACAGCGAGATCTTGGCAGAACAGAAGACTACCGAGGGACAGCTTCGGAGACCAGGCGCCACTGTCATATTCTGGCTTAAATGTGAAAAGGTAAGACATTAATTGCAGCAGCAGTGGCCGTGCAATGGTGGCCCAGTGGTAACCAAGCAGGCGCTTTACATTGTGTAAATTATTTCATCACCACTGCTCTCAAAACGGTGAAGGAAAACATCGTGAGGAAACCGGCATGTCCTAGGACCAAAAATTCGAAGACATGTGACATCTACCAACCCGCACTGGCCCTGCGTGGTGGATTACGGCCCACTCCCTCTCACAGAGAGGAGTAAAAAGTAGAAATCCTTCTACAATCTGTAATTTTGGCTTTCGTTTCTAACAATCTTTGTTTCGGTCCTTTTTATGTAGAAGAATTTATACGGTTAGATGTCAAAAATTGAGAAACGAAATGTCACTTTGTATAAAAAGAGTCTATTCTTCGAAGAAATAGAAAGCGTCATGCTAAGCCTGCTGTGAGCTGGACACGATTAGGATAGTTCCTAGTTGTGTGTAAAATATAAGTTTGCTAAGCCTGCTGGTGTCAGAAACACATTCTTTCATCGGCCGGAGTATAGGTGAAGTGAGCCTGCTGTCATTCCACCTGATGCTACGGATTGACACTATTGACAGATTACTTCAAACTCACTTTATCTAAGTTTTCAGCAGGCTTAGCACGAGCACCGTTTTGTCGACGGAATAATAGACAAAAATGACGTTCCTTGTAGACAGTAGGACGGCAGCAAATTAGAAAGAGTCAACTGCACTTTTTACGAAATTCACTCTTTTACATAATTCGACTCTGAATTCTTTGTTTTGTCATAGGATTTTTTTCTGTTTGATTGTCATTTTTTACTGATATTCAGTCTCGTGTATGAGTGTGTCACGTCAACTTTCTCAGTGTCGAAGTACCATATATTGGAACAAAAATATATTATAATAATATTGGCCTTAATCATTTCCTTGGTAATGCCCTATTAACTAAATGATGCAAAATAGGAGAAGATAGCTTTGTTCTTCTATTAATTATCACAGTTTTGCGTTCAAAGCGCTCTCCTGTTAAATCATTGTTTTGTATCTACAAACCAAGTATATACGGTTATCTAACCGTATATACTTCGTGGTCGTCGAGTAGAAAAATGTAAATTGTCTTCACTACCTAAGACAGCTGTCAGTTGTCAGGGTGGTTTTGACAGTTTGGGATAGAAAACTTACTTCTGAAATAGTCTACATAAAAAGGACCTAGACAAAGATCGTTAGAAACGAAAGACAAAATGACAGATTGTAGAAGGAGTTCTACGATGCGATGTCAAAAATAGAGAAACGAAATGTCACTTTGTATAGAAAGAGCTGTGTCTATTCTTCGTAGAAATAGAAAGCGTCATGCTAAGTCTGCAGGGTGAGATTATACAAAATACATTGGCAGGACAGGAACCGTCACTCATGAATGGAATAAATTAATTCTCCTAATGAGTTCGCAGTACCTACCTACCTACTGAAGAGGCCTCCCTCCATCCTTAAGATTAATCCCCTGATTCTAGAATAAGGATTACCAACACTCGCAGGATTAGTAAAGTTTCCTCGTTTTATTTGATTGACTTAACTAACACTTAGATTAAAATATATAAAACTATCTTATTCTTGCGGCTTCACCCGCTTGGAGGTTTCAAATTATCCCACGGGAACGTACTATACAGATAAAAAGTCCTATGTCTTAACCCAAGTCATGGTCTACCCATGTGCCAAATTTCATCCAAATCCGTTCAGCCGTTTTATCGCGAAAGCGTAACAAACAAACAAGCTCACTTTCGCATTTATAATAATTATTAGTTCGCATGATGTTTCCGACGGACCCTAAGTAAACTCCTGTTGACTCGTAAACAGGACTTTACAGCTTATTGAAGAAACTAAATAAAAATTGATTAAAGCCTGCACTTACCTGAGCTGTTTTTATTTGAAATTATTATGGCTGTAATCTGCCTAGAGTTTATAGCTACAAACACTCGAAGGATAATCTTGATTCATTCTAGTTTGTTTTTAAAAGCCGTTTGTATTTAAAACGCAGGTGTACTTCTAATTAAAATGGGCGGGACTGCAACACAGTGCTGATAATGGACAATGAATAGTTAATAAAATTCTGTATTCATGTACCTGTCAGTGGTCAATATACAATGTATTGTTTCATCATTCATGTCCCGGGTTGGTAGGTGTAGAAACAATATACAGCCTTGGCCAAAAGTATTGAGCACCCATGACATCTTTCAGTTTTATGAGGAGTATCAAATAGAAATAAAACAAAACGTTTTTTATAGGTTTATTTTACTATTTTTTAATTGAAAATTAATATTTTGTGGGTCCACCCTTTGCCCTAATTACGGCAGAAATTCTTTTTGGTAAAGAGCTAACAAGATTTTTACAGTCTTCAGCAGTAATCGCGTTCCATTCTAGGCGCAGGTAGCGTTTCAAATCTTCTCTGTTGTTAATTGTGTGGCGCCTAACTCTACGCTTTAATAAACCCCATAAATGTTCTATGGGGTTCAGATCTGGCGCCTGGGCAGGCCAGTCAAGAAGCTCTGTGTTATTTTCCCGAAACCATGTCATAGTGCGGGCAGATTTGTGGCATGGCGCGTTATCCTGCTGGAATTTAACACAATCCATGTTCGTGTCGCCGAAAAGTTTCGTGAATGAAGGCAGCAACGCAGTTTCTAGTACATTTATGTACTTAGTAGAGTCCATGCGGCCCTCACACACGAACAATTCGCCAACTCCAGAATCGGTCATGCAACCCCAGACCATTATGCTGCCGCCGCCGTGTTTTACGGTTGGGATCACACACTCTGACTTAAATTCTTCGCCCACCCGGCGACGCACAAAGGTCACACCAGGTGTACCAAAAATCTGCAATAAAGAGAAAAATATTGAGTTCCGGAAAAAAAAAAAATAACTTCATCTATGCGTTTTAGTTTTAAACCATTTTATTTATGTAATTTTATTAGGGCATTAAATTGACTTATTCACCTCAAAGTTTGATTCGTCTGGCCACACAACATTTGACCACTCTTCAGCGGTGAAAGTTCGGTGTTTTAAGGCCCATTTATACCGAGCTTTTTTGTTGTTGTCGGAGAGCCATGGCTTCTTCCTAGCTTTACAGCCTTTCAGACCAGCTTCCTGAAGTCTACTACGAGAAGTTCGAGCAGAAATTGATTTCCTAATTTGTTCTGACAACTCAGCAGCGAGCTCTGAAGATGTTTTTGTCCTATTTCTTAACGACTCTCTCAGTAACTGACGATCCTGACGGTCTGTGGTGATGCGTTTGCGCCCGGTTCTCGGTCTATTTTGATGTGATCCTGTAGCAGAGAATCGCTTAATAGCATATTGCCCGGATCGGCGCGAACATTTCACAGTTTTGGAAATCTCTACTTGTGATTTCCCTTGCTCATGCAGAAGCTGTATCTGCACACGTTTTTCTAAAGAAAGTTCGTTTCGTTTTGGCATATTGCAACGATAACACTTAAAACTTTGAAATAAAATACCAAAGGCGCACTAGATCACTGGATGTGTTCACAACGAGCGATGGTAGCGAACTGATAAATAAATACAAAAATTGTAAAAGACACATTTTGTTGCACCCAGGTGTTTTATTGCTAGCTGCGGCGTGAGTCATTGTTTTTAAATCTTTGTAGATGATCGACAAAAGAATATTTCAACAGTAGATTTGGTTTTCTCCCATACTTACCGTGAACGAGCGAAATTTGTAAGGTGCTCAATACTTTTGGCCAAGGCTGTAGTTATGGAGCGTATTGACAGGATGTATGTTACCAAGACCTACAAGCGGTGGTTGCAGAGATAGCCGCATAAATGTAAAAAAAATGCGAGAAACAATTAATAATAATACAAATCTTTTTTGTAGACCACTTAAAAATAAGTACACAAAAAAAAAATAGTTAAGTACTATTTTTTTATTGTTTAAAATTATAATAATAATATAATTATTTAATTGTGTAAAAAAATAGTTATTTAATACAAAAAAAAAATCAATAATATGACATCATTTTACTGTACGTAGTTTTTTTTTTTATTAAGTAACTTTATTTTTATGGATCATGTGGTCTGCCATAAAGATTTTTGTTATTATTATTTATTTATTATTAATTGTTTGTCTGGGATACTTAGATATATATCTGCTTATGATACTGGGCAAGCCGTTAAGTTGAAATCAATGAGGTTTTTACAACGTAATGGGACAAATTGGGACAAATCTTTACGAAAAGATACACAACAAAAATAACCAGCAAGTAAAAAACGAGTAAACAAAACAAAAATAAAGAGAGCTGTGTGCTCGTGCACAGAGCTCTCTTTATTTTTGTTTTGTTTACTCGTTTTTATACTCGCTGGTTATATGCCTAAAGCCGATATCAGACACTACAATTTTTGTTAATTTTTGCCTTTCATTCGGCATCTTTCACTCGAAGTGAAACGTCTGAACACAAAATGAATCAAAAGAGTGAAAACTAAACTCATTAGTGAACCAATGCAACGATGTTGGATTTTGGCACTCGGCCTTTCACTCGCTTACCAAATGATCGAAATATGAAATGTATGTAGCAAATGAACGTACATTCAGGAATGTTAATTTTGCCGGTGTCATGTTGAATAAAACAAAATTGACACTTCACTCGATTGAAATATTCATTCGAGTGAAGCGTCTGTCCGTCTGATATCGGCTTATGACGCTGACAACACCTAAACCGCGGTCACTGCCAGATTGCATAGAAAAGAAAGAGAAGCGCGATGATACAACGCCTGTAATTTATTGCAATATATGAAGCAATTATATATTTACTCAAAATTGAGTTGAGTAATTGAAAATAAAAAACAACCAAGTTCTGCATTCAAATAAGACGTTCTTGTTATTAATTAAATACGTAACGTGTGTTGATATTTACGAGTAATACAGATATTTTGGATTAGAACTCAAGGTAAGAGGTTAGTTTAACGTTAGTTTGTATCGAGATTTTTTCCAAAACGTGTTTAGGTAACAACCAAGTTCTGGAAAATATACAAACTATACAGATTCGGCAATTTTTTTTCTGAAGACTAGCCTGATTTGGTCATTTGCGTCTTGTCAGCGCCTTAAGGTGGACCTGCGTCGCGGGAAGGTACTAATGGGTCTCCGAAGCCCCTGGCACCACAGGCAACGGAAGGAACACGGGTGTGTTTTAGTCAGTAAGAGTCTGACAAACCCTAGCTCCGCCCAGAGCGGGAGATGTTATTTGATGAATTCCCACACAAAAAAAAAGGTGTACCCGCAGTGGTAACCCGCGTAATTAAAATTGTCTTACTTTTTATGCAATTTGCAGGTCAGGATCTGATTGTAGCTTGATTAAAATATGATTCGCGACCATAACAAATATGTATTTACAGAATTATAATCAACATAGTCATTAATACATCTAATTAGGATATTTTTATGGAAAAAATCTAAAGAAGAAATTAGATTTGTCCCATAAAAAAATCTCTTATGGAAAAGTTCATAAGGAACAAATCTAACGACTCCGCTACTGAATGTCGAAGTTTGAAATGTCGACGTATGTTAGTTCTAAAGTACAGGATCTCGATGTACGCCAGTTCGAAAGTTCACTGGAGCGAAGTATGCAAGGCCGACGTATCGTTAGTTAGAAAGCATACGAGTGCGATGTACGCCAATTCGAAATTACCCTGAATTAGAGTAATAGAGGGGATCTGGCGTTAATGGTCACTGTTCTAACCTAACCTAACATTATCCTTCGCTATATTCGCACTCGTATGCTTTCTACCTAACGATACGTCGGCCTTGCATACTTCGCTCCAATGAACTTTCGAACTGGCGTACATCGAGATCCTGTACTTTAGAACTAACATACTTCGACATTTCAAACTTCGACATTCAGTAGTGGAGTTAAATCTAACATATAGTGAATTATAATTCTGTAACTACATATTTGTTATGATCGCCAATCATATTTTGATCAAGATACAGCCTGACATTGACCTGCAAATTGCAAGAAACGAAAGAACATTTGAATTTCGCGAGCTATCACTGCTGATCTACCTTACCTTCTTTTTCTCTACTTTGAAACCTTTCTTCGTTACCTTAGGTACCTAACTAACTTCGTAAATATGACAGAAAACGTCAAGAATTGTCAAGAATGTCTATTATTAAAGTTCCATCCACCCGCGACAGGTGTCGTTTTAATACACACTATTAAAATTATACAAAATGCAGCACTTCCTGCGATGTGCACAGTTCATTATGTTTGCATGCGGTGCGAGCATTCTCTTGTAATAATTATGTCAATCATCCAGTGTTTATGCACCATTTCTTTAATCATAATTACATCACGTAATGATTTCTGACATTTACTATTGCGACTACAATTATCCATCACAACTTTCACCTGTATTTTTTAATATTTATTCCTTCCCTTCGTCGTAAAAATCTCCTAAGGCATTATGTCAAGAACTCAAGATGATCTACGTAGAATTAAATTGTTCTCTGCATACAGCCTGACGTCACACATCATCTTTAAAGGCTTCTACATACTGGCGCGACTTGTCGCGCGACGCGTCGCGTGGCGATTCTGGCGCGACATCGCCACGCCATACCTTTCACACTAGCGCGACAGGCAGCTGGCGTCGCGGCGTTGTCGCGTCGCGGCCGCTACAGTCGCGTAGCGGGCGCGACGCGACAACGCCGCGACAAGACAAGATAGTATAAATAGCGGTCCATTCCAAACTGGCCTCAGTAGTAGGCGTTCTTAGTCAGTGGATGAAGGCAGGTCTGTGCGTGTTTGCCGAGTGAGGTTAGGTTCGATTTCCCGGTCGGTCGACATAACCCAACAAATCTTGCGGTGCGTTTACAAACACAACTCTTCATATTATGAAGATTTGTGTTTGTAAACGCACCGTCCACGATTCAAGAGAAATCCAGGCAACTTTTATAAAAGATAAAAAGTTACCTAAAGGTTTGTTTTTACAATATACAAAAAATAGGTACTTATCTATGTAGTACGTAATTGTTTTTTTTTTTAAATAATGTTTACCCACTCCTGAATCGGAGACGATGCGATTACAAACACACATCTTCACATTCACAAACGGCCAGACCCAGCACAACTATCTGTAGGTCATAAAAATATTTGTTCCGTGCGGGAATCGAACCCGTGAATCGTAGTGTAGCAGCCAAGCGTTTAGAAAGTAAGTAATAAAAAATATAAGTATGTTCGGTAAGTACCTACCTGTACATATAACTACAAGATACAAAACTGTAATTTACTTATCCGACTGTAGTGCTACCTACATATGCTCATATTTTTTATGTAGGTGACATAAAAGTTATGAACCTACTGACGTACCTTGGTACCTAGTTTAGCTAAATCATTATAATGTGTCTTCCAGAAGACGTCGATTACACAGTACCTACTGGGGGGTAACCATCACCTCATATAGCAGTATTATTTCAATATTACTTCAGCGTGAGAAAAGGATTGAGCTATAAGTCCTGTATAGCTCCATCACTTTCCCACTGTGAAGTAATATTATATTATAATAATACTGCTATAAGAGGTGATGATTACCCCCCAGAAGACGATGGTGATAAAGAGAATATTCCGGTAAATTCGTGAGTATCTTCTACCTACCTAAACATGTAACTGATCTGTTATTTACACACGGCTACATAATTATCAAGCTATATTTTTCAGTATAAGCTGATCTCACATTGTATAGGCAATCCGTACAATGACAGGTCAGCGACTGGAAAAGTATAGCTTGATATGTAGCCACGCGTACCTGCACCAAATTTGTATTTCCATAATAAACGTAGGTAAGTTATTTATTGTTATTCATGCGGCAAGTCTGCGTTTATGGACGATTTCTTCTTTTTTATATATTTTTAGGGTTCCATATCCAAATGATAAATAAAAATATGTAAGGTCTAGGTAGGTATTATTAACTTGCCACGTGTGATTGTTACAGGACCCAAATACATTCAAAAGATGTAGAAATAAATTCGGACGAATTAAATCTTCATAATTATATTACAACATTTGTAAGTATCATACGTGTTTGATCATCACGAAATTAGCTGTTCCCCCATGCCACTACCGCTTTATACTAATGCGTAACGGTACTATCACGAAATTGGCGAGTTCACGATAAAACTTTTCATAATGTTAGACTTTTTAGGGTTCCGTATTATTTATTAATGTTGTCAAAGTTATGCTTGTTTTTATTAATAATACTATTGATTTTATTAGTAATTAGTTTACTACTACTGTTGCCAGCGACTTCGTCTGCGATCCAGGATGAAAAGTAGCCTATATCCTTTTCCAGGTCAAGGTCTACCCCTGTGCAAATTTCATCCAAATCTGTTCAGCCGTTTTAGCGTGAAAGCGTAACAAACAAACAAACTCACTTTCGCATTTATAATATTAGTTAGGAAGTTAGGATTATAATTTCTTACTTCATATACCAAAACTACCTTTTTTTCAGATATTCACACAACCCTCCGCAGTACGAAACATCAGATGATGATAGTAATTGGTAATTGCTAGATTTCTATATAAGAAGGTTGTATGAAGTATGCAGTGTTACAAGAATTCATCAAATATTTTTATTCTGGTCATTTCAGATACGAAGTGAGTTTTAATAATCCTGTAGAAGGGAAAAGCTGTTTTTGTACAGATGTACGAAGAATAATTGACACTGAATATTTTTATAGAAGACTTAAAGAAATATGCAATCATAATAAGGCATTCGGATATACATTGAGCAACGTTCACTTTGTAACAGAAAAAACAGGAGAAAAGGCCTTGTGGTCTTTTCATAGACAAGAAGTTGCCTTTTCTAGGTGCAACTCTAGACGGAATAGTGGGAGAAGACACAATCATTGAAATCAAGTGTCCATTTACAGCATTTAAAACCTCTTTGGACGAAGCTATAGATAAGAAAAAAGTGAAGTTTTGGAAGAAAACTAAAAACGGACTTGTCATAAATAAAAAACATCCTTAGTATATACAGGTTCAGGGACAATTACATATCACCGGTAGGAAAAATGTATTTTCGGAGTATGGTCTGGATGCGACAAAGACATCAAAGTTGAAATTATAGAGAGACATGACCATTATTGGGAAGAAATGGAACCAAAATTAGAATATTTTTATATAACATGCATGTTGCCTGAGCTATGCGATCCACATGTTCGAAATAATATGCTAATTAGAGATTTAAGTGAATTAAAATAAATGTTGTATAATTTTGACGATGTTTAATTACTTTCCATAAACTTATGGTATATACCATACTTACCTACCTACCTACCCTACCCTACCCTAGCTACCTACCTACCCTATCCTACTTATCTACCTACGTACCTACCTACCTATGTATGTACCTACCTGCCTACCTACCCTACCTATCTTATATTTATACAAACCTTGTCCTGAGAATCACAAACACGACAAAAAAATAACTATCCAATTTGGTTCAGTCCTTCGGAAGTTATGCGTGTGCATACCTTTCGGCGATTCATTTTTATATAGGTATGTAGTTGCATAATAAGTAAGAAAGTAGTAATACAAGGCGAAAACTATATTATACGATTGTAAAATGGCAAAGTGTAAACATACTACCAAGCCAAAGTACCTACAGAACCCTCAGCGCAATGGTGACTCGCACTTGACTAGTTTTTTGTAGCAGTAGAATTTATGCAGTGGTTTAGAATCGGTTTGCAAAATTTCTAACAAAATTATAGGTATTTATGTATATGTAGGTACTTGCATAGTCCTACTAAAACATAATTACATACGCAAACGACTGTCACATTACATACCTTCATACGACGGCGAAAACTATAAAACACAAACTTACTACTAAACCAATGGGCGGAACCCTCAGCGCAAAGTTGGCTCGCACTTGACTACTATTTTGTAGCAGTAGGTAAAATAGTGCGCACGGCTGGCTGTAGCTGATGTGTACATCAAGCTATAACTTTCCAGTATAAGCTGATCTCGCATTGTATAGGCTATCCGTACAAAAACACATAAAAATATATATATACGGTCGAATTGAGAAACTTCCTCCTTTTTTGAAGTCGGTTAAAAATGAAATAAAATTAAATAATAAATAAAAAAGACATTCGTGTTTTGAGTCCAAATCCGCGAATAATACTAGGTAAGTACTATAGCCGTGGCAAGTGCGACGCGCGGCGCAGTAGAGCGGCTGGCTTGCGGCAGTGTTGCCAGACGCCGAAGGCGTGTCCTCGTACAGATATGGTCTGAAATCTCGTATTTTGTCAACACAACCTCGTACATACCATTTATTTAATAAATTGCTTAAAATCTATTGATTTTCTTGTCGACTATCTCATAACCAAGCACTCTACAAAGCAGTTTCGTCAAAAAGTGTCCAGGTGGTCGCAGGTGGCAGGTCGTACAACCGGAATTTTGCTTTGGATACTGTATGTAGTATCCGAACTGTACCTACTATAGTGGACGTGGAGTAGAGTAGAATTAACATAGACATATTTTCTTCTTAACTTAACATCTTAAAGAAACAATACAAGTAAAATTAATGAAATGAAACCTTTCGTACGTACACACCATTCATTAATTTCGTATAGTCAGAGGCACGTTCCTAAATATGACTTGTATCAACGAATCTCGTACAAAATGGTACGAGGATGGATGTAAGCTCGTACCTCGTACCAGGACCACTAAATCTCGTACATGTACGAGAAACCTCGTATGGATGGCAACACTGGCTTGCGGCAGATTCAAAAAGGTACCTACTCCTTTGAGCAAGCCGCGCGCCGCCAAAAACCATGAGTAAGTCATTGCAATGTAACTCTTATCTTATTGTAATAAGGTATAATTTAGGATAATTGACTTTTGCGAGGACTTAAATATTGAAATGGAGAAATTATTCATTTATTAGTTAATTTCGTCATACATCCTAATTTATACCTTATCACAAAGGGATAAGACTCACATTACGAAGACTTACAATTTTGCTTATGATTTAATTTACTTTGGAATAAAACCGAGTAAACTCAACTTTTGCAAGAGGGTTTAGAATGCTTCTGAGCATACACTGAAATAGTTTAATTGGTGAAACTTGCTCATGTCAAATTTGAAAACGCAATAGTCAATGAGACCCACTGGAATCTAATACAAAAAGTAGTAAATATATATTAGAATGAATAAAACTAACGGATGTAATGTTTAACATAAAAATATATTTCCAATATTAGAAATCACAAAAATAATAAGATAGGCACACAACACTTGTCATAGGTAAATTAAACTACTTCATTATGCATAAAACAAAGTCGCTTTTCTTGTCTCTCTATGTGACCGCTTAGATTACATTACATCTACATCTACCTAAGTCACTTAGTGCGTCCGAATTCGTCAGTTTCGCCGTTCGCGTTCGTGTGGTCAAGTCTAGGTACAAAAGTTAGGTTAGGTTATGTTGACCGACCGGGAAATCGAACCTAACCTCACTCGGCAAACACGCACAGACCTGCCTTCATCCACTGACGAAGAACGCCTACTACTGAGGCCAGTTTGGATTGGACCGCTATTTATACTATCTTGTCTTGTCGCGGCGTTGTCGCGTCGCGCTTGCTACGCGACGGTAGCGGCCGCGACGCGACAACGCCGCGACAAACGCGTAGCTAGCGCGACGCCATAAAATAGGCATAATTTCTGTGTCGCGGCGCGACAGGTCGCCCCTGTGTGTAGTGGCGCGCGCGTTTTCATAGAGATTGTTCTACGGATATAATGTCGCAGAATCGCGTCGCGCGACAAGTCGCGCCAGTGTGTAGAAGCCTTAAAGCTATCATCAACATCATTGGCAACCTGCTTCGACCCAGGTGAGTATAGGCTGCCTGCCTTTTGAGACATGCTTCCCTGGTCTTTGCGAGTCTCAACCAGGTCTTACCCGCGAACTTCTAAATGTCATCTAACCATCCTACGTGTCACAATAATACGAATACACATACACATACATACATACACACATAAACTCACGCCTTCCCATGGGGGTAGGCAGAAACTATAGAACGCCACCTGCTACGCTCCTTACATACTCCTTTTGCTTCATTTACGTTCATGCATCTGGTCATACACGCACGCCGGTTGCGAGTACTACGCACCTGACCTTTTGAAGAACATCACCAATGAGGTCACTATAAATGTCTTTCTGGGGCGTCCCCTCCCGGCATTTCCACTCACATCTGCCTTGTAAATACCTTTTGTTAGTCGCCTTTCATTCATCCTCTCAACATGACCAAACCATCTAAGCGTACGAATCCACCTCATAAAACCATACAGGGTGTATTTTTAACCGATGTCCAAAAAGGAGGAGGCTAATTGTTCGTCTGTAAGTTTTTTTTTTTTTAATGTGTGTTAACCGATTTCGCCGTCAATTGTAGACCGATTTCGAAAATATTTTTTTGTTTGAAAGGGTATGCTCCCGAGGTGGTCCCATTTTCACCAAGTCAAAATCTGATGGGAATCCCATGGCATTGGAATGGGTATTTAACGGGTTGCAATTAGATTAGGTATTTAAATATTGCTCGTTACAATGCATAAGGTCAGTCGCAGTTCTCCGGGTTCTTACCAGGAGAACTCCTCAACAATTGACGTCGCTGCATCGGGAAATGCAATATTTTGTAAAAGGTGATGAGCAGTTGGCATTAGGCTTTTGTAACTTAGATAAATTAAAAACTGATCCGCCAAAAAGTGAAAAATAAAAAACTTAAAAAAAAACGACTTCCAAAAACACACTACAAAGTGAAAAACAACTTTAATTTGGGTAGTCGGTGGCAAAAAACTAAAACACAGATCCAAAGACACCGACTTCCGAAACTAAAGTTATTTTTTACTTTGTAGTGTTTTATTGGAAGTCGATTGATTTTTTTTTTGTTTTTCTGAGACATAAACTCGCGCCTCAACGCGCGTTTAGAATGTTCATAGTAAGGATCGTAAGCACAAGCACGCGACCAGCTGCATCTGAACAAGAGCTATTAACACGCTGCGTCGTTTAGCACCTGATCTTAGAACACGAACAAGTAATGATTGCATCCCATAATTGTGATTATTTAAATGCATTAATTAGAATACCTACACCAGTCATAGCATTGAAATAAACAAGTTATTTATAAACTAAACATATCGATACTTGAATGCAGCATGTGCAAGGGTTGGTGCCTCCTGCGACACAATGTAAGAAACTACCGAAGTCACACTCACGACAACTATTGAGAATATTTTCCAGAGCCAAAAATTGTATTCGTAAAAATGCGATGTAGGGGAATTCGATAACACTTGAGTAAACCGCAATTAGGTGTAAAGGCTCATGCAGACTGGTGCGATATCGCGCCCGCGATATCGCACCAGTCTGCAGGAGCCTTAAATGTTGTCACACATCGTTAAAGCAAAATTAAACTAACTTAGAGAGATGTATTAATGAATCTAATGATTATAATTAGTAAATGCATATTTTTTTATGGTCGAGAATCATATTTTGATCAAGATGCAACCTGACACTTACCTGCAAATTGCAAAAAAATTGTGAAAATTTAAATTTCGCGGGCTACCGCTGCGGATCCACCATAAAAGCGTGATTTAACCGAAACTGAGTTGGTCTTTTTAAAAATACCTACCTTTTATTTGGGTGGGAAATTATCAAATAACTTCTCCCGCTCTGGGCGGAACGAGAGGGTATCAGACTTTTACTGACTACAACCCACTCGAGTGCCTTCCGTTGCCTGTGTTGCCTGGGGCCTCGGTAACCCTATCAGACTTCCCGCGACCCCAACAGGACAAAAACCCTCCTAGATGCAAAATTACAATGCACTCAATCAACTCTTGTTAACTAGATCTGTATCTCGCATACCGCCCACCACACCTCCACCGCACCTTTCATATTTTTTTTATTAATCTGGGGTTCTGTTTCTTTCTGAAACACATAATAAAATCTTAAACAATCACAAACATGAAACTGCCCTAAACAGATTGTCTATCTACGAGCTACCTTCAAGCCCTACGCTAACAGCCTTGCAGGTGCACCACTAAAGTGACACTTCTGCATCTCTCTGCATCGTATCACGCAGATGCGTCCGCGTCGCACCTGCCAATCTCGGCGCGCAGGTGAAACAGTGTTTACATTTTTTTCAACCCCGCGCTGCGACCTCCACGAACGAACGATTAATAACGTTACTTTGTTGCATCCTTGTTTAGTTTAATTGGGAATTTAGGGTTGATCAAGTATTTGACGTTTTTGGTAGTGATGTAAGTACACTGACGTGGCATTTGACATTTTTGACAGATGCTTCGGTGGAATGTCAAAAGATGTGAAAGGTGCTAAAAGGACGGATTTGACAGTTGTTTTTCAGTATTTTTTAACTTCTATGTAGGTATTATTAATGCTAAGGTGGAAAAAGGGTGTCTATTATCATATTATGTATACACACTGTATATAGGTAATTATTTACATATTATTATATTCTTTAGGATTACAATTGCTTTATTTGCGCTAACTTTGTAATGTATCAACTCATAGGGTGGATTATTTTATGAAATTATTTATTATGGCGGATTGTCTACCGTAACAATTAAAAATAGCTAATTTCTGTCATTTTTTTTAATATTTATTTTCACCTTTTACTACTTATGATACCTTTTAACTCCAAACATTAATCTAAAGTGAAAGTAGCAGCCTAGAAAGTTAAATATTACCTATTTTTTTTAATATACTGCCTAAAGCTACATAGTCTGTTGCTAAAAAGTTTAATACGAGTAATTGGCCGAATGACATACTACCTTTGCACATCATACTAACATAGTCTAATTATCAATATTTTTTTTGATAGCTGAAAAAAATTTACGTGGAAATAGAAATACAAAAAGGTGCACCTGGCTTAATTAAAAATGTTTTTTTATTTAGAGTACCCTATCACGCGAGGTCCCGGCGCCCTATCTTAACTCATTCGCATTCGGCTCTAAGTAACCTCTGTGGTACTGCACCTTTTACCGCACATTATGCCGCCATTAAAAATGCTAATGTCATCGGACTCTCAACGTCATAGTACGGTTAACCTGCTCAATACTGGCTTGGGCTATCCCGATTTTTTGCATAAAAAATCGCATAACAATTTTTCTGCAATTATTTTTAGTATTTTGTTTTGAATATGATTAAAATTTGGTGTCTGAGGCAGCGGAATATTGGTCTGGCTTTGCAAATCTCAATCCCGACAAATTAATATAACCAGTTGGATTTTTGATAGGGATCTGCGATTTTACATTCTTATTGTCAAATCATGTTGATGAGACCATCCACTTGCAAAAAAAAACTCTTGACCCATTGGTTTTGGGCACCCAGAGTTTTTTTTTACCTGTTTCTTTCGGAGACTATGTCGTCTTATGTCCAATGGGACATAGTCTCCGAATGAGACAGGCATACAAGATGTGGTGCCCAGAAACCAGTAGCAATAATATTGAACTTGCCTAGTAATAGAACGCGATATCTGCGCGTCGATGATTAATAAAGCGCATAATAGCACACACATTTATTTTCACAATCACTTTCGTCCTGTTAATCATCAGAAAACTATTATATATACTATATATTCATCAATAATAACGAAAATCTGGGACGATTTTTGAATTCATACAATTATCAAAAGACTGACATCCTTTTTGTCTCGTCCAAATTTATTTTTGTCATTGAATTATGACAATATGTACAAAGAATACACATGTAATGAAAAAATAATAAGGTCGTAGATGTTTACCGGATGACTATACATATTAGTGTCTGGAAAAAATAGGGTAGGGTAGAAAGGGCGGAGTAGAAGAAATTTTGCAATTTTGTCTTCATATTACATTTTCTTACGTATAAAGTGATCTAATAAAACTACTAATTTGAAATAAAATTTTCTTAATAAAAACAAACGGAAATTATCAAAATTCAAATGATTTAATATTAATATGAATATAATTTATTTCTGAGTACATGGTACATTAAGATCTTAATATTAATCTCTCTCTCTTTCTTCTTCTCCCTTTCTCTCTCTTTTTTAGGGTTCCCTAGTAAACAAGGCACCCTTATAGTTTCGCCAGGTCCGTGTGTCTGTCTGTCTGTTTGTCCCCGGCTTAGCTCAGAAACTCTTAGTACTAGAAAGCTGTATTTGGGATGGGTGTTGTGTACAAAGTGGTAAATTAAAATCTTCAAAAAAGCAATTGTAGGGTTCCTCTCCTTTACGTAATGTAGGGATAATATTTTTTCTCATCTATCCCATGGCGTGGGGTATCGTTGGAGTACTAATTTTTGTTAGAGTCAAGTGTTCAACTAAATGATTGTTTTCGGATATGTGAAAAAAATCCCCGGCAGTAGTACATAAAAACGAAGTTAAAAGGAAGAGTATCACAGCGAAGTGGGATTTACAAGTTAACCAGTAATAATCGACCAATTTACATCGGCTCTTAGAGAATTGACCGTGACGTTTATCGATGTATGCGAGGACATGCTTTTCAACAGCAATGTTTAGTTTGTTTTTGGGATAACTGCATCCCAACGACGGAACCCTTGTGTGTAGTCCGACACGCACTTGGCCGGTTTTTTTTTTAATCTAGAGTAGATTCGCGGAAACAATATAATTCAAATTGTAACATGGATTACACCTGAACTTAAAATCCATACATCCACATCATTAAACCAAACGAAAAATCAAAATTTCGAAACTCCAGGGTTTAGTACTTAAAGTGCATTATACATATATTCATAGAGACTACACTTATTTTTATATTATTTTTAATAAATACGTAGTAGAATGCATGAAACATTACCACAGTATATTTGCCCATAGAACAACAAAAAATAGTAATATCTACAACCGCTGCAACTACTAACACATCGTCCACCTTGTCTTGTACGCATACCGCATGTGACATTCCCAACATAGTCACAGGTCAGACACACGGCTACTTTTTCCTTGTTATGCAGTGAGCAGATGGAGGGTTAAAATAATGTATGCTTGCGTAGAGAACGGGACAACAGGTGTCTTCAAATATGAATTCTTATTTGTTTTTGTTTTTTAAGACTATGTTTATGATAACATGAGTTTTAAATTAACTGTCTTATTCTATTACTTTGTTGCTTTGTATCGAGAAATTGTAATGTCTGCGGGTTTCTTGAAAAAGACTTCGCCAATTTAGTTCTGAGGGTGATAATGGTACCGATTCCCTTGTTCACAAAATAAACTAAATTTAAGTTCAGTGCATCTTTTTCTTTGTATTTCATTAAGAAGAGGACAGAAGATAAATTTTAGTTTAGTCCTGACAAATTAATCAACGCCTGTCACTACTCCATACGACGTGATTAAAAACTTGCCTACTAAAATTACGTCAATTTACGTCGAGCGCTGATTAATTTGACAGGACTAAACAAATTTATCTTCTGGCCTTTTCTTAATGAAATAGAAAGAAAAAGGTACACTGAACTTAAATTTAGTTTAGTTTGTAAACAAGGGAATCGGCACCATTGTCGATATAAGGCTATTATATCAAGGGACGTTACGACCATAATATATAACCCGTTGAACCTTAGGTAGGTACTATTATTGTTCTAAATATAATAATAAAAAAAAAGTAAATTGAGAGCAGTGGTACCCCAGTCATAACAGCCGCGACTTAGGTTCGAACCCAAACAGGCGCTTTACTTTGTGTAAATTATTTCATCACCATTGCTCTCAAAACGGTGAAGGAAAACATCGTGATGAAACCAGCATGTCCTAGAACCAAAAATTCGAAGACATGAGGTCTGAGTCCCAGCAGTGGGAACATTATAGGCTGATAGATTCATCATCATCATCATCAGCCGAAAGACGTCCACTGCTGGACATAGGCCTCCCCCAAATAGACTGATAGATTATTTACACATAAAATACTTTCTATGCGTACATGAAGGGAGTTCCTCTAGGAAACAAGTGGAACCGTAGGTAACAACTATCGGATTTATATGTAATTGCCCTGATTTTGGGCTAACTAGTAACAGCTTATCACTGTATGGCCTTCCTATTGTTTTAACTATTTATAATTAATACATGAATATAAGGTATGTGTCCCAGCAGTGGGAACATTATAGGCTGATTATAGATTATTTACACATAAAATACTTTCTATGCGTACATGAAGGGTTCCTCTAGGCAACAAGTGGAACAGTAGGTAACAACTATCGAATTTATAATTGGTTGTTTTTGGTCCAACTAGTAACAGCTTATCACTGTACGGCCTTCCTATTGTTTTAACTATTTATAATTAATACATTCGCACTATCGTGCCTATTAGGGTCTAATTAATTCCGTCATTGACGAACCATTGATAGAATCTCTAGTTTTTTTTTTAATATTATACGTTTCATAGATTACCATATTTTTTATTATTAATGTAACAGTTAGCATTGTACCTAGCATGTAAACAAACTGAATTATGTATTAAGGAAGGGAACTGTCTCCTGAGATACAGCTTAATTACCTTGTTTGGGAGGCAGATGTTTTTAATTTCAGTATTATAAAAGTGCAATGACTTCATAGACCATCTTCATTCTTGATTTATCTATCTACCGACCATAGAATGACATAGTGGGTAACTAACTTCAAATTACAGTTGCTGTCACTATGCGCTATTTTAGGTAACGGATTATAAAACATATGCATTATGGTTGAATTGTAAAGAAGAGCGATGGTCAATGGTGAGTCGGGGGTGCTACACGTAATACAAAATGTATTTTGCCGCCCTGCTATACCGAATCGTGCTGAATCACCCGAAAAAGTGACACATCATTTAAACATAAATCTTGTTTGGTAAATGAGGCCTAGCATCTGTCGGCTTCCCAGATATCTCAATCAGCTCAGGCTATCGCAGTCTGCCATGGGATCTGGAGGCAAAAGTCGCCATGGGATCTGGAGGCAAAAGTCCTTGCGCACGTATGGGAGTGGCGCAAGTAGGCGTAACTCCGCTGCCGCGAGAAATTGCGGCACAGCGGACGACGCTCCGGCGGGATCTCATGGCGACATGGAGAGTACGGTTGTCGCAACCCAGTGCTGGGCACGCAAACATTGCGGCGATAAGTCCCCTCTTTGAGGAGTGGCTAGAGATGCGCCACGGCGTCCTTACCTTCCGCCTGACGCAGGTCCTCACCGGACACGGCAGCTTCGGGAGGTTCCTGTGTCGGATAAGGCGGGAGGAAACGCCCGGGCGTCACCACTGTGTGGATCGCCCGGAGGACACGGTGCAGCGTATGGTGGAGGTCTGCCCGGCTTGGGCAGAGCACCGCCGTGTCCTCGTGGAGGCGATCGGCGGCAGAGATCTCCCACTTCGGGCCTTGGTTCAAGCCATGGTACGGAGCGAGAAGGCATGGGCAGCCGTCACGGCCGGGACGGTTGAGGGAAAGGCCAATTTCGCACCCTCTCGCTGCTAGCCGCCGCAGGAGGCGCCCTGGGCGGCGGGAATCCCGGGCGGATTTCCGGCCACCGTAGGCGCGGGCTTGCGGACGGTGAGCAATGGGTAGCTCACGGCCCGGGTCGACGGCACGTAGTATCCCACGCGCGCCTCAACGAGATGTCGTCAGCACAAGTGTAGGGGTCCACTAGGGCCGATGCCTGCCGGGGTCGCGGGAAGGTAAAGGGTTACCGAGGCCCCTGGCAACACAGGCAACGGAAGGAATACGGGTGGGTTTTAGTCAGTTATAGTCTGACACACCCTGCCGCTCCGCCCAGAGCGGGAGAAGTTATTTGATGATTTCCCACCCAAAAAAAAAGGCTATCGCAGTCCACTGCTGGACACGGGCCTCTCCCAGGCTGCGCCACAATACCCTGTCTTCCGCCTTCCGCATCCAGTCTGTCCCAGCCATCTTTTTAGGGTCGTCGGTCCATGCTGGGGGGCGTCCCACACCACGCTTGCCAATACGCGGTCTCCACTCCAGGACTCGTCTGCTCCACCGGCCATCGGTCCTCCGACAAACAAGACTAGCCCACTGCCACTACCAGATACAACACTCTTTAAAACCTTAAGGTGCTTATATGCAGTCTTAAAACAAACGAGCGGATTTCATAATATCTAAGCAATCCACACCTGTTGTAAGTAATTTCTTACTTTACATTATAAATACCAAACTCCTAATACTGGCAACACCTTGGGGCTATTTATATTTAATCTTGTCTATTAACAATTATGCTAAACACAAGTTAGGGCTACAATCATTATAATTATCTATGTAGGTACCTACTGTAACTTTTAACCACAAGCTTTTGCGGGAATTGGAGACTTTATTGTCTATAAAATAAAGGGCATTGTGGAATGGTAGAGATGCTTTTGGAAGTTGTATAATTTTGAATACTAATGCAGTGGACACAATTATAGTTTTTACTTTAACATAACGTGCGAATAGACATTCTAATGTAGAAGGAAGAGTTTAATCATTAAAAGTTGTTAATAAGTACCTTCGCCCATAAAATGAATAAGTAAGAAAAACTTTGAAGATGGGATGTGACTATGTACGTAAACTTTTTTAGAAACATAAGCTGTCCCCATGTACACATGTTTTACAAATGTTTGCTTACTAAACAGGATTTAAAAATGAAGCCAAAAAAAAAACATAAGAAATGAAGGAATATAAACAAGTGTCTGAATTGTTGTTAGTACGATCCAAAAGCTTTTGTAATGAGCCCAACTAAGTTTCCCAACTTTAGACCTCAAGTGTAAAAAGATATCGCGGAATGGTACACAAGGGGTTACCGAGGCCCCTGGCAACACAGCCAATGGAAGGGACACGGGTGGGTTTTAGTCAGTAAGAGTCTGACATACCCTCCCGCTCCGCCCAGAGCGGGAGAAGATATTTGATGATTTCCCACCCAAAAAAAATAAACAAAAAAAATAAAATCTTTAAACAATTGACATAGGTCGTCAAAACACTCTCACATTAAGTTTAAATAAAACAAAATAAAATAATGGTTTGACGACCTATGCTAACTAATTATTTACATAATTAATAATTATGTACATCCGTTAGATCCTAAAATATGGTTATGTTTCTACGAATTCCGACGACAACATATTTAACATAATTAGATGCTTGCCTGTTCAGTCTAAAACATGCGCAACAGATTCCTTAATTAAACTAATAAACAGAGAATTTTATTTTTTCCTCTATCAAACTAAAGCAGGTGCTGCGCACGCACAAGTCAGGTGCGTTCGGGCATCTTCGGCACCATTCGGTTGTATGATCGGGTTCGAATAGATTACATAAATCAAAGAGGCTGACAACACCTAAAGCGCGGTTACTGTTGGACTGCATAGAAAAGAAAGAGAAGCGCTATGACACAACGCTTGTAGTTTATTGCAAAATATGAAGCAATTCTCTATCTACAAAAAATCGATTGATTGGATAAAAAAATTAAAATAATATTATACTAATATGTTGCTTGTAGAATAATCTGACAAAAAATCTGAATGATTGCATGCATATTAGTATGGTTTTTAATCGTTAAAAGACATTTTTAGAGGTATCTTCGTGATTTTTTTCTATCGTATCAAATTAGTTATATTATGTTTTCAACACACTACCTACCTAGCATATATCCTGAAGAATATCATATATTTTTCTGATTTTGTTTACTGCAGTGGATCATATACTTTTAGGCATTATAAAACTTACAAAATTTGCGTTTAGGTTCTGCAGTCCCCTTAAAAATTATCGGTTTTATGGAGAACTTTAAGGTCGCTTGCTTGTATTTTTTGCAATTTGCAGGTCAGCGTCAGGTTGTATCTTGATCAAAATATGATTCGCGACCAAAACAAATATTTATTTACAGATATTTCATTAATTAAATAATGCTTTAGCCCTGTTAAAGAAATAAGAATTTGGCAAAATTGAGATAGAATGTCCATTTGCTCGTTTGGTCTAAATTACTCTAAATCGAATTTAACGCGCGTGCTAACCACTTTTTGTCTAACCTGGATTCGAATGTGATGACAGGTTAAAAACTTTAAGTATTTATATTATTTTGTTTTTTCTAACTAGTGGTCGCCACTGGTTGAATTTTGACCCCCTCTACTTACAATATATAATATATGTATAGTACTTACTAATTCCATGCTCAAGCTGTCACTTCTGTCAGCTATCTATACATATATCTTTAAGTCATGGGGCCCTGGTACTATGTGTGTGTCAAACGCATGGTAGGTAGTGTGTGTAATGTTTTTTTTGTTTATATTAATTTAATTTATTTCTAATGCATATTATATGAAAATATTAGTTTTCTGCACTCCCCCTGCATATAAACTTTAACTGTGCCAAATTTCATACTCCTCCGTCCGTGTAATTTTCTTAAAAAGTTTTCGCTTCACAAATCAAAAATCAAATCGAATGAAATCTTTATATTGTGGGTATAAGTAACGTATTAATATAATGTAATCAAGGTTCACCACATTGGAAAGTACATTATCTTATGCCGTCTCTTGCATAAATTGCCTAGTCATATTTCGGTTATATTGTTCTTCATCACCAACACGTTCGAACCGTGATGTTGTAGGATCTTTCTCGCAGATAAACATGAGCTCTAGGTTACACCAGTGATCGTCCAAAGTCGCATCTTTTTTGAGACAGACACACACATTTACGCCTTTATTGTCGGGCTGAGACGAGGCCCACTTGTTGTACACATCCTCTATTTTATCCCCTGAAACAATATAAACATTTTATTTAACGAAGTCCTTACATTAGCACGTTTTGCTTGACCAAGCATAATAAAATAGTGTGTACAAACCGACCAGGTGCGTGTTCGACCACGCACAATAACAGTTCCGTAGTTGGGATGAATTTATCCCAAGAACAAACTCAACATTGTAGATGAAAAACATGTTCCCCATTTTTAAACTCAAACTCAAAGCATTTATTTCAAATAAACGAAGTACAGGCACTGTTGAATTGTCCAAGGGTCGGTCAGTCAGAAAGATAAAGCTAGTTGCCCATTTCAAAGCAGGATCCTATGGAGAAGAACGGGGAAGAAACTCCACGGACACAACAATTACAAATGTAAGTCTGTACGTACAATATCGAGTGATTTACCACGTTATTTTAAGACAATAGACTTCTTAAGGTTTTCCTGTAATCTATAGTATAGATCTATAAGCATAAGTGGTAAATTTTCGTCTATTTTCTTTAATAACTTTAAAACTTATCATTTTAAAATAATTTAAAAAATATATTTGAAAACCTCATAACAAGTCCTTTCATTTGATATGTCATTCGTTTTTCATTTTCTAGTTTTTCCCTCAAAAGTGTACCCCATATTCAAAATTCATTTATTTAGGTTACACGTTCGTGTTTGGGTCACAGAAGATATGTGTATTTTGTATCAAATTTCAATTTAATCGGTACAGTAGATTCGGAGCAAATCGGCTGTGACGGACGGAAAGACAGACGCACGCATGGTCCTATAAGGGTTCCGTTTTTTTCGTTTTGCGGTAAAAAACAGTCCGAAAAAGAGGCCTGGGTTTTGAAAATACATTATTCACTAATGAACGGTCCTAGCAAAGAAAAACAGCAGTAGCCTGGCATGATTGGCTAAGCTCAGCTCAGACAATGACTACCCACCTACCTTCACATAAAACTTGTACGGACAGGCCAGTGCTTCGATCGACAAACGAACTCAAAAGGCTAGCGCAAATTAGGGCGGGCCGCACCGCAACGGTCCGCATTGCAAAAATCCTCCTTCATCACTTTCGTACGTTTTCTATGCGCATTTTTTGTATGAAAATGCGTTGTGCTGCGGCGCGTTGCGACTGTAATGTGCGCTTGGCTTTATACTTCGTTTATCGTTTTGTATCTTGAAGTAGACGGCAATTATATGAATTCGTTTGTGTTTAGCACACGACAAATCAGCCAGAATAGAAACCAAAACACAAAACTTACCGGTAACGGTTAGCCAAGTAAAATCCTTATACCAGTCTCGCAGGCCTATGTGGATAAGAGCACCCCACTCCTTAGTCTTATTGTTGAATTTAAATTCAGGAGTTGCTTCAGAAAATAAAGCCATGACGATATCAGTCTCTTGTTTATCGTTGAGGACGACCAGGTGAGCTCCTTCCGCTACGCAAGTCTTGTATGCCTGATTCCATGTCGTACGGTTTCTGTGCAATTTGTAACAGCTTCCCGTGGTTTCATTTAATTGATAATCTGGAAATATTTCAGAAATTTCGTTAGATCACATCCACCTTAAAAAAATTAAGTCTACCATAGTGCTTTCTATGGATTACTTTGAGTACTACAATCTCTAGAGCAGGGATTCCCAAACTATTTTTGCAAGAGACCCCTTTTCCAATGTGAACTGATTCATCAGACCCCCATAGCAATTTTTTTTTCATCTTGTACGAACTTGTGCTCGCGTATCGCCTTGTTGAGTTTTTAAAAGTACAACAATGATACTTCCTACTAAAATTTTAGTCATTCTTATAACAAAATGGTAGACATAACACAACTTATACAGTATCTTGAAAGTTTCAAATAAGAACTTGTGTTAATTAATAGGGGTCGATTTTTAGACCTCGTCGACCCTAAAATCAGTTTTCGTTTATGTCGACCCCTGGGAAACTGATTTCGACCCCAAGGGGTCGATATCGACCACTTTGGGAATCCCTGCTCTAGAGTAACATACCAGTACATTCTTGACTATCTCTTGCGATGCCGCAATAATACTTTTTTGGGCTGAGTTCTAATGGTACAGATTGGTGAAACGTAACATGCAATGAAACACGTCGTCACAAATTCTTCTAGTTATTGTGTTTCATTTCATGTTACGTTTCACCTGTCTGTACCAGGCATTACAGAGCTATAAACAAGAGCTAACAAAGGGTTGAGCGTTCGCATTTTAATAACAGTCTCAATGGTCTTACACATAGGGGTACACATTATACACATTTGTATGCAAATAAGAATTTGCTTACATTTTTGACAAGTTGTTGACATTGATTGTCTGAATTTGAAAGTTTTTAAGTACGGGAGGGCCTTTAGAGCTTCTTAGTCTTGGCCAGTCAAGGATGAGATTAACTGAATACTTACTGTCATCGAAGGTGCCGCATTCATTCAATTGCAAAGCCTTCTCTTTTTTCTTGTAGCATATGTATGGAAGATACTGCTTACATGAGGAGGTGTACACTTTACCGTCAGGGGACAAAGTTAAGCAATCTTCTGGCTTTGTACCGTCACCGTACGAGCCCCAAGTTATAGACATATCGTCCAGTGGTACTCCTGAAATGGACAATAATGTTTTGAAGTTCGAAATTTTGTTAGGTATATTAAAGTTTTCGTAATTGATGTAAATTTCAATCAACCCAAACCTATGGAAATTGACTGTCGCACAGTGGAACGAATGTATGGGAGCGGTTGGACGTAGACATGTCCGAAAAATAAGAGTAAAATTATGCCAAACTAATGATGCCATCTTATTCGATTACTTAATGCCTTCATAAATTGTGGTGATGAATTTCTTCATAACTCCCATATTTCGGGAGTAATTTGAGAAAATGTGAAATTTTACTATGAAAATGAGTGTATCGAGCTCTCTCCCTCCTGATTCCGGGCTTGTTTCAAGTAGCGGTCTCTAATATCGTAATGCTATTACTAAGAGCTATATTTAATACTAAGACACATAGTGCGCCAAATGTGCACTTTCTGGGATAAAAGGAAATGAAAATTTAAAAAAAAAAACGTTTTTTCCCCATTTGTATTTACTTTAAACCGCAGACAGACTTATTAAGAGGTCTATAAATATATTATATATATACAGAAATATATATTAACAAAAATATTCACAAGAACTGATGAGAGTATGACTTTTAAGTAAGTTGATAATAAATTACCTAGTTTCATTAAAAGTACAATAAATAATTAAGATGTAAGCTCTAATTTACTAAGTTACACATTTTAAAACAATAACATCATTTAATTATCTTCGTCATCATCATCATCATCAATTAATTCAAATTCAGAATCGATGTCCGCTAAATCATTTATGTTAACAAATTCGATATCACTTTTCTCAGAATCCGTAAGCTCATAAAATTCCTTAAAAGAAGATTTTTTTACAAACTTATTTCCTTTTGGACGGATACTTGTAACAAGTGGATCAGAAGACAGTAAAAGATTGTGCATAATATCTTCATTGCATGAGATACTGCTATGCTTTCGAGAATGCCCCTCTCTATATTTTCTAAAATCTTTATTTCTAGCCTCAGATGCCTCTTCGGATAGAAAACCAATGGGCACAATTGACATGTTCTGAACTATGTCTGGCCCATGCATTAAAATTTTATGAAGTGAAGAAGGCATATAATACCACGGGTATAACTCCACGTAAAGCTTAGCAGTATCAAAGCAGAACTCTCGGAATTTAGTTACGTTGATCTTCTCTCCTGATGAAATACACTGCAAGATCACACAGATTTTTCTTAAAAGCATAGCATCTATTCCGGTCAGTTCAGCAGATTTAGTGTAGTTTTCAAAAAATCTCCTTGCCGAGTTGCCATTGTTGGTGGATCCACTGCCTTGTTTCACAACATCGAGAAGTAAGCCCGTTTCTCTTCTTACAGCCTCTTGAACTCTTTTCTTCCTGTCATCAACTTGCCTTTTTGCTATATCACCCCTTACTTGCCATGATTTTATGTCTAATTTGTAGGAAATGTGTAATAAGCATTCCATTGAGCGAATCCAAGCGTGAAGGGTGCTTAAGCTATATTTATACATGTCCTCGTTTGCGTGTTTATCTTTGATTAACTCTAAATTATTCATTTCTTTAGGACAAGCCTTGCATATGTCACACACTGAAGCTGCTGTATTGGATATAATGGAATGAATTTTACCATCAATCATTGTCAACAGCAGTTGGTGTTTGACACTAATTCCATCAGTGATGGTGGATGGAGTTAAGGCTTCAATCTCTGCTTCGATTTCAGCCATCTCTCTCTGCACATTTTCTTTGGTTTCCTTTATAAACTTAAACAATATTGGCCGGCAAAATGAAGTGGAAGATGGTCGCTCGTTTTCCCAAATTGTTACACCTTTTGAGACGAGCCGCAGTGGTACAAGACTAATCATAAAATTACTAGCAAGATCGATTTGCTCATCTTCACTCGTCCTTTGATGATAAATGCTTTGGCTAGATGATCCGTCAAAACCCCATTTGCTGGTCAATACGAGCTGTTGATTGGGATCAACAGGGGTTTCTAACGACCTAATAAGTCTTCTTGAGGTTAAATCCATCAAGGCTTGTAATTTGATTTTTGCAGAGCTCTCTGTAACTGTGAGATCTTCTTTGGCCGGATAGCACTTAATTTTTTCTTTAACCAACATGTAGTAACTCGGGTATTGAAGAGCTCCTTCTTGAGTGTTGAAATCCCGAAGAGTGTTATAGCGCCATTTCGATAAGTTCATCGATACATAAAGAGCCAATGCCTTCAAAGGGGATATTTCCCGTACCTGAATTGATTTACCTTCAATGAAGGCTTTGATTTTTGAGGCCTCTTCTGGATTCTCCGTCAAGTATTTCATAACATAAGCTGTATCGCTTTGTCCTGCCTTTTGAAGCGCCCTTTCGGCCGAAAACATAATTTCAGCGCTGCTACTGCTGCATGAAAGACTATCTTCAGTGCGTCTTCTTTTTTGCCGGTTACTAAGGTCCTCAAAAGATTTACGAGGACTAGGATGTGTACAAGTTGAAGCATCAGATTTAGCAGGAGAAATTATGGGCTCGATGACGTCACTTATATTTTCTGTAGAAGGTTCCATATTTTCATTCTGTAATTCCGGCCATTGAATTGCAGCCTGTAGCCAAATCTCATGTTTCTTCCGAAACTTATCTGTGCTTCTTCCAGACTGTGTCCATTTTGCATAAATGCGGTAGCAAAATCGACGACACCAGTCTTTTAAACTTGTTTCAGCACTTTCACATAACTGAACACAACTGTTATCTTTTAAAACACTGAACAAATAGTTAAAGTCGCGTAAATCTTTATGTGCGCGTGCGCATAAAGCAACGTGAATATCAAGATTTGTATTAAAATTTGGAAAATACATTGCGAGATTAGCTTGGATACAACGAGGTGTAAATCAACACTGATTTTAAAGTTACTAATAGTGACCTATTTATATAAAATCCAGGTATCCCAGGTATCCTTTGTTAAATATTGCAAGGTAATTAGTTATTGTGATAATTAGTAAATGATGCATGCTAAATTAGTGTATTAAGAGCCATTTAGTAATTAAATAATAGCAATGTTCTTATCAGTAATCATTAGTGCATCAGTTTTATATGTAAACCTTAAGTCCCTAATTATATATCCTAATTAGCTTATATCTTCTCTAATTGGCTGCTCAGAAATGTTATTGTAATAAGGTAAACCTTTAGAAAAACGGTTTTAATCAACAAAATAAACAAAAAATAAAAAAATTGTGTTATAAAATAAACATCACTCTTTATCCCAGAAAGTGCACATTTGGCGCACTATGTGTCTTAGTATTAAATATAGCTCTTAGTATTAGCATTATGATATTAGAGACCTCTACTTGAAACAAGCCCGGAATCAGGAGGGAGAGAGCTCGATACACTCATTTTCATAGTAAAATTTCACATTTTCTCAAATTACTCCCGAAATATGGGAGTTATGAAGAAATTCATCACCACAAGTTATGAAGGCATTAAGTAATCGAATAAGATGGCATCATTAGTTTGGCATAATTTTACTCTTTTTTTTCGGACATGTCTACGTCCAACCGCTCCCATACATTCGTTCCACTGTGTGTCGGGTTAACAGAAAGCTCGGTAACAATATGATATTTATGATGTGTTATACGGAATCCTGAAAACTGACCTTCAATGGAGATGAAGTCTGTTTCGGTCAAGAATGAATTAGCGCCTAAGAAGATAGGTCTATTTACGGCTGATTGGATCATTATTCCCCGCAGAACATTCTCCAGCTGCTTCGTCAGCGGAGAAGCCAGTACAGCACCTGCAATAGTTAAGGGTCAAGTGAGAAGAATATAAGATCACGCGTATGTACCCTGACGGTTAAAGTTCAGGTCAAAAGTATAACCCGCACTTCGCCAGTTATGTTTAAGTCCCATGTATCAATGGAACTTGTGGCGGCTAATGGCAATATGCTCACTATTGCCATCACCAGTCCACCGGTCACAAACTCCAAACTACTACTGAGAGTTTTTTGATGGAAACCCCAATAACATTGCAGGACTTGTGCTCAGCAGCCGTGCTTGCTACCACTATCAACGAGGGTGTTATCGAAGCGGAAGAAAGTCATAGCTACTTGGCGGCAGATATAGGTATGGTGGCAGTATTTCCCTGGACGAGCTCCTTCATAACTCTTCGTAGAGCTCTCTCTTCTACTAAACTACCGCTTACCTTCAGCGTGGCAGGCCATGAAAGCGTCTTGCCATGACGCGGGGACCTTGTGCAGTTTCAGCCAACCGTTCACATCGTAGTTGAACTTGTAATCAGGAGCGCCCAGCACTACTGTGGATAAAACAACAATGGTTACTGACGATTAGATAGTTGGGTGGTTGGGTGGTCTGTGATAGATTAGAGATGTGGACAACTTTCCCGTAGGAGTTGTTAGAAGTCTCAAAATAATCCTTTCGGTTAAAAAAGGAAAAAGGAGAGGTTTCAAAATCAAAAGTCATTCCATCAGGGAAGGCTTAGAATCAGCACTTTTTGAGAAATAAAATTACATAAGACAGTCCCCCAAAAACGCCCGCTCTTCACCACATATTAGTGCTTTAGCTGTGAAGAAGAAGTGGCGCTACAGACTCCCTAGAAGCACAGGGAGGATCATGAAATACCATATAACATCTCCTACTCCAGTCTTCCACCCCATGGGACTTTTTCCAAAGAAGGCGAGCCTATTGTTATTAACTAGACCCAGGGTTAGACTCCAAGTTAATGCGAAATCCCCTGATGAAAAAAAACCGAAAACACTATATCCAACTTGGGAATCTAACCAAGTGTGGCCCACGCGTAGCAGTTAGCAATTGCGATCACAAGAACGAAGCAAGCAGCCAAAGTCACATTAACTACTCTCAAAAAAGCTTATTAAAGATGAATCAGGTACTTAAAATAGTAAAAAAAACATAGGGTCTAAGAAATCGGTGAGCAATGGGTAGCTCACCGTCCGGTAAGGACCAGGTCCGGGTCGATGGCGCGTTGTATTCCACGCGCGCCTCAAAGTGGTGTCGTCAGCACAAGTGTAGGGGTCCACTAGGGCCGATGCCTGCCGGGGTCGCGGGAAGGTATAAAGGGTTACCGAGGCCCCTGGCAACACAGGCAACGGAAGGGACACGGGTGGGTTTCAGTCAGTAAGAGTCTGACACACCCTCCCGCTCCGCCCAGAGCGGGAGAAATTATTAGACGATTTCCCAACCAAAAAAAAAAGGATCTAAGAAATAAGAATACACTCACCACTTATTATAAGCAAAGTTAAAAAAACAAATGATTTCAACATTTTCACTATTTAGCTTTCAACCCCACAAATTGTAGTGATTGTAGTTGACACTACTGTCAGCTTATATACTCACATATTCACTATTTATCTATTTAATAGGTTATCATCTTCTTCTTACTCATTTATTTATCTTTGCGTTACTGTGTTATATTTGCTACACATATCTATTTATTTTTATTTAAATATTTACACACACTATAAAACTGATTTACATCCGTAAGACGCCCTCGTAATATAAGGTCCAGCTGAAAACCAGCGTCAGGCACCAATTGTCTGGCATTTATGCTGAACTGGGCCAATTTGGCGCAGCCGTGAGTCACACAATACTATTGTATTTTCTGTTTTTTGTTTTTGTGTGAATATTGTGTGCCTTATCCTGGGTCACATAAATTTATTTTCATTCTTTTTCGTATTTTTTACTTATTGGAAAACCTGTTGGGCGGTATTATAATAATTTATTTTTCTTTCTTCTTCTTTAACGGTAACGTAAAAACTCCACAAGATCTTTTGAACCTTCCAGTAACACTTTATTATTATTAATCTTCGACAGGGGCGACGAAAGGTTAGCTTCCATTAAGATTATTTACATAAAAAAATATTTACGCACTTCAACCGATACGAAGTTTGGGGAAAACCCCTATTGATAAAAATCTGTTTTATCAAAGTTCAAGGGTTACAGAGGCCGCAGGAAAAACCGGGCCACGCGTTTAAAAAAATCACGCACCATGGGAAGTCATGTTAGGGCCAAATCGCTAGGGTAGGCCGTGAAATTCAATTTATTGCAAGTTTTTGCTCGTATGTGGATCAAAATATGATTTGCGACATTAACAACTAATTACAGAACTGTAATTACAGAATTATAATAATTAAAATCATCAATAAAATTAATTTAGTGATTTTTATGGTTTTGTGCCTCAAAAGAAAAAAACGGAACCCTCATAGGATCACTTCGTTTTCCATCTTTGTGTCTGTCAGTGAGGCAAGACCCTTTTTCTCAGGAACGCGTGGAGGTATCAAGTTTAAATTAATATCAAATACGTAGGTCTGCGGTCCCATAAGCTCTAAAAAAATCAAGCTTTTAATCCGTGCTTCTAAGTCAACGCAATAAAAAATACGGCTATTTATGCAACATATGTTGAGACTCGCAAATAAATCAAAACCAGGGTACTTCCCGTTGACCTAGAATCATGAAATTTGGCAAGAAGTAAGGTCTCACAGCTCAAGTAAAAGAAAAAGTCTTGCAGTTGGGGAATTGACCGTGACGTATATCGATGTATGGGAGAACATTTTTTCAACTAAAGTCACGTTTGTTCTTGGGATAAATTCATCCCAACTACGGAACCATTCATTGTGCGTGGTACAACGCACTTGACTGGTTTTTGTTTTGTCAGTGCAATAACTCTGCGGTGGTCGTTTACTTTCAGCCTGCTGTCAATTTAAGGCTCCTACATACTGGCGCGACTTGTCGCGCGACGCGACGCGACACAAAGACACCGCGTGTAGCGCTACAAGCGGTGCCTTTGTGTCGCGACGCGTCGCGCGACAAGTCGCGCCAGTATGTAGGAGCCTTTATCAAGAGCTGTGATCATAATTATGATATCTAGAAGAGTGGAAGAATGAATAAGGAACGTGTTCCAAATATGTACCGTAGCGGGTACGGGCATTCTTTTAATGCAAAAATATAGTTTGAAGATAACCAAATCTAGTCATGTGTCGGTCGAGCAGGTCTAATGGCTTTATTACATACATTACAACTAGCTGTTGCCCGCGTGGCTTTTTCTAAAATCAATGTACTAGTTACTCCTTATAACATCAGCTATCTTACCTAAAACGCTTATTAATTAGCTCTTTGCACATTGAAAAAGTAGCGTATTTTAAGAACAACATAAACAATAAAATAAAACCCCCTAAATTATTATGGGAAAATCTAAAATCCACCTTATCGCCCTATAAGCCTAGACAAGACCAATCGTTGCACTTTACAGATCCTGGTCTAATTAATAACAACTTTTAACTCGGTAACCCATAGACAAAATGAAAATCATAAACATGGTGAATAAATTTTCGCAATCACTACAGTGGATGAGAACGACATCTCTCGCGTTATCTCCAACATTAAAAGTAACGCTGAAGGTTACGTCAACATGACCCTGTATATGATTAACATGATTCTGTCACACACGTTAAATGTTGTAACGGACATTTTACGTCGCTCCACAGTGATGTCTACGTCCCCTGACTTATGGAAAATTGCCTCCGTTAGGCTCTTGCCAAAAACTCTAATCCATTTACTTTAAAAGATCTACGCCCTATAAGTGTATATTACCATGTCTTTTTTTTTGGCAGGGAAATTATCAAATAACTTGCCGCTCTGGGCGGAGCGGGAGGGTGTGTCAGACTCTTACTGACTAAAACCCACCCTGTCCCTTCCGTTGCCTGTGTTGCCAAGGGCTTCGGTAACCCTTTTGTACCTTCCCGCGACCCCGGCAGGCATCGGCCCTAGTGGACTTCTACACTTGTGCTGACGACATCTCTTTGAGACGCGCGTGGAACACAACGCGCTGTTGACCGGGGCCTGGTCCTTACCGGACGGTGAGCTACCCATTGCTCACCGTGCGCAAGCCCGCGCCTACGGTGGCCGGAAATCCGTCAGGGATTCCCGACGCCCAGGGCGTCTGCTGCGGCGGTTAGGGGCGAGAGGGCGCGAAATTTGCCTTTCCTTCAACCGTCCCGCCTCCTCCATCGCGAGCATTACTGCTTCGCAGAAGGAGGTGACGGCTGCCCATGCCCTCGCGCTCCGTACCATGGTCTGAACCAAAGCCGGACGCGAGAGATCTCTGCCGCCGTTCGCCTCCACGAGGACACGGCGGTGCTCTGCCCAAGCCGGGCAGACCTCCACCGTATGCTCCACCGTGTCCTCCGGATATTACCATGTCGATCCAAAGTATTATAAAAAGTCGTTAAACGCCAATTAACGCTATTTTTTTAACAAAATAACGTTCTACCTGATTTACAATCTGGTTTTAGAAGACAGCGCAGTACATCTACTGCTTTACTAGATGTTACTGATAATTGCCCAAGATAGGAGAATGTGCTCATTACTAGTTTTACTCGATTTTTCCTGGGCATATACGCATTAAATATCCCGCTATTACTACCCAAGTTAAATTATTATGGTTTCGACGCCAGCGCTACGCAATGGGTCCGCGGCTATATAAGTAATAGGGAGCAACTTGTTGACTTGCGTTTGGGTGACGGCACTACCCTTAGATTGACACTTATATCTGTAGAGAGAAGAGTGCTCCCGCAGGACTTTATTTTAGGGTTCTGTGCGGATATTATAAAATGTCTCCAGAGATGCAAGTACCATATATACGCCGAAGATGTTTAACTTTATAATTATATCCTTTAGACCAGATGAGTACAATAGTCCCATTAAGGATCTTAACGATGATCTTCAAAGAATCGCCGCCTGGTTTGAAGAGAACTGCCTGTTGGTAAATCCAACAAAACGAAATATATGGTATTTGGCACAAGACAGCAGTTAGCTCGACTTTCTGTGACATTTGACTTGAAGCTTATGGGTGAACTAATTGAACGAGTGAATGAAGCGCGAAATGTAGTTGTTTTTATGGACAAAGACCTTTGTTTTGAGAAGCACATAGCAGACTCGGTTAGAAACTGTTGTTATCGTCTAAAGGTTTTATACAATAACAGGTCATATTTATCCGAAAGACTACGAGAACAGCTAGTGGAAACCCTGGTTCTGTCTAGGTTGAACTACGCTGACACGGTTTATGGCCCGCGCCTTGTACAGTCGGCCAAATCCAAAGGGCACTAAATGCCTGTTCTCGGTTTTGTTACGATATCCCTCGCAGAAGCCACCTTTTCTAAACAAGTACTTTACACTAAACATGAAGTCCGGACGGAAATTACGCTTGGCTTGGCACCTTCTGTTCGGTGTAGTTAAATATCAGAAACCGGACTATCTGGGTTATGAGTAGACGAGAATACGGGAGAAGGCAATGCTCACAACAACTCTCGACTCAATCTCAGGATACAGCTACATTTAGAGGCAGCTTTCGTTATGCAGCTTCCAAAGTATGGAATACCTGCCACCACCGATTAGAGTAATTAACAAGATATACACTCTTAGACGACGCTTAAGGTAGTAGAACCAAAACGGAAGCTGGACATGGTCACACTGAATGTCTCAGTTATATGATGCATGTGGGTTCCTATCTACTTAAAAATGTGTCAGTGTTTCTGTCGGTGAATGTTGCACGAAAATGGACATAGCCGCTGTTATACAATACAATTTTATTGCTGGGAAATTGCTCATGCTCAAAATCACACTATTTATGTACAGTGCTTCTATTTTCTTAATGTCTCTCGGCAATTATCACATTTCCGAATACAAAAGGATGCTAATCTCCATGTCCATCAATTATTAGATAATTTTCTATCAGTTTAAAAATAAACAAATTAATCCAAGTACCCAAAAGCCTCGCATTCGACCAAAAGAGAAATTAAAAATGTTTTAAAATATTGTCTTTCGTAACGAGGGAACTAATGTGTCCATGCCCGTTCCATGATTCATGTTTAAGAGACAGCTGAACGGCTCCATTTTCACGGCAAGTCCAGTTGCAGGACTCGAGAGGATCACCATATCAAGTCGGACGGATTCGAAAACAAACTGAACATACTTGCAAGAAAGCTGCGAGCCATAATAATCCGGCTCGAAGTAAAACGAATACCTATATAACAAGAAAGCCGACTGAAACACATGAAAGGTTACGATGATGATGTATGTGTCCCTGTTTGCCATAAATCGGCTATGTTCGGCTGTTGTCGCCACGTGAGAGGCGTGTGGCACAGTCAGCCACCTGTTGTGTCTGCGCACCCTCCATGCTTATACAGGATGATTGTAAAAATGATTATCAAAGAGGTTGTATATTTTATATTGGGCTTGTTCGTTCTAAAAGAAACTCGGCGTTTAACTGCCAGGATCTGGTGGCCGACTACATTTTTTATTTCATCCCAAACAGCAAAGTCCAATTCATGTCAGACAGCCTGCTTTTCCCCATTCAAAAGCAAAGTTGAAAATGTAGGACTGCTCAGCATTCACTGTACAGTAAATAGCTATCGTTTATGCTATTGTATTTATTGTATATGTAAATAGTACACCACTGACTACCTGCAGTATTGTCTCTCCTTCTCCGTTTAAACCATCCAAAGGTTGTCTGTAAAATATGGCTTTTATTTATTTATTTATTTAATTAACATGGGAGACTTACAGCTAAAACAAACAGATCAACGACATTACAATAATCTGAAAGCCAATTACAGGTCTCCGCTTATAAAATACAGAGAAAACAATAAATTCTGAGGACATTCACACAGAGTTACTATATACTACAGCATAATTACAATGTTGCTCGCACTGCATAACAACGATCAACAACAAATTGAACTACTTGAAAAAGTTACTGCTTAAGCACTTCCTGGCTGACGACACACTAGTTTGGACCTGCCTAACGGATCTACGATTCTTTTAGCGATAAGATCGCCCCTATGTCACCCTATATAAAATTTCAACATTTATATCTGTAATTTTTAAGGTGTATAAAATAAAAAGTATTTATTCTATTATATTCTACAAATACAAAATCTATATTCTTCAGGTCATCGCTCAAAAGCCATTACAAGTGACTATGCCTGCGGCAATGACCTAGACTTCTTACGGGAATGTGTTGATAATAATTTTATTATCAATCGAGAAATGAATAATCCTCACCATTATGTTCCTTATTTGGAAGGTAAATCCGATTATACAAGTATAAGTTAACTCGTTTTTAACTGTGAAGACCTCCAATTACTTAGCGCTATATTTAAACAACTCATTACTTTTTTACACTAGTTCAATGAATCAACGTTTAATTACAGTCCATTAAATTTTAAATGGTAATGGTAAGTCTATTTTTCATCTCGTTATTTATACTAACTCAGCTTCTACATGTATCTATACTTATTATAAATTAAAGTCGCGTTTCGTGTCTGTCTGTGTGACCGCGATGTTCTTCTAAACTGCGCAACGGATTTGGAGTGTATAAGGCTCCTGTATACTGAGGCGATATATCGCGGGCGCGACAGGCAGCAATGTGACTGTCGCGCCAGCCTTTATTCCGGAATGTTTATGTTCATAATACATTAATACTATACTTGCATATAATAAAGAAATCTCCATGTTTTGTCTCGCCGTAAATACCGTGCGAAGCAGGGGCGGGTCGCTAGTCTATAGTAGATTGCAACCAACCAATCAATAAATGAAACTACCAATTAAGGTGGATCCGCAGTGTTAGCCCGCGAAATTTTAATTTTCTTACGTTATTATTTTGAAATTTGCAGGCTTGTTTAAAAATTACAATATTCTGTCATGTACCTACATTAGAAAATTATGCCTATTTGCACAACAATGTCCGGAATATTTTACTAAACACAAAGTTGTAACCAAACGATATGTAGCTCCTAGAAATAGAAATAAATTTAAACATGAGCTCTGTTTACCGCAATGCGGGCTCAAATTGTATTAGAGGAATTCGTACATAAATGCTGTAAAGGTATACAACAAATTACCGGATGCCTCTAAAGATATACCTTTGATCATGTTTATTAAACCGGCCAAGTGCGTGTCGAACCACGCACAATCGCGGGCTACCACTGCGGATCCACCTAAATTGTCAAATGGCTGAACTTGATACAAGCATCGGAACTATGTACTCAATTCTGTAACAGCCTGTATGTTTAGCGCGCGCACCTGCTGTTTTCCCGCCTTTTTTTCTTTTTTCCTTTGTTTCCCCATCTTTAACCCGACTTGGCAAGTATAATAAGCCAGTATGTATTATGGTAGGTCATTTGACATCAGTATTTTAACCTTTTTAATATGTTGTTGTTTTTTTGCACCGGAACTGGCTCGCATTCTTCAAATTATTCGAACCGTGCGTCGCGGTGATAGGGTTGGCGAAATTGCTTAATTTATTTCTTTGTCCTCCTCATGTTTGTAAAAGATGGTTTTATTAGTGATTAGTGGTTGGTATTAGTGATGCAACGATACCGATACGATAATCGTGTATCGGCGATTATCGTAAGTTTTTACGATCATTTATTATCGTTAACATTAGTTACGTACGATTCAAAATGAAATTATAAAATATCTGAAGACTGCTAATTTAGAAATGGACGCTAGTGTCGCTGAATATCGGCATAATAAAGCTTCAGAGTATCCAAATTTGAAAAGGATAGCATTTAAATATTTATCTCTTAAGGCGCTGACAAGACCCAATTGACCAAAATAGGCTTCTCTTAAGAAAGAAAATTGCCAAATCTGTATAGTTTGTGGTAGCGGAAAAAATATATGTTAATTTTGAATATATTTCCCAGAACTTGGTTGTCACCAAAACACGTTTTGAAAAAAAAATCTCGATACAAACTAACGTTAAACTAACCTCTTACCTTGAGTTCTAATCCAAAATATCTGTATTAAATATCAACATAAATTACGTATTTAATTAATAACAAGTACGTCTTATTCTAATGCAGAACTTGGTTGTTTTTTTATTTTCGATTACTCAACTCAATTCTGAGTAAATAGATAATTACTTCATATTTTGCAATAAATTACAAGCGTTTTGTCGTCGCGCTTCTCTTTCTTTTCTATGCAATCTGACAGTGACCGCGGTTTAGGTGTTGTCAGCGTCTTAATACCACCGTTGCAGAATGGTGCCATCTGAAAGACTATTCTCCACAGCGGGGCATATACAACGTGATAAGAGAAACTGACTTAAGGGGACTACAGGACCTAAACGCAAATTTTATAAATTTTATAATGCCTTAAAGTATATGATCCACTGCAATAAACAAAATCAGAAACATATATGATATTCTTAAGGATATATGCTAGGTAGATAGTGTGTTGAAAACATAATATAACTAATTTGATACTATAGAAAAAAATCACGAAGATATCTCTAAAAAATTCTTTTAACGATTAAAAACCATACTAATATACATGCAATCATTCTGATTTTTTGTCAGATTATTCTACAAGCAACATATTAGCATAATAGTGTTTTATTTTTTTAATACAATCTGTAGCTTTTTTGTAAATCGATAATTGCTTCATATTTTGCAATAAATTACCAGCGTTGTGTCATCGCGCTTCTCTTTCTTTTCTATGCAGTCCGACAGTGACCGCGCTTTAGGTGTGGTCGGCCTCTTAAGGGAAAAAACTTAAAAATATTGTGTTTTCTCAATATTAATTTGCTTGTAATAATCTACTACTATATTCATTAATTATTTAAAAGATAAGATAGTTAATTAAAGCAAAACTATTAAAAAGTTTACTTAATTATAAAATTTAATTAATTATTAAAAAATGCGTAACTTATGTTTTATTTTAGTACATAATCAGCCTATAATGGTCCCACTGCTGGGACACAGGCCTCTTCTCTGTGAGAGGCAGTGGGCCGTAACCACCACGCGGGCCCAATGCCGATTGGTAGATGTCACATGTCTTCGAATTTTTGGTTCTAGGACATGCCGGTTTCCTCACGATGTTTTCTTTCACCGTTTTGAGAGAAGTGGTGATTTATTTATTTATTTATTTGGTTCACCAACAATTGTTTACACTAACATCTTGATAAAAATAACATCTCAAAAACTTTGAACAGTGTAACAATTACTTAAAGGTAAACACCACATGAACTAAAATTATGCTATTTTATAAGCCTAGGTACATTTACAGTCTACAAGCCAACTTAAAACTAAAGGAAAAATATGTACTCTAAATAAAGACTTAATTTTGAATTAGATTGCTAAAATTATGTAAGAAACAAAATAATGGATGCTTTACATCACCTCTGATAAACAACTCAAGATTTTAGATTTCTGCTTAGCCAGAGAATCAAAGTGGAAATCGATTAGATCGCTGCAACTGTTCAAAACCCTACAGAACCTAGCGCATGGAGAGTTAGATCCCAACACCGTTCTTCTCTGTGGAGGACGACGTGGAGTTATGTTTACGTGGAATTCTTGAAGGAGCACGAAAGTTTATAAGTGCGAGCAGCGGCGGTGAGTCAATATTTCCTTTCAAAATTTTACTGGCAAACATTGCGTCGTTTAAACGCCTTCGCTCTTCTAAGGTGTGTATGTTGAAGATTTTTAATCTGTCTTTGTAAGAAGACGATTTCTTTGCTATACCAACAGAAAAGCTAAATGCCAAGCAAAGCGTTTTTAGACGCTCTAGACGCAAACTGTGAGTAGCATAGTGCCGCCACACCACACTACAGTATTCTAATATGCTACATACCAAACTATAATAAAGTAAATTTTTTGTTTTACTTTGTCGAAAACCTTTACTCTGTCTTATGACAAACTCCAACATTTTTGACGCCTTTTTAACAACATGATCTAAGTGTGGCACAAAGGTTAATTTTTGGTCAAACGAAACTCCAAGGTCACGTATAGTGTCTACTTCATTAACCCTGTCCTCATTAATGTAATATACTGTCTCTATATGATTATTTTTTCTTGTATACTTCACATGGTAACATTTCATTGAGTTCATATGCATTTCATTATTTTTGCACCATCGGATGAGACTATTAAGGTCCAGCTGTAAAAGCGAGGAGTCTTTATCAGACTTAATTATTCTAAGAAACTTTAGGTCATCCGCATACATAAAAATCTTGGAGTGCCGCAAACAGCGGGGAATGTCATTAATAAAGTAGATAAACAATATAGGCCCTAGATGCGAACCTTGCGGGACTCCAGAGGAGATTTTATATACATTAGATTGGTAACCGTTTACCACAACAAAGAAAGATCTATCTGCCAAATACGAACTTGCCCATTTAAGCAAGCTGCCAGTGATACCATACGCATGTAACTTATGAGATAGGATTTTATGGGAAACTTTGTCAAAGGTTTTTTGCTAAAATCAGTGTAAATGACGTCTGCCTGGTGACCAGAATCAACAGCCCCAATTAACTTCTCTGTGAATGCAACTAGATTAGTGCTCGTGGATCGTGAGCCAACAAATCCATGCTGATGATCGCTTATGAATAGCTTGAGATGGTTCTGAAAATGCGGGCAGAGTAGTGATTCAAACACTTTGGCAAACGTTGAGAGGATCGAGATGGGCCTTTAGTTAGATATGTTGTCATTGGTATCCGATTTATGTACAGGCACCACCTTTGCCATTTTCCATTTCGTAGGGAATACACCAGAATTCAAAGATTTGCTATAAATGACCATGAGTGGATGCACCAACTTCTCCGCACAAGCCGAAATAAATATTGGCGGTATGCCATCCGGGCCAGGACCTTTGTTAATATCCAATCTTTTTAATTTCCTAAGTAGGCACTCACTGCTTATATTTGGACTTGTTAAGCATAGATGGTATTCCCAAGAGACTGTGAAAATAATTCAGTATTAAACTCATTACTCGATTCTTCGTCGAGGCTATAAACAGACGAGAAGCTGGTAGCAAACATCTCACATATTGTCGCACCATCAGACGTGAACACTGATCCATCATTCATGGTCATGGGGTAAGCACTAGACCCCCCTCTTTTATTTTTTACATGCGTCCAAAATAACTTAGGGTTGGTTTTAAGCTTGTTTTCTAGATTTTTTATATAATTGTTGTAACATTGAGTGACCAAGGTATCGCAGCGCTTACTAAGCAGTTTTACTTCAATTAAGGCGCTGACAAGACCCAATTGACCAAAATTGACTTCTCTTCAGAAAAAAAATTGCCAAATCTGTATAGTTTGTGGTAGCGGAAAAAATATAAGTTAATTTTGAACATTTTTCCCAGTACTTGGTTGTTACCAAAACACGTTTTGAAAAAAAAATCTCGATACAAACTAACGTTAAACTAACCTCTTACCTTGAGTTCTAATCCAAAATATCTGTATTAAATATCAAAATACGTTACATATTTAATTAATAACAAGAACGTCTTATTTGAATGCAGAACTTGGTTGTTTTTTATTTTCGATTACTCAACTCAACTTTGAGTAAATAGATAATTGCTCATTGGGCATCAAAAAATTCGTCCGCATCGCTGTCAATGGGAAAAGTGCCCAAAAGGCTGGCAGCATTGCCACGTTGGATGGCAATGCTGATTCTTTGGGCTAGAAAAAGGCCAGCCCTCTGGTCACGTGAAGACTCTACCAACCTTTTGCGATGCGGACGAATTTTTTGATGCCCAATGAGCTCTTCCGCCTTTTTGTTTGTGTATAGTTTTAGTTAAGATAGGATATCATTTTGTTATTTTTATTAATTTATTTAAAGTGATTTTAATAACGATATTATGTCTAATTAAATGAAGGGATTTTGATAATTGCTTCATATTTTGCAATAAATTACAAGCGTTGTGTCATCGCGCTTCTCTTTCTTTTCTATGCAATCTGACAGTGACCACGGTTTAGGTGTTGTCAGCGTCTTAAGTCTATTGGGTTTCCATATTTATGATATCTCCTTCTGATGTTGTTCTTTGAATTTAACATTCTGATTAAATTACGGTTAAACCACGGTGGAAAGTTATGTTTCCTTGGTGCCCGTGAGGGAATAAATTCATGTATACCATGATTAAGTGTCTCGTAAAAAGCATCCAACACCTCATTCACATCATTATGCCCCTTAAACAATTCATCCCAATCAATTTGTTTTAAAAACATCCGAATTGGTGCATAATTTGTGGTACGAAAATTGGGTCTTTTTATGACATTATTATATGGTAGTCTTGCTTCCTTACTCAAGGAAACAACAATATCAAGAGGTGGATGATGTTTGTCGACATTACAAATTGGATTTATACTCTCACTGACGCTACACAATGAATGTGTTGTTAGAACCAGATCCAATATGCGAACTGCATCGTTTGTAACACAATTCAGTTGGTTAAGCCTACACATTTGTGAAATCAATTAAAATTTCGCTAGTACTAGACGAGCCAAGTTTATTAGTCGATTTACCTGCCAAATTCCAATCAATGTTACTTAAGTTAAAGTCGCCCACAATAAAAACTCCCGAATCAGTACATTGTTCAAAAACAGAATTACAGTGACCTAATAGTGCTCCAGAGAAGAATGGCGTAAAGGAGGAGGTAGGTATACTGCGCAGAGAACCATTCGACGAGTAGTACATGATATTGACCAATCAATACTCACCCAAAGGTCTTCACAGCCACTTTCCCAGCAATTAATACGTTTAGATTTAAGTTGTTTCTTAACGGCTATTAAAACACCACGCCCCTCTTTGGTGCACTGAAAATGAGAACTTTCTCTATCCCTCCTATATACCACATATCTATCGTCGAATAGCTCGCTGCTCAATACCGAGTTATTTAACCAGGTTTCACACAAAACTATTATGTCGTAATCATTACCAGAAATGTTACGATATACAGTATGTGTCTTTGTTCTTAACCCTCTGCTGTTCTGATAGTATATTTGCAAACTATTGAATTTATATAATTAGTTTATATGTGCACGCAAAAGTATAATTAATACTATTATTATTAAGTATTAATATAATACTATTATTAGTTTTAATCAACACATTACTTTAAGTTGTTTAAAATGTCCAAACTTTTAATGAAAATATGATCATCACCATCCATCCTGACAAATATCCTCCCGTTCCTCACCCAGACATATTTATAACCCTTTTCTTTTGCCTTGATTCTTGTTGCAGCATGAAGAGCTTTGTAAGCAGGGAATAGATGCTCAGCAACAAAGACAGGGGACCTATTGCCTGCTATGCCAAAATCTGCGGTGTTGAGTTTGTCGTGGCTTCTTTATCTTTGTTGTAATTAATTACACTGGCCAGCAGCTGATCGCGGATTCTTGGCGAGGCAAGTTGGACCACGATAGACCGAGGGCGAGAATTACTGGTGTTAAACTTCGCAATTCGTGTGCAGTGTGAAATATCGCTATCCATAATCTAACAACCGACCACTGAACCCAACTGCTTAATGACGGTATACAGGTTTTCCTGTTTATTTTCTGGTAAACACTGCAGCTCCAGGTTGTTGGCTCTTGCTTGTTGCTCCAGATAATTAAGTCGTTGACTAAGATCGGTTACTGTGTTTTGCAATTTAATATTTTCATCTTTTAGTTCTCTCGTAGTACTTTTAAACACTGCGTGTTCCGACTGAAACATATCAAATTCTTTCGTGTGGAAATTCAAAGACACTCTAAGTTCCTCAAAAACTTTGCGAATCGGGGCCAACTCCCTATTAATGATGTTTACAATGGTACCATTTATCTGCTGAAGCATAACAGCGAACTCTGGTTTTATAACTTCTTGTACGGATAGAACGCACGTCCTCGCCAGTCACCGCCGGTAAAGTTTCAGGAGGAGAATTTAAAGCAGGTCTCTTATTTCCTCTAGTAGTTGAGATGTTACGCACCAGAGTACAGTCTATCTTAGAAGACGCTGAGGGCAGGCTCGTACTTATACATACCGAACATTTCTTTAGATCTGTCATTAGTGCAGCACCCCCATATACCAGTTGTTGTCAAGTTTACTAACGCAAATTTCTCGATTATTTGGTAACAAGAAAATAAAGTAAACGCTGTCTTCAAATTTTAATAGTGTGATGAAATCATTTGCACAAAGTAAAGCGCCTGTCTGGGTTCGAACCTACGACCTACAACTCGTAAGTCGCGGTCGTTACCACCGGGCCACCACTGCCTTCATTTTAGTATCTTAGTTTTAATATTATATAATAACATACAGAGTAATAAATAAAGTTTGCAAAGCTTCAAATAAATCTAATACAATAAAATGCTATTAAACAAAAATCGCCCCGTTCCGTATGCGGTAGAGTGTGTGTAAAAGGGCAGTTACAGTGAGGTATCACACGGGCCGCGTTTTAACATGCGTGTCCCACAAATGCCGATTTCCGAAAATTTGAAAAAATAAATAATAGACCTATTTATTTTATTATTGATTCGTGTCGAGAATCATTAGCAAAGTTACCTCTTTGAATTTGACGAGGATGCAAAACGATTAATTGTATAGTAATTAAAAACACGTTTACGATTATTTTCCTTTTCTGTAAGCTCAGCGGGATTGCGAGACCGCGTACTGAGCCTTCGCAAATGAAGATATACTACCTAAATACAATTCTCTTCGCGAATGGTGGTATTTACCTGCATAAGTGTACACAGTTTACCCATTGAGTCAGCGCTTACAAATTGCAGTAGGCATAATAAACATGTTAAAACACGCATTAGAAATGCATGCATATGGTAAACATTACTGAGGTTAATACACCAGCAAAAACATAATAGGATGTCTCAGTACCCAGTAAGTTTACCCATCTCTGACGTCACACGCCATGTTTTTGTTAAATAAGCCGTCAGTCTCCTTAGCACAAATGCGTGGTAATAAACGATTTCACGTCTATTCAACGCCTCTCAGTCAGTGAACGACAAAATTGTCGATACCACGCCGCCCGGTATCAAAGTGCCGACAGATACCAGATACTGATATTGTAATGTAGGTTGAGAGATACTACAGGGGCGGACTAGGGTGGGGATGGGTGCATTCCACGATGATCTTGTTCGGTCCGGTGTAGTGTCTTCATTTGAGCAAGTTACGTTACTAACTTCTGAACACTGGTCAACCTGGAAAATGGACTACAACATAACATCACGGCTTGTTTCCGCGAAGGGTTGTGCAGAGGTGTACCTGTAGTACACCCACCTTTCGCCAGTTACATTTTTAAGTCCCATGTAATAGAGGGCGAGCCTATTGCCATCAACCGGGCACAAATCCAGACTCCGGGCTGCTACTGAGAAATTCCAGATAGAAAAACCCAATAACACTTTGCCCGACCCGGGAATCGAACCCAGGACATCATGCTCAGCAGTAGCGCTTGCGACCACTAGACCAACGAGGCTAAACTTGCCAATGGCCAATGGACTAAACTTTTGGAAACAACTTTTTGGTCAGTTTTATGTCACCATCTGAAAAAGCATTCGGTATTATTTTTTTTCATTAGCAATAGGTACCTAAGTACAAAAGCTGTAGAGATCCACTCCTGCACATGGGAAGTCAACTGTGAAAGCTCTCACCAACAATTTACTGTCAGCTGTTCAAAGCAACACTTTATGATGTTATCATGTTATCAACAAACAGAAAGCTCTTCGAAAAATATATCATTCCACACACCCTAGTTGCACCCGACTGCAAGCGACTCTTCGCACCCATTGACTGCCTGGATCCGGCCCTGTCCTCTTCTGTCAGTGCTAGACTGAAACTCCCACGAATCTACAAGTCCCGACAGGTTGAGAAACCAAGTTCATAGACCCCAAATAAAATGACAAAAAGCGATCGCTCGGTTGTAAGCACGCGTGGAAAAAAAGTTTAAAACCGTCTTAACAGACTGATTAAGTAATTTTTGCGCAGATTTCAATGACTCGCAATTATTTGCTCTGGGAAAAACATAAATGATTCATTCTCATTTGCACTTTTTTGGGCATGTGGCGTGTGCTAGACTCGGAAATACAGCTTCCACTATCATTTTTGGAAACTATTTTAGTGTTGTACCTAGTAGATTTCATTAGTTTTACGCTAAACTATTAACGTAACGGAATAAAGATTAGATGTAATAAAGATAGAAGCCATTTTTATTAAGATAAACAAAATTAGCAAACAACAGAAATACTCGTGTTGTGTGTAAGTAGATTTATGAGAAATTCAACAAAAAGTTGGGACTTTTATTTGATAGCGTTAAAACACCATACGTGTAATAATTATAATGTTTTTTTTATTGTTACTGTTAAAATATATTAACCTCTATTAATGTGTTTCCTGAACCGTAAGATATATACCTATAGTGTTTTTAGTGTTCCGTACCTCAAAAGCAAAAATGAACCCTTATAAAGATAAATAAATAAAGAAAATTTTATAGTATACCTAATAACATGGTTCTGAATTTCCAATAGTCGATATAAAAGGGGTACCGTAATAAACAACAAAAAAAAATACCTACTTACTACAACGTCGAATGTTAACAAAACCAAAGGTAAATAAATAAAGACACTATCTGTAGAAACTTAATGACATGGTTCTGAATTTCCAATACTCGATATAAAAGGGGTGACGTCGCATGACCTAAAGTTCCCCGAAGCGTAGGCTCCAGTGAGCAACAACCTCCTTGAATGCCAACGCCCAGCTCAAGTTTTGGCGCGAACCAAACGTCAAACATCAGTGTCTATGGTTGTCTATATGTTTTTATCTAAACTTTTTTTGGCGGCTAAGGCACAAAAAGTCGCCCGTACCTCGCATCAATGATAGCCATTTAATGGCATCACGACGCGATAAAAAGCACTGACATCGATAAAAACTTAAAATGTAGATCGTTTTGAAATGAGCATACGTGAGGTGTGTTTTTGTTCGGCCATATTGTTGTCGCGCAGGCTTTTTGTTTTGTTATTAGTTCCAGGAACGCACGGGCGTTTTTTTTCGCGCACTTGATTTTCTACTCTCCGTATTGAACCAGCAAGAATCCAACAGAGCGTATCCCAGTGCGTTAAGAAAACACTCGTTTGATTTTCAACTTTCGGCGGTATGCAGAACGTTGAAAGTCGTGTGCACGAAAAACAATCGCCGCGTTAAAAAAACGCCCGTGCCTACCTGGACTTACGTTGCAATCTCGAAATGTGTTTAATGTTCTTTTTAGGAAGAGTCGACTTGCGGAATATTATAGGTAAATTATTGCTTAATTGTTCTTTCTGGACGGTTCTGAATTTATTTTATGAGATATTTTATTTATATTTTAGTAAACTTGTTTAGTAGGACACAACTGGGGTTTAAGACAAAGATAACGGATAAAGTCACACGTTAATCATTTCAGTTATGTATGACTAGTTGTTTTTTCTTAAGACGCTGACAACACCTAAACCGCGGTCACTGTCAAATTCCATAGAAAAGAAAGAGAAGCGCGACGACACAACGCTTGTAATTTATTGCAAAATATGAAGTAATTATGTATTTACTCAAAATTGAGTTGAGTAATCTAAAATAAAAAGCAACCAAGTTCTGCATTCAAATAAGACGTTCTTGTTATTAATTAAATACGTAACGTATGTTGATATTTGATACAGATATTTCGGATTAGAACTCAAAGTAAGAGGTTATTTTAGATTTTGTTTTCAAAACGTGTTTTGGTAACAACCAGGTTCTGGGAAATATGTTCAAAATTAAAATATATTTTTTCCGCTACCACAAACTATACAGATTTGGCAATTTTTTTTCTTAAGCAAAGCCTATTTTGATCAATTGGGTCTTGTCAGCGCCTTAATTCTCATACTTTTTAGGGACTTCTAACATTTCTTATCGTTTCTCTTATCTGTTATACTCCATTTATTACAACATTCATTAGAAAACTAACGGCCAAACAACGACAGTTACTGTGTAATATTGTTGAAATTAGTTTTAGAGTTATTTTAAAACTAGCTTAGGCCCGCGGCTGTGCATAATCAGCCTTTAACGTTCACACTGCTGGGTCACAGGCCTCCTGTCTGTGAGAGGGAGTAGGCCGTAATCCACCTCGCGCGCCCAGTGCCGGTTGGTACTTGGTAGATATCACATGTCTTCGAATGTTTGGTTCTAGGACATGCCGGTTCCCTCACGGTGTTTTCCTTCACCGTTTTGAGAGCAGTGGTGATGAAATAATTTACACAAAGTAAAGCGCCTGCCTGGGTTCGAAGCCACGACCTACAACTCGTAAATCGGGGCCGTTACTCCAGGGCCAGCAGTGTTCCTTGCGGCTTTGCCCGTGTGGAGTTTAGAAATTATCCCACGGGAACGTACTACTGAGATAAAAGTACCCTATGTTCTAATCAGGTCCTGGTCTACGCATGTGCCAAATTTCATCCAAATCCGTTCAGCTGTTCTATAGTGAAAGCGTACCAAATAAACAAACAAACTCACTTTCGCATTTATAATATTAAGTTAGGAGGATGAATGGTAAATAGATTACAATGCTTTATATTTACCGAGAAATAACGGAGTTTAATATACGTTTATAACGAAATAACGAAAGGTTGAGAACCGTTATTTTTCTGTGATGTCATTATAAATGGAATTTAAAGGTAGGTATTTAAAATGGTAACTGCCTCGTTAGTCTAGTGGACGCAAGCGCTACTGCTGAGCATGAGGTCCTGGGTTCGATTCCCGGGTCGGGCAAAGTGTTATTGGGTTTTTCTATCTGGAATGTCTCAGTAGCAGCCCGGAGTCTGGATTTGTGCCCGGTTGATGGCAATAGGCTTGCCCCCTTTTATATGGGACTTAAAAAAACATAACTGGTGAAATGTGGGTGTACTACAGGTACACCTCTGCCCAACCCTTCGGGGAAACAAGGCGTGATATTATGTTATGTGTTATGTTAAAATGGTATTTACCAAACCTATAAGAAATATTCTCAGTTTTTGTTTATTTTAAGTCATCATCCAAATATGTAAAATTCAAATTCAAATCATTTGTTGTGGATCATAGTATGTATGGTTAAATAATCAAATCAAAAGAATAGGGTCTTACACCCATTTTTGAAAAGTGTCTTAATTAAATTCTATAGTGCTAATGCCCCAAAAAAAAATCACAAAATGTTTATTCAATCGATAAGTGCCATAAAATGCATTTAAATTTTACATTTTCAAATTTCGCGCGTAGTTTGACGAAAACTTTGGACGCAGTGGATGCCATGTCGCTCTGTGGTCATGACGTCACTTGGCTATGTAAACAAATGCGCTGATCTATTGTCTCTATCAGTTGACAGTTGACACGTTTTAGTTTACATAGCGGTATGACGTAATAACATGGCGGCTACTATTTCATGGTGTTTTTTAACAGATTAGAAAAACTGAAAACGTTGAATTGAATTTTGAAAATTTATTTTGTTATTTTATGAACTAAAAGTAACATTTTCCGACTTCTTTTTGCCTAAACTATCTCAATAATCTATTTATAGATATTTTCTTGCATATAGTAAAATACCCTATTAAGCGGAATCAATCATTAGTAGGTTTAATCAAATCTACATGAAAATCAGTTAAGAAAAATCAATCTTACTATTCTACGAGTCACGACTCTGGATTGCAATCTAGACTACAAATATTCCCACGTCCCGTCGTTAAATTGCATAGAGACACCCCTATTAGAAGTTAATAGCATTTCCGATTATTCTTAACGAGTATGAATGGATCGATTTAAATCTGTCGATTGCTATTTGCCAACTCATCGGAGAATTAACTTTTTTTGACGATTACGCAAACTCCAGACACGCGAATGATCGATTTTAAATGCACAATTAGATTTGCGGAATCCATTACCATACCTATAAAGAATTAATGTTTTAAAATATGGCGTGACAGAATATTTTAATTTTGTTAAGGCCAGTGTACATCGATGTGTGATACCGGAAGTCGTTCGTCGTTTAATTTTTCTTAAAACAAATCATACCATTTTTTTTAAGTCTGTAAATTTACATGGAAATATACATATGAGATAATCCTTATATTTTCAGAAGTATTGTTTTAGGTACTTCGTTATATTTTAATTTGATTTAAACAATGACGACGTACCACGTATTGAAGTACCTATGCAAAAAAATACGTAAAGATGCGCACTCTTACGCATATACCCGTCAATATTCAAATTACTCTCCCTCAAAGATTAAAAAAAAACTAAATTAGCTTACTTTTTCAGGTAACCTACCTAAGTAAAATGTTTATGGCTAAATGCTGCCGCAGACAGGCGCGATGCGTTACCAGTAGCACAACTTCTATGAAAACTTCATGGAAAGTTTCGCGCTGCACGTCGCGCTGCCTATCGCGCCCGCGATATCGCGCCAGTCTGCACGAGCCTTGACTGAAGTCATTTTTAATCAACACTTTTACCTACTTACTCTAGTTATTTGGAAAATGTTATTAAAGTTAACAATATTTCTGGGACGTCTTTGTTGAACTGGCTAGAACTAATCAGACATTGACAGTCGATTTATATCAACATACAAATATGATTTATTTAAAAAATGAGTACACCTAATGTCGGGGAAAATGACGTTGTTTTTCTTGAGAAAAAATCAGAGAATTTTTTTTGTGGAAAATCATCTTTGCTCTGCTGAGTAACAAAATCAAAAGTGATTTATTCAAACTAGGCTGAGAATCAGCACTTTTGGAATGTCAAAATTACATAAGACGTCCCCCAAAAACGCCCGCCCTTCACCACTTCCTAGTACTGCTGGGAAGAAGAAGTGGCGCAAAAAAACTCTCCAGCAGACAGAGAGCTTTACAGAGCCTTACTGCATTACCAGATAATTAAATACCTTTAAAAACACAAGACTAGAACCCGTTTTTTAATTATTAGGTGTTTTTAAGTCACTTTCTATCAGCTGAAATAAGGTCTTCACAGTATCCCCAAATAAAATTAACTGTGGGTGATAGACATTTAGTTCGTAATCTGCCTTATCCGTATTTCCGTTACATTTTTTTTTATATCAGAGCTGGAGCGATAATCATATGCTTATTATTTCTTGGAGTTATGTTTACCCTGGACGTAATCGATTTTACTATTACAGTTTTTTCTGAAATGTCAATGCAAATGTATGTATATGTATCAAAAATAATAATATATTAAAAATATTCACTTAAATCAACAAGCCTTTTGAGTTTTAAGGCAATAAATTATATTTCTCACCAAAGCTGCAACAGAAGTAAATAAATATTCATTTCAACCGACCCCAACCACAATCTACCTCCTTTGTCGAACTAAATGCGTTTCGCGGTAAAACATGAGTATCGTGTCAACACCGCTTAACATCTGTTATGCTTTTTTATAGCGAATTTAAAACTGGCATCAACAGGCACAATGTGAAATAACACTTTTACTCTTACACGGAATTGAAAAAAAAACGTGATTATATAAAAAAAAAAGTTGGAGAAACGTCCGGCTGTCGCAGTGGCAGGGTTGTCTGCTTTTATTGTTGAACGGATAGTTCCGTAATAAAATAGATATAAATGTTATTAAATCACAGATTACCTAACGGGAATTTAGGCTTAGTCCTTTTTTGATCCGTGGCATAAAATTATCACCCAAATAAAAACACTAAAGTAATTGCGGTTTTCAGACCTTCGACAGCTGCAAATTTTCGGCATATAAAATATTAGTTGCAGTTTTTGAGAGACTGCTGTAAGTATATAAGAGATAATTTAAGGTATTCCCAATTGACAGTAATAAACTAATAACAAACATTATTTTTTTACTTTTTCTGGCCTCTAATCCAATTTTAAAGTCTAAATCCGGTATTTATCGAAAAATCCAAGAAAAAATCCGGTAATATTTTTTAAAATAAAACCATAGAGTTCAATTCGGAATCGCGTCGTCAACCCTATCGCGCGACAATTAGCGCGTACCGTCGCGTCGTACTAAGTCAAGGGCAGTCACCGAGGCAGCTGGCTTCCTACTGAATTTTAATACGCTGCCGATTCAGAAACTGCGACGCTATACTAGTTTACGACCGCTCCCGAGGTCACAACTCGAATTGTAGTCTTGTTACTATGCGCGATTTATCGTGGAAAAATTTGATTATCCACACAAGAAATATGTGAATAATCAAATAAAACTAATCACAATTTTTCGAGGATATCGTAGGATATTTGTGTAAGGTGCACGGCGTTGTAGACCTTCACAGTAGTCTCAGTAAGACGTGTGCATAGCGATAAGCAACGGGTTGCTATTTGGATTTTGCAGAACAGAAATTTCAGTCGATTTACGTACGTGGTACGTTTACACACTTTAACTGATATTCATTTTGATACGCTCAAGCACAAAATCTTTTAAATCGGCGTTTTATCGTAGCGCTTAAAATGTACTACAAAAAAAATAGCAGTGTCAAAAGCATCGTAGAACTATTTGCAAACTTTTTATCCAAATTGTTTCTTTTTTGTATTTGTGTTCCTTCTTTGCGTCATGATTACCGCAAATAAAAAAAATCAAAACAAATACGTTCATTGATCGAATATTTTGAAAACAATTTAAAATTGGAACGTTCCCGCCAAAAGCATTTAGTTTTCAAAGGACGCGCGGAAGCCATCAATATTTCTGTCAACATCGATCTCCTTTTGGATTAGCACGCACGAGGCGTGCCCAAAGTTGTAACTTTCATATATTTACGCAAATAAAATTCACTTTCGATATTTCCTTACACAGAAACTTGCCATCGGTAGGACTTGTAGACATGTAGAAATACTTGCGACATAGGTACCTACGCATGTCCAGGGCCTCAAGTCTGCTGTTACAATAGTGTCATAATTGTTCATTTTGACAAGTTTGGTAATTTACTAATACCTATAATGGCGTCATTAATGAGGATCGGAACAGACCATTCTGACACTATTGTAATAGCAGACTTGAGGCCCTGAAACCGATCAGTATCATAGACAACACGAAATTCTATTTTTGAACTTCTTAAACATCCAATATTTACTTGAACCACGTAATACATTTTAATAAATGAGCGGAATTTTTCATTCATTGGCACGAGCGAGCGTATCCACTGTAAATTAAATGTTGGGGTATAAATTAACTAATTCTAGCATAGTAGCAGACGGCGTAATATTATAATGATATGTAGTAACTTAGGTAGTTAATTCAAATTAATCCTCAAAAATTCTGGGCTCCGTGAGCTCCGTCCAAGGTCAGACGCTACGTAGCGCTTGAACTTTAAAAGCGCCCATTTGATTTGAATTTATTTCAATATTTAAGACGATTTATAAGGCGTGACCGAGGAAATTCATTTTTGAGAGTGCTGATAAAAAACACTTCAAACATTATGGACGTGTACCCAAACGATGCATCTAGTAAACTGTTTAATTTATTTTACGTCGCGTATACGTTTTGGTAATGTTATGACTTAGCACCAAAAACAACGTTAATTGCCGGCTACCCAGTTATTAAGATAATTAGATATATTTCTGGAACAAAGAAATGATTTGTGGTATTAGTATTTAAATTTGAGACATGAGTTTTGATATTATCTGTGATATAAACCGCCTTCTATTACTCGTTTAATATAGCATTAAATAGTTTTGTAAGTTTAATGTATCTACTAAATCTTTGGGTTCGGAGTATGCACATCACATCATCATGGGTGGGTGATTTCAACACAAACCTCCTTGCCCACAATTCCCCTCGATCCTGTAAACTCCTCCATCTTATCTCAGCTAGTCTGCACGTGTTGCCGCTCCAAACTACTCATCATATCACTGTCGGCGATGACACCTGGATCGATCTGACCCTCACCTCGAATCCTTCCCTCGTTTCCTCCTATGGTCGCGCTTTTCTCATTACTACAAGATTTTCCTTTCATATATCCTAAAACCTCCCAAACCCTAGGTTTCGTACAGGCATTGTTTTCTGCGGTTGAATGTCGAGAAGCTCAAGAAGGATGCATCTGTGGTCGATTGGTAGCCTACAATGGAAGCCGCTTTAGTTGACGACAAGTTTGCCATCTTCAATGATGTTGTAGTGAACCTTTATAACATCCATGCTCCTGTGAAAAAAATAAGTTAAAACGCCCACCTGCACCATGGATGACAAGAGGGATACATGTGGCAATGCGACGTACCTATTGTTATTATTTATTTATCATAAACACATTTTATAAAAAAACAACTACTACTAATACTATCAATTCTTCCTCTTCTGCCGATATTTGGTTATTTCTTGGAACTCATGGTATAGGCAAACCGCGACATTTAGACCTTCCTAATTGACTCCTACCCCTTCCTTCCTCCTCCTTTCTAGTTCCTTGACTTAGACGACCTCAACCGTCATTTCTCCACTGATTCTACATTGGATCGTCTAACCAAGCAACAAACTATGTCTTTAATATCTGGTCTAACGTCACCTTTTTACGTTACGTTTTAGTTTCATTCCAGTGAACCGGGAGAGATCAGAAAATCATTCTCACCATCAAATCGAAAGCGGTGGGATGTGACAATATCACCCGTGGTATGATTATAACTATTCTGGATATCTATTCCCCTCTGTCTACCGACTTCCGTCCATTTTCTATACTTCCCTTCCTATCAAATGTGCGCGAGGCTTGTGCCCACAAACAATTAATTTTGTTAATCGTAAGTCACTAATTAGCTCTCTTCAATCTGGGTTCAGGCCTTTTTTTTTGCATGGGAAATCATCAAATAACTTCTCCCGCTCTGGGCGGAGCGGGAGGGTGTGTCAGACTCTTACTGACTAAAACCCACCCGTATTCCTTCCTGTTGCCTGTATTGCCAGTGGCTTCGGTGACCTATTAGTACCTTCCCGCGACCCCGGCAGGCATCGGCCCTAGTGGACCCCTACATTTTTGCTGACGACATCTCTTTGAGGCGCGCGTGGAATACAACGCGCCGTCGACCCGGGCCTGGTCCTTACCGGACGGTGAGCTACCCATTGCTCAGCGTCCGCAAACCCGTGTCTGCGATGGCCGGAAATCCGCCCGGGATTCCCGACGCCCAGGATGTCTCCTGCGGCGGCTAGGGGCGAGAGGGCGCGAAAAAAGAAAGCATTAAGAAAGAATAGCTAACAAGCTATTCTGTCCAATTTTATGGTCTCTATCAAAGCACTGGAATAGTTCTCCTCTTACCTTCAGGAACGTTAACAGTCCGGTCATGTTGGGGGTTCTTCATCATGCTGGGTTGATTTGGAAGCTGGCGTTACTCTTCCGTTTTCTATTTTTATTAATCTTATAACTACCGAGCTTCAGTGTCGTCATCATCTGTATGCAGATGACTTGCAGTAGTACTGTCAAGGGAGGGTTGATGAAATACCTGACGCTATCGACAAGTTAAATAGGAACTTGACAGCCATTAAAACCTGGCCTGATAGATTTGGGGTTGCAGTAAACCCTAATATAAAGTAATAATTGTCAGGCGATCATCATTGGGAGTCCTCGTAGTCATTTTTGTGCTGAAATCATAATATGATAATCTAGTATAATAATATCAGAACATCAAACTACCTGTTATTAATAGTTTTTTCACAAAACCTTAAAAACTCGCCTAAACCAAAGTGTTACAGTACGGTAGGTACTTAAATCCGCATGGGAATTAAATTGGTCATGTAAAGTTTTTAAATGTTGACAACAAATCTATTTAATAATTATACCCATAGAGTCCAAGACCCAAAACAGACGACTTTCCAGAAAGTTAATTAACTCAATTTTACTGAAAACTCTTTTTACCTTTCATATTCGATTTCGTTTTCATTATTTTTATTTTTACACAATGTTATTTATATTGGAATAAAGGTACCCATTCACACGACGACAAATATATGCGACGACTTTAATGGCCTTTTCGCAGATAATACGAATTAATTTCTCGCGATTGAAATATGGAATTGAGTTTGACTGGTCGTCATCCATATTATTTTGTTACTTAATTATACTGTTATTATCACAAGTAGTTTAAAAAATTAACCAGTTCTTATATTTACGTCATAGGTTAGAAAGTTTACAAAAGCTGGGACAATAAATAGGGCTATTAACATAGAATCCATAGGTACTTATTTATAGTTGAGACTGAATAGTCTTCGTATTCAGCAACTTTATTTTTGACTCTGTAGCAGAAACAAATAATTATGCTGTAGATAGATTCTATGTTCCGACTTTTACCATTAACATCCATTAGTACCATAGGTCCACAACAAAAGTAACTACGCCAGTCTGCATTTCTTACCGACCGAAGAATTAAACTGGCAACTCTACTAAGTCTAAAATCGCGCCATGAATGTGCGCCGCAGAACTTAGGCGATCTGAAATTTGGAAACGTCTCGACTAACCTTGAACGCTAGCACGGTCGCGACTCGCGATAGTGCACGAGTTGAATGTTCTCGTTAAGCGTTTTTTCTTACTACTTAATTAATCTATTAGTATGCACTAAACACCACATTGACAGGGCTGCCAGCTTTACACGTCTAAGCTCTAAATTTAGCATACAAATTGCGGAAAAATCTTAAAAAAAACGATTTATATACAGAGATGGAAGTTCAACCACTTCTAAATAGATTTTTGCATAATTTGCTGTAACCGCAGCTGGTATGCTGGCATATGCAAGCAATAAAATCTGCTCAATGTGTCAATAGTTTACGAACAATGGATTGGCATAATTTAACGATACCCAATATGTCATTGCTTTACAATTTGACTCTGACATAACACCAAACTCTTCAACTATGTCTATAAAACTCTTTGAAAATCAATGGTCCAGCGCAGCCCTATCACTGAGTGCAGTTCAATGCGCTAGCGTGCTACAGCGCGGTGTTTCGGCACTACATTCCGCCTCTGTTAGTCAGACGCCCACGAGCGTCGGCAAATTCGCACGAATTTCGCACTCGGATGCGCGAACATGTTTCAATGAATAAATTGATGTGACAGCTCCACTTGTTTCGCTGTTCGATTTGGCACGTATGTTTAAGTTTTTATAAATGTTGGAGATCAATAAACTGGCGAGTTGTCTGTCTGATATTATAAAATATTTTGTAGTAGCACTAGTAATTACTTGTATATACAACTGTCTACATGTTTCGTGCGTGGTACATCTGTTATCTAGTTGTCCATTTTTTTCTTTTCAATGTTTTTGTTGGAATAATTATAATTAGCTTTACAAGAAACTTATTTATATTATAATGCTTTAATTATGTTTTCTTTGATACCACCAGTTACCACTTCTTTTGAGACAGGCTTTGTTTTATCGTGATTTATTTCGGTCTATTGCTGATTTGATATGACAGCATACTACGAAGTGCGAATTCAATAAAAAGCTGACTTCCAACAGCTGAGTAAATGCCTCTTTTAAGTTACCCTAATCTTCTAATCGATCTCTACCATTAATGCCGCCATCTTAACATCTTCCTCCTATCTTCAGTCATTCAAATAGTTTATTATTTACTACCATACTAAATATTACATAATGCCTCATCCAACACCCATTCATGGTTCGTAGCAAACGGAACTCGAGACACCAGATACGCCCAAATTTGGTCATGGATCCTGAGAAATGAAGTTCACTATACTATTATAATATTACGTGTATAAATAAAGCACTTGAATAAAGTGCTTGAATAAACCGGCGGTGCTATAACCGTGGCAAATCAAGGAAATATCACTTTGAGCTAGACCTTTGATTTCGGAATTAGATTATGGGGTTTGTATCTGTAGTAGATAATTCTGACCTGTTCGGAATGTCCATGAGAACGAAGCTAATTACAGTGAGTAATTTATTTGGCTTTAAAATTAGATCATGGTTGGTTAGCATAGAACAAAGAATTTTTACTATTACGAAAGGAGTGGGTAGGTAGGTACATGAAAACAAAACATTAATTTGCTGAAATGTGGTTATGCTGACTGAGCTTAGATAATATCAACACTTGTATAAAAATATGGGGTATGAGAGAATAGAAGAACCTACAAGGTGTCGTTTTGCATCCTCGTCAAATTCAAGGAGGTAACTATGCTAATGATTGTCGACACGATTCAGTAATAAAATAAATAGGTCTTTTTTTTCTAATTTTCGGATATCGGCATGTGTGGGACACGCATGTTAACACGCGACCCATGTGATACCGCACTGTAACTGCCCTTTTACACACACACTACCGCATACGTAACGGGGTGATTCTGTTCTGTAAAAGTGGTGTATTCTAAAATACTGTCAAACTAAAAAAATATGTATGTATTAATTATTGAGCAGGTATCGTAATTTATTTGATTTGTGTAGCAACCTCCTGAAATTTGACGAGGATACAAAACGACACCTTGTATTAGAACAGAGTAAATGCAACAAAGAATGTACAAAAACCAAGATTAAATCAGCCATTTAATTACACACCGCTGCTTATTTTAGCCATTTAACATCGTTCCCCAACATCATTTGCAATTTCATCACCTAATTCACATTCAGGTTTTCTTGAATGAACGTTTAAAGTCCAAAACGATAAGAATAAAAACCGGTTCGCTGAATTAGTGACACCGTGAAAATTAAACGAGTTGCTGATAATGTAATGCGTAAAGGCTCCTACATACTGGCGCGACGCGACGCGACACAAAGACACCGCGTGTAGCGCTACAAGCGGTGCCTTTGTGTCGCGACGCGTCGCGCAACAAGTCGCGCCAGTATGTAGAAGCCTTAAGGCGCTTGAAGGCGTGGTACGGCAGACAGGCAGACAGGCTTAGTGAAAGGAGGCGATAGTCATGAATGAACTACAGTTTCTATGTTTCTGTTTAGTACTACGAGTAGAATCGCAGTTTTGAGTTAAAGCGGATATTGTGTAGGAGTTTTTCCTCTCTCGAATAAATAAAAAATAAAGCTTAAACATAGATTATATTAAATATTGAAAATAGAAGGATCTATACAAAAGTTACAGGTTGATAAATAAAAGGATTAACCCAAGATTTTTCAACAAAATGTTATTTAAAACTCAAAACTCAATTTCAAAAATTGTTTAGGTACTGTTTTAACACTGTCAAAAACCAGCCCAGGGGTTAAGCGGGCCCGGGTGTCACCACTGCATGGATCGCTGCGCGATCGATCGCGAAGGAGGAGGTGGGACGGTTGAGGGAAAGGCAAATTTCGCGCCCTCTCGTCCCTAGCCGCCGCAGGAGACGCCCTGGGCGTCGGCAATCCCGGGTGGATTTCCGGCCACCGTAGGCGTGGGCTTGCGGACGGTTAGCTATAGGTAGCTCACCGTCCAGTAAGGACCAAGCCCGGGTCGACGGCGCGTTGTATTCCACGCGCGCCTCAAAGAGATGTCGTCAGCACAAACGTAGGTGTCCACTAGCTTGCCGGGGTCGCGGGAAGGTACCAAAGAGCTACCGAGGCCCCTGGCAACACAGGCAACGGAAGGAATACGGGTGGGTTTTAGTCAGTAAGAGTCTGACACACCCTTCTGCTCCGCCCAGAGCGGGAGAAGTTATTTGATGATTTCTCCCCGAAAAAAACACACCACACACCACTCCCTTTCTAATTTCGATTCCAAATTCCTTGACCGAGTGCTCTTAAATAAGTCAACAACCGAAAATAAAAATTGAATAATCGCATTGTGAACAGGAGGGTTTACGCCCCCTGAAGTCATCTGTCACAACAACCATAACCAACTCGTTGATTTAACGTCTAATTCAAATTTCGAACGTCAGATTTCACCGCCCACTAGAAGCCCACAGATGACATAACGTTTGAGTCATGTTGGCATAGGCAGCATAGAGCGATGCACCCATTGCAGTATTGTGGAGTTGTCGAGTTATAATGTCAGTGGTTCGCACGCATTTGTGTGTCACAGTGACTGTGTGTTTTGTTGCATGTTTGACAGGATAGTACGATAGCTAGAGAGACAGTTTTCAGGCGGAGACAAACAAAAGTTACACCATATTTCAGGTTATTGGTTTGTCCCCGCCTGTGATACCAAATTTCTATAGCTTATAATGCTTGTTTTTCTCTTTTCAGTTAGGTATGTGTTTTTGCAGTCGGGTTTTTTGTTTTTTAAATAATTTGTTTTATTTCAAGCTTTTTAGTATTATTAATATATATAGGTATATGGAATTGACTCATTACTAGCTTTTATTTGATATCAATATTATTGTAATTTATTAAAAAAAAAGTTCGTCGTTTCCCTCCGTTTTTGTTGTATTTGCAGATGCAATATATAAAAACTATATAGCCTATGTCACCCCCACAATGAAGACGAATCTAACGACACCTCTTATGTTAAAATCCATCAAGCCGTTTAGGCTACAGAGCGTGCCAAAGAAATAGACATACATACATACTCTCGAAAAACATTACCCTCCTTCTGGGGCAGTCGGTTAAAAACAATACACCAAACACACACTTACTAACCTTACAATAAGTAATAATTAGACATCGGATTATATGCACTATCAAAATGGCAAAATGTGCACTAAAAAACCAGCCATGTGCGTGTCGGACCACGCACAATGAAGGGTTCCGTAATTGGGAAGTTGGGATGAATTTATCCCAAAAACAAACTTAACATTGTACTTGAAAAACATGTTCTCCCATACATCGATATAGGCCATGGTCAATTCTCCAACTGCTAATTTAAGTAGGTCGACTATTACTCGTTAACTTGTAAAGCCCACTTAGCTATGATAGTTTTCCTTATAATTTCATTATATGTACTACTGCCATGATTTTTTTCACATCTCCATAAACAACCATTTAGCTGGCAGGGGGGGAACACGTGACTCTAACAAAAATTAGCACTTTAATGCTTAATATTACGCAAGCCGATCCTTGAATGAAAGAAAGCAATATTTTTTTGAACGGCCTATCCAACGATGCCCCACACTAGGGGTAGACGAGAGAAAAATATAATTCCCACATTACGTGCAAGGGAGGTACCCACCCTAAAAAAATTGTTTTCCAAGATTTTATTTCAGCACTTTGTTAGTGTTTTATTTCAGCACCTAATTAATATGTATACCTACCTATGCCAAATAATAAGTTGTCTTTCTCGTGACAATATACATTATTTTTTAAGACTTTTTAGAGCAAACGTGTGACGATTGTCACTTAATATTTATTTGTATGCTGAACATTACCTCTCTACGTCAACTGACTCTACAGGACAGAACTTGAAATTTGGCGCCATTTCTGCAGAAACCTCTTCAGGCAGAGTTTGACCGGCACCGTTGATAACTTTTTAACTTTCTTTCACGTAATACAACACGCCTAACACATTTAACTGCTGAAATAAGCACTATCAATGAAAAAGTACTAAAATATGCAATTACGCTATACAAATAGCGTTTTATGCATTTGCATAGGCAAACATGCAAATGCATATAATCATAATCCGATGTCTAGTAATAATCAATAGTGTAATATTTCTTTTTTCTGGTTTTATATAACTTACCGCATTTGTCTACGAGTGCTTAATCCTAAATAAAATGTTACTGCTTCCGAAGGGGTGAAGACCTGCAGGCTTAGCATGACGCTTTCTATTTCTACTCTACTACATAATAGAAATCGGTCGTCTACAATTCTCGGTAGAAAACTGTCAACTGTCTTTTTTTTTTTGGTGGGAAATCATCAAATAACTTCTCCCGCTCTGGGTGCAGCGGGAGGGTGTGTCAGACTCTTGCTGACTAAAACCCACCCGTATTCCTTCCGCAAGCCCGCATCTACGGTGGCCGGAAATCCGCCCGGGATTCCTGACGCCCAGGGCGTCTCCTGCGGCGGCTAGGGGCGAGAGGGCGCGAAATTTGCCTTTCCCTCAACCGTCCCGCCTCCTCCTTCGCGAGCGTTACTGCTTCGCAGAAGGAGGTGACGGCTGCCCATGTCCTCTCGCTCTGTACCATGACCTGAACAAGGGCCGGACGCGAGAGATCTCTGCCGCCGATCGCCTCCACGAGAAGGAAACGTCATTTTTGTCTACTCTTCCGTCGACAAAACGCTTCTCTACGGTTCTCGTGCTAAGCCTGGTGGTGTCCTAAAATACCTTAGGCCTTACGCCTAGCTTAGGCACCAGTCTCCCACAGTATAATTAAAAATATTATGTATTGTTCTTGGTCATTTGAAAATGTACTAAAATATTGCGGTCTTTATCTTATCTTTTCTTATCTAATATCACTTATCTATCGCACGGCAGCCTTGACTTTTCTTTTCCTGTTTTGTTTGGGTTCGCTACTAGTCGGGTGTGGCTGAATATCAGATTTTTTTAAATGCCCGGCAGACTTCCAGAACACTATCAGAAGGGCTCAGGTTGTATACAGAACAGTTACCCTTCATGATCTTGGATATAACGGCTGTTTTACGTTTACGAACAATCTATGTATGCTAGTGCTAGTCACCGCTTGAGGTATGTGAGCGGTGAGACGGGTGGAGGCTCCATTGACAAGATTGGCAGACTGAGTTAGCTTCACCAGTGTCTACCTTCTCAGTCTCACCGCTCACATCTCAGGCAGTGACTAGCACTTGCGCGCGTATACTCCTTTTATCCTTTACCTCACCATACGTCAATAGCAGTAGTTACATTCATAAACAGTCTAGGGCAATCCACTGCTAGAAAAAAGCCACTTCAATAGCATACCTCTGCGCTCGATATTGGTCAGTGTTGCATCCATATTACCAGGCATCTTGCGAAGATCTAACTCCAGCTAGCCTGATGGCATCTTACACTACGTTTTAGAGGCATGAGGAATAGGGTGGCAAGTTCCTCAATCTCCATAGAACAGGGAGGGTCCTCCGACCAGACGGGTGTTGTTTCTGGTAGGCTACTGTTGTATATATGCTAATCACGCGGATAACTTTGCTTGCGCGATGCAGGATTTTGCGTGAAGTCAGTGTGATGCGTAGTTCGCATTTGGCGTTGTAGATGCCACGTTTGTAGATATTAGCCTAAACGTATGCAACTTCTTGACGTTACTGACGCAGGACTTATAACTCTATACAAAAGGACATACATAATGTGTGTAATTCTGTAATGGGCAGCCAACAGTCATGTTTCCACGTAATTAGGAGTACAGGTCATGTTGTGCCAGTCACGAGTCATCAGACGCCTGGCGCGTGTGATTATAGCTGGTTATTAATATAATATATGCTGCACGATACTGATTATGATGGTATCAGGCTAGGTTGCAGTGGCAGCGGGGATGGTTGTAACTAAACTGTCTCCAACTCTTCTTACCGTGGTTCATATTCGCTATACTCAGCAAGTAGCGGGCGCGGACTTTCCGGCGGAGTAATTACGTAAAACACTTACACTCGCAATGGCTTACATTTGGCAATTCAACAACATTCCTAGAACGCCATCCTATCTGCGGGAACGTTTTTCCTTCGCCCGTCCTTCTGATGCACCTTGCAGGTCGCATCTTAGAAATCTCCTTAAATCCCCTCCCCACTCTACCGACTTCTACACGTACTCCTTCACTGTGCACGCGGTTCGGCTGTGGAATTCACTTCCGCCTGACATTAGGGACTGTCAAACTGTTGCTGTTTTTAAAAGAAGAGTGAAAGAACACTATCTTTCCACTTTCCCATAGTTGCATATTATGTATTTACTAGATGCGCCCCGCGGTTTCACCCGCATAAGTTTTGACCCCGTGGGTATATCGGAATAAAAAGTATCCTATGTGTTATTCCTGGTTATAAACTATCTGTGTGCCAAATTTCAACCAAATCCGTCCAGTACTTTTTGCGTGAAAGAGTAACAAACATCCATCCATCCTTACAAACTTTCGCATTAACTATTAATTATATTTAAGTATTTTAGTGATATTTATTTTAGAAGTATGTATTTATGTAAATATATTCTCTTATTGTATATTTAAATTAGTGAATAGTTTTTTTGTTTGTTTTTATGTATTTTGTTTTCTCGCCTACTCTACACACACGGTGTCTACATCTCTTTGCCTACTGTCGTATCGCAGTTATGCTGAAAGAGATTTTTTTAGAAATAAGCATCACCTTTGTACGTATTTTTCTGTTCCTTTCTTCTTGTTTATGTGTGTGTACATAAACTGTTAAATAAAATAAAAATTAAATAAACATTCATTGCGTTATTGACTTTGTTGAGCAGACAAATTTTTCGAACATTTGAAGCAATGCATTAGCAATATCCTTCAAAATCATTCAGATTGAAAGTGTGTTATACAATCCACAGGGTGCGACGGACGTACATTTTAAAGTAGCCAAGAAGCCAATAAAGTGATTTTATATGGAGGATGATGGCGATCTTCTTTGTACATATTAAAATCCCGTGCCATTTTGCATGGATGCGACGCGTATTTTCCCCCATCCTTTTATTGTGTGTTTGTATGCTTAATTTTTGAAGTCAAAATATCTTTAGGCGTATTTTGCGCTTTTTCTGAATTGAGAATAACTTGGAAATTTTAATAAAAAGGAAAGAAAATGAATATGAAAATAGTATCCCATTTTGAATCATGAAAATTGGAAAAAGGGATTAGCAAATATAAGGAAATAACTATTGTTTGGAGAAAATATTTAACAAAACTGAGCCGTGTATTTCTATTGCCGCTATAACAACAAACAAAAATTCAATAAAGTTAAAAATTAAAGGAGGTCCCATACTTTTCATTATGGAAAAAAACTCTTACCCTGACATTTGGGGTGTCATTGTCTAGTACTTATCAAGTAGAGTAACATAATTTCTATTTTTATTTTGTCTTCATGAATTAAGAAATAGGGGACCGTAAAAGTTGTCAGTTTAAGACCATTTTTGTACGAGCTCTATCGCAACAAATTAACAAGTTAGGAATTTGAAACTTGTCATGTACACACGGCTACACATCAAGCTGATCTCGCATTGTATAGGATTTCCGTACAATGCGAGGTCAGCGTAAACTGGAAATGTATAGTTTGATGAGTAGCCGTGTGTACCATATACTGTTTTTTACTGATTACATTTAATATTTCATTATTACATTATTTTTTGATAGGTGGAGAAGCCAGCTTATAATTTATAAGTTTTTCAACTGTTTATTTGATCAAAGATATGCTATAGATGTCCAAATATAAGTACACGAATATATATTTTTTAACGAACCCAGCGTTTTTTATTTTATTACGAAATTAGTAAAACATTTAAATGTAGTAGAACTATTTTTAAATCTAATTATTTCGCTATTTTTATTATGTATGTTATATTTTTTATATATAAAATCTAATTCAAAAAATAATCTTTCTTGCGCAACGCATCAGCATTGCAATTCAGCGAGGAAATGCCGCCAGCATCCTCGGTACAATGCCCCGAGGGCCTTTTTTAAGCTTAACTTAGTTTTAATTTAATTTAGTTAATGTTAATAATCATCTTGTAATTTGGTTATGTAAATAAATATATATTAATTCTGGTAAAAAAAAAATGAGAATAAATGAGGAAAAAAATTCTCACCAGTTCGACGGTCGAACAAATGAGAAAAAAAAATCTCACTAGTTCGACGATCGAACTAATGAATCGAACTAGTGGGAATAAACGACTAGTTCGACGATCGAACTAATGAATCGAACTAGTGGGAATAATCGTATTTAAAAACGCCGATTCATAAGGTATTATATTTAAATAAAGGCGATTTTCTGGAACTGCAAAAAATAACTTTGTAAGTCACAGTCATCATCATCTGCCTAGCTTTCCCAACTATGTTGAGGTTGGCTTCCAGTCTAAACGGATGCAGCTGAATACCAGTATTTACAGGAAACGACTGCCTATCTGACCTCCACAACCCATTTACTGGGAAACACGATACCCCTTGGTAAGACTGGTTGTCAGACTTTCGGGCTTCTGACGACTCGTAACAACTGTCAAAAATCTACAAATGACAGCCGAGACAAACGGCTTAACGTGCTTTCCGAGACAGGGTATGTAAAGATGGTCACCCATCCACGAACCAACCGCGGCAAGCGTAGCTTAACCTAATCGATCGACCCATGCGGCTGCTATTACTTGGCCACAAGCCCTTATCATCAAATTCTATGAAATACTTAATCTTTGAGATTTAAAAATTTAAGATGAAAAATATTCTTCGTTAAGTATTTGCATTTATCTGAACTAATCATAATAGGTAGAAAAATGAAATTCACGGATTGTGTATTTCTATTGTCGCTATAACAACAAATAATAAAAATAAAATAAAGTTAAAAATTAAACAGAAAAAAACACGTTTCTTGTTTGGGAACCCAAACAAGAAACGCGTTTTTTTTACTAAAGTATTTAAAAAAAGTAGTGTTAAATATTGTATGGTGGTACGGAACCCTTCGTGTGCGAATCCGGCTCGCATTTGGCCGGTTTTTTTTTCTCTATGTGACACCTCCAGTGCAAATGAATGTATTAAAAAGTAATGCATCATGAGCGGAATTGTCTTAATAATCAATTAATTCATCGTCAAGAGATTGTCCGCTTACTATATGACTCCAGCCCGAAGGTCGTTACAATACCAATATTTATTTGCTTATTTATTGCTGGTTTGTCGGATATTTTCGCGTGTTGAATGAAGGATTTGCCGTTACCAATTGGATTTTCCCGTTGACGCAATAAAAGCTCCTGCAGACTGTTGTGAATTATCTACTGAAAGCCTGTTTTGGATAAATATTTGTTACGTGTTGTTGACATATTTCTGTACAGAGACTTAGATACTTACTAACTTTATCCATTTCAGTCATAATTATATCCACTAGATATCAATAGTTTAGTTTTAGTTTTTAAACTTGAAACTACTCAGAAAAGATTTTTCAGGAAGGATTCGAGTCAAAAAGCCTCTCCTACAAAAATCCGCGAGACATTTTTCACAAAATATTATGTTTATGAAATTGTATTGTATTTATGTAGTCACAGTAAAATACATAAAGGTGCAACATTATTTATATACATATAGTTTGATACGCGTTGGCATACTTGCTGCATGTCGCGCCCGCGATATCGCCCCAGTCTGTAGAAGCCTTAAATGTATTTTTGATAAGTAAGTGTGAGCGTATTGCGTGTAAAGTATAAATGGACATTAGGCGATAAAGGAGGGTAAGGACTCTGTGAGTATCTATAATACATTAATAGTGTAATAATAACATACATGTGAACGGGCAAACCATCCACCTCATTTAGAGGCTGCAAGTCCACGCGCAGTTCTTGACACAAATAAACCACAATAGGCTTTGTCAGGCGAAAAATCCGTTGGAACTGCCAAGAGTTCAGCAGCACACTTGCAGACTTGGGTCTGGCCACTTCATCGGGTTATTTAGGAGTCCTGAATGTTTCTCCGGAATATTTTCCTGCTTTGGGCCTCTTGCTTTCGGGCCATTTAGTGCAGTAATTAGCAGGAATTTTTTTTTATTTTATTACATTTTTCGAACGAAAGTGATAAATTTTTCTTAGTCATCTGTCAAAATGTGACAAAATGGGTGCGCCCATATTAGCATATAAGACATAATTGAGTCCCAACTAAACGTCAAGAAGTTATGTTATCATGAAATTATCTCAAGCTAACATTTAAGACAATCGCCTAAACTATTGATAAAATGTGTAGCTCAAGCCATGTCACAGTAGGCCGAGCTCGCCCCAGCAACAGGAAAAGCATGTCGCGCCTCTAGATTATGTCACATGTTTGACCCGTGCAAGCATTTAAGGCAAATTGTAAGACACGACATAATTTATCATGTCTTGTCACAAACGTCTTGGGTACGCCCGTGCTAGCCCCGCAGTAAGAAGTCCCTGTCAATCACAATACTAAGTTTTCCTAACAAAAGTAGCATTATAAATAAAAGTAATCAATCTAAACCAAAAAATAGTTCACTAAATGTATTTATCATTTCCTTATCTGACGTGTTCTCTAAAGAACAACGACATACAATATCAGCTGTGTAGGTAGGTACTCGACTTACTCAGCTGATCAGTATTGTTTATTGCACCACGGCGCCTGCGCCGGCGCCATGTCACTCTCACTACATTGCACAATAAGTGCAATTCTCATACATAACGACATCGTGTAATCATTCGTGATATTACTTGCGGTGCAAGTGCATTGGTGATAGTGCAATTAAATTACACGTTATTGAACAATAGATTGTCAATAGTTTTTTTAACTATTTCTGTTTAATTTCAGGTAAATTGGGTAGTATAAAATGTTGGGTCTGGCTAAAAGTGGCAAGATTTATTTTATTAAATGCGAACGGCTGGCTTGTATGGGACTTTCGTACAGCTAATAAAATTTCGTGTTTTGGGATATTTTTTGTTTTAATTGGTAGTTAACACGATAGACAAGCCCTTTTTAAATTCATGGATTTTTAGAACTTGGGACGTAAAAGTTATAACTAGTTTTATTTTTTAAGGTTATGTACTAGTGTACCAATGTAGATTGTTACTTATATGCACATAAACATTGTTTCGGTAATAAAGTACATGTTCTAGATAGCTTGTCGCTATTTTTGTAGTGTTTTACTTAGTATCAAGTAGGTAAATTGAGATGAGGATCGTACCTACTCAGCGGACTGCATTAGGAGATACCTATGTCCAGCAGCTGACTGCAACAGTTTGATAATGATGAAGTCCTGATGGGGTTTTGAGTGTAGTTAATAAAACAATACAGTTAATAGTTCTATTGTTTATCAAGACTGGAAGCTGACCCCAACGTTGTTGGGAAAAGGCAGGCAGATGATGATGATTTTATTTATAATTAATGAATAGTTAATATTACTTCATCTAAGTAGGCGCAGGTCGGGGAATACCCTCATGGCGAGCATAGCTAAAAACCAACATAACTGCGTTTAGTTTACGACTAAATTACGTGTAGTTATTAAAATCTTTTTTTTAATATTATTAATTAATCCGAGCTTCTAAAAATATTACACTTACATGAAAATAAATGGCTTAGTTGCCTTAATATGTGGTACAAATTCTATAACAAAACAACAAAAAAGTAAGCTGTACGAAATCTGCCGTTCACCTTTGCATGGAAAATTTTACACTGAAACACACGCTAAAGAATACCGATGCATAGTAGATTGGTAGTTTTTAGTGTTGCGTAAACAAGGAACCCTTACAGTTTCGCCATGTCCGTCTGTCTGTCTGTCTGTCCCCACTGTAGCTCAGAGACGCTTAGTAAAGCTGTAATTTGGCATTGGTATGTATACAAATAAATCACGCCAACAAAGTGCTAAAATAAAATCTAGAAAAAAAAAAATTTAGGGTACCTTCCTTGCACGTAATATGGGGATGATATTTTTCTTCTCGTCTGCCCCATGGTGTGAGATATTGTTGGATAGGCCGTTCAAAAATATTGCGTCTGTGAACACCACTTTTCGATTCAAGGATCTCCTTGCGTAATATTAAGCATTAAAGTGCTATTTTTTGGCAAACTATCACAACTTTTTTTTTTTTTTTTGAGGGTGGGAAATCATCAAATAACTTCTCCCGCTCTGGGCGGAGCGGGAGGGTGTGTCAGACTCTTACTGACTAAAACCCACCCGTATTCCTTCCTGTTGCCTGTGTTGCGGGGGCCTCGGTGACCCATAAGTACCTTCCCGCGACCCCGGCAGGCATCGGCCCTAGTGGACCCCTACTTTGTGCTGATGAAATCTCTTTGAGGCGCGCGTGGAATACAACGCGCCGTCGACCTGGGCCTGGTCCTAACCGGACGGTGAGCTACCCATTGCTCACCGTCCGCAAGCCCGCGCCTACGGTGGCCGGAAATCCGCCCGGGATTCCCGACGCCCTGGGCGTCTCCTGCGGCGGCTAGGGGCGAGAGGGCGCGAAACTTGCCTTTCCCTCAACCGTCCCGCCTCCTCCTTAGCGAGCATTACTGCTTCGCAGAAGGAGGTGACGGCTGCCCATGCCCTCTCGCTCCGTACCATGGCCTGAACCAGGGCCGGACGCGAGAGGTCTCTGCCGCCGATCGCCTCCACGAGGACACGGCGGTGCTCTGCCCAAGCCGGGCAGACCTCCACCGTATGCTCCACCGTGTCCTCCGGGCGATCCACACAGTGGTGACACCCGGACGTTTCCTCCCGCCTTATCCGACACAGGAACCTCCCGAAGCTGCCGTGTCCGGTGAGGACCTGCGTCAGGCGGAAGGTGAGGACGCCGTGGCGCCTCTCCAGCCACTCCTCAAAGAGGGGACTTATCGCCGAAATCGTGGCGTGCCCAGCACTGGGTTGCGACAACCGTACTTTCCATGACGCCATGAGATCCCGCCGGAGCTCCGTCCGCTGAGCCGCGATTTCTCGCGGCAACGGACTTACGCCCCGGCGTTTCGCCTCCTCGCGCCACTCCCATACGTGCGCGAGGACTTTTGCCTCCAGATCCCATGGCGGCAATCCGGCAAGGAGGCTCGCTGCCTCACAGGAGACCGTGCGGTATCCTCGGACCATCCGGATGGCCATGACCCTTTGGGCCGCGCTCAACCGGCGGGCTGGCCGCAGCGCCAGAGAGCGCGCCCATACAGGAGCCCCGTAGAGGGCCATGGACCGCACGACCCCCGCGTAGAGCCTCCGGCAGGAGGCGTTTGGACCCCCTAGATTGGGCAGGAGCCGCTTCAATGCAGCGCCCGCCCGCTCAAGTTTGGGAGCCAAACGTCGGAAATGCTCCACGAAGTTCCACCGGCTGTCGAGGACGAGTCCCAGGTACTTCATCGTCGACTCGACGCCGATAGAAACCCCTCCTACCGTTATTTGGGACCCCAACGGTGGCGCGTTCCGAGGACCATGAAAACACATGGCCTCGGACTTGTGCAGGGCCACCTCGAGTCCCAATTGCCGGATCCTTTCGACGATTGTCGCAACCCCGCGTGCCGCTAATTCGGCCGCCGCCTGGTGCGACCTCCCCTGCGCCAGGACCAACGTGTCGTCAGCGTAGCACACTACGCTGACGCCGCTAGGGAGGTCGGCGCGCAGCACCCAGTCGTATCCGATGTCCCACAGATGCGGCCCCAGGACCGATCCCTGTGGGACACCGCACGACATCTCTTGCCGGTTCCACACTCCCTGGTGACCGGGGTAGATGACGGCCCTGTCCGTCAAATAGGCCTCGACCACACGACAGAGGTAGGTCGGCATCCGGTGATACCGGAGTGCCTCCCTGATGCAACTCCAGGGCAGGGTATTGAAGGCATTGGCGATGTCTAGAGACACCGCCAAGACGACCCCACCCTGGGCAACAGCATTCCCCGTCGTCAGGGCTCGCACACGCATGATGGCGTCCACCGTAGAGCGCCCTCTGCGGAAACCAAACTGGCTCTCCGCCAAATCCGGCCCCACCCGCACCAGCTGGCCGACGAGGCGGTCTGCAATGACTCTTTCAAAGAGCTTGCCCACCTCGTCGAGCAGCACGATGGGCCGATAAGCGGACGGAGAGTCCGCAGGGCGCCCTGCCTTCTTTATGAGGACCAGTTTCCCCGTCTTCCAGCGAAGCGGGAACTGGCCCCTCTCCATGCATGCGCTTAGGAGCCCCCTAAGTCGAGGCCCGAGAGCCTCCAAGGCCAGGACCCAGGCCTTCCCAGGTAGGCCGTCGGGTCCTGGGGCGGTATTTTTGGCATTAAGCCTGCGTACCGCCGCTCTCATTTCTCCCTCGGTCACCTCCGGAGCATCGTCGTCGTCGTCGGCGGTGTGGTCCGCATCAGGCACCGCAGTAGGCGGAGCCATAGGTGGGGAGGAGTGATCCCCTCGCGAAGGGAACAGAGCGCTCACCACGTCCTCCACAAGCTGGGGCCGGAGACTCTGCGTTAGCGGGGGAGCCCATGGGCGGAGTTTATCCCGCACCACCTTGTACGGGCGTCCCCACGGGTCCCTGTCCAGAGTCCCCAGCGACTCCTCGCGGGCCAAACCCCTGGCCCGCAGGATCTCCGCTTGGAGGGCGGTCTTCGCCGCTCTGTACCCCTCGTACAGCTCCGCCTGAATGGCTTCCGTATCCGGAGGTTTGATACGGAGCCTGCGGTGCCTGGTGTACCGGCGTCGCGCAGCCACGCACGCAGTGCGCAGAGCCGTCAGCTCCTGCGACCACCAGTACACCTGGCGCGAAGCACGTCCAGGCTGGACCCGGGGCATTGCCACGTCACATATGTCGGACATGGCCTCCCGGAACCACTCCGCCTCGTCGTTGATGTCGGCAGGCCTGTCCGGTGGTGACACCCAGGCCTGCACGATCGAGGCTTCCAGGAGGAGCTCCCGGTCCAGCTGCTTCAGCGCCCACCGCGGACCACTCGGGGCCCGTCGGACCGGCGCGTCCGAGGTCTGGGCGGAGACGTCGAACCGGATATACCGGTGATCGGAATAGGTCTCCACCCCCTCCATGACACGCCAGTCAACTACACGCGGCGACAGAGCGGGGCTGGCGAACGAGATGTCCACCACTGATTCACCCCGCATCCGCACACACGTGGGGACAGAACCCCGGTTTAGGACGACCAGGCCTGTCTCCAGAGCCCAGTCCTCCACCATCCTGCCCCGTGTGTCCGTTAACCGGGAACCCCAAGCCAGATTCTTGGCATTGAAGTCCCCGAGGACGAACACGGGGAGGGAACCAAACCCGACGACGACGTCTCTCAACTCCGCAAGGGAGTTGTGGAACTCGGCAAGAGTTCGGTTCGGAGAGAAGTAGACCCCTACCACGACAATCTCCCCGAACCGTGCCGCTACGCAGCCCCGTCCTCTCTTGACGGCCTCAAGGGACGGGGTACCGGCGGCGGCCGACGAAATTAGGGTCACTGAGCCGCTCAGGTCCTCCACCCAGTCATCCCTGGGCGGGACAAAGTACGGCTCAGCGACCACGGCGATGTTAATCGACCACTGCGCCATGCTCTGGAGCAACAGATCCTGAGCGGCGGCGCAGTGGTTGATGTTCGCCTGGAGGAGGCGTAATGGGGCCATTAATGGCACTCCATGTCAGCCCCCTCTTGGGCCTCCTTCCCAGCCCCCTGAGAGGGGCCTGCCGCAGCGGCCACGGTGGCGGCGGCGACGACGATGGTGTTGGAGGCGGCAGCGGCGGTGGCAGTGGTGGCGGCTGCGGCGGTGACGGCGGTGGCGGAGGGCTTGCCTCTGGCCCTGGCTTTGGTGGGTGGGGCGCAGGCCTTGCCCCCCATCCGGTGCTCGGCCGGCTTGCCAGCCGCCGCACATACGGCACAGTGCGGTGTGGCGTTGCAAGAGCCGGCCTTGTGCCCGGGCTGACCACAGCGGTAGCAGAGACCACTGCGGTCCACCTCCGAGGTGCAATTCGCTTGCACGTGGTTGCCCACCTGGCAGCGGAAGCACCTCAGAGGTCTGGGTTCCAGCAGTTTCACCTGCGCGGAAACCCAGCCCACCAATAGCCGTTGGCCCTCCCCGGTAACTTTCCTGGCCGCCGACACGGGGCAGCTCACCATAACGGTTTGCAGCCCCGTGGAGTCAGGACGGATGATGCCTGCCTTCACCTGCTCGGCAGAGCACCCCCCGGTCCTAACCACTGCGGCGACCACCTTCTCTTCCGTCGCGGAGTCGTCCAGGCCCGTGATGCGCATGCTAGCGCATTTGGTGGGCCTGGACACTCGGACCTCGTCCGCATTTAGTGACGCCCTAAGCCTTTCGGCCAGGGCGTCAGCGGCCGGGCCACTGGCCCTACCGGGGACCTCCACCATTCGGGCCCCAGTCGCCGTCACCTTCATTTTGAGGCCTTTTGCTGCGCCGAGCTCCTCCAGGCGCACCGCCTCACCCACCTTCGCCATCACCGTCCTATAGGACACGCCCTTCTTTTCCGCATCCGGCTGTAGTGTGATCACTACAGCTGCGGAATTCGGGGCGCGGAGCCTAGCCGCGGCGGTGCGCTCCTTGCGCCGCTGCCGCCTCTCCCTCTTTTTGGCCGCCCTCTTTGCCTTAGCCGCCTTCCTCTTCTCTCCGGCTACTTGCCATTCGGCATCGGCCGGAAGAGATTTAGGAGGCGGGGGCGGCCGTCTTGCCACCTGGGCCGATGCCCTCGCCGCCAGGGTCGGAGCCCTCGCCGTCGGGGCTGGAGCTCTCGCCGCTGGTGCTGGAGCCTTCGCCGCCTCCGCAGCACCCGCACCCTTTGGCTGCCCCGGCGAGCCCCGTTTGGCCGTGGCACCTGCCGCGGCTGCAAACGAGGCCGGTTTCCGCTGGCCAGAGGGCGGCTGGCTCGCCGCCAACGGGGGCCGCAGGACGATGGCCTCCAGGGCGGAGAAACGACTCTGCAGGGAAGCCATTTCCTGCCGCACAAGGGTCAAAATCCGGTCCTCTACAGGCACGGGCCGTCCCTGTCCCTGCTGCTGCTGCTGCCCCCCTTGCGGTCCCATCCAGGGGCCGTCTCCTCGGAGCCCAGCCAGGTCCGCCCGGAGCTTCTCGTTCTCCTTACGGAGAAGCTCCATGGCGGCTGTCAAGCGGGCGATCTCCGCCCGCATCTCGGACATACTGTCCTGTGGAGGCCCGACGTGAAGGGCCTCCGCTGCCGCCACAATAGAGGCCGTGGCCGCGGCTATGGCCTGATCCTTAGAGGACCTGAGCCTCTTTATGGATACTGCCTTGATTGCGCTGGCCACGACCTCCGCAAAGCTGTCGACACGCTCTAAATTTGAGCCGCCAGCGGCATCCGGTTCACCACCTGAAACCTCTGAGAGGTGGCGCCTCTCGGCTCGCTGGGCTGGCTTGGCTGGACTGGCTCTGCTAGGCTCGCCAACCTCCCTGGTGGTGGACCCTCTATCCACGACTTTCCCTCCTCGGGCCCCCCCCCGCCGGCTGGAGTGGATCTTTTGCCGCTCTTTCTGGCTCAAGACCCACTCGTCGGAGGACGACCCCGAGTTGGGGCGCTTGCGAGTCCTAATGGACTCACGGTTCCTGCCGACCACCTCCTTTTGCACCGAGCTCCGACCTGAGCCCTTTGCGCTAGATGCAGCGTCGGACTCCGACCCTGCATCACTCTCCTCCACTTGACTTTTCGTCTTTTGTTTGTTGTTTTTATTATTTAATTCCATACTTTAATCCCACGAGTATGGGGGATATAAAAAGTACACCTAGGTTCACCCCCTGTCCCTAGGCAAGTGTACATTTATAACCCAACCAGGGGGTCCACTGGTACCCTGGCTGGGGGTGCGCTAACGACTGATGCGCCGCCTACAACTCGGAAGTTGCAGATGACACTACTCCTCAGCCATTCATATCCTCGCCGCGCACCAAAACTTGATATTAGAGGAATTTTTATAGAGGTTATCTTCCTCGCGATCCGGGCGATCAAGCCAAGATCCTCGTCCCGTTCCAAGCCACAAAACATGACTGTGGTCTCTTTACGGATTACGATTTCGACGGTTGCAGACAGAAGAAACATTCTCCCGCTGCTTGCTCGCTGGCAGGGTAAGTGCACAGCAAGCACCGCCACTCTTCGCCCACTCGACCTGCCCTCTGTAAGCAGAGAGGGGAGTGGGCGACCGACGATCGAGCATGAAGCTCCCCGCCACGCAGAAATTCGCCACGGTCAATACCCTCTCCGAAACATGGAGAGACTATTGGCCGTGCCCAGGATGCACCGACCCGACGACTGCTCTTTCCCCCGAACGTATTCGCAGGGAACCAGCAGCAATCAGGCACTCGAGGAGGTTTTCTGCACGCACCCCAACTATCACAACTAAGTGGACTTTACAAGTTAACGAGTAATAGTCGACCAACATTTTTTTTTTAGATGGGAAATTAGCAAATAACTTCTCCCACTCTGGGCGGAGCGGGAGGGTGTGTCAAACTCTTATTGACTAAAACCCACCGGTGTTGCCTGTGTTGCCAGGGGCCTCGGTAACCCTTTCGTACCTTCCCGCGACCCCGGCAGGAATTGTCGATCAACTTAAATTTGCAGTTGGAGAATTGATTGTGGCATATATCGATGTATCGGAGAACATGTTTTTCAACTACAATGTTAAGTTTGTATTTGGGATAAATTCATACCAACTTCCCAACTACGGAACGCTTCATTGTGCGATATCCGACACGCACTTGGCCGGTTTTTTAAGAAGTTATTAACCATAGAGGCGGAGTTACATTTATTCCTACCAGTACGATATTTTACTCAGGTGCAAAATAAAACATTAAAATCATAATCCATCCGTGAGAATCTTAATACTTAAATATTTTGTATAAAAAACAGTCAATTCACAATTCATTGCAATTAAACCGCGCGTCTGCTGGGTTTTAATTAAAATCAAATAAAATATAAATGCTTCGCGAATTGAGTTATAAAACGATTAGTCGCTTTCTAAAAATGGTTGTTAGGCTAATTTAATCCACTTTGCGAAATAACAGATTTGTTGAAAAATACGATTTTATGCTAATGTTGACCGAGATAAAACCTGAAATGGTAAAATAGTCGACCTTTGCACTGCAATGGACAATTACGGACTGATTTTATTATTAGGTAAACATAAGTTCGTACTGGTTTAACGAAAGCTTCTAAAGTCGAATTATTAATTCAATGGAATAATCGGACACGTGCTAGCTGTCACTTGTGTAATAAAATGGTCATATTTATTACAATCTACACGGAAAAAAAGGATGTCTTAAATTAAGACATCCTTGTGCTTTTGGTCAAGACAAATATTGATTCATATATGGGGAAAACAATATATTCTTGAATGAAGTAAAATTTTGTCTCAGTTTTATTGTCTTCTTCGAAGACATTATACTTAAATGAAGATTTATTAAGTTTAATTTTAAGAATATTATTTCTAAAACTAGATAAAAACTAGATATTTTCTTCAATTAAGATTATTATAGTCTTGAATCAAAAATATTTGCTTAAGTCAAGAATAAAAACCAAGTATTTATTATTCTTAATTTGAGTAAACAGGTTTTCTTGGACTGAGTACATTTACTTACGTTAAGCAAATATTTACTTGGATTGAAACAATTTTTCTGAGAATATTGATATTCTTCGCTGAAGAGATCCTTTTTTTTCGCGTAGACTTATTATTATACATTTATTTTACACTTATATAAATCGATTCATCTGAACGATCACCATTATAATAAATATTACCATTTTAATACACAAAGTGACAGCTAGCACATGTCAGATTACTCCGGTGAATTAATAATTAATTAGAGTTTAGTATTTTATGGACTTTTAAAGCTATTTGTCAAAAAAACGTCAATGCAGTGAGGCCGTTTGTACACCGCCACCGTCAACGGGACGTCTTAGACATCTTAGGCAGATGCCAAAACCGCAACTTGAATCTTCACTCATCATCTGCCTAGCTCTTTCCCAACAATGTTGGGGTTGGCCTCCAGTCTTACCAGTTGCAGCTGTATACTAGTATTTTACACGGACTTTCAGACCTCCAACACCAAGTAACTAACGGGTAATACCATACTGAAATGAAAACGCCTTGTCGAATATTTCTGTATTTATATTCTTGCACACATACAAGTAGTGCAGACAGCAGGCAGTGTGAGCAGTGGTGGCCCAGTGGTAACGGCCGCGACTTACGAGTTGTAGGTCGTAGGTTCAAACCCGGACAGGCGCTTTACTTTGTGTAAATTATTTCATCACCACTGTATCAAAACGGTGAAGGAAAACATCGTGAGGAAACCGGCATGTCCTAGAACCAAAAATTCGAAGACATGTGACATCTACCAACCCGCACTCGGCCCGCGTGGTGGATTACGGCCCACTCCCTCTCACAGAGAGGAGGCCTGTGTGCCAGCAGTGGGAACATTATAGGTTGATTATGTGATTATGTACACATACAAGCTTGGTATCAAGCAAAGTATTTAATTAGGTACCTACTCTATAATATACTAAATATAATATCAGTATAGACTTTAGTCTTCTTGAAGACAACCTTTAGATTCCGAGGCTCGAAGACAACTAACTAAGCAACTAGGCGGCACACCAAATACGAGTATATCACGTTTATCCATTCGGTTGCGTTAAAAAACCAGTACTTTTACGGTAACTTTCAAATTAGATACTTTTAAACTTTAAGATTACAAAAACCATTTGAAGCAAATCACATACTTTCAATTTTATACATAGCATTTAAAATCACTACATATCTTATTAATATTTGGAAATCATGACCATACCTTTGAAAAGACTAGATGTCAGTCTTTCGGGGTTCAGACTACCCGTAAAGACTATTAAAGATCTACAAATGACAGCCGGGACCAACATGCAATAAGAGATCCTTTAAACACGTCTAAAGGCTCCCGCAGACTGGGGCGATATCGCGGGTGCGACAGGCATAATGCTGCCTGTCGCGCCTGCGATATCATGGAGCCATAAAATGGGGATTATATGTGACAAGCTTCATTTAATTTTGGTTATTAAGGGTTTATTAGGGTAGTTTCTTAGTTCCTATAGAATCTAGATAAAAATCATGCAACTGGAACACCTTCTATTTCCCTCAGTTTTCAAAACAATCCTAACTATAATTATAAATTCGAAAGTGAGTTTGTTTGTTTGTTACCTACGCTTTCACACTAAAACGGCTGAACGGATTTGGATGAAATTTGGCATATGGGTAGACTATCACCTGGATTAGGTTATAGGATACTTTTTATCCCGGTAGTACGTTCCCGTGGGATATTTTCCGACCACCACTAGTAGTAAATAAATCATCTTTAATTTGATTGAAATATCAACCATGTGAAGTGAGTGGTACATTTATTTATTTATTTATGTATCCAGTAAACCACATGTCAATATCATGTGTGTCGATATCAAACCATTGTTTATTTATCTAAACTATTAATAAACATCGGGCGATGTTATGACAAGGGCAGGATTATAACTCAGTCAAAGTCAATTTTATCTACTATTGAAATTATCTTCTATATTGGGGACGAGGACATAAATGAGTTACGTGATTCATGTGAACCTGATACACAGTGTAAAAAGATATCAGTAGTACAATAGGAACAATATGTTTCGTGATAACAAGCTTGTGCAATGCTCTCAGACGCTAAAAGCGTTTATGTCTCCAGGAGCCTATTTAATTAAACCAACTGGTGACAGGCGACAAACCGACAACTTTACAAGTTTTGTTCATAGCTTTACGGCTTTCTTTTGGCAATTTTGACAAAATTTGTCGCATTGTCAGTTATATTAGATAGACCGTGGAACCCGGAAAATATAACAGCAATTTACAGAAATTACAGATACGAATAATGCACCCTCATTTTAACTGCTTAGGACACAAATGACGTGAAAACCTGAATTCCTAAAGTCAAAGAAAAATTTGCCAGTAGCGACTCTGGTGCGAAAAACTAGCTTTGTAATTTAAATCCCTGTAATGATAGTGATGATGAGTGAATAAATAAATAAATAGCACTTGCAGATGGGAAGACCCTGCTGCCTGTCTTGCTGACGTTATTCCTTATATATATAATTATGATAAAATTTAGGATCACATCTCTTTTATCCTTACGAAATATTTATTACACCGAAGCTCACAAATTATTCAAATGTCTATATTTCATTGTCATAATTCTATGATCAATTGATCATATTATATACAGGACAAAAAAATTAATCAGTGCGCAAATTTAGTCAAATTAAACTTAAGCGAGTTTTATTCATCATATATTTTTTTATTTAAATATGTTTTAGTACAAAAAAAATAAAGTTATTGTCAACGAAAGATGTAAAATTAGAAATTAAATTGAAAATTGAAATTTTTAACTCAGTGCGAACTTTATTTTTGAGTGGGAAATCATCAAATAACTTCTCCCGCTCTGGGTGGAGCGGGAGGGTGTGTCAGACTCTTACTGACTAAAACCCACCCGTATTCCTTCCGTTGCCTGTATTGCCAGGGGCCTCGGTGACCCTTTAGTACCTTCCCGCGTCTTCGGCAGGCATCGGCCCTAGTGGACCCCTATACTTGTGCTGACGACATCTCTTTGAGTCGCGCATGGAATACAACGCGCCGTCGATCCGGGCTTGGTCCTTACCGGACGGTGAGCTACCCATTGCTTACCGACCGCAAGCCCGCGCCTATGGTGGCCGGAAATTGGCCGGGATTCCCGACGCCCAGGGCGTCTCCTGCGGCGGCCAGGGGAGAGAGGGCGCGAAATTTGCCTTTTCCTCAACCGTCCCGCCTCCTCCTTCGTGAGCATTACTGCTTCGCAGAAGGAGGTGACGGCTGCCCATGCCCTCTCGCGCCGTACCATGGCCTGAACCAGGGCCGGACGCGAGAGATCTCTGCCGCCGATCGCCTCCACGAGGACACGGCGGTGCTCTGCCCAAGCCGGGCAGACCTCCACCGTATGCTCCACCGTGTCCTTCGGTGCGGTGCTTACCTAAACAAGCTGTGCGATCGCTCGATTTGCTGGTGTAGGATTTTTAGGTATTTTATTGATTTCAAGTCGGGAAACAAAAAAAAAAGTATTTAACAAATAATGGGAATGTATTGAAAACCAGCGACAGACACGATTTCTTTTGACATGGTTTAAACCATCGAGCTAGTTTTTGTAATAAGAACGTTATTGTGATTGAAATGCAGTTCTTTATACAAAACTTACTATTTAGTCCGGTACTAAGTTGACAGTTTGGCATTAAGAACTTTAACGTAGTCGGAATAAAGTTCGAAATTAAAAAACGGCTCAATAATTTAAACCTGGGTCTGAAGATAGTCCTTGTTTTGTAATAAGACGGTAGGTGTCTGGCATTTTTGCTGAACTGGGCCTTTTTGGCGCAGCCGTGAGGCACACTTTTCTGATAATTTCTTACTTCGTAAACACTTTTTATTTGATTTTTATACATTTTTTTTTAATCTGCTGTAGGTACTTTATATTGTGTGCTTTTTAGTCTGTGCTAAATGAGTATATTTCTTTCTTTCTTTCTATTACTGATACTGACCACTAAAAAAAATTTAAAAATGTGTAAATCTCCCTTAGACACCTATCGTGAAACCTACGATTTGGTATTGACCAGGCTATGCTTAGCCCGGAACCCCAAGGGAAAAAGTCCACACGTGTATGAGCTTTCCACCTCACATTACTTATTCAAAAGTGAATCTCCTGTTTTATCTATCCTGTGGCCGTGCTAAGTATCACACGTGCACACGAGTGCATGTGTTAGGCTGAGCGCATGATGCACTTACGCGCGTATCCGACCGGCTACGTCTGAACATAACCCTTATTTGTGGGGTAATCGTATGAAAGATGTCCATTCTAGATATATTGGCGTACTGATTGTATTAGACAGAAAAAAAAATTAAAGAAAATACGTTTATTTGCGGTAAACATGACGCAAAGTCAAAATATTTTTATTTCACATAAACCTACATGGGCACTTATGAAACGTCAGAAGCTAGGTGCACGGTTCCAATTGGTCGTTTCCTATGGAGAAGAGCCGGCAAGAAACTCCACGGTTACTCTTTTAAAAATAATTGGCTTTTACAATGTTTTCAAATTACAGTGTTAGTTAATAGGTATGGGAGGACAGTGTAGGCCTGTCGAGACGTACCAGGTACCTACTTAACAAAATAAAAAAGAAAAAGGTCTACAAAATATCAAGTCTATTAAGCCTACAACGTTCTCACATTCACAAGGTACACAATAATCTATGTAAAATATTAATAAAATAATAAGAATAAAAACCCATTTAAACCAAATGACATGTTTGCCATTACAACAAGTCTGAAATCAAAATTGTAGGTATATAATGTCAAACAATGAAAATATTATGTCAAAAAAGCATGTATAAAAAATTATAATAATAAACATCGTAATTTGGGAGCAGTTAATAGACATTTACTTATTTATGCCGTTTATGAGGTACCAGGGAAGCCACATGTGCAGAAGGGATTATTGCCAAACTTCCTTGTCTTCAACGTAGTCTTTAATCTTTTATTATGCGTTTTTGATAAGGACACGTTTGATGTGGGTTTTGAACTTTCCATCGTTAAGTTCTGTAACCGACTTTGGCAACTTGTTATAAAAGCGGATACTGTTGATAAAGAAGGAACACAAATACAAAAAAGAAACAATTTGGGGGAGAATATGCGTCACATCCACGCAAAACGGCCAACGCTCTGCATAATGCTGCGACCCTATGCGAGACAGAGCCCCAGCGCTGATGAAAGTGAATGGGAATTACGTATATATACGGTATGCTAATTTAAGCAGCAATTTGTGTGGTTTTGATTGGTAGTTAATCGATCGTGAAGTGTAGATATTCTTTACACGTTATTAGCATAATCAGCCTATAGTGTTCCCACTGCTGGGACACAGGCCTCCTCTCGATGAGAGGGAGCATAATCTACCACACGTTATTATTGTTTATTAAATACTGGTACTGACTGAAGGCGGCAAAAATGTATTTGGGAGAAATCTGTTTTGTAAAGTCAGTCTTTCGATCCTCATTAAAGGTGTAAAAAAGGACCAAATGAAACTTTGAATAGCGCCAGTAGCTCAACAGACGTCTGACTTGCGAGAGGATGCTGCGGTATCGAACCATCTGTCATGTTACAAAATTCAGTTTCAATTTTCCGTGTATCGAAAATTTAAACCCTATGCTAACATAAACATGTTCAGTTTACTTATAGGAATAAACCCGTGTTCTTTCATATTTAAGGAAATCGCACACATATCAAATCGGAAAGCGATCGTCATCGTATCAACCCGAGCAATTCAGTATTCTTTGTATGAAACTCCCACTACAACTGCAACGCACACTAATCGGAATCGTAACGTAACGTTTTTCATCTCTAACTGAACAGACGGCTGTGCTGCTGGGGAGTTTGTTGGCCACTTCTTCCCAGCTAAAGCACTAGGAAGTGGTGAAGGGTGGGCGTTTTGGGGGACTGTATTATGTAATTTTGACGTTCGAAAAGTTACCCGAGCTTACGTCTCTTCGTCCATCCTTGTCCCTTGCTTGTTTGTTAATAGTCCTAAATTCCCAACCAGCGGTCAGCGAGCCGTAAGCGCGGCGTTGCCTAGCCGTAGCCGAGTCGACGTATCGGAGCTGATCCGCTTTGGTTACGTGCTTACATCAGGTTGACGCCTGTTTGACGGCGAGGCGAAAGGCGATACGGTGACGATCCCTTACCGAGTTGATATGTGTGCTACAACCTTTAAAAACAAGATTGAATCAAGTACATAGTCAAACCATCAATAAATGTAATTAAATTAAACTGTTTCTTTTCAATATAAAACTCAACCTCGCAAATTTTCATCGTGTTCTGACCGTACTTCCCTTTCCCCCCTATAATTTTCTCATTTCTTAGTTTGTTTTCCCAGTAAGCACTCAGCTATACGCTGGAGGATAAGATCCTTTTATTAAAAGCACGTGTAGGAAGCACACGTGTAGGAGGTATGAAGGTCTAATATATAAGACTTAACTATTTTCTTTTTAGTCTAGAGCATTTTAGTCCTTGTATTACAGTGTTATTAATTATTATGTACGGTAGTGCTAGGATTTACTTTGTTGAACCTAAGATTGTACGCCGCCGTGGAAAACAGTTTCGTTTTCGCTAAGAACTGAGGGTCACAGAGACGAAAATTCGGGCGAACTTACGCTACGATCTGTCAAAATATAGTTTGTCTTTTTGACCTGACATTTTGACTGATTGTAGCGTAATTTTACGGCATGTTTTGTCTTAGTATCGTTCGTTCTCTTTGCGCTTAAGGCGCTGACAAGACCAAATTGACCAATATAGGCTTCTCTTAAGAAAAAAAAATTGGCAAATCTGTATAGTTTGTGGTAACGGAAAAAATATATGTTAATTTTGAACATATTTCCCAGAACTTGGTTGTTACCAAAATACGTATTGAAAAAAAATCTCGATACAAACTAACGTTAAACTAACCTCTTACCTTGAGTTCTAATCCAAAATATCTGTATTAAATATCAACATACGTTACGTATTTCATTAATAACAAGAACGTCTTATTTGAATGCAGAACTTGGTTGTTTTTTATTTTCGATTAGTCAACTCAATTTTGAGTAAATAGATAATTGCTTCATATTTTGCAATACATTACAAGCGTTGTGTCATCGCGCTTCTCTTTCTTTTCTATGCAATTTGACAGTGACCGCGATTTAGGTGTTGTCAGCGTCTTAAGAACAAAAGGAGAAATTTTCTGTCTTTTAAGCTCAAATTGCAATTACTGATTCGACAGCCAAGCAGGATGTGGACATCCTGTTTGACTGTCTTTTAAACGGCCATTGGACAGTTGCAAGCTTATAATGTGAACTTTTGTTTTATATACGGTGAGTCAATTCAAAGATCATAAAAAATGCAATGCAAGCAAATTTATCGTCTCACTCGTTAAGTTTAGTGACAGCTTCTGTAGGACACTGCTTTTTTTGGAGACGACTCAAATGTAGTCGGCCTACAGGTACCAAGTTTTAATTAAATTAGCTAGCTCAACTCCGCAGACGAGATGGGGTATGGATATCCAAACATGACGAAATAAAAATAAGTTAGTTTTATGATTTTGTTGTGGGGTCATCGACCGTAGTTAGTGTAGTCACATAAAATATTAGTTTTTTTTTGTGTAAATTTCAAAGATGTAATAGATATCGCTATCACAACACGATAAAAAAAGTAAGTTAGTGAGTTTGTGTTCTTCAAAAAGGTCAGGTGCGTAGTACTCGCAACCGGCGTGCGTGTATGACCAGATGTATGAACGTAAACGAAGCAAAAGGAGTATGTAAGGAGCGTAGCAGGTGGCGTTCTATAGTTTCTGCCTACCCCCATGAGAAGAAGGCGTGAGTTTATGTTATGTGTATAAAAAAAAAAGAAAACAGATTTTCTAAACTCATACTCAAGTAACCAAACTGCCAGCGGTGATCCCAAAAATAAAGAACTTAAAATTATTTTCTTTTTGTTTTGTTCGCGACGCGACAGAAAGACACCGCGTGTAGCACTACAAGCCGTACCTTTGTGTCGCGTTGCGTGTCGCGCTTGTTTGTAAGAGTCTTAATCGATAGAAATCGTATCAAATAATAGATAGAAATCGAATTTCGCTAGCTAATTTCATTTTACCCTGTATAACGCGCAAATAGCAACCAATTACAAACGTATTTATGCAGTAAAGGGCACAATGGCATAGTAACCGTACAAAGTGAGCATGCAACCATGCACATACAGAGTACAGTCAAACAAAGATACATGTGTACAGGCGAACAATACAGTGAAGCATGCCAAAACTACCTCGCTTTGTGCATACACGCTCACACACACACGCTAACAACCCATTTACATCCAAACTACACCTCACCGGAACACTCACTAAGTGCACAAGTGTTTAAAAAACCGGCCTCACGTCACTCTTGACAGCGCTATGTTTTGGTGTTTTATTTAGTCTGAGCCAGCTAACTTTTACAAGTTATACTTATAAACAAGTTGCGGGCGTTTTATGTGGTCAAATCTTTAACATCACTCTCTGTTCATGTATTTACTAACGACTAAAAGCTATTAGTCACTTTTCTTGTCTGTCTGTGTGACCGCGTTGTTTTTCTAAGCTACGTAACGGTTATTGATGCGGTTTTCATCATAATTTAATGGAGAATTGGCTCCGGAAGGATTATAAATATGTATAATTCTTTACATTAAACTAAGCTATAAAGGCTCCTACATACTGAGGCGATATCGCGGGCGCGACAGGCATATTTCTGCCTGTCGCACCCGCGATATCGCCTCTGTATGCAGGAGCATTAATAAAGAAAGTTCGATGTTTTGTCAAGTCTTCAAAACCGTGCAAATGGGTGAAAAAGGGAGGGCCGCTAATAAAAAATAATAATTGGCAGTGGACGCAATAGAATGCAGAATATTTCTGCATGTATACCAAACCCTTAGTTTGACTGTACTGTGCACCTGTAATCGTGCATGAGAAAGGTCAGTGAAGGACTGACACACGCTCGACCCAAATGACATAACCGTGACCAACACGGACGTAATATAACCTAGAACTAGTGGACTCGGATGCTAGTGTACTCGTGTAAGTACATTTGAGTTTCTTGTATACCATCATTAACATTTTGTGAATCCAAAGTGCATCTTTGTTTTTAGTATGGAAGAAAGAGGCATGTTGCGCCGACCCCAAATAAATTGGGATGAGGAGAATGATGATTGTCGAATACGATGCTTTTGGCTACTTAGATTATTGTACTTATGTTTATTTTATTTAATACCGTGTTTTGTATTTGTGCAGAATAAACAATTTTTGGGGTTCCGTAGTCAACAAGGAACCCTTATAGTTTCGCCATGTCCGTGTAGCTTAGCTCAGAGACTCTTCTGTAATTAGGTATGGGTGTATATTAATCACGCCGAAAAAGTAGTGAAAAAAAATTGTTGGGCCAAGCCTCTTCCACGTAAAATGGAGATTATGTTTTTTTTTCTTCTATCCCATATTGTTGGATAGGCCGTTCAAAAATATTGCGGGTCTGTGAAAACTATTTTTCGATTCGGGGATCCTTTAAAGTACAAATTTTTGTTTGAGTCAAGTGTGCCTGCCCTCTGCCAGCTAAATGGTTGTTTTTGAATATGTGAAAAAAATCGTGGCAATAGTATATGTAACGCAATTAAAAGGAAAACTATCACAGCCAAGTGACTTGTCGTCAGCACAACGTAGGGGTCCACTAGGGCCGATGCCTGCCGGGGTCGCGGGAAGGTACTAATGGGTCACCGAGGCCCCCGCAACACAGGCAACGGAAAGAATACGGGGGGTTTTAGTCAGTTAGAGCCTGACACACCCTCCCGCTCCGCCCAGAGCGGGAGAAGTTATTTGATGATTTCCCACCCAAAAAAAAAAAAAGCCTAGTGACTTACAAGTTAACGAGTAATAATCGACCAACTTACATTTGTAGTTGGAGAATTGACCGTGACGTATGAAATGAAATACATGTTCTTCCATACATCGATATGTACATGTTTTTCATTTCATTTGGTTTAACCTTTTGACCGCCACGTCAATAACGAAAATATGCGTTCTCTACGCCAAGCTACAAATTCCTTCTTTCATACCTACAAAATAATAGTCACGGCAAGTGTATATATCGATATCGGCGGCGGAGATCTCTGGCGTCCGGCCCTGTTCCAGGCCATGGTACGGAGCGAGAGGGCATGGGCAGCCGTCACCTCCTTCTGCGAAGCAGTAATGCTCGCGAAGGAGGAGGTGGGATGGTTGAGGCAAAGGCAAATTTCTCGCCCTCTCGCCCCTAGCCGCCGCAGGAGACGCCCTTGGCGTCGGGAATCCCGGGCGGATTTCCGGCCACCGTAGGCGCGGGAATGCGGACGGTGAGCAATGGATAGCTCGCCGTCCGATAAGGACCAGGCGCGGGTCGACGGCGCGTTGTGTACCACGCGCGCCTCAAAGAGATGTCAACACAAGTGTAGGTGTCCACTTTGGGCGATGCCTGCCGGGGTAGCGCGACGTCTCATCCCGTCTGTGGCGTACAAAGTACTTTAAAAGACTCCCCTGACAGGGACGCGCAAGAGTTGCCCCAAAATTATCGATTTGCACTTATTGACTCATGAGTTCACTACATACGATAGTTTTATTTTATATTTTGCTTTGTATTTAATCTCATGTAAAATGTAGTAGACAAGAAATAATTTTCATCATATAGTAGTGTAGTATTTTAATTTGTTTCGTAAAATATTTCATAAAGCTTTTATCATAATTGCTTTCCTTACCCATCACTAGCAGACGTCTCCCGTCCGTGGCGTGTATTTGCCCGCCAAATTATTCATTTTGCATGATGTTCTTACATTGTGATCTTTTCCCATCACAATGTGGCTAACTGTTATAGATCTTTGTGTAATAATATAATAAATATGTCTAAGAATTAATAATAGGAAAAAAGAAACACTACAAACATATTTTTTTTATGTTTATTTTGAACTGTAAAAAAGTGTTTTTTCTTCGACGTGCTATGCCGTCGCGGTGGCGTCGTGAGCACGTTTTGATTTGACGTCCATAGACGTCCGTGGCGGTCAAAAGGTTAAATGGGTTTTACTTTTATTAATATTTTACAAGGATTCTTTTATATTTTGTGAATGTGAGAACGTTGTAGGCTTAATAGACTATATTTTACAGGCCTACACTGCCCTCCCATACCTATTAACACTGTAATTTGTAAACATTATAAAAGCCAATTATTTTTAAAAGAGTAACCGTAGAGTTCCTGGCCGGCTCTTCTCCATAGGAAACGACCAATTGGAACCGTGCACCTAGCTTCTGACGTTTCATTAGTGCCCATATTAGTTGACGCAAGAGTCGAATTAAATCAAAACATGCCCGAGGCGCTGCAGAATCGAGGGAGCCTCACCAGTAGCCTTTAGGATTCTGGTGAGGCTCCCTCGATTCTGCATAATCTTAAAAAATCCTATATTTCTCAGATAGAAGGGAAACAAAACAAACAGAGTTTTTTTCATGTCTTGATTCGTGAAGGGCAAAGTAACAAGCAGAGCCTAATTTATCAGTTTATATTCGTAATTTACATGAGATGAATCATGAACACGCATTTGACGCATTGTATTTTCCGAATGTGTGTGCGCAGCGAATCAATGAGATAGAAGTGCTATGAGCGGCTGTACCACATAGCAGAATAAAGTAATCTACGTACAGTCATATGAAAGTGGGTGTATTATATAAGAAATAGATAATTATAGATATCAAGGATGAAATATAAACTAAACACATTTATGGACGCTTAAGTGTCATCAAACTACATGAGTGATTTTATTATTTGAATTTTGAATTTTATGAATGAGGACTAATATAGTTTTAAGGCTCGTGCAGACTAGCGCGATATCGCGGGTGCGACAGGCAGCAATATGCCTGTCGCACCCGCGATGTCGCCCCAGTCTAAGTCTAGTTTGAATTAAATGGATAAAATTTCATTTATACTTAGATTATTATATATTGCTAAAGTATACTCACTCAAATCTGTGTGGTTCTTTCCTCAAAAGACCTTTTCGGGCACCAACCTACATGGTCCTCAATCTGACCATTATGTCCGGATATACACATTAACATTGATGAATTTTATTTATGCAATGACAAAAATGATTATTTTTTTATTTATTTATTTAGTCTGTGAAGTATTATATTATTTTAATTGTTGTAACTGTGAAGACTATGTGGGTCATTGTTTAATTTTGTTTTATTCTTAGTTAGTTTTTAACATGGTCTAGCAGTTTTGAGTATTTTTTGCGGCCTAGCCAAATGTCCTTTCCTTGGTATAGTTTCGTTTAGTTCGTTGAATCGTTGAGCTCCTTAAGTTCTGAGTTGAGATGCACGACTACTGACTAAAAAATATGACTGACGTGTAAAAGTGTTTGTACAAACCTACTTACAGAAATAAAATCATGTATCGTTTATATTTCATTAACACCGCCACCAAGCCAGCTAGTATCAGTAACGAATAGTATACACGTCACTAGAACAAAACTCGAACTCAAAACTCAGGGGGGCCGGGTTCGAACTGGAAACTTTAGATCGCCGGTCCGCACTTCAAGTCTTGAGCTATTGTCTTGCAGCTTATCTATCTATGTTACAACTGTAAAGGCTCTTACAGACTGGGGCGATATCGCGGGAGCGACAGGCTTATTGCTGACTGTCGCGCTCGCGATATCGCCTTAGTATGCAGGAGCCTTTATTGTGTTTTATGATTTTTGTTGTTCTTAACAGATTCAGACATAACAACCAGATAAGCAAAATTTCTTGTTTGTCTCTTCGCCTAGTACTACCAATACCGATTTTCTTTAGAATGATTACATTATCAAAATTACTTTCTGATACAAACAGATATACAGTTTTTCAACACCATAAGCCCTTCTGTCCAATTTTGTCGAGTCGTGACTCACGCCTTAATCGATGGTTTGAAATCGTACACGATCGTTATACCGTGTTAACGACCAACATTAGCCATGTTTCGACTAATCGAGGGTTGTCCTGTAATCATTGTAATTACCATATTCATAACTATAAGGATATGTATGGGAATGATTATTAAGCGTTTAATCTAAGCAAGTGTACGAAAGACCAAAACATTTCCGGATAAAAGGTTTCAGACAAAGTTTTGGGTGAAAATCGAGTTCTAAGATTTTTTTTCAAACTTAGATGCTTATGTAGCATATTTATAAGCCTTTCTTAGTAACTTGTCATCTTACCAGCAATGTTGTCGTATTTAACATAATCAGCCTATAATGTGGGAACATTATAGGCCTGTGTCCCAACAATGGGAACTGCTGGGACACAGGCCTCCTCTGTGTGAGAAGGAGTGGGCCGTAATCCACCACACGGGCCCAGTGCGGGTTGGTAGATGTCACATGTCTTAAAATGTTTGGTTCTAGGACATGCCGGTTTCCTCACGATGTTTGGTTTTGTTGTATTTCGGAATTTTATTTATTAGGTATTGATTTATTTATATGTATACTTTATTGTACACCAAAAAATACATAACAAACACTACAAAATATACAATGGGCGGCCTTATCGCTTTCTGCGATCTATTCCAGGCAACCTTGGAATGGACAGTGATTTGCCTGGACATAAAGTAAGTAGGGCTGTTGTTTGTGCAAATAATAAGTATACAATATAATAGATATATACAAATCCTAAATAATATATACATAAATACATACAAACAAAATGTATAAGCAACAAAAATAAATGAAGACTATAGATAATTACAGTTAGGACAACAAGATCACAACAATCAAAAAGTTCCTTTATGAGTCTTTTTATCACGAGTAACGACTGCGCTCGTTTTTTTAAATTTTTCGCTTATTTCTGAAAAATCTTATTAACATAAAAAAGTCCTAAAGCTTTGGTTTCCTAAAAAAGCGATGAACGACAACACAGTAAAGGCTTCGGCAGACAGAGGCGATATCGCGGGCGCGACAAGCATATTGCTGCCTGAGCCTTAACGACTGTCCAAATATAGAGCGTTTTTTGACACCTTGATGACAAGTACTGGTGAAAATGACAGATTTTCATGTCGGCCGTTATAACTTATAAGGCGCGACTACGCCGACGACGACGACTACACGACCAAAGAATGAAATCAAAGCTTTACTGATTTGAGATTTAGTACCACATAACATACATACCATCACACCTGTAATCCCTAAATGCTTAGGCAGAGGCGTACAGTACACCCACGTTTCGCCAGTTATGTTTAAGTCCCATGTAATAGGGGGCGAGCTTATTGCCATCAACCGAGCAAAAATCTAGACTCCGGGCTGCTACTGAGAAATTCCTTTTGAAAACCCCAATAACACTGCCCGACCTGGAAATCGAACCCCGGACCTCGTGCTCAGTAGTAGCGCTTGCGACCGCTAGACCAACGAGATAGTCAGAGAGACGAGACGATAGAGAGAGGATTTAGTACCAAATACCAATTTATCACCTCTCAGTATTCATTGCATAAAACCAGTACAATATAAATTTTTATAAACATAAATTTTACCCAACACAAATTCTGATCACAAGAGGATCAGTTATCCGCATGTTTCTTCGCGCACGGAGGACGGACCTCTTATAATATAATCTTAAACCGATTTCCCAGCTTTCTCAGCTTCAATACACTCTAGATTGCCAAACAGCTTAGGGTAAGGAAATTACATCTTTTCAAGTCTTCCTCAGCTTCATAAAGGTTTTCATGGAAGATGTTGTCTCACTGTGTTTGACTGTTTGTGGATGAAACTTTCGCGCGTCTATGTGCGCCTAGTACTTTGGGTTTAATATGAAATTCTAATGACGGGTGTTTTAACTTTAAAAAGTTGCGTGAATAATATAAATCATAGGCAGTCATGTCATGAATTTATGGAGTCCTTATAAGTTGTGGCGGCATCTACTGCGCCACATGCGAACTAAGCAGCACACTGACGTCACGCAAAATCCTGCATCGCGCAAGCAGAGTTTACCGCGCAACTAGCATATATACAACATCCCGACTTCAACCGTCGGGCGGTTGCCCACCAGACACGATACCCGTCTGGTCGGATGATCCTCCCTTTTCTATGGAGGATGAGTAACTTTACACCCTGTTCCTCATGCCTCTATAAAGTCATCATCCGCCTAGCCTTTTCCTAACTATGTTTGCGTTAGCTTCCCGTCTAACCGGATGTCGCTGAATACCAGTATTTTACATGGAGCGACTGCCTATCTGACCTCCACAACCCAGTTATTGGATAACACGATACCCCTTGGTAAGACTGGTTGTCAAACTTTCGGACTTCTGACTACCCGTAACGACTGTAAAGATCTACAAATAACAGCCGGGACCAACGGCTTATCGTGCTTTCCGAGGCACAGAGGGGTCTTGGTATGTAAAGATGGTCCCACGTCCACGGACCAACCGCGGCAAGCGAAGCTTAACCTGATCGATCGACCCGTGCGGCTGTTATTACTTAGCCACAAGCCCTCTTATGGACTCCTTATAAATACAATAACAAAATACCTGATTTATAAAACAAGCAAACAGTAATATACACTTTCATCCCATTCCATCCTCCTGTACTCAACAAGTCGGGGTTTTACCACATCTGGGCGCTAACCACCAGATTATTTCTGATATAGAACAAAACAGACTTTGTATGCAATAATGTACCAGATAATTATACACATACACACATAATCTGCCTATAATTTTCCCACTGCTGGAACACAGGCCTCCTCTCTGTGAGTGGGCGGTAATCCACCACGCGGGCCCAGTGCGGGTTGGTAGATGTCACATGTCTTCGAATTTTTGGTTCTAGGACATGCCGGTTTCCTCACGATGTTTTCCTTCACCGTTTTGAGAGCAGTGGTAATGAAATAATTTACACAGAATAAAGCGCCTGTCCGGGTTCGAACCTACGACCTACAAAAAACGTAAGTCGGCCGTTACCACTGGGCCACCACTGCTCTAGCACTGCTACAGATATACTAGAACTAATTACAAAAGTGTTGACCGAAAAATTTACATTTACATATTTCTATTTACATATTGCAAGTATCTTGCCTGTGCCTTACAATTAAATTACAAGCAACAAATGACATGCATCAACCCTGTTATTAATCAAGCTTCAATTTACTCTTTTTTTAAACCTTTAAGAAAACCCTTTACACGAGTCGATTTTAAAACATTTTGTTCCGTACTTTACATTTTCAGTGACGTGACGTAAGTATTGATTGCACTACAGTGCATACATTTATCACCTTATCTTTTATCCTTATCTGCTGTCGCGAATTCAGAATAGATGTATTCGGTTCACACGGGAATCCTTCGTTCCCTAGGTAATGTTGCTAAATGGGGGAATGGATGGGGTCTTCGTCCTGCTAATCAAATAGAATTCGGGACACCTGCCACCTGTACAATTCGTCAAGTATGAAAAAACACTAGATTCTTGTTGACTTGATGATTGTGTGGTTATTTCTGGGGGATATGGTTTCCTTGTAGTTATAATGATATATTCTGCTATAAGCTTTTGCAGATTCTTTTGCAACCTTAACCTTAAGGGAAACTTTTACTAACTTTTATTAGAATTACCTGTGAGTGTCTTCGTAGAAAAAAAAACATGTTCCCCTTACATTCCAACTGCAAATGTAAGTTTGTACGCACAATGTTGAGTGATTTGCCATGTTACTTTAAGACCGTAGACTTCTTATAGGTTTTCGTGCAGTCTATAAGTATAGAACTATTCTCTGTATTTTTTTCAAATTCTAGTTTCGGAGATAAAGTGGGGTAAATTTTTGGTCAATTTTCATAAATTTTCTGTAATAACTTTAAAACTAATTATTTTAATATTATAAAAAAAATATATTCTCAAGTCCAAGACACAACAAGTACAAGACAAGTACAAGTCCTTTCATTTGATTTATGTCACCCGGTACAGTTTGCAATACTTTTTTTTTCTAATTTCCCCCCAAAAGTGAACTACATAAGCAAAATTCATTTATTTATGTTACACGTTCGTGTTTGGGTCACAAAAATTCATATTTGTAGCATCGGTCCAGGAGATACGGAGCAAATCGACTGTGACAGAGGGGCAGGCAGACAGACAGACACGAGTGATCGTATAAAGGTTCCGTTTTCCTTTTGAGGTACGGAACCCTAAAAATAAAAGTTTAATTTCATTCAGTATACCATATATATATACATAGGTTTTATCATTTTGCTTAAGATGGTTTACGTCAGACTCCTACTGACTTAATTCTAGCCTTTCTCAACCCTATGCTGATGATCGGGAATCCTTGCGAAGTCCTCCTATACCCACTGTATTAATCACAATACTGTGCATTCCTCTTCCAGGCCCGGCAAGACACTGCCTTTCCCCTGTTTCACCCAATCAAAAAGTCTAATTAGTAATTATTTTTGTTACAGGACATACACGATCAACGACTGGACGCTCGTGTAGACTCGATGATAAAAGAGGGTCTCATAAAGGAGCTCCTGGACTTCCACGATAAACACAACAAGCAAAGGATACAGGATGGAATGTTAGTATACATACATACATAAACTTACGCCTTCTTCCCATGGGGGTAGGCAGAAACTATAGAACGCCACCTGCTACGCTCCTTACATACTCCTTTTGCTTCGTTTACGTTCATACATCTGGTCATACACGCACGTCGGTTGCGAGTACTACGAGTACGCACCTGACCTTTTTGAAGAACATCACCAATAAGGACACTATATGTATGTATGTTTCTTTGTACGAGCACAAAATTTTTGCAACAACTAATATACCACTAATGTTATTGAAAAGGGTATATTTACCATGCATTTTGTTTTTTTAAAACAAGGTAAAAAAAATATGAGTAAACATTTATAGGCCAGCTAGAAAAAATAACTAATAGATTTTAATTGGCATAGGTAACGCTGCAGCCTAATTTTGTGATAAGAACGTGGTCCCAGGTGCTCCATCAATCCCTACCTCAATTACACTGGTGGAAATCTAAAAGTGAGCAATTTACTGCATTTTGAGGAGCTATATTGCCCATCACGCCGAAGACCCTCATAAGATCTTCGCCAAATTTCAATGGGACCAAGTTACTGCTTTTCAAATAAAAAATAACCGTCGAAATCGGCTCTCATAAGTCCGAGATATCCAGTAGCTCCTTTTTGCCCCTTTTTGGAGGAAGTACCCCTCCAATCAAAAATCCCTGACGACAAAAATATCTATAAAGTCGTACAACCTGTATACCTAGTTCCGTCCAGAAAGTTTGTAAAATATGACCTGTAAGGAGCAGCTACAAATTGACAGAGGAAAGTAAATTTTGCCAGACTTGAAGCAGATATCTAATGTATTTTAGGAACTACAAGTTTTTGTAAGGAAATGTCAAGGGAGATGCGTAGGTTTGGGATCATCAAACTACAGTTTTCCTGGGTCAGTAGCTGGATAGAACTTGCCAACACAAGTTTTTAAACTTAAAAAAAACTTAACAAATGCTGACTAGCGGTTAGTTTATATAACTAAACAGACAGACGTGCTGCTGGGGAGTTTGTTCCACCACTTCTTCTTCCCAGCTAAAGCACTAGGAAGTGGTGACGGGCGGGCATTTTTGGGGGACTGTCTTATGTAACTTTGACGTTTGAAAAGTGCTGATTTTCAGCCTAGTTTGAATAAATGACTTTTGATTTTGATTTGATTTTGATTTTGGTTGGTTAAGACGCTGACAACAGCTAAACCGCACTGTTAGTCTGCATAGAAAAGAAAGAGAAGCGCGATGAGACAACGCTTGTATTTTTTTGCAAAATATGAAGCAATCAAAAATAAAAAAAAAAACAGATTATTAAAAAAAAAATATTTAATATAGATATTTTGGATTGGAACTCAAAGTAAAAGGTTAGTTTAACGTTAGTTTGTATCGAGACTTTTTGTTCAAAACGTGTTTTGGTAACAACCAAGTTCTGAGAAATATGTTATTTGGCAATATTTTTTCTTAAGACAAGCCTACTTTGGTCATTTGCCTCTTGTCAGCGCCTTAAGGATTTTTTTAAGGAAATCGCACTCTCAAATCACTTACGTAATTCTATTTACCTAAAAATATGCGTCTCATTTATGGAAAATTCTAACATTAAAAAAACTCTTTATTAAGTCTCGTGCAGACTGGGGCAATATCGCGGGCGCGACATGCATATATCGCACCCGCGATTTTGCGCTAGCATGCACGAGCCTTTATTTAAAAGCAAAAACCATCAGACAGTGAAGTCTGTCGGTCGACACTTAATTTACAAAAAAACAAAGGGCATTCGAACCACACAAATTATCCGTGAAATTAAATGGCGCTAAGCGAAATATTTTGTTAGGAAGAAACGTGAAATTGACAGGAAACTCTTCTTTAGAATGTGACCAGCATGACCTGACGTGGCGAGTTACGGAACTAAATTGAAATATGGTACTGAATTCGATGTTTGCCAAAGCAAGTGTCGCCACCCTGGGGCAAATTAAACTGGACACTGTAATATTTGCGTAATTATGTGTTTAATAAGTTTTATAGCCGTCTTGACTCCTTGAATGGCTTTCAAAGCTTTATATTCGATAACGGCTTCAATGAACTCGACTCCTAAACTTTCACTGAAAAGTGAGTCTGATTAGATGGTGGTAAAGAATAAAGGCTCATGCAGACTAGCACGTTATCACGGGCGCGACTGGCAGCAATATGCCGGTCGCGCCCGCGATATCGCCCCAGTTTTTTTTTGGGTGGGAAGTCATCAAATAACTTCTCCCGCTCTGGGAGGAGCGAGAGGGTGTGTCTCTTACTGACTAAAACCCACCCGTATTCCTTCCATTGCCTATGTTGCCAGGGGCCTCGGTAATCCTTTTGTACCTTCCCGCGACCCCGGCAGGCATCGGCCCTGTGGCAGGCAATGGAGTTACACTTGTGCTGACGACATCTCTTTGAGGCGCGCGTGGAGTACAACGCGCCGTCGACCCGGGCCTGGTCCTTAGCGGACGGTGAGCTACCCATTGCTCACCGTCCGCAAGCCCGCATCGCCCCAGTCTGCGGTAGCATTAAAGAGTGAAAATAATAGGCATTTAAAATAATAATCAGGTCAATTTAAGTTAAGCTCGACCCCTATTACATGGGACTTGAACATAACCGGCGAAATGTAGGTGTACTATAGGTAGGCTCTGCCTAACCCTTCGGGGAATACAGGCGTCATGTTATGTTATTTAATTTGAAAGATGACAGTATTTCGCAATTTCATATTCTGAAACATTACTCCAGCATAAATACAGTCAGGGAAATGAATTGCTTATCAAATTGATACACTACGTCAATTTTCCGTGTAACAGCCATTTCCCACATCTGTCAAAGAATGATAGTGGGATTTGAATTTAGTCAATTTCCTGAACAATTAGTCCCTGACTTTCCTTTTTTACCCGACTGCCACAGAAGGAGGGTAATGTTTTTCGAGAGTATATGTATGTATGTATGTCTATTTATTTGGCACGCTCTGTAGCCTAAACGGCTTGATGGATTTTAACATATATGAGGTGTCGTTATATTCGTCTTAATTGTGGGAGTGACGAAGGCTATATAATATTTATATATTACATCTGCAGATATAAAAAAAGGAAGTGAAGGTTTTTTAAAAATAAATTGTAACACAATTAAATTGGTATCAAACAAAAATTCTGCAAAAACACATAACTGAAAAGGAAAAACAAGCATTATAATCTATAGAATTTCGGTATCGCCGGCAGTCGGGTTTTTTGTTTTGTTTAAAATAATTTATTTATTATAAAGCTCTAGCCTGGTGGCGTTTTTTCCATCATCTTTCGGTAGCGGTAAACGGGTAATCATTTACCCATACTAACCCTTACAGCGAAACCGCCCCACCGCCACCAAAAAAATTATCTGTTGTTTGATCAAGACTTGCGGTTGCGTGTCCATGTGGCAACAACGGGCCCACCTCACTCTAGCCTATAAATAACCGACCACACTAAAACTTCATACAGTCGCAATACGATATAGAGGTACAGTCGCCAGCACGACAGGTACTAAACTGTCAAATTTCTCCAAATGATTTTAAGCCTTATAATGTTGGTGGTTAAGACGCTGACAACACCTAAACCGCGGTCACTGTCAGATTGCATAGAAAAGAAAGAGAAGCGCGACGACACAACGCTTGTAATTTATTGTAAAATATGAAGCAATTATCTATTTACTCAAAATTGAGTTGAGTAACCGAAAGTAAAAAGCAACCAAGTTTTGCATTCAAATAAGACGTTCTTGTTATTAATTACATACGTAACGCATGTTGATATTTAATACAGATATTCTGGATTAGAACTCAAGGTAAGAGGTTAGTTTAACGTTAGTTTGTATCGAGATTTGTTTTCAAAACGTGTTTTGGTAACAACCAAGTTCTGTGAAAATACGTTCAAAATGAACATATATTTTTTCCGCTACCACAATCTATACAGATTTGCCATTTTTTTTTCTTAAGAGAAGCCTATTTTGGTCAACTGGGTCTTTTCAGCGCCTGTTCAAAATCGGATGAGAATATTTGACAGTTTGTGGTGACTTGATATGCTGGCGACTGTACAACGGGCACTGCAAAATGCGGCTTTACCTTAAAACGAAGAATACTACTATACAACACAAAACATATCTTAATATCATGCCTCTAATCCCGGAAGGGTTAGACAGAGCAGTACCTATAGCACACTCCCATTTCGCCTGTTATGTTTAAGTCCCATGTAATAGGCGGCGAGGGGCGAGCCTATTGCCATCAACCGGGCCTAAATCCAGAGATTTATTCATAAACAATTCACATTGTGTTGAATACAGGCTACATGCAATCTACATACACATACAAAAAAAAAATACAAAATAAATCTATGAATTATTAGATAAAGCAAAGTTCAAATAAAGTGTCAAACAGTTTCAAATCTAATGTCAAACAGTTTTAAGTATAATGTCAAAATATATATTAAATTTCGGCAAATTATGCTAAATTATATACCTAATGTCAAAAGATTAAAAACAGAACAGAGAAAAATAAAATATTATAATTCATTTATTATTGTCTGACATTAATTCCGATACAGACATTAGACTCCGGGCTACTACTGAGAAATTCCTGATGGAAAAACCCAATACCACTTGGCCCAACCTGGGAATCGAACCTAGGACCTCGTGCTCAACAGTAGCGCTTGCGACGACTAGACCAACAAGACAGTCGAAAGTTCTCAACAGGCAGGCGCTAGGCTACCGATACTTGCTAAAATCGCCCCAGCATTATAGTTTCAATTTTCATTTAGTTCCATACGCAACAAATCAGCAAAGCTAAACCACAATAATAAAACTTTACGTGTTGCCAACTTCTTGACAGTTACAAAAATACCAACGCACCTCCGCGGTACATGAGCAAGTCTATGGTATTAAAAAAAAGTTGTACAAAAACAAATATGGCGTTCGCGGGCAATGTCCTGAGTGTCATCTGCTGTGCGGACGGTGCGGTGCTGTGGTCGCGTACTACGCACAGGGTCGTGTTACATGGCCGAGCCTATTTTACTACGATCCCATTGTTTGGTACTTTGCAATGTATTAAGGGAAATTCTGTCTTAAAAAAAATGCCAGGTGCACCCTACTCTAACTAGAGCAGGTTTGGGCAACTCCCAAACTATTTTGGGCAAGAGACCCCTTTTTCAAGACGAACTAATAGACCCCAATTTTTTTCATCTTGTACGAACTTGTGCACGCTTATCGACTTGATGAGTTTTTTAAAAGTACAATTATACTTCCTACTAAAATATTAGTCATTCTTTTAACAAGTTGGTACACGCAACACAACTTATACAGTATCTTGAAAGTTTCGAATAAGAACGTGTGTTAGTTAATAGGAGTCGATTTTTAGAACTCGCCGACCCCCAAAATCAGTTTTCGTTTGAGTTGACCTCAAGGGATCGATATCGACCGGTTTGGGAATCCCTGCTCTAGAGTATTAGTATACATATTGAACCCATAATCTGTTACCAATCAATGGCGAATTTCACCAATACAACTGGCCGCGATCAGCAATCTAATCCGCGTTCAAGAACTGTCAGCGCCATCATTGTTGGAGAATATTGACTCTTGAACGTGGTTTAGAAATTCAGTTTCGTTGGTGAAACTCGTCCTTAATTGCTTTTCTCTCTCAGGAATTTAAAATTAGGCCCTTTAATTAAATAGTCTTGCGACGGGCAGACAGACACATTTACATACATGGAGTTTTGCAGCTACCCTTTTTTTTTCGCTGGGATTTTATCAAATAACTTCTCCCGCTCTGGGCGGAACGGGAGGGTGTGTCAGACTCTTACTGACTAAAACCCACCAATATTCCTCCCGTTGCCTGTGTTGCCAGTGGCTTCGGTATCCCTTTCGGACTTTCCCGCGACCCCAGCAGGCACCGGCCCTAATGGACCCCTACACTTTTGCTGACATCTCTTTGAGGCGCGCGTGAAACACAACGTGCCGTCGACCCGGGCCTGGTCCTTATCGGCCAGCTACCCATTTCTCACCGTCCGCAAGCCCGCGCCTACGGTCAAACTCAAACTCAAACACAAAGCATTTATTTCAAATAAACCAAATACAGGCACTTTTGAATTGTCAAGGGGTCGGTCAGTCAGAAAGATGAAGCTAGTTGCCCATTCCTAAGCGTAGTAGGACTCTCTTTTAAATTAAAATATTGTTACAAAAAGGTGGCCGGGAATCGGCCTGGGATTCCCGACGCCCATTGAATCTCTGCCTAAGATGAATTCCTATTCTAAATGAACCTACTATAAGGACATGGCGGTGCTCAGCCCAAGCCGGGCAGACCTCCACCGTGTCCTCCGGGCGATCCACACAGTGGTGACACCCGGGCGTTTCCTCCCGCCTTATCCGACACAGGAACCTCTCGAAACTGCGTGTCCCGTGAGGACCTGCGTCAGGCGGAAGGTGAGGACGCCATAGCACCTCTCTAGCCACTCCTCAAAGAGGGGACTTATCGCCGCAATTGTGACGTGCCCAGCACTGGGTTGCGACAATCAAACTCTCCATGTCGCCATGAGATCCCGCCGGTGCTCTGTCCGCTTGCAGCTAGCCTTGGCTTCATGACTGTATTTATTTTTAGCTAAAAAGGCACATAGTTTTACCGATCTTTTTTTTTCAGCCTGTTATAACAAGGAAGGACTCCAATAATCTAGAAACAGCTTTAACAACATCTATCATGTACCTACTTTCATGATTGATAAACTTTTTTATTTAATTGAAAATCCGTTGAACAAAAAACTAATATTTCCGATTGATTCTTTTTTAACGCAGTGTGTAATTGATATCCAATCTTCCGGGACTAATGAACTTTCGTTTTTCTGATTTTCAAAGTGAAAGTTGTTTCTGGTTACACTCTCCCATTTCAATGGATATTACCAGAGCCTACCAAGGGTATTTTTCTTCTTTATAGAAAGAAGACAAAATATTTTCTTGTCTCAAACACGTGCATATAAATAATCCTTCCTTGGCAGTCAGGTAAAAAAATAAAGTAACTCGAAAAAAGCATGCTTCGGAGTAAGCAGGCTTACATTCGGTTTCTGAAAAGATGATCGACGAGATCGACGCAAACATTAACAGGCTGACAAATCGAAATTGACCAAAATAACATCGGCCGTAACCAATCGGTCGGTCGATCGGTTCGACCAATCGAATCTTTGACATCAGGTTTCAACAGATTAATATTAACAGGCTTTTAGAAACCTGTGGATAATTAGGTATTTTAATTGCAAGTATCAAGACTAGTTAATTAAAGGGAGCCGCGTAAGCGAGGGACGGTAAACAGTGAACACCAACCAACAAGCGATGGCATGTGAGCCAACTTATTACCCCTTCATAGGATCTTGGCCCGGAGACGAATCAGTGACTATGACAATAATGGCTGTGGAAACCAGGATTCAATAAGCATATATAATAAGCTGCGTTGTAGTCTAGTGGAATAGTAGTTTATGAAACTGTTGCATAATGACATGCGTGCATGCGCTAAAGCGGGCGCTGCCACAGACAAGGATTGCACAGAGATTGGAATCAAAACTTTTTTGTAATGCTATAAAAATGGTGCGAACCACCTAAGTGGAACCCTTAGGCGGTTCGCGCCATTTTTTTTTTTTTTTAATTGGTGGAAACTCCTTGGTGATATTAACTTCTTGGATTTGCCTGTATTGATTAAAATAATGTTTTATAACAATATTTTGTTAGAGAAAAACTGTTATGAAGGCTCGTGCAGACTGGCGCGATATTGTGGGCGCGACAGACAGCGCAACGCGAAGCGCGGCAGTTTCCGTGAAGTTTTTTATAGAAATTGTGCTATTAGTTTCGCTTCGCGCCTGTCTGCGGGAGCCTTTATATGATTCTATTTTTACATTTTGGTATTGTGTTTTTAAAGTATGTCAGTATAAACTCGTTTTGAAGTTTATAATTCATATTTTACGTTTTGAAATCAGAAAAAGATAATTCTGTTGTTGTAGGAACAACGCACTACTTTATAAAGATAATTCTGTTGTTGTAGGAACAACGCACTACTTTATAAAGATAATTCTGTTGTTGTAGGAACAACGCACTACTTTATAAAGATAATTCTGTTGTGGTAGGAACAACACACTACTTTATAAAGATAATTCTGTTGTTGTAGGAACAACGCACTACTTTATAAAGATAATTCTGTTGTGGTAGGAACAACACACTACTTTATAAAGATAATTCTGTTGTTGTAGGAACAATGAACTACATGGGACACCGCTGGTTTTCTATTTCAAATAAAATTACCAATAATAATTAATAACCGTGAATCCCAACTCATCGTATGATGTTAAGATGCAATATTAGATTTGTGTTACAAATAAAGCTCCAATTTTCCTGAATCGAGCTTTAGCTCAATAGAAATTGAGAATGACCTGTTATTACATACCCGTTCACATACATGTATACGAGTACCTACGCATGCATTTGCGGGTAATTGCGTAACAAACTATCAATAGAAATGGGTTTCATTTTGACAGTTCTACAAAGTTCATCGCGTTATTTACGTTGTAGAGCAGATTTTTTTTCGAACATATGAAGCAATGGTTTAGCAATATACTTCAAAATTATTCAGATTCTGATTGATAGCGTTTTCAGGGTACTGCTCTTACTGTATTAAAATTCATCGAGGGTGAACTATTAAGACGCTGACAACACCTAAACCGCGGTCACTGTCAGATTGCATAGAAAAGAAAGAGAAGCGCGACGACAAAACGCTTGTAATTTATTGCAAAATATGAAGTAATTATCTATTTACTCAGAATTGAGTTGAGTAATCGAAAATAAAAAACAACTAAGTTCTGCATTAGAATAAGACGTACTAGTTATTAATTAAATACGTAATTTATGTTGATATTTAATACATATATTTTGGATTAGAACTCAAGGTAAGGTTAGTTTAACGTTAGTTTGTATCGAGATTTTTTTTTCAAAACATGTTTTGGTGACAACCAAGTTCTGGGAAATATATTCAAAATTAACATATATTTTTTTCCGCTACCACAAACTATACAGATTTGGCAATTTTCTTTCTTAAGAGAAGCCTATTTTGGTCAATTGGGTCTTGTCAGCGCCTTAACCCAACAACCAAGTACCTAATACGGGTTAATACAGAGTGATATATCAAAATTGTGCATAAACCAGGTATACATTTATCCCAAAACCACACCCATTTAACCCTTTTGTGTAGCATAGGAAGACACGTAACCAACTACCGGGAGTTCTTTCATTTCTCATGGAAAACGATGGCACCACGGAAATAAAACAGACATTTTGAATCTGACGAAAAAACAATCTTTGTCGAACTTAGATTGCAGGTTCAAAACCAAACACAAAATATTTTATTTCACATAAACCTACATGGGCACTTATGAAACGTCAGTAGCTAGGTGCACGGTTCCGACTGGCCGTTTCCTATGGAGAAGAGCCGGCAAAAAACTCCACGGTTACTCTTTAAAAATAATTGGCTTTTACAGTGTTAATAGGTATGGTAGGACAGTGTAGGCCTGTCAACAAGTTCAAAGGCCAAACCATGTAACTTTTTAAATATCGTGTGTAATTTTTTTTTTTAGTTATAGAGACGATCCCATTCCCCTTAAACTTAAGGGGAAAATATATAAAACAAGTATTAGACATGCTGCTGTCTTTTATGTCTTGTATGTTGTGCCATAAAAGGTATGAATGAAAGGCATGTAGCTGAGATGAGAATGCTAAGAGGGATGTGTTGTGTGACACGAATGGATAGAATAAGAAATGAAATGAATACACAAGAGGAAGTCTGAAAGTGGCACCGGTGACTGAAAAGTTGTGCGGAAATCGGTTGTCATGGTATGGGCGAATTATTCCGATCTGTCACCCCGCTTTGTCCCCTTAGGGTGACAGATAGGAAAAAAAAGTTTGATCTGTCCCCCTGTTAGCAATGAGGGGTCAGTTCGAACTTTATTCACTCCTTAACGGTTTCATCTGTCCCCCTATCACTGACAGGGGGACAGATGAAACTTTTTATTCCTGTTTGTCCCCCACAGAATTTAATATATTAATTCTTAAAACTAATGCCACACATACTGCAACATTACATTAAATTAAAGACTAGTGGTTTAGGTAACCTAACCTAACCTCAAAACACTTGTCGATTAAAAGGCGTAGTATGAGGCCCGCTTCGCGGGCCTCTAGGGTTTAAAAAAAAATAACCTCGAAGGGGATGGCGGGGTCTGAGTTCGCTCGCTCCGCTCGCTCACTAGACCCCGCCATCCCCTTCGAACCTAACCTATCCGAGTGGGGGTGCCCCAAGTCCCGAGCTCGCTTCGCTCGCTCTTGCATCCTAAATTCTCCTAAAAATTCCTAAATTCTTGCGTCCTAAGTTCTGTGGGGGTCAAACAGGAATAAAAAGTTTCATCTGTCCCCCTGTCAGTGATAGGGGGACAGATGAAACCGTTAAGGAGTGAATAAAGTTCGAACTGTCCCCTCATTGCTAACAGGGGGACAGATCAAACTTTTTTTTCCTATCTGTCACCCTAAGGGGACAAAGCGGGGTGACAGATCGGAATAATCTGTATGGGCATGTGATGCGGAGGAATGAGGAAAATGTCGTGAGAAAATCCTTGAGTATGCATGTCGATGGCTATAAGAGTAGAGGAAGACCAAAGAAACGATGGATGGACTGCGTGAAAGGTGATATGGCTAGAAAGCGGGTGACTCGAGATGACAACTAATAGAGAAGGATGGAAGAAAGGGACATATTGCGCCGACCACAAATAAATTGGGATAAGGGCAGGAGAATGATGATTTAGAGGTAATTACGAATTAATTAATGAAAATATCAATATAATACCTTAACTTACCTTTTTTTTAGTATTGCATATCGGTCTTAAACTAAATTAAAACAATGTATCGTGCCAGAAGAAAATACTCAGTGAACAAGCCTAGTGAACATTCTTTTTTTATTTTTTATTATTCTTAAATTTTATTAGAGGCTTTTAGAACAGTGGCATGTCAGCCTTATCATAACTTTAACTATTCTAAACTACTTCTACAAATATAATGTACATTAGCCATGTCGAAACAAATCAGTAGTCGGTTTAGTATCTCATGTGCATGAAGGCCGCGCTAAGACAGTAACATAAGGACCAATATCATATTCAGTTACTTTTATCCTACTCAACAGTCTCTCTTTCCTTCTTTGTCTTAATACACTCCATAAGTAGATAGTGAACATCTCCAACCTTTCCGCATGTTTCACAATTGGGAGAACTCATCTTATTCATCAAACTTATTCATCGAATTTATTCATCAAATAACCAAATGCCTAGTTTTCCTTTTCTTCACGCAACGATGTCTTTGCCAAGGTACTCCCTTTCTTCTCCTAAAATTGTTTGTCCGAAAATCATCATCCATAACACGTTTGCTATAAACTTCAGTAACCATAATGTTCAAAATTTTGTTTTACATAATTATCTTTACTTCTAGAACTATTCTGTCATAATACCGAGTACTATAGTGGTGCCGATTCCCTTGTTCACAAACTAAACTAAATTTAAGTTCAGTGCATCTTCTTCTTTCTATTTCATTAAGAAAAGGACAGAGGATAAATTTTAGTTTAGTCCTGTCAAATTAATCAACGCTTGACGTAAATTGACGTAATTTTAGTTGGCAAGTTTTGAATCACGTCTAAACTTGTATGGAGTAGTGACAGGCGCTGATTAATTTGACAGGACAAAACTAAAATTTATTTTCTGTCCTTTTCTTAATGAAATAGAAAGAAAAAGATGCACTGTACTTAAATTTAGTTTAGTTTGTGAACAAGGGAATCGGTCCCAATATCTAATCGAATCTCCTAATTTTGCATATAATAAAGTCATATGTCCTAAGTATTGTATTATATAATGTGTATTATTCCGAATGCTCATTTATAATAAAATTGTTTGCTGCATTTGCTAAAAATTTGGTTTTAGTAACAGAAACGAATTGCTGTAAATCCGACTCCACGCCGTCTTGTATGCCCTACCCCTAGAGTGTAATTTCGAATTGCGTAGGCGCGGAGGGGCGAGGCGGCCCGCGAGCTGAGGAGCAGGTGGTTGTATAGCTTGCCGCCGCGGCTGAGGCTGGCGGCAAGACGAAGCTGCGGTTGTGGGCGTTAAACCATCTGCGACGATAAGCTCGCGTGGGACCGCCGGAGCCGTGATAGAAACCATGCTTGCTGCATGTTGCATGCTTGCTGCATGTTGCATGCTCGCTTGCATGCTGCATGCTTGCTTGCGTTCTCAATATGAAAATCAATTGTGCAACATAAAATGCAGAACCACTTTGATGAAAAAGAGCTTTTTTGGGCAAGTTATCATTTGGGCAAATGATGATTAGGAGAAAAAAAAATATGGCACTTTAGATTATGGATAAAAAAGTTAGGGAACACAATAGAGAACCTTTTGCCAAGCTTACGAGAACAGTTTTCACCGTGGACGTTTTATTTTATACTTCTTTACACCCAAAAACTACTAAGTACATACATACAACCAGGCAATCACTTCCAGTAACTCTAACCCCTGGTGAACTTATAGGTCTTCATCTAGTCTGCGTAATGAACCCATTACGCGCACGTAATACGTCACCCTAGTACCAACTACCCTTTAACCTACTTCAGCAGTCCTACCCTTTGAATGAGGGCACTGGAGCTGTTAGTGACCCTTCTTCAAATGTTTCTATGAAGTTCCTATGAAGCACGGCCTATAGTTTCTTGGTAATTAAGGCGCAGATATATGATTTTAGTGACTTTTAAATCTGTTATTAGGTACGCTCTTAATTTAATGCAAGTACATTATGCAAAAAATGTATGCTAAACTAGAACGCATACACATCAATTCCATTTGTGAATATTTAAGTATTGTATTGAAATACTTTATGAAATAAATTCACGAAGTAATGGCTACCCAAAGCATAAAAAAACGATAATACTTTTAAACTACTTATGATATTTCATGATATTTTTGTATGAACAGACAATTTTTTTATCTATAATTACATCAGTGTATTCATATTTTCGTTACTAAAAATAAATAAGTATTCCCTATGAAACCGAAAGGCTGCGCGGCGTGAGCGCGACGGACAAAATGTATGGCCACGGTCAACGGCCAAGCTACGACACTACCTACTCTCTAACTGCTCTTTACTTTATAGTGCTCAATTGACACTAGATTGAAACTTTTTTTTTGGGTGAGAAATTATCAAATAACTTCTCCTGCTCTGGGCGGAGCGGGAGCGTGTGTCAGACTCTTACTGACTAAAACCCACCCGTATTCCTTCCTGTTGCCTGTGTTGCGGGGGCCTCGGTGACCCATATGTACCTTCCCGCGACCCCAGCAGGGGACCCCTACACTTGTGCTCACGACATCTCTCTGAGGCGCGCGTGGAACACAACGCGCCGTCGACCCGTGCCTGGTCTTTACCGGTCGGCAAGCTACCCATTGCTCACCGTCCGCAAGCCCGCGCCTACGGTGGCCGGAAATCCGACTAGATTGACACTTGGACTAGTTTTTGCCCGCAACTTCGGCTGCGTATATTTTGTATTTTATCATTGTTTAATATAAATATTCTGAATTGAAAGTACCTTACTTCTCCAGGTCCCAAGGTATCTGTCAAGTTCCAACATTTAGACAGCTATAATAGTTCATAAGTCGTGTGTATACTAACGGCCGAACCCAATAAACTATCAATCACCAGTTTTCGCATACTGGAGATAGAAAAACCTATCAATCTATTGTTTTAACGTCCCAATAATCTATCAGAGATCAAGCAATGTTACCGGCCCACGCTATCTATCGATGGGAGGGTCTATCGCTTACTACGGGTAACTATTTGTATGAAAAAGCCAAAGTAAGCGTCCCAATAACGACAGCTATTTGTTTAACAGGACATTTACTAAAGATGACAGATTGGTCTATCCCCGAATTGCAAGGATAAACGTATCCATCTAAGCATTGTTTACATTAATAAAAAAATAACACTTTATAAATAATGTTATAAAACATGTCCGATACAATTGAAAATACGTTAACCGGAAATAATTTTGAAATGGTAACCGAAGTTATCGACTCGGTAAGTGATTGTGGGGTCCAATCACTTAGTTCACAGAGAACTTAATTAAAAATAACGCATGGACCATAAGAGGAAATTCAGTTGTTATTAATTTAAATAAAACAGCAGGGAGTAATTTAATCACTGAAATATATCATAAAAAGGTAAGCAGATGTGGTGACTCGTATGTCAAACTTTCAATTACGTTTCATTACTCCTGGCCAGCGTTTTTCATTATTCAGCAAAATGCAGTCAAAACTTGTACCATGTACTTACAGAGTTTTAATTTAATATGTATAAATTATAACTTAATCCAGTCATTCATTAAGAATTAAGAAATAAAGTAACTTTTATAGTAAGGCTAATATGTACGTTGTTTTTAAGGTTCCGTAGTAAACAAGGAACCCTTATAGTTTCGCCATGTCCGTCTGTCTGTCTGTCTGTCTGTCCCCGCTGTACGTCAGAGATGCTTACTACTAGAAAGCTGTAATTTAACATAGGTATACATATTAATCACGCCGACAAAGTGCTGAAATAAAATCTTGGTTTTTTTTTATGTACCTACCTCGCTTGCACGTAATGTGAGGATGATATTTTTTTTTCTCGTCTAAACCATGGTGTGGGGTATCGTAGGATAGGCCGTTTAAAATATTGCGGGTCTGTGAACACAACTTTTCGATTCAATGATCCGCTTGCGTAATATTAAGCAATAAAGTGCTAATTTTTGTTAGAGTCAAGTGTGTCCACCCCTGCCAGCTAAATGGTTGTTTATGGAGATGTGAAAAAAATCTTGGCAGTAGTGTATTTAATGAAATTAAAAGGAAAACTATCACAGCTAAGTGGGCTTTACAAGTTAACGAGTAATAGTCGACCAACTTAAATTTACAGTTGGAGAATTGACCGTGGCATATAATATATCGATGTATGGGAGAGCATGTTTTCAACTACAATGTTAAGTTTGTTTTTGGGATAAATTCATCCCAAGTTCCCAACTACAGAACCCTTCATTTTGCGACGTCCGACACGCACTTGGCCGGTTTTTTTTAAGTAAAAAATTACAACATCTAATGGAATGCACGGAAGGGCCAAGTAGAGAACCCATCTATTGTTTTCGTTAGATAGATGCCCTTTATCGATGATTATGAGACATCATTCAAGAATAAATGGAAATATACTAGAGATGCGCCGAATAGTGGTTTCACCGAATAACCGAATACCGAATAATATTCGGTTAAGTTCTTACCGAACCGAACATACTGCCGGATAATTCTGTTCCCCGTTCCATAGTTTTGCCGCGCAAACAAGTTTAAGGCTCCTACATACTGGCGCGACCTGTCGCGCGACGCGTCGCGTCACAAAGGCACCGCTTGTAGCGCTACACGCGGAGCCTTTATACACGCTAGATTTCCAAAGCGCCGCGCGCGAACGGAGTGAGTGGTATCTCGCCTCCCGCTGCCCGCTGCATCCCGCCACTGTCATTGCGTACGAAAACACAATACGGTTGCCAGATTTTAGTGCAGTTCTTTACTATTTGATTAAAATTTGGGTGTTTTGAAACATGATAAGTCGACGGAAAAAGTCGCGTGTGTGGGAGATCTTCAAAGATGTCGAAGATGATAATAAAATAGTGCGCTGTACGTTGTGCAACGCAGTGCTTTCCCGCGGGGACACTGGGCGGAATGCTTCTACAATTGGTATGAATTATCATATGAAGCATAAAATTCAATTTCAACAAGTTGCTTCGACATCGCCTAGGAGCAACAGCGCAGCGGATATGGTTCCGGCAATAGATCAATTAAACCGAATACATTCGGCATTTCAACCGAATGATTCGGCCGAATACGCATACCTCAGACTACCGAATACTGAATATAAAACGAATATTTGGCGCATTTCTAAAATATATCTACTGTCTATCAACAATAGCAATCTATATTTCACTGAACATAGGTCCTTGGGTTCGCCCGTTAGACACTATGTCCGAAATAAAAGTTTTTTGAAACCAGTTACATATTTACAAAACTGTATTTAAGTATTACAGTTTTGTAAATATGTAACTGATTTAAAAAAAACTTAAATTTTACTTTTACTTACTTTTACCTTACCTACAATATTACATTTGCAATATTGTTGTCAAATAACCCTTTGTTGGACCACAAATATTCGTTTCCACAATTGAATTGATTAAGTACTAGCTTGTTTAATTAACTCAATCACGACTATAAATGTAATGTAAACTGCAACTATTCTTGTAAGCCAAGATAACGTACAATTTATAAACGGATTTTGATCTTATCAGGCACTATTAACGTAGTAGCTGATTATCAATGAATCTGTGCCATTGATTAATGCACTCGTATTGATCCTAAATCGGAAATAGAACACTATTCGTCCTGACGTAAAACCTACGGGGGCTTAAAAAAGGGGGCGTAAAATGTATTACGTTAGGACTCAAAAGTATGACTGTATGACCAATGATATTATAAAGTAAAAATTTAAAAAACCCCCGACATAAACAAAAACCTCTAAAAAGTAAAATATACACGATTAGCCCACGTAATATTTTCATCCAAGCGTCGTCGTCACGTCGGGGACGGCTAATGAATATCTGTCTGTTTGGCGTCCCCCTCGACGACGCATAGATCAAAATATTACCTACAAGACTACAACTAATATTAAACTTAAAGGGCTAATACGTTTTTATTTTTTACTTATTAGAGGTTTTTGTTTGCCGGGTTTTTTTTAAATTTGACTTTTATTTCTTGATTTTAAACTTTACACATATATTACTAGTAGACAACCGAAAATCCGTCCGAATTTTATCGATTCGAGCCCAAACACAAGGTAGATGGCGTACACCGTTGAGGAGTTCTTCTGCGGAGTTGGGTGTCCTGGTGATGCCTGTGCGTCACGTCAAGGTTATCATACTTTTGTAATATCATTGAAAACGTGTCCCGTTGACAGGATTTCAAATTTCGAATCGATCAGACCTATGGAAGTTGTTTATATCTCTTTCTCAACTAGAAAAGAGGTTATGATCTTCAAACGGCTGAGCAGATTTTATTGAAACATAGCTAAGAACGCTCTCGATCAAGAAACCCTTCAACAAAACAAAAAAATAAAATCTGTTCATTCGTTCGGGAGCTATGATGCCACAGACAGACACAGATACACTACAAACTTTTAACATCCCTATTTTTAACCCCCGACGCAAAAACGACGGGGTGTTGTAAGTTTTTCGTCGGAGGTTAAACAGAGGTAGATAGGTTATACACACTCCACAAGTGGCACGTCAAAACTTGGCTAATTAGCCACATTTTCTTCTTCTTGTCTCTTTTTCGCTACGGATAACTACGACATGCCGTCCTACTTCCACGTGTCATCTAATAGTGTGATGTTGTGCCTATCTACGTCTTTTTACTTATAATATCATTGTGTATGACCAGCATTATGATCACAATGAACACAGTCGCTGATATTAGGCGTTGGAAGTTCCACTTTGAGTTTAGATTTGATTTTCAGCACATATACATTGGGTTTAGTCTATTCAAGAGGGCCTATAAAAGTGGCAATCTCTTTCAAAAAGTATTGTATTTTTTACAACGATTTATTAACAGTTTGACATAAGCTGTCGGTAGCTTATGTAAATTCAATACATTTTGGAATTTTGCATCATTGTTATCGCTAATAGAGAGAACATCACTTTGTCTACGATAACGAAGATGAGACCCACTGCTAATATCAGTCTCTTTTCTTTCAATCACGAAATTCTTAAAGCTTTCAAGGTGTAATTACACTAGGTAATTAACAATAATCATCAATTGGAATATATTCGTTGGAATGGTTCCCACGTTAAAGAGAATCAATTGATGTGTCACGATCCTGTACCACCAGTTTTTGAAGTCAAATATTTTTATTAAAAACTTTCGACAGGTAGACAAATTATGGATGAAGTTGTGCGAACATCATTATTGCTTTTCGGGTACCGTTCCTCAAAAGGAAAAAACGGAACCCTTATTCGTGGGTCTGTCTGTTCGCCTGTCACAGCAAATTAGCTCCGAATCTACTGGTCCGATTAATTTGAAATTTGTTACACATATGAATTTCTGTAAGCCAAATACGGACGTGTAACGTACATAAATGAATTTTGAATATGGGGGTCACTTTTGGGGGGCAAATTAGAAGATTTAAAAAAAAATGTTTTTTTTAATTATTTTAAAATAAATACTTTTAAAATTATTGAAGAAAATAAATGAAAATTGAACATTCCCGCCCCTTATCTCCGAAACTAAATAGCCTAAAATTTAAAAAAAAATATAGAAAATAGTTCTTTACTTTTGGATTACAGACAAACCTATAAGAAGTCTATGGTCTTAAAATAACATAGTAAATCTCTTAATATTGTGCGTAAAAAAATTCATTCACAGTTTCATTTGCAGTTGGAATGTATGAGGGAACATTTTTATCAACTACAGTGTTAAGTTTGTTTTTGGGATAAATTCTTCCCAACGACGGGACCCTTCATTGTGCGTGGTCCGACACGCACTTGGCCGGTTTTTGATTTTGGTTTCGGTTAAACCCTGTACTTCGAAGGTCGTGTTGCCGAAATATTATTAAATATTAATATCACTGGATTAAATATTATAGGTAGGTTACGCCTCGTTACTTTGACTTATAACATGACTGTAGTTGGTTGGTTAAGTTGTTAGTTTGTTTAGTTTAGTCAAGTTTAAATAATTATATAGCTAAATATATATACCGGAAAAAAAAACCAATGCGCAAATTTTGACAAATTAAACTTAGCCCGTCTTATTACAAAACAAGGATTATCTTCAGACCCAGGTTTAAATTATTGAGCCATTTTTTAATTTCGAACTTTATTCCGACTACGTTAAAGTTCTTAATGCCAAACTGTCAACTTAGTACCGGACTAAATAGTAAGTTTTGTATAAAGAACTGCATTTCAATCACAGTAACGTTCTTATTACAAAAACTAGCTCGATGGTTTAAACCATGTCAAAAGAAATCCTTGTTTTGTAATAACACCGTATGAGTTTTATTAAACATTTTTTTTTAATATGTCTTAGTACAAAAAAATTAAGTCATCGTTAACGGAAGATGTTTACTTTGGAACTGGTTTTATGGTGACTTGCCGGCCGGCGCGGATGTGCGGTGTAGCGGAACGCGCGAAGGTACCTAAACAGCTGTGCGCTATTACTGATACTCGACAACCAAAAAAAAATGCGCATTGATAATTTTTATTTCCTGTTTAAATAGTTTAAATTACGTCTTAAAAACTCAAGACCTATCCGCAAAAACAATCCCACACTCATAGATATAGGCAGTGGCGTGCAGTGGTTCTCCACAGAGGGTAGGCCATGCATACTGACACCAAAAAAAAAACTAATTCGCGCAACATCACAGCGCGGCTCCACATACAAGAACTCACCACATTATTCAAGGTTTATAAAACGATTTTCTAACGATGCAAACAGAAGAAAGATTCGGCCACCTCAAATATCATAACCAAGTGGGTGGGTGATAATTACAGAACACGTCACTTGCAAGATATCCGAAGTCATGAATTATCATACTTTTGGATAAATTCCCGTAATTCGGGCACACATCTACCTTTAGACACAACTTGAATCTTATCATTAAATGACAAGTGCGACTAACCTAACCTAACCAACACATTATCGGCGCAAACTTCACAACAGAACACCATTCTTAGGTAAGAAAAATAAAAAATTATGAAGTTTTTAATTACTTTTATAGGGCTTTTGCTATTCCTTACAATTTATAATTTATTGGAAGGTATAAATTCAACAATACCACCCTTTTTTTTTTTAATTGTCTCTAGTAGTCTGGTAGTCATGAAGGAAACTTCCCCGCAATTCGGGGAATTGACCAAAAATTGGGAACCCAGGTCTTCAATATTTTTCATTCATTAAAACTTCACTTTACACACAACCAATGAGGACCAAGCTCCTGCCACCGGAGTTACGCCCCTAATTTAAACCATTTCACTATTGTGTGCCGTTCATACACAGGAAAATATACACGAGTGTGCGTAAATTCATGAACGAAATATAGGCGAAACGAATCCTTGCCTCGCGTACGTAAGCTCCGTCGAACTGTGAGTCACGTGGCGTCTGCGACAAGTTGCTATAAGAGTTTTAACAGGAGTTTAACTTTTTTTGTAATATTTTGTGTTATTGTATTACATAGTTAAAATAAATGCATTTGGCGTTGTTGGTAGGGTAGGCTAGGCCTAATTGCCTCTATGGACGGCACGCCCCTGGATATAGGCTTCCAAAAATAGAGAACTATTGTTCTCTATTTTGTTGACAGATAATTATAATTTTTAATGTAATCATTAAAAATTATAATTATCTCCGTATTCATACTATTGGTGTACGAACCCGTGACTAAAATACACGTGTGCGATCAAAATATAGGAAATAAATCGAATAACTTTTGAAGGTTAAACGTCAGCGTGAAGCGAACAAGCCCGAGGTGAACGAACGATACCTAACAAACGTTACGTAATCAATGATCGGCCGCTAAATAATTATACCATCGACAAAAACTCCGCCACGAAATGGCGCGCAAATATTCATATTCCATTTTTAAATGTTCGGGTTTCTACGTTGATAGCTAGTTGCTTATTTATATCTTAATCATTTCTTCAGGGCCTCAAGTCTGCTATTACAATGGTGTCATAATGGTCTGTTCGGATCCTCATTAATGACGCCATTATATTAGTACATTACCAAACTTGTCAAAATCAACAATTATAAAATCAATGATAGAACATTCTGACACTATTGTAATAGCAGACTTGAGGCCCTGGTATATTGTTAGACTGCTTCGTGCAGTGTTTTGAATATAGTTGATATTAAATCTAAAACAAAATACACGTTACTAGCACGTAACTAAATATTTAATACCTACCCGCATTTGAATCAATGAAAAACTGAACCTACGCAACGCTTGAATGATGAGCAAAGTGCCCAAAGCCATAAAAGAAAGATACAGTTCATCCTAAAATTAGCACGGGTTCATAGGACTACATAGAAACCGACTTCAACAACTGATTTGTCGAGCATCGAACACCTACAGTCTCTTTCCACTGCCAATAACAACAAAGCTAAAAGTTTCAAAATTTTAATGTTCCTACGAAGCCGTGGTGTAAGTACCTATATTTACTACTACCCATTAAAAATAGACGTCGAACACGCCCACAAGTAAACAAACCGCGTGAGTTCCACTTCCCTGAAAGATATACGGTATCGAAAAGATAAACAAAATATTTTTGCATCGCTTTATGTTGGCAAATAATCTTAAGCTAATCCGGCACCGGACTGACCCTGAACGATTTATCTTTAATATATTACAGTTTTTAAAGAAATCCTGAAATATCTACCTAAACAGGTTTTTCAATACTTGTTGAGATAATTCGTTATTACTTAAAATCATAATCTTTGCTTCTGGCTTACCTTTAAGCTTACCGTGTTACACAAATAGATTTTGAGTATGCTACTCAAAATCAATTTGTGTAAAAAGGTACTTAGATACCTCCTCAGTGCTCGTAATTTCTTATTTCCTAAACATCACCAAGACGACGTCAACATTCGTATAAGTATTTTTTAATTATCACTTCTGTGTTCCATAGACGTATATTCAAGTTTTATCCTCGACGGGTAAAATACCCTTGGCGGTATCCCTACCCCGTGTAACATTGATATTTCATTTCATACATTATCCTATTTATTATCATTTTCCAGACCACCTGACTACACCAAAGGAATCTTCCAAACTCTCGGCTTTAAAGAATTTCATGACTATTTAATGTTATCCGATGAGGAAAGAAACAGTGATTCAGGAAACAAATTGCTCAAACAAAGCATTGAAAACATGAAAATGGCCACCAGAAGGTATGCCCGTCGGCAGAACAAGATGATTAGAGGAAGATTCTTAGAACATCCTACAAGAGAAGTAAGCAGGTTTTGATTAAATGTCAAATACAACAACGTGCCGCCAGTATTACAAGTGTGTAATAACGGCATTGTACGTTGGTAATAGAAAAAACCTACGGGTCATAAAAAGTACCATCATTTTTCGTGTCGTGTACAGGCTCGTGCAGACTAGCGCGATATCGCGGGCGCGACAGGCAGCAATATGCCTGTCGCCATATCGCCCAGTCTGCACGAGCCTTAACAGTCGATAGATTAATTAAGCGATATCTAAGTAAAGCGCATATTTTTTATTTTTATTTATTTATTTATTTAACAGTTTATGTACACACATATAAACAGACAAAAAGAAAGGAACAGAAAAATACGTACAAAGGTGATGCTTATTTCACTTATTTTTCGTTTGTAATAAACGTTCACATGAAAATACACATTTATTATATGTAGGTAATTGCATATTTGAATAGATAGAATTGCGTACCTCGAAACATTTATATTATTTAACAGTGCAGTAACTCACTCAGTCATAATGCCATTTAAATTTTTTTTTGGCTAATATAATTATTTTATTAAAGATGTTTGCGATAAAAAAATACATGTTTGAATAGAGCCATCTCGTGACAAGTAGCAAAACTACAATGAGGAAAACTAAACAGAGACTTCTAGTGTGGCATAGGTAAACTACTGTAAACGAATCACAACTTTCAACTGTAGTTTGACTTCAAACAATAGATGGCGCTAAAATCATATTGTTTTCAGGTACCACCAATCTATGAGCTTGATACTACAGATGTTTCAAAATGGGATGATGAAGTTAAAAACAAAGCTATACACATTTTAGAAAGTTACCTGAACGAAACTCCTTGTAACTTTGAACCATTAACAATCGAAATCGATGAAATGAAAAGAGGTGTTGATGGAAATTCACACAACCACTGTGATGTGTGCAACAGAATATTCATAGGGGATAATGTGTACGCCATTCATCTTAAGTCCATAAGACATAATAAAGTGCTGAAGAAGAAGAAACGCCTTGAAGAGCTAAAGAGAAAGATGGAGCTGATGGAGGAAATTACTTCTGATGCCTGACAATGCGCTTGTTTAAACTATAATATAGTGTAAAGAAGACTTCTGATGTTTTACAATGTGTTTGTTTAAACTGTAATATAGTGTAAATGTAATGTAACTCGTAGACTAATTAATAAACTGTTTCTCTGAGAAATTATTTATTGAAACATAACTAATATATACACGCCATCTAAACAATCTAGGTATAACTTAAACTTCTTCCTCTACCACTTTTGTGTCTAGTGGTACTTTTTTAGCCCTGTAATCGTAGTGCTCAAATTCAGGATATTGCTTAATAATTTCACTGTATGCATGAACTATTCTGGCAAATTCCATGTTAGCAATCTGAAACGGTCTGGTAATGGGATCAATTTCAGCCATCTTGTACATTCTCAATGCCATCTCTTCTCTTACATCAACAGGGAACAAAGTCTGAGCACCTCTAATTGAATACTTTTGTCTCATAGAAAATATTTGACGAACAACTTTTTCTACCATTTTGAAAGGATGTTGTATTATAGGGCGTTTCAAAGGTGTTAAGGTCACTACTCCAACATCAACATCTGGTTTTGGAAGAAATGCTCCCCCTGAAATGTCAAACTTATATTTCACTGTGCACCAGTTCTGGCACATGACAGATAGCCTGCATCTCTGACTGCTGAGAATTCTTGCTGCCATCCTTTCAGCTACTTCTTTTTGAAATGTCAGTGTCATCCTAGTTCGACCAAAAGCCCATGGACCTTCTTGCTTAGACATCATTTCCAGCCAGCGTATTATCAATATTGTGGACACACTAAAAGGCAAGTTACCAATTAAATGAACTGGTGGTGGTGAATCAAGCCAATCGGTCTTCACATCTTTAGGGATGAAGTGACCAATGTCAGTCTTTAAAACATCACCAGTTATGATGTCTACATCCACTTTGTCTCTACATGCATCAGCTAAAAGTTCCAGTGATGGCACAAAACGTCGATCTTTTTCAATCAGGATTAATTTTCTTGGAGCTCTTTGGATTATGGACCTTGTTATTCCGCCAGGGCCAGGGCCAACTTCACAAACAACATGCTTTTCAATATTCCCAGCAGCGTTTACTATTTTTTCTAACAAACGCGGTTCCATGAGGAAGTTCTGAGACAGTTCCCGAAGAGCACGTAGTTTGTACAGTCGAATAACATCTTTAATACTTGGTAGAGGAGGTAATCTTATCTGTAAAGTTTTCTTCGCCACCGACATATTACTGCTGCTGCACTTTGACGGGTTCTTCAAAGTCGTCGAGGAAGGTTTCTTGTTTCACAGCAAAAATCGAGTACAAGTAAACACTAAGTACACCAGTTCCAATTGCTAGTCCGGTGATTCTGTTTTTCTTGGAAATTTGCTGCAGCCTATGTACTCGTTCACGGTTTTTTTGCTCTATCAACTTCATGTAAGCTATTTCAGCCTGTTTAAGTACTGGATCTTGAGCGGTACTGTTGATTTTTGGCTTGAAACTTGCATCGGAGTCTCCCATTACGAAAACCCAAATTCTCGTCAAATTTAACCTCAAAACACAGTTAGCAAACTTTTATAGAACGAATGGTTATTTGACTAGTGACTCGACTACAGATAACGAATGTTGTTATGTAATGAATGAATTATTGAATGATTCTACTATAACATTTCAGGGTACTGGTTTATGCAAAGTTGAGTACTTAAGCGTCACGTCACTCTTTTTAGAAAAACAAAGGATCTTTTGATGTGTAACAGCTTTCTTCTCGCTTTCCTGCAATCTTTGGGAGTGATTTCGTGAAAAGGGACGGAAGTGTGTAACAGGAAGCCGGGGAAACGCGCGCTATTTGATTTGACCAATGAGCGCGTTCGGTGGTAGAGTTGACCGTCAGATGGTCCTAACCCATTTGCCGAGAGGTTGGTAATGTCAGCCTTAAACTTCAACGTTCTGTAATTTCATCTGACCCAATCTTCAAACGAAACATAAATATTTTGTTCCATCGCGAACAAAAGGTTATAACCAAGGTGTCAGATGTCGCACTTATGCGACTGTAACTCGCTCGGCTCGCTCGATTTATTTATTTTGCCAACATTTTGAACACAGTTGATTAATTATCAAAATTGATTTTCAAAAAAAACACGAATATTAGGTACCAAATATTTATGGCACTACTGGCATAAACAATAATGTCTTCAGATAATGTATTTGTGCAAACAAAAACAGCTGTTCCTGACGTCTTCCTTATAATCAACAACAGAAAAGTCATGCGCGCATCCATCCCTTTCTAAACAAAATTTCTCTGTCGCACTTATGCGTTTGCATCGTCGGCTCAAACTCGCAACCTCGCACTTCTCATGTCAAAATCGTCAAATCCCGTCTCGCGTTGCAGACGTTCGCTTGTACGACTCGTTTGGCTTAGCACTAGAATCGCGTTAAACTTTGTTGTGTTTTGTGTTATAAAATGCCTTTTATTTCAAAAGACTGGCGGTCACCGGGTGAAGAATGGGTGAAAACTCAAGAAGGATGGGAAAAGAAGAAAGTGTTGGAGTGTACCGCACAAAGGTGAGTTGCGTTGCAAAATAAACACAGTCCTTTGTTCGCACATAGTTTAACGCAACAAAATAACACGGGCCGTTTAGTTACTTAAATTTTACCTAACATTAGAACGCTAAAAATTATAAATATGCTTGATTTGTATAGTGTTATTGTGATTGTTGAAAATTGCTATTTTATATTGCAGATATCCTGCTTTATCTAACTTTAATAACCCTGATGATAGTCAGCAGAAGTCGTGGTGAGTGTTGCTACAAGTTATCCTTACGTTTGTTATATTTTGTCGTGATCAGCTGTTGTCTGTTGTGTTGCGCTGTTATTGATTTTACTGCGCGCGTGTGTGTGTGTCCTTCGCCTGGTTTTGTGTGAATCAATTTGTGCAAAAGAAGAAAGCGTATAATACATAATATACACACTTACGTATGTTAGGTAGGTACCTACTGAAAGCTATTTGTAAAACAAAGCACTTCATTACGAAGTTTAAAACGCTTCTTTCTAGTTTCAGCTAGGTATGTAGGTATAGGTACCTATTCACTAGTGAAACTGTGTTTGTTTACCTCTTGATTCCAACGTTTTCTTTGGGAAAAACCAATTGGGTCACATAATAACATAACCACCACCTACTTCTCTCACGCATTTTATGACCTATTAAATTAAATGCCTAGCTAGCACACTAGCGCTGACAAGAGGCAAATGACCAAAATAGGATAGTCTTAAGAAAAAAAATATTGCCAAATCTGTATAGTATGTGGTAGCGGAAAAAAATATATGTTAATTTTGAACATATTTCTCAGAACTAGGTTGTTACCAAAACACGTTTTGAAAAAAAATCTCGATACAAACTAACGTTAAACTAACCTCTTGCCTTGTATTACAATCCAAAATATCTGTATTAAATATCAACGTACGTTACGTATTTAATTAATAACAAGAACGTCTTAATTGAACGCAGAACTTGGTTGTTTTTTATTTTGAAATACTGAACTCAATTTTGAGTAAATAGAAAATTGCTTCTTATTTTGCAATACATCACAAGCTTTGTGTCATCGCGCTTCTCTTTTTTTTTCTATGCAGTCTGACAGTGACTTCGGTTCAGGTGTCAGCGTCCGTTTAGGTATTTTTTTCGTTGCTAATAAAATATACCTATTGCTACTAATATACCTACCTTACTTACCTGTAACGTTCTAGTTAATTGCTAATGATTGTAAAACAATTTTATTTAATATCAAGCTCCTAAGTAGGTATCTATCGATTTTAGCGTATCTTTCAATAAACCAGGTAGGCCTGACCTTACCCTACCTGGTTACCTAGCCTACCTAGACCTAAAAAAAGAAAATTGCGGACGAAAAAATCATAAATCTTTCCATGAAAATACAACATGGTCTTTCCCTGATGCTGTCGTCTTTGTCATAAGCACAGACGAGGGTCGTTATTTGTAGCTCTGTCTGAAGAAGACACAGATATCAAATGAGCCCGTATTACAGATCCTCATTCAAAACTCAAGCATTGTTTAAAGCTCATGCTTGAGTCTACTCTTGAGTGAGGTTCTTAAAGACCACCACCATCCAAAATAAGTCTAAAGTTACCAATTAAGTTAAAGGTGCACTACCAAAACCAGTTGCTCTTTTTGTTAGCCAGATTCCAGAACGAAAACTAAAACCATGCTTCAGTTTTCGATCACAAAATAGACTCACTTCAAACAATGTATACCTAACCTATCTTTCAAAATACGAACGAGCACCTTTTGAAACCTGTTAAGCCCCGCGCGACTTCGATTTTCAAACAAAAGAAAATCAATTGTGTCTCTGTTTGTTATAGCTGTTTAATTAGCTGTCCTTGACCAATAAAATGAGAGTAGTCTTCTCAGAATAGGTAGGTACATACCTATGCATAGGTAATTTCTTATGACCTTGAAATAATGAGATTTCCGACTTTCATTTTTCTTGTTCCTATTTTGTGATATTCATTGATTATATAACGTCACAATTTAAAGAAGGTCGAAAAATGCGACGAACCTCATGTCACTGCTATTTCTGACACTTCCACTTTAAAGGCTCGTGCAGACTAGCGCGATTTCGCAAATACGCGCCTCCCTAGGTACCTTTCACGGAATAGATAAAGTAGGATGGCTACTGCAAGAGCTCAAGTGAATAATCTTATCGATGTTCCAAAAACAATATTATGAATATCATAACAAACTATCTAAAAGATGATATCGGTGCGTAATAAACAAAATAGGTCGCTTGATAATGTTATACCTATTCATGTAAATAAACAAACATGCTAGCCAAGGAATAAATTATGTAAGTCAACGTGAATCATCATTTGTTTCACAATCTATGAGTGGCTACTACTAGAGATGGGTGGTAAATACCATAAATAGTTTCAATAACTATGTATTGGCGTAATACCTACCTTAAACGTACGTATTGGCTTCTACAATAACTATGTATTACGTGAAACGAACTGGAATTCAAGGCTAAACTAATTTGTAGCCAGTCCTAAGTCTGGATGAAGTATGAAGAAAAGTTCATTTACTCAAAAATTTAAACAAAAATGTTTAGTTTAACTTATTTTTAATACCGACCAAAAGTTCAAATATTGAACCCGAGACCAGTATCACTAATAAATGGTTAGGTAGATAATAAAATAAATAGTTTTAAAATTATTCCAATACCTAAAGCGAACGTTGGTATCACCGACACATAGTAATTATTGAAATAAATAGTTTTTAAACCTGAGGGGTAATTGCGAAACACACTTAGGGTTGCCAACCATACTGTTAAAAACAGTATTATACTGTTTTCCACTCTAAAATACTGTTTACTGTTCAACAAAAATAAAGTATATGAATATACTGTTTTCACTGATATGCAGAGCTATACCTAAATAAAAAGTTTAATTTAATACGCAGACCATCTTGCATGCACCTGGGCATGGGCGCGGTGATTCAGCTAGCCTTAATTTCAGAATGAAACTGTTAATGTGTCTCGTATTTTCGGGACATACTAAATTGATAATTGCTGTCTGAATACTAAAAGGTGGAACGACAGAAATAGAGCTTCAATACATTTAATAAACATATTGCTCCTAGTCTCAAATAGACTAGGAGCAATGTAAGGCTTACGAAACCCTCAAAATTGGTGCTAAAATGACGAGTTGCGCGAGGCAGTACCTATTTTTTTTAAATATACTTAATATACTGTTTATTTTTCCAAGATACTGTATATTTTCCCACTTTGATCATAATATACTTTATTTCTTGTACAAAAAGTTGGCAACCCTAAACACACTATCAGTAGTGTATTTTATGTTTCATTTCGTTATTTACGTTGTTGAGCAGACAAATTTTTCGAACATACGAAGCAATGGATTAGCCATATACTTCAAAATCATTCAAATTGCGATAGGGTGCCGGTATTGGTAATCATACCAATAAATAGTTACGGTAATACGAATTCGGGTACCGACTACCGACCCATAACTAGCTTCTCAGAAGTGACTGAAATTATGTTGTATACATATTCTGATACAATATGTTCTTTTACTACCTTTTCAGGGTTCCGTACCTCAAAAGGAAAATCGGAACCCATATAGGATCACTCGTGTCTGTGACAGATGGTGTCTGTCATCTGTCGCAGCCAATTTGCTCCGAATCTATTGGACCGATTAAGTTAAACATATGAATTTCGGTGGTAAATAAATGTATTTTAAATATGAGTGTCACTTTTGGGGGGCAAATGAGAAAATTTAAAAAAAAAGTTCTGCAAACTGTACCATGTGAAAAATTAAAGGAATTCATGTAAGGGTCTTAAATATATTTTTATAGTTGAACAAAATTAAATGGTTTTGTTAATGTATTATTTTAATACATTTAGTTGTCATAATGAGAATACATTTAAACATTTGTTACAATATCAATCAAAAGTGTTATGAAAATAGTTGAAAATTAACCCTTATCTCCGAAACTAAAAACTAAAAAATTCAAACGCTCTGGATTTTTGTTTCAGCTAGTATTGACAGCAAAAAAACATGAAATAATTCCAGATTCCCAGGTGAAGAATGTATATCGGGGTGCTTTAAACAATTTGGTAATGACACGTTACAAGAAACAGCAATTTAAAAATTAGAACTCATTCGTTCGAATTCCAAATTCTATTTATGAAATAAAATCCATAGACTACGAACACGAAACGTATTTAATGGAAACGGCAAATCGTGACCAAACACAAAAAGTTTTGACCGTATCTAGGTCAGTCTGAATTGCACAGTTCAGGTCAAACCACTCGTCTGAAAAATTCCGACTCAACATGAAGAACCAATTTGTTTGGCAGACAGATATTTTGTTTAGCCAAGTATTTAGAGCATACTAGCTAGTTTAAAGATAAAACTTTAGATTTAGACTAACCTAAATTGTGGGTTTTTTTTTTTGTTATAAACAACTTTACCGAATTAAAGGCTTTTCACTCTGGCTAAATGTTCGTTGTGTCTTGGTTTGTGCACGCAAACAATGTGGCCATCAAATCATTGTCGTTTTATCCATTGTAATATTCTGCGCATCGTTAAAAAACTAAACAGTAAATAAGTTACGAGTAGGTTAGCGCTTATGGAATTAGGAGACTCGGAAAAACTTATTTCAATTTAATTTAACCCGTAACGATTAATTATAACTCAATCCACCACACAGGCCATTACCGTAACGACATTTTAATTCAAAACGAGACCAAAATAAAAATATGTTCATCCCAAAAGGCCCACGGTTGATGGAAGGTTCCGGATGAGTCAACAACTCTCAGAACAAGTCCCGACAGGAAAGTGGACGATTATTTTTAAAATCTTCAAGATTTTTTTGGTAAGTAAAAAGAATAACAAGCCCTTTGAAAAATTCGTGGCATGCTACTGACTAGACGTTTAGACTTTTATAAAACAATACTTTCCTTCTGGGGCAGTCGGGTAAAAATTGAGCTTTACACTAAAAATTTTAAATGTAGTGAAATATAACATTTTGCTTGCAACTGTTGCTTTCATTACGACTTCAACATCATTCAATGATGCCAATTTTTTATGCAAATTGATAGATTGTTAATTGGTTGGCAGTGGCTACTTCTTAATGTTTTACTTCGATTAGTCAATTCTCAATTTCGGAATATCATTGAAATTACCAAATACTTTTGGAGCTATTTTACTATATATACGGTTGACGAATTGCATTGCGATCAAGCACAATGAATTTCTCCTTAACCTTTTGACCGCCACAGTCATGTATAGATGACAGAGCAAAATGTGCCCAGCACGCCACGGCCACGACTAGAGGACAGATTTTAAGGAATAATTCGTAGCTTGGCGCCGAGGGCACGTCTTTGCTATTTTGACGTATCAGTCAATTCTATCGGCGTTACCAATATCTATAGTACAATATCTATAGTAAAAAAAGTATTCCAAATTAATATGTCTATTTTAAAAAAAGTCAACAAATCCGATTGGTTACATAAACTGTCAAAACAGTTCCACAACAACCATTCCGGAACTGCAGCGGGCTAGTTTCCTATATTTAGCTACTCTAATATTAGCTATAGCGGCTGGTAACCTGACCAGTAAAATTACTAAACTGCTATGAACCATGTTCTCGTCGTTGACACTCGAGAACCGGTAGAACCAGAAAGGGCGAGGTGGTCAGATAAAAGGGGTTATCGTAGACATGGACCGCCCTTGAGATTTTTGGGGTAAGGTACGGCAGACATGACATTGACAGATGTAGACTTGAATGAAGTTGATTAAGCGCTGGCAATCCACTCTTGCTTTGTATGTAGACGTACGGACTACGGACGTACGTTCTTCAATTCTAAGGTTTTTGAATACGTGAAGGATATCCCAATCAACGCGTGCGTCAGTACATTTTGATAATAGAAGAAACAAACCTACTTTTATTTTATTAATGCAAATTTCTTTAAAAAACTGTTTTTATACTAGGTATCAACTTTTACCTTATCATCGATCTCGTTGTTGACCCTTTGTTCTAAGGTTAAATGTGCAAAATTAAGGAGCGGTTAAAGCATAATGGCTGCGTGGGGCACCGTAAACCTTTGACCTCTCAATATCCAGTCAGCTATGACCGACCTTTTATCCTTCACATGCTTCCATCGTAAAAGCTGTATATTGAGTATGTAAATATATTCCTTACCCATCAGAATTTAAGATATTTGTTCCACTAGTCGACACACACCATGACTTTATAAGAACAGCATGCATATAGTCTCTAGAGTACTCTAGACTGGCAAGTTTCCTTCTAACGAGTTTGTGCAAAATTATGCTACATGTATGCTTTCATTTGATATTCTAATATAAGTGTATCCTAATGCTCTCTCCTTTAGAAGGAGATAAAATATCAAGCTGCTGAGTATTTCATTAATATGAACACTCACTGTTAACTACAATGTTCAAAAGACTTGTAAAGGCACTATTCCCATCTTCAAAGCGGTTGTAACTGCACTCGCGTTCTACCGTTTAACAATTTGATCTACAAATGCCAGTTGTTCGTCTTCGTTGGTTCTAGTCTAGAAACTTTAGCTCCTGACTATACCTTTGTTTAAAGTCATTAAAGATTAGGGACACTCCATAAGTCTATACATAGATACTTAGCTTCTGCTAGATACACTAAAGAAACCAAGTTGTGACTAAACACTTTCTCAAGAACAAGTTTGCCATCAGCTATTTAATTTAATATTAAAATTCCAGTATTTCATATCTGAAACATCGTACCAGTTATCACAGACGACAGTTCAGCTCCAATTAAATACTGGGTTGCATTGCAGGTCGGGAATTAGAAAGTAGACACGATAATCGTACTGCGTTTATAGGCAGTTATGCTTACAGATCATTGGGACGACTACGTTATTACACTTGATTTCTATTCTGCCATCATTTCTATTTGTGTTGTGATCACGGTTCTGTGGGTAGACTAAACGCATTTTGAAATTTGTATGTTTTCAGAACTGACAATAGACAGCATTTCCTAAATTGCCCTAATGAATTTTTTTTTGGAAACGGTTGTTGAGTTCTGTGAGTGTGACTATGAAATCTGTGACTCCTGTCGTTCTGGTTTACTGAAATGCAAATTGCTCTAATAGACATTGGTCATACGTAGCTCTGTATTTGTAAACGACTGTATATTTCAGTCTATCTCTATAGTCTGTATACTTCGCATTTATGGACGATACACTTAGAAATTCTAACCGATCCACTTTCCAGTGTTTATGAATGTCAAGTAGTCTATTAATAGTCATAGAAGTACATAAAGTAATTAAGTTCTATGTCTTTGATAATCATAATAATATTCTAAAGACACTTGACCGTAGCCATCAATTAGCTATCTATTTATGCAACTATCTTGAATGCAGTAACTACGCATGAGCGATGAAGATAATCATATTGCAAAATATGAATAAATCAAGTGTTAGATACAGACGTCCATAGACGAACTGTAATGGATGATATTAGAATATTGATGGCCATGCAGAATACTCACGTCCGTTTACTATGAAATCTGGAGAGAAGCCAAGAATCTCTTGCAGTTTTATTTGAGAAGTCTTTTGGCGGGCTGTATTCGATGTAAAGAGTGTTTTGCGAAGATAAAGATCAGTAACAACTGGATAGTATTTTAAGTTAGGAAAATAAGAGAACAAATCACGCAGTAGCTACTGGAATGGCTGATAAAGTGAAATCATCAAAATGTACAAATGTTTCGTCGAGTGCACCAAATAATTTACTGATGAACTGATGTGAAAATTTAAATTAAATTTGCTGAATATCATTCGGGGCCAGTGAAACGGTGCAGAAAATAAGGTAAACATTTTGCTGAACATTTCAAGCCCGCCACAGTTCATTTACCCCCGACTAACTGTGTTACTGTTTTATTTTATTGTAATGTGCAAGTTAAGTAAACAGAGTTTACTTTGGACTGGACTGGAATACGTGAAGCTATCCAATTTCAATTTTGTTTAGCGGATTTCCTAGCCAAGCTTTCTCACAAAGAAATGCTAGCAGAATTTGTGGATAAGCTCGATGCTCGACAAGAGCCAGGAAATAGAAACCGGACACTTATGCTTCTGTACCGTACTTGGAACTGGAACCAAGGTCTAAAATGGATGTTTCATGAATCAGGAGAAAGGTGTTTTTTGGTGAACTCACATTTTAATGAATCTTTCGAAATCGGCGGTTATGATTTGGAATACTGAGAATCAACAAGCTACAAATGTATCAGTTAAAACGTTTTTCTATACAACTATAAGTTTAAAGATAAGAAGTCAGCTGGGAACAGTACCTGCCTATATCTTTAACATGCACTGAGTTCCTTAAACGAGGCAGCCCTCAAACCTATAACTAAAAACAATCTCACCATAGAAAACGTAAACAATGCGACATGAGAATAAATTAATAAACAACGTTTTAATAACCACAACATTTAGGTCCGTATTACAGAACGTCACTCAATTCTCAAGCATTACTTAAAACTAGTTTTAACCAATCAAATGGCTTGAATCTAGTTTTAAGTAGTGCTTGAGTATTGAGTGACGTTCTATAATACGGGCCTTAGAAACCAAAACATTATAATACGAAGTAAATACGAGATTAAGATGATTCACAAGATAACCGAGCAGATAGCGAGACGCCTACGAAACATTTGGCAATAAAATATAATGTTTGTTGAACTTTGAATTGCATTGTAAGGCTAATCTGAGGAGCTGGGTGTTCTTTAGTGACTTAACAATTTAGATATTTACTTTACTAGATATGAAACTGTTATATTTATCAGCATTGCCATACAACATAGCAATGCTGTCAGCCTTCTGGGCACCTTTCCTGTTGACAGCGCGAGCGATTCGGACAAATTGTGATGCCCTGCGAATCCCTCCCCACTTTTTTTTATAAAAATGTATATATTATTATTATTTTAAGACTGTATATATCGGTAAATATGATGTTTTAAAATAATTAAAAAGACTATATCAAATACTTTGGTCTGATAAAACTTTACTGAAGCAACTCAAAAATAATTTTCAGGCCAGTCGCGTGCCATTTCAACGGACATGTTTTCGAGGATAGTTTCAGATTTATTTGACTCATGCAAAGCGCTTGCAGTTCCCAGAATTTGTTTTAATAATTTCTGCTCTAGCTTTTAGATCTAGCTCTAGCATTTAATAGTCGACATCATTAAAACTACATAAAATATTTTTCCGAATCTGGGTTACTCAGAACTCATGTGCTCAAGTTTGAATCTCGACTGAAATAAAAAAATACAGGGATAACTAGTATCACTAATCTTAACTTTAATCGAGATTCTTGCTTGAGTATATTCTAGAACTCGATATGTCGACTTTCGTCGATCTTCCAAAGGCCTTCAACAAACAACGTCATTGAGTTTCAATAACTGTTACGTCTAATTAATCCAGTCTGAGTGGACCGCTCAACAAATTGAGACGATGTTCATTCAAGTCGGAAATGTAAACGAGCGAAAGAGACTGTATGATCATTAAACTAATGTCTATATGAGTCACGACAGAATTGGAGGCCATTTGAGGGTACTAACCATATATATAAGCTATGGTACTAACCGTCACACTAGATAGTATTTGAAGGCTTATCTAAGAGGGATTGAACTGAGATGTAACACGATCTGGTTGAATTTGATACTAATTAACGGACTTTAGGAGCAGTGGTGGCCCAGTGGTAACGGCCGCGACTTACGAGTTGTAGGTCGTAAGTTCCAACCCAGACAGGCGCTTTACTTTGTGTACATTATTTCAACACCACTGCTCTTAAAGCGGTGAAGGAAAACATCGCGAGGAAACCGGCATGTCTCAGAACCAATAATTCGAAGACATGTGACATCTACCAACCCGCACTGGCCCCGCGTGGTGGATTACGGCCCGCTCCCTCTCACAGAGAGGAGGCCCAGCTGTGGTGTGCGGTGGCTGTGTCCCAGCAGTGGTAACATTATAGGCTGATTATGCTTATGCTAACGGACTTTGCTGTTTCACGATTTTATATACGAAACACACGTGTAATATTTTAAGATCACTGAATCATAATAACATTTCTGTTATTAGTAGGAGTATAAATAGATAGAAAAGGCGGATAACTGAGAGCTTTAATAGACATTCAGAAATTATTTCAGCCTGCCAATAAATATGATTAAAAGGTTCTTATTCAACAAAATCCAGCTATAAAAAAACTTACTACAGACAAACTGGGTCACTGCGTCTGATAGCGCTGCCGTCTTTCTCGATAATCACTGATTGTAGGAAGGACAGGTTTACATAATAAAAATAATACGAGTATCTCTGTTCCTCATAGATATATTTACCAGCATCATACGAGTACTTGGTTATTACCTTCACATATGTATATAAAAAACCGGCCAAGTGCGAGTCAGACCACGCACAATGAAGGGTTCACGGGGAACTGCAAATTTAAGTTGGTCGACTATTACTCGTTAACTTGTAAAGCCTACTTAGCTGTGATAGTTTTCCTTTTAATTTCATTATACGTACTACTGCCATGATTTTTTTTACATCTCCATAAACAACCATTTTCCTGGCACACTTGACTAGCAAAAATTAGGCCAGCAATATTATTAATAATGATAAATCCATTTATTTCAGGTAAATTACACCCATAGAAACTAGACACAAAACACATAATGAATACAAAAGATGACAGATAAGCATTACAAATTACAATATATTTACATAAAATCAAATCAATTAAAATAAAATTCAACTAATATTTCAAAACTTATAAATTAGAAAATACGTAAATGAGTTAATTAGAAATTTTAAATAATTAAATCAATTACAAATCAGAATATACATAAAATATACAAATTATTGAACGGCTTATCCAACGATATCCCACACCATGGGATAGGCTAGAAAAAAAAATATCATCCCCACATTACGTGCAAGGGAGGTACCCTATTTTTTTTTTATTATTATTTTGTTTTAGCACTTTGTCGGCGTGCTTAATATGTATACCTATGCCAAATTACAGCTTTCTAGTACTAAGCGTCTCTGAGCTACAGTGGGGACAGACAGACAGAAAGACGGACATGGTGAAACTATAAGGGTTCCTTGTTTACTACGGAACCCTAAAAAGACTAGACTGTGACTTATTCTAGTTTTATTTCAACTAGAAAAGCTAGAGTTAATTTATATCAATCTTGATTCTCCATCTATATATAACTTCAGTCGAAAACAGGCCGCACCTAAATCTTTTACCTGAATCTACCACACCCACTGAAAAGGTTAGACTTTTACGGTATTGCACTGATATCTAATGTATCAGATTGTCTTTCAAGAAAAGCATTTTATGATTTAGAACTGTAACTTCAGGCATTAAGAACGAAAATGCTATACCGCAAAACCTAGTCACATTTTTGATATTTAGTGTTCGGGATGCCCCCGTGGCTCGTATCTTGGTTAGCTTATAATACGTTTTCTGTTAACGATGTGTTTGATCAAATAGATTGATTTGGATATGGAATTACTTAGCTACTACTAGACGAGATTGAATGCTTGATATTACCCTCGGATTTATGTGTCTGTTATATTCAAGCAGTTTTAGTCATTCTCTTGCCATTATCCCAATTTATTTGAGGTCAGAACAGTATCTCTTCTTCCATACTTCTCTATTAGTCGTCATCTCAGTAGTCTCTACTCATATCACTTTCACACAGTTCATTCATCGTTTCTTTGGTCTTATAGTCATTGTAAAAAAACTTTCCTGACGACGTTTTCCTTAATCCTCCGCGACACATGCGTATACAATTTCCAACCAACTTTTCTGTCACCGGTGCCACTTCTAGAATTCCTTAGCAGTTTTGTGGCATCCATTTCAAGAAAATGTGAACGGAATGTAAGCGGAAAATATGTACAGACATGAGTAATGCTCATGACTCCTGTTGCTGTTGTCCAAGTGCACATGGTCCGACCATTATTTTGAACTATGGAAAAGTACAAAAGAGTGGAGAGTTCGGATATATATCGGCAGAATTTCCTAAACATTCTTCAGATATCAATAACATTTTAATCTGGCATCTGTTCGGATATTTTATAAACAATGGGTATTTTCCATCTATGCATCCGTCTCCATAATAAAACAGGAAACATAATTTCTGTGACCTCGTCTATGTGGGGAATCTGGGTCTGGCTAAATGCAATGTAGTGAACCTTGTTACAAAGGGAGTTGGGGTAAGTTTAATTTGGCAGCCTGTTCATCTGTTGCTTTGTCGACAAAGTTTTGCTCTCTGTCAACTTTATAATAGGCTTTAGAAGATATTGTACCTGTATTATCTTGTTTGGCTTTGCATTTCCGGGTAAACCCTATCTTTGGAAAGCGGTAAATGAGGTTAAAATTTCAAAAAGGTTACTGTATTTTCTAGTGTATACAGCGATAACATCATTATAATGCGATTTATAATAGATCCATGTACATTTCTAACTACGCTTGACAGTTTAGTTCCAACATCAGCAAATAATACATGTTCTATTACTGAAATATTCTTAAGATGTTTTCCATGACTTTCGATTGAATTCACGCAGCTGACAAACAATTAGTACTTTCTAGGTTTGTGTTCATCTGTTCTCATCTATTTGGCCTACGTGACAAAACTTATCACAACTTTCTGTAAGAGCTTTTAATGAAAAAAGTTTTGTTTTTCTACCAATATGTACTTACGTTGACGTCAGTACCTACTTATTTTTCGGACAGTTGCTTTTAGACGGGCCTGATCCTGCCGGGGTCGCAGGAAAGCCCGAAAGGGTTACCGAGGCCCCTGGCAACACAGGCAACGGAAGGAACATGGGTGGGGTGGTCAGTAAGAGTCGTATACACCCTCCAGCTCCGTCTAGAGTGGGAGAAGTTATTTGATTTCCCACCCAAAAATTAAAGACGGGCCTGATATTATTTGGGGATTAATAAGGAAAGTCATTGTTACTTTGTAAGTAGTTACCTAAGAATGAAAATCTTCTCTGGATTATAATTAAATACAACAAGATTGTTTTACGTAGGTATTGTATTCTACGACCACTGTCCTTCGATCGGTATTTCATTTTTGACAATTCGCTATTTTAAAGTGGTTCCCATACTACAAGTTATCCATATTATTGATGAGTGGAACTCTTGGCCCTTGAAGGATTGTCAATAAATTTAATTTATTCCAGCTCGTATAACACCCAATCAGAGCCGATTCAAATAGTTGCACAAGATTTACATAAGTGGGTACCTACACATTCTGTATAGTGAGGTTAAACTTCGCATCTATCCTCGAATAGACAGAAGTAGGTCATGGTCGAAGTTCGCCAGGAAAGCGCGCGGCGGATGCAATACTTCAACACTTCATAATCACAGTGTTTTTCTCATAATTATAGTATGAATAGGATATCTGTTCAGAATTGGAGCGCTGATGCTTCTTCTAATTAGGGATGTGAGAATTGAGGTTAGTTTGAAGTATGGACTGGCCTATTGTGTGTTGGGAAAAATGTTATTCAACGTTTCATCGTAATCATATTTTGCATTCTCATTTCGATGGGCGCAGTTGTTACGGGTCGTCAGAAGCCCGGAAGTTTGACCAGTCTTACGAAGGGGTATCGTGTTACTCAGTAAATGGGTTGTGGAGCTCAGATAGGCAGTCGCTCTGTTTCAAATACTGGTATTCAGCTGCATCCGATTAGCCAACCCCAACATGGTTCGGAAAAGGCTAGGCAGATGATTTCGATGGGCGCGTTGTGCGTCCGCAATAGATGAAAAACCTTTCATTGATACGAATGACTTATTTTTTAACCAAGACTTGCTCTAACTAGTTATCAATATTCAGATTTATCTAGAAACTTCATCAAAACAAAAATGATTTTAATTTCAATCAATCAAGGTAATAAATCATTTTCCAATGTTCTATTCTAAAACAATTTCAGCGTTGAGTTCATTATAAAACATTACATCAAACACCTTACGATCCTCTTATAATCTAAACATCTGGAACACCTTCCTTGTATTTTATTTATTCCTAAAAGTGTTAGATATTTATTATGTTCTCAAATGTAGGTCGCGGAGTGTCGCGGAGCTTTGGCAACGAACTCAGATAAATTGTCCCGTTGCTTGACATCGACTTCTTCTATATTTTATTAAGAATGACGTCGGCCATCTTCTTTATCTATCCCTTTTATTTCGCCATTAGATGTGTTGTTTCCATTTTCTTTTTAGAAATCACTATTAAAATCAAAAATTGCTGTTTTGCTGACAGTCTTAACCTGTGGTCTTGGCTTACATTTTCTCAGTATTGTAATGGACCAAAACTTGTTGAAGCTTTATATCCAAGCAGCTCGCTTTGGAACTAAATCTAGTAAGATTTAAGTAGTCTTACTAGATTTACTTCTAAAGCCAGTGTTAGATTAAGTTCAACCAGTGTAAGGATTCCTAACAGTTTACTAGCTCCGAACATCAACAGATCATAGTCCTTTAAACACCTACCTAAACTAAACCAGCTTCATCCGAATGCAATATTATAATATAGAAGAAATATGGCAGCTGCTTTAGAAATCCTGCTTGGTAAGAAATACTAGTACCTATTATGTTATTATAGAATCCTATTACAAAGCCATAACAGGATCTTTATTTAAGCCCTATGATTTCATCGCTTTCATAGTTCTCATGATATGCTACAGCTTCTTCAACGTTATAATCCAATTTTATTTTAACAGCGCATGATAAAAGCTTCAATTTGTAACCAGCTCCCATCATATTTCTATATTATGCCATCTAAAACAGCTCTATTCGCTCATACTTTGGGATTTTGCAATATCTTTGGTGAAGCTAGCATTTTTCGAAATTTCTAGAACGCTGTATTTGCAATAAACTATTTTTCTATTTTCTAAGTAAAGTTTCATTGTCAAAACAAAAAACAAAAGATTAGAGCCTCTTGAAGTGGGACTCACTTTGTATGCCTCGCCTCGATTTTGCGATCATCCTCAATCTGAAATAAATTGACCTGACAAGTCTGGAATAAATTTATGCGGAAACGTTGCCTTGACTTTTCTTATTCTGATCAACAAATAGTGGGTTTACGATGATATTATCCAATATACTGTAAATGGCTTAGCCTGAAACCCTACGAATTGTCGACTTCAGGTTACATTTACGATTTTGGTTGCGATCGGGATTAGTATTCGCATCTTCACGGATTCATTACTATGCCAAGTTGCTTCAATTTGTTACTAGTAATTTGCTGAGTGATTATTTTAGCTGAATATTCTTCTTACTTTACCTGCTGCTTCTAGATTTACTTACCTACTAGAAACGGTGAACACCAGGATTTAAACACGTTAAATCAAATCAAAAGTCATTTATTCAAACTTCAGCGTAGTTTGAATAAATGACTTTTGATTTGAATCAGCACTTTTCGAACGTCCTCCTAGACCTACTAATATTATAAATGCGAAATTTTGTAAGAATGGATGGATGGATGTTTGTTACTCTTTCACGCAAAAAGTACTGAACGGATTTGGATGAAATTTGGCACACAGATAGTTTATAATCAGGAGTAACACATAGGATACTTTTTATCCCGACATACCCACGGGGTCAAAACTTATGCGGGTGAAACCGCGGGGCGCATCTAGTAATTACATAAGACAGTGGCAAAACGCCCGCCGTTCACCACTTCCTAGTGGTTTAGCTGAGAAGAAGTGGCGCAACAGTCTCCCCAGCAGCACAGTTGTCTGTTTAGCAACTAGATGCTTTCTATTATATGTAGTCAATGCTTTCCTTATCTGTCTATCTATCTAAGTAAGTAGTTATCATTATCACTACCAACACCTTTTCTCGATAATCTGAGATTATTTACAACCTTACCCATACCTTATTCAACATCTTAGGTGGTACAAACATTAATTAAAATTCTTTGAAAGCAAATAATCGTAATTCTAACAAGAAACGGAAACGTCTCGCTTGGAGACCGCTGTCATTTACCAATCAACAAACATTCTGTTATTGCAATCCTACCAATTTGAAAAGACAATCTAATCGCAGAACTTCTTAAACACTCTGCATCAATTGCACTTGGTTATATCAAGTTAGCATCCTGACGAATTAAATTAAACCCATAGTCTTCAAGATAAGGTTGAATTTTCTATTGTTTCTCCATCATGAGGGTTTTTAGTTGAAGTGGGAGTGGGTGAAAGTGCTTTCGATTCCTTTGTGTTTATTTTCAGACTGAGGAAGTGTACAAACATTAATAATTATAAGCTACTGGTACCTTTGATGTACATGCTGGTAAAAATAGCTGATAAGTTCAGGAGGAGGCAATTAAAATTTTGGGAATAGTACTTAATATTTTATTTTCTATGTTGCGGTCCAAATATGTAGTTGCAGTTATTAACTTATAGGAGTATTGATGAGTTAGGTTAGGTTAGGAAGCGCGATGACTCAACGCTGGTAATTTATTGCAAAATATGAAGCAATTATCTATTTACAAAAAATCTATTGTTTGGAGAAAAAAAATACACTATTATGCTAATATGTTGCTTGCAGAATAGTCTCACAAAAAAAATCTGAATAATTGCATGTATTCAAGAAATTTTTAGAGGTATCTTCGTGATTTTTTCTATTGTATCAAATTAGTTGTATTATGTTTTCAAGCATTTATCCTGAAGAATATCATATATTTTTTTGATTTGTTTACTGCAGTGGATCATATACTTTTAGGCATTATAAAACTTACAAAATTTGCGTTTATGTCCTGTAGTCCCCTTAATCTTTAAATGTAAACCTGCGTCTACCGCAGTACCTTTTATAACTGCAAAACGTCGTTTTAGTTTATCATTTCTGAGTATATCCCATAATAACATTGTTTAAATAAATTCTTGAGTCACAATGAGCTATTAGCTGCTTGAAATAAATGATAATTTTCTTAACCATGTCGATTTCGGTAAAGAACGAAACTTAAAAGTGAGAGTCGCATCGTTCTACTGTGTTACTTCAGACGTAATTTGCGCTATTTCGTAATAAACGAACAATGGTACATTCAAACCTCATAATGCTACGAAACGATGCACATCAAAATGTCCAAATGACGAGGTTTTCCAGAGAAAGTCTTGTAAATAGACCTCGACCGACGCTTGCGCCGCTACGTTTTTTTTTTTTCTTGGAAAATGATAGTGTAGCGTAAATGATTAAGAAATGAGTTGATGACAATGTGTGTAAAATATTTTAAAAAGAAATAAGCATGTTGCACAAATAATCCTAATCATAAATTTATATATTATATAATATTATTAATACAGATATTTATTTTATATATTATATTATTATTATTTTATTTTACAACGGTGCGGTTTAAAGGAAGATGTAGTGACAAAAATTGAAAAGAGTGCTTAGATGGTTTGGTCATGTTGAGAGGATGAATGAAAGGCGACTAACAAAAGGTATTTACAAGGCAGATGTGAGTGGAAATGCCGGGAGGGGATGCCCCAGAAAGACATATAGTGACCTCATTGGTGATGTCCTCCAAAAAGGTCAGGTGCGTAGTGCTCGCAACCGGCGTGCGTGTATGATGCAGATGTATGAACGTAGGCGAAGCAATAGGAGCATGTAAGGAGCGGAGCAGGTGGCGTTCTATAGTTTTTACTTACCCCAATGGGAAGAAGGCGTGAGTTTATGTATATTTGACATATCTCAGGACCATGGGGTCCCAGTCCTTTGGAAGGCGTACGAGGAGCCAAAGCCAACCCGCAGAGGCCTTTTAGACAATTTAAGTGGAATAAGGCACCAACCGACGATTATCCCTATATGCACTATGCATGTGCACCTAAGGACAATTTAGGTTGGTGCAGGACGATTGCAGAAGATGGAAACAAAACACCTTGAACTAAGGAAGAACTATGTCCCCTGCCTGACTAATTTTATATAATATTCACGGACAAAAAGGGTGACTTGCGCACTCAATAATGGGCTCCCAGAAACTGTCGCTAGCACATAGTGACGTAGTGACAAGGGGCAACATGCTTGACCATCTTCCGGGCTCTGGGATTGTACTGTGGAATACCTCTCCACTTCTCAAGCACCTCAGGACAGCACCTACCAGCACTTACTAGAATACTTCTCTCCACTCAAGCCGGCCAATAAAGGCAAAAATGAGGTGGCAGCTCCGTTCCTCGTCAGTGTTGACTCCAGCCGGCCAATAAAGGCAATCCAGAGATGAGGAACAAGACTTCTTCTGGGACATAGGGTCGCTACTGCCCAACAGCTCGCCACATGCTGTCTTACGGGTTTCTGTATCTCTCTTGATCTGGCTCCTTCCCAGACCTGTTCCAGCAAAGTAAACTCTACCGGCACAGACCTAGAGCGCGCAAGCCCCACCACGACGTCAACGTAGAGATACGGCGATGTATTATTATTAATTTAAACTTATTAAAGTTTGCACCGGTGGGGCGGGCGATAAAGATACTCAACAGCGTCTCTCTACGATTGGATATCTTTACGTGCTCTTTGGCGGCATTCCAGAGGGTGACACTTAACTTATTGTCCTCTGTGTAACTTGTCGTTACTCAAGTCTATTTTAAATTAAATTAAGTTGGGACTACATTGTTGTATTGGGTTCCCACCTGTAAAAACAAATGTAAGTGGTAATAATAATAATAAATAAATAAATAAAATTATAGGCAGATGTGAGTGGAAATGCCGGGAGGGGATGCCCCAGAAAGACATATAGTGACCTCATTGGTGATGTCCTCCAAAAAGGTCAGGTGCGTAGTGCTCGCAACCGGCGTGCGTGTATGATGCAGATGTATGAACGTAGGCGAAGCAATAGGAGCATGTAAGGAGCGGAGCAGGTGGCGTTCTATAGTTTTTACTTACCCCAATGGGAAGAAGGCGTGAGTTTATGTATATTTGACATATCTCAGGACCATGGGGTCCCAGTCCTTTGGAAGGCGTACGAGGAGCCAAAGCCAACCCGCAGAGGCCTTTTAGACAATTTAAGTGGAATAAGGCACCAACCGACGATTATCCCTATATGCACTATGCATGTGCACCTAAGGACAATTTAGGTTGGTGCAGGACGATTGCAGAAGATGGAAACAAAACACCTTGAACTAAGGAAGAACTATGTCCCCTGCCTGACTAATTTTATATAATATTCACGGACAAAAAAGGGTGACTTGCGCACTCAATAATGGGCTCCCAGAAACTGTCGCTAGCACATAGTGACGTAGTGACAAGGGGCAACATGCTTGACCATCTTCCGGGCTCTGGGATTGTACTGTGGAATACCTCTCCACTTCTCAAGCACCTCAGGACAGCACCTACCAGCACTTACTAGAATACTTCTCTCCACTCAAGCCGGCCAATAAAGGCAAAAATGAGGTGGCAGCTCCGTTCCTCGTCAGTGTTGACTCCAGCCGGCCAATAAAGGCAATCCAGAGATGAGGAACAAGACTTCTTCTGGGACATAGGGTCGCTACTGCCCAACAGCTCGCCACATGCTGTCTTACGGGTTTCTGTATCTCTCTTGATCTGGCTCCTTCCCAGACCTGTTCCAGCAAAGTAAACTCTACCGGCACAGACCTAGAGCGCGCAAGCCCCACCACGACGTCAACGTAGAGATACGGCGATGTATTATTATTAATTTAAACTTATTAAAGTTTGCACCGGTGGGGCGGGCGATAAAGATACTCAACAGCGTCTCTCTACGATTGGATATCTTTACGTGCTCTTTGGCGGCATTCCAGAGGGTGACACTTAACTTATTGTCCTCTGTGTAACTTGTCGTTACTCAAGTCTATTTTAAATTAAATTAAGTTGGGACTACATTGTTGTATTGGGTTCCCACCTGTAAAAACAAATGTAAGTGGTAATAATAATAATAAATAAATAAATAAAATTATATTATCCTTACTTAATATTATAAATGCGAAAGTAGGTTTGTTACGCTTTCACGCTAAAACGGCTGAACGGATTTGGATGAAATTTGGCGCATGCGTAGACCATGACCTGGAATAGGACGTAGGATACTTTTTATCCTGATACTTCCACGGGATCGACACTTATGCGGGTGAAACCGCGGGGCGCAGCTAGTAAAGTAATAAAAGTAAACCTATAAATAAACAAAGGAGGAAAATCCTTTAGGTACAAGTATGACTGAGAACTTTCTTGTGACGGCATTAGTATTAACAATGTAGTACAAATACACAGATCATAATTTTACACCAACACGTAAAATAGCTTCAAAGAAGACGCGCGGCCACAATGTGAAACCAAAACAATATTAATTGACATAATAATACTCATCTATCTCAAAATCAAAGTTAATAAAACAAAGGACAGAGCTTTTTTTTTGGGTGGGAAATCATCACATAACTTCTCCCGCTCTGGGTGGAGCGGGAGGGTGTGTCAGACTCTTACTGACTAAAACCCACCCGTATTCCTTCCGTTGCCTGTGTTGCGGGGGCCTCGGTGACCCATTAGTACCTTCCCGCGACCCCGGCAGGAAAGGACAGAGCTAGAATTATAATTATAATTTGCACCAATGCTCCAATTAAATTAGTCATTGAATTTTTAAATGTCAGTATATTTCAAAGCTTATCGCGAGACGCAATCACTTCTTATCCTCCACGATCAGTACTTGATGACTGTAGATCCATTGTTTAGAAACGTAACTATTGCAAACCATTAAGTAATGTCGCGCGCTTTTCGAAACAGACACGGAAGAAAATCGCTCCCGAAACAGATTTAGATTCCGAAGCATCCAGTTATGTATTGCTGGCAACACAATAAAAGTGCTTTAACTTCTAAAACGGGAATGAAACAGTTTATATTCGTTCAGACACGTCTATACGAGGGGTGGTTAAAGGTTGGTCGCTGTCCGACCATCCTTGGCAAAAAGCCAGGATACCTACTCAGGGAGAAATGTTTGCCTTGTAACTATTTAACTGTCTATGGTCGGGTGTTCCAAATTCTAAATTTTAAACTGAACTGTCACTTTCGAAACAGTTGTAGCACGGCATAAAAAGATGTTATATTACCGAGTTAAAAATAACTGAGTCATAAAAGTTTCCTTTGCCTTTTATGACTCATTTATTTTTAAATCCCTACATCATTTGGTTTGGTCTTCAATCTCTACACGGTCCATTAATTTTAATTAAGAAATGATCGAAGCATATCAAAAATATGTTTTTTCCATTAGGGCTGGATGGATACGAATAATTGTATGGAGTTGCGACCGTCCCTTTCTGTGTGTTTATTATTAGGTATTATTATAAAATTAATTATTAAAAACCAATAGTTTAATTACGAATATATTGATGACAGAATATCAAGCTATTTTGTCATTCATTTACATTCAATTCAATATTCTACACCATACCATCACATCTCCTATTCCCCACATAATATTGCATTTAGTATTCTAATATTTACAACAAAACTGATAGGTTATGTCCAACAATTCTATGCGTATCTATATTTTAATTTTAAAGCCACTAGGGACGTCATATCGTCATCAACGCCCGAACTAGCAGGCACGTTGTCGCGCCATTTTACATTTCGAATCTTTTGGCGTTGCCAGTACAATATCCAACCATTATTAACCAATATCCAACATAAATAAATTGAAACCTAACAGTATATTAAACCTCTTCAGATTAAGTACCTAGTCGATATTCAAGGTTGATCTACTTACGACGTCGCGTCGTGAAAATAAAACCTATTTCTTCTTTTTCTTCAACAGTGACTTCATTAACATCGTTCTTTATTCTGTACTAGCTTTTGCCCGCAGCTTCGCCCGCGTGGTTTTCGGAAAATATCCCATGGGACCGTACCGTAAACTGGGGTGTATTGCAACTACTGGGGTGAAAGACAACAGTTTAAAGAAAAAAGTTTGTCATCATAACGGCAACATTTACCATTCTCTATAGTAAATTTGTATATTAAACCAATTATTGCCATATACAAATTTAACCTTTAAAATTTCAAATTTAACCCAAATGATTCAATAAGGGCTGTCGTCGAAAGTGACGCATATGAAATGTTTTGTCGGCGAAATCTCCATAGGTGAAAGACCCTGCTGGGGAAACGGACGTAAATGAATCATCCTGTCGACGAACAGTCCAATGGCGAATAGGTCTTAGGAGAACGGTTGCTGATCCAAACACTGCTGTTTGTCAGCTTAAACCAGGTATCTAACTAAATATGAACTCCGGTGGGGAAGTGCAAAACTGCCATCTGTCCATGCAATATTATGGCCTTTAGAAGACACCTAGTACATAATATCCAATATAAATCACAACTTTTATTTAATTTTGTATGCGATATATATACATTTTATAACAAAGATTTCAAATAGCAAACGTAACATTTAGAAACTCTGATTGACTCTCTCAAGATTGGCGTGTCATGACAACATTGCATCCGAAAATGTCTCGTGAAGCCGTGACTTCGTGAGTAACACAAAAGAACATTCTGGAACTTCAATTCACTTTAACACAATACGTACTGTTTTCCAAGTTTTCCGATTCTTCTTCTCTCATTTTGGCACGTAATAGAATAGGTCACGCTGTTGTTAAATTAATAACCAGTCAACAAGATAGTAGTGGGGCTGACTGCTTAAGTAATCGCAGCGGATCCTGGACTATAAAGATGGAGATGAGCGAAAATTATTGGATAAAGGCAAATGATGAATAAGAACATTTACTGCATATATGTAGTTGGTATCTTTACATATACACTGGACTGCAAAACTAAGTACTACACTTTAAATTTTATTTTTTTCTAAACTGCAGAAGTAAGAGATTTAAAATAAAAAAAATGTTTTATAGAAATTTTTATCAGCTTTCTTTGAAACTATAGTAAATTATACATTAGTAATATTTTTTAATCTAAAACAAGATAAAACAATAAAAATGGCAATTTTTAGCTTAGTGTCATAAAACTCAATTAACATTTACAAGTATGTTTTACATGTTATTTATTTTAACTGGTATTGCCTCTTCGGGCTCTGCTTACAGCTTCGAGTCGATTTGGCATATTGAACACGAGGTTTCGGAGCCGATGTTGGGGAATATTCTCCCATTCTTCTATCAGGGCCTGTTTTAGTGCCCTAAGGGTGGTTGGTGGTGGTCTGAGGCTTCTGACTAACCTCCCTAGCTCATCCCAGGCGTGCTCAATCGGGTTGTGATCAGGACTTCTTGATGGCCAAGCCATCACGCTGATACTAACCTCCTGAATATACTCTTGCACGACCCGAGTCGTGTGTTGTTGGGCATTATCATGCATCAGCATCGATCCATCACCCATATTTACTAAATATGCCCCTGCATATTCATTGAGAATCTCCTGGGCATATCTTTCCCCAGTCAGAGTGCCATTTTCTATGGCCACTAACTCTGTGCGACCTTCTGAAGATATGCCAGCCCATACGTGTACACTGCCTCCACCGTACTTCACTCTTTCTGAGAAGCAGGCTTGAAAGTATCGCTCACAGGTCGCCTGTAGACAGTTCGCCTTCCATCAGAAGTGTAAGAATTGAGACTCATCTGTAAACAAAATTCTTGACCATTCTTCTTGATCGCACTGTATGTGTCCACGGGCGTATCGCAGTCTCGCTACTCAATGCTCTCTCTCGAGTTTGGGGCCACTGGCTGGTCTTCGGGGTTTCAGGTTTGCTTCGGCCAGTCTTCTTCTCACTGTACTGTCACTAATGTAGTCCCTTCTGGTCTGAAGAAGCTGTTGCTGGACTTCGCGATTTCTCAAAACAGTGGAATTGTTTCCACTGTGTTGAGAAATCGCGTGTACTAGTGCCCAAGAAGACCGTTATATAATTGTTTATATAACAGTCTTCTTGGGCACTAGTACACCTGGGTCTGCCATTACCAGGTCTCCTCAAATGGTTTCCAGTCTCTTCGTACCTTCGCTTCACCTTCTGGACCGTTCGTAACGTCACACCCACCATTCTTGCAGTACGACGCATACTGATGCCTAGTTCCAGAAATGTCATGATCCTAGCACGTTCTTCAGGTGAAAGAGGCATGATAAAAAAGTTTATGTGCTGTTTCTAACTTAGCTTTAGTAACAAGACTCATCGATCAAGAAAAAACTTGAAAACAAAAATGGAAACAAAAAATGAATGGTGAAATTGTAATTCGAAAAGGATTATTTTTGATTTTAAAGTTTTTTCAGCCATTCCTTAAAAGAAAGTTACCGACTATGAAGTTTTTATGTACAAAATTAAACTATTTTTCGAATCCTTTTTGTTTCGAAAGTATATCTTGTGTATTTAAAAAGTTATTGCAATTTGAAAAGTGTGATACCTACTTAGTTTTGCAGGCCAGTGTAGTTCCTAGCTCCTGTTTCATATTTATTGTTGGGTTATATATATATATATATATATATATATATACTTACATATATATAATAAGTATATATATATATATATATATATATATTTATATAAATAAGTATATGCTTTATGTATGTATTTATTGTATATGTAAATGATACACCACTGACTAGGTAGTCAGTGGTGTATCATTTACATATACAATACCACAAGCGATCTTTTAAATGGATTAAAGGGAGAAGGAATCGTCGTATTAATGGGAAAACCGACTAAATGCCCAAAATATTAAAACGAGATATTGCATTTTGAAAGTTGGATACAGAAAATCTCCGCTGAAATAAATTCTAATGTAAGTGTGCCAAATTATATTTAGAACAATTATTTATCATTTAATTTCCAGGTCACTAAATGTTGTGTTCTGCAAGTCTATAATAATATCAGAAAACGGAAAAAATATCGTATAACCCCCCAATTAGTTGATTTTACCTGTATAGCCTTAAAACATGAATATTTAATTCAATAAGGCTCCTCTCAAAGTGTTATCTATTATTTAGATTGGCTTAGAATAATTCTGTAATACTTAATATTGAATTACATCTGTAAAACCGGCATAAATCTAATTAATTGTAAAAAATGGAAATTTTAGTTTGTTTTAACCGACTATTAATAACAAATATTAAATTATAGTTTAACTAATATAATTAATTACTGAACAAAAACGCCGATTTTACTATTTTCTTGACTCCTTACGAGTACTAATTAATGTATGACTATTAGGTCTGTATTCACTTTTTGTTTGTCACTGCAATGTATGTGTGTGTGTATATGTGAGTGGTTGTGTGTGCTTCATTAATTTAGTTATTAAACTAACTACTCAGAAATATAACCAAAAAGTAAGTATAAACTTTTAATTTATTAATATTTAAAAAAGTTGTGTTCAGTAAATTGTACAGCAGCATTCGCGAAAACGTATAATTAACAACATAATCAGACTTAAAACTTGAAAAAAAAGAAAGAGAACAAAACAAACTTATTCAACGTTCTTAGATGCGTATTTATAATAATTATCCTTCTCCTTGAACATTTTAGCCTTACTCTTCATCCGAGGTATCTTGATCAGACACAGTAGCATCTGGTAATCGTTCGACGGTATATTCGGTCTCCATTTTCTCATACCAGTCATGGTACTCCTCTGGGATTACTCTTTTGGAATATAGTTTTAGCAAATCCGCTTTTTTTGCTTTAGTAATCGGCAGACGCTTTTTTTTTTTTAAATAACTTCTGCTGCTCTGGCCGGAGCGTGAGGTTATGTCAGACTCTTACTGACTAAAACCCACCCGTATTCCTTCCGTTGCCTGTGTTGCCAGGGGCCTCGGTAACCCTTTGGTACCTTCCCGCGACCCCGGCAGGCTTCGGCCCTAGTGGACATTGACTCTTCGAGGCGCGCGTGGAATACAACGCGCCGTCGACCCGGGCTTGGTCCTTATCGGACGGCGAGCTACCCATTGCTCACCGTCCGCAATACCGCGCCTACGGTGTCCGGTAATCCGTCCGGGATTCCCGACGCCCAGGGCGTCTCCTGCGGCGGCTAGGGGCGAGAGGGCGCGAAATTTGCCTTTCCCTCAACCGTCCCGCCTCCTCTTTCGCGAACATTACTGCTTCGCAGAAGGAGGTGACGGCTGGCCATGCCCTCTCGCTCTGTACCATGGCCTGAACCAGGGCCGGACGCGAGAGATCTCTGCCGCCAATCGCCTCCATGAGGACACGGTGGTACTCTGCCCAAGCCGGGCAGACCTCCTCCGTATGCTCCACCGTGTCCTCCGGGCAATCCACACAGTGGTGACACCCGGGCGTTTCCTCCCGCCGTATCCGACACAGGAACCTCCCGAAGCTGCCGTGTCCGGTGAGGACCTGCGTCAGGTGGAAGGTGAGGACGCCGTGGCATCTCTCTAGCCACTCAAAGGGACTTATCGCTGTAATTGTGGCGTGCCAAACGGCAGATGCTTGCGGTATATTTGTATCAACTCGGCAGGAAGTTGAGGTTCGATTGTTCTAACGTTATGAATAAATGTACACGGTTTCCTTCTGCATTCTTTGATATTGTCTTTCCCATCACACACGCTGCTAATTCTTTTAAGTCTTTGAATTCGTAAAATTTCAATTCTCTCGCATTGTATGGCTCTGGATCTTGTTCTTTGCTTTCTTTGAAGATCTTGCCCAACGAAAAATGTTAACCCACTCTGTCATAGAATATACTGCTGTATGTTTCTTGGCGGACTCACTGCTGCTGTGCATTGAGTCCACTTCCATATATGAGTGCCAACTCTCTAAGAACTTGTGCTCGATGACTTTGATCTGATCAATCTTCTGGACAGCCTAAAATAGTAATGCAGCGACATACTGATTTCGGTTTTGTCGCAGGCGTCCGAAAAAAAAGCCACCTCTTCAACATAGGGAGGTACATACTCAGACAAGTACATAAACAAAATCGAACCGTCCGAACTACACTTCTTTCCGTTAAGCTCAGTCCAAGGAAAACAATAAGTTTCATTCGGCAAAGCATTTTCGTAGTTACATAAATTATAAACTGTTAGTTTTCGGGAATAATATAAAAGATCTACTTTGCCACTAGGTATTTGTAAAATGGACTGTAGATCAAATGTAACTGAAATTAATTTATTCTCCTTGTTTGCTCTTTCCTTGTCTTTTCTTTTTTCCTCATTGCAAGCTTCTTTTCTGGCAATGTGGTCTTCATATTATTTCTGTAAGCTAGGCTTACCTTCGCTTTGGTGCATTCACATTTTGTACAAATAAGACACTGGTCTTGTTTTGGGAGAAAAAAACCCAAATTAAATTCTGTACCAAACATTTTGCGATAAATGTGCTCTGAAACTGGAGCAGTTCATCTTCTCTTACAATCATCAACGTAAAGCTTGTAAATTTCTGCCAAGGACAGGTCAGAGTCCAAGTACTCACGTCGAATAGTTTTCAGAACGTAATGACTTTCCATTATGGGAAATGAATTAATATGATTTCGCACTTCCTGTATTATTTCATTTGGTATTTTTTTAGGAGGTGCCTGACATCCACGCGGATCTTCTTTAAGTGCGTAAAGTCCCAAATGATTCCGATTATTTACGGCTTCTGTAATAACGGAAACCGAAATGCAGAGAGTTTTTTTGATAGATTTGTCTTCTTTCTTCTTTAAGAAATATTTTTTTTGTGTTCGACCTGAAAGTTTATGCGGTTTCTGTTGACTTTATTACTCTTTATTGGTTGTACTTCAATAAATTTTAACAAAAAGTTTTTCTGTGATGTAAAATCCAATTGCCAGTATTCTCGACAGAGCATGATGCGATCATCTTCAGTTATGTAGGAAATACATTTAAACTTGCATTTCGTACAATCATCAGGTTTAGGTAGTTTTGGATCTCTACACTTTTTTTTAATGACGTAAGGTAAACCATCAGCTCGCCTTTTTTTGGATATATTAACTTCCATGTACTAGGATCTGGAACACGCCAAAAATCTGTTTTATTCCCTTTGCCGCCACGTACGACGCCCACGGGAAGAATTGGGGTGATGTCAAAACTTTAAGCATCGTTACACTTCTGAGCTAAAGGAAATCAGTACTTAACGTACCAAAACTGAACACTGAACGGGACACGTCTGCTGGGCAGTTACAGTATCCAACGCGATAATTATCAATTATCAAAAAAAAAAAACAGCTATTAATGATTACGTTGAGATGAAAAAGATCACTACATAATAATGTTCTGAAAATAACACATCGACCCAAAACCCTTTTATAACCTAATTCCCGTTTTATAACTTCAAAATGAATATTACCTAATAATTTGTTGTGTACTTCAATTTATTGTACTTACTTTTGTACGGCGGTTCAGAAAGTACTTTTCTCTCCATAGAACTCATGAATAACTTTCTTAATAAGTAACACCATAAAATAGTTATTTTTTAAAAAGTAGTTATTTTTTAAAAAGTAACTATTTTATGGTGTTTCACTTTATAAAACAAATAAATAACACCGAACAACGTGCTCGCAAGCGCAGATGTATTACGACTAAGTATACGTACGCGTAGCATTAATAAGTGCAAAAACACAGTAAGTCGAGGTAATCCGATTTCCCTGTAGATTATTTCGAACGTAAAAATAGTCGATTCTAACGGTAAAAACTGCTAATACAAGTTAATATTCACTGCCATTCTATAATATTTCAAAATTTACTAAACTGACGTCGAGTAAAAAGTACTATTTCTGATAAGTATGAATTAATTCTATATTTGAGTTCTGCTTAAAAAAATTCACTAAAGCCAAAAAACATTAACTCTTGATAGTATATTTTGCGTGTAGATCAACAAACTGGGAAATATTAGGAAATATTATATAGGGATCATTCGGAAATATTATTAAAAAGAGATATATTAGGATAATGCTTTTTATTCGAATATATAAAATATAAAACGAGAATTATGTTGTAATAATTGCTTTTCAGTCTCAATTTTTATGAAAAGTCCTATTTTAGTGGTTATTCCCATTCACTATCTTTCTATCTATGCATTATATTGCGAAGTGGGTTTTACCATTAGATTGTACTCGTTGTTTTAAGAAAAACTGCATTATTAACTCAGTTTTGCAAAAATCGGTACTTAGTCGGTGTTCCCATTAATACGACGATATTGTCTCTCCTTCTCCCTTTAATCCATTCAAAGGTTGTCTGTAAAAGATCGCTTTTAGCCACAAGACCGCCCATTGTGACACCCTATGTAAAATTTCTACATTTATATCAGTAATTTGTATGGTGTACATAATAAAGAGTATTCTATCTATCTATCTCACTTTGGCAGTAAGTCAACAACATAAATTCCTTGAAATTTGTCTTCAGCTGAAGTTAAAATTACAACTCCCCATACAACCATTTTTAGAACAGAAAATAAATGACAAAAGCTTTATAATCTATACGAACAATAATGTGCTCTTACATAACTGAAATAAAGGCTTCAATAGCGCCGAATTTTACGATGTACACAATCATTTAAATTGATTGGAAGCACGTTGTATAGCAAAAATTGATTTTACATATTGAATGGTTGGACCTGTCACGTGCAGAACATTGCTACGAGGTCCAATAAAAGTAAAACTTTTTTTTATGGGAGAAAGATAAATAGAAAAAAAATGTAAACAAGGCCTTTGACACAGCCAGTGTAGGTATGCATATTGGAAATATATATGAGCATGAACTAGATTAAGACGCTGACAACACCTAAACCGCGGTCACTCTCAGATTGCATAGAAAAGAAAGATAAGCGTGATGAGTCGATGACACGCTTGTAATTTATTGCAAAATATGAAGCAATTATCTATTTACTCAAAATTGAATTGAGTAATAAACAAAAAGGCGGAAGAGCTCATTGGGCATCAAAAAATGGCGGCCTCGACGGCCTGACTCCTCAGCATTTAAAAGATTTATTGAGTTCAGGCGCCGGGGAAGCTGGTGAGTCGCTTTTGAAGGAGCTTGCAGCTCTAATTAACCTGATGCTCAACGGCGGTGTGAATGATGCCGTCGTTGATGTCTTGTATGGGGCCAACTTATGTGCCCTGCGCAAGAGAGACGGCGGCATTCGTCCCATTGCCGTTGGGTGCACCTACAGGCGTACGGCAGCCAAAATATGCTGCAAATTGTACAGCGACACTCTAAGTAACAAATTCCAGCCCCTACAGCATGGCTTTGGATCCAAAGGGGGCTGCGAGGCTGCCGTACATGCCCTTTCCAGTTTTTTGAATGCCAATAAAGGTGAGGTCATCCTCAAGGTTGACGTCAAGAACGCCTTCAACTCTGTTAACAGGGACACATTGTTGGCTGAAGTAAAAAAGGAGTTAACACAAATTTATAGCTTTATGTGGCAGTGCTACAGGCACCCTTCAAAATTATTATATAAAGACAACGTTTTGGAATCTGCAGTCGGATGCCAACAAGGTGATCCTCTCGGGCCAGTCATTTTCAGTTTGGCTATCCATCCCATAATACAACAACTAAATTCAAAATTTAATGTGTGGTATTTAGATGATGGAACACTAGGAGGTGACGTAGACACCGTTCTAAAAGATCTTCAATTACTAAAGCAGCAGTTCCAATCCATTGGCCTTGACCTCAACTACTCCAAATGCGAAATTTACCTTTGTGACAATACCGACAGACAGTCGACCATACAAAAATTCAATTCAATAGCCCCAGGTATCAAAGTTTTGGAAAAAAGTTCACTACACCTCCTAGGTTCTCCAATTTTAGAAGACAGTTTTTCACCATTCGTCGAGGAAAAAATTAAACATTTTAACGATATTTCGGATAGACTTTCTAAAATTAATTTACACTCGGCATTCACTCTTATCAGATATTGCTGTTTCGGTCCAAATTTTATGTATTTTCTCCGCTCTTCCACTTTATGGAAGCCCACACCTTTTAGACAAAATTGATCATATTATTCGAAGTACTCTCACATCCATTTTAAATGTGGCATTGGACGACCGCGCGTGGCTGCAAGCCACACTACCCATTCGTTTTGGTGGGCTCGGCGTCCGCAAAATTTCAAGTGTAAGCCTACCGGCGTTCCTGTCCTCGGTCCACAGCACCGAAAAGTTAACCACAAAAATCTTAGCTCCTTCTCAGGTTGACTCTGAAGTGCCGTGTTTGACCGATGCGGTGAACGCCTGGAAAATGGCTTGCCCGGATACGGTTCAGCCCGAGAACCCATCTTCCCAGAGACAGTGGGATGAGCCGCTCTGCAGGTTGGTACGGAATAAACTCATTAATACGTCCACCAATACTGCTGAGCGTGCCCGCCTGCTGGCTGTGGGTGAATGGGAGTCGGGCCTTTGGCTTCAGGCGCTACCGTCACCCAACATAGGCACCATGCTGGGTGACACCACATTCCGGCTCGCTACATGTTTGCGTCTGGGCGCTCCTTGCGGGGCTCCACATCGCTGTCAATGCGGTGAAGGAGTCGACTGCCTCGGACATCATGGCCTATCCTGCAGTAAGAGTGCTGGTCGAATGGCACGGCACGCCAGCATTAACAACATCATCCGTCGGGCTCTTGTCACCACCGGGGTGCCAGCTGTTTTAGAACCCAATGGCTTGGCACGTGATGATGGGAAGAGACCAGACGGAATGACCATAATGCCGTGGAAGTTGGGTAGGCCTTTGGTGTGGGATGCAACCTGTGTCGACACTCTCGCGCCTTCCCATCTTCCTAGCACGGCGGGCTGTGCTGGGGCGGCTGCTGCAGGAGCAGAAAACCTCAAACGGCGCAAATATAACAACCTTATTGGGAGCTATATGTTTGAGCCGTTTGGGGTTGAAACACTAGGGCCTTGGGGTCCGAGTGCCCATCGAGTATTTCGGGATATCGCCAAAAGGTTGGTAGAGTCTTCACGTGACCAGAGGGCTGGCCTTTTTCTAGCCCAAAGAATCAGCATTGCCATCCAACGTGGCAATGCTGCCAGCCTTTTGGGCACTTTTCCCATTGACAGCGATGCGGACGAATTTTTTGATGCCCAATGAGCTCTTCCGCCTTTTTGTTTGTGTATAGTTTTAGTTAAGATAGGATATCATTTTGTTATTTTTATTAATTAATTATATAATTATGAATCTTGTAATTTGGTAGAAGATAGAATACTTTTTATTATGTACTCCATAAAAATATTGAGTAATCGAAAATAAAAAACAACCAAGTTCTGCATTCAAATAAGACGTTCTTGTTATTAATTAAACACGTAACGTATGTTGATATTTAATACATATATTTTGGATTAGAACTCAAGGTAAGAGGTTAGTTTAACGTTAGTTTGTATCGAGATTTTTTTTCAAAACGTGTTTTGGTAACAACCAAGTTCTGGGTAATATGTTCAAAATTAACATTATATTTTTGCCACTACCACAAACTATACAGATTTGGTCATTTGTTTGCTTAAGAGAAGCCTATTTTGGCCAATTGGGTCTTGTCAGCGCCTTAAGTAGTTATGCATATGGCCGCCCTAATGATTGTTATTTTTGTCTTCGTAGATAAAGATTTTTAATATTACTTAAATTATTCAAAGGTTTTTATTGGAAAACGGCATAACTGAAACAGAATTGGGGAGAAAGAGGACGGATCTCCGTTTATCAACCAACACAATCGAAGAAAGTATGCATTATTGCGCTCTAATGAACCAAAGAGTAACATTTTACTCTTAGATAATTCTACGCCACTGAACTCATTATTTCCACGTATTTACGCTCAAGTGACATTTAATATATTTTCTGAAAAAATCCGCCCGTGAAATTCAAATGTATGTAATGTCAAGTTGTATGTTGATAGAAAAATGATTCACTTAACAAATAATAACTTACGGAATTCTAATCATCAATAAAACTCTTTTAAGTCAGAATTGGCCTCAAATGTCATGATTTCATGAAATAGTAATTTTGCAGGCAACCCTGGCACTTTCGCGTTAAATATCCCACTCGTCGTCAGTCCCGACAAATAGCCAAAAGCTAATTGAAAAGGACTACAAAGGCCTCTGTCGCTATAAATATTTAGTTAGAACCCTTCCTTCCGCAGTCTGGGCTCAACTTGTCGTCCATTTATAGGTCAAGGCCTGGGAAGTGGGAGGCCTGTGTCCCTGGCCTCACAGAGCGAACAGAGTCCACAATATGAATCCATTTATTTGCTACAAAAGAGTGGCTATTGGCTTTCTTGTTATTGGATCTATTTGCTTGTTGGAATGAAATTGTGATTTATACTGTTACAAGCGGAGAAGTTTTGTTTGCTTTTAGTGGAGCTAGGTCTGTGTTAGGTTTATCTTCATTGTGTTTAGTTTATAGTATCAAATCTTCATGACTTTTATTTGTTTGGGTTCCTGTAGGCCTTTTTTTTTTTTGAGGGTGGGAAATCATCAAATAACTTCTCCCGCTCTGGGCGGAGCGGGAGGGTGTGTCAGACTCTTACTGACTAAAACCCACCCGTATTCCTTCCTGTTGCCTGTGTTGCGAGGGCCTCGGTGACCCATAAGTACCTTCCCGCGACCCCGGCAGGCATCGGCCCTAGTGGACCCCTACTATATGTACTGACGACATCTCTTTGAGGCGCGCGTGGAATACAACGCGCCGTCGACCCGGGCCCTGGTCCTTACCGGACGGTGAGCTACCCATTGCTCACCGTCCGCAAGCCCGCGCCTACGGTGGCCGGAAATCCGCCCGGGATTCCCGACGCCCTGGGCGTCTCCTGCGGCGGCTAGGGGCGAGAGGGCGCGAAACTTGCCTTTCCCTCAACCGTCCCGCCTCCTCCTTCGCGAGCATTACTGCTTCGCAGAAGGAGGTGACGGCTGCCCATGCCCTCTCGCTCCGTACCATGGCCTGAACCAGGGCCGGACGCGAGAGGTCTCTGCCACCGATCGCTTCCACGAGGACACGGTGGTGCTCTGCCCAAGCCGGGCAGACCTCCACCGTATGCTCCATCGTGTCCTCCGGGCGATCCACACAGTGGTGACACCCGGACGTTTCCTCCCGCCTTATCCGACACAGGAACCTCCCGAAGCTGCCGTGTCCGGTGAGGACCTGCGTCAGGCGGAAGGTGAGGACGCCGTGGCGCCTCTCCAGCCACTCCTCAAAGAGGGGACTTATCGCCGTAATCGTGGCGTGCCCAGCACTGGGTTGCGACAACCGTACTTTCCATGTCGCCATGAGATCCCGCCGGAGCTCGGTCCGCTGTGCCGCGATTTCTCGCGGCAGCGGACTAACGCCCCGGCGTTTCGCCTCCTCGCGCCACTCCCATATGTGCGCGAGTTCCTGTAGGCCCGGGTTTTTATTTTTATGATGGTCATGCCCTTGCCTTGTAGGTAAGGTATTTTCCAAAGAAGTGAGGGTCACTACGTCAACTTTTGGTAATATCTTTATTTTGGCAAATAACTTGATTTACTTATTGATGGAGATTTTGGGTAAATTGGTACAGGACTAGGGTTACCATATCTCTGAATATTTAGGCTCCTGACAGGATTGCGGCCAGATATAAGAAATCTCAGGATTATCCGATTATTATTTTAAATAATAAATTACAGTAGGTACCTAGATTTTTCAGATTTTTTATTGGAAAGTTACAATCAACATACACAAAAATATAACCTTTGGATAGTAACTATATTTATATAAGTATATATATTTTTTTAGTTAGTTTTTTTTCACATAGATTTTTAATTAAGTACGTTTGCGACAACATCTAAGGACCTTTCAATGGAATTCAGACTTTTTGTCAGGACTTTTAAATTTTCCATACATTGGTAACCCTATTCAGGACTGCAGTTACGATTTATTTCTTTTTTTTTTTTTCAAATTACATTACAACAAATTGCCTTGACTGCCTAGCAAGCAATAATTACCAAGTCGATACGTAACACAATTTTCTTGGACTCTCCCGCTTCGTTTTAATTTAATCTCAGGCCAGGGTGGAAATATTTTAGCTTTTCCTTGTACCTACTTACTTTTCATATTTTTGAAGTAAAAGTAGTATAAAATAACTATACTTACTTATGCCATTGATTTACAGATTTCACGCGAACCAACTAAAGCCAGATAAAAGTGTAGGTAATTTGAAGTTAATGAAGTGAAAGTCAGGTCTAAGAGAAAATGGCCAGCACCTATTATTAAAGGGGATTTAAAATTAATAATAGACGTCGACTTTGCGATAAAAGTGATTTTCCACAAAACGCAAGACAGCGTTATAAATAATATCGTGGTTAGTTCACCTACAATTCGTATTTTACTGTTCGTTTCCTTCTAAAAAGAAATAAAAAGAATAAAGTTTATAATTATTAAATAAAAGAATAATAAGGAAAGTATGGAATCAATGAATCAGCTGACACTCATCACATGACAGATTCTGATGTAAGAACCAACAGAGGAAAATATTAAAATTCTCATTGTAAACTGCAATTTAACCTAATGACATGCAAAAATGACCGTAAAACCATAAACTTTTCAAACTAGACTACGACCTTTATGAAAGAGAATAAAAAGAAAATAAAGAAAGACTTTCTTTATTACGTTTTCTTGAAAAAATGTAACGTCAACGCGATTATCTATGAGGAAATAAATAAATGACTTTGTTAGTAAACACTAACAATTTCTATCGACCATGGCCTTGTGTGCAGTTCACGCCACGTGACGCAGACGGATAGCCACAAGTTCAACTTTTATTTATATTTTATTGATTCAGCCTTGTGTTGACGGTAGTTTATGCAGTTGATCCTAGTTTAAATGCGTGCAATATATTAAGTGTGAATGAATTGTGTAATCTAACCTCTGATTGGTGCAGTAATTGTTTATGGTAGTTGTTTTCTTCATTCACGCAATGGAACGCACTAAGTGCGGTACCCCCTTAGTATATATTTGTTAATTATATGATTATGCAGTATGAATATGTTTAGCTTGCAGGTAGGACTAGTCATTCAGTAAAATGATTTTCGTTACGTTCAAACCCAAATGAAACAAAACTTACTCCTCATATGGGTATTATCGAACCTATCAAGTATTCTAAAGACAACCGAATATCGCACTTACCTACACTCAAGAATCGTGTTCTACGACAATAAATCGCAAAACAAAAGGAAATAACGTTCAACGATGTTGCATCAAATATTCAAAATGGCATTAGAATGGCGCCTCTTGCATCATGCGACCGGCTGTCATGAGCGTTGCACACGCGTTGACCCGGAGTCTCCAGGAACAACTGGTTCGAATAACATCACCAATATATCCTGACCTTTCAATGCGCAGTAAACTTCAATAGCTTTAGACACCGCGAAAGGTCTTTTAAAATGGTAATTTATAAACACATTCAGCTTCACCGTCTATTTTTGAAATCGTTCTTATTCGATATTCGAATCTGATTGCATTCAGTGTTCCATTTATGAAATAATTTCATTTATAAAAAAATTAAAAAGTCTGATGTTTCGACTGCGTTCCATTTTCGTGCGTACACGATTTTCGCACGCGATAGTTTTCGTTTTCGCTAAGCCTAGCGACAATTACAACAACTTAAATAATATACAACGACAGTGAAATTGTTGTCCACTTTCCCGCGTAGCAGTGATGCGATTAATGAATGTCACATTACGCAGCTGACAATTATGACACTCGAATCGACGCTGTAATGGTATGCAAATCTTGTTTTGCATCAATTTAAAAACATCTACCATTTTTGCACTTGCGAGTTGCATTGCGAAATGCAATAAATTAATGTCCTACAAATGATTAATTTACATAACTTGTTATGCAATTAGCCTGGCAATAACTACAGAAGTCAGAATTACTTAGATTTACTGTATCTTCTCTGGAACTGGACTTGCGGCAATATCCAGCGAGCAAGTCCATTAGCATTATCATGTTCGAGTTGGTTTTGCTATATTAGAAAAACTGGTCGGTTGGGAAGAAAAAACCCAGATTTAAAGCAGAAATGGAGCAAAAAAATCGATTTACAAACTCATATGTGTAATGAATCATACAAAATGATTACAAAACGTTACTGAAAAGCTTTTTCACAGTCCAAATAGACCTAGTTACCATTTGAAACGTAGATACCATGCTTAAATGTATGTATGTTTACTCCTCTCGGTAAAATCCTCAATCAACAGAGTTCTTAACTTACAGAATATTTTCGTCGAATAACCCAGATTCGGAGAGCAGTGGTGGCCCAGTGGTAACGGCTCCGATTTACGAGTTGTAAGGTCGTGAGTTAAGATCCAGGCAGGCGCTTTACTTAGTGTAAATAATTTCATCACCACTGTTCTCAAAACCGTGAAGGAAAACATCGTGAGGAAACCGGCATTTCCTAAAACCAAAAATTCGAAGACATGTGACATCTATCAACCCGCACTGGGTCCGCATGGTTGACTATACTGCCGCGCTAACGAAGAATACAATAACTCAATTTTGGACGATTTTGAGTTATCTATATATTCGGAATTCGCTAAATTCGCTTATTCCGAATATATATAACTTAAAATCGTCCAAAATCGAGTTATTGTATTCTTCGTTAGCGCGGCAGTATAGCCCACTCACTCTCGAAGAGAGGAGGCTTGTGTACTAGCAGTGGGAACATTATAGGCTAATTTATTATACTAACCCAGATTCTACGACACATCCAATACAATTTTATAACCGTATCTCCTTTTACCTAAATTCCGTATTTTCCACATCTTACCTGTCGCCAATTTCTAGTAGATTAGCTTAATGATAAAACAAAAAATCAGGGCCTCGAGTCTGCTATTACAATAGTGTCATAATGGTCTGTTCCGATCCTCATTAATGACGCCATTATATTAATAGATTACCAAACTTGTCAAAATCAACAATTAGGTATGAAATCAATAATAGACCATTCTGACACTATTGTAATAGCAGACTTGAGGCCCTGGATTTGTGCCCCGTTGATGGCAATAGCCGGCTTACATGGGACTTCTGCATAACCGGCGAAATGTGGGTGTATTATAGGTACACCTCTGTCTAACCCTTCGGGGAATACAGGCGTCATGTTACACAAAAACTAAATACGTTCATAATCGTACTAACACCTACAACGTCGCACAATATTAAGTGCAGTTATTATGCCCTGAATACATTCAAACTTTTCCAGAAACACACTTCAGTCTCACTGTTTACAAACAAAATTTACTATGCCAATATGATTCCTTACTATTGTACCAGACCAAAACGGCAGTCAACCTCAAAACATTGTCACCATACAGCGAATCTTCTGATCCCACGTCAACGACCCACGCCATTGCACTGCCATTCAACATCCACCACCATAACCTGATCCCTTCCTCCCTTCTCTTTCTTCTAAACCCATCATACAAAGACGCAACTGCAAGATATTTAAGAGGTCTTGAGAAAATGGCGTAGACTAGCGTAGTAAGTCGACGGTCTCATAGAAAATGCAAGAGATCACGATGACTCAGTCTCATAACAGAGGGGCTTCTTGTTTTTATTCTATGCTATATTATGTACGTATTATGTAAGACAATATATTGCTTTATTGGTTATTGCGTCACGGTTAGATCTTTGATAGGGAGATATTGCTTCCTCTTTGCAATACGACTTTGCGAGTCATGAAATGTAAATGTCGATTCAAGAATAGAAAACGACTTTTTTATACCCACGTTTAGTAGCCTCTGGAATCATTTGGGGTCTAACATGCTGCTGGTATATAAGGGTCATATCTCACTAGGACACAATGGCGGTGCAAGCGCAACCATGTTCGCAATGCCAAAAAAAATATGGTTGGTTGCGCAACCATTCGGACGCCTGGTGAGATACCCACCGTAAAGCTGTCTATATTTTGTGTCCTAGTGACAAGCCAAGGCCTTCATCGTGCAGTAAATCGTTCAAATGTAACTGATCTAAATTCGCAGAATGATTGAGGGAGAGATGGAAAGATATTTAGCTTGTAGATAAAATCGTATTTCCACACATTTGAATTCGCAGAGCAGCTGTTTGTTATGCATCTTTGCTCTTCCTTTCTTAGAAATTACTATAGCATGCAATTGCTCATACAGTAGGTAAATATAACGATGTCCTGAATATAACGATTTTTTTTTCATGTTATTACTTTACGTTTATTCGCGCGATAAATGAAAACACTAGAACGTGCAACGACAATGTTTGTTCAGTAATAATTGGTTGGACTTGGCGAGCGATTGCTCGCTCGCTCATTCATTCAGTGAAAACGACAACACCGGCGAGCGAACGGTTGGTGTCCGATCTTTTTTATATTCTACGCGAACATGGAGTGGAATCAAGATAAAATGTTGCAACTAATTGAAAATTATAGAGCCCATCGATGCTTACGGGACACGCAAAAAAAAAAAAAATTAAAAGATTACGCAATAAAAAACGATGCTTTAAAATATATAGGTATCCGATATTATGAGATGCACACCATTGGACGTCCAAAATTAGATTGAATCATTAACCGCTTCTTTTCGGCGTGAAAGATCCTAAATCTAGCCAAAAGCAAATCAACGTCATGATCGTCCATGTCTACCGAATGAGAATGAAAACGCAGCTGCGTCAGCGAACTGTTCAGTATGAGCTATATAATTGTTTAGATAGTTCTAAACAATTATATAGCTCATACGGTATTCGTTTTCTCGTAGTGAAAACAGATGTTTTCTGTTTTGAGTGAACAGCGGCAGAACAGCAAACATTTGCTCAAAACAAAATGTTCGCTCGGCAGGTTAGTGAAAACGCTGCTTAATAGTTGAGTATCGTAGAAGAAACCGAAATGTTAAGAATTTGATCCCGAACCCAGACAATTTATCAAAACAACCTTTATTCGTTGAATGAAACCATATTTGATTACAATTAAAATAACCAAGTAACTTGACATTGCCATCTAGAAGATCTACTTATCTGGAAATGAAAGAATAACATTCTTGAATCCCTAGGAGTTTTCTATAGAAACAGCCATGTCCATGGAGAATAGACCCGTTTGACTTTGTATTGATCCCTGTAGTGAACATTAAAAGTTACACAAAGTGACAGCTTAGCACATGTCGAAACATTCGACTTGTAAGTATTATTGGGGGCTGTCTTTTGTATATTGTTCAAAATGCACATCTAACATTCTAAAAAAGTGTTTGGTTTAAAGTTCTCATGCTATACTTGAAAAACGTGGAATCTTAAAGATGAAGAAACAATTTCTAACGCAAAAAATCCATGCTACATTTCGTGACACAGCATTAGGATGTAGTAGGACAGCATAATACACGGCCATTTGCGGGCATTTCCGGGGGAGGGCGTCAGACGGACGATTGAAAAGATGGCTTCTTTCATTAGCTAGCCTTAGCCGTGGCGTTAACAGATGTTCGTTGGTGTAAGATTTGTGTTACGATGAAAATAGAGGATTTCATGTTCGGTTTATCATTTCATTGCCATTTGCGACTACATACCTGCTTTTATTACAGCGTTCTCTCTCCGTCCCACTTGGTTTTTGTTAATGTCCTGTGCCAAATAATTCTTGCTTTTCAAATGTTCGCGTCTGGTTTTACGCGTAGAGACTTTTATTCTGTCATACAAAAAGTATATCGGCTTTTTCAACTTCTACCTACTGTGGCGAAAACCAATGAATGAAAAATTTGGTACAACAGTAAGGAAGTCATTTGGTAGAAAGCTTTGCAGTATCTACGTAACGATACGATGTGTTTGCAGCAAGTCTTAAGTAACAACCCTCGTTAGTGGCGTCCCTCTTAAGTGCAGAGAGCGTGATAATACATATGCATACGCTATATATACGAACATGTACTTTGAGTCTCACAGACAACTCTAAAGTTTTGTAATTATTGTCACCTCTCGAATCTGCACGCAAACACGACACTTTATGGAAGTTTGTATCTACGTGCTCAAAACTAGCAGTTAGAACTTACTAAACTTTATGAGCATAGTTATCTCGACAAACATAATAACGATTTTAACTTCAACGTAACTTATTCAAGCAAATAATATAATGAGCATCCGTGCCATATTTCGGTCTTACACAACTAATGAGTTCAGTAAAAAGCAAATTTGTTAGTCAATATGGCAGCCTATTCTTACGTAAACGAACTTTCTAATGACCAGAGCAAAAATGTGACTATCATCCATTATTTGTAATAAAAAGAATTTACGATAGTTATGCACGATAAAAAGGCTATAAACCACGGGGTATGGGATAGTTATTATAGCAACTAGATTGTCAATTACGATAGTGAAGCTACGAGAAGGTAATTGCATGTATAGCACCGCAAATCGTGATGAATGTTGACATATTTAAAATTAGGTCGTCTTTTTGTGCTTTTGTTTGTCAAATGAGCACCCATTTGAAGATGGACATATAAACTTCGCGCATTAAAACTTAGTTCTCCTATAAGGATCGATCGTCCTAACAACAGATGTCCCACGATTCTTTGACATTTGCAAATGCCGTACTGCCGCCATATTGATTTTTTTCAAAAATATTTATAGCCTCGGGGTGATATAAGGATTCTAACGATACCCCATAAAATGTGTTCTGTGTTAAATCTGTTCAGTCATTTAAAAGTTACGGTGGCACATAGAAACTCACATAGATACATACATACATACATACATACATACATACATACATACATACATACATACATACATACATACATACATACATACATACATGAACTCTGAACATATTACACTCCTTTTTGGGCAGTAGTGAGCAAAATACCCCTTGGGATAAAACCCTTTGGGAAACTTATCAGAACTCGGGTTTATCCTCTATTTTAATCGAAGTTACGTGGTGCTCAACATGAGCGTAATCCATTCCGTCTTCCATTCTTTTCTAAAATAGATCTCTTATAGCCAGCATTAGTGCGGATTTTAAGTGCATCAAGGTACTCTCGTTCCCAGCGAATACAAAGGAACTGCGAATGATGGCCCATTTTAACAAGACCCCAACCACCATGGGCCATCTTCCTGGTCATCGCTCTATAACACTGGACACGTTTTATGGGTCACGCTTAACGAACTACTAGCGACCCATTTTGATTGGACCATATTTCGGATATCGGATATCCCTGAGCTATTTTTGTTCGTCCCTTTACGCAAAATTCTGCCGTGGCTCTAGGGCCTAGTATGTCGTTTAGGTTCATACTATGATACGTGTTTAATTTTGTTACATCTATTATTGGGTCGGTCGATATAAAACAAATTGGGTTGACGAAATAGATCGAACGGATAAGCGTAGAGTTAACACTGGATGGATGAAATGGCAGCAGGTCACGGGATCAATCTGCGACTCCCGCATTCCCCTTAAACTTAATGGGAAGACATACTATAGCACGCCACCTGCTCTGCTCCTTACATACTCCTTTTGCTTCGCCTACGTTCATACAAAACATTGGTTAGACTTGCTGTCTTGTATGGATCAGAATGTTGGGCCACAAAAGGGATGAATGAAAGGCAGGCAGCTGAGATGAGAATGCTAAGAGGGTGGTATGTGTGGTGTAACACGAATTGATAGAATAAGAAATGAGTACATAAGAGGAAGTCTGAAAGTGGCACCGGTGAATGAAAAGATGTGCGGAAATCGGTTGTCATGGTATGGGCATGTGAGGAAAATGTCGTGAGGAAAGTTTTGAGTATGAATGTCGATGGCTATAAGAGTAGGGGAAAATCAAAGAAACGATGGATGGACTGTGTGAAAGCCATATCATCTATGGCTAGAAAGGGGATGACTACCGAGATTACAACTAATAGAGAAGTATGAAGGACAGGGACATGTTGCGCCGACCACAAATAAAATGGGATGAGGGCAGGAGAAATGATGACGATGGTGAAATAAATTGGGTTCTCATATTTCTGCTTTAGGGTTTATCTTGTTATTATTGAATAAGATGGCTGCAATATTAGGTTAAATTATCTAAATTGAAATTCTTGGGAAAGATTCGTCTTGTATGACACACTGATAAATACTTATTATGATGTTTCGTAGAATAAATAGATGACTAGAACAATATTGGGTATGTTCTCAAAAATTTACCGATTCTTAGTCGGTTTACTATCCTTTCCCAGGCGAGATACTCACAGAAAATCATCGTTTTTAGACCTTCAGAAACGAATAATCATGTCCTTTTTCTGTTCCTAGGTCCCCAGAAGGTGAGGAGAGCGATAAGAACACCAGCGATGGAGGGAACAGGATACCTCCCCATTGTCACATCACAATCAAATGTACAAGAGAGGTAAGCACAAGCACCAATAGATACCTATAATCAGGCCAACGATACGAGATAAATACATAAAGTTGCAACTTATACAAATATCAACTTTGAACTCAAGAAGTTTAAGGTGATTTTTGAATGAAAAAACTATCGCTACGCGTCGTGAAATAATTTTAGTTGCAATGGAAACTGTACCATACGTAATTAAGTTAAAGTTTTAAATACCAAAGCATGAAATTTCTCTCGTCTCGTTGGCTTCAGTATAACCTACTCGTCCTCATCATTTATTTTATAACTTGTTTTCTTTTAATATGTGTTGCCAGCCCATGGCGGGAAATAACATAACATCACGCCTTTATTACCCAAAGAGTTAGGCAGAGGTGGACCTAATATTAGTTCACCCACATTTCATCAGTTATGCTTATGTAACAGGGGGCAAGGGGGCAAGCCTAAACACACAACCTCGTGCATCAAAGCCAAGAGACTAGGCCTTAAACATTGTGCCATCACGATACTTTACTTGGTGTACGTTATTTAATCACCGCTGCTCAAAACGGTGAAGGAAACATCGTGAGGAAACCGGCATGTCCTAGAACCAAACATTTTAAGACGCGTGATGTCCAACCGTTTCACAGACGGGAGGCGGAGGCTTCTGTCCTAGCAGTGGGAAAATTCTAAGCTGATCATGTTGTGTATCTCAAGAGTAAAAACAGTTACGACTTTTTATAACATTGCAATGCCTTCCACCTATGTTGATATATGCTATATCTTTTTCCCGTTCAGATTGCAGGGTTCAACGGTCTATCAGAAGCAGTCCGACGTCTCGACTTCTCGTCAGCCGTGCGCGATGTTCGTCGGTTCAACTACATCTGCGCGTTGTTGGAGCTGCTGGTCGGTGGTCAGAGACTGACGCATCTGCCCGGCGCTGCGCAGAAACTGTTACTGTCCATGTTGGAGCAACTTGCTGATCAAGGTTAGTTTATTATTCATTAAAACATGTATATGCACAAGTTAATAATAACTGTAGGATCCAAGATAGACTTAATTCCTTAGGTATTTTCTACCAGTCTACCTTAGGGATAATGACAGAACATAGTTACTGGGCCAATTACGTTAGTGTGGTGGTCCCGTCTTAATGCTTCTATGCTATGCTTCAAACCTACTTTGAAACCTTGGCTTGCATTTGACCACTATCTCTCAGCAAGCGATGACACCTCTAGTTGTCAACCAGTCTGCAATTTCACTCGTAACTTGAAGATCCCAGCCCACAGCGCACGGAGACGCCTCGACCGCCGCTGCTAGAGACGGCATTGTCAACAGTTTCCATACAAACCAAGCGTGACACAAATGACTTATAGATACTGACGTCTTCAAAGGCGGTCCGTGGCAGAAATTGTACGCTCAACACGCTTTCGACGTGAATTTCAGTAAATTGTCTGTAGACGCAGCCGCGCGTCGCGGCGATTCTGAGCTCTGTGCTCCAGACCCATGGTATAGATATGGGATGTGATGGGGTGGGTATAAACAGGCTCCGGCTATCAAATCTAGACGCAGGCAGAACCTACTATCATACTTTACCCTTTTTATACAGTTATAAGAAACATCTCCCTTTCCCAATTGACAAGCACATCATTATTTCCAGTGGCAACCTCAAAACAGAATCTAAACGCTCTCCGCGCGCTAGTGATGTCAGTATCATCAGCCCGAGAGTCGGAGAAACGCTCGTGTTGGGGCCGGCCGCTCGGGTCTCGGGCTCTCTGGGGACACCACGACCACGCCATCGCGAGGATCAACCGCATCGCTAACAGTATTTTGATACAAGAGGTACGTACTAAAAGCAGGCCTAGCCTAGTTAAAATCCAACATACTTAAGAGTGCCATATGGATCTTTTGGCGCCCGAAAGACGTTGACATGTGGGCACTGCTGGTACACATTTGTGAAAATATGTATTGCAAGAACAAGATGGCGGATGGCGTTAGTTCGGATTTTGGCCACGCGCCAAAAGAACCTTGTAGCGCTATATCAGCGGAGTAATTGCGTAACACACAGTAGCAATAGCAGTAGTAGTTCAACAACATTCATTGAATTATTTACGTTGTTGATCAGACAAATTTTTCGAACACATGAAGCAATGGATTAGCAATATATAAATATCCTTCAAAATCGTTCTTATTGTGATTGATGAAATTAGGGTGTGCTGGTCCGCTGAATGCGTCGCTGTCATCGAACAATGAATAACAGACCTGAGTTTTCAGAATAGCTTCGTAGGTTTTCCAATTTTTGCTACCGAGTCTGATATGTTTGTAGCACTATAGATATTTAGTAAGAAGGTAATAGGCGTTCTTCTGGCATCGCTAAGCGCGTGAGATGAAAAGTCGACGAGAGATGCTAGGATTTAGGGCATGCTCTCTAAAACTATTCTTATTAATGACTAACTGTTGCCCGTGACTTCGTCTGCGATCCATAATGAAAAGTACTCCTACTTCTGCAGCTCATGGTCTACCCATGTTCCAAATTTCATCCTAATCCGTGCAGCCATTTTACCGTGAAAGGGTAACAAACAAACAAACTGACTTTCGCATTTATAATATCAAAGTTAGGATGATGTCTAATCTTTCCACCAAATGGGAAACGCTGCCTTAGAGGGAGAACCCTCTAAGCAGCGTTTCCCATTTGGTGGGTCGCGACCTGGTACCGGGCCATCAAAATAAAATACCGGGTCGCAGCATTCCCGCCTTGTTTTAAAATAATACCAACCATCGACGCATCGTAAGCGCCGCCGCCGCCGCCGCTGACTGACTTTACTACTGAACTTTTTAAATGCCTGTTGTCACAACCTCTAAATGTGAAGCTGGGTTTTCAACAAAAATCAAAATCAAAAGTCATTTATGCAAATTAGGCTGAGAATCAGCACTTTTCGACCTGTAGTGGGGTTCCACTTCAAGTCGGTTTCTATGTTTATTTGTTTGAGGTCTGGTTAGACCTCAGGATAAAACGTCTTAACCCTTAGAGTATAAGGGTTAAAACATAGGAATCATATGATCCAGTAGTATAGTATTTATTTGCTTCCTGTCCTCCATCTAACGTAACCAGTTTAAAATGAAAAGCACCACAACCCGCCATATTAATTCTTTACTCTCGTAAATATCATAAATCGTCCAAAAACAAAAGCTCGGGCTATTTTGGACAGCAATTGTCCAATCCATCTGGCACGACCGCCAGGGAACCGCTCATTTAGTGCTATTTTCTGTTAAGGGCATTCTGGCAATGCTCCAAATGATCTGAACACTCAATGCGCGGCTGTTTGGAGTACACTCGTTGTTAAATTAAGATGTACGTTACAAGTAACAAAGCGATTTCTTTTCAGCCGGGACCAGAGGTAGTGCCTAAGCTTCACGACTTGCCTGAGGAGTGTATCAGAGAGATTCTGTTGAGGATATCGGATCACAGGGACTTGGATGTAAGTAGAATTATGTAGAACTACGGACGTTGGAGCTTCTTTTGAATGTCGTGATTTTGGCGTATATTAAACTTAACCTCGATCTCCAAGCTTTGGGCCTAAAAGAGCTACCACATATCAGCTTCTTCCTCTTCCTCTACATTTCCTCTTAGGTACAATCTCCTGTTTCTCCGAAAGTAAGGTTTTTCTCTGCGTCACAGCTGAATTATATTTTTATTTCTTAATTTACTGAGATTTATTTAATAGTTTAGCTACAAAACACAAATCGCCGACGTCACCCAAAAAGCAGCCAAGATTAAGCTCGAAATCTGCGGAGTGGAGACTTCGAGCACTGTGATTGGCCAATTGTCGGTCCGCTCCTCTCCACTCCGCTCAGCTACGCGTCAGTGGAAACGCACACTAAGTGGGACTGGGCCGGACTAGTGTGCCACATGTCCCATGGGTTTAATCTACCACAATGTGTGTCCCAGAAAACGTCCGGCGACATCGTAGTAGACCCAGCAGATGTCCGGACGAGCTTGACGCCTTCGGACAGGATTAGTTCACACTAGCTCAAGACAGAGGAGTGGAAAGGAGACATGGATGCCTTTGCCCTTCTGTGGGGCAACATAGAAATTAAAAATAATAGTTTCCTACTCATCAGCTACTCCAGGGGCGTGCCGTCCATAGAGGCAATTCGGCCTAGCCTACCGTACCAACAACGCCAAATGCATTTATTTTAACTATGCAATACAATAATACAAACTATTAAAAAAAAAGTTAAACTCCTGTTAAAACTCTTATAGCAACTTGTCGCAGACGCCACGTGACTCACAATTCGACGGAGCTTACGTACGCAAGGCAAGGATTCATTTCGCCTACATTTCGTTCACAAATTTACGCACACTCGTGTATATTTTCGTGTGTATGAACGGCACACAATAGTGAAATGGTTTAAATTAGGGGCGTAACTCCGGCGGCAGCAGCTTGGTCCTCATTGGTTGTGTGTAAAGTGAACATTTAATGAATGAAAAATATTGAAGACCAGGGTTCCCAATTTTTGGACAATTCCCCGAATTACGGGGAAGTTTCCTTCATGACTACCAGACTACTAGAGACAATAAAAAAGGGTGGTATTGTTGAATTTATACCTTCCAAAAAATTATAAATTGTAAGGAATAGCAAAAGCCCTATAAAAGTCATTAAAAACTTCATAATTTTTTATTTTTATTCTCATATTTCGCTTGGTTTGTGGAGAGTTAGGAAAATAAGTTTCGGCAACACAGTCCAGTGTGTCAGTGTTATCCGGCAAAATATGATAGTCCCTTTTGTGGAAGAACACGGTATGACAGTGATACAATTTCAATTGGTAGTGTTTGTTTCATGTGACAGTGACACGTAATTTATATGTGATCTTGAATGTTTTGCTGTTTTAGATCTTATTAAGTTATAAGTAATTGGTTTTGAAACGTAAAGTAGTGTAAAGATTATGTGTTGTGTTATTATTTGTTTATTTACCTAAGAATGGTGTTCTGTTGTGAAGTTTGCGCCGATAATGTGTTGGTTAGGTTAAGTTAGTCGCACTTGTCGTTTAATGATAAGATTCAAGTTGTGTCTAAAGGTAGATGTGTGCCCGAATTACGAGAATTAATCCAAAAATATGATAATTCATGACTTCGGATATCTAGCAAGTGACGTGTTCTGTAATTATCATCCACCCACTTGGTTATGATATTTGAGGTGGCCGAATCTTTCTTCTGTTTGCATCGTTAGAAAATCGTCCTTGAATAATGTGGTGAGTACTTGTATGTAGAGCCGCGCTGTGATGTTGCGCGAATTAGTTTTTTTTTTTGGTGTCAGTATGCATGGCCTACCCTCTGTGGAGAACCACTGCACGCCACTGAGCTACTCACTACTCAATTTATACCTACCAATGGTCAAGTATCGAATACAAGTAGTGTCTCTTTACTTAAGTATTTTTGTTCTTCTCCAGGCGGCTTCATCGGCATGGACAGTAATGGCATCAGTGTGCACGGAACAGCGCATCTGGCGCGAGCTGGTCAGCTTCCACTTCACTCAGCAGCAGACTGACGCCGAACTGGCGAAGAACAAGGACGAGGTCGTTGATGAGAAGGACTTCGACTGGAAGAAGCTGTTCCATCAGCTTAGAAAGTAAGTCATAAAATAAATTTAAAAACCACTGTCTCTGAACTAGCGAAAAAGGTAGGTATTCCAAGTAGGTGGTGAGTCTGAATACCAGTATTTTAAATGGAGCCACTGCCTATCTGACCTCCACAAGTTCCGCTCCACTCGCATCGCACCTTACTCGCATCGCATAAAATCTGTGCGTTGCGGGGAACTGGTATTGTTATTTGCCTACATGCTTAATTAAAAATTTTGTTAATAATAACAAAATTATAAAGCTGCCAACAGGACCCGCCACACCACCACTTAACCTACATTTTTTTAACAGGATGTACGGCCTCCGAGAAGACGCGCAATTTGCTGAGACCCTCTCCCTGTGTCGTCACTGTAAGTGCTTGTTCTGGCGCTCCCTGGGCCACCCGTGCATCGCCGACCAGTGCCCCGAGTACCGCGAGCGACTCAAGGAGGCCGGCGGGCCCCTGCCCCCGCACCCCGTGCCCCCGGCGGCCTTCCTAAAGTTCTTCTCTCTTTAAAAAATGGCATTTTTTTACCGTGCACTGGATTTTTAACGCACTGCTTAGCGCCGAGAGTTGAATCCAACAGTATATTTTTTTGACGCGCTGTGATGCAATCTGTTGGATTATCAATGCGGCTCAACACCAAATGCGCGATGAAACATCGTCGCGTTAAAAAATCGCCCGTGCGAACCTGGGCTGAATGACTGGAAAACACTCGAACACGACTACCAATACTCTTCGGCTGCAGGCTTACTGTGGACACTAGACAGTCAGCTGTCCAGTTATTTGCAGCTGTATTCGAACTATGACGTGATTTTTCTGGTTTTTAATAGCTCAATAACTGCTGTAGACAAAACAAATGTAGTTAAAAAATTTACGGTCCGTAACCACAGCTTGTGGTTTCAAAGATAACTTGTGACGACACTATGAACCATTGATAGTTTCGTTTTTCACTGTGGTGAGGGAAATATACACTTTAGTGCTAAAGAAACTTATATCAGTATTTAAATGTACAAAGAAATAGGTGATTTAAGCCAGAAGTACATCACTGAATACAAGATTTGCTAGTCAAAGGGAACTCACACACTGATTCATGAACTAATTTCGAAAAACCTGACATTGAGATGCCTACTTAATGCAATTCATTATTCTTTGGTGCTTTGTACAGTATTTTTAAATCACGTATCAAATGGAAGCTTGTATAAACCTTTATTATAAAGTATCAAATGACTGACTAAGATCTCGGGGGACAGGCCTATTTTGAAATATTATCATTTTATCAGTGATATTCATAAATAGGAAATGAATTACTTAAACTGTAGCTATGTGTGTATGTGGTATGGGAAAGCAAAAGAAAATTTCGACTGGGCTGGTTTATCATTTCTTTGCAATTAAAAAATATCTATGACGTAGGAACTTATTTATTTTGCCGTGTGAAATAAAGAACACACCTTAATACATTTTAAATATTAAATATTTATTAGTAATATACATTTTAAATATTAAATATTTAAAATGTATAATAAGCTACTTTTATGTAATTGACGATGTAATACAAGAACTAAGCTTGACTAACTAAGGATTAATTCCTTTAATTCAGTGTTGTATAACTACGGCTTAAGTAAATCATTTTAACATTTTGTAAAACTACGGTATGTGATCTATCGCAAAATGAATCAATGTGTTCTATTGTAGCAATTTTTTTTCTATGAATAAAAATTGAGTTTTTATGTAGTGACAATTTAAAAGTAGTCAATTAGAAACCCTGTTTTGTATTGTTACAGCTATAAGTATTCTCAGCCAGTTAGGAGTGTTGCCATGCATTTCCTTAAAAACATGGTTTGCATGAAGATGAATATCCTAGAACTTCCAAAATAATGGCAGCACTACCAGTGAATGTGACCAAATAACATTTAAACTTGCTTTGTTTCGTTATAAGAATATAATGTTATGTTTAAGGGATTAATTTGTTCACCTATTTTTGTTTGCGCACGCACTTAATGCTTATAATATAAAATATGAATAAGATTTTAAAATAATGAAAAAAAAAGTATGTGATAATTCCAAAATTATATCAGTTTAAGTGGTTGTAATCGGTATAATTTACTATTTATCTATGTGTGTTGTTTGTTATGTTTAAATGGTTTTATTTTAGTTGAAATTATAAATTAAAAGTAGCCAAGATAAATTACAGATCACAAATTCTCAAGTAAATTAAAAAAGAGACAAGCGTATCCTGCTTGTCTGCCAGCCCTGTGTAAGGGACAAGGACTGTGGAGTGTTACCACTTTAAAATCTCATTTTAAAGAGAATTGACTTGGCTATAGAAAACTATTGAATATTGTATTGCTATTTAAACTTTTAGTTCCTTTGTTTCGAATTAGGCTATTTAACAGCTCACGAATTTAATACCATGACTTAATTTCTTTTATTTGTGTGCTTGCATTTAATTTGCACACTATTGATTTGAGATTTTTTCAACTACCTACATCACAACAATGTCTGTGTAAACAGTACTTTACTATCCGTGATCATTATAGTATTTTAGTTTAGTCCAACTAGTTAAATTTGACACAAGAATTTGATGAGACCTTTTTGCCTTTAACAATAGTGTAGGAGAAAGACTTGACTCGTCAAATTCAGCAGTCGTAACTAAGTATTTATATCACAATATTAGTAGGTAAATAGTAAACTTGAAAATATTCGTAAAATCATAGACATACAATGGTGCCGATTCCCTTGTTCACAAACTAAACTAAATTTCAGTTCAGTGCATCTTTTTCTTTCTATTTCATTAAGAAAAGGACAGAAGATAAATTTTAGTTCAGTCCTGTCAAATTAATCAGCGCTTGACGTAAATTGACGTAATTTTGTAGGCAAGTTTTTAATCACGTCTAAACTTGTTTGGAGTAGTGACAGGCGCTGATTAATTTGACAGGACTAAACTAAAATTTATATTCTGTCCTTTTCCAAGGGAATCGGCACCAATATCAGTGTGCAGATAATAGTAATAAGAAAGCAATATTTTATTACACATTGGTAGTAACTTAGTCTAAAGACATTTGCAAGCTCACTTTGAAAACTTAAAACTGTTTTATAAGGTTTTTAAGGCCTAAAATATTATTTCAAATTTCTATCCGTCACAGTAATGTAAGCGGTCTCTGTGATTACTTTTGAATCTGAATGCAAAATCATTTACCAAGTCTGAAATTAGATGTATTGTGTTGTAGACTGTATTTATTGGGATGCCAGCTCTATTACAAAATTGTGTAGCTTCATGATGAATCCACTGGTGGACAAAGTCCCCATAGCATTGCCACATCAACTAATCCAATGACATAATTTGCATTTATTCAAGCACTCTTCACAAAATTAGTATCAACCATAATTTGATGTTGTGTAAATCACTTACTTGGTGACTATATCAATTAACCTAACAAATGTCTTATAGACATTAAGCACTCAAATAGTATTATCAACAAAACCGTTGAGCGCTTACAAGTAGAGTGCTTCTAGTAGACAATCGCTTGACTGGTTAATTGTGTTCTTATGTACTGTGGCTCCTATAAATACAGTATAATCAAAATGTTCATTGTATTGTAGTAGTGTAGTTGTGGATATTGTGATATTTTAAGATAAATTTATTATTAATAATATAATAAGCATTCAATAGTCCCAAGAAGCTAACCCAATGTAGAGTAGATGCATGAAATACAGAACTACATGAAGTGCATTTACCTAATACAATCAAGAACAAACCAACATTTTCCTATTTTTGATCATTGATAAAGAAAATTACTTTCAATAAACATATCAACCCTCAGCAGCTGCTTAAAAAGTGCAATAGTCCAATTCCAAATGCTGTTGGAGTGTTTGCATCTTGTTATGAACTTTTGTTTCTTTTTCTATAATTCTGGGTAAACTCTTAATGTATTGAACCTTGTGTAGTTCATTATTGAATGGTAGATGGTAATTATGAAAAATGCAGCTTACCTACTCGCTTAAGTCATTTTTAGTTAATCTGTGATCAGCTTTATGTTTTACACACAATGGAATTGTTTTTTTTTTTCTGATTTGTGTTCTCGCTATGGTACTTTATAATGGTATTTTGAAATAAAGTTATTTTGAATAAGAGTTTCTGGTTTTACTGACTAATTATATTACTGGCATTGAAAACTAGCTGATTATTGGATTGAAGTGTAACCTTAGGGGGGCTATGGACCTGCCGGGGTCGCGGGAAGGTACTTATGGGTCACCGAGGCCCCCGCAACACAGGCAACAAGAAGGAATACGGGTGGGTTTTAGTCAGTAAGAGTCTGACACACCCTCCCGCTCCGCCCAGAGCGGGAGAAGTTATTTGATGATTTCCCACCCTAAAAAAAAAAAAAAAAAAAAAAAAAGGGGCGCTATGGAGCAAGCACTATATTTTTTTGTAAATTTCCCTCTTTATTGCAGTATCTTGTCAATAGGAACCATTTACCTTATTAGAAGCATGATCCTATGTTGTACCGTTGCCGAGTTAGCTTTATTTTTTTTTATTTTTATAAATTGGTCTATATTTCTATAATGGTAGCTCTTTTCTGTGCAGAATTGTTGAGATGTAGAAAACATCTCAAGGTTTTCTACAACAGCAACTGGTCAGTGACGGGTAACACACAACCCATTTAAAAAAAAAAATTTAAGCATTGGTTGATCTTTCAGCATGATTCAAGTCCTCTACCCTAAGGATACGCAAGCTGAAAGCTCGACCAATACTTAAGATTCTTTTTTTTTCAATATTTCTGAGGTTTTGTAAAATAAATTTTTAACCAACAAAAAATCGTTTTTGTTTTCTTTGCTGATCATAGTGTCCCTAAGCATCTACTCCAACTCCGCCCGTAAGACGACCCACTGTGTGATTGCCAATTTAAAGATATAAATATGTCCGATTGTTTGTTGATGTGAAGCAAGGTGAAAAATATCAAACAAGATGTAACTTACAATATCATATTTATCTGGAATTCATTTGGTGCTACCTAAAATTACCACCAGTAAACCATCAACCTATCTCACTTTTAACTTTCTCGCAATGTCTCACTAAATCCTTCAGTTTATACACCAAATCTTGCAGCTGTTGGCTTCCACAAGTGAACCTGATATCATCACCGCTGTTCGTCTTCAATATAACCGTGTATAACAAATTGTCGGACCCAACTCCTGGAGTATTGGTCATTACTTCTAGCTTCCATTCCACGTCTGTGATTTTGGGTAAAACGCTGGCATCAATGCTCTTGACTGGCTCCATAGTTTAATAATCTTAATGATAGTTAAATATACTTCATTGCACTTTTGATTTACATTAAAATTGTAAATATTTTGATATCCATAAAATCAGCAAGTATTTTGCTTGACACAAGTCTCATCGATGAGTGACAGTGACTGATGTGATGAGTATGACAGACATTGACAGATGAAAGAAACTTGGCAAGTTGGCCTAATGACTTGTGTCGGTTGTTGGTTGTATTGTCTGTTTAAAGCAGGGAAAAAGAGAGCAAAAATATGAATGCTAAATAAATATTGAATTTTACGTACTGGAATGGCAAAGATCGATGCCATGTTGTGAAATCATTCACTCTTTATTTATTTACTTATCCAATTTAAAAGATGATTATTAACATTACTTAACTAAATTAAATTAAAACTAAGTTAAGCTTAAAAAAGGCCCTCGGGGCATTGTACCGAGGATGCTGGCGGCATTTCCTCGCTGAATTGCAATGCTGATGCGTTGCGCGAGAAAGCCGCCAGCTTTTCGGTCACCAGTTACATCAACTAGACGTTTCGCGATTTCTGCAAATAATTTATGCGCACTGGGACCCCACGGACCGAGGGTCTCGACGCCAAAGGGCACAAAGTTGTACTCTCTGCCAAGGCCTCCATATTTAATAACTTTCAGATTTTCGGCATTTTCTGCCGCTGCACCCGCTTTAGAAGTAGTCCGTTGGAGGTGGGACGGTGCCAGTGTGTCTACACAGGTAGCGTCCCACACAAGCATCCGTCCCAAACTCCACGGGCCCAAAGACACACCATCAGGTCTTTTGCCATCATCTCTGACAATGCCAGTCGGCTCAAGAAGAGCAGGCACATTGATGCTGGCAAGAGACCGGCGGATTATGTCATTAAGTGTCGCATGTCTTGAAAAGCGGCCTGCACTTTTTTGACAACAAATAAGTGCAGGCCGCTTTTAGATTTTTTGATCCTAAGAAACATTGTGTTTTAAGCGAGTTTTTTATTTATCTGTTGGATGGTGATGATTACGAAAGACGTCCAATACTGGACATAGGCCACCCCTAAGTTGAGGCGTCCTCCATGAACACGCATCCATGTTGATCAAATAAAGTACTAAGGTGACACGTTACGTCTTCGCTCACGCTAAGCCACGCCATATCTATCGCCTGGGTCGCCTTCTATGTTCTCAATGAGAATCTTCACATAGATCTCTACCAACAGTTCCTAAAACGCCTCTCAAAGCTATCTTTGACTCTGCTGTAAAGCACTGATTGCGGCTCACCAGTCCCGATGACCGATGACGCTATATGCTGGAGGGAGCAGGAGAGCAGGGCTACTAATACCGTTCGCAAATATAGGGTTTTGCATTAGGGAGTGGTGTATCAGATATCACTTAGGTAATTGTTTTTTTAGGGGTCCGTACCTTTAAAGAAAAAAACGGAACCCATATAGGATCACTTCGTTGTCGGTCAGCCCTTCCGTCTGTCTGTCTGTCTCGAAAAATCCTGCATCGCACAAGCAAAGTTATCCGCGTGATTTATTATTAATGCCTTAACCCTTAACCAGGCTATGGATTGAGCATTTCCCACCTAGATTTTTAAGAGTTTTTACCAGGTTTTGGTAAAGAATCTACCACAATCTGTCAAAAACGCCAACATAGAAATATTATTTATAGTAACACAAAAAATAAATTGAAACGGAATGCAAATGTCACTTTTGCAGCCTTTTCATCTGTGGTCGGACTGGTCGGCCGCTAAACCTAAACGAACATTTTTGTGACAAGTGCACCGAATTTTTAATCATTATGGCGAATCGGAGAAAGTTAGGTCGTAAAATTTTTTGATATGTTGTAGAATTTGAGTTTTTCTAGTGATTTGGGTATTAAATATAAGTAAAAACTTCTAAAATATCATGATATAACTAAATAAAACATGTGGGGAACCATATGACCTAAGCCTGTGAATGCCTAATTATTGCGGGAGTTATTATGTCCATTGCCCGGTAAATTAAAATCTTTATTTTATACTAGGTTTTTGCCACGGGTTTTATTTAGGATTTACTCACACATCTCATTTATCGAAATATAAAATGTGGGTAGTGGTAAACTTTTGTCGTCATTATTGTCAGTCTACTTTAGTGTATTTTTTGTTATTCTGGTAATAAACGATCTACAGCTCGAAAATATACAAAGTAAATGAAATGTTTTCATCAGAGGAAGAAAATGATGAAGATGAAGACCCATATCCCATATAGGTCCCAAAACCATTTGATGCAAGATTGAACGAAATTTTATTTTTTCTTGTATTGTAATAAAATCCAGACGAAGAATAAAAACTTTTAAGTTCATACTCAATCCCTTTTAATAGTTTATTGTGTATTTATGTTTTTTTTTTTAATAAAGAATAAGTGCTTACATTACATTTTACATTTGAACAACAAACAGTAAAATATGCTATCAAAATAACAATCGTTTTTTATTTTATATATAGATAAAAAGTCGTCGTCTAGACAGGCAATGGGATTATGTTTTCCCACATGTTTTCTTTCAGGTTTTCAGCTTAATTTTCTAAATATAATTGATAAAATCTCATACCAAATTTTATCACTCATCTAAATCTACCAAAAAAACATGAATACTGCAGGATTTGTCTGAGGCCTGGTAAAGGGTTAAACAATATCCCGCAATCAAACGTCGGACAGTAGCCCACCAGTCACAACACCCGTCTGCTCGGAGGATCCTCCTTTCTCTATAGAGGATGAGTGAATTTTACACCCTGTTCCTCATACCTCTATACTGATGACTCCGAATATGAACGTCAGCGCAGCCTCCATGCAGCTACTTGATTATGACGTCAACATCGTCACTTTCTCAAGCTTAGTTAGAACACTGTAATTAGAAGTTTTTACCCCTTTCAGATCATTAGTTTTTGTTCTCAACCTTTTTCTTTAATTTTTGACCATTTCCGTTGATAAAATAAGCATGAGTGGCTGCTAAGTGTGAGTTCTTCGTTTTGGATTCACTACTGTTTCATGATGAGGTGAACGACCTCGCATAGTTTTTGGGCGTAGGTGGCGTCATTTGATTTTAGGTTTTCCAAACATAAATAACACCCCTTCCACTTCCTTCCTCCCTTTAATGAGTAGTTTTGGAAAACTGATGATAACGATTTTTATTGTATTTGTGCCAATCAAAGGCATGTGATTTTTCATACAAATTGCTTTCCCGCTTTTCACCCCGACAGGGGTTGATTTTTGAAAAATCGTTTTTTGACCCTTTGCCCCCATTTCATGGATGAAGATAATTGTCATTATGTTTCCACTTTGACTTTATGATTATACAGGGTAGATATTTGAGACGGGGCAGTAAGGGCAGCTACCTTAACCGTTGTAGCTACAGGAAAACGGTCTTAGGAGACCGTCCTTAACTCTTTAGATCTGCATTCACAGATTTTGAAAATAATGTACGGTCAGCAAGAAAATTGGCAGTGTTCACAAAAACATTTTTTGGTGCCAATCGATCCTGTTCCTTACAAGGATCAAAAAACTCTATTAGACCTTTGAGTATTAGAAAAGTCAGAAATTGCAAAAATCTATTCCCATATATTTTGTAGAAAATGAGACTCTAACTTAGTTTTTTACGATGGATAGACTGGCCGAAAATAAACGGAAAGATGAACTTCAAATTTAGAATGAATACCTACGCGTTATAATTTAATTTGGTATATAATATTTACATATTTTGTTGCTTTTGAAAAAACTTTCCCATGCGATTTTGCGATTTCAAACTTTTGTAGCGGACAGGCATTTTTAATATATACAGGGTGACATTGAAAACATGCGACAAATCGAAATGGGAGATTGTACTCATCATTATGAACAACTTTTACTAAGGGACAAAAGCTACAATCCCAAAAAAAAAAACTGCTGTCCCCTACATTTATGTTCGCAATACCTCATCAAAATGTAGGAAAAGCAGATTTTTTTTTGGGATTACAGCTTTGGTCCCTTAGTAAAAGTTGTTAATAATGATGTACACAATGTCCCATTTCAGTTTGTCGCAAGTTTTCAATTTCAACCTGTATATATATCGGTAATAAGGCATAAGCGACAGTTTGGTCGAAAATTAGTTATGAATGCCATCCTCTTAATCTCTATTTTTAAGTAGGATGGCATTCATAACTCATTTTCGACCAAAATGTCGCTTATGTCTTATTACTTTTTCACCGTTAAAACTTTAATAAAGAATAGAAGATGTTTCAATAATAATTTAGGAGTTATAAAATAACAAGATTAGTTTACACACACACATTTCTTTATAAAAACCTGTTGTTTGTTTAAGTTCCTTGAATTACCGGAAATATTGTCAATTTGAGTTGTAAAAAGTAATGAAATTGCTAAATGAACTTTCGTTTTAAAAAGTTTGACATAATTATGTCGCCTCATATGAGTCCCATGTGGTTCTAGGATAGACGAAATAAAACCAAAATGTATTACTAAATCGTTAGTATATTAAACAACTTTATGAAAGTTGTAACATTGATTTGTCATCAAAAATATAAACCTACGCTTAAATATAACAGTTACAATGTCATAAGGCAAATAATGTTATTTGGCCAGGTTATATAAGGCACATTTCACAACAGCATTAACAAAATTAGTTTGACTATAGCACTATGCAATTAATCTCAATGATTACACATACACAATGGTTTCAGAGATTCTAGTTGCTAGTATCGAGACATAGAAATGCAGTTTCTAACAAATATATTCAATGTTTACTATTAAACCGTCTGTTTTTTCCTTCCATTGTTCTTAGTTATCCTTAAAACCGCAAGGAAAAAAACACAGGTATTTTCCGGCAGTGCCAATAATTCTTCTCTATAACTATTTCAGTAGTCTCTTAGATCTATTTCATATATTTCTGGTTTACAAAATTCACATTAGCACCGAATTAAATATTAGCAAGTACACTTATCTGTAGATATATTATAATTTAGTCAAATCACTACGAAACCATAATTCAGCATATTTATCCAAAAAATAAAATTTATTATTAGAACACAACCTAAGTACTAAAACAACACTTAAAATACTGGCAGTTATAAAAGATTTTAGTGATGTTTAAATACAGTTTGTTTTTTTTAAATAAACTTATGTAAATAAAAGAACATCCCACAGTACAAAAATAATTGATATCCAAACGATATCTGCAATATGAAAGATGGTTAAAAATAAAAATATTTTTAGTACAACATTTGAATGAATATAATATTGATTAGGAAGAGATTATAAAATCTTAATATTAAAGTGATGGCACCCAATCATTCCGTTTTGTATTATTTTCTGTCACAAATCGACAGAGAATATTTTTCAAGAATTCACCGATATTGTTTCAACAGTTCGAAGCGTGTAAAACCTCTACTCTACTTAATTTATTCAAATCTCTAAGGTTTGAACAGTGCAATTGACAGTAGACAATACTTATATAATATAAAAGCCATTTAATGTATGTTTGTTTTCGTAAATTTAAATTCATAAATATAAATAACACTTGGAATAACCCCTATTAAAATATTTCCTTATTGGTGTATATTTGATATCTACTTGATCTGCTAACGTGTCGCTCGGGTAGAAAACTTTTTCTTTTTTAGTAAAAAAAGAAAAAGTTTTCTTATTTCAACAAAAAATAACACCCCTCTTTATCGACGGGGGTAAAAAAAATATATAATACATTTAGTACTTGTTGGTAGTAAAAAAAAAAAATATACAATACATTTAGTACTTTTTGGAATACACACCTTGTATAAATTGTCTGACTTCTGAATAATGTAAAAATATATTTAAAAAAAATGTATCTTAATTCGTATTGTTTCAGCGTTTCATCTTCTCGAGTATAGGTATGACCATTTCGAAAGTGGGTCGCTTGCCAGGGTCCTCGTTCATGCAAATCTTGATTAACTTCGCGATGTGGGGAGAGATGCCCGGTGGGATCGTAAGACGGAGCCCTTCCAGGGCTATCTTCATACCGCATTCCATTGCAGACAGGTCGGCGAAGGGTACCTGAAAAAAAATGCTATGATTATTAGACAAAAGTTATTTGAGGGTATGTTACAATGAATGATTTTAAAAGAGTCTGAAATGATTTTTGTAAATTGTAATTGTATCGCAATCATAGAGCTGTTCCAATGGTTTGAATGACACGTTGTTCACATTTGAGGACCTATTATGAAATTTTCCTTTGGAGAACTTAACATCCTCGTGCAGATGAGGTTGCCATATTAATTTGATTTTATTTTATCTGCTTTTAATTGATTTTATTTAATTTTATTTGGTTCTATTAATTTATGTTTGGCAATGGGTGTTATTCGTACAGGCAACCCTGGTATAAATCTGGCAAACGACCCAAGAGCTAGATTGACCCGACACTACACCGAAGATATCCCGGACGTCAGCTTGTACGAGATTAGGATGGCTCTGAAGCAGCTCAAAAACAACAAGGCGCCGGGTGATGACGGAATTACGGCTGAACTTCTGAGGGCCGGCGGAAAACCCGTTCTCAAGGCCCTCCAGAAGCTGTTTGGTTCCGTCATACTCGAGGGCAAAACGCCACAGGCATGGAACAGAGGTGTGGTGATACTACCCACACTAGAAGGGCGACAATACCCTCCTTAAGATAATTCTTAAGGAGGGTATTGTCGCCCTTCTGTAGGCCCATCTCACTTCTGAGCCATGTCTACAAGCTGTTTACAAGAGTCATCACGAACCGTCTCGCGCGCAGGTTTGACGACTTCCAGCCTCCTGAACAAGCCGGATTCCGTAAAGGCTTTAGCACTGTAGACCACATACATACGCTGCGGCAGGTTATACAGAAGACCGAGGAGTATAACCTGCCTCTCTGCTTAGCGTTTGTGGACTACGAAAAAGCCTTCAATTCGATCGAGACATGGGCTGTACTGCAGTCTCTTCAACGGTGCCAGATCGACTATCGGTACATCGAGGTGCTTAAGTGTCTGTACGAAAACGCCACTATGTCAGTCCGACTCCAGGACCAGACCTCGAAACCTATCCTTCTGCAGCGAGGTGTGAAACAGGGAGACGTTATCTCTCCGAAACTGATCACCGCTGCACTGGAAGATGTCTTCAAGGTTCTGGACTGGAAAGGGCCAGGCATCAACATCAATGGCGAGTACATCAATCACCTTTGGTTTGCCGACGATATAGTTGTCATGGCTGAGACTATGGAGGACCTCAGTACAATGCTCGATGACCTCAGTAGAGCTTCCGAAAGAGTGGGTATTAAAATGAACATGGACAAGACAAAGATCATGTCAAATGCCCATGTTACACCCACTCTCTTGAAAATCGGAGACGCTACGCTCGAAGTTGTTGACGAGTATGTTTATCTAGGACAAACTGTCCAGTTAGGTAGGTCCAACTTCGAGAAAGAGGTCAATCGTCGAATCCGACTCGGCTGGGCAACGTTCGGGAAGCTACGCAATATCTTCTCGTCCCACGTACCACAGTGTCTCAAGACGACAGTCTTTGACCAGTGCGTGTTGCCAGTGATGACCTGTGGCACTGAAACGCGGTCGCTTACAATGGGCCTTATAAAAAAGCTAAGTCACTCAAAGGGCAACGGAGAGGGCTATGCTTGGAGTTTCCCTACATGATCGAATCAGAAATGAAGAGATCCGTAGGCGAACCAAGGTCACCGACATAGCCCGAAGAATTGCCAAACTTAAGTGGCAGTGGGCAGGGCACATTGCTCGCAGAACAGATGGCCGATGGGGCCGAAAGGTTCTGGAATGGCGACCGCGTACCGGAAGACGTAGCGTTGGAAGGCCTCCTACAAGGTGGACCGATGACCTTGTGAAGGCCGCACGAATCCACTGGATGCGGGAAGCACAAAACCGGTCGAAGTGGCGGTACTTGGGGGAGGCCTATGTCCAGCAGTGATCATGAAATTATGATGATGATGAATGGGTGTTATTTACCTGAAATAATGGATTATTATTTACTAGCTATGCCCCGCGGTTTCACCCGCATAAGTCTCGATCCCGTGGTAATATCGGAATTTATCGGGATATTTTTTAAAGTATCCTATCTTATCCAGGTCATGTGCCAAATTTCATCCAAATCCGTTCAGCTGTTTTAGCGTGAAAGCATAACTAACAAACTTACTATTGCATTTATAAAATTAGTTATGAAGGATTATTATTATTCTTATCAGTAGTTACCAAAACTTCCAAATTTTACTATACAATCGTAAGAACGTTTTTCCTGTGTTGTGAGTTGTGGTACGTTTATAGACGCAATCTTGTAATCAAAAACAATGTCGGAGAATATGTATATGACATTACTAATATTGATTCCACAGAACACACACCTCTCTAGTAGCAAGTTCCCATAGCAGGATGGCGAAGCTCCACATATCGGCCGCTTCGAGATTGCGTTTAGCGGGGGGCTTCTGCAGGGCTTCGGGCGCCATCCACGCCGGCGCGTACACGCGGCCCTTCTCTTGGAACGAAAACTTCGAGTCCGCCATGTTGATGCGCGCTGTTAGGTCCTCGTCGATCTGAATAGAATACACATTATTATTAATACCATTTATGTTATAGATAGAAATTGTATGAAATATTTGTCAGGTACGTTTTTTTTAATGTACATTTTGACGAAGGAGTATTTAAGAAAAAAAATGAAGTCTTTCATTAATTATTAAATAATATGCATTGTTTATAATTTCAGACCAAATTAAAAAACCAAGACAGCGCTGTCAACAGTGACGTGAGGCCAGTTTGGTTGAAATGGGTTTTTAAATGTGTGTGTTCACTGTATTGTTCGCAACGCCATGTTTTGCGTTTTGTATTTGGTCTGAGGTTATAATGAAGGTTTAAGTGGATTCTCAGAATTAATACCTGTCTTTTAGGCAGATAAAAAATAGCTTTTAGGTCAAATTATGATCTATTATTCTAATATTTTAAAGCTGAAAGAACATTGCAGTCTAGTTTAAAAATACTTTTGTAACACAGTTTTTACATACTGTGCAATTAATCTCATTATTTAATAACGACGCTTGCAAAATTTTCCTTCTGCGAGCGCATTTATTTTTTCTTTGATTAATCAAAATCTAGTTTTTCTTAGGATAAGATAAGATAAGTCTTTATTTGCCTTAAACATGGTATAAAGTTGTTACAGTCAGGTATTAATCTAAAGTCCACATGTTTAGCTATACAGGATATGTATCAATTGCATGCAAAATAATAACTATTAGTTAATTGTTGTTCAATGTTACAGATATAAGGTCAATACAATAATATAATAGTTTTATCTTAGCATTATCTCCAACGACAAAAGTCCAAAAAATTATAGTTTATTGTTAAAAAAATCTTTAATATCATAAAACATTTATGTCTTTTCATCCATTTTAATAATTTGTTTTTAAATGAGTTAATATTATATAACAATTTTATATGCTTTGGAATGTTGTTATAAATGCGTATACACATGACTAGGAAACTTTTCGCATACTTGGCTGATTTAGGAGTATCCTGCAACACAAATCTGCATGGATCTCTATTACGAGAGTTCATTTGATACCCTTTTTTGAACAATCCCTTATTATTATAAACATAAATACAGATTTCGTAAATGTAGAGTGACGGAAGTGGTAGTATACCTAGCTTTTTAAAGAACGGTTTACATGATTCGTCAGGACGGCTACCACAAAAGGCTCTGATACATTTCTTTTGCGCAATAAATGCTCTTTGTCTATCCGTGCTGTTACCCCCAAAAATTAGCCCGTATCGCAAGATGGATTCTATATAGGCGTGATATGTTGTAATTGCTGTTTTTTTTGTTGGTTATATTCTTTATTTGTCTGAGAGCATAAACAAACTTATTAATCCTACTGCACAAATTATCCAAATGTACTTTGCAATTCAGATCTTGATCTATGAGTAATCCTAAGAATTTAAATTGTGGAACTTCTTTTAACCTGTCAATATTAAGTTTGAAATTGTATTTAGATTGTTTTGATTTATTAAACTGTATATAATTAGATTTATCTAAATTAATTTTTAATTTATTTGTCTGTAACCATTTTATAATGTCATCAATAGTATTATTAATGTCCCTCTCATGATCAGATTGAGTTTTATACTTTTTGTCAGATGTCACAATAATTGAAATGTCATCTGCAAATAATACAAATTTATGATTAGTCACTAGCGGTAAGTCGTTTATGTATAATAGAAACAATAAGGGTCCTAATACACTCCCTTGGGGGACGCCGCAATTATTAACTTTATAGTCAGATGAATACGAGGTTAGTAAATTTTCATTCAATTTATTAATAACAACGTATTGTTTTCGGTTGCTTAAATAAGACGCGATCCACTGCAGTGCTAAACCTCTTATTCCACTTTTTTCTATTTTTTTCAACGAGATATCATGTGCCACAAAGTCGAAGGCTTGGGACAGGTCGAAGAACTATTCTTCGACCTGTCCCAAGCCTTCGACTTTGTGGCACATGATATCTCGTTAAAAGATTAGCAATTGCTAATCTTTTAACGCACGTTCATAATTACTTAAATAAAAATTATTTAACGACAGGACTATTCTTCAAACTCAACACAAGTCAACAACACTAGCAATTGCTAGTGTTGTTGACTTGTGATTTTGAAATCCATACTGTTCTTTTGTTATGATATTGTATTTGGTACAGTAGTCGGAGTCTCTTGTGCATACATTTTTCAAATAATTTAGATAATAAGGGTTATCGGGTGATAATTTTTAACATCATTTTTATCGTTTTTTTTGTACAGAGGTTTAACGACTGATAATTTTAGGGCATCAGGATAAGTTCCAGATGAAAATAAAAGATTAATTAAATAAGTTAATATAGGAATTGATTCTATACTACAAGTTTTAATTACTTTCGTACTAATTCCATCGTAACCTTCTGAGTTTGTGTTATTTAAAGCTATTATTTCTTTTTTATCTCGTCTTCAGCCATAGAGCTAAGAAATATAGAATTAGGTATTGTCATGGTTTTATTAGTCTCGTCATTATCATGTAAATTATTAAATGTCACAGTGCTATTCGAATCAATAAAGTAATTATTAAAAGCATTTGCTATGTCAGAGGGATTAGTTAGTATTCTCTTATCTAATACTAGTTGCGAAATATTATTGTCACATTTTGTATTTCCAATTTCACGGTTAATGATTGACCATGTTGCTCTGCATTTGTTTTGGCTGTTATTTATGTAATTAATATTTGAATTTATTTTGGATTTAAAGATACATTTTTCCAGTATTGATGAATATTTTTTATAGGAGCTAAATAAATATAGGCTCAACTCACCATAATATGCTTGCTGTTGAGCGCGTAGGTGGGCAGCACCTTGTCGCTCTGCAGCGCGTGCAGGTAGCGCATGGCGCGCGCCACGTCGTGCGCCAGGCGCGCCGCCGCCGCCGCGTCCAGCACCAGCGCGCCCGCCGCGCCGCCGTGCAGCAGGCCGTGCAGCGAGCCCCACGACATGTACTGCGAGATCACCAGCAGCGACGGCGGCGACACGCAGCAGCCCACCTGCCAGGGGACGTTATTGGTGCCGATTCCCTTATTCATAAACTAAACTAAATTTAAGTTCAGCGCATCTTTTTCTTTCTATTTCATAAGAAAAGGACAGAAGATAAATTTTAGTTTAGTCCTGTTAAATTAATCAGCGCTTGACGTAAATTGACGTAATTTTAGTAGGCAAGTTTTTAATCACGTCTAAACTTGTATGGAGTAGTGGCAGGCGCTGTTTAATTTGACAGGACTAAACTAGAATTTATCTTCCGTCCTCTTCTTAATGAAATAGAAAGAAAAAGATGCACTGAATTTAAATTTAGTTTAGTTTGTGAACAAGGGAATCGGCGCCATTGGGTTAACGATTTTATAATTTTTGGAAAACTTACAGCTAGGCATGCACGATAGTGCATTTTGATACTTACTAGAAAAGTCTTTAATAACAAATTCTATACATTTTATTCACATAAACCTACATGGGCACTTATGAAAGGTCGGAAGCTAAGTCCACGACTCCAATTTGTCGTTTCCTATGGAGAATAGCCGGCAAGAAACTCCACAGTTACTCTTTCAAAACTAATTGACTTTTAACTATATTTTCAAATTATAATGTTTATAGGGATGGGAGGACAATGTAGGCCTGTCAACAAGTACTTAACAAAAAAGAACATGGTCTACAAATCTAAAGTCTATTAAGGCTACTAAGTTCTCACATTCTTAAAATATTATATATTCTATATAAAATATTAATAAAAACCTATTGACCAAATGACATGATTGCTATTACAACTGTAACAAATTAAATGTTTCAACAATATGCAAGTAAATCAAAACTTATCCATTATTTAAATATACATTGTGTAGGAGTCAAGAAACAAACTCTTATTCTTTTTACATTGTTTAATGCATTACTTATTTTACAATTCATTAATTTATGTTGCGTTTTTTTGGTGGAACGGAACGCAAACTCAAAACGCGTCGTCTTCGACAATGCCGGAAATCACTAAGGTAAGTAAGTAAGCGCGATTTCTGCTTGAATAAAGCACAACAAATAATTTAATTTATATGATTTGGGGCTACTAACACATTGTAAACAAAGACGTTTTGTGGCAAATGACGACACATCATGCCCGCAACAGAAATGGTCGTATGAACTGTAGTCGAAAATTGTTGGAGTTTAATATTTTTTTTTGAGCAACAAGCAGAAGTTGAATTTAACTTTTAATACATTTCTTGGGTTTTGGGACCTGTCTATTATTGATATAGTGGAAAAAAAATTACATGCATATTCTCTATTGGCTGTATATTATTGACATCATCAATTAGGCTCTGGTAGTGGTTACCATACATTCCTAAGTAAAAATATCGTATCGGGATGTATAGCTTATACCAGTGATTCTCAAACTTTTTTGGTCACGGAACCCTTTTGACAAGCAAAATACTTGACGGAACCCTACAATAAAACAATAGTTTTTAAAAGTGTATTCTTTATTATGCTTAATAATAAAAGTACAATGTAACAGTTACTAATTATTACTTACTTTACCACATGCCAAGTACAATAATAGAAGATATTAAAAATGAAAAAATCTTAACTAATGGGAGGTATGAAACTGTTTTTTATTTTTCATCAAATGGTTGATATCAGGTTTGATAGAAGACATTTGAATTCTCATATCAGGGTCGGCGTCCAGTCTATTGCGATATTTTGTTTTCGTGGCTGCATAGGTTGAGAATCCTGTTTCGCACAAATATGTTGTTGGGAACGGGAGAAGAATATTCAGAGCCATTCTGCCAAGCATTGGATATTCATCACGGATTCTGCACCAAAAATCGTTGAGAGGCGTCGTTTTGAACAGTGACTCCATACTTGTGTCTGATGACATTTCTAAAAGAGATTCATATATCTCGTTTGACATACTTTCGGGCTTTTGCAAGTTGGGTAAAAAAGGATTATGAATCCATGAATTCAGCTTCATTTTTGTATTCTGTTCTTCGGGAAAATACTTTTCAAAAGATGCGCGCATCGAAGTGAGATATTGGACCAATTCTTCAAACACATCATCTTGAAACATTTCTGAGTCGTTATCGCTAACAAACTCACTGAGTGACGTAAAGCTTTCTATTTCTCTCATACCAACGCAAATAATCCAAAAATCTAATTTTCTTTTGAAGGCAGTTATTTTGTTATAGGTCTGGAACACTGTTGTCTGTTTACCTTGCAATGATAAATTCAATTCGTTCAGGTTTTGAAAGATATCCGCCATAAAAGACAATCGGAACAACCAAGTTTTATCATACAAACGGTCTTTCAAATTAAAAGAAACTGTATCTGCTGAAAGAAACATTTGTAACTCGGCTCTAAGTTCAAATAGCCTTGTTAAAGTTTTACCCCGAGACAGCCATCGCACTTCTGTATGGAGCAGCAGTGTTTTATGTTTGCTGCCATAATCTTCACACAATAATGAGAACAATCGGGATTGTAGTGGTCGTGATTTGATAAAATTAATTATTTTTACCGCTTCATCCATAACTAATTTTAGATTTGACGGCATTTGCTTCATCGCAAGTGCTTGTCTATGCAGAATACAATGGCTGGAACTACAATTAGGCGCTTTACTTTTTATTCGTGATACTGCTCGTGCTGTTTTACCTGTCATCGCCTTGGTACAGATGGGCTGTACAAACGTCAATGCAATCGTTCCAACTAAGATTATTTCTTTAAAAAATATGTTTATTTTATTAAATATTTCTTCCCCGGTAGTGTTTGTGGGCAGCGGTGAACACATAAGCATGTCTTCTTCAAAAGAACGTTCATATGGATATCTCACGATAACCAGCAAGATAGCCAGACCAGTGACATCAGTTGACTCATCCATTTGCAAGGCGAATCGTGTTTTTTGTAGACGTGCAACTAGTTCTTGTTTGACGTAGCTTGCCAGATCATGGATTCGCCGTGAAACAGTATCGTTTGATAGCGGTACAGTAGAAAGATGCTTTGCAGATTTTTCATCGAGCATACATTTTGTTATGTCTAACACACATGGCTTTATTAAATTCTCAGCGATAGTGTGCGCTTCACCTGCTTGTGCAATGCGATAGCTAACTAAATATGATGCCTCCGTGGCCTTTTCATTGATAGTTTGTGTTTGCGTTGTAAACAATCTCGACTTTATATTTTTGAAGATAGAGCCGAAAATTAATATAGAGCCGATAATAATATGTTGAAATTGGGTGAAGTGGGAAGAGAAAAATATTGACGAAAATAATGTATGTATCAAATTTGTATTCCCCGAAGGAATAAGCAGAAAAACCTTGTTATCACACTAATATTCTTGCACAAATTAAATTAAAATACACATTTTACAAGTGATACTCACAACTGGCAGTATGTTGGGGTGTGAGAATATCCGGAGCTTGGGGAACTCCTCGTTGAAATCTCTCTGTATGCGTGGAGTACACTCGCGGAGTGCCAGGATCTTCGCTACGATGTCGTTCTTCTGCCATCTGCCGCGCCATGTCTCGCCTAGAACAAAAATGTATTGAAATTTCTGCATTTTCTTTTTGTTGTGAATGAGTTCTAAGTTAATATCTATCTATATTAAAACCTAGATCGTTATGGTGACTTGGGGCTATTTTCAGCAGTTAGTTTTTCGGCAAAATAACGATACCTAGGGTATATGGTTTAAAATCTAACGCAAATAATATTTCTTTCACTAAAGTGATGATGATTTTATGTGTCATGTCTTGTGTAAGTATATCTTTAGTTGGGAGTTCTTAAATAAATAAATACACAAGCTTATTACAATCATTTGGGCTCAGAGTTGGCAGCAACGCTTAGACTAAAAGATACGTTAATCATTGAAAAATAGCGCATTTTACGTGGACAGCAGTATTCATCTGCAAACATTTTCTTTCATTTTTACCCGACTTCAAAATTGAGGTTTCTCAATTCGAGCGTATATATATATATTTTTATTATTTGTGTTCGCCGATTTCTCCGTCAATTATGAAATAGAAAAAAAAAAAATATATACAATAATAATAATATATTTTTATTATAATTTAAAAAAATATTTCTTTTGTTTGAAAGGGTATGCTCCGGAGGTGGTCCCATTGTTACCAAGTCATAATCTGATGTGGGGCTCCCATGGACATCGAGGGAAATCCTCAAATGTTATAAGTGTGCCTTTAACATTTAGGTATTTTCTATAGTATCTTGTGCATTTGCTCTCGGAAAGCACCATTTGGTGGATTGGAATTGATGATGACGACCACAGATGGCCACCGGAACTACTTAAGGTGCAGGTATATGATTTTAGTGACTTTTAAATCTGTTATTACGCCTTCAATTAATGCAAGTAAGTTACGCAAAAAATGTATGTTAAACTAGACCGCATACACATCAATTATATCTGTGAATATTTTAGTATTGTAGTAAAATACTTTATGAAATAAATTCAGGAAGTAAGGTCTACCCAAATATAAAAATCGAAATTACTTCCTAACTACTAAAGATATTTTCATGGTTTTTTTTTTTGTATGAATAGACTATTTTGTTATCTATAATTCTATCTGTGAATTTTTTCAAATATTCATACTTTTATTACTAAAAATAAATATTCCCTATAAAATCGAACGGAACGGCATGCGGCGCTCTGCGCGGGCGACGGGCGGCAGTGTACCGCTGACCACTGTCACGGGTAGACGCTGACACTTTGCGCGACCGCTGTCCTTACGTATTTTTTCGACAATATGGGTAGAACAACTAAAGTTCTGAAAGAGAAATGACGTATACATGAAAGAAACAGGATACTGAGGTAAGTTTCTCATATATTATTACAATATAATGAGGTTAGCTAAATGTTATTTTTATAATAATTTGTGCGCGAGTATATCCATTATTTACGAGTAAGTTCAAACATAACTTTAGATCCGTATCAATTTTTTTTTTTTTTTAGCAGGATAGGAAACAATACAGATTCCCGAAACGAAAATGCGGAGAGCAAGTAAGTACGAGTACCTACCTAATAAATTGTAGACTACCATTTATTATGGTTTTTTGAGGACAATCCCGTTACAGCAGGTTTGAAACTTACCTAGCTTAAAAAAAAACAGGTGTAGTACATTATTAAGATTATGTTTTACTATTTTAGTTGTTGCGACCCGACGGAAGTAAATAATGATAAAAATAATGAAAGAACTGACAATGATTCTCAACATGAAAAAGCGGAGACAAAGTGAGTATTAAATTGTAGATTCTAGGCATACCATTTATTATGGTTTTATGGGGACAATCCCGTTATAGTAGGTTAGAAACTTGTCTAGTTTAAATAAACAGGTGCAGCTCATTAACAAGATTATGTTTGAATATTTTGGTTTTTGCGACCCGACGGAAATAAATAATGACGAAAATAGTGAAAGAACTGACAATGGTTCGTTATTTATTATATACAATGTAGATTCATAGGTTTTTTTTTTATATTTCCAGGACCATCAACTGGAATGGAATCAATGATTTTGGTTGAAGGCAAAATACAGACAAAGAAGAGACAGAGAAACAGGAAGATCAAGACACTCGACAAGAGGAATATTTCGAAAAATGACTACATTTCTACGAAATGTAAAAAAAATAATTAGTACAAATAAATTCACGCCTTCTTCCCAAGGGGAAGGCAAAAAATATAGAAGGCCAGCTGCACGCTTCTTTTAAACCGCACCGTTGCCTTATCACATAACTTTTCAGCCTATAATTTATAGTCACGTCACACATGCTTCGCAAAGAGGCATTTCCACAGCATTTAGGGCCGATTTTTCAATTATCAGTTAACTTCTATGCGAGGAATAAATATGGCGCTTTGACATATTTTCTATACAAAAGCTGTCAAAACATATTCTTCACATAAAAGTTATCTGGCGATTGAAAAATCGGCTCTTATTCTACTTTTATGCTTCTTTTGCCACACCCAAAATTCATTCTCTTCCATGCATAAGCTTAGACACCAGCACACCATTATGAACAGCCAGTCGAGCCTTTTTAGGCATCGGCTAGTTGGTTACAATCGCATGTATACGAGGGTCATTCAATAAATACTTAGCCTACAAAAAGTAAACGAAAATTTTGGAAAAGTGGCAATTTATTTTTCAACAAAGTCTCCTTTTAGTTCGATACACTTAGCCCAGCGATGCTCCAACTTTTTTAACCCGTCCGAAAAATAGTTTTTGTCAAACACTGCAAAATAGGCCTCCGTGGCGGCGATGACCTCCTCATTCGATCCATATCTATTCCCGGCGAGTGATTTTTTCAGATTAGGAAACAGAAAGAAGTCACAAGGGGCCAAATCTGGAGAATACGGTGGATGGGGCAACAATTCGTAGCGTAATTCGACCAATTTGGCCATGGCAACGGCAGACGTGTGAACCGGTGCGTTGTCGTGGTGAAACAGCACTTTTTTCTTCGCCAGATGGGGTCGTTTTTTCTTTAATTCGGCGTCGAATCGGCCCAATAAATCGGCATAGTAAAGCCCTGTAATTGGTTTACCCTTCTCGAGGTAATCGATGTAGATCACACCTTTTGAATCCCAGAAACGGTGGCCATAAGTTTTCCGGCCGATTTTACAGTTTTCGCCTTCTTTGGAGCACGTTCCCCGGTCTGAATCCATTGTTTTGATTGCTCCTTGGTCTCTGGTGTGTACCAGTGGATCCAGGTTTCATCGACGGTCACAAAACGACGCAAAAACTCCGCTGGATTCCGCTTAAACAGCGCCAAACACGTCTCCCATGTGGTCTCACGGTTGCGCTTGTTTTCTGGTGTGAGTAAACGCGGCACCCATCACGCCGACAGCTTTCTCATGCCGAGTTCCTCGTGAAGAATATGATGCACTGTTCCTTCTGAAATGCCTACAGTCTCAGCTAGCACCCGAACCTTCAATCGGCGATCTGCCAATACGAAATCATAGATTTTTTTAATGTTTTCCTCCGTAGCAGCTGTTTTCGGTGCACCTGGACGTGGTTAATCAAAAACCGACGTACGGCCACGTGCAAACTCGTTGAACCAATTCTTGACGGTGGCCATCGATGGAGAAGAGTCACCGTACACAGCATCCAAGCGCTCTTTGATTTCGATGCGCGTTTTCCCTTCCAAAAATAGGAATCGAATCACCGAACGATATTGCTCTTTTTCCATTTTTGTAAAACCGATCGACACGTTCGCATCCATAAGTTGTCAAATTAAAACAAATGAAGGGATTGGAATGAAAATTTGAAAAAAGAATTAAAAAAGAATGTGCTACACTGTGGTAAAACTCTTTTGAGACTACAGCGCCCTCTGGCGATGAGGCTAGGTACTTATTGAATGCACCTCGTAGTATTCACTTTATTTTCCGCATTTACTCTCCTTTCCACATCTTCATCAATCTTTCCATCCCTTGTAAACTGACTCCCCAAATATACTAACTTACTCTGGGGGGCGATTCTACTAACAACATTGTTCTAAAATAGCAATTGAACCTCAACTCAATCAGGGTTTTCAAGCGTTTTCATATTTTACTTATGAACAACGTATGATTCTTTTTGCTATTGTAGGCATACGTAGATACCTACCTAGGTACGCACCGGAATATTTGATGTTAGAACTAATATTATACGAAAATCATTGAATACTTATCACATCACACATCATACCGTGACACCTACTGATCCTAAAATTATTTCTTTGTTTCAAGGACATGCAACAGTGATCAGCGACTATTGGCATGGCCACCATACCATGTAGTATAGTATTCCATTCCCGCTGTTTATTTTATAGTAAAGTAAATCTATCCGACATTTAAAATCCGTTTCGTTTTACGCGATTCGAACCGCCCAGACTGTTTTCTTTAAGAAAATCTGCTAATTTACAATTATTAAAATATATGGAAAAAATCATTTACTTTTCGTGGTAAATATAACGGAAAATAAGTTTTAATGGGTTTATTATTCGTATAAACTTTATTTGTTATTTAACCATTTTTGTTATAGTAATATTATAAACTTACTAATTGAACTATAGGTAACACTCATTCATTGCCATTCATTCCTGTAGTGATTGAGTTGGGTTTCTACTTGGTTACAGTCAGTTACAGTTTCAGTTATTGTCATAAAAATTGTAGAATAGATTTATGGGGGACGAACGAGAGCCGAACGAAGCCGAACCATTGATGAGACGGTACAGAGCGTATAACTTTGCAAATTAGTAGAATCGGCCCCCTGATCCATACAGCCCATTCCCTCTCTAAATCTTGCTGCACATCTCATATTTTCTCATCTGTCACTAAAGAAATTAATTGTTTTATTTTGGAATTAAATTTACCTATTTATTTAGATTTTTGGCTTTTCATTTCACTTTATATTGTTTCCATAGCTAAAGAGCTCGTTAGTCGCATCACAGCCGCACGGGCCGATCAATTAGGTTAAGCTATTCTTGCCGCGGTTGTTCCGTGGATGGGTGAGCATCTTTACGTACCGAGACTCATCCGTGCCTCGTAAAGTCGCGAAAAAAAATCTGCTGTTCCCTACATTTATGTTCGCTTAATTCGTCAAAATGTAGGGAACAGCTGATTTTTTTTTTCGCGATTTCATGTTTAGTCCAAGTTATTTCATATTGTGTCCAATATAGTAAAAGTTGTTTATAATGATGAGAGAGGTTGATGGTGTTTAAAATTACACCCTGTTTAAACCAATTCAATGCAAACTATTAAAATAATATAATATATTACAATCTTATTTTATTATCAGAATATTACCTTATTTATGAACACTATATAAAAAAAAAATTGGATGGTGATAAAAAATCAGGCAGGACAGTCCACACAATCTGAAACGTATGGTTACCCTACGTTACGTGCGAACGGTTGCGGGGTCGCGGGGGGTGACGCAAGCTCCTCCCACTCGCTCAAGGTCGCTGGCATTTACCGTCCTCTTAATAAGATGTATTTAACGCGTTGCGATTGGAAGGTTATGAGCAGTTGACATTAAGCTATTGTAACTTAGATAAATTACAAACTGACCCGCTAAAAAGTGAAAAATAAAAAACATTTTACAAAAAAAACAAAACCGTCTTCCAAAAAACACTAGTAGTGAAAAAAAACTTTAATTTCGGAAGTCGGTGGTAAAAAACTAAAATACAGATCCAAAGACACCGACTTCCGAAATTAAAGTTATTTTCACTTTGTAGTTTTTTTTTGGAAGTCGGTTGTTTTTTTTTTTTGAAAAAGTTTTTTTTGAAAATTTAGTCTAACAAATGTGGTAATAGTATGTTATCATTCCAAACCAACGTTGAGGAGCAAAGTAGCCAATTATAGCCCGTATTACCTGATGGAGTAACAGCAATTCTGGTATGCAGTGACAACTCGTTAATATTGATGCCCTTGTGTCGCGACAGCGTGGCGTCCCTGCTGCGAGTCTTCAGACCCAGCCAGGACTGGTCCTTGAACTGGATCTTCTTCAGATCTTGACCTTGCTGAGTGGCGAGTTCGTGTAGTCTGTTGTAATAACGAAAAAAAATTGTAAGTGTAATCCTTTAGGGCCTGTGCACATCACGTTTTTTAAACGCGCCGTTGACGCGCGTTTGTAGCGATACGCACGCGAGTCAGACGCAGCCTGTAGACTTTCTGTAGGGAAGCGATGGAAATGTGGGAAATGGATGGATGGAAATGTGGGAAATGGATGGATGGAAATGTGGGAAATGCAGGTACGGATTTAAAGTTGTGGCGGCCCTGGGGCAACCAAGAAGTGGAGGCCCCAAAAATTTGTGAAACAGATAAAAAAAACAATTCAAAGAAGGTACCTTACGAAGTTATGATTGTGGACTCTTTTTTTTTTGAAGGACACAAACGAAGTATTTTATTCATATAAAAATCAATGAAAAATCTAATTGTGGAGGCCCGGGGCCAGTGCCCCTGTTGCCCTGCCCTAAATCCGGCCCTGGGGAAATGGATGGATGGAAATGGATGGACGGAAGGACGGAAGGACGGAAGGACGGAAGGATGGACGGACGGACGGACGGACGGACGGACGGGCGGACGGACGGACGGACGGACTGACGGACGGACGGATGGATGGATGGATGGAATGCGAATTCGGGGTTAAAGAGAAAAAGACTTCGAAAAAGCCTGTGGTGGTATGTGTTTAAGAAGTTTCTTACCTCTGCACTAGCGTTCCCCTTGTCTTATCCAGGGGCGTGTCCCCATCCTTGTTAGCGAGCGACACGAGAGCCCCAGCGAGCAGCAAGTCCTCGGCAATAGCACTGTAGGCCCAGAAGCAAGCGTAGTGGAGAGGCGAGTTGCCGTGTTCGTTCGTGAAATTCACGTCTACGCGGTTTTGAAGGAGCTATGAAGAGTGAAATGGATTAAAGGTTTACGGAAAACCATTTTGTATTAGTAATTAAGTGACTGTTTTAATCTTGTGGGTAAATCAATACATTGTTGGTAGTTTCTTAAATAAAAAGAATATAAAAGTTCTAACTCTAAATCACTATATTTTCCTGAACAGTTTCAAGGTAACCAAGTTAACCCATGGAGCGTTGACAAATTTAAAAAAATATAAGCAACATTTTTTTTTTTACATGTCTGTTTTATTTAATAAAAATGTATTGCTTTATATTAAATTGAATGAACAATCAGGAATCAGGATAATTTTAATTGCTAATGATTGACTAATCAATGACATTTTCCTAATCAATAATTAATTACTAACCAGATGTACAATAGGTCTGTGCCCATGTGCGGCTGCCAGATGCAGTGGGGTATCGTCTCCCATGTTGGTGACGTTGATCCGGGCGTCGCGTCGGATCAGCATCTCCACAATCTTGAGGTGACCCTCCTTGCATGCCCAGTGCAGGGGACTGAAGTTATGGTCATCTCTGGAGAGTTGAGAAGGTATTTTTTTTGCAATAAAACTTGTTTTGAATTTGTTTACATGGTGATTTTTGTCTTATTCTATTCATAAAACACTTCAGCCAACCAGAGTTCAGACTTTTATTTATCTACGTTATTGTGACTATTATTCACAATAACTAGTAAAACAGAATTCTTTTGTTGTAAATATTTTTGTTTCTTATCCTATGAATGGCTATAAATAGTCTTTCCATTAGAGTATTATTAACAAGCAATGTATTTGGAAGTTGAAACAAAAAATGTATTTTGTTGTGTTTGCTCATTGTCATCCTGAATTCTGTAATCCTAGACTATGGCTTTCCCAATGACTGCTACAGTGAGTGACCAAATCGGAAATCCCCTTTTTTTTTCTTTACCATTATTCACACAAGTTATGAACTATAATTAATATCCAAAGGTTAAGCTGTTCATCATCATAATCTTTATCCTTGTATATCCATCTAATATGCAGGGATAATATAATACTAGCTATGACATACAAGCTATGTCTAAAGGTCAAATTAACTTGACCGGGTAGTTTTATGATGACTAATATTTTTCTCAATGAATGATGCCATTTACATTTTTATAATAAGTATGACCTGTAGCCAGCACATCAAGTTAACACAAACTGTCAAATTTTCTCGTTAAATATTGAACTTAACCATCAACATTTTATGGTTTAAAATTATTTGGAGAAATTTGACAGATTGCGGCAAATAAATAAATACAATTAGCCATGACACAACAACAAATCAAAACATTTTGTAAGCTTTTAGATTTTCAATGAAATAGGATTTTATGGAATAAACTCTATCACCATTCCATTGAAGAATATTTCTAAAATATCATGTTTTGACATGTAAAAGTGTTTGTAAAAACCTACTTACAGAAATAAAATCATTTATCATTTTATTTACATACTTTCTATGTTCATTAATTGTATTTCTTGCTTAATTTAATTCCATGTATTCAACAACAAATAAAAATTTGTTTGAGTTTTTAACTCAAACATATCTTATTTGTTGTTGAGAAGAGTGGGCAAGAAACCCCACGGACACTCTTTGATTTATTATGTATTTTGTTTTTAAATTGTTTTAGATTCATGCTGAGTTTCCCTTCTTGTTTATCAAGTAATCATTTAATCAATAAAACACAAGCACACATATTTCTGTCTGATTAACTAAACAAGGAAACATTTTACAATATTTTACTTAAAACAATAGATATTACAACAGGAAAAATGACCGTTAGATACCTATACTCACTCAGGTATGAAGAGCTAATATGATCAGATCTATTTTCAGGATTGGTTAGGAAGTTTTGACCTACATACAAAGCTACTCCTGCACCAGAATCATATTTTTTTAATGAATTATGATACTACGAAGGTCGAATGCCTGATCATTCACACATACTTATTATTTTTGTACACATCTGACGCATAACACTAGTCCATGACTACATTGTGGGCGTGTTCTCTCAATGCCATATAAGGGACCACTGGACCTTCCATATGGAGTATCATAGAACGAATTCACCGTACAGATACTCTACTTACCCTTGGTTCATGTCATGTTCGGTATCATCGAGCCAAACTCGCACCTGTAATGCATTTCCTTCTCTGCACCACTGAAATATATCTTCCATGTTTTAACACAAAAATCACTAACAACACAACTCAAATTTGAAGTAAACGGTAGATATTTCGAAGGCACTTTACACAATAAGTCAAAGAAACTGTGAATGAATGTAAATAGGTAATTATTTTAATGATTGGAAATTGTAAGAAATCATTTCATCTGCGACCCCGTTTGACAGTTTCGCAATCACCGAAAATAATATTACCTCACTAATATTTTGAACTGATTCAAATATTTCTTTATGTCTCTTTCATTCAACAGTGTTTTGTATTTGTTTTTCTCTTTCGAGCCCCGAAAAACCCTGTAAACTAAATTTCTATGTATAATATTTACGAGGTTACTAGACTAAAGAATGGTAGTTTCCCGAATAACCTCTAGGCTTTTAGAAAATCTAGAGTAATCTAGTGATCACGAGATCATGGTTTGGAGCTTTTGGTGGTTGCAGACCAGATTTTGGGGAAACGCTCTAATCATTTAATTTACCTACTATGGGTTCAAATTGAGGGGCTTGTGGGTAAGTAATAATAGCCGCACGGGTCGATAGATCAGATTATGATGATTTTATTTTCTGTATACTTTTACACGTCCGTCATATATAAAAAAAACTAGTTAAGCTATACTTGCCGCGGTTGGTCCATGAAGGTGACCATCTTTATATACCAAGACCCCTCCGTGCCTCGGTAAGCACCTTAATCCTCCTGGCTGATATTTGTATACCTTTGACGCCTGGAATTCTGACAACTAGTCTTACCAAAAGGCATCGTGTTACACAGTAACTGGGTTAGGGAGGTCAGATAGGCAATCGCTCCATGTAAAATTCTTGTATTCAGCTGCATCCGGTTAGATTGTTATAAACATAGTTATGTAAAGGCTAGTCGGATGATAAAGGGTTCAAAAAACTAGGCAAAAGTGAAAAACTACGGCTCATACTGGTAGAGCCAAACCTTAGTGCAGTTACGAAAATAAAAAATAATTCAAGGTACAAAAATGATAACTGCTTGTTACAGTAGGTGACACAGACGTTCTTGATAGAAACTTACATCTACTTTACGGTTGTTACGTAGATTCTCTGTCTACGGTATGCGCACTAGATATTTTTCTGGACTAGGCCACACCTAGTACGACGCGTAATGTACGAAGTACATAGAGTATTTTCTATCAAAGCGAGAATTGTATGAACAATTACTGTTATTTATAACATTTCTGATTATAACCCTTTGACCACCACGTCAAAAAAGCAAAAACGTCGCCTCGGCGCCAAGTTACGAATTATTCCTTAAAATCTGTCGCGTGGCGTGCTGGGCACATTTTGGTTTGTTATCTATACAAGACTGTGGCGGGCAAAAGGTTAATAGCATTTTACGATGATAGCGCTCAAACAACAAATAATTCTGATGCTTCAAATACCCGACTTTACATAAAAAACTATCCTGCATAGCTATTCACAAAGGTACGATAGGCTTTCGTGCCGTATCGGAGTTAAAGAATGTTCATGTCGTAGAAGAGGATAACAAAAGTCGCAGTTCATATTATGAATATTTTCTGAATCAACCCTGAATCTGTAATCAATAAAATATTCCGAGGTTCTGTGGCTTTCAGGGAGATATGATCTGTGGTGAATGCAGTTGCTGTAGTAAGTAAAGTTTAAAATTAATAATCTGTGGTAGTTTTGGCGTGTTGTGGCGGCGTCGGTAGAAAGATTACAAATTCTTTAATTATTTACTTGCAATACCCTCGTGTGTTCTTACAATAGTGAGCTTCAGTCAGTAATTTAGGAAGTTTATTCTGCGCAATTAGTTTTTCTCAAACGCGCTGCTAGCCCAGAGCGTCGGATAGAGAGCTTCTTCATCCTTAGTTTTCCAGAAGCTTTGAAGCCAGGAAATGAGTAAGTCCAGCTTTTTTATTATAAATCTACTTATTTTGTGGGTTCATTTGTAATGATTCGTCCATTAACACAGTTGTTGAGTTTGACCTACAATAAAAAAACCCTAAAATAGCTTATCCTAAACCTAACCTCAAAACGAGTAGGGTTGCCAGCATTCTGTCGTACATTTTTGTAGATTTTCTATTTTTTTTCAATTTTTCCTTTTTCAGCAATGGATATTCGACCTAACCACACTATATACATCAACAACCTCAATGAAAAAATTAAAAAGGAAGAATTGAAGAAATCTCTATATGCCATATTTTCACAGTTTGGACAAATATTGGATATTGTAGCATTAAAAACATTGAAGATGAGGGGGCAGGCTTTCGTTATATTTAAGGAAATATCCAGTGCCACTGTTGCACTGAGAAGTATGCAAGGCTTCCCATTTTATGACAAACCTATGGTAAGTAAATGAATTGCAATACCATCTTTTTCTTTGGTGTACTATAACTACAGTAACTGTAGTTGTCAGCCTGGCATATTACAAAATAATAACTGTTATTATTTTGTAATACTCCAGACTTACCATTTTTCTATAACTTTTCAGAGGATTCAATACTCAAAAACCGACAGTGATGTCATTGCCAAAGTCAAGGGAACATTCCAAGAAAGACCAAAGCGACCAAAGATGCCCAAGGGTCTGGATGATAGCCGGAAGAAGAAGAATAAGGATGCTAATCGTCCTGGTATGCATGTGGGACCGGCTGGCATGCTCAACAATGTCAATGCTGAGCAGCCTCCTAACCAGATCCTGTTCTTAACAAATCTACCTGATGAAACCTCAGAAATGATGTTGTCCATGTTGTTCAACCAGTGAGTATTACTTACTTTTATTGCATCAATACTGTTTACTTTTACAGCATTCAATTTGTGTTAGGGTAAGGCTATACTTAGCTGTGACAGTTTATGAGTCAATGTTACCATGAAAAAATACTTTGTACATTTATACTTGAACTATTCCTTGTTACAGATTCCCTGGTTTCAAAGAAGTACGTCTTGTGCCAAACAGACACGACATTGCCTTTGTTGAATTTGCAAATGAAATGCAATCAGCTGCAGCAAAGGAAGCTCTTCAAGGATTCAAGATCACACCTACCCATGCAATGAAGATAACTTTCGCAAAGAAATAATCAATTATTTTGTAGTACTACATTGTACTAAACTACTTATATTTACAATAAAGTTTAAGTATTCGAGAACTGTTTTGAGCATTGCACTTAGCCTGAACAGCTCTCCTCAGCTGTGATATTATTCTAGATCTCAGAATGACTTTTACTTTTACATCGAAAGTCAAGATAAAAATATCCCATAGAGCCTATCTAATTAAAAAAAAAGTATCAAATAAAAGACATTACCAGCTAGGTGTGTAAAAATACCTGCTCCAAATATCCTTGAAGTATTTACTCAAATCCAGATAGGCCCGTGTACCGTGGAACATCATACCGTCCTTTCGGTCCAAGCAATCTCGTGGATTGAACTACTGTACATACATAAATGTAAATGAGAATAAATATATATTATAATAATATCTCTATATAGTGGTTTAGTTCAGTGGCCTCAGAATTTTGGAATATACACTATGCCACATGAAGGGAATTAGGGAAAGTACCTTAAATACTGTAGATAGAAAAAAAAAAATACTGAATGAAGACTTCATTTTTATTTTTAAAACAATACGAACTGCATTCAAAGAATTTTTAATAATCGCCTGTCGGAACCGAGAATCGAAGCCGCTAAATTTGAAAAAAGAAAAACCTGTAATTTTACTGTACTGATCGAATGGGTCAATCGTACACATTTATTTCTTATAAATAACATAGCATCTAAAATAAAAGGAAGATCATGATATAAAATTATGTTCAGCATAATGAATAGGATTGGTACTCATGGACAAATGAGCAGGCTTTGTTTTTTTGAGGGTGGGAAATCATCAAATAACTTCTCCCGCTCTGGGCGGAGCGGGAGGGTGTGTCAGACTCTTACTGACTAAAACCCACCCGTATTCCTTCCTGTTGCCTGTGTTGCGGGGGCCTCGGTGACCCATAAGTACCTTCCCGCGACCCCGGCAGGCATCGGCCCTAGTGGACCCCTACCTATGTGCTGACGACATCTCTTTGAGGCGCGCGTGGAATACAACGCGCCGTCGACCCGGGCCTGGTCCTTAACGGACGGTGAGCTACCCATTGCTCACCGACCGCAAGCCCGCGCCTACGGTGCACAGTGGAACGAATGTATGGGAGCGGTTGGACGTAGACATGTCCGAAAAATAAGAGTAAAATTATGCCAAACTAATGATGCCATCTTATTCGATTACTTAATGCCTTCATAAATTGTGGTGATGAATTTCTTCATAACTCCCATATTTCGGGAGTAATTTGAGAAAATGTGAAATTTTACTATGAAAATGAGTGTATCGAGCTCTCTCCCTCCTGATTCCGGGCTTGTTTCAAGTAGCGGTCTCTAATATCGTAATGCTATTACTAAGAGCTATATTTAATACTAAGACACATAGTGCGCCAAATGTGCACTTTCTGGGATAAAAGGAAATGAAAATTTAAAAAAAAAAACGTTTTTTCCCCATTTGTATTTACTTTAAACCGCAGACAGACTTATTAAGAGGTCTATAAATATATTATATATATACAGAAATATATATTAACAAAAATATTCACAAGAACTGATGAGAGTATGACTTTTAAGTAAGTTGATAATAAATTACCTAGTTTCATTAAAAGTACAATAAATAATTAAGATGTAAGCTCTAATTTACTAAGTTACACATTTTAAAACAATAACATCATTTAATTATCTTCGTCATCATCATCATCATCAATTAATTCAAATTCAGAATCGATGTCCGCTAAATCATTTATGTTAACAAATTCGATATCACTTTTCTCAGAATCCGTAAGCTCATAAAATTCCTTAAAAGAAGATTTTTTTACAAACTTATTTCCTTTTGGACGGATACTTGTAACAAGTGGATCAGAAGACAGTAAAAGATTGTGCATAATATCTTCATTGTATGAGATACTGCTATGCTTTCGAGAATGCCCCTCTCTATATTTTCTAAAATCTTTATTTCTAGCCTCAGATGCCTCTTCGGATAGAAAACCAATGGGCACAATTGACATGTTCTGAACTATGTCTGGCCCATGCATTAAAATTTTATGAAGTGAAGAAGGCATATAATACCATGGGTATAACTCCACGTAAAGCTTAGCAGTATCAAAGCAGAACTCTCGGAATTTAGTTACGTTGATCTTCTCTCCTGATGAAATACACTGCAAGATCACACAGATTTTTCTTAAAAGCATAGCATCTATTCCGGTCAGTTCAGCAGATTTAGTGTAGTTTTCAAAAAATCTCCTTGCCGAGTTGCCATTGTTGGTGGATCCACTGCCTTGTTTCACAACATCGAGAAGTAAGCCCGTTTCTCTTCTTACAGCCTCTTGAACTCTTTTCTTCCTGTCATCAACTTGCCTTTTTGCTATATCACCCCTTACTTGCCATGATTTTATGTCTAATTTGTAGGAAATGTGTAATAAGCATTCCATTGAGCGAATCCAAGCGTGAAGGGTGCTTAAGCTATATTTATACATGTCCTCGTTTGCGTGTTTATCTTTGATTAACTCTAAATTATTCATTTCTTTAGGACAAGCCTTGCATATGTCACACACTGAAGCTGCTGTATTGGATATAATGGAATGAATTTTACCATCAATCATTGTCAACAGCAGTTGGTGTTTGACACTAATTCCATCAGTGATGGTGGATGGAGTTAAGGCTTCAATCTCTGCTTCGATTTCAGCCATCTCTCTCTGCACATTTTCTTTGGTTTCCTTTATAAACTTAAACAATATTGGCCGGCAAAATGAAGTGGAAGATGGTCGCTCGTTTTCCCAAATTGTTACACCTTTTGAGACGAGCCGCAGTGGTACAAGACTAATCATAAAATTACTAGCAAGATCGATTTGCTCATCTTCACTCGTCCTTTGATGATAAATGCTTTGGCTAGATGATCCGTCAAAACCCCATTTGCTGGTCAATACGAGCTGTTGATTGGGATCAACAGGGGTTTCTAACGACCTAATAAGTCTTCTTGAGGTTAAATCCATCAAGGCTTGTAATTTGATTTTTGCAGAGCTCTCTGTAACTGTGAGATCTTCTTTGGCCGGATAGCACTTAATTTTTTCTTTAACCAACATGTAGTAACTCGGGTATTGAAGAGCTCCTTCTTGAGTGTTGAAATCCCGAAGAGTGTTATAGCGCCATTTCGATAAGTTCATCGATACATAAAGAGCCAATGCCTTCAAAGGGGATATTTCCCGTACCTGAATTGAAGCCTTCAATGAAGGCTTTGATTTTTGAGGCCTCTTCTGGATTCTCCGTCAAGTATTTCATAACATAAGCTGTATCGCTTTGTCCTGCCTTTTGAAGCGCCCTTTCGGCCGAAAACATAATTTCAGCGCTGCTACTGCTGCATGAAAGACTATCTTCAGTGCGTCTTCTTTTTTGCCGGTTACTAAGGTCCTCAAAAGATTTACGAGGACTAGGATGTGTACAAGTTGAAGCATCAGATTTAGCAGGAGAAATTATGGGCTCGATGACGTCACTTATATTTTTTGTAGAAGGTTCCATATTTTCATTCTGTAATTCCGGCCATTGAATTGCAGCCTGTAGCCAAATCTCATGTTTCTTCCGAAACTTATCTGTGCTTCTTCCAGACTGTGTCCATTTTGCATAAATGCGGTAGCAAAATCGACGACACCAGTCTTTTAAACTTGTTTCAGCACTTTCACATAACTGAACACAACTGTTATCTTTTAAAACACTGAACAAATAGTTAAAGTCGCGTAAATCTTTATGTGCGCGTGCGCATAAAGCAACGTGAATATCAAGATTTGTATTAAAATTTGGAAAATACATTGCGAGATTAGCTTGGATACAACGAGGTGTAAATCAACACTGATTTTAAAGTTACTAATAGTGACCTATTTATATAAAATCCAGGTATCCCAGGTATCCTTTGTTAAATATTGCAAGGTAATTAGTTATTGTGATAATTAGTAAATGATGCATGCTAAATTAGTGTATTAAGAGCCATTTAGTAATTAAATAATAGCAATGTTCTTATCAGTAATCATTAGTGCATCAGTTTTATATGTAAACCTTAAGTCCCTAATTATATATCCTAATTAGCTTATATCTTCTCTAATTGGCTGCTCAGGTATTGTAATAAGGTAAACCTTTAGAAAAACGGTTTTAATCAACAAAATAAACAAAAAATAAAAAAATTGTGTTATAAAATAAACATCACTCTTTATCCCAGAAAGTGCACATTTGGCGCACTATGTGTCTTAGTATTAAATATAGCTCTTAGTATTAGCATTATGATATTAGAGACCGCTACTTGAAACAAGCCCGGAATCAGGAGGGAGAGAGCTCGATACACTCATTTTCATAGTAAAATTTCACATTTTCTCAAATTACTCCCGAAATATGGGAGTTATGAAGAAATTCATCACCACAAGTTATGAAGGCATTAAGTAATCGAATAAGATGGCATCATTAGTTTGGCATAATTTTACTCTTTTTTTTCGGACATGTCTACGTCCAACCGCTCCCATACATTCGTTCCACTGTGCGGTGGCCGGAAATCCGCCCGGGATTCCCGACGCCCTGGGCGTCTCCTGCGGCGGCTAGGGGCGAGAGGGCGCGAAACTTGCCTTTCCCTCAACAGTCCCGCCTCCTCCTTCGCGAGCATTACTGCTTCGCAGGAGGTGACGGCTGCCCATGCCCTCTCGCTCCGTACCAGGGCCGGACGCGAGAGGTCTCTGCCGCCGATCGCCTCTACGAGGACACGGCGGTGCTCTGCCCAAGCCGGGCAAACCTCCACCGTGTTCTCCGGGCGATCCACACAGTGGTGACACCCGGACGTTTCCTCCCGCCTTATCCGACACAGGAACTAGGAACAGGAGGAAAGTACTTATATCTCGATGTCGAAAAGCTAGTGATTTTTAAACTACACGTTATGATTATTCATCAAAAATATTAATTGACGAGCATATCCGTTGAATTTTTGAGAAATATTTTTTTAATGATTGTAATTATTTAGGGTGAACGTTTCAGTGACAGCCTGATATCGTTCGTGAATTCGCGCGCTGTCAAAGTGTCAAAAACTAATAAATCTTGTCTTGTCTGTCAAGTCAATGTGAAATAAGTTGTGTTTTTAAAATCATTTTGGGTATTTTTCTTGATCTTAAAATCTTAAATATTTTTCCCGAAATAAATCCGCGAAACGATAGGTCACTTATATAGTTCTCTAATATATATTCAAGCAACACTTGCGTATACCTGTTATAAAATGCATGATCTTATGACTGATTTTGAAACTGTTACCCCTGATTTATGGATGGCAAACGAAGAAGGGTGGAAAGAGAAACTATTGAAACTGAGGGATTGGTTCCAGGTAATAATACCGTGCATAACGCAAACCCTTAAAATGTTTTTGCATTTGACCTTTAGTTAACCTTACATTATTCTCTTTAAGATTCCTCTGATCAATTCGAATGCTTCTCATAATTTGCCTGATGGCACGTTAGTCCGGTTCCGAGGGATGGTTCAGGATATGCACAACCCTGAGTTTTATTTTGAACAATTTGAAGTGTTCAACACAGTTACAAATGATATTAAACACAAAAGTGGAAAGTACAGAGACACAGCCCATATAATGGTAAGAACCTCAATTTAAAAATATAATTTCCAATAATGTGTTTTGTACAGTCAGAGTCAATAATATCGGGACGTAAAGACTGTTCAAAATGATCTAAACAACTATGAAAATTAAATATTAACTTAATGACACAAGAACTGTTTCAAAATGAAGAAATTACACGACAACTGTCACTGACAAGAATTTTATCAAATCGAAATAAAGTTTGATTTTCTTAGTTGTTGAGATCATTTGGAACAGTCGGCTCGTCCCGATATTTCTTACGCTGACTGTACCATAAAAATTTAAAATTATATTCTTATGATTATTTCTTTCAATGTCACAACATATTTCCAACACAGGAAAATGAAAAAATCAATTACACAGAGAATCTAAAAAGCTCACAACGTCAAACAATGGTTGTTGTATCAATGCCTGGTTTTAACGACTGGGCACAACAGTTAGAAGACAGGCAGAACCATCTGCAACACCTTGAACAGCAACCAAACACTTCTAAACGCCTCAGCCAGGCTAGTTTAAAGTTAAAACGGAGTTACGATGATGCGGAAGAGGATTCTGATGCTATGGAAATAGTTGATGAAATAGCTGGCAATAAGGAACCAAAAACTACTGAGGCAGATAACGGTAGAGCCAATGTAGTGTCTAGGGAGCATTTGTTGAATTTCCCTCTGCCTGATATGCCAAGCAAGTCCTGCATTGTCAAGGTATGACAGCAACATATTTTTGAATACTTTTAAAAATATCTACAGTGACCTCAGTTTAAGTTCACTATAGAAATTGTATGTAGAATAAGTGATAAAATAACAAATATTTTGAATTTAAATAAACAGGACAGCAATATATTTTTCGCGTTTTTTGGATGTAAAATTAATCTCGCTTAAAAGTCAAACAAAATCGTCATTGAAATCAATAATATTATAAGTAAAAAGTGGTAAATAGATTATTCATGCTCTGAAAGTGACACATTAAAACTTGGCTTATTAGTTACATTTTCTTCGTCTTGCCTCTTTGTCCCTGCCAATAATTACGACATGCCGTCCTACTTCCACGAGTCTGTTAGTAGTTTTTGAAGATCGAATTTTGGGTAGGCAACTACCCAAAATTCCTCAACTCAACCTCTTTTGCATATTTATTACACATTTCAGCTTTATGATGATAGCGAAAATGTCAAACTGAATGACATGATAGAAGTCATAGGCTTCTTGTCTGTTGATCCAGCATTATCCGGAGAGTTCCAACCAGAGAAGGATCCGTTACTGGACCCTATGACAGAGTCGGATGTAGAGACTATCACACACAACCCCCCACCGAGCTTGGTGCCACGACTTCATGCGGTGTATGTGAAGAAATTGGATCATTGTAACCCTTTGGTTAGGAACTTTGATCAGGGTATGTAATTTGTCATGATAAAAATTATTCTTGTCTGAAACTCTGATGGTAGTAGAGTCTACTACCATTAGAGTTTCAGATAAGAATAATTTTTAGAAAATAAAAAAATTGGAGTCTACTAATACTTTTTTTTTGCAAATGAAATGCCTTAAAATGTTGTGGACACCACAATATCAAAGTATTGTTTGGTAATCTAATTATTTGTCTTTCTCATTGAAGTACTACCTTCTGCTGTCTTATACTCTAGGAATTTCTTTCTCTATTATTAACTGATTAAAATTAAATTACAGATGCGGTATTAAAAGAAGCAAATTCGGCGCGTGAACATTTATTGAAAGCTCTCACAGAACTTTTACTAGGGGACAAACTTGCGGCCGAATATCTAATATGTCACCTTATTTCTTGTATGTAAGTATCTCGTTCATAAAGCTCGGCATTCGGCGTTATAGAAAAAAATGGAGTAGTGAATAAATGGAGTGTTAAGAAGGGGCGAATACGATCATTCGACGTCTGTGGCTAACACAACTCTTTTGCAAATTAGGGTATTTTTATTATCGAAAACTGGTTTTCTTTAAAACAGACATAAAATAGATCGCATTAATAGCATAAAAATACCGAGTGACCTGACGATCTATTACATCCTTGCATATTCAGTCTATAACATTACCACTTCTGAGACACAAGCCTCCTCTCTCTCTCTTTGCATTATGAAAAGGTTCATTACATCAAATTCTTTGTTTTGTTGTTAAAACAATGTCCTGATGTTTTTATCCTATTTTCTAGATACCAACGCCAGGAAACATTAGCCCTCGGCCAGTTTTGCTTGAACTTATCAAACCTACCGATACAGAAGTACCCAAACTACGCCAAACAGTTGTATGAGATTATCAAACAGTTTGTCACTAAGAGCTACTACTTGCCACTTACTATTGACAATATGAACACACTCAGCTTGTTGCCCAAGTAAGTACTTTATTTAAACAGTATGGTTATGGAACGCCTTGCCCATGTCCACTTTTAAAATTCAGGTAATAAAACACTTCCTCTCCTTAAACATGATCATTACATAATATAATTCTTTGCTCTTCTTTCATGTTTATTATTGTATATGTATATATATTTATGTAGATAAGTATAAGCTTTATCTATCTATGTATTTATTGTATATGTAAATGGTACACCACTACCTGCAGTATTGTCTCTCGTTCTCCCTTTAATCCATCCAAAGGTTGTCTGTAAAAGATCACTTTCAGCAATAAGACTGCCCATTTAGGTATATCTGTAATTTTTATGGTGTACATAATAAAGAGTATTCTATTATATTTATAAGACTTCAACCTACTCTAGTACGATCCTCTCTCTAGTATGATGTATTCTATAATTCACATTTCATTCAAACTTAGATTCTTTCAATTTTTGGGGAAAGAATCCATTCGAATTAAATGATTGCGCTCTGCCTTCAACGAAAGGTTGAATGAATAGAGACAGCATTCAGTTCCCAGCTAGGCATTTGAGGTCGAAATTATCAAACTGACGTGCACTTATCACTTTTATTACTATAACTATCCTTTGTCCAAAATTTCTAACAACTAGTTCCTTAATTCAAAAGAAAACTTTTAGAAATTAAGCATCACCCTTGTACGTATTTTTCTGTTCTTTTTCTTCTTGTCTGTTTATATGTGTGTGTACATTAAACAAATAAACAAATTCGCGGCACGTTTCCCAATTTATCAAACCACCACTATAACTAATTATTCTTATTAATCCTCAGGAAAGACTACGAATGCAACCGCCTAACAAGCGGAGTCCTACAGTTAAGCAAAGACACCCACCTCATATTAGATGAGACAAAAATGGAGCAGGGTCGGCTAGATGCGACCGGAGTCAACAATGTCGCAGCTTTGGGCAATATGATCATGACACAGAAAGTGGAGTATGATTTCAAGTATTATAAGATGGAGTTTGATTCTGATGTGGCAGTTCTGATATTGTCTGAGGGGAAGTCTTTGTTACCAGTAAGTTTTTACATTGCCTTTTTTATTTGGATTAGTGTACAAGATATCTCATAATATGCAACACGCCTGCTCGGGTCAGCATAATTCAGCACGATTCGGCACAGCGCGGCAGAATCGAAAATATAATTTGCTTCTCATGCCGACCTCATCAAGTGTGTACGAGCCATAATGATTTTGTAGATTTGTAGTGTTTTTTGATAAAATTACATAAATTGTTTCAAGACTGCGTGAAAATATCTTATGATACTGGTACACACGGCTTCATATCAAGCTACACCATTATAAGCTCCATTATAAGCTGATTTCGCATTGTATAGGATTTCCGTACTTACATTGAGAGGTCAGTTTATACTTGAAATGTGTAGCTTGATTCTTGATATGTAGTCGTGTGTACCAATTACGTTTGTAATCGTTATATTACGAGGGCTGCACTAAAAGTATCGGGAATGGAATATTTCCACTGTTCCTGTCATATTAAAATCTTTTTAATTGAAAACTCCTTGGTTTTAAAAATCGAATACCATTTATTTATTTAAAAAAAGATTCTCGGTCTTGTCACAAGGTTTTGTCAAACTTGTTTAGTCGTTGAGGAAATGGAATTGACTCGAGAAAATTCAAGAGCGATGATTTTCGAAGTGGTTTAACACAAAAACAGTGTGTTGACTGGATGATTTCTGCATTTGCTGAATTTCAACGTGGACGTGTCAAGCTCAGTGATGATCCCCGTCAAGGTCGTCCAAAAACTGCAGTCACCCAAGAAAACGTTGACGCTGTGCGTAAGCTGATTGAGGAAGATCGACATGTGACATATCGCGAAATTCAGGCAACTTTAGACATTGGCATGAGTCAAATACAAATAATCTTGCTGAACCATTAGGTGTAAAAAAGTTGTTTGCCCGATGGATACCGCATTCGCTCTGTGAAGAGTAAAAAGCGGCTCGCGTTACTTGGTGCGTCAGAACTCTCGAAAGATTCCACGCAGAATCCTCAAATGCTGTATACAACATCGTATCAGGTGACGAATCCTGGATATACGCGTACGAACCCGAAACAAAAAACCAGTCACGAGTTTGGGTATTCGAAAATGAGTTAAAGCCAACAAAAATTGTTAGTTCACGGAGTGTTGCAAAAAAAATGGTGGCTACGTTTGTCTCCAAAACCGGCCATGTTACGACTATTCCTCTTGAGGGACAGAGAAAGTTTAATGCAGAATGGTATGCTAGCATTTGTTTGCCACGGGTCGTTTCTGAACTCCGTAAAGAGAACTGCAACCGCCGCATCATCCTCCATCACGACAATGCGAGTTCTCACACCGCGTACAGAACAAAAGAGTTTTTAGAGCAAGAAAACATAGAATTATTAGACCATCCGCCGTACAGCCCCGACCTAAGCCCTAATGATTTCTATACTTTCCCTAAAATAAAGAATAAATTGCGTGGACAGAGATTTTCATCACCTGAAGAAACTGTGGACGCCTACAAAACGGCCATTTTGGAGACCCCAACTTCCGAATGGAATGGTTGCTTCAATGATTGGTTCCATCGTATGGAAAAATGTGTCAAATTTCGCGGAGAATACTTCGAAAAGCAATAAATACATTTTTAAATAGTAATGTTGTGTCACTTCCTTGATTCCCGAAATTTTCAGTGCCACCCTCGTGCAAGTGATTCCTTATTTTAACTTGATCACCACTGAAATGAGCCATTGTGTGCAGTGCTTGCAATTACTTTTCTTATCAATTTTATAATAGCGTACTTAAATTTAACTACGGTCGCGCATAGTTTCCGACGATAGTTTAAAATGTCATGACATAGTTATGCTAATATTTCTCAAAATAGCTAAAAATTCTAAATCATGGGCCAATTCTCGCAAAAATTAAACTAGTAACTACCTACCTGAATTCCTGCCTAGCAATATATGATTTATGACTTCAAGTTGTGGACAAATCCAGCACTTTATCGATCAATTTGTTTCAGAACGACTATCACCTCCCACTACGTCCTGAAGAGTCTTCGTTAGAAATATTCGATGCCATTGTTGAGGCGGCCACTTATTATTTGAAGGACGACATTAAGAACATCATTAGGCAATACATAACAAGTCTCAAGCTTGTAAAGTATACTATTAGTGAAGAATTGCAGGTGAGACTTGACTGTTTTAGTATAGCAAGATTAAGAACCGTTTCCCAGTTGCATAGCACATAAAAAGACAGAGTTTTTTTTATCCCCATCATACTACCAACACAAATGGGTTGACTTTTTACAAATGAGTACTCCATTTATTTACTACTCCGTGCCTGTAATCAGGTCTAATTTTTATTGTGCACCCCATGTAGGTTTATGTGAAATAAAATATTTTAATTTTTTCTCTGGTGTGCTACTGGTGATAACACTATATCTATCTTTGTTTCAGTTTGTTGAAGATGATTTCATAGAAATGAGAAGCAAATCAGATTCGGATAATCCAGTCACAGCCGACGATTTGCATCGGTTGCTAGTACTGGCGCGACTGGTGAGCCTCTCACGAGGGCTGGATACGCTCAATAAAGAGTGCTGGGACATAACCAAGAGCATGGAGGCTGAGAGGCTCCACAGAATAAAGAATAGGGTCGCTCCTTCGTTATAAGCGTGTAATTTTAAGAATAAGTGATGCATTTTTTTGTAATAAATTGTTTTTGATATTATTTTGCGTTTATTTTTTTAACAAATAAGGTTGCGTGTAGCTCTCTCCTTAACCTACTGACCGCCACGTCAAAAAAGCAAAGACCCTCTCGGGTCCAAGCCACGAGTTATTCTTCAAAATCTGTCATGTAGTCGTGACGTGCGTGCTGGGCACATTTTGCTCTGTCATCTATTAGATACATGACTGTGGCGGTCAAAAGGTGGTGGTGTTGGTGAAAAGATATTTATCTAATTTAATTAGACTACTGTAAGCCTTGGGAACAGTCGTTACGTAAGGTGATTTTTACTAACCGTTTAAATGTTTTATTTTCTACCATCATACTTTGATGGTAGAAATTAAATCATTTTTCTTATGCAACATTGATTGACAAAAGCCACATTACTGTTCGTAAAATAAAAAAATACGATGACACTTGACAATGATCCATTAACAATGTCACAGTGACGTGTACGATATTCGTGAAATGACTTATTGATTCCAGAAATCTTTGAATTAATTTAATAAATTGAAAGAAAATAACTCATTTAAACATGTCTAGTAAAAGCAAATCCTCAGACGTAAGCAATAAGGTGAAAGCAATCGAATCAGCATGGAAGAGAGCGTTAATTGCGAACGCCGAATGGCCTGACAAGGTTAGATTTCGTATCACGAGACTTAGCTTGCATTCGTCAATGAAAATTGTATTTATTGATCATTTAATTGTGTTTGGCACTTTCAGGAAGAGTTCCTAGACGTTATTTACTGGATGCGTCAAGCTATGGGCATTTTTTTGGGACTGTTTTGGGGCCTCCTACCAATGAAAGGATTCCTTGGTTTACTACTGTATGTATTCATTTACATTGCTTTTGATTTACGTTTATCCTAGAAGCCTATACAATATTTCACATAATTCCTATTAGATTATTACTTAACTAATTAATAAACATTTTTCATTTAATCTCATTATAAAGTTTATTCGACGACACGGTTGGCGTAATGGCTGAGCAATCGACTGCTGCGCAGCGTGTCGCGGGTTCGATCCCCGCACGGAACAAATATTTGTATGATCTGCAAGTAATTGTTCCGGGTCTGGGTGTTTGTGTTTGTGAGTTCTATGTTTGTGAACACACCCACGATACAGGAAGAAATTCCTAGTGTGGGGCAACGTTTAAAAAAAAAAAAAAAAAAAAAAAAAAAAAAGTATGTTGTTTCAGATTCGTGCTAGTAAATGCAGCAGTTATTTACTTTTATGTGAATAATTTCCAAAACATAGATGAAGAGGAGTATGGTGGTATTTGGGAAATAACAAAGGAGGGATTTATGACTTCGTTTGCTGGATTTTTGGTATGTTAACGCTAAATATCAATTAGTCTAGCTATTTTTATATATTTCTATAAAAACATAGTAAACATTAAATAAGATAAACTCTGAGGCTTTATTCAATGCTATGTAAATATTGAAACAAGATGTAAACTCCTAGGACACTATTGTCATTAAATCCAAGATTTAGTGGTAGTTTTACTATTTAATCTTTTTCCTAATTCTAGGTAACATGGATCATCATTTACACAGGACTACACATCGCAGACAACTTATGAGACACAAAGTAAACCTAACATTGAATGCTACAGTATCAAGCCGAGACTTGCAAGAGAGAGTCCTAGTACAAAATATGTGAACACTGTTCCAAGTGGTTTCTACTTTAATAAGCTCATTAAGTTTTTTTGTTGTTGCTTTTAAGCCATCAGTTGGATTGTTCAGGCATTTCAATTTGTTCCTTAGTTTTATTTTATATTTTTCTGACTCCTTACAATAAGACACAAGTGTGAGAATGTTATCAAACACTTTTTACAGACTTGATTGGATTCTGATACTTTTAAGTATTCACTCATAACTGAAATTTCTTGTTGTAAGGACATGATGTCATTTTACAAATCTTTGTCATGAAATTTATATACATCAATATAACCTGTGTTAGATAATGTATGCATTTAAGTCATCGAATTTGAATGTTAATCTATAAATTAAAAATGTAAAATAGAACATAAATTACATAATTATCAATTTGCGCATGCATGCAGTCTTCTAGCCAGTGCCAGTTAGGGCTAATTTAACTTTTATACCATTTGTAATCCAATATTTGTATGAATTTTTATAAGAATCACATATTCAATGAAATTGTTCCTTTGCTCCATACTCCTGCTCCAGCTCCATAGGGCTTGAATACACAGTAAGAAACATTGGCAAACCTGTCAATGAATGAATAAATAAATACCTATTATTAATAAATTATTCTCTTAATATTAATATTAAACTTGGTACTCAATTTCTATGAAAGCCCTTTGTTTTGCCTTTAGACTGCAAATTATAACACACTAGTACTAAATCTTGTATGTTTTGGCAATTTGGCATATTTATTACTAAAATGCGAACGGGCAGTTATTTTCCGTTTCAAATAAAATTCTGCAAATTGTTAGAAAAGACAGTAATAATAAAAGTATCATCTTAAAAATTAATATTGGATAAATTCAGCACTGCCTATTTAAATGAACTAGTTTATGTTGTAAGAATAAATTGCCTGCAAAAACAATAAGTACAGAGAGGTTAATTATATTTATATAACTTACTATGATAATTCTTTATGAGCCTTGTATTCGTTCAAACTAAACATTCTTTAGAATACAATGAAAAGCAATAGTGGTGGGTACAGAATGCTTATAAATAGATGGTTTTAAAAAGTTTGTCCAGACAGCTTAAACATTTGCGCGTTTTTGTCTGCATATGCAAACGTTGCGTCAGTCTGGACAAACTTAACACTTTAGAATTAGAAATCGTTTTTGGAGTGATTGTAGGTAATAATGCTGTGAATAGAAAATTCTGGAAGTATAGTTCGGTGTTGACAATATTATCTCTGTCTGCATTTCTGTATTTATTTATATTATTGTAAGTGAAATTTTACTTGTTAAGTTTTATCAATATTCCTCAGAGTTCAATCAATATACTTACTTAAAGTAATTTATTTTAAAATGCAATAATAATGGTATCTTGTTTGTAATGTTATTTGTTGCGTGTTTGCTCCCGATGAGTTTGCAGTGATGTCCTTATTTTGAACAAATATAATGGTTGATTTAATAAAGTTTTTGTAACTTTACACTTCGAGTTTTTATGTAGGTACCTAATCCTCTTTGAACTACTTATAATAATAATGGCAGCGTCACGGCGATCAGTTTTATTGACAAGACATTATAAACTGTGCAATATAAAAAAATACAGATAGGTACGCTTGATAGAATAGAAAGCGCTGTGCAGGGCTTCGCGGCGGCTTGTGTAGTCTCGAGCCGACTCGCTGTCTAGGATTGTAGAAAAAAATATAGATAGATCGATATATCCATGTCTTTTCGCAATATCTATTAGGTATTTCGAATTTTCGATACATCGATATAAAATATCAAGTACCTATCAAAAATGTATCAAATACGAAATATTTCAAATAGCAACACTCATCGCCACTGAGTAAAACCGCTGGAATTCGGAGCCGTAAAAAGTAGTTCATGATGTATGTATTTATTTATTTTATGTATTTATATGAATGTATTGTATTGTAAATCGGCAACAAAATAGGCTAGGTAGAGAGGATCATCGCATGTGGGTTGGTAGTAACTGGATAGCCGAGGATCGGGTTAGGTGGTGTGCGATTTGAGAGGGCTATGTCCAGCAGTGATTGGTCTTAGGCTGATGATAAATATATCTGGTTATGGCTTATGTTTGACTAGGGGAATGCCAATCTATGGAGAATTCTCTACTAATGAAATTAAACAACAAAGTTCACATTTCATTATTTAATCATCTCTCCATGTAACTAAAACATCGTCAGTCCTATACCTCTGTGTTATTGTAGAATCATTAAAATCCATTGTCGCTCCCGACTCAAATGCTAGAGCGCCTGCGTGTGCGATCATAACGCCGTTGTCGATACAGAATCGTTCGTCGGTGGCGAATAATTTGGCGCCTCTTTCGGCACACATTATTCCCATCATTTCTTGTAAACGCTCGTTGCATCCAACACCACCCACTATTAGGACCTGAAACAATACAGCCAAGAAGTGAAATTATTTTCAAATAATTTCAAAATAATTTATTTTTTATTTGAACATAATTTGAATTTAAAAGGTTTGTATCTATAAACAAATTGAATTTGGGTGCCTTGAGACATTCATCAGTTTTACAGCTTTTTAGGGTTCCGTAGCAAACAAGGAACCGTTATAGTTTCTCCATGTCCGTATGTCTGTCTGTCTGTCCCCGCTGTAGCTCAGGGACGCTTAGTACAAGAAAGCTGTAATTTGGCATAGGTATACGTATTAATCACGTCGACAAAATGGTAAACTAAAACCTTGAATTCTTTTTTTTTTGGGGTACTTTCCTTGCGCTTAATGTGGGGATGATTTTTTGTTTCTCGTCTAGCCCATGGTGTGGGGTATCGTTGGATAGACCGTTCAAAAATATTGCGGATCTGTGACCATCTCTCGATTTAAGGATCCCTTTGGGTAATATTAAAGATAGAGAGATTTATTAGAGTCAAGTGCCAGCTAAATAGTTGTTTATGGAGATTTTAAAAAAATCATGGCAGTAGTACATATAATTAAAAGGAAAACTATCACAGCTAATTAGGCTTTACAAGTTAACGAGTAATAGTCGTCCAACTTAAATTTGCAGTTGGAGAATTGACTGTGACATATATGTATATGTATGGGAGAACATGTTTTTCAACTACAATGTTAAGTTTGTTTTTAGGATAAATTCATCCCAACTACGGAACCCTTCATTGAGCGTGGTCCGACACGCTCTAGGCCGGTTTCTTTCATAATCAATTTTAATTAAATTATTATATTCGTGTATACCTCGTCAGAGCCACAGTGCGCCATGGCCCGCTCAGTAATTTCCACCAACATGGCAAATGCAGTCTCTTGCAGTGAATAGCACAAGTCTTCAGGGGTGTAAGTTTTTAGGAGTTCATCAATTTTATCTTCCATGTATGATAAAATGCCAGAGAAGCTTACATCCATACCTAAAAAACGAAAATGCACATGGAATTTCACTAGTCTCTAAAAACTATTAAACGGTCACTGCTGCATATTAGCCAGAAGAAAGTTAAATTGAGAATTCCAACATAAAGGTGATTTAGTTTAAACAAATATTGTGGTCACAATACCTTTTACACAGTAAGGAAGCTGATAATATTTTGATCCCTTTTTGGCAGCTTGTTCAATATTATAGCCTGGACTTGGTGCATTAGATAATTTGAGCACTCTTGCAAATCTGAAGATAAGAAATGATTACTTAACATTATTTCTGATGATGCATTCCTTACGAAGCATGTATGGTGTGACTATAAATGATAGGCTGAAAAATGATGTGATTAGACAACAGTGCGGTTTAAAAGAAGATGTAGTGACAAAATTGAAAAGATTATGTTTATATGGTTTGGTCAAATTGAGAGGATGAATGAAAGGCGACTAACAGAAGGTATTTACAAGGCAGATGTGATCGGAAACGCCGGGAGGGGACGCCCCAGGAAGACATATAGTGACCTCATTTGTGATGTTCTTCAAATAGGTCAGGTGCATTACACCAGATGTATGAACGTAAACGAAGCAAAAGGAGTATGTAAGGATCATAGCAGGTGGCATTCTATAGCCTACACCCATTGGAAGATGGCGTGAGTTTTATGTATGTTATGTATATCTGAAAACTGGCATTTACAATACTGGGTCTTATAGTTTGATGGACTGTCAATCTATCATGGAATGCATACAAGGTTTTTTTTTCTTAAACTGTTTAGTCATATAAAGACAACTATAACATCACTTGTATTCCCCATAAAGTTAGGCAGAGATGTACCTATAGCACACCTCCTTTCGTCAGTTATGTTAAATGAATGTAAAAATCATTGGCAAAATAGTATGAATATCAAAGGTTCACTTACCGGTCCAAACAGTTGCCCATAGCAATATCTATAGTCTCCCCAAATATCCTGTACCTATTCCTGGAGTATGCTATGATCTGTGTGTTGCCACCACTCACATATAGGACAGTCGGGTTGTTAGCCTTAGTAATCAGCCTGCCCATCTCAATGTCTGTTAGTGTGTTAAGGAATTAAAGTAGATTTATAAAGGAGCTTTTATGTATTTGGTAATAAATATAAGTGAGGTTTATAGCAGAATGATTCTAGTTTTGTTTCTATACAACATTATGGTCTAGCTGCATTAGCAACCATTAAATAAAATATGATAAAATTTTTAGGGTAGGTATATTTTCAAAAATGGCTTGTGGCCAAGTAATAGCAGCCGCACGGGTCTATCAATCAGGTTAAGCTACGCTTGACGCGGTTGGTCCGTGGATCATCTTTACATACCAAGACCCCTTCATGCCCCGGAAAGCACGTTAAGCCATTGGTCCTAGCTGTCATTTGTAGATCTTTGACAGTCATTATGGGTCATCAGAAGCTCGAAAGTCTGACAAAGTCTTACCAAGGGGTATCGTGTACCCAGTAACTGGAGGTCAGATAGGCAGTTGCTCCATGTAAAATACGGGTATTCAGCTGTATCCAGTAAGACTGGAAGCCGACCCCAACATAGTTGGGAAAAGGCTAGGCAGATGATGATTTTCAAAAATGATTCTCTTTTTGATTATGATGATGTTGCATTCATAGTCTGTTTATTTGCCATATTTGCACAAAGTATATGAACCATCTGTTAGTATATAGGATTAGATCAGAAGGGACATTTACTCAATATAATGAGAATTGTAGGTAAACATTATTTTCAGTTAATCATAAAAGGATACGCCCAATGCAATGATTGACTCCTAGAATTGGTTTCTTCCACAATTTGGCACAAGTTCTGGCCACTATAGCACATACCATCAATGGAGCTCCCATACCGGGCCCCTTGGTGTAGCAGATCACATCTATCTCCTGAGGAGTCACACCGGATTGATCTAGCGCCTCTTTCAGCACTGCATGGATGTTTTGCCTATGATGTTCTGCTGTTTCTCTGGGAAGGAAGCCTGGAAATAAAAGAGAATAAAATGTAACTCATGGTTCTTACTTTTATTTGTCAATCTCACTTTAAGCTATACTTAAAACATTGTATTGATGCATATGGGCTTCTATCTGCGTGCTCTCTGCCTAAAGCCATAGAAAACAATTATATTATGAATGAGCATCTTGCCTTCAATTTAATTCAAGAGAGATTATGTAGTTTTATTTAACTGTGTAAAAATGTATTCTGGAAACTATGAGATAGGTAATAAATAAAAACTTTAAATATAAAATGATTGTTCACCGATTTTTCGGGCTAATATTAACGAGATGTATAAAACTAACCCTCGCCAGCCGGTGTGATGTAAGTTCTTCTACAATTGGACAGTATTTCTCCATCTTTGACTACACCGATGCCAATTTTGTTAGCACTTCCTTCAAACCCAATTGCTATAACCATTTCTTAAAATGAATTACTCTTAAAAATGTATTTAATCTCGTGGATCTCGTGTTTTCAATAAACAACAATATGTCAATTGTCAACTTTTTAGCTGTCAGTTCAATATCGACAGATCGACAGTGTCAATTTAAGTGATGTCAATGCCAATCTGAGATTTCTACCATTTCGTCCCAAAAATAATTATATGGACAAGCACTTTTTGCTAAGGACCCTGGGCGTCTACTCTCTTAGTCTGTCACCGAAGATACGGGCCCGTCGAAAAGTAGTCCCCTCTTTGAGGAGTGGCTAGAGAGGCGCCAAGGCGTACTCACCTTCCGCCTGACGCAGGTCCTCACCGGACACGGCAGCTTCGGGAGGTTCCTGTGTCGGATACGGCGGGAGGAAACGCCCGGGTGTCACCACTGTGTGGATCGCCCGGAGGAGACGGTAGAGCATGCGGTGGAGGTCTGCCCGGCTTGGGCAGAGCACCGCCGTGACCTCGTGGAGGCGATCGGCGGCAGAGATCCCTCGCGTCCGGCCCTGGTTCAGGCCATGGTCCGGAGCGAGAGGGCATGGGCAGCCATCACCTCCTTCTGCGAAGCAGTAATGCTCGCGAAGGAGGAGACGGGATGGTTGAGGGAAAGGCAAATTTCGCGCCCTCTCGCCCCTAGCCGCCACAGGAGACGCCCTGGGCGTCGGGAATCCCGGGCAGATTTCCGGCCACCGTAGGTGCGGTCTTGCGGACGGTGAGCAATGGGTAGCTCACCGTCCGGTAAGGACCAGGCCCGGGTCGACGGCGCGTTGTATTCCACGCGCACCTCAAAGAGATTTCAGCACAAATGTAGGGGTAGATCTTTGGCAGTCGTTACGGGTCGACAGAAGCCCGAGTCTGACAACCAGTCTTACCAAGGGGTATCGTGATGCCCAGTAACTGGGTTGTGGAGGTCAGATAGGCAGTCGCTCCATGTAAAATACTGGTATTCAGCTGCATCCGGTTAGCCTGGACGCAGACCCCAACATAGTTGGGAAAAGGTTAGGCAGAAGATGACCAGTTCTGCGTCACCAACCCGAGCGTGACGGTTCAGTTTCGTTCATTGTTCAAAAAGAGCGCAGTGCGCCTAAAGGTTTCACTTCAATAAACTATGTATAAAATTCGTACTCAAAAGAAAAACAATAGTCATTGAAGCTTTTCAAGCAATGTAATTACGAAATAGATACACAAGTACTCTTATAAATTTATAATAATCAATTTTATGCTTATGCTACTAAACTTGGCTCTTCATTAACTTCGTCGACGAAATCAGCTAACATATCTTCAACACTGATCTCTTTGCTAGTTATTTTCACTTCTATATTATTATCACTTGCTGCAATATCGTTGCCATTCTCTGGTGATTCTCCATTTTCTTCTATTTCAGCTGCTTTAGTGTCCACAGTAGATATTTCAATCTCGACTTCAAAGGTATCTTTGGAAGGTTCGAATTCTTGGGAAATTACAACATTTTGCCCGCAAGTTATTTGCACGTCATCCATTTCATTTGTGCTAGGTAGATTATCGTCATCCAGCTTTTCCAAAATTACCACTTTGTTATCTACATTGGAGGCATCGTAAGCTACCTCCATAGACACTGGGCTTTTATCATCATCTATAGTTTCAGTTGAAGTGTTTAGAGGAACTTGTGTCTTAGCTTCGTAGATAGAAGTTTTCTCGATTGGCTCACTTAGTTTTCTTTTTCTGTTATTTGTATAAGCGTCTGTAGTATCTACAGAATCGTCGACTGTCACGATATTATCTGTGGTTTCTTTACTATCTTCGCTAGTTTTTTGATTGGACTCTTCGATTTCAGGTCCTGGCAGTACTACTACTTCGTCCACATCAAAGTCATTGTTATCTTCGTTAATTTCTTCAACGTCGTCGTCTGAGCCATCAGGAATTACTACAGATACTTCAGATTCACTGCTGATACTTATTCTGTCTTCCTCTAGTCGGGGTTTTTTGGTCGACGGTTCACGAATAGTTTCAGCTAGTGCATCATTGGCGGTAGAAGGTCCCGCTCTGGAAAATAATATGAACATTAATATTTTTAAATTGCAGCAAATCTTTAATATTTTGTTTGTCCTATTAACTAGGACCCAGAAATAAGACTTGATATATTCAAAGACAACCCGCCTGCCAAGCGTGGCGATTATGGCAAACCCTCCCTATTGGGGGAGGCCTATGTCCAGCAGTGGACGTCTTTCGGCTGGAATGATGATGATGATGATGATATTCAAAGAAGAAGCACTTTTTTAGGGTTCCGTAGTAAACAAGGAACCCTTATAGTTTCGCTATGTCCGTCTGTCCCCGCTATAGCTCAGACATGCCTGGTACTAGAAAGCTGCTCAAAAATTTTGCGTGTTTGTGAACACAATTTTTCGATTCCAAGATCCGTTGGCGTAATATTAAGCTTTAATTGGTCAAGGACAGCTAATGAGACACAATTGATTTTCTATTTTTTGACTCCGAAGCGGAGTCACGCGGGGCTTAACAGGTGTGCTAATTTTTGTTAGAGTCAAGTGTCCCCCCCTGCCAGCTAAAGCTTGTTTTTGGAGATGTGAAAAAAATCATGGCAGTAGTATATAATAATGAAATTAAAAGGAAAACTATCACAGCTAAGTAGGCTCTACAAGTAAAAGAGTATTAGTCGACCAACTTAAATTTGCAGTTGAATAATTGACCGTGACATATATCGATGTATGGGAGAACATGTTTTTCAACTACAATGTTAAGTTTGTTATTGAGATAAATTCATCCCAACTTCCCAACTACGGAACCATTCATTGTGCGTGGTCCGACACGCACTTGGCCGGTCTTAAATGAAACTGGCCTACGCAGACGAAAACATCTTTGACCATTTCTTCAAGTAGAAGTTTAGCTAATATTTATTGTGCATTTCAGTAATCATCATTTTGATAAATTCTTTCGCTACCATATTCCACAAAATATACTACTAACCCATCATTTATTATAGACTCGAGTGCATCTCTGTTCTCCTCAGATATTTCCTTCCTCTTATTTTTGTTTGCCTCTGTATCGGGTATCGCTTCGAGCGCAAAGTTGATAGACGGCGGCGAACAATGCAGGTGCAGTCGAATGTCTAGCAGTGCTTGTGAGCAGAACTTCCTTATCTGTGGGATTAACAAGAGTTTTGTGTAAATAAAAGTGAGAGAAAAATGAGCAGTGCTTGGCTCGGATATCTTTGTATTTTCTGCAGAAAATGAACAAAAGTTCCAAAAGTTTTGGCGATGGTCTACCGGAGCGTAGGGTAGCTAAACTTGAGGTCTGATGAAGGTAGCAAATTCGCTGGATACAGAAAATTCCGAACCGGTTGTTGTGGCTGTGCTTATTTCCAGTGATTTTCAGCTAAGGTGATGATAATGATATTCAATAACAAAAGTAGTATCCATACATATCCCGAGAAAAGTATGAGATCTAATAAAGAGCTGTAACAGTCTTGGAACTACTTGCCTGTTTTGTATTACCATGATTACAAAATTATGAATTAACATCTCTATGAAATTCCAAAAAACATTTCAAAACTTTTGAGTCTCTCTCTCTCTCTGAAACTTTCAAAAGATTCGAACTGCAATGTTTTCTTGGGATATCTGTACGTTTATATTGCTTACCTCATCACAGCGATTATTAACAAGCGTACTGTACAGTTGCACACAGTACTGAGTCGGCGGCGGTACTGTGGTCCCCGTGTTCTTGCGTGCTGCGTCCAGCGCACGCAGGAGATGTAGAGACCGGACTACGCTGTAGGATTCAAGGTTGAAGCACTCGCGTACTAGGCGCTCTTGGAATGTCTGTGGGGTTGGAAAAGGATATTAGTTCGATAACTTTATCATTCTCAAACTCAAAGCATTTATTTCAATTAAACCATTTACAGGCACTTTTGAATTGTCAAGGAGTCAGTCAGTTAGAAATTGAAGCTAGTTGCCCATTCCAAAGTGTAGTAGGAACCTATGGAGAACGGGCAAGAAAATCCATGGACACTCTTTTAAATTATATTGTTACATAAATAATGTTCAATTTATAACTAAATGTGAGGACAACGTAAAAATAAACGCGTCCATAGTAGCAAAATAAACAAAAAAAAAAAGAAAAAATTTCATAATAACATAATTACAAATAAGCCGAGGCAGCTGAGAGGCATTTATAGTAAAGTTGATGGCTGTAGAGTAAACCAGAGATAACAATTTAACTTTGACAGGCCATATATTTTGTAGCCGTAATTTTCACCAGATTTTTCATAGTTCTGTTGCTCGTACTACTGACGTGTTATATATAGACTACTCGAAAAAAAAAAGTATTCTTGAAATTAATAGCACTGGAGAAAGAAAAACGCTTTTGAAACTAAATTACAATCAACTTTTATATGTTCGGTGGTGGTGGTGCTTTTTATATTTACACCACTATAAATAGTTGAACTTACCTTATGTGTAGTAGGTTTCAAAAAGATTCCACTGACTGTGAGGAATGTTTCTGCACATTCTAGAGCTGCGTTTGCGACCTCATCGTTTGATTCGTCAGACCTAAACAATAAATTGCTATTCCAATATTTTGTCCACAAATGTTACCCTGTTAGACCGATAATTTTTGTCGGGCAGTTGGGTATATCAAATGTCGTGAGGAAAGTTTTGAGAATGAATATCAATGGCTATAAGAGTAGGGGAAAACCAAAGAAATATTGGAAGGCCAGTGTGAAAGATGATATGGCTAGAAATGGGGTGGCAACTAATAGAGAAGTTTATAAGAAAGGGACATGTTGCGCCGACCCCAAATAAATTGGAATTACGGCAGGAGAATGATGAGTTGGGTATAACCATATGCAGATTTTTCTGTAAACTTTGTTTCTGTATGTGGTTGTATAGATGTCGCCTCAAGCTAAGAAGTACCAATTAGCTACCAAACGAATTAATCTTTTTCTTTTTAGCGTGTCGATCTAAATGGACTCGGCCCAGAATTCGGCTACGTGTTTGGCGCCATCACTAGCGTCCATCAGTTCCAGTAATGTGCAGCTGACAGGACACACAGGATATGATATTAAGTGTCCCATCGTTTGTGGTACAGCACCGCATTTACACTCGAAGGCGGAGTCGTCTATGAATCTCAATCTGAAGGGAGGGTTTCCTTACTTCGGCAAACCTGGGTCCGGAGTCTGTTTAAAGGCTTCCAGGTTAGCTAAGGCAACTCGTGTCCAGGTGTGAGATCCTCAGCAGGCGGAACAAATAGTATGGGTAAGGAAGCTGTCTCTCCACAGCTTCAGTCTTTATTTTATTAACGAACTAGCTGTTGCCCGCGGGTGCGCTCGCGTGGAGCTCGCAAATTATCCCACGGGAACGTGCTACCGAAATAAAAAGTATCCTATGTATCAGATCATGGTCTACCCATGTGTCAAATTTCATCCAAATCCGTTCAGCCGTTTTAGCGTAAACGCGTAAAAAAGAAACAAATAAATTAAAAAGTTTTTTAAACATACTAATATTATAAAATATTAGTTAGAATTAATAAGGGACAAAGCGTGCATTCAAAAAGGAAATGAATGTACTTACAGATTTGCCTTATTTTTCTCCCCTGGACCATGACTAGCTATGGCACTTTGTTGTAACGTCTGGTTTGCTAGCTTCCTCTTTGCTTTTTTACTCATGTTTTTAGTGTATTGGTTGCTCATCTGCAAAAAAAATAATTTATATGGATAATGTTATTGTGAATAATTAAAGAAAGCTTTGCTGTTAAATACAAATAAAGGGCAGTAGGCCATTATAATTTAAAGTAACTACGGCTGCTCGGGATTAACGTCAGTAGGACGCACGAACTATGAGAAATAATAAGTTCGTTCATACTTTTTTTCCGTTTTGTCATGACTGGATTTCGATGCCATTCACGACTTTCAGGTTTCGCCAGTTAATTTAATTGGACCCAGCTGCGAAGTAACGCTATTTAATTAAATTGGACCCGGCTGTGAGGTAACGCTACTTAATTTAATTGGACCCGGCTGTGAAGTAAAGCTACTTAATTTAATTGGACCCGGCTGTGAATTAAAGCTACTTAATTGAATTGGACCCGGGAATGAAGTAACGCTACTTAATTGAATTGGACTCGGCTGTGAGGTAACGCTACTTAATTTAGTTTGACGCTTTATACTTACAGTGAGCTGCACAATCTTCTTCACTGGGGTGATGTCTTCGATAATGTGTTTGGTGAGCTCTTCCTCCCAGGATCGTCCCCTGCCTTCAGTTGATACACGGTGCACATTCAACATGCTCAACCACTTGGTGAGGCTGTTGTAAGCGGTGATTCGGACTTTTCTGAAAGTAATAATAGACAAATATTATGCCAAAACGTGTTCTACAAAAAAGATCATCTGGTAAAATATGCTGGAGAATTTAAGCTATCATTAGAGGAAATTCGTGTCTGAAAGAAGGCTCTGTTTCGGTTACAGCCAGTTTCGGCCAAAAAATCAGGTGTCGGCCGCAGTTTCAGATTCGACCTGGGGCCGAACCTTCGGCCCGACCGCAACTGGCATTTGTAAGCAGTCAAGTTTTGATAGAATACAAATAGAAGAGTTAGTAATGGGGTCCCGTTTTAACCTATTTTGTACAGAAGCCAAAAAAAAAGGTATTTACATATAAATTGGAAGTCATTGGGGCAGCAGACATGCTGCTTTTAGTATAAGCGAGTAGGGATTTTTTCGTTTTCCGGGATAGATACAAGCTCTAAAGGTAACAGCAGATGCATCTAAGCGACTTTGCGTTCGGTCGCGATAGCACATCACATGTTTCAGCGATTATTTCGACGCTGCATCGCGTTTTGGCGACTCGTTCCGTTTGAGTATGGTTAAAAAATTGCGTTGTCTACCGATCCTGAATTATTTGGCGGAAATATGTGTTGTCGCTGTACCGAGCTTCGAAAAGCGATTAATCAAAGTATTTGTTACAAACTTCCGAAAAACAATGGGTCTAAGAAAATAATGGCAATTTAAATAACTTTTACTGAACTTCATAAGTTTCGGTTTCGGCCGAAACTAGAAAAGGAGCCGAATACTCGGTTATGGTTTTGGTTTCGGCTGAAAATCGTGTTTCGGTCGGACACTAGAGGAAATTTAAACATGAGGCATTGACTGCAATTTAAATTACCACCAATGATCACAGATAAAATTAAGATAAACAGTGTCAGTAGATGATCACATTACCTTGAGTCCTCACTAGGATTCTCTGAGCTCCATTTTAGCGTCTGCATCACAAATCTGAACACTAGTCCTGAGAATGGAATGAGATTTGGCCCCAAGCTGTAAGACAAAGCATTGCTTCGTTAAATGCACAACAAAGATCATTTAAAACCATATTAACATAATCAGCCTATAATGTTCCTACTACTGGGACACAGGCCTCCTCTCTGTGAGAGGGAGGTGGCCGTAATCTACCACGCGGGCCCAGTGCGGGTTGGTTGATGTCACATTTCTTCGATTTTTTGGTTCTAGGCCATGCCGGTTTCCTCACGATGTTTTCCTTCACCGGTGTGAGAGCAGTGGTGATAAAATAATTTACACAAAGTAAAGCGGCTGTCCGGGTTAGAACCTACGACCTGACCACGTAAGTCGCGGCCGTTACCACTGGGCCACCACTGCTCTCCTAAAACCATATTATCCTGGTTCAATTATGAATTACGTAGGCTAAAATGAAATGAAATTTTGAACAAAGTAAGTTAGTTACTTTTTATTTTTTTTTTTTTGCGACCGGCCCCTGATTCAAATGGGTGCATTTAACATGTCAAAACAAACATCTAGATTTCTGTTATATTTACGTTAAATATTAAAGTTTGAATACACATAAACCTTTTGGAAGACTTTTATTAAGTATGGTTAATTTAGACGGATTTATGGAACACACAGACACACGAAAACTGACTTTATTTTATACAAGCTGTGTGCGACGGGATTTCTTATCGACAAAAATGACGAACTTTCATTCAAACTATTAAATATTTTTTTCTTAATTTAAATTATCCCCTATTTTACCCTAAAGGAGATGAATTTTAAAAAATCATTTCATAAGTAGTGCTTACCTTAAATTAGTTAGCGAACATAATAGGTATTCATATCTAAACACGATAAAACAAAAATACAAAAGATTTGTTTTTTTTTTGGGTCAACAACCGCTGGTATTGTTGTTACTGGAAGTATGAGTTGAAAAAATCTGTATTATTTTATATTTGATCGTGTTTAGTTATCGACCAACCACGTCTGTGAAGTTCACACAAAAAAAAATAAACTGATATTTCATGTGACTAAACCAGCGACGGTTGATGACCCCCAAAAAAAAACTCACCTAAAAAAATACTTTTGTGTTTTTTTGGATGGTCAGGTACCCTCCGTGAGATGGTCAGCAACACCAAGGCGTTGCTGGCCTTCCTTGAGGAGCTGGGGTGGATCGAATAATCGATTTCGCACCCGTACGCAAAATACGCGCATTGACGTGGAGTTGCGGACACCAGCCCGTATTACCTATTACCTACTTTTGTGTTTTAAAATATCATGTTTAGATATCGTTACCATCACGACTGCGGAGTTGTAGCACTTGTATACAATTTTAAACTCCTAGAGACAGCGGTTTAGGTTGTGCATTGAGTAGAGTAGAAATTGTGTCAGCTTAACTTACCATAATATTAAAGCGTCCAGTGTCCTAAGTGCCTGTGTCTTCACCGTGGCAGCTTCTTTCGCGTCTGTGTTGACACTGCTAGACACACTGAGTGCTTGCACTATCACTTCTAATATCAGCTGGGGTTGGATAGGCTTGGCGACTGGGTACACCTCCCTGTGTATATGGTGGGAATTTGATATGGGTTGGTAAGGGCAGACATTCTTAGAAGATATTCTATATGAACAGTGGAGGGGCTTGTGGCTCGATCAGGTTGAGCTACGCTTGCCGCGGTTGGTCCATGGTTGGGTGACCTAGATCACATACCATTACCAAGACTATCTGCCTCAGAAAGTACGTTAAGCCGTTGGTCCTGGCTCATTCGTGCATCTTTGGCAGTCGTTATGTGTCGTCAGAAGCCCGAAAGTCTGACAACCAGTCTTACCAAGGGGTTACCCAGTTACTAGGTGGTGGAGGTCAGATAGGCAGTCACTCCATGTAAAATACTACTATCTACTTTCCTATCGCAGGTATGCTGGAAGAGATATCTTTAGAAATATGCATCACCTTTGTACATATTTTCTGTTCTTTTTTCTTGTCTGTTTATACAGGATGTCTGGTAAAGAATAGATAACCTTGAATTAACATACAATAGACCTTATGACCGTTCTAAAAAAAATACAAAAAAAATAAATATACCAAGTAGTACCTAAGATACCATTAAAAAAAATACTGTGCAACTTCTAATCACATTATTTACTGCCTCTGTGTTGGCATAGTCAACGTAAAATATTATAAAAACAAATAACTGATGAAATTCATTCATTTGTGTTTATGGTTCAAGAAGAATGTTAAAAAAGTAAGGTTTTTTCTAATAAATCTTAGGTACTTTTTTTTTTTTTTGGATGGGATATCATCAAATAACTTCTCCCGCTCTGGGCGGAGCGGGAGGGTGTGTCAGACTCTTACTGAATAAAACCCACCCGTATTCCTTCCGTTGCCTGTGTTGCGGGGGCCTCGGTGAGCCATTAGTACCTTCCCGCGACCCCGGCAGGCATCGGCCCTAATGGACCCCTACATTTGTGCTGACGACATCTTTTTGAGCAGCGCGGGGAATACAACGCGCCGCACAGTGGAACGAATGTATGGGAGCGGTTGGACGTAGACATGTCCGAAAAATAAGAGTAAAATTATGCCAAACTAATGATGCCATCTTATTCGATTACTTAATGCCTTCATAAATTGTGGTGATGAATTTCTTCATAACTCCCATATTTCGGGAGTAATTTGAGAAAATGTGAAATTTTACTATGAAAATGAGTGTATCGAGCTCTCTCCCTCCTGATTCCGGGCTTGTTTCAAGTAGCGGTCTCTAATATCGTAATGCTATTACTAAGAGCTATATTTAATACTAAGACACATAGTGCGCCAAATGTGCACTTTCTGGGATAAAAGGAAATGAAAATTTAAAAAAAAAAACGTTTTTTCCCCATTTGTATTTACTTTAAACCGCAGACAGACTTATTAAGAGGTCTATAAATATATTATATATATACAGAAATATATATTAACAAAAATATTCACAAGAACTGATGAGAGTATGACTTTTAAGTAAGTTGATAATAAATTACCTAGTTTCATTAAAAGTACAATAAATAATTAAGATGTAAGCTCTAATTTACTAAGTTACACATTTTAAAACAATAACATCATTTAATTATCTTCGTCATCATCATCATCATCAATTAATTCAAATTCAGAATCGATGTCCGCTAAATCATTTATGTTAACAAATTCGATATCACTTTTCTCAGAATCCGTAAGCTCATAAAATTCCTTAAAAGAAGATTTTTTTACAAACTTATTTCCTTTTGGACGGATACTTGTAACAAGTGGATCAGAAGACAGTAAAAGATTGTGCATAATATCTTCATTGCATGAGATACTGCTATGCTTTCGAGAATGCCCCTCTCTATATTTTCTAAAATCTTTATTTCTAGCCTCAGATGCCTCTTCGGATAGAAAACCAATGGGCACAATTGACATGTTCTGAACTATGTCTGGCCCATGCATTAAAATTTTATGAAGTGAAGAAGGCATATAATACCATGGGTATAACTCCACGTAAAGCTTAGCAGTATCAAAGCAGAACTCTCGGAATTTAGTTACGTTGATCTTCTCTCCTGATGAAATACACTGCAAGATCACACAGATTTTTCTTAAAAGCATAGCATCTATTCCGGTCAGTTCAGCAGATTTAGTGTAGTTTTCAAAAAATCTCCTTGCCGAGTTGCCATTGTTGGTGGATCCACTGCCTTGTTTCACAACATCGAGAAGTAAGCCCGTTTCTCTTCTTACAGCCTCTTGAACTCTTTTCTTCCTGTCATCAACTTGCCTTTTTGCTATATCACCCCTTACTTGCCATGATTTTATGTCTAATTTGTAGGAAATGTGTAATAAGCATTCCATTGAGCGAATCCAAGCGTGAAGGGTGCTTAAGCTATATTTCTACATGTCCTCGTTTGCGTGTTTATCTTTGATTAACTCTAAATTATTCATTTCTTTAGGACAAGCCTTGCATATGTCACACACTGAAACTGCTGTATTGGATATAATGGAATTAATTTTACCATCAATCATTGTCAACAGCAGTTGGTGTTTGACACTAATTCCATCAGTGATGGTGGATGGAGTTAAGGCTTCAATCTCTGCTTCGATTTCAGCCATCTTTCTCTGCACATTTTCTTTGGTTTCCTTTATAAACTTAAACAATATTGGCCGGCAAAATGAAGTGGAAGATGGTCGCTCGTTTTCCCAAATTGTTACACCTTTTGAGACGAGCCGCAGTGGTACAACACTAATCATAAAATTACTAGCAAGATCGATTTGCTCATCTTCACTCGTCCTTTGATGATAAATGCTTTGGCTAGATGATCCGTCAAAACCCCATTTGCTGGTCAATACGAGCTGTTGATTGGGATCAACAGGGGTTTCTAACGACCTAATAAGTCTTCTTGAGGTTAAATCCATCAAGGCTTGTAATTTGATTTTTGCAGAGCTCTCTGTAACTGTGAGATCTTCTTTGGCCGGATAGCACTTAATTTTTTCTTTAACCAACATGTAGTAACTCGGGTATTGAAGAGCTCCTTCTTTAGTGTTGAAATCCCGAAGAGTGTTATAGCGCCATTTCGATAAGTTCATCGATACATAAAGAGCCAATGCCTTCAAAGGGGATATTTCCCGTACCTGAATTGATTTACCTTCAATGAAGGCTTTGATTTTTGAGGCCTCTTCTGGATTCTCCGTCAAGTATTTCATAACATAAGCTGTATCGCTTTGTCCTGCCTTTTGAAGCGCCCTTTCGGCCGAAAACATAATTTCAGCGCTGCTACTGCTGCATGAAAGACTATCTTCAGTGCGTCTTCTTTTTTGCCGGTTACTAAGGTCCTCAAAAGATTTACGAGGACTAGGATGTGTACAAGTTGAAGCATCAGATTTAGCAGGAGAAATTATGGGTTTGATGACGTCACTTATATTTTCTGTAGAAGGTTCCATATTTTCATTCTGTAATTCCGGCCATTGAATTGCAGCCTGTAGCCAAATCTCATGTTTCTTCCGAAACTTATCTGTGCTTCTTCCAGACTGTGTCCATTTTGCATAAATGCGGTAGCAAAATCGACGACACCAGTCTTTTAAACTTGTTTCAGTACTTTCACATAACTGAACACAACTGTTATCTTTTAAAACACTGAACAAATAGTTAAAGTCGCGTAAATCTTTATGTGCGCGTGCGCATAAAGCAACGTGAATATCAAGATTTGTATTAAAATTTGGAAAATACATTGCGAGATTAGCTTGGATACAACGAGGTGTAAATCAACACTGATTTTAAAGTTACTAATAGTGACCTATTTATATAAAATCCAGGTATCCCAGGTATCCTTTGTTAAATATTGCAAGGTAATTAGTTATTGTGATAATTAGTAAATGATGCATGCTAAATTAGTGTATTAAGAGCCATTTAGTAATTAAATAATAGCAATGTTCTTATCAGTAATCATTAGTGCATCAGTTTTATATGTAAACCTTAAGTCCCTAATTATATATCCTAATTAGCTTATATCTTCTCTAATTGGCTGCTCAGAAATGTTATTGTAATAAGGTAAACCTTTAGAAAAACGGTTTTAATCAACAAAATAAACAAAAAATAAAAAAATTGTGTTATAAAATAAACATCACTCTTTATCCCAGAAAGTGCACATTTGGCGCACTATGTGTCTTAGTATTAAATATAGCTCTTAGTATTAGCATTATGATATTAGAGACCGCTACTTGAAACAAGCCCGGAATCAGGAGGGAGAGAGCTCGATACACTCATTTTCATAGTAAAATTTCACATTTTCTCAAATTACTCCCGAAATATGGGAGTTATGAAGAAATTCATCAGCACAAGTTATGAAGGCATTAAGTAATCGAATAAGATGGCATCATTAGTTTGGCATAATTTTACTCTTTTTTTTCGGACATGTCTACGTCCAACCGCTCCCATACATTCGTTCCACTGTGCGCCGTCGCCCCGCGCCTGGTCCTTACCGGACGGCGAGCTACCCATTGCTCATCGTCCGCAAGCCCGCGCCTACGGTGGCCGGAAATCCGCCCGGGATTCCCGACGCCCAGGGCGTCTCCTGCGGCGACTACGGGCGAGAGGGCGCGAAATTTGCCTTTCCAAATCTTAGGTACTTGGGATATATATTATAGATATTTTGTATTTTTTTCAAACGGCCATATGGTCTATTATATGCTATTTCAAGGTTATACATTCTATACCGGACACCCTGTATATGTACATAAATGGTTTAATAAATAAAAATATCAAACAACATAGTAATACTTACACAAGCATAGCCTGAATGAAGACAAATACATTTGTCAGTTTATTACATAACACCAACTTTTTCTCTTCACTGCTATATCCCTGGGATTTCTTTATAGTCAAAATGTTAGACAGAGCTTTTGTCAGTGGACTGTTAGCCAATAGTTCTAGATCTTTTTTCTGAAAACAGTAAGAAAATGTTGTAACTCCTGTGTATTGGCTGTGAGGAGTGTATTGTCTGCTGATTCAGCCTTCCAGAGATATTCCAATGCTCAAACTTTAATTTTTAGAATTTTGATTTAATTAAAAGTTTATTTACAGTGTAAACTCTATATAACGACACTGAAGGGACTGTGCATTTTATGGCATTATAGAGAGTTGTTGTTAAATGGAGAAAAGAAAAATCAGAACTAGAAAAATAAAAAGTTTATTTCAGAGTAGTGTTATTAGTTATGTACCATCGGCCAAACTTCCGCATGCTCACCTCTAAGGCGATAATCGTACAGCACGGCTTACGACTCGATCGCCCGATGCAAGCGTTTTGACCAATGGGATGAACGAAACGTATTTTAGTCGTGTTCGTTATAACGTAATTATGTATAGAAGTGTGACACTCATACTAGGCGCGTGTTATGCTCACTTGTTGTGAGATCATTTTTAATGGTCTCGGCCAGCGAGAGCTCTTTATGAATTATTATTGTTGACAAGAAGTAATTTCGTACTCATATCTTCCGTTTGGTTTAGAAAATGTAATATGCTGTATATGATGTAGTATTGCTATATTTAATTAGTATCAATAATAAAATATTTCCATAAAAAATATAATAATTTGGAATAAGGAATGTCAAACAACAAATTATGTCTATTCTATACACTTTGATATTTACCTCTCTCCGACACATGGCTATGCTCTGTCGGGTATATAAATTTAGTTATTTATCATTACTTTCACTGCCTCTCCAATTTTCGCGATGTCCTATGCGATGCCGGCAAACAAATCGCAGCGAACGCGCTAGGTGCGTTAACCGACACTGCATAAAGGTATAAAATGTTTATATTGACATTTTTGTGTTTTATCAGCGTGCGACTTGTTACTTGTGCAGTGCTATTGGAAAGTAAATAACTGCATTTAAATGTGTTTAAACTTGGGAACTTAAAGCTTAATATCACGCATATCGATCCCTGAATCGAAAAATTGCTTTGAGAATCAGCAATATTCTTGAACGGCCAATCGAATGATACACCTATGGGATAGGAGAAAAAAGTTATCATCGCCACTTTACGTGCAAAGGACGTACCCTAAAAAAATGTTTTTCAAGATTTTAGTTTACTACTTTGTTGGCGTGATTAATATGTATACCCATGCCAAATTACAGTATTCTAGTAGTAAGAGTCTGTGAGCTAAGCCAGGGACAGACAGACAGACGGACAATGCGAAACTTTAAGGGTTCCTTGTTGACTACGGAACCCTAAAAAGGAGCAAGTTACGTAGTTTTGTTAGAAATTGACAACATTTGGTATATTTTTCTTTTATTGCTCTGTTTTGATTGAAATAGCAAAATTACAGTAGTGTTTGAACCAATAGTTGACGCAGTTTTTCAGAGATTTTTGTTTATTGCTGTCGCAACTTTTGCAACTGCAATAAAAATAAGTTCATTATCTAAGTACCATTGTTATTGGTCGACAACCGGTTAAACAATAGGACGGCTTAATAGAAGGGCCATAAAATACGGTCATAAAAAATGACAAAATATTTCTTCAACACACTTGCTTGTAAAGTGACTCTTATAGCAACGCATTTAGGTTCATAATTCAGCGTTTATTACACTAGTATTTTTACTTTACAGTTATTTTTCTCAATCTCCGCAAAGAGTTTTTATATCTAAAAACAATGAATATTTTTGAGAATAAATAAACTATTTTAGGATACATTTATGATAAATCAATCATCAAAATTATTATCATTTCTTCAAATGATATATTTTTCACTACGAATTTACCTTAATTTGCGTATTCAAAACTTTATTTTGTTTTTATTATATTTTTACATGGGCTGTTCAGCGGTTTTGCCGTGCCTTTATTTACACCTGGACGCGCATCGCTAGCGTGGCGCGCGGAAGAAAAGAAACCAGCACGCCATTTTCTATAAATACTCGTTAACGTTTTCGTTGTGTGGTTAATTATTATCAAAAATGTTGACTTCAAGTAGGGAAGAAGAGCGAAGAACAACACGTAGATTTGACCACCCCCGGAAATTAAATCGAGGCACGAAACGCGAGTGACACGCCTTTTGCCACCAAAATCTAGAGAGAAATACCTAGCGGCCTACGAAACTATAATAACAATACAAGTCTGTTTTTTCCTCTCAAGTTGAAAACCATCGTATGAAACGCGTGTGTATTGATAATTACGCACTCGGCGCCCTTATCGCGCTCGTCTTCGGCTCGCGCGAACAATACCGGTTCAAGTGTAGTTAGTAACCAACATCACACACTTGTATCATAATGTATTAGTATGTCTGTTGTTATTTTTTGTTACCCGCCCAATACTCACACAAATGCATATTGCCTCTAATTGGACGAAACCAGGAAGAGGTGTGGTCTGTCACTAGCTGCGCTTGCCGCAGAAATATTTTCTTAAGTGAGCATGCTTAAGTTTTGCCGATAGTACATAAAAAAGAATCTATGCTATTGCGCCATGTTTACAGCTTGAAAGTTAATACATAGATAAGGTATAGATGATCCATGACTCCTTCGTATGAGTCATGGTCAAAAACAGTCTACTCGTGCAAGCAATCCGAATTTGTAAACAAAAGAATGAATTTCTTAGAAAGTTCGGTATATATGATGCCGACAGTAGAGTTTATTGCGGGCTAGGATAACAAAGCAACAAAAAAGTATGCAGCTGTGCAGTTTTTACTAATTTTAGCAACTTAAAAGGTACTTTTTATTACTCAATTGTTGTCGTTATTGAGAGTGAGTGTGATGCTATGTAGAGTGTATCATTGTATGGTAGACAAGCTAAACCAACCAGTCGATTGATTTCGATGCTTTAGAGAGTTTGTCGTTAAATCGAGTGACGTTACGTGGAGTTTACACTGTATTTATTTATTTAATACTTTAAACACACAAATGTACAGAGGCGGACTTAATGCCGAAAAGTTTCTATGACGGAAATGAAAGTTGCCATAAATAAGTCACAGTCTTCAGTCCAAATGATTTCTTTTTTCCATTACTGGCCAGATTTCATATCCCAAAACCAACCCTTCAATGTTCTATCACAGTATGTGATATTGTTGTGCTTCTTTCTCAAAAATGATCAATTATGTAAATAATGATAAATTAATTAACCATACCTTAACACTTTGGTTGGTTTTGTAAATATTAACGGTATTGGAGAATATGGCTTCAATGAGTGAGTGTGCTGTGTTGCATAATATAGCCATTTGTTCCCTCCAGCAGTTCTTCGGGCTAGCTATCTTGTCTTGAGAGGGACGAATCTGAAAGAAAACAATGTAAATAGAATACAGAAAAACACTTTTTAAATTTTTTTTTTACAATGAGCAAGCAAGCTTCTTAGTTGTGTTTTCAAAATGGATAGTATAAAACATAGCAGTACCTGTGGTCTTGCTAAACTAAAAAAAAACTGAACTGAACTGAGCTGAGCTGAAAAAAGAGAAAGGCTGGCACTAATTCAATAAAACCCTGAAATGAGTAATGGGCTTTGCAATGCCTAAAATGATTGTTAAATTGTTGCTTACTTGTTGCAAACCATGTGCACATTTTGCTGCCACAATAACATTGTAATAATTGCTTGATTCCAAGAAGTGAGCCAAGTAGTTCTCTATTGCAGGCCTGTGCTGTGAACAGTACCTTGGGAACCTACAATAAAAAGAAAATGTAGACAAAGCTGAAAGAAAATTGGATTCCATTTTTGTTTCAGGTTTAACATGTTAATGTTTGGCTTAGACAGACCCCCTTATTTATATAATTATTGCTTTAAATTAAGCAATTGTTAGTGACTGCTTAAACACATTTTTAACATTTAAATGTCTCTTAACTTAAAGTAATGCCTATGAATAAACCCCAGATCATGTGACTTGGTTTTAGCAGTATAAAGTTTCAGTCAGTCTGAATTTTTATATCCAGCGAGAGAAGATTTGTTTTGGGAGCTTAAATATAGGAATTAAACAGTGGATCCTTATTACTACGATCACAGAGCAGGAGAGAGCGCAATATGGACGAATAAAACAATTTATAGTATTTATAGGTTATATTACCGGGTTATTACATCTTCTAATACACGCAGCCATATGCTGCAGTTTTCTTCTGTGTGCTTGAGCAAATTTTGGAAGAAAGAGGTAATCACCTCCTTCACTGCATCACTGTCGGTTGGATTTACGTCCCGCAGTTTTTGTAATATTTGACCTAGAATATTATGAAAGTAAAAATGATCTATTGTGATAATGCGACATAACTTAATTTTATGAAGAAATTCATAGAGACTCACTCATCTTAACGTTATAATTAGCTGGCGTTTAATTTAGTATTCGTTTAAGTGTTATTTTCACTAATTCAATAGGTAAACAAACCCACGAACCCACGTTTTAGTTCACGAAAAATTTATTTGACATTTTTGACAACTACAACGTGAATTGAAGTTTGACGTTCTTGAAAAGAAATATGTTTTTTTTTAAATCTTTATTCATGACCATGGATACATGTCTTTCAGTCGTAGAAATATGTTTAATAGTTACATGTTACGGAACGCAATCGTGGGATAGTTTTTTCGAAAAAATATGAATGAAATACAGCCTTATTTTTGCGGTCGATAAAAACAATACTGTGCATGCATATATATTCATGCTAACTACAGAAACCTTTACTGCGCGTGGCCCAGCAGGGCTAACATGACAGGCGCGAGAACGCTCTCTTTCTCGATTTGTCGAAATTTGTCTACGATTCTGACGTCATCCGAATGCCTAACATGACCGCTAAGCGTGAGTAAACTCGAGAAAGGCACTTTGACAGTTCTACTCGCGACGAGAAACCGATGTAGCAAATTATTAAAAACAAATCATTTTTATTTTAGCAACATCGGCTCATTCGATAAATTTTACGCATGGAATTAGTATGTACTATAATGATTTTACATCCACCTCTATTAATTTATGTTGTAACTTTTTGTGTAACCGACCTTTTTTATTAAAATTCAATATTTTTCTATGGCATGCCGAAATTAAAATACAAAATGACGGAAGCGAAAATGAGTGAGCCATTTTTGTTAGGGGAAAAACCTGTGGGTTCGCGTCACCAATATGTTAACCGCGTCAACGACATATGAACAGCATCCCTTGAATATGCAATCTGCGTCACCAACATGCTAACTGAGTCACCGACATGCTCAATGCGTCATCAATATGCTCAATGCGTCACCAACACGCTAACCGAGTCACCGACATGCTAACCGAATCACCGACATGCTCAATGCGTCACCAACACGCTAACCGAGTCACCGACATGCTAACAGCGTGCCCTACCTGCTAGCAGCGTGACCGACGTGCTGGCAGAGTCAACGACATGCTAACAGCGTCACCGAAATGCTAGCAGATTTACGAAATGCTAATCGACTTACGCCGTGATAACCGCGTCACCGACATGCAGACTGCGGCACCAACATGCTACCCAAGTCACCGACATGCTAATGTAACGTGTGCATCAGACTGGCGTCGCGGAGCGGCCTGTGTACGTACATGTATACGCATATATGTACTTAGATATGTTATTCCAAAGTTTTAAGTTTTCATTTCTGTCACCAGTCCCCATGAATGCCATATTTTTTTGTATTATAATTTTGTCTACTCTTCTCGTCGTCAAAATCGAGGACGACTAAATGACAGCAGAATCGAAGATTATCTCGTGTTGAATTGTCAAAATACGAGATAATTTAGGTGCCATGTTAGGGTTTGTCGAGAAAATATCGATTTTGACAGAACGAGTCGAGTATTTTGTATGGCAGCGCTGTCAGAAAACGAGAAAATTGACAGAAATAGACAAAAATTACTCACGCGAGAGTGAGTAATTGTCGCGTGTGTCATGTTAGCCCTGCTGGTATATTATATGTTCTGCAGTCCTAAGTGCCCATTTACTTGCTCTAAAGAAGACCTAAAGAGTCCCCGAAACTTTAAACGATCAATTGCAATTATTGTAGTAATATTGTCAATCGCTTCAAATGCATTTTCTATAAAGATGATTATTTTGCGCATCAAAATCAATCTGCCTAGCCTTTTCCCAACTTTATTGGGATCGGCTTCCAGTCTAATCGGATGCAGCTGTTTAACAGTATTTTACATGGAGTGACTGCCTATCCTGACCTACATAAGTTTCACAATCCATTTACTGGGTAACACGATACCTCAGTAATGGTAAGACTGGTTGTCAGACTTTTTGGGACATAACGACTGTCGAAGATCTACGAATAACAGCTGGGACCAAGGATCATATCTACTGGATGCTCACCTATCCACGAACCAACCACGGCAAGCACAGCTTAACCGTCGATCGACCAGTGCGGCTCTATTTAGCCACGAGCCCTTTTTTCAAGCCATTTTGCGCCATTGCCGTTTTGGGGATCCTTAAATAATGGCGCCATTCCGTACTTAAATTTAGTTTAGTTTGTGAACAAGGGAATCGGCACCAATAACACTGATACCGCAATCAATGTGGCCACCTAGTGAGATAAGTAAAAAAAAAAAAACGAGCGGGCCTGACAGTAGTCGCATAATAATATGTAACATCTGACGTCTCACTTTGGTACAACAGCTGAGCATTCACAGAAATTAACCTAGTATTTAAAAGCTGAATACTGATTTTTTTATTCTATACTTTTAGTGGTCGCCTACTGGTCGAAATTCCCCTGCAAACTGTCACTTCCTGTCTACACACTAACGTCCCTTTTCACGAAATCACCCCCACAGGAACCGAGAGGAAAGATGTTACAAAACAAAGTAACGAAATGAAGGAAGACAAAGAAAAAAAAAAAAAAACGAAATGAAGAAGAAGCTGCACCAAGGAACTTATTTTCATCGTTAACAATTTTGTAAAACAAAATAATTTGTAATGTTGGTTCACTGTACTTTTTGACAGCATTGATTATGTCATGTGAGGGAAAATAACGCAATTGCGTTTGGCGTTAGCTTACCAGTTGGACTTGTTGTGTGTTCAAATTAGATTTTTTATTGTTTCACTTGTATACGTTCCGATTTTATTACTGTGAATCATCTATTGTGAGATACAGTAACGGAATAACCATGGCTACTTTAGAAGATAAAATTTTGGGTGAGAAATTGCAAAATTATTGTAGTAGCAGTGAAGACGAAGGCGAGGGTGACTCTGACGACGACAGAAGTGGAGACGAAGAAGGAGGAACTGCTAAAGCTGAGGTAGCGACGAATGCTGAGCCACCGCCCATTAACAACTGGACCGGCCAAGCCAGCAACACTGGCCCGAAGGGAGTACTTGAAGATTGGCGAAGGTTTAAGCAGTTGGAGGCAGAAAATCGAGCAGAGCTCGCCAAAGAACGCATCGCTTTAGCGAAAAAGCTCACTCTGTCTGTCAAACCAGAACGCGAAGCGGCTCAGGACAAGCAAAGGGAAGAACTAGAAGACGAACTAACAGAGCTTATGGATGAAGAATTCCTCCTACAATATCAGAAACAACGAATGGAAGAGCTGATGAGTCAGTTACAGAAGGTACCTAATTTTGGTGTACTTACAACTCTTAACAGCCAAGAAGAGTTCCTGAACGCTATTGATAAGGAAGATCCGAAAGTCACAGTAATCATTCACATTTACAACAATAGCACAAGAGCTTGTGAGACAATGGATGGCTGTCTGAATATATTAGCGACCGAATACCCAACAACAAAGTTCTGTCGTATAGCAGTAGATATCACAGGTCTGAGTCGTCACTTCCGTGTTGATGGTGTACCAGCAATACTTGTGTACAAAGCAGGCCAAACAATTGGCAACTTTGTACAACTTGCTACAGAACTTGGCAATGATTTCTATGCTACGGATGTAGAACGTTTCCTCATTGAGTTTGGGATGCTACCAGAAAAGTAAGAGGTTTAATCTTTATTTTGAATAGGAGCCCCCTTGTACATAAATGTTAGCTAGATAACATAGCATCTTAATTCAAGAATATTACAATTAAGTAAGATTATAAATTGAAATGACAATGAATCTTGAATGTAAAGGTAAAGGTGGGTTAGTTTATAATTTATTTATTATAAAAATCATGAATGTAAACTTAGCGAGCTTAGCTTTAAGGAAATTTGTTCTCATACCTTTTATGGGAACAATTGCAATGAAATATGTCTGTGTACCAGTCCTTGAGGAAAATAATGCTACCTTACTGAACTATTTTTAATGTTTATTTTATTGATTTTTGTTGTACTGCAAATATTTGCACTTATCATTAATTTGTCCTTGAATAAGTATACTTCATGCATCCCACCAATAATATTGTACAAGTTAATCATCCTTGAAGGATGTTGACAGGTTTCCCTGTATTTACGTTACAATTTTTCTCTTTGTGGTTAGGGATTGTTCATGCGTCAACATTTTGTTGGTATGTATGTCATCTGTGTTGATGTTACACATGTTTTCGCTGCATTATGGGCCAGCAATTGATGTCAAGTTGCATTCTTGACCTATTTGTAAGAACCAAGTTTTGTACTTCAATTTTTTTATATTGAATGAATGTTATCCAGCCAAAGTATACTAAATTAATGATTGTAAAAGTTTGCAGAATCTTGTACATTCTTATGTATTCTAAGATATTTTTAAATAGCTTATAATATTGGTAGCAATATTTAGAGTTAGTTTTTGATGTGGTAGTATATTGTGTGTAATATTAAGATTTTGTCAGCCTTACTAGTTCATAACGTTCTGCGTTGTTGTCTTGTGGGTACTAATGAAAATATTAGTTTATAAATGTGTTATAATAAAATATGTACTAAAATTCGCTATAAACACAACACCAAAAACTTGTTAAATTGTAATGAGCAACTGCATTTTTTCAAAAATATCAATGTGGTACTTCTTACTTCTAATTCTAAAATTAAGACAAAATGCATTTACTTTCAAAACTTAGTACTTACACGTTTCCCTATTAGGGCCTGTGCACACCACGTTTTTTAAACGCGCCGTTACTCGCGTTTGTAGCGATACAGACGCGATACGCACGCGAGTCAGACGCAGCCTGTAGACCTTCTGTAGGATAAAAGCGCGCCGTCGCGACGGCGCGTCGACGCACGTTTCTAAAACGCGCGTCAACGGCGCGTTTAAAAAACGTGGTGTGCACAGGCCCTTAGAAGTACCCATTGAGTGAATTACATTTCTAAATGGTGTCTTGCAATGTACCTATCATAATTATTGTAATACATGTAATCCAATTTTTGGCTGCATAATATCCGCCTAAGATTTAGCGGGTGCTAATCAATAATACACCTTCATAAAATACCTCTTATTTGTAATTAGAATGTATATTAGTAATACTTATTTGTAATAAACGTGAATTTTACGTGAATCTGTTTCATTATTATGTTACCCTCTACTCTGGCGTAAATGATGTCGTTCTTTCTGTAGTTCTGCCTACCCCTATGCGAAAATCGCGAGTTAAGACGCTGACAACACCTAAACCACGGTCACTGTCAAATTGCATAGAAAAGAAAGAGAAGCGCGATGACACAACGCTTGTAATTTATTGCAAAATAAGAAGAAATTATCTATTTACTCAAAATTGAGTTGAGTAATCGAAAATAAAAAACAACCAAGATCTGCATTCAAACAAGACGTTCTTGTTATTAATTAAATACGTAACGTATATTGATATTTAATAAAGATATTTTGGATTAGAACTCAAGATAAGAGGTTAGTTTAACATTAGTTTGTATAGAGATTTTTTTTCAAAACGTGATACAGATTTGGCAATATTTTTTCCTAAGAGAAGCCTATTTTGGTCAATTAGGTCTTGTCAGCGCCTTAATGAAACCCAAGAAGAAACTGTGTGCCTACACACAGTTTCTTCTTGGGTTGCATACAAAATTGGGAGTACATAGACAAGCACAGTAAAAAACCGGCTAAGTGCGTGTCGGACCACGCACAATGAAGGGTTCCGTAGTTGGGAAGAATTTATCCCAAAAACAAACTTAACATTGTAGTTGAAAAACATGTTCTCCCACACATCGATATATGCCACGTTCAATTCTCCAACTGCAAATTTTAGCTGGTCGACTATTACTCGCTAAGCATTAATGTGTTTTTTACCCGACTGCCTCAGGAGGGTAATGTTTTTCGAGAGTATGTATGTATGTATGTATGTATGTATGTATGTATGTATGTATGTCTATTTCTTTGGCACGCTCTGTAGCCTAAACGGCTTGATGGATTTTAACGTATGAGGTGTCCTTAGATTCGTCTTAGTTGTGGAAGTGACATAGGCTATAATATTTATAAATTGCATCTGCAAATACAAAAAAAAGGAGGGGAAGTTTTTTTTTAAATTAATTGCAACAATATTGGTATGAAATAAAAGCAAGTACTTAATAAGTAATTTTCAAATATATATATTAATAAAACTAAAAAGCTTGAAATAAAATAAATTATTTAAAAAAACAAAAAACCCGACTGCAAAAACACACAACTGAAAAGGGAAAAACAAGCATTATAATGTATATAATTTTGGTCTTGCAGGCAGGGACAGTCGAATAACCTGAAATATGGTGTAACTTTTGATTGTCCCCGCCTGCGATACCAAAATTATATAGATTATAATGCTTGTTTTTCCCTTTTCAGTTGTGTTTTTGCAGTCGGGTTTTTTGTTTTTGAAATAATTTATTTTATTTAATTAGTCAAGTGTCCCCTCCCCTGCTAGCTAAATGGTTGTCTAAGGAGATGTGAAAAAAATCATGGCAGTATTACCTACATAATAATGAAATTAAAAGGAAAACTATCACAGCTAAGTGGGCTTTACAAGTTAATATTACGCAAACGGATCCTTGAATCGAAAAGTGGCACAGGCCCGCAATATTTTTGAACGGCTTTTCCAACTATATTCCACACCATGGGATAGAAGAGAAAAATTAAATATCATCCCCACATTACGTGTAAGGGAGGTAAACTAAATGAAAGTTTTTTTCAAGATTTTATTTTAGCATTTTGTCGGTGTGGTTAATATATATACCTACCTATGCCAAATTACAGCTTTCTAGTACTAAGCGTCTCTTATCTACAGCGGGACAGACAGACAGACAGACGGACATGGCGAAACTGTAAGGGTTCCTTGTTTACTCATCATTCTCCTGCCCTTATCCCAATTTATTTGGGGTCGTAACATGTCCCTTTCTTCCATACTTCTCTATTAGGTGTCATCTCGGTAGTCACCCCCTTTCTAGCCATATAATTATTCACACAGTCCATCCATAGTTTCTTTGGTCTTCCCCTACTCTTATAGCCATCGACATTCATACTTAAGACTTTCCTCACGACATTTTCCTCATTCCTTCGCATCACACGCTCATACCATGCAAACCGATTTCCGCACAACTTTTCAGTCACCGGTGCCACTTTCAAACTTCCTCATAAGTACTCATTTCTTATTCTATCCATTCGTGTCACACCACACATCTCTCTTAGCATTCTCATCTCAACTGCATGCAATTGCATTTCATTTATCCCTTTTGTAGCCCAACATTCTGATCCATACAAGACAGCAGGTCTTATCATTGTTTTATATATCTTCCCCTTAAGTTTAAGGGGAATGCGGGAGTCACAGATTGTTCCCGTGACCTGCTGCCATTTCATCCATCCAGTGTTTACTCTATGCTTAACCGTCCAATCTACTTCGCCATCACTTTGCACGAGTGAACCGAGATACCGAAAATCAGAACAGACTGGGAGAAGCACGCCATCAAGCGCTATGGTTCCAGAACTGGAGAGACCGCCGAAATCACAGAACATACAGGGTGAAATTGAAAACATGCGACAAATCTAAATGGGCGATTGTACTCATCATTATGAACAACTTTTACTAAGGGACCACAACTGAAATCGCGGAAAAAAAAATCAGCTGTTCCCTACATTTATGTCCGCATAATTCGACAAAATGTAGGAAACAGCTGATTTTATTTTCGCGAATGCAGCTGTGGTCCCTTAGTAAAAGTTGTTCATAATGATGAGTACAATCTCCCATTTCAGTTTGTCTCATGTTTTCAATTTCAATCTGTATATTCAGTTTTGGTTCTGCTGATTTTCAAGCCCACATTCTCCAGCTTCTATTGCCATTTCTCCAATCTGCTCTGGATCTCAGGTCCATCTTCACCGACAAGAACATTGTCATCGGGGAACAGCATGCACCAGGGTGCCTCTTCCTGTATGTCCGACGTCAGAGCATCCATAATCAACAGGAAGAGGTAACTTAACGCCGACCCTTGGTATAAGTCTACAGCCACACTGAACCCGTCGGTATTGCCAGCAGCCGACCGGACGTAGGTACAAGATTGGCTGTACATAGCACGAATTAACTCCACATACTTCCCGGGCAAACCTATATCTTTCAAAGCCCATCACAACACATCCCGAGGTACCCTATCATACGCTATATCCAGATCAATGAACACCGTGTGCAAGTTCTTGTGTGCACGTCTGTACTTCTCGCACAATTGGCGGAGTGCAAAAGTGGCGTCCACTGTTCCTGTACCTGGCATAAACCCAAACTGGTTCGGGGTAATCTCACTCTCCTCTCGCAGTCTTTTCTCTATTAGGTACTTTCTTCCATAGCTGTGACATAGCTTTATCCCTCTATAGTTGTTGCAGTCCTGGACATCACCTTTATTCTTGTAGATGGGTACCTACTAGCGAACTATTGCACCATTCTTGTGGGATCCCTCCTTCATGCAACAACTTATTGAAGAATAAAGTCAGCCACATACATCCATCTTCTTTTAAACACTTTCATACTTCTACTGGTATATCATCTGGGCCCATGGCCTTTCCATTTTTCATACTTCGAACTGCCTTCCTTACTTCATCCATGCTAATGTTCCTCACTAAACCCATATTTACCTGTATCTCTTTGAGCACGCCATTCCATTTATTCTCTTCATTCATAAGCTTTTTAAAATAAACCTTCCATCGTTCTTTTATTTCGTCATCTTCGGACAGAACCTTACCGGCGTCGTCTTTCATACATTTAATGTGAATTATATCTCTCATTCTCCTTTCTCTTGCTTTTGTAATCCGATAGAGCTCCTTCTGGCCTTCCTTGTTTACTACAAAACGTTAAAAATAATTAGGTACAAAAGCTATTTACCTACGTAGGAAGTAAAGTGGGCCGGCAATAAGTTTTTTATTGAGTTCGCTACCAAAGATTACCCGATAACGATTCTAAATTTAGGATATCGCCTCGTAAAACACGCGAACTAGAAAAAAATTCGTGAAGATGTACGTGTATGATGCATAGGATCTAATCTACGTCATTTATTCCTATTTGTAAATAGGAGAATCTCTGCGAGCGTATTCGGCACGTCGTTTATTTAGTCGCTCACCGAACCGATAGAACTTAATATCTTTGAGGAAAAATAAAAATACACCGTAGGTACGGGATTGTTATTTATTAATTGACTGGAACTAATTACAATTTGTTACGGTGGTTCTGATGAGTTTTAGTTACTGCGTACCTAGCTCATGTTAGTTATGTGTGGTGTTATGATTTTATCGCATTAAGTATAATTTCATGTTTTATCTCGACGATTTGATGCAGAAATACCGATAAAAGAAGGAATGATGATAAAATTAACTCATCTTCAAGTGGTCAAACAGCGTAGTTACTAGCTTCGGATCTTCAGAATATTCCACATGGAAAAACTACGTTTTCATTTGAATTTACGCTCTTAGAATATGGGAAAGACGCATCTCGTGATATGGCGATAGACTCCGTCTATCACACCATTGTGAACTTTGAGGAGTACCTAAATCGTGCTGATGCCACCCAAGTTAAACTATTCTTTACTCATTTAGACAATAAGCTATCAACATATCATTATTGTAGGTATTGTTTCACCCCCATTGTGACAATTAAGGCTTACATGAATAGACCTATGTAAATTTGCCCCTGCTCTCATGCTAGACACACTAGGGTGCTGGAGATACGCAGAGTCCCTGAATGTCGTTTAACAAAATATAGGAATTATTTGGCGATTATGTTCGCAACGTAAATATAATCAAATAATAATTGTCCTAATGACCTAAGATATGGTGGCCCCGCCCTGGGGTCACTACTATTTAGACTTTTTAATTCAACTTGTTACTTTTAATGCTTGACCTACTGAGGTCAGGGATTTTATTAGAAACTTCTCTCGCAAAAGACAAAGGAATTAAAAAGGATATGAGCAATTTTCTGTCTACGAATTACAATGGACATTGGCCGCTTAATATGACCGTGGGAATGAGCTGACCGCATCGCAATTAACAGGGCAATCAGCATGTGAAATGAGGGGAAATCACTCTCGGTGGCCATCAGTGAAAACAGGCTACGATGAAGTAGAATATCTTAGCCCGGTACGGTATTATAAAAAAGATAATTATAGTGTTCTGTGACGGTACGGTCCATTCAACTTTTATAATAGTTAGGTAGGTACTTTAGGTTGATTTAGAAGAGTTCATTGCCCTGCATGGCACATAAGATGATTAAAAAACTGAGATAAATACTGCTTCTGTTACCAACATTATAATTATTTAAGACTGATAGGTACTATTTATTAACAAGTCCAATAAAATTCCAAATTCTTATCTAAATTAATTTATTAATGAGACAGAGTACTAGAAAAGTTACATAACTCTTAAATTATAATGAATTATTCTTATAATTATTCTTCTCAACGAGTTTAAATACTATGTTGCGCAATCTCTTTAATTATTTTGCATACATGTCCTAATACAACATATGAACATGCCTCAATTAATTGCTATTCAAACAGGCAAAACGCCGTAATATTTCTATAAAAAGTTGGTATTTAAACATTTATTCATAGAATACCTAGTAGAAAATTGTAACATTTGCGACCAGTACATACGAACAGTTGGATGCGCATCATTCTGAATTTGAAAAGGCTACGTTAACAGAGGTTGACGATTTCGTCGCTCATCTCTGTGCGCCTCCGCTTCGGTGGTTTCACTGTGGGTTCATCGTCGTCCTCCTCAATAATCTCCATATCACTGTCGCTGTCTTCCCGGGTCCTGGACGTGGAAGGACCAGGTTTCGGGTCACTGCCGTTGGAACCATTCGCCGGTTTCTCTGCTTTCGGAGCCGGCATTGGGGCATCAGTATCAGTCACAAGTCGCCAGGATTTTTCCTCGTCTTCCTGCTGTAATCTGACCCTGACCTCATAGTTTTGTAGGAAGTCATCGACTAACAACGCACAGCCGTCATTGAGGCCTATTTCCTCTAAGGTTTTGTCGTTGTTGTGGTCGGTTTCGCCGGGCTCTGAGGACAAGACGACCAGACCTTTGCCCTCGACGGTAGCGTCGGGTGCCTGCATGTTGAGTCCCTCCTTGAAGGCGGTGGTGAGATCTTTGAGTGTAAGCTGCTTCAAGTTGCAAGCGAGACCCACTTCTGGTTTTGGCGCGCAAACATAGCATTTTGGATTGGGTGGAGTGAGTGCTGGAAGGAAACAATAAAAAAATAAAGGTTTTAATTATTTATCATCATAATTGGCAATCTTGTTCCACCAACTGCTGACTAGGCTAATTATGCTGCAAGTGGGATGTGTTGATTGATTGATTTTTGTGTTTTTAAAAGAAAATTGTGGTAGATGGTTGAGCACTTTATTAACAATCTAACCATAATTTTGTGGACAAAATATTATATTACTTTATCACGATTTGATGCAAAAGTAAACAATGCTTTTAAAATAATAAATGTTACTTGTAGACATAATATTTAAATATTATGTATAAAAGCCAATATGAACTGACAATATCATTAAGACGCTGACAACACCTAAACCGCGGTCACTGTCATCTTGCATAGAAAAGAAAGAGAAGCGTGATGACACAACGCTTGTAATTTATTGCAAACTATGAAGCAATTATCTATTTACTCAAAATTGAGTTGAGTAATCTAAAATAAAAAAAATCAACCAAGTTCTGCATTCAAATAAGACGTTTTTGTTATTAATTAAATACGTAACGTATGTTGATATTTAATGCAGATATTTTGGATTAGAACTCAAGGTAAGAGGTAAGTTTAACATTAGTTTCTATCGAGATTTTTTTTCAAAACGTGTTTTGGTAACAACCAAGTTCTGGGAAATATGTTCAAAATTAACATATATTTTTTCCGGTACCACAAACTATACAGATTTGGCAATTTTTTTTCTTAAGAGAAGCGTATTTTGGTCAATTGGGTCTTGTCAGCGCCTTAAGTTAAAGTTACTTGCATCATCTACTAAAACGACATTCATAATATCAACCAATTGATTAAAAAAAAGTGTCCATGGAGTTTCTTGCCCATTCTTCTACATAGGAACCTAGTCCGCTTTGGAATCTTCACCTTTCTGACTGACCGACTCCTTGGCAATTCAAAAGTGCCTGTAATTAGTTTAACTGAAATAAATGCTTTGAGTTTCGTGTTTGAGTTCGACTTACTCTTTTCCGGCACAAACAGCTGACCGCGATGGTTGACCTTGGGTCGCAGATAAACGCTGGTGCAGTTGTCTATCTCGCCCCGGAGTACTGCCTGCGCACGTAGCACCGCGAGCCCGGCCACTATGGCGTTGGCCGTCGCTATGGCAGGGATTATGTTGCCGGCCATTGCTGTGAGAAAAAAAAGGTTATTAAAGGTTACGGCCTCGCCCGTGTTGAGGCCGGAAATTATTCCGTACAACCGGTATAAAAAGTATCCTATGTCCAAATTAGCCATTAACCTTTTGACCGCCACAGTCATGTATAGATGACAGACCAAAATGTGCCCAGCACGCCACGGTCACGACTCTGTCATGTAGTCGTGACCGTGGCGTGCTGGGCACATTTTGGTCTGATAATATTTTAAGGAATAATTCGTAGCTTGGCGCCGAGGGCACGTTTTTGCTTTTTTGACGTGGCAGTCAATATGTTAAGGCGTGAAAATGACTGAGTTGCTTTCGCATTTAAGATATTAGTGTGTATGTATGTATTACAAAAATTTAAAACATATAAGGTTGTTTTGCCGTCTCTTGTACACTTGGTTTTTCGCCGCCAAAATATTACGCTTTACTGGTTTACAGTGACTTGGTGTTTATAAACTTCCATAATAGAAAGAATATAACGGCAAAAAAAAACGGGTGTGTACAAGAGGCCTAACTATACAAGCTTCTTTTGTTGTAACATAGTGTAGCAAATTATTACAAAAAGACATGTTTTGCGTCTTATTTTTACAACATTTGTAGCCTCTCTGGGTATACCCACCAACCAAAACAGCCAATCCCTAAACTATGTCAGCTCTGGGCTGTATACTAACTAGCTTAAATCTGGCCAATGCTCTGAAGTTTGCGGTACCATCGTAGCTATGATTGTGCAGCTGTAAATTCATAACAACAAAGTGGTTTTTATTTAGTAAAATACATAGAGAATGTTCATTCCATTCTTCATTCTTTGTTTAGCTTTATATTTTGATGTTGGTGTACAGCGTGAGTTTCACGAACTGTAGCTAAATAAATGATTTTTTTCTTTTACTCACATTTGATCTCAAACCTAGACTTGAGCGGTATATTGAAGATGTGCGCGCGTATGTTAGCGCAGGCTGTGACGAAGTCCATGGCACTCTTCTCGTCCTTGTCCCACACCAGGTGGTCACCTTCCGCACGACCCTTCAGATCTTTTTGTAGTGCACTGCAGCTTGCGGCGAACACCTGGAACAAGCAGTCATAGAAAATGAGTTTAATAAAATTGCTGTGAGGTAGCCACATGCCACACGCACTCACCGTTTATATGCCATGTGTGTCTCTGTGAGCGCATAATAATAACTACCAGGGCAGTAAATGTGGAGTGTTACACATTAACTATCCCCATACAAATTTTTTCGATAAACCAATATGTCCAAAATTTTTTTTGTAATATTCTGTCATTGGTTGATAAGTCCTGACAAATAGAACAACTTAATACACGAGTCCATGAAGTTAGAGCTCTTAGAAAGAGACAGGAGCCAGCGTGGACCACATGGACCCATGTGGTGTGTACTGTATTCGGTCGGTACACTGGACAGCTAATGTGTTAATGTGGTGCCTTAATTGTCGTATAGTGCAGCCTGTCTTAATGGTCAATAAATAGTGAGAAATTTTTAAGTTAGTTTTTTTTAAAATGAAATGTATTGGATGTTTTACACTATTGAAGTAAGTAGTAGAATTGCAGTAGTTTCTGCCTCAAAGTATCTACCTAAAGATTGTCAATACCAAACTTTTTAGTTGATTTCTGGCAATGTTCAGTCAGTATGTGTGAGATAAGTTAAAATATTTTAGACACATTTTTGTAATATAAGAAAGTCATGAAAGAAGGTTACCTGTGCACATTCATGCACTGACCAAGTTCTTTGATCAGGCAGCCCAGAATGCTGAGCTGGTGCATTATCCTTGCCTGGCAAGTTGTCCCACACAAGAGGAGTAGGAGGCCTGCGCTTCTTCCAAAGATTTTCCATTGACAGCAAGTAACGGATGTCATCGCCAAACAACTTGCTGAATAGCTTCTCAGGTTCATAGTTAGTTTCAGCAGCCCATGTTCGAGTGCTCTTCCGTTCTACATTCCCTGCTGTGTTTCCATCTGTTGACAATGCTGATGCACCAGCTTCCCCGGCTGCCTCAGGGTCTGCGGTGTCCGGACTGACGTCCTGATCAGGGTCTTCTTCGCCAAATAGCTGGTTGAAGAGATGCTTGGCCCATACAATGCAGTGGATTGGTTCCGATGGAGTGTTACGTATTGTGCAGCCAGGGAATGTTTTCTGTGGGGCTTTTGGTTGACATTCATAGCACTGTGTCAGGCCTTTTTTGATGAGCTCAACCTATAAAAAATGCCAAATAAGAACTAAATGAATAGGACATTCTATAATTAGAAGAATCAATATTTTGTTCATGAAGTTTTTTGGTACACAAAATAGAATAGAATCAAATACTCTTTATTATTTACATCATATGGATTACAGATATAAATACACATAAACAGAAATAATTGAGGATGCTTTATTGTAGACCAAAACATCATATTTATAGTTAAAAGCATTTATAGTTACTCCTAGTAAAGTCATTTTACTTTTAAAAGCTTATACTTTCCACGCAGCATTTAATATAATTCTGTGTATTTTTTTAAATATATTAGGTTAAATTCTCCTTAAACTGAAACACAGTATCACCTGTCCAGCATATCCAGCAGTGCCAGTCTCAATCAGTGGCACGTTGGCAGCGAGACACATCCTGTTCACATGGTTACGTGCCACACGGTTGTCCAACGCATTCATCACAATCTGGAACTGTTTGAAGTAGCTAACGCCGTAATCATTGCTGGAATAATAGAAAAAATAATAATTAGATATAATCTTATTTGGTTAGAATGTTAGACATAATCTTAGTGATAACAAAATGTTAATAAACAAGATTGAATTTATTGTATTGTATTTCTGAACATTGCCTTCCGATTGAAAGATTGAAGTAATGAGGATAAGAATCTCAAGAATTCTAGGGTGTGACTGTGTTATTTCTGAATGTAATTAACAATTCAGTGAGAAAGAGAAAAACTTTCGTTTTGCATGTTTTACAAAAAATGCACTATGCAGAAATATTTGCAACAGTGCGGTCAATGACCTTTAGCAGCTACGCTGTCGACACAATTGACATTACGCATCGAAATTGTTTATCCATATTTAACATTCCAGATACAAGTCCAACTAACCTGATAACACTGTCGTGATGTGCTACGATATTGACGTTAGGGTTGAAGCTGAGTGCGCTGTCCTTCGCCACTTGCGCCTTTGACTTCCCAACATGCTCTTTGTGGAAAAGAAACTGACGATTCAAGTTGCTTACGTCGATCGTATCAAGGTCGATCTGAAAAAATAAACACATGAGTAATGACTTGCATTCTCACAAATAATCACGCTTATATTAAAACAAACGTAGCACGTACAATTTCAATGTGAGGAAAGCCGGTTAGCACGAGATTCTTCAATATTTCACAACCTATACCGCCGGCCCCTACGACCAAAATCTTAGAATTTGCAATGGCTTCCGTCAACTTTTCGTCGAAAACGCCAGCCACCCGCGCTACCATCTTGGTTTTACTGAATAAAAACACTACTGTGAGGAATTATATGAATTATTTGCAGATAAAATTCAATCGAGCTTACAACGTAAACGCTAACGTAGCGAGGATTCATTAATAAACTGTCAAAACTGGCGTCAGTTCCTCACACGTTCTGAAACCGAATAGTACCTCTCTTCGGTTAAAGAATTAAGCATGTTTTAATATTTCAACTAAATCGTATTCTACATATAGTGTCTAACATGATGATAAAGCACTTGGTAAAGTAGTTATTTGTACAAAAAATAACACAGTGAAATTTTTATTGATTTTGCAAAAATGGTTTTGTAAATTTATGAACGAAACTATAAAATACGTTTAGTTGTTCATCAAAGCCTACGTTCTGTGGATTGTTTGCTAAGAGGGGTTGGCAGGAGCTTAGGTCCTAGAGGAAACTATACCCGCGCCTATTTATCATAATATTATATTTAGAGGTACAATTTTCGTATAATATTTCGTATGTTCGATGTCATCGATATCTGTTAGTTTGGTACCTGGTTAGGTACAGTATACGGTCTAATGAGGAAACGTAATTAAATGCACATAATGTTGTTATATTATATATTCGCTAATAGATGTTACACAATATGATCGATACAAGGAATTACAAGTCTGTTAGAAAAAAACTCCATAGCAACGGTGTATATCGACTAAAAAGATTATGCTCTGTGATGCATACAAACTCCAACATAACCCCCCTCATCATTAGCATGATCGCTACGCTATATTAAACCAAGTGAGGATCTCAATCCTTTAAGACTTGGTCCAGGTAAACTCTTAGTCAACATATCTGCCTCCATGTGGGCACTTGGACGATATTCTATTTCGACTTCCTTCGACTGTCGTATGAAATGTAATTTCGTATCAATAAGCTTTGTCTTAGAGCCATCATAGGATTTTTCGTCAATTGTATGGCAGCCTGATTATCATTGTGTGGATCGCCCGGAGGACACGGTGGAGCATACGGTGGAGGTCTGCCCGGCTTGGGCAGAGCACCGCCGTGTCCTCGTGGAGGCGATCAGTGGCAGAGACCTCTCGCGTCCGGCCCTGGTTCAGGCCATGGTACGGAGCGAGAGGGCATGGGCAGCCGTCACCTCCTTCTGCGAAGCAGTAATGCTCGCGAAGGAGGAGGCGGGACGGTTGAGGGAAAGGCATGTTTCGCGCCCTCTCGCCCCTAGCCGCCGCAGGAGACGCCCTGGGCGTCGGGAATCCCGGGCGGATTTCCGGCCACCGTAGGCGCAGGCTTGCGGACGGTGAGCAATGGGCAGCTCACCGTCCGGTAAGGACCAGGCCCGGGTCGACGGCGCGTTGTGTTCCACGCGCGCCTCAAAGAGATGTCGTCACCACAAAGGTAGGGGTCCACTAGGGCCGATGCCTGCCGGGGTCGCGGGAAGGTAAGGCAACAGGAAGGAATACGGGTGGGTTTTAGTCAGTTAGAGTCTGACACACCCTCCCGCTCCACTCAGAGCGGGAGAAGTTATTTGATGATTTCCCACCTAAAAAAAAAAAAAAGCCTGATATCATTATATATTTTGACGATAGGTTGTCTCCATTCTGATATGTCATTTATTAAACGTCTTAGATGGATTGCTTCCTTAGCAGCTTTAGCCATACACATGTACTCTGCTTCGGCAGTTGATAAGGCTACACATTTTTGTTTTCTGCTTTCCCAGCTAACGGGAGCACCGGCGAGTTTAAAACAGTCACCACTGTACGACCTTCGTTCTATCGCACAAGATGCAAAGTCTGCATCAGCTTGACCATACAACTCTATTTTCTTGTAGCACGGGCCTACACCTTTGGTCCCTTTTAAATAAGCTTTAGCCATACACATGTACTCTGCTTCGGTAGTTGATAAGGCTACACATTTTTGTTTTCTGCTTTCCCGGCTAACGGGAGCACCGGCGAGTTTAAAACAGTCACCACTGTACGACCTTCGTTCTATCGCACAAGATGCAAAGTCTGCATCAGCTTGACCATACAACTCTATTTTCTTGTAGCACGGGCCTACACCTTTGGTCCCTTTTAAATACAGTAGTACACGATTCGCGCTCTTAAAATGTTCCTCTCCAAAACAACTGTTGAATTGTGACAGCTGATAGCTCACACTGAACATTATATCAGGCCTGGTGGCCACGGCTAAATACATCAGTGTGCCAATCAATTGTTGGTATGGTAATTTTTCATCACACTTTTCATTTTTCTGTAATTTTAGTTTAAGTTCCATTGGTGTGACTGTTGATTTGTAGTCTTCCATGTTAAAATTCTTCAACACTTTTTCAATATATCGTTCTTGATATAACTTTATTTCGTTTCCTCTTTGCCTTTTAATCTGTATTCCTTGAAGTTGTTCAGGCTCTCCTAGATCCTTCATTTCGAATATTTAATTTAGAATCATTTTTATTTCTTTTAATTTTGTGTCACAGGAGTAACCTGTGACAAAATTATTCGAAATGAAGCTATTTTAACAAATCATCTACGTATATTGCTATATTCATTTTAGCTCCTCCTTTTTCTAATATATATACGCAAGGATCAGCTTCTGATGGGACAAATCCCATTTTTTCTAGTTCGCTACTCAGCTTCAAGTACCATTGTCGACCTGACTGCTTTAAGCCGTAGTGTGCTTTTCTAAATGATAAATGATTTTATTTCTGTAAGTAGGTTTTTACAAACACTTTTACACGTCAAAACATATTTTTTTAAACTAGATGAGGCCGGCGTTTCCTATCTGACTACTCTGAGAAGAAAGGCCGAAACAAACTCAGAGGTCACAGTCTCTTTTAAAGTCCAGACATAATCTTGGTCAGATCATGTGAAGACCATGTCGATTGGTGTCTGAAATGGTCTTTTGATGAAAGAACCACACAGATTGAGTGGACCTGTCCAGTCAGTGCATGCATTTGTCAGTCGTTGTGCAGCTCAACTCATAACTAAAGGAGCTCAACGATTCAACGAACAATACCAAAGAAAGGACATTTGGCTAGGCCGCAAAAAATACTCAAAACTGCCAGATCATATTAAAAACTAACTGAGAATAAAACAAAATTAAACAATGCTCCACATAGTCTTCACATTTACAATAATTAAAACAATATAATACTACACAGAGTAAATATTCATGTCATTGCATAAATAAAATTCATCAATGTCAATGTGTATATTCGGACATAATCTTGGTCAGATCATTTGAGGACCATGTAGGTTGGTGTCCGAAATGGTCTTTTGAGGAAAGACCACACAGATAGCATATTTCGACTCCTTTTATGTTTTTCAAGTCTTCTAAGATTCTCTTAGCTTTATGGAACAGTGTTAAATCATTTTTACCACTTTCTTCCACCATTAAGCCTTAATAAATTCAAATGTTTTATAAAACAGAAACTGTGCCTAAAAGCCTTTTATACTGTTAAAGATTATATTGAGGACAAAAAGGCTTGGGATTGAGCTGCTCCAATAAACTTACAGTGAATGTTTTCTTACTCTTTTTATTTTGCTAGCTATTTATATTTTCTTATTCTATATAACATTCTATATAAACAATGACATGAATATTTACTTTGTATAGTATTATATTATATTATTTTTTCTTTATTCCACTTAAAAACATATCATTTACATTTTTAAATATTTTTATAAAAATATAAAAAAAAAAAAAACATTTAAAAATATAAAAAATAGCAGCCCACCGGTATCGGGAACAGGGTCCAAGCTACCGGTGGTCAGGGCTCCTGAGAGAGGAACCTCCTGACGATACGCGCCGTGTCCAGAAGTACCGCTCTCTGGATTAAGCCCTTGATCCAGCTGCCTAGCGAGAGCCTCTTCAGGTGTTGGTCGAGGCTCTTGGGTATTATGCCATTAGCCGTCACGACTATCGGCACAATGATTGCTGTATCCACATCCCACATGTCGACAACCTCGTGAGCTAGGTCAAGATACTTAATCTGCTTATCTTTTTCAGCTTTTACGAGGTTCTCGTCATGCGGGACCGCTATATCAATAATCATTGTGCGACGCGTTAATCGATCTATCACCACTATGTCTGGCTTATTAGCAACAATAGTCCTGTCAGTGATGATAGATCGATCCCAATACAACGTAATATTGCCATTTTCGAGAACTGGGTCGGGCGCATACCTATAGTACGGTACTTCCGATTCCACAAGACTGTATTTCAGAGCAAGTTGCTGGTGGATAATCTTGGCTACAAGGTTGTGCCTATGCAAGTAGTCTCCGTTAGCCAGACGAGAACAGCCAGAAATAATGTGTCGGATTGATTCCCCCGGACGGTGGCATGCCCGACAGATGTCAACCGTGCCGTCTTTCACAATATATTTCCGGTAGTTGTTCGTCATTATAACTTCATCCATAATCGCAAAGACAAAACCTTCGGTTTCCCCAAAGAGATCACCGAATCGCAACCAGGATACGGACGCTAAGAGGTCTACATCGGGTCCATGTAGGACCCGGTAAAAGCGCCCGTGTAGCTCTTTGCTCTGCCATACCTCCCTGCGGTCATTAGTATCTAATATTATAGGTTTGCGCCAGTTCTCGTCAGCCAAGGAGAGCGGGGTGAGGCCCTTATCCACTGAGACCACATCTCGGTGCATCACCACGTCGGTTTCTAGGAAGTATTCCCTGAGACTGCATATCTCACGATTGTGCAGGGTCTTAGCGTTTAAAAAGCCTCGACCTCCACACTTCCGCGGGATATACAGTCTCATCACCGATGACCGTGGATGGTGCATCCGATTTGCGGTCAGCAATGTGCGGACCCTCCTATCCAGGGCGTCAAGTTCCGTCTGAGTCCATTTGAGTATGCCGAAAGAGTACATCAAAACCGGCATGACCCAACCATTGAAGGCGCGCACCTTGTTTCCGCCTGATAAAAGACTATTTAATACTTTATTCAGGCGGCCAAAGAAGCGCTCCCTCAGCGATTGTTTCATGTCGGCGGCGTTGATGCCTAACGCTTCCGACATACCCAAATATTTGTAAGTTTCGGTTGAAGAGAGGGATCTCAGGTGTATGGAATCCGAAAGTTGGGTTCCCACGGATTCCACAATCCAGGGGGGATTGTGGAATCCGTGGGAACCCAACTTTACATGCATGACCGCACATTTGTCCACACCAAATTCCATCCTGATGGCGCTACTGAAAGTTTTGGTTACCTTCAGTAGCTCCATCAGTTGCAAATTATTGGGGGCAAAAAGTTTCAAGTCATCCATGTAAAGGAGGTGAGATATAACCTGACCACCTCTCCTCAATCGATAGCCTAGACCTGAATTCTCCAGCAGTGTGCTTAGAGGATTCAAGGCTAGGCAAAACCAAAGTGGACTCAAACTATCGCCCTGAAATATACCTCGCTTGATCCGTATCGGTTCGCTATTCCTCTGGATATATCGACATCCTGGATAGCAAAGGGCAATATCGATGAGAAGCAGCTCCTTAGTACCGCGGGATCCGTTCTTACATCCATTTTGTGAGGCAGACATGATTAAGTTGGTTTCAATATGTTTGTTAATTTTAGCTCTCAAAATGGATGTGAGAACTTTATAGACCGTCGGTAAACAAGTGATTGGTCTATAATTTTTGGGTTCCGCAGTACTACCTGATTTATGGAGCAGGTGGGTTATTCCGGTCGTTAGGAACAGGGGTAGCGACCCTGACTCTAAGGCTGACTGGAACTGGGATGCCAGGCGGGCGTGCGATCTTTGGAACCACTTTATCCAAAAGTTGTGCAGCCCGTCCGGTCCTGGAGATTTCCAGTTAGGCAACGGACGGACTGCATGAGCTACATCTTGGGGGAGGATGGTAAGTGCCCCCATTTCTGGTATAAGATCGCACGCTCGCTCGATTCTCTTAGTCCAGTCACCTTCGGTGTGATTGACAGGCACCGACCAAATGTTTCGCCAGAAGGAACATATGGCGTCATCATCTGGTAGGCGCGTGTCAGCCACACCTTGGTCCGGTCGCTCCCAAGTCCTATAAACCCACCTTTCATCATTCTGGAATGTGCGATTCTGAGTGTATCGCTCACTTCTCCGCCTGTATCGACGAATACGGTTCGCCCATGCACAGATCTTCTGCTTCAGGAAGTCGATACGCTCTGTGACACGGGTCAAATAATCTCGAGAACTTCGAATATCAGTCCCCGCGAACGCCCGCTTCACAAAGCGCATCACTCTAGGGCGAGTATTGCCCTCCCTGAAGCAGATTAGCTTACCTATGAGTGCTCTAGTCTCACCGATACGACGCTCAATCCTGCTCTGCCAAGCTGGTACAGCTGGTTTTGGTCGTGGAGCTCTGTCACTGTTGGGAAATTTGACTTGAGCTACACGACATGCCGCTACAGCTGCACAGTATAAGATCGAGTGGGTATCGGTGAGATCTTTGCTGCTGTCAAAATAATTTGACAGCTGCGAGTCTAGAGCACACACCAGCGCTTTGTTTTTTTTGTGCATAGGCAAACGAGGTAAACGTGGTCTAAGTCCAGGTGGAGTAGAGCGGTACTCCCGGAAAGCATCATCTAAAGCACTCCTCAATCGTACGTTGCATTGAGAACTCACGGATATAGCCTCGTCATCATCCTCTTCATCAGCGTGGTCGGGTCGCGGTGAACCGCCGGGTAAATTTTGCATTTGCACCGCGACCAGTGGCGAAGCAGGCGAAACATGGCTATTCCGTGATTCGATACGTAGTCGATCTAGTACGACGTCATCCAGCATATGTTTACGTTGGATGACCCGCACCTGATCCGACAGTCGTTGCGCCGACACGTTGACAGCTGGTTCAAGCACCTATATTATTTTTATTATTAGGAATGTGAGGACTATGTGGGTCATTGTTTGTTTTTTTTTTTTGTCTCTTACTTTTAATGATGTTCTGGCAGTTTGAGTACTTTATGCGGCCTACCCAAATGTCTTTTCTTTGGTATTGTTCGTCAAATCATTGAGCTCCTTAAGTTTTGAGTTGAGCTGCATGACAACTGACAAATGCGTGCACTGACTGGACAGGTCCACTCAAATCTGTGTGGTCTTTCCTCAAAAGACCATTTCGGACACCAACCTACATGGTCCTCAAATGATCTGACCAAGATTATGTCCGAATATACACATTGACATTGATGAATTTTATTTATGCAATGACATGAATATTTACTCTGTGTAGTATTATATTGTTTTAATAATTGTAAATGTGAAGACTATGTGGATCATTGTTTAATTTTGTTTTATTCTCAGTTAGTTTTTAATATGATCTGGCAGTTTTGAGTATTTTTTGCGGCCTAGCCAAATGTCCTTTCTTTGGTATTGTTCGTTGAATCGTTGAGCTCCTTTAGTTATGAGTTGAGCTGCACAACGACTGACAAATGCGTGCACTGACTGGACAGGTCCACTCAATCTGTGTGGTTCTTTCATCAAAAGACCATTTCAGACACCAATCGACATGGTCTTCACATGATCTGACCAAGATTATGTCTGGACTTTAAAAGAGACTGTGACCTCTGAGTTTGTTTCGGCCTTTCTTCTCAGAGTAGTCAGATAGGAAACGCCGGCCTCATCTAGTTTAAAAAAATATGTTTTGACGTGTAAAAGTGTTTGTAAAAACCTACTTACAGAAATAAAATCATTTATCATTTATCATTATTTCTGTCACACTTTTTTTTTTTTTTTGAGAGTGGGAAATCATCAAATAACTTCTCCCGCTCTGGGCGGAGCGGGAGGGTGTGTCAGACTCTTACTGACTAAAACCCACCCGTATTCCTTCCTGTTGCCTGTGTTGCGGGGGCCTCGGTGACCCATAAGTACCTTCCCGCGACCCCGGCAGGCATCAGCCCTAGTGGACCCCTACCTATGCGCTGACGACATCTCTTTGAGGCGCGCGTGGAATACAACGCGCCGTCGACCCGGGCCTGGTCCTTACCGGACGGTGAGCTACCCATTGCTCACCGTCCGCAAGCCCGCGCCTACGGTGGCCGGAAATCCGCCCGGGATTCCCGACGCCCTGGGCGTCTCCTGCGGCGGCTAGGGGCGAGAGGGCGCGAAACTTGCCTTTCCCTCAACCGTCCCGCCTCCTCCTTAGCGAGCATTACTGCTTCGCAGAAGGAGGTGACGGCTGCCCATGCCCTCTCGGTCCGTACCATGGCCTGAACCAGGGCCGGAATTTCTGTCACACTACGGTGTATCCATTATCAGTGACTTTTCCAACTGAAATCAGGTTCATGGACAATTCAGGTACATAAAGAGCATTATTTATATCGTAGTGTCTATCCTTCACTCTAACTGTGATTTTGCCTTTTCCTTTCACTTGAGTGACATGCTGATCGGAAGCTAGTTTCAATGTTCCAGACTCACTATTTATGGTGTCAAATTTTTCCCCATCGCTGCATATGTGGGATGTACATCCGCTGTCGAGGCACCAAATATTTTTCTCCAAATGCTTCGCAGTCGTTAGGCAAATTGGTTGCACACTAAAACTTCTACGATTTGGATTATTTTCACTATATCCGGCTCTCGCTTGACATTCAGAAGCCTTATGTCCCTTTCTTTTGCATTTGTTGCATCTGAACCTGAAGATTCCGCTGTTATTGTTACTTCCTTGTCCTTTATTTTTGCTATAAAATGCATCTTCAGTATTGTCTCTATTATTGCTGTTCTTTCTGGCTTCACTTTCTTCAACAATTTTAATTTTTAAATTATATGGATTTGGCAAACTGTCTCTAGTTTCGATGGCAATCCTGAAATTTTCGAAACTGTTAATATTTTTATCACGCTAGTAATAAATAACTATATGTTGTGTTCAAAATTTATTGTTGTCACACATCAGGAAAAAAACAAGAAGACAAGTGAAAGTATATAACGAGAAAAAATACATGTCAAAAGGAATACAGTCAATATCAAAAGAAGAAATTATTAAAGAGGTAGAAAAACTAAGAACGAAATTCTTTTCTTCCTAACACTCCTCGTGAATTTCTTTCTTCCAGACCCATTCCTTTCACACACCATTCATACTTTCCTCTTAGCAAAGCTTTAGTCAGACTGTAAGCCACCATTCGAGTCGTATCCACATACTCTATACTTACATGCCCGTTCTCAATGGCCTCTCCTATCATAAAGTGGCGGCGTACGTCAATATGTTTTGTACGTTGATGGTGCACAGGATTCTGTGCAATAGCAATTGCAGATTGACTGTCGCTGCAGATCTTGACAATTACTTCTGGTAGACCACTGATCTCTGCAGTAAATCTTTTAAGAAATATTGCTTCTCTTGTAGCTTCAGATATTGCCACATATTCTGCCTCTGCAGTTGAAAGAGCTACCGTTCTCTGTTTCTTGCTCTCCCAGCTCACTGCTCCTCCTTTCAATAGGAAAACTACTCCAGTGTATGACCTCCTATCATAGCATGTGGCATGGCTTGCATCTGCATAGCACTGTAAATCATTGCTATTATTCTTCTTCTTGTACTTTTGTCCAAGGCTTTTAGTACCCTTTAAATATCTGAGTACCCGTTTTGCAGCCGTCCAGTGCTCGTCACTGTAGGAACTATTAAATTGACTCAGATAATTTACTGCATGTGCTATGTCTGGCCTCGTGCAAACAGACACGTACATCAGAGAACCAATTAACAATTAACCAATTTTGATACGGAATGCTCGGATCCGATTTATGTTCTGGTCCTCCAGAATATAAATCTGCTTCTCCTTCTGCTTCTCCAGCCTTTGACCAGCAACTGACGGCGTTGTAGCAATCTTGCAATCATCCATCCCAAAAATCTTCAAAACTTTATTGAGATACTTCTCTTGGTCAACTTTGATTTCTGTCTCGTTCTGCGTTATTTGCATCCCTAACGCCATGTCCTACGTGGACGACTCAACGCGAACGCGATTGCGAAACGATCCGATGCGAATTTAATGCGATGCGGAGCGATGCGGCTACTCTGTCCTACGTGCGCGCGAACCGTCCCCTCCGCGCCCTCCGCCGCCGTTCAGTTCAGTTAGCATTAAACATTTGTCATGGACGGACGGAAGCTAATGTTGTTGGAAAATTCATATCTTAAATATGAAATATTGAAGAAGTGTATAAAGCAGAGAAGTGGAACTAATACTGTGTACTTAGAAAGGCATACTCATGGGGAATTTCATAATTTGTACCAGGATTTACGCAACCCCTGTTGTTCAAGGAATACTGTCGAATGTTACCTACAACGTTTGACTATATTGTACAAGCCATTAAACCTGTTCTGCAATTTACTACAACAAATTTTCAGGAACCTATTTCTGTAGAAGAACGACTTATGGTGACTTTGAGGTAAGAAAACTATGAAATAAATGTTAGAAATTACATATAATATTAATTAAGTTTAATTAGTAAGTATGTACATAATTGCAATACTTTCACAAAGATGTGTAATAGCCATGTTGTTGAGCACTGGATTGTGGTGGGTTTAACTTTGACAGCTCCGTTAGAAGAAGCTCCTGCATCTGCGTTCTAAAATGTAATATGTTGAGTGATGGCAACTGTTTCATGTAAGGTAATATTGATTTTAACCAAAGAAGGTCGTCGTCAGTATTATCTGGTTGATCTTCGCAAAGAATTTTCATTTTTTCTCTCTCAATATCGAGAAATGCTTCGAGACTTATATCTTTTCTTTTGCGTGTTTGTCTTGTGATAGCTGGCAACGAGGAAGAAGAAGAAGGCACCGGTTACGAGGATGAAGGCGAAGGACCTGGCAACGAGGGCGATGGTGGACGATCTTGTCGAAGGCTGTAATCTATGGACATGTTCTGTGGTATTTCTTCTAAAATAGATGAAGATTCAGGGAGCTGGGTGTTGTCATTGTCGGATGCGTTCATCTTGAACATCTCTTCCGGACTAGCCGTGTCTGAATACACTGACAGATCTACAGAATTGCTTTCGGAGTCTTGTGATATAATATTCCCTTCTGTTTGTCGGGGTTTCAGAACTACTTTTAAAAAAGACATGGTCTCAAAATGTGGCCATGTGCCTGTATACTTCGGCTCATTATCGGCGTAAGTCCCAGAACGTGGCTTAGGAATTTTTTTTAATTCTTTACTAAACGTGTCTCTCAAATTTTTCCATTTTTTCTTAGTCATTTCACCTGAAAAAAGAAAAGGAATTAAAAACTTAATATTTTGCATTATTTCAGGTATTTGGCCACAGGTATACAATTTCGGCAACTCGCTTTCTCGTTCAGAATTTCAAAATCTGCTATTTCTACAATCGTACCACAAGTTTGCAAAGCTATAGGGACTCAATTAGTTAGGAAACACATGCCCGAACCTTCAGAAGATAGCTTTAAAAACATAGCGCAATGTTTTTGGGACAGATGGCAGTTTCCTAATTGCATTGGATGTATTGACGGAAAGCACATTCGCATAATAAAACCAAAAAAGAGTGGTTCCATGTATTATAATTACAAATCCTTTTTTTCGATTGGGTTGTTAGCAGTCACTGACGCAAATTATAAGTTTGTAATGATAAATGTGGGTTCCTATGGAAAAGACAACGATGCCGGTGTTTTTGAGGAATGCCCCTTTCGAAGAGCAATAGAACAAGGAAGACTAAAAATACCTAAAGAACAAGTATTACCGGGCTCTAATATCATAGCTCCGTATGTGCTCCTTGGAGATGCGGCGTTTCCTTTAAAGAAATACCTGTTGCGACCTTTTCCAGAAAAGTAAACGGTTAAAGGGGACGCCAAAGATAATTGTAATTATCGCTTATCTCGAGCCAGAATGGTGGTGGAATGTTCTTTTGGTTCAATAACTTCTAAATTCAGAATTCTACATAAATCTATCGAAACTAATGTTACAAATGCAGTTCATATCGTCAAAGCCATATGTATAATACACAATATTATAAGGGATCTTGAATCAATAAATGAGAATGAGTTAATGTCTTTCCGAAAAACATATTAAAATATGACACAAACACAAAGACATAATTCTCAAAGAAGATACAATGCTACATCACGAGCAGCCGCACAGGCAAGAGAAAACTTTAAACTGTATTTTGAGCAACATCCTTTGCCAAGAATGTAATAATAATAATAAACAAATATGTTGTACTTACTTGTAGTCCCAATTATTTTAGCCACAGCCTCCCATTCGCGGTGCGATAATAACCGGTTGTGATAACTTTTAGTCCTTTTGTCCCATAATGTAGGACGTTCTTGGATAGCATTAATAAGAAGTTCTACCTCCGACATTACAATTTTTGCTTGAAAAAAAATATGGCCGACGCGTCCACTTCGCGCGAAAATATCAAGCCAACTGATCGCGTTCGCTTCATTTCGCGCCGCTCCGCACCGCACCCCACCACACCCCACGTGCGTTTGGTCACGTAGGCCACACAACGCGACGTCCTGCGTGAGCGATCTATACGCGAACGCGAAGCGGCGCGGCGCGGCGCGAAAACAACAAACATTCGAAACCTATTGAAGTGGCCTACGTAACCAAACGCACGTGGGGTGCGGTGGGGTGCGGCGCGGAGCGGCGCGAAATGAAGCGAACGCGATCAGTTGGCTTGATATTTTCGCGCGAAGTGGACGCGTCGGCCATATTTTTTTTCAAGCAAAAATTGTAATGTCGGTGGTAGAACTTCTTATTAATGCTATCCAAGAACGTCCTACATTATGGGACAAAAGGACTAAAAGTTATCACAACCGGTTATTATCGCACCGCGAATGGGAGGCTGTGGCTAAAATAATTGGGACTACAAGTAAGTACAACATATTTGTTTATTATTATTACATTCTTGGCAAAGGATGTTGCTCAAAATACAGTTTAAAGTTTTCTCTTGCCTGTGCGGCTGCTCGTGATGTAGCATTGTATCTTCTTTGAGAATTATGTCTTTGTGTTTGTGTCATATTTTGATATGTTTTTCGGAAAGACATTAACTCATTCTCATTTATTGATTCAAGATCCCTTATAATATTGTGTAGTTATGAACTTTGACGATATGAACTGCATTTGTAACATTAGTTTCTATAGATTTATGTAGAATTCTGAATTTAGAAGTTATTGAACCAAAAGAACATTCCACCACCATTCTGGCTCGAGATAAGCGATAATTACAATTATCTTTGGCGTCCCCTTTAACCGTTTACTTTTCTGGAAAAGGTCGCAACAGGTATTTCTTTAAAGGAAACGCCGCATCTCCAAGGAGCACATACGGAGCTATGATATTAGAGCCCGGTAATACTTGTTCTTTAGGTATTTTTAGTCTTCCTTGTTCTATTGCTCTTCGAAAGGGGCATTCCTCAAAAACACCGGCATCGTTGTCTTTTCCATAGGAACCCACATTTATCATTACAAACTTATAATTTGCGTCAGTGACTGCTAACAACCCAATCGAAAAAAAGGATTTGTAATTATAATACATGGAACCACTCTTTTTTGGTTTTATTATGCGAATGTGCTTTCCGTCAATACATCCAATGCAATTAGGAAACTGCCATCTGTCCCAAAAACATTGCGCTATGTGTTTAAAGCTATCTTCTGAAGGTTCGGGCATGTGTTTCCTAACTAATTGAGTCCATATAGCTTTGCAAACTTGTGGTACGATTGTAGAAATAGCAGATTTTGAAATTCTGAACGAGAAAGCGAGTTGCCGAAATTGTATACCTGTGGCCAAATACCTGAAATAATGCAAAATATTAAGTTTTTAATTCCTTTTCTTTTTTCAGGTGAAATGACTAAGAAAAAATGGAAAAATTTGAGAGACACGTTTAGTAAAGAATTAAAAAAAAATCCTAAGCCACGTTCTGGGACTTACGCCGATAATGAGCCGAAGTATACAGGCACATGGCCACATTTTGAGACCATGTCTTTTTTAAAAGTAGTTCTGAAACCCCGACAAACAGAAGGGAATATTATATCACAAGACTCCGAAAGCAATTCTATAGATCTGTCAGTGTATTCAGACACGGCTAGTCCGGAAGAGATATTCAACATGAACGCATCCGACAATGACAACACCCAGCTCCCTGAATCTTCATCTATTTTAGAAGAAATACCACAGAACATGTCCATAGATTACAGCCTTCGACAAGATCGTCCACCATCGCCCTCGTTGCCAGGTCCTTCGCCTTCATCCTCGTTACCGGTGCCTTCTTCTTCCTCGTTGCCAGCTATTACAAGACAAACACGCAAAAGAAAAGATATAAGTCTCGAAGCATTTCTCGATATTGAGAGAGAAAAAATGAAAATTCTTCGCGAAGATCAACCAGATAATACTGACGACGACCTTCTTTGGTTAAAATCAATATTACCTTACATGAAACAGTTGCCATCACTCAACAAATTACATTTTAGAACGCAGATGCAGGAGCTTCTTCTAACGGAGCTGTCAAAGTTAAACCCACCACAATCCAGTGCTCAACAACATGGCTATTACACATCTTTGTGAAAGTATTGCAATTATGTACATACTTACTAATTAAACTTAATTAATATTATATGTAATTTCTAACATTTATTTCATAGTTTTCTTACCTCAAAGTCACCATAAGTCGTTCTTCTACAGAAATAGGTTCCTGAAAATTTGTTGTAGTAAATTGCAGAACAGGTTTAATGGCTTGTACAATATAGTCAAACGTTGTAGGTAACATTCGACAGTATTCCTTGAACAACAGGGGTTGCGTAAATCCTGGTACAAATTATGAAATTCCCCATGAGTATGCCTTTCTAAGTACACAGTATTAGTTCCACTTCTCTGCTTTATACACTTCTTCAATATTTCATATTTAAGATATGAATTTTCCAACAACATTAGCTTCCGTCCGTCCATGACAAATGTTTAATGCTAACTGAACTGAACGGCGGCGGAGGGCGCGGAGGGGACGGTTCGCGCGCACGTAGGACAGAGTAGCCGCATCGCTCCGCATCGCATTAAATTCGCATCGGATCGTTTCGCAATCGCGTTCGCGTTGAGTCGTCCACGTAGGACATGGCGTAAGATTAGTTCTGCCTTACCAAGATCCTTCATCTCAAGATCTTTTTTCACTTTGCGGAACTCCTGTCCTGTGCGTCATTCCAGAAAATAAGCATGTCATCCACATATACCGCTAAAATGATGACTTTCTTGTCTTTGGATCTTGTATACACGCATGGTTCATTCTTTGATCGTTTGAAGCCAATATGTAACAACTCATTATTTAAGTTGCTGTTCCATGCTCTAGGGGCTTGGCTCCTGTATGGGCGCGCTCTCTGGCGCTGCGGCCAGCCCGCCGGTTGAGCGCGGCCCAAAGGGTCATGGCCATCCGGATGGTCCGGGGATACCGCACGGTCTCCTGTGAGGCAGCGAGCCTCCTTGCCGGATTGCCGCCATGGGATCTGGAGGCAAAAGTCTTCGCGCACGTATGGGAGTGGCGCGAGGAGGCGAAACGCCGGGGCGTTAGTCCGCTGCCGCGAGAAATCGGGGCACAGTGGACGGAGCTCCGGCGGGATCTCATGTCGTCATGGAAAGTACGGTTGTCGCAACCCAGTGCTGGGCACGCCACGATTGCGGCGATAAGTCCCCTCTTTGAGGAGTAGCTGGAGAGGCGCCACGGCGTCCTCACCTTCCGCCTGACGCAGGTCCTCACCGGACACGGCAGCTTCGGGAGGTTCCTGTGTCGGATAAGGCGGGAGGAAACGTCCGGGTGTCACCACTGTGTGGATCGCCCGGAGGACATGGTGGAGCATACGGTGGAGGTCTGCCCGGCTTGGGCAGAGCAACGCCGTGTCCTCGTGGAGGCGATCGGTGGCAGAGACCTCTCGCGTCCGGCCCTGGTTCAGGCCATGGTACGGAGCGAGAGGGCATGGGCAGCCGTCACCTCCTTCTGCGAAGCAGTAATGCTCGCGAAGGAGGAGGCGGGACGGTTGAGGGAAAGGCAAGTTTCGCGCCCTCTCGCCCCTAGCCGCCGCTGGAGACGCCCAGGGCGTCGGGAATCCCGGGCGGATTTCCGGCCACCGTAGGCGTGGGCTTGCAGACGGTGAGCAATGGGTAGCTCACCGTCCGGTAAGGACCAGGCCCGGGTCGACGGCGCGTTGAATTCCACGCGCGCCTCAAAAAATGTCGTCAGCACATATAGTAGGGGTCCACTAGGGCCGATGCCTGCCGGGGTCGCGGGAAGGTACTTATGGGTCACCGAGGCCCCCGCAACACAGGCAACAGGAAGGAATACGGGCGGGTTTTAGTCAGAGTCTGACACACCCTCCCGCTCCGCCCAGAGCGGGAGAAGTTATTTGATGATTTCCCACCCTCAAAAAAAAAAAAAGCTCTAGGGGCTTGCTTTAATCCATAAAGCGATCGATTAAGAAGACACACATAATCTTCTTTTCCATTCTCCTCAAATCCTTCCGGTTGCTTCATATAGACAGTCTCTCTCTGAGATTGTCTCCGTTCAAAAACGCTGTTTTCACGTCCTGATCAACATTAAAGCATTCATGAGCAGCCATCGCTAAAAGGACTCTAAGTGAACTATGTCTAACAACTGGAGAAAAAGTCTCGTCAAATTCCACCCCATATCTCTGGCTAAAGCCTCTTGCAACCAGTCGAGCTTTATATCTCTTCTTACTTCCTCTTCTTTGATTCGAAAAGAGCGAGCCATTTCGAATCAACGACCGACGTTGCATTTGGCTGGTGGTTCGACTAAGGTCCAAATCTTATTTTTCTTAATCGCATCCAGCTCCTCCTGAATCGCTGACTTCCATGCTTTACTGTCAGTTCTTGACAATGCTTCTCCAACCGTAGTTGGATTCTGATCTGATTCAGCTGCTTGATACAGTATGTAATCCGGGAACTGCTTGGGTCTTCTATTTCTCAGTGGATACCTCCGTCCACTTTGGTGAGATTCCTCGTCGACATTTGTAATCGATTCGCAGTCTTCGAATACAGCCACATCGTCCACAATGGGCTCCAGATCTCCATGATCCTTAGGTTCAGTTAGTTGATCCTCTCTATGACTATCGCCATCTTCACCTCTATCTACCCTAGGGTCAATGTCTGCTTCAGCTTCAGCTTCTGGTGCTTGCAGAATATCAGATCTTCCGTGGTGTCCTATCACGGTTTCTTTTTCAGCTTCAGAAAGTTAGAGTATTTCTTCTGGATGTTCTTCTAAATTCGATTGCTCATGATGTTTTCGATTTTCGAAAAACACCACGTCTCTTGCCTTAAATACTTGGCCGATAGTGAAGTCTAAAAGTCGATATGCTTTTGCGTTATCACAGAAACCTGTGTGAATCAGTTATCTGCTTTTCGGATCCCACTTGCCTCTCTTCTGTGGAGGAATGTGCATGAAAGCCTTGCATCCGAAAGTTTTCACTGTACTCAGGTCGCACTTCTTACCTGACCGTTTCTCTTCTGGCGTAACATTTTTCACCGCAATCGTGGGTGATCTGTTCTTCAAGAACACTGCATGATGGACAGCCTCTGCCCAAAAGCGTTTCGCCAAATTAGCATCAAGAAGCATGCTTCTTGCTTTCTCGCAGATAGTTCTATTTGCGCGTTCAGCGATGCCGTTCTACTCTGGCGTATATTCCACCGTTAGTTGACGCTGAATTCCGAATTGCTTCAAATAGTTATCCATCCGTTTGTTTACGAACTCCCCATAATACATGGTATACACTCAAGTTGAGCTGAAGTGTTAGGAAAACTTACCCCTATCGCCATCTTATCTCTCAGTAGTTTGAGATTGTTGATACCCAAATGCCCCATCCTCCGATGCCATAGCACAATTGAGTCCCCTTCTGTAGTAGCTAGCGCAGAACCCTGTGAACAGCATTTAATTTTGTATATATGCCTCGTTCTTCCACACTTTTCACTACAACTTTACCTCGAATCTCACAACCATCACACTTAAAGATGTCACAACCTTTTTCTGTAAATACCACCACGTGACCCTTTTTCACGATCGCATTCACACTTAATAAATTAGTTGATAAGTTAGGTACATACGTAACATTGTTGATAGTCAAACCTATTGACTCACATACTACCGTTCCTTTACTTTTACTCAATACCTCATTACCGTTAGCACATGTCACCCTCAAAGGCTTTGAAGTGTCCTTCAAGTCCATCAAACCACGATTTAAGATTCGTCATGTGTGTTGAAGCTGCAGAGTCTATGATCCAGCACGTCGACGAAACATCTGGTTCTAGTCGTGCGCCAAACGCATAGGCTTGTAGTGCTTCCTTCCTTTGTTTTTTCGGATTATCTGGACATTCGTGTGCTTTGTGTGGTCCTTCACAAATGAAACACTTGACCTTGACTTTCGGTTTCTTTTTGGGTGTAGCCTTGCTCTTGTGATTCTTAGTCAGCAATGCAGATGGCTGTCTTACACTTGAGCTAGCCGAGAAGGTATCTTCCATCTGAAAGAGCTTCGTCTTCACATAGTCGGTAGTAAGCTTAATATTGCTATTCTCTATGGCTAATCTCATTGGTTAAAAATCCAGGGTTAGTCCTTGTAATAAAAGTGCAGCCAACAGTTCATCGTCGACTTTCTTTCCAAGGTCATGCAACTCCTGTGACGTGGCCATAACTGACGTCACATGTTCTTTAACCGTTGAAAATTGCTGCAGTCTCATGCTTACCAACTTTGTTAATAAGCGGCACCGGTTGATAAGACCCTTGTCTTCAAACGCATTTCTCAGAGCGTCCCATGCTTCTCTAGCCGTTTTCGCTTTGCGCACATGAACTAAGCAATGGGGCCTGAGCATTAAGCAAATCTTTGCTCGAGCTCGCTAATCCCTTCTGATACCTTGTACATCCGTGGCTTCACGTGTAACACTCGTGTACTCCCTAAGATTGTCGTGTATTAGATATAGCTCCATCAAGAATTTCCAAGTTGCATAGTTGCTATTACCGTCGAGTTTTTCGATTGATGGCATGCCACTACTGCTTGAAATTCCAGTTTCATGTGTCTGGGAACTTCCGTTACCATTTCCGCTTTCCGACATTTTGCGGTTTTTATGATCACTTACATCCTGGGCCCATAACCTGTTAATATTTTTATCACGCTAGTAATAAATAACTCTATATTGTGTTCAAAATTTATTGTTGACACACATCAGGAAAAAACAAGAAGACAAGTGAAAGTATATAGGTAACGAGAAAAAATACATGTCAAAAGGAATACAGTCAATATCAAAAGAAGAAATTATTAAAGAGGTAGAAAAACTAAGACACGAAACTTTTCTTCCTAACAGAAACTCTGAGGCAAACTATACAGCATCATAATGCTTAAATGCTCTGGATGGATTTCCACGCCCATTGTTGCTAATTTATCAACCACATCCATAAAATTGCTTAAGTCATCCTGTATATCGTCTTTTTCAGCCATTTTCTTCAGAACGAGCTGTTTAAGCAAAGTTGCTTTTCGCGCGGGTCCCGAACTTTGGTGAATAGACTAACTTGTACCAAACGTCTTTAGACGTTTTACAGCCAGTTACCTGCTTGAGCTGAGGTGGAGACATCAACAGCATGATCTCAGCACGAGCAATCATGTCCCTTTTTAGGAACTTCTGTTTCTTCGGCAGCCGCGTTTACGAATAATTTTGTGGCTCCGCTAACGTATTCCCATAGCTCGTTTTTTATAAGGATGGCCTGAGCCTGCACGGACCAGATATCATAATTACGATGACGACATCGTTCCTCGAACAAACCACGCTATGCTACCAATTGATAGTTTGGTACCTGGTTAGGTACAGTATACGGTCTAATCAGAAAACGTAATTAAATGCACATAATGTTGTTATATTAAATATTCGCTAATAGAAGTTATTGTATGATTGATACAAGGAATGACAAGTCTGTTAGAAAAAACTCCATAGCAACGGTGTATATCGACTAAAAAGATTATGCTCTGTGATGCATATACAAACTCCAACAATATCAAATAGAACATCTAACTAAACCCCTGTTCAATCATCCGTGGTAACTCAACAGTGGCATCTTTACTTTCCATGAGCAGTTTTACTAATGAGTATTGTACTTAAATATATCTCGATTACAAAAAATCTACAAAATAATCGTACAAAATAAGGATTAGATGTATGGTGATAGAATGTAGTAGGTACTAATTATTGAGAAAATCTTGGATCGTGTAGTAAGCGTTGTCAATTAAAAAAATACGCAATTTATATTTGAATAGTGGGCGTTCCTTGGTGTTTAAAACGTCCACAAGTATATTCTTGTAAATTTTAGATGCTATTCCAAAAAAAAACTTTTGCCTAGAAGAGCAGTTTTATGTGGACGAATAGATTTTTATTTATTTTAACAAATACTGAACTTCATAGATATAGATATAAAAATTTTAACCTTTCCATCAGGAAAGGTTAAAATTTTTAACTTTTTATTGCTGGTAGTACTGTACTTACTACATATTTGCTTAAAAATCTCTTTTACGACCCATTGCCATTTAAAGTAGATCATCAAATAAAATCTAAAAGTATCTCTCAACATCCATCGTCTTCAACATACAATGCGACTGTACCTACGTAGCACAGATTCATTAAAATTGCTTTTAACTGTATGGAATGGCAGTAACAGCTTTTATATTTATAAAATGCAATATAGTGCGAAGTGTGGTCATACTTGTTTTATTTCAGACTCTTACTTAAAAAGGTGTCACTGTAAATGGTTGACGACCACTGATGACAGAGAATAACAACCTTAAGGCTGCTAAGAGCAATTTGGGCAGGGTTTAATGAGCCTTAACTTAGCTTTAAGCGTCTGTGAAATTAAAGGTTATTGCTAACGGAACCAAATTAGAGAAATCGAGGTAACGGTGACGTTCCGCCTTCTAATGATTTTAAAAAACAGTTTTAATAGGGCTATTGAAACAGCTTTTTACACGAGGTCTGTTTGTAACCCCCGACGCAAAAACGAACACACACACACACACACACACACACACACACGTCAAACTTATAACACCCCGTGTGTTATAAGTTTGACGTGTGTGTGTGTGTGTGTGTGTGTGTGTGTTCGTGTGTGTGTGTTCGTTCGTTCGTGTGTGTGTGTGTGTGTGTGTGTGTGTGTGTGTGTGTGTGTGTGTGTGTGTGTGTGTGTGTGTGTGTGTGTGTGTGCATCGTGGCTCACGAAAGCAAGGAACGATTTTGATTTTTTTTGTTTGAAAGGTGGCATAATCGAGAGTGTTCTTAGCTATGGTTCAATTCGCGGGAAGTTACAAAAGGATTACCGAGGGCCCTGGCAACACAGGCAACGGAAAGGACACGGGTCCCTTTTAGTCAGTAAGAGTCTGACACGCCCTCCCGCCCGCAAAATAATACGTATTGGGCCCTTTCGGTTTAATATAAATTTAGGTAATATTTTGAGCCAAGCGTCGAGTAGTCGGGGGACGGCTAAAGAAAACGTCAAACAGACGAGGCTTTTACCTAGCAATAATGTATCTATGCTATTGTAGAAAGAATAGCCGCAGTTAACTTTCTATTTTCACTAGCCGTCCCCCGACTCGACGACGCGGACGCTTGGCTCAAAATATTACCTAAATTTATATTAAACTGAAAGGCCCACGGAACAGAAAAAACAGTGGAAGTGCAAAGTAGGCGTGGCACGCGTGCCACAAATAAGCGCTGTTACGCTTACCTGATCCCGGTCGTGTTCTAGCATCGCGTCGAGTCGCTAGTCTCACGATACATTTATTTTTCCGTAGCTATGCCGTATTGTTCCATTTTGGAGTGCAAAAATGATAGTAGGAGAAAAAAGCTTAAAAATGGAGGTGTTTCGTACCATCGGTAGGTACGATTTTATTTGTTTTCTGATAAAATCTAAGTTAATTTCAATTCACTAATAATTTAATACAACGTCTAGTTAAAATCAACCTTATGTTCATTAAAATAAAGTTTATCTTTATTTTAATGTAATAATAAATGAATTCCAACTGAAATATTTGACTACATATAAATTGGTAAAAGTACTAGTTGGTAAACAAGTTATTGTTTAAACGTTCACTTGCCAAACATTAGGTTTGCGTTACAATTATTTGTGAAGAGATTATTTGCTAAGTAATAATTTGGCAAATGAAGTTATGCGGAAAATTGTTTGGGAAATGATAATTTGGCTATTTCTTTTCGATGAAACAAGGGAGACCCATATAATTGATGTGTAGGTATGCGTTCTGGTTTAACATACATTTTGCATAACTTCCTTGCATTATATGAAGGCGTAATAACAGATTTAAAAGTCACTAAAATCTAAATCTGCGCCTTAAGCTCTCACGCTAAAAGGGCTGCACGGATTTGCATGAAATTTGGTAGACCATGACCTGGAGAAGGATATAGGCTACTTTTCATCCTGCGTCGCAGAAGAAGTCGCGGGCAACAGCTAGTGAAAAGTGAGTTTGTTTGTTACGCTTTCACGCTACAACGGCTGATTTTGATGAAATTTGGCACATGGGTAGACCATGCCCTGGGTTAGCTTAGGACATAGGATACTTTTTATCTCGGTAGTACTTTCCCGTGGGATAACTTCCGACCTCCATGTGGGCAAAACTGCGAGCAAAAGCTAGTTTATATATACAAGGTGTCGTTTTGCATTCTCGTCAAATTTCAGGAGGCTGCTATGAAAGATATATATAATCAAATAAAATTACAATACCTGCTCAATAATTAATACATACTTGTTTTTTTAGTAATTAAAGTTTGACAGTATTTTAGAATACACCACTTTCACAGATCAGAATTACCCCGTTGTGTATGCGGTAGTGTGTGTGTGTAAAAGGGCAGCTATAGTGCCGTATCACAAGGGCCGCGTTTTAACATGCATGTCCCACACATGCCGATTTCCGAAAATTAGAAAAAAATAGATCTACTTATTATTGATTCGTGTCGAGAATCATTAGCATAGTAACCTCCTTGAATTTGACGAGGATGCAAAACGACACCTTGTATATAAAGATGAATTGAGAACCTCCTTTTTTTAAGTCGGTTAAAAATAAAATTACTTTGCTATTCAATAGTGTCACTCAAACCATATCAATTTGATACCGTTAAGTATACAGAGTGGATTTTTGACGGGGCAGTAGGGGCAGCTACCTTAACCGTTGTAGCTACAGGAATACGGTCTTAGGAGACCGTCCTTAACTTTTTGAGACATGTAGATCTGAATTCGCAGAAATTGAAAAAAAAATACAGTCAGCAAGAAAATGGGCAGTTTTCACAAAACATTTTTTGGTGCCAATCGATCCTGTTTCTTACAGGGATCAAAACGCTCTATTAGACCAACAGAGGTTTGGGTGCTTTTAGAAAAGTTAGAACACGCAAAAAACTTTTCCATACGTTTCGTAGGAAAAAACTCAAACTTACTTTTCATGATGGACAGATAAGTCCAAAATCAAATTAAACCTCTATTGGTATAATAGAGTTTTTTGATGCCTGTGAGAAACAGGATCCATTGGCACCAAAAAAGTTTTTGTAAAAACTGTCCATTTTCTTGCTGAATGTACATTTATTTCAAAGTCTGTGAAAGCAGATCTAAATGTCTCAAAAAGTTAAGGACAGTCTCCTAAGATCGTATTCCTGTAGCTACAACGGTTAAGCAAGCTGCCCTTACTGCCCCATTAAAAAAATCTACCCTGTATGTATGTAGGTGCCCAGGATCAAAGCAATTTGGAACTCATCGCTGACGAAAAAAGCACATGTAAACAAACACAGGCTGATTGCTCCATCACAGTTCCTTTTTATTCAGGGTTTTAATAACAATGAATAAAGGGTAGCCCTATTTTCGGGTGGGTGTGTTCGGTCCTTCGGTCCACGTTGGCGGTTTGATCGCGGGCCAACGGGCCCCTAATCTGATTGTATCCGTGCCTTAAATTGCCATTTAGCTGAATGTTCTAAATTCGGGCGAGTGAGATCCATTCCGTAGATCATTGCGCATGCTCCATGTCCCTTGTGATTGATTCCCACATAGTCCAATGTGTGTTCTGTGGAAACAAAAGTTCAGCAGTCGCAAAACATAACATCAAATGTTGCAGGCAACAATGTTTACGGCAACATTTTGAGGGCTACTTCAGCGCACTGGGGGATCCTTTGTCTGAATACAATGTAATGGGTCGAAAAGCTCACTATACCTATACAACCTTATTACCATTATAAGTACAAAAATACTCTATTCATCTGAAAAAAAAATTAAATTGTCATAAAATCAAAATGTAGTTTTTCAGCTTGTAGTGTTTTTCAGTCACAGAGTGAAAGAGTATAATAACTATTATCACATAGTCTTCTTTCAGTACTTCCACCACCCAATGATATTATAAATACGGTTAGTTATCAGTTACATCATTGGAACCACCTCAGATATTGCCACAGTAATCAGTTCAATGATAAATGATCCAGTTAAATGATTCAGGAAACATTAATGATACCCAAGAATAGGGAGTTCTCCCGTATCTTTCGTTTGGTTTAAGTAGTTATTTTTAATAAAAATGCCGAAAAAAGCAAAAGAAAAACCGAAAGACCCTAAAAAGCCGGGTGCGAACTTGAAACCGGTGGCCGGAGAGATTCCAAAGCCGAAGAAAATACCGCCTCCACCTAAGTGTTTTACCAATGAAGAACTCATGAGATATAAAGAGGTTTATAAATTCCACGATGAGGATAACATTGATAAGGTACCTAATGAAAATGTATATTTTACACTATCATCGTTTGTAAAGAAAGAAAGAAATAAATAAAATACGTTTATTTGCGGTAAACATGACGCAAAGAAGGAACACAAATACAAAAAAGAAACAATTTGGGGGCGAAAATGCGTCACATCCACCCAAAACGGCCTACACTAGTAGTGCTGCCCTGCTCTCAGTAGGGATCCGCTTTTAACTCACACATTCTCTGTATCTCTTATTCGTTATACTAGACCTAAGTACCAGATTTGGAGGATGGTGAAGGAAATTGGACATTAAGTTGTGTCATGTTTTTTTTGTCAAATTTGTAAAGAGTAGGTATCTAACCTTGATAAAACTACTACTTAGATAATATTAAATTAAACTATCTAAATTAAAAAGCTACACTCTCCATACACGTGGCGTTCATTTAAATTTCAAGGTTAATAACATGCTCGCGATGTGGAGAAAGCTATTTTATCGAACAAATCTATATAGTCCACTAAGTTTTGTGAAATACTCGATCCCAATCCATATGACTTAATACAATGTTTCTATTTAATAAGGTGCCTATAAAGGATATTCCACTCATGTTGAGGAAAGTTGGACTTAACCCGAAAACTGCTGAAGTAGAAAAACTGTTTCAAATGTTTCTCGAAGATGAATTGGTGGACACTGTAGAGCTTCACGAATGGTATCAAATGATAGAAGCCAAAATCATTATGGGAGACGACTTCGAATTGGCGATAACGAAAGGGATGGCAGCGTTGGGGCACGACGACGAGGAAACAGGATTCGTGGACTTGGAGCTGCTTAGGACTGAACTGATGCAGTGGGGCGAGCCGCTCTCAGAAGCCGAGTTCGCAGATTGGATAAGGTTGGCTACGAAGGATAAAACGTACAATCCAGAAACCGGGATGTTTTGTATTCTTAAGTTTGTGGAGAACATGAATGATAAAGATTTGAGATTCTTCAAAGAACCCGTCAACTATTTCAAGTTAGACCAGAAGACTTTGGCTGAAATGGCTGTTAAGAAGGCACAAGATGAGAAGGCAGAGCAGGAGAAGAAGGAAGCCGAGAAGCGAGCTCGGGACGAGGCCAGGAGACAGAGGATGATCGCTGATGGTCTGATAGGGCCAGATGACCCGTTGCCTACGAAAAGCTGAAGATTGCAAATCCCACAATAAATGCACACATAATATTTTCGTTAAGAGTAGGTACCAATTCGTTTTTTTTTCTATTGGTAGCTTAACTACTTTACTAGAATACACTACGGAAAATGAAACAAAATTCAATACATAATTTGGTAAAATTAATATGACCTACTCAGTATTCAAAGCTTAAACTTTATTCATACAATTCAAATAAAGCTGCTTTTTTATTTCCTGAACATTTGTTTATTTGTTTAAACCGTCGTCGTGTTCCTCACACATTATTATCATCGAATTAAATGAATAAAAACAAACATGCAACAATTTGCGTTTGCAACCCTTTCAAATGCAAATTGAAAAGGTTTAAAATAAACTGTAAAAATATGCAGGCGTAGGAAAACTGAGAATAACTATTCGTAATATACGTTAGTTGCACTTTTTAATTGGACCTCAGTTTTTCTTTTAAATGAGAGGTGAGTTATTAATAAAAATAAACTTTGTAAGGTTCCGTAGGTCATGTAAAATTATATTTAATTAAATGCACACATTGTTTTTGAGGCTTGTGGTAAATATCGAATTGCTTCGGAATCTAATACTTTGTAATTGGAGTTGCCTATCCATATAAATAAAAGTCGGTCAAGTACGCGTCCCTCACTCATTCTCACAGAGAGGAGGCCTGTGTCCCAGCAGTGGGAACATTATAGGCTGATTATGTATGTATGTGAGTACGTGTCGGACCACACAAAAGTAAGGGCTCCGTAATTGGGATGAATTTATCCCAAAAACAAACTTAACATGGTAGTTGAAAAACATGTTCACCCATACATCGATATACGTCACGGTCAATTCTCCAACTACAATTAATGTAAGTTGGTCGACTATTACTTATTAACTCGTAAAGCCTACTTAGCTGTGATAGTTTTCCTTTTAATTTTGTTATATGTACTACTGCCATGAATTTTTTTACATATCCAAAAATAACCATTAAGCTGACAGCCCCCCGGCTGTCAGCTTTAAAGAGCTAATTTTTGTTAGACTCAAGTGTCCCCACTTGACTCTAACAAAAATTAGCACTTTAAAGCTTAATATTACGGAAACTGATTCCTGAATAGCCGGATCAACACCAGACGATCCAAAATGGATCGCCAATTCCTGCGATCCGCGATCCGGGAGCATGAGGCATGGATCATGGATCGTGTCGTCTGACGAACTTAACTTTTCTTGCGATCCCGCCGCATCGCACACGCCGACACGCTCCAACCGATCCACACTGATCCGCCTAAGTATAGCACAGTTGAACTTTCGGTCGCTATGGAGTCACACGTGCAGCAACGACGTCGAATTGCTGTGGCAGCAACAACCTACATTCTTCATAAATATTTACGCATTTATGTTCCTTGTAAAGGGATATTAGACGACGACTTTCAAAATTTTCCATAATGTGTGATCGCGCGCTCCACACACAAACGTCTACACCGAGCGCGCCGAGAGACTGAGGCGCCTGTGTGCTAGTAAAAAAACCGATAACTGATGGATCGCTAGCGGCAAGGAACGCGCGCTCCTGCCGCGCAGTTTGGATCGCGCGAGGCAAGTCCACATCAAACGCTCCTATAGAGCGCGCTCCTGCCGCCCGCGATCGGAGCGCGTTGGATCGTCTGGTGTGGATCCGGCTAATCAAAAATGGTGTTCACAGACTCGCAATATTTCAACGGCCTATCCAATGATAACCCCTTCCCTTGGGATACACGAGAAAGAATTAGGTACCTACCTTAAAAAAATGGTTTGAAGATTTTATTTTACCACTTTGCCGGCCTGATTAATATGTATACCCATGCCAAATTACAGCTTTCTAGTACTAAGAGTCTCTGAGCTATGCCGGGGATAGACAGACAGACGGACATGGCGAAACTATAAGGGTTCCTTGCAGTGGCGTGCCTAGGGTTTCAAAATAACGCAAGCCCAATAAAATTTTAACCGATTTCAAAAAAGAAAGTTTAGTTTTCGACTGAGTATGTAGGTACCTACGTATGTATCATCGCAATTTTCTCATAAACTACTGGTTAGGTACAATAAATTAAAAGAGAATTCATCCATCCATTTTAGTAAGGCATTTGCATAGGCTTTTGGGCTTATATGAAGGTACCGCCACTGGTTCCTTCTTGACTACGGAACCCTAAAAATTAAATGCTATTCGTGGATAAGCGCATCACGTGAGAAATGCTGGACCGATTTGGCTATTGTTTTAAAATGTTTTAAGGAAAAACGCAGATTCAGGAACATTTTAAAATTTGAATCGAGGAATACAAATTAAGAAAGGCTTTCACAGCGGCCAACAAAAACTGTCGACCAAAATTACACAATTCCGGCGTTCAAAAGTCTTTTCGAGAGCGAATGGGCGTTGGAGTAGAGTAGGTAGTACATTCGATACTACATACTGGTATAATTATATTATACTGTCTTCCAAGTACATGTTTCAAAAAAGTTTAGGAGCAACTTTCTTTCTGTGGTAGGAACTCTTTAAAACGCCCCGATTTTCAAACCTGTGTTTTTCCTTACCTACATTTTGTAGCTGAAATATGAAACAGCTCTAGTTTTTCAAAAGAGTTATGCTAACTAGTCCTTTAACTTAAAAAGTGCACGTTTTCTTTAATTCAATAAGGAACTCAAAAATATTTCTTACCGCGTACATATTCATGTTTTAATTTAATAAGTCGTAGGTAGCTGGGTTGCATAATTTCTACCTTACAAAGAAAAGGCGCGACTATAATAGTGCAGATTTTTTGCTTGAAGACTAATTTTATGATAAACACTTGGAATTTGGCATGCATTGCGGTTAAATGACGTGGATTGGCTACCAAGTTTTAGGTTCAGACGGCCTGCACTGAAGTAGTGTGGCTAATGGATTGATGGTCGGGGTTATTCCGTTTGGCCACCCTAATTCAGCCACCCTAGGGCGCATGTTTATTTATCCACCCCAGACGGGGTGGATGGCCATGGTACGGAGCGAGAGGGCATGGGCAGCCGTCACCTCCTCCTGCGAAGCAGTAATGCTCGCGAAGGAGGAGGCGGGACGGTTGAGGGAAAGGCAAATTTCGCGCCCTCTCGCCTCCAGCCGCCGCAGGAGACGCCCTGGTTGTCGGGAATCCCGGGCGGATTGCCGGCCGTCGTAGACGCGGGCTTGCGGATGGTGAGCAATGGGTAGCTCACCGTCTGGTAAAGACCAGGGGGGTAACCATCACCTCCTACAGCAGTATTATTATAATATTACTTTACAATGGGAAAGTGATGGAGCTATACAGTACTTATAGCTCCATCTCTTTCTCACGCTAAAGTAATATTGAAATAATACTGCTATAAGAGGTGATGGTTACCCCCCAGGCCCGGGTCGACGGCGGCATTTCCTCGCTGAATTGCAATGCTGATGCGTTGCGCGAGAAAGCCGCCAGCTTTTCGGTCACCAGTTACATCAACTAGACGTTTCGCGATTTCCGCAAATAACTTATGCGCACTGGGACCACACGGACCGAGGCACAGTGATTCATCCTGAATATGCTAGCTAGACAAAAGTCACTTTCAAATTTCCAAGAACTAATTATCTAAGTATGTAACCATTATCCCCGTTATCCCGCTTCTAAGAAATGTTTTGCACACATTTCAATCACTGATAAGCTAATGAGAGCTGTTATATAAATAAGGGGTAAGTAAAGTGTTAATTATAGTTGCAATTTTGCTTCTAACGATAAACATCATATGCTAGTGAATTCTATACTTGTTAAAAAAAAACTGTGATGGATTTTGTAGCTGAAGGTACGTATTTTTTATTTTGATACTTAAAGTACCTATAGTTTTTTCCCATCATTTACAAGACGCGATATGTTGCAAAATTTTAATATTTTTTAATCGTTTTTAATGTTTGATGGACTAGAAACTATCTCTCCCCTCTTTCCCCTAGGTTGATTTTTTGATACATCATAGCTTTATCTGTTAGCTTTTGATTTTTAATAGTAATAAAATTCTCATAAAATTACAACTATGTTTTTTTATTGTTTTTCTAGATATCGAATTAACCGTCTCGTTTAAATAGAGTTTTTGGAAGAATGGCGTAAACACCCAAAAGAAAATCGAACTAGTGCATTATATCAATATATAAGGAACAGACACGGATTATTGGTTATCAGCGATGATTCCATGAAAGAGTTAAGGAACCATATCAGCAGAACTTCTTCAAAATTTGCTGAAAAATGGAAAAGTTCCGGAAGCAATCATGAACGTTTCTTGGTCAACCATTCTGCTTACTTGGCATTCTGATTTCAAGTGTAAAGTGATTGTCCACCACCCCAAACCCTTTAACATCCACTCCGGGTGGTCGTCCTACTAAAACTTTTGATGACCTGAGCGATAAATCGAAAAAAAAAGCGACTTGACGATTTACTCCAAGAGCGGAATACAAACCAGTTGGTGGCTGCTGCTGAAATTTCAGCGCGGTTAGCTGCGCACCGAAATCTCGCTTGTGTGATTAGAGAAGCCAGCAACAGCCCGGAGAAGTGTCAAGACATGAAAAAAACTATTAGTTCGCGTGTTGATTCGCAAAGGTACCTTCAAAGGAAGAAGCTCTGGCTTACTATGTGGATGCCAGAGCTACAACCCATTCTTACAAACAAACCTGAAAATGGAGCATCAAGGCGGGACATAAGGTATTTCCTTCATTTAATAGTGTTAGGCAGGCTAAATTAGACCGTTATCCCCCTGAGGAACAGATTTTCGTAACCGAAACTCGTGCAGAAATTAAACTTCAAGCCGCGTTAAACAAAACAGTCGAACGTCTAATTTCTGCACAGCTTGAGGTATTCAGATCTATGCCTCCTGATTCATCATTCTCAATTATAAGCGAGTGGGGATGCGATGGAAGTTCTGGTCATAGCACTTACAAACAAAAGTTTGCAAACAGTGAAGACACTGATGAGTTTTTATTTGTATTCTCATTTGTGCCGCTTAAATTACGTGACAATAGTGGTAACATTGTTTGGCAGAATCCTCGACCAGCTTCTACTATGTATTGTAGGCCAATTAAGTTTATTTTCTCCAAAGAAACAAAAGACTTTACTGTAACGGAAACCAACAAAGTTTTTGAGGAAATAAACCAATTGGTACCAACAATCGGTAATGTAAATGGTGATTGACGGTAAAGTGTGCAATTCTATGACTGAAACTTCCTCCGCTCAAAAGTGCTACATTTGTGGGGCTACTCCTAAATATATGAATGATGAGTCTAAGGAAATTGTAGTACATAAGAACAATCTGGGTTTTGGTATATCTCCACTTCACGCTTGGATACGCTTCTTCGAATGTTTGCTTCACATAAGCTATCGTCTCGAAGTTAAAAAATGGCAAATTCGAGATGAAAATGACAAAGCAAATGTGAAGCAGCGTTCGGCTCGAATCCAAGATAGGTTTAAGTCAGAAATGGGTTTGATAGTAGATAAACCAAAACCTGGATTCGGAAATACTAATGATGGAAATACTGCTCGTCGGTTTTTTGGGAATCCTGAACTAGCTTCAGATATTACAGGTTTAGATGTGACCCTAATTTCTTAATTAGGGTCACATCTAAACCTGTAATATCTATTTGGAACCATTCTTAGAACGTTAGCTTCGGGTTACGATATTAATATTGAAAAATTTAATAGTTTAACGCAGGACACAAAAAAAATATACTTTAGTCTTTATTCGTGGTATTATATGCCAGTGACGGTGCACAAACTTCTTGAGCACAGTGTCGATATTGTGCAATCGGCTCTTCTACCTATTGGGCAGCTTTCTGAGGAAGCTCAGGAAGCTCGCAATAAAGATTGTAAAAGATTCCGAGAACACAATACACGAAAAGTTTCACGTATTTTATTATACCACGAATATAGATTTACTTAATATGTTAATAATCACATCTGATCCTGTAATAAATAGTCTTCGAGAAATTCCCAAAAAACCGACAAGTAAGCTTCCCTCGGAGGTTTTGAAATTAATTATACCCCCTAGTTTAGATATAAATTCTAGTGTAAATATGAGTACATAATCAGCCTATAATGTTCCCACTGCTGGGACACAGGCCTCCTCTCTGTAAGAGGGAGTGGGCCGTAATCCACCACGCGGGCCCAGTGCGGGTTGGTAGATGTCACATGTCTTCGAATTTTTGGTTCTAGGACATGCCGGTTTCCTCACGATGTTTTCCTTCACCGTTTTGAGAGCAGTGGTGATGAAATAATTTACATAAAAGTAAAGCGCCTGTCTGGGTTCGAACCCACGACCTACAATTCGTAAGTCGCGGCCGTTACCACTGGGCCACTACCGCTCTAAATATGAGTAGTTCTAGACTAAATGTTAGTTCTGACTATAATCGCAGATCCAACTTTAATCAATTTTTTAAATAACTTTAAAATATTTTATTTAATAAAAATAAACTTTTTAACAAAAAATTAAACCACCGAAAAAACTGAAAACCAAAAAATAATAAACCTTTTTTATTTAACCTTTATAACTAAGTTCTTAAACTAATGTAAGTATACCTAAGTAATTTTGAATCGGCGCCAAACAAGCAAATTAATTAATTACGTAAAGCGTGATGCGCGGCGGCGGCGCGGCCTGACATGCCCCTTCGCCGGAAAATGCCGAGCGTTCACGAAGTAATTTTTTAAGTTTTTCAGGGTTTTAATTTTTTTGGTAAAAGTTTTTATTTTGTTTGTATTTGTGGCTATAATTTACTAATTACTACATGCTTAATTTTTGATAACTTTTTTAAAATTGTAATACACAGTTTAATTATTAAAATCTGTGAGTGAACAATAAATCACCCCTATTATACCATCCTTAGGGTAGGATTTTTTTTCAAATGTATCTGGGACCAACTTCGAGGTATACCCTATCAAATAAAAAAATAATTATCAAAATCGGATTACTCTGTAAAAAGTTATGCGTGGTCATACATTACAATCAGTGCGTGAACAATCAATTATCCCCTGTTTTCCTACCCTTAGGGTTGTATTTTTCTGTGACTTCTCTGTAAAAAGTTGTGCGTGGTCAAAATAATAAAAAAATATATATACGCGTCGTCTTGAGAACCTCTTCCGTTTTTTCGTAGGTTAATAAAATGTTTTAAAGTTATTTAAATAAAACAAATATTGAGACCCTCACAACAAGCCCTTTCATTTAATATGTCACACAGCAAAACTTGCAAAACTTTTTTTATTAATTTTCTAATTTGCTACCCAAAAGTGACCTACATTATTCAAAATTCATTCATCACGTTAAAATATTAAGTCTGTGTTTGGGTCACAGAAATTCATGTGTGTTTTATATGTACAAAAGGACAATACCTACACCGTCAATATTTATGGAACATCAGATTTTTTTGTAATGTAAGAAAAGATGAGCTGTTCCATACAATTCTTATTTTTCTTTTAATAACCGACGATTTTTTTGTACGCTGGGGGCTATAATTTATTGATGAATTCACGGTAACAGTTTGCGCGTCGAGGTCCCTTACACGGTGTATAATTGTTGTGGAGTATATTTGTTTGCAGTAAAATGCATTTCCGTAACGAGAAAATCTCATGGAGTGGTTGGTAGGTAATGCCAAGTTTCACTTTGCACTTTGCAGAGATCCATTTGTGAAATTACACTGCAGTAATTTAACTAAGTAAGCTTTGTAACTTTGTAAAGCGGCGTAAAAATGTACAATAACACTAAACACATTTGGATTGAGTTTCATTCAACGTTCGTGGAAGTTGAAACGAGAAGCTAACATGAATAACGATTCAGAATGCTGGCAATTTGCTAGAACATTTAATATGAAACTGTTCTCAATTCCGTGCAGGGGTGCGTTCCTAATAACGGCTTCATACTGAATCTAGGTGTCTGAGAATTCTCATATGAAATCGTTGGTTTGAACTTTAATTGAAAAACGTACATAGGACCGAATGAGCAAAAGCGAGTGATTTTAAATTTGCATGATTTAAGACGTTCTATAAACTATTTTTGTAGCTACAACACACCCCACAAAGGAAGATGGTGACACCAGTACGTTGTTATCGAAAAATTACTCTATTATTATTATTATCCTTACATATCTCGGGACCATGGGGTCCCGGACCTTTGGAAGGCGTACGAGGGGCCGAAGTCAACTCGCAGAGGCCCCTTGGACAATTGTAATGGGATTACGCATCGACCGACGATTATCCCTGTTTGCTCTATGAAGGCGCACCCAAGGACAACCCCCGGTTGATGCAGGACTATTGCAGAACATGGGAACAAAACATATTGGGCTATGGGTTTGGGAGGCTATAGTGGATCGATTTCCTAAGACTATAGAAAGGCTATGGCCCCTGCCTGGCCAATGCTTTATATAAAATACACCGATAAAATGGCAGTGGGTGACTTGCACACTCAATAATGGGCCCCCGAAAATGGCCGCTAGCACATAGTGACAAGGGGGCAACACTTCCTGAGGTGCTTGAGGAGTGGAGAGGTATTCCACGGCTATCAGGACAATCACGGAAGTACGGTCAAGATCCCTACCAGCATCTTACTGGAATACTTCCTTCCTCCGGGCACGTTTGCTCTTGCGAATCAACACTCAAGCCGGCCAATAAAGGCAAGAATGAGGTGGGAGCTCTGTTCCTCCTCAGTGTTCACTCCAGCCGGCCAATAAAGGCAAGCCAGAGATGAGGAACAAGAATTCTCCCAGGATATAGGGTTCGTGGGGTCGCTATTGCCCAACAGCTCGCCACATGCTGCCCTGCGGGTTTCTGTATCTCTCTCAGTTTGGCTTCTTATCCAAGACCTGTTCCGGCAAAGTCAACTCTACCGGTACAGACCTGCAGTTTGGAGCGCGCAAGCCCCACCACGACGTCAACGTAGAGATACAGCGGTGGGGTTATTATTATTGTCGTTTATTATATTGTTTGTCTTATAAAATACATTTTTAAATATTTCTTAGAAAAAATATTAAAAAACATTTAAAAATATATAAAATAGTGATCCGCCGGTATCGGGAGCAGGGTCCAAGCTACCGGTGGTTAGGGCTCCAGAGACAGGAACCTCCTCACGATGCGAGCCGTATCAAGGAGTACTGCCTTCTGAATCAGGCCCTTAATCCAGCCGTCTAACGTGAGCCTCGAGAGATGATGGTTGAGGCTTCTGGCCATCAGGCCATTGGCCGTAACGACAATCGGCACAATGACAGCCGAGTTCACATTCCACATGTCAACAACCTCGTGTGCTAAGTCGAGATATTTTATTTGTTTCTCTTTCTCAGCTTTCACGAGGTTATCGTCATGTGGAATGGTAACATCGACTATCATTGCGCGGCGCGCTAATCGATCTATCACCACTATATCAGATTTATTGGCGACAATAGTCCTGTCAGTAATGATAGACCGATCCCAGTACAACGTGACATGGTCATTTTCGAGAACTGGGTCGGGCACATACTTGTAATACGGTACCTCAGAGTTCACAAGTTTATATTTCAAAGCAAGTTGCTGGTGAATAATCCTAGCTACTTGGTTATGTCTGTGCAAGTACTCGCCGTTAGCCAGACGAGAACAACCAGAGATAATATGTCTGATAGACTCACCCGGACGGTGGCATGCCCGACACACGTCAACCGTCCCGTCCTTCATAATATGTCTCCGGTAGTTATTCGTCAAGATAACTTCGTCCATAATTGCACAGACAAAACCTTCAGTTTCCCCGAAAAGGTCCCCGAAACGTAGCCAGGACACGGACGCTAAGAAATCTACATCGGGCTCATGAAGAGCCCGATAGAAGCGCCCGTGTAGCTCCTTGTTTTGCCATATCTCCTTGCGATCATCGGTAGTAAGTCCTACAGGTTTGCACCAGTTCTCTTTAGCCATGGAAAGTGGGGTGAGCCCCTTGTCCACTGCGACCACATCACGGTGCATACCCACTTCGGTTTTCAAAAAATATTCCCTGAGACTGCATATCTCGCGGTTGTGGAGGGTCTTTGCATTTAAAAAGCCTCGACCCCCGCACTTCCGCGGGATGTACAGTCTCATCACCGATGATCGTGGGTGATGCATCCGGTTTGCGGTCAACAGTGTACGGACCCTCCTATCCAGGGCGTCTAGTTCGGTCTGAGTCCATTTGAGTATGCCGAAAGAGTACATCAAAACCGGCATGACCCAACCGTTGAAGGCGCGCACCTTGTTACCGCCTGAAAGAAGACTAATCATTACCTTCTTCAGGCGGCCAAAAAAGCGCTCCTTCAACGATTGCTTCATGTCAGTAACGTTGATGCCTAACGCTTCCGACATTCCCAAATACTTATAGCTTTCGGGTGAGGAGAGGGATCTAAGGTGTATGGAATCCGAAAGTCGAATTCCCTCGGATTCCATTATCTCCCCTCGCTTCACATGCATGACTGCACATTTGTCCACACCAAACTCCATTCTGATGGCGCTACTGAAAGTTTCAGTTACCTTCAGTAGCTCCATCAGTTGCAATTTGTTGGGGGCAAAGATTTTCAAGTCATCCATGTAGAGGAGGTGAGATATGACCTGACCACCTCTCCTCAACCGATAGCCTAGACCTGAATCCTCCAGCTGCATGCTTAGAGGATTCAGGGCTAAGCAGAACCAAAGTGGACTTAAACTGTCGCCCTGAAATATTCCCCGTTTAATCCATACAGACTCATCATTCCCCTGGATCTGTCGACACCCCGGATAGCGAAGGACTGTCCTCCATTGCCCCATACACGATTCAAGGAAGGTGCGTAGAGTCATATCTATTTTGTACAACTCCAGCACCCTCATGAGCCATGTATGTGGCACCGAGTCGTAGGCCTTCTTATAATCTATCCAGCAAGTCGACAGATCCTTGCGGGATCGACGAACCTGTTGGCTAATGGCCATGTCGATGAGAAGTAGCTCCTTAGTGCCACGAGACCCGTTCCTACATCCATTTTGAGAGGCAGACATAATAGAATTACTGTCAATGTGTGTGTTAATTTTTGCTCTCAAAATGGATGTAAGAAGTTTATAGACCGTCGACAAACACGTGATCGGTCTATAATTCTTGGGTTCCGCGGGACTACCTGACTTATGGAGCAGGTGGGTAATGCCTGTCGTCATAAACTGCGGTAGCGACCTTGACTCTAAGGATGACTGGAACTGAGATGCCAGGCAAGTGTGTGAACTAGTTAGCCATTTCAGCCAAAAGTTGTGCAGTCCGTCCGGTCCCGGTGATTTCCAATTCGGTAACGGACGGACCACTCTAGCTATATCTGATGGCGTGATAATGACTACTTCCATTTCTGGTATAGTTTCACACACTCGCTCGACATCCCGCATCCAGTCAGCCTCAACATGGCAGACAGGTACCGACCAGATGCTGCGCCAGAACGCAGTTGTGGTGGCATCATCCGGGCGGCACACGTCTGTCTCGTTTTGTTTAGGTCGCTCCCAAGCTCTATATACCCACCTCTCATCGCTCTGGAACATGCGATTTTGCGTGTATCGATCAACCCGCCGCTTATACCGCCGAATACGGCTCGCCCATGCACAAACTTTCTGCTTCAGGAAGTCGATGCGCTCTGTGATATGGGACATGTATTCTCGAGGGCTGATTCCAGTCCCCGAGAATGCTCGCCTTACAAAGCGCATCACACGTGGTCGTGTATTGCCCTCCCTGAAGCAGTAGAGTTTGCCAATGAGTACCCTGGCCCCATCAATACGACGCTCGCAGTGCAGGACTGCCAGGCTGGTACGGCTGGTTTTGGTCGAGTAGCTCCGTCAGAGTTTGGAAACTTGACATTCGCTAAACGCAGCGAGGACGCTGCTCTCGAAAAAAACCTTAAGCTGCGAGTCCAAGGCACACATCAGTGCCCTATTTTTCTTGTGCATGGGTAGGCGTGGTAGTCGGGGTCTAAGTTCGGTTGGAGTGGACCTATACTCGCGAAACGCATCCTCCAGTGCGCTCCTCAATCGGACGTTGCACTGGCTACTTACTGTGGCAGCCCTATCATCCTCTTCTGCAACACCGTGATTGGACCGCGGCGGGATTACATCAATAATTGGGGTATGTACCGCGGTTTGTGCCGGAGTTGAGATGATATGGTTGCTCAGTACCTCTGAACGCAGCCTATCAAGTGCGGCATCGTCCAACCTACGATTGCGTTGGATGACCCGCACCTGATCCGACAATCGTTGGGCCGAGACGTTGACGGCTGGCTCTAGTTCCTGAAACAGAGACAGCATCTTAACACGGTACGCAGTGAGGTTAGTTCCCCCCTCTGTAGACCCGTAATATGCGCGCATGACGTTCTCGTTCATAGACTGAGTCCATTTCATGCGCTGCACACAACCACCGGCAGCGGGGACCCGGCTTGGGGCCGGATGGCCCCTAAGTCCCAAGCTCTTCGGTGGCCGGCTTCTCCCCTGCCGACGTACAGGTGTTGGCGACGACGGCGGGGAAAAATACTCGTCGCTCGAGCTCGACGCAACTGCCGCGGTCGGTGTTGTCATAGCGCTCACGGTGGCGCTGGGTACCGGCGGCGGCGAGGCGGAGCTGAGCGACGGGTCCGGAGGTATGGGCGTGTTCGTGTAGCTGATCTCGTTAACATATTATCAATTTCGTTTTCATCTTCATACTTCCTGTTATGTCGGAGATGACATGACAGGTGTCATCTCCGATTCGGCATTTTTCTATTATAGTTTATTGATTTTTCTGTTTATTTTTTAAATTATATTGTGATCTTAGTTGTTTCAGGTTTTTCAGGTTTGATGCAGATTATTCTTAAAATAAAATACTGCGTCTAAAATTTTATTATTATTATTATTATTCTATTATTATTTCTCTATTATTAAATTAATTTCTTGTTCGTGTAATTTTTTTGTTATCAATCTTTTTTTTTAAATTCGATAACAACTCGATCAACATCGAAGTCTATGTATTTGATCCACGTTAATACATGAATCAAATAGATTTCGATAATGCCTGCACCATGAGTTGAAGCTCGATAGATCGGATCGTGTCGTGTAGCTAACTTCACTGCTTATGTTTTATTTCTTTCTTTCTCAGTAACAAGAAGAGGGAACGGCTCATAAGCTCAAATGACAGTGAATATCTCGAAATAATCCGACTAAATAGAAAGGTTGGCGGTTGGTGGCCAACTTATGGTATTTAGTGGTTGTTGAATTTTTATTCCTTATAATATGTCATTGTCGTCGATTAAAATTCGTAATTTTGTTTACGTTGTGTGGTCCGCAGCGTTTTTGAGGCGAACGGCAGGCTTGTATGGGAATTTCGTACCGCTAATAAAATTTCGTGTTTTGGGACATTTTTTGTTATAATTGGTAGGTAATATGATAGACAAACCCTTTTTAAATTCTTGGATTTTTATGTCCAGCAGCTGACTGCAACAGTTTGATAATGATGAAGTCCTGATGGGGTTTAGAGTGTTGGTAAATAAAACAATACCGTTAATAGTTTTTTTAAGTACATTTATTTTATTTATAATTAATTAATTCTTAATATTATTTCATCTAAGAAGGGGGCAGGTCGGGCAATACCCTCATGGCGAGCATAGCTTAAATACCAACATAACTGCGTTTAGTTTACGACTAAATTACGTGTAGTTATTAAAATCTTTTTTTTTGTATTATTAATTATTGCGATCTTCTAACAAAAGTACACTTACATGAAAATAAATAGCTTAGTTGCCTTAATATGTGGTACAAATTCTATAACAAAACAACAAAAAAGTAAGCGGTACGAAATCTGCCGTTCACCTTTAAAGTGAAATAAGTTGACTAAATTATAATATATAATACGATGAGGACCAGTGGGTCACAATTTACTATAGTGTATTGAGAAATGAAAATTATTGTTTTAGTTCTAATGACACTCTTTGTTTCCGCGTTTCTTTAGAAAGTCTGTAGAGTTGGCCACTAACATATTTCATACTAAATAAGCTCCTCCAGACATTACTTTTACTTTAATAGACTCGAAAACGTATATAATTTTAATGTAAACATGTGTTTCACACCTCAAAATGCTAGTGTGCTACGTAACTACTATCGCAAGCGTATTTTTCGATAGCGTTTGTGAAATTCTATCTACCATCCCGCACTGGGCCCGCGTGGTGGATTACGTCCCACTCCCTCTCACAGAGAGGAGGCCTGTGTCCCAGCAGTGGGGACATTATAGGCTGATTATGCTGTGAAATTAGTGACTCATGGTGCCGTTTTGTATGGTGACAGCTGAAAAACGTTAGTGACTATAGAATAGATTACGTTAGGTTTCTTACCTATCGAAATCTATAGTGCTCAAGGTACGAATTTTAATTCTTTCTGTGACCGCTAGGGGCGCTGTACAATATTTCATACATATCATTTACGGAGACGCTAGCGAGTTTTGGCTGAGTAAACTCATGGTATAGCTACAGGTAACTAATACACATTTTCTAGTTAATAGAAATCCTAAATTAATTCATTCACTGACAGATAACGCACAGCCCTTCGGTCTAGAAGCATGAAACTTATCGCAAGAATTACTTATAATTATAACGGAGGTGAGCAATAAGAGAGTATTTTTGAAAATTCGTTCCCTAAAGTTAAATAGAGGATGAAAGATTGTATGGAAGTTCATAATTTTTCTTCACACCCCTTGACGTAATAAAAAGACAAGCTAGCCGACAAAATTGTTAGTATGGCTAGCTGTCTCCAGTCGAGGGTGTAAATTGAAAATTCATTGGTATACGCGCGTCAGACTTTAAGGCGGCCCTGGAGTGCGCTACTCGCTGCGCAGTACGAGTACCCCACCCCTCATCTACCTATCAAGTTGATATTTGCAAGGTTTAAATCCTGCAACCTTACAAGCTTGAGAAGCAGGAAACTCTCTTAACTTCCAGGTTATGAAAACATTAATTAAATCAACATTTGTATCTGTATTTTTATGGTGTACATAATAAAGAGTATTTATTCTATTCTATTCTGTTCTGTTCTGTTCTGTTCTATTCTATTACAATACGAATACATACACATACATAATCTGCCTATAATGTTCCCACTGCTGGGACACAAGCCTCCTCTCTGTGAAAGGGACAGTACAAATGCTACAAACTTATCTGTGTAGGAATCTTTTGTCTGTGTCTTGCAAAGCAAGACGCATGTAATGGTCGGTGAATGTTCATGTTTCTGGCAGTTTAAACTCATTTAATTACGTCATTACTTAGCTAGTAGATACTGTGGGTAAGTTTACTAACAAAGCAATGTGTCTGGCAAATGCTAGTCTTTGTAATATTACTTTCACGACATTTCTTCCATTCTCGGTAATATTGTTTGACTCGCATACTCGGGGAGATATTCTAGGAATTAAGTATGACACTTTGGGTTTTTGGACTACTGTTTATACATTATGGAACTTAATGTTCTTCTTAATGTTGTTGTGTATTAAGACGCTGACAACACCTAAACCGCGGTCGCTGTCAGATTGCATAGAAAAGAAAGAGAAGCGCGATGACACAAAGCTTGTAATTTATTGCAAAATATGAAGCAATTATCTATTTACTCAAAATTGAGTTGAGTAATCGAAAATAAAAAACAACCAAGTTCTGCATTCAAAGAAGACGTTCTTGTTATTAAATAAATACGTAACGTATGTTGATATTTAATGCAGATATTTTGGACTAGAACTCAAGGTAAGAGGTTAGTTTAACGTTAGTTTGTATCGAGATTTTTTTTCAAAACGTGTTTTGGTAACAACCAAGTTCTGGGAAATATGTTCAAAATTAACATATATTTTTTCCGCTATCACAAACTATACTGATTTGGCAAATTTTTCTTAAGAGAAGCCTATTTTGGTCAATTGGGTCTTGTCAGCGCCTTAAGCCCTAAAGTCTTCTTCATCAATGATTCCTATATGGCTTTATTCAGAGTAACGACTTTTCGAACTTTCTATTTAAACATCTTTTCATATCCAATGGAAAAGAAAATTATGTTTCTTGACTTTCATTCTTGTCAAGCCCTACAGTAGTCGCATATGATGTGTAACATCTGACATCTCATCTTGGTTATAAGCAACTGAGCAGCGACAAAATTAACCTCAGAATTTAAAAAAAGCTAAATATATTTATTCTAATAATTATTAATAACTAGTGGTCGCCCACTGGTCGAAATTCGTCCTCCAAATCAAAATCAAATGAGTCCAATTTATACAATGCTGCCCATGGGCATGTGACCGCCCGTATGTTTTTGAATATTCATGAAAAAGTTTCGAAAATTAACTTTAAAAGGGGGATCTTTAATATTTTTCATTTTATTATTATTTTTTATTTTTTGCGTAGTGTTTGCCATATCTACGATGTAATTTGCTTGATTTGGATTCTGTTTATTATTTCAACAAAGCTTATGAGTTATTTTATCGGATTAACTAACACTTTATATTAAAATTTGTCGACTTTTAAAATTAATTTTAGATATTTTTCTTGAATATTTAGAAAAATAACGGGCGGCCACACGCCCATGGGCGGCATTGTATAGTACTTACTAATTCCATGCTATTAAAAATTACTTACTTATTCCATGCTCAAGCTGTCATTTCCTGTCTACACACTTCCGTGCCTTTTCATGACATCACTCCCACAGAAAGCGAGAGGGAAGATGTTGCAAAAAGATGGTGTAAGCGAGTTATGTATCCCCTAACTTTAACTCCTGTTGTTCACATTTTCTTTTTCTGTGGAGTGCGGATGTACCTCGATTATTCTTTGTCGCACAGATGAGTTTGTAAGAATATGAAACAATTCTACGTGTCTTTTAGTACGACATCGTCGTTATTCGCTGTGTTTCTTTAAACTATAAATAACGAGAGGATATTGCGCTTATTATTTCTGTGGTACTGTTTAAAGCTGACTAAAACCCTACGTTATATGAGCCTCCATGCTTGACGAAACTAAGACAGACACTTAGAAAAGTTACTTACCACGTACTTTGGCTAAGGGTTATTTTTGTCACTGTCGCACAACTGTCAAACTACAAGTGCAAGACAAAGATCGGTACATGTCAAAGCCAAAGCACGTGCTAAGTGGCTTTGTTAGTACCTAGATCTTGGCCTAAAGTAGAATTATTAATTCACTGGAGTAATCTGAAATGTGCTAGCTGTCACTCTGTGTAATAAAAAGGTCATATTTATTGTAATAGTGGTCGTTTAGTTTAGTTTACTTTGTGGAGTTCAATATACTGTGTGGAATTTAATATTTACTTGTAAAGTATTATATTGTTTTCAATTATTGTGAATGTGAAGCCTATGTGGGTCATTGTTGTTTTGTTTTTCTCATTTAGTATTAATCATGGTCTGGCAGTTTGAGTAATTTATGCGGCCTACCCAAATGTTCTTTCTTTGGTATTGTTCGTCGGATCGTTGAGCTCCTTAAGTTCTGTGTTGAGCTGCACGATTACTGACAAATGCGTGCACTGACTGGACAGGTCTACTCAATCTGTGTGGTTCTTTCCTCAAAAGGACCATTTCAGACACCAATCTACATGGCCTTCACATGATCTGACCAAGATTATGTCTGGACTTTAAAGGAGACTGTGACCTCTGAGTTTGTTTCTGCCTTTCTTTTCAGAGTAGTCAGATAGGAAACGCCGACCTCATCTAGCTTTATTTAAAAAATATGATTGACGTGTAAAAGTGTTTGTACAAACCTACTTACAGAAAATAAATCATTTATCATTTACCAGTTTAATTGATTTATTTAAGTGTAAAAGTGTAGAATACAATAAACACAATAAATATGACCATTTTGACACAAAGTGACTGCCAGCACATTACAGTTTACTTGAGTGAATTAAATAACCCCCTTTTTTTTTGGGTGGGAAATTATCAAATAACTTCTCCCGCTCTGGACGGAGCGGGAGGGTGTGTCTCTTACTGACTAAAACCCATCCGTGTTCCTTCCATTGCCTGTGTTGCCAGAGGCCACGGTATCCCTTTCGGATTCTCCCGCGACCCCGGCAGTGGCAATCACTCCTGCTTGCTTAATTACGAGATTATCTTTTACCACTACAATTCTAGTGTCGATGCGAAAGAAGATTTTTCTGAAAGCATAGCTTTATTACTGTTAGACAATAATATAAAATAAATAATTATTGAGGCAATAAGGCACACTTCTCGAGCAATAAACAAAACTCAATTCGCTCGCTTAAGCCCGTGACACGATTCCATTAAATTGTGAAAACCTGAATTGGAGGAGAGCCAATTCAGGTTTTCAGAATTTATAAAAGTTAGAACATTAAAGTGAAATTATATGTTCTGCAGAACACGAGGTAATTTCTTTTCCTCCATTGCGTATAAGACTGTAATAAGATTTTCCACTCATTTTCATTTATAAATCTGATATATTTTTCTTTAAAATCCATTTGAACTGAAATTCAGAAAATAAATTATGCTTCATCGAATTGTATACTCGTGTAACGAGGTACAGAATTACGTGTAATAACGATAGCAATTAATTGCCATTAGGCCGCGGTTTATTGTTACGGAAATACGATGGAGTTTCTTATTGACTACGAAAATAAATGATGGTGGTACCTATTGGGTTCGGTTGATAGCTTTTCCGAATTTATGGCGTTTGGCGCTTGCTATCTGTTTATGTTTTTGCGACAGCAATTTAGCACAAAACTGGGTTTTTTTGGATCGTTAACTTTGTGTGTGCTGTAATTAAAAATGTAAAACCTGAGAGCTACTGCTTTATAAGGTACATTGACTATTGTAACTTGACCTGCTCTTACGTAGCGCGTTAAGCTCCTTAAAGTTCTGCAGCCCTTGTAGGTACATTAATCAAAGCTAGACGGAAATTAATTATTGACTAACTTGGATTGCAAGAAATAGTGTGTTCGGTGATTTCTTAATTAAAAGAGCTTTGGATGACTTTTTGTGTGACGTCCCTTGCTGGCACGCGCAGACAACGTTTTTGTCAAAGAGAATGAAAGTTTAAAAGAGATTATGGTTTCAAAGAATAGTGGGGTTTTAGTTTTAATTAGAGCGTGATGTAGAATGCACTTTGAAGTTATGTAGCTTGACAAAACACAGCAGACGGCAGTTAACAAAATATTGAAGAAATCAGATAGTAGTGTCTTTACTTTGAGTGCCGTTCCGTGCTAATCACAACAATGTAACTTGATAAAAAAAAAAAACAATCTCTAAGTTTTTGTGAAGTAGGTAGATACGCTAGAAAAGTCTACTTTTCAACGCTGTACGAATTTAACCTAAAATTTTCGTATGTTCAAACCATCAAATTGTGGCCTGTCACTTAAATTATAACGACAAACATGCGTCGTACATACACATAAACGTTTGGATTCCGATTTCGGGTTGATTGAAAAGGATTTTACGACATCTTTTCACATACATTGACTAATATTGTTTAGTTTACGTTGAAAATGTTGATTAACGTAAAACAGCGATTAATAACGAGGTTTGCTGTAACAATGACTGGACAATTCTTTCGATGTTCCAAACCGTTATTTTGTTAAAATATGTAGAAAGAGAAATCTGTGACATTAAATTCTTATTTGAACTTTTTATTGGCACAGTAATTTATATCCTTTTGTATTTTGACTTAATTTATTACCAGAAACAATAGAAGTAACAAAGTAGGACTAAGTTAATTACAACTGAATCCTAGTTGAACCTACAAAAATTTATTACTCCAAGGACGGTTGCAAATTATTTAGATTTGTAGTTTTTATTACCAACAACTTTATTCTCTTGACATTGAATTGCTGAATCTTAAGTTGTGTTCCGACTAGGCAGCAATCTAAAAATGTTGCTCACGTGTTGAAAAACGTTTAGGAACTTTTATTGAAAATCATTGTTAAATTACTCTTGCCGGCGTCTCATGTTGCTCGCTTACACGCAACTTTACTCAACATGTTTATCGTCAATTGTTGCCCAGAGTATCATCATCAGCCTGTAGCAGTCCTTTTTTATTATTTTTTTTTGAGGTTGGTAAATCATCAAATAACTTCTCCCGCTCTGGGCGGAGCGGGAGGGTGTGTCAGACTCTTACTGACTAAAACCCACCCGTATTCCTTCCTGTTGCCTGTGTTGCCAGGGGACTCGGTGACCCATAAGTACCTTCCCGCGACCCCGGCAGGCATCGGCCCTAATGGACCCCTACATTTGTGCTGACATTTCTTTGAGGCGCGCGTGGAATACGACGCGCCGTCGACCCGGGCCTGGTCCTTACCGGACGGTGAGCTACCCATTGCTCACCGTCCGCAAGCCCGCGCCTACGGTGGCTGGAAATCCGCCCGAGATTCCCGACGCCCAGGGCGTCTCCTGCGGCGGCTAGGGGCGAGAGGGCGCGAAACGTGCCTTTTCCTCAACCGTCCCGCCTCCTCCTTCGCGAGCATTACTGCTTCGCATACGACGATTTCGAGCATACGCTGGAGGTCTGCCCGGCTTGGGCAGAGCACCGCCGTGTCCTCGTGGAGGCGATCGGCTGCCCATGCCCTCTCGCTCCATACATGGCCTGAACCAGGGCCGGACGCGAGAGGTCTCTGCCGCCGATCGCCTCCACGAGGACACGGCGGTGCTCTGCCCAAGCCGGGCAGACCTCCACCGTATGCTCCACCGTGTCCTCCAGGCGATCCACACAGTGGTGACACCCGGACGTTTCCTCCCGCCTTATCCAACACAGGAACCTCCCGAAGCTGCCGTGTCCGGTGAGGACCTCAGGCGGCGTCTTTCCAGCCACTTCTCAAAGAGGGGACTTATCGCCGCAATCGTGGCGTGCCCAGCACTGGGTTGCGACAACCGTACTTTCCATGACGCCATGAGATCCCGCCGGAGCTCCGTCCGCTGTGCCGCGATTTCTCGCGGCAGCGGACTTACGCCCCGGCGTTTCGCCTCCTCGCGCCACTCCGATACGTGCGCGAGGACTTTTGCCTCCAGATCCCATGGCGGCAATCCGGCAAGGAGGCTCGCTGCCTCACAGGAGACCGTGCGGTATCCTCGGACCATCCGGATGGCCATGACCCTTTGGGCCGCGCTCAACCGGCGGGCTGGCCGCAGCGCCAGAGAGCGCGCCCATACAGGAGCCCCGTAGAGGGCCATGGACCCCCACGTACAGCCTCCGGCAGAAGGCGTTTGGACCCCCTAGATTAGGCAGGAACCGTTTCAATGCAGCGCCCGCCCGCTCCAGTTTGGGAGCCAAACGTCGGAAATGCTCCACGAAGTTTCACCGGCTGTCGAGGACGAGTCCCAGGTACTTCATCGTCGACTCGACGCCGATAGAAACCCCTCCTACCGTTATTTGGGACCCCAACGGTGGCGCGTTCCGAGGACCATGAAAACACATGGCCTCGGACTTGTGCAGGGCCACCTCGAGTCCCAATTGCCGGATCCTTTCGACGATTGTCGCAACCCCGCGTGCCGCTAATTCGGCCGCCGCCTGGTGCGACCTCCCCTGCGCCAGGACCAACGTGTCGTCAGCGTAGCACACTACGCTGACGCCGCTAGGGAGGTCGGCGCGCAGCACCCAGTCGTATCCGATGTCCCACAGATGCGGCCCCAGGACCGATCCCTGTGGGACACCGTACGACATCTCTTGCCGGTTCCACACTCCCTGGTGACCGGGGTAGATTGACGGACAGGGCCGTCGCCCTGTCCGTCAAATAGGCCTCGACCACACGACAGAGGTAGGTCGGCATCCGGTGATACCGGAGTGCCTCCCTGATGCAACTCCAGGGCAGGGTATTGAAGGCATTGGCGATGTCTAGAGACACCGCCAAGACGACCCCACCCTGGGCAACAGCATTCCCCGTCGTCAGGGCTCGCACACGCATGATGGCGTCCACCGTAGAGCGCCCTCTGCGGAAACCAAACTGGCTCTCCGCCAAATCCGGCCCCACCTGCACCAGCTGGCTGACGAGGCGGTCTGCAATGACTCTTTCAAAGAGCTTGCCCACCTCGTCGAGCAGCACGATGGGCCGATAAGCGGACGGAGAGTCCGCAGGGCGCCCTGCCTTCTTTATGAGGACCAGTTTCCCCGTCCTCCAGCGAAGCGGGAACTGGCCCCTCTCCATGCATGCGCTTAGGAGCCCCCTAAGTCGAGGCCCGAGAGCCTCCAAGGCCAGGACCCAGGCCTTCCCAGGTAAGCCGTCGGGTCCTGGGGCGGTATTTTTGGCATTAAGCCTGCGTACCGCCGCTCTCATTTCTACCTGACCGAGGTACCTCCGGAGCATCGTCGTCGTCGTCGTCGTTGGCGGTGTGGTCCGCATCGGGCACCGCAGTAGGCGGAGCCATAGGCGGGGAGGTGTGTTCCCCTCGGGAAGGGAACAGAGCGCTCACCACGTCCTCCACAAGCTGGGGCCGGAGACTCTGCGTCAGCGGGGGAGCCCATGGGCGGAGTTTATCCCGCACCACTTTGTACGGGCGTCCCCACGGGTCCCTGTCCAGAGTCCTCAGAGGCCAACCCCCTGGCCCGCAGGATCTCCGCTTGGAGGGCGGTCTTCGCCACTCTGTACCCCTCGTACAGCTCCGCCTGAATGGCTTCCGTATCCGGAGGTTTGATACGGAGCCTGCGGTGCCTGGTGTACCGGCGTCGCGCAGCCACGCACGCAGTGCGCAGAGCCGTCAGCTCCTGCGACCACCAGTACACCTGGCGCGAGGCACGTCCAACCTGGACCCGGGGCATTGCCACGTCACATATGTCGGACATGGCCTCCCGGAACCACTCCGCCTCCTCGTTAATGTCGGCAGGCCTGTCCGGTGGTGACACCCAGGCCTGCACTATCGAGGCTTCCAGGAGGAGCTCCCGGTCCAGCTGCTTCAGCGCCCACCGCGGACCACTCGGGGCCCGTCGGACCGGCGCGTCCGAGGTCTGGGCGGAGACGTCGAACCGGATATACCGGTGATCGGAATAGGTCTCCACCCCCTCCATGACACGCCAGTCAACTACACGCGGCGACAGAGCGGGGCTGGCGAACGAGATGTCCACCACTGATTCACCCCGCATCCGCACACACGTGGGGACAGAACCCCGGTTTAGGACGACCAGGCCTGTCTCCAGAGCCCAGTCCTCCACCATCCTGCCCCGTGTGTCCGTTAACCGGGAACCCCAAGCCAAATTCTTGGCATTGAAATCCCCGAGGACGAACACGGGAAGGGAGCCAAACCCGACGACGACGTCTCTCAACTCCGCAAGGGAGTTGTGGAACTCGGCAAGAGTTCGGTTCGGAGAGAGGTAGACCCCTACCACGACAATCTCCCCAAACCGTGCTGCTACGCAGCCCCGTCGTCTCTTGACGGCCTCGAGGGACGGAGTACCGGAGGCGGCCGACTAAATTAGGGTCACTGAGCCGCTCAGGTCCTCCACCCAGTCATCCCTGGGCGGGACAAAGTACGGCTCAGCGACCACGGCGATGTTAATCGACCACTGCGCCATGCTCTGGAGCAACAGATCCTGAGCGGTGGCGCAGTTGTTGATGTTCGCCTGGAGGAGGCGTAATGGGGGCACTCCATGTCAGCCCCCTCTTGGGCCTCCTTCCCAGCCCCCTGAGAGGGGCCTGCCGCAGCGGCCACGGTGGAGACGGCGATGACGGCGGTGTTGGAGGCGGCTGCGGCGGTGACGGCGGTGGCGGAGGGCTTGCCTCTGGCCCTGGCTTTGGTGGGTGGGGCGCAGGCCTTGCCCCCCATCCGGTGCTCGGCCGGCTTGCCAGCCGCCGCACATACGGCACAGTGCGGCGTGGCATTGCACGAGCCGGCCTTGTGCCCGGGCAGACCGCAGCGGTAACAAAGACCGCTGCGGTCCACCTCCGAGGTGCAATTCGCTTGCACGTGGTTGCCCACCTGGCAGCGGAAGCACCTCAGAGGTCTGGGTTCCAGCAGTTTCACCTGCGCGGAAACCCAGCCCACCAATAGCCGTTGGCCCTCCCCGGCAATTTTTCTGGCCGCCGACACGGGGCAGCTCACCATAACGGTTTGCAGCCCCGTGGAGTCAGGACGGATGGTGCCTGCCTTCACCTGCTCGGCAGAGCACCCCCCGGTCCTAACCACCGCGGCGACCACCTTGTCCTCCGTCACGGAATCGTCCAGGCCCATGATGCGCACGCTAGCGCACTTGGTGGGCCTGGACACTCGGACCTCGTCCGCATTTAGGGACGCCCTAAGCTTTTCGGCCAGAGCGTCAGCGGCCGGGCCACTGGCCGCACCGGGGACCTCCACCATTCGGGCCCCAGTCGCCGTAACCTTCATTTTTAGGCCCTTTGCTGCGCCGAGCTCCTCGAGGCGCACCACCTCACCCACCTTCACCAGCCGCGGCGGTGCGCTTCTTGCGCCGCTGCCGCCTCTCACTCTTTTTGGCCACCCTTGCTGCCTTACCAGCCTTCTTCTTCTCCCCGGCCACTTGCCATTCGGCATCGGCCGGAAGAGATTTAGGAGGCGGTGGCAGCCGTCTCGCCGCCACGACCGGAGCCCTCGCCTCCTGGGCTGGAGCTCCCGCCACTGGGGCTGGAGCCTTCGCAACCTGCGCTTTCGCCGCGCCCTTTGGCTGCCCTGACGAGCCCCGTTTGGCCGTGGCACCTGCGACGGCTGCAAACGAGGCCGGTTTCCGCTGGCCAGGGGGCGGCTGGCTTGCCGCCAACGGGGGGCGCAGGACGATGGCCTCCAGGGCGGAGAACCGACTCTGCAGGGTAGCTATTTCCTGCCTCACCAGGGTCAGAATCCGTTCCTCTACAGGCACGGGCCGTCCCTGTCCCTGCTGCTTCCCCCCTTGCAGCTCCGCCCGGGGGCCGGCTCCTTGTGGCCCAGCCAGGTCCGCCCGGAGCTTCTCGTTCTCCTTTCGGAGAAGCTCCATGGCGGCTGTCAAGCGGGCGACCTCCGCCTGCATCTCAGACATACCGTCTGAAGGAGGCGTGACGTGAAGGGCCTCCGCTGCCGCCACAATAGAGGCCGTGGCCGCGGCTATGGCCTGATCCTTAGAGGACCTGAGCCTCTTAACCGATACCGCCTTGATCGCAGCGGCCACCACCTCCGCAAACCCGGCTGCACGTTCCGACCTGGAACCGCCAGCGGCTTCCGCCCCACCTCCAGAAACCTCAGAGAGGGGCCCCTCCTTGGCAAGCCTCTCGGGTCGCCGGGCCAACTGGGTCGGGCCAGCCAGCCCGGCCGGGCTGGTCAGCTCGACCGGGCCAGCCCGGCCCGGCTTGCCCGCTTCCTTGGTAGTGGGACCTCTGTCCACCCCTTTACTACCTCGGACTCCACCCCGCCGGCTGGAGTGGATCTTCCTCCTCCGCCCAACTCCATCGTCGGAGGTAGACCCCGAGTTGGGCCGCTTGGAGGTTCGCCTGAACTCTAGGTTCCTCTCCAACACCCCTTTTCTTTGCGAGCTCCCCGAGGTCTCTCCGCCTGATGCAAAGTCGGACTCCGACCCCGCATCGCTCTCCTCCCCTTGACTTCCACTTTTTTTTTTTGTTCGATTTTTTCCATAACTGTTCCCACGAGTATGGGGGATCTAAAAAGTACACCTAGGTTCACCCCCTGTCCCTAGGCAAGTGTACATTTATAACCCAACCAGGGGGTCCACTGGTACCCTGGCTGGGGGTGCGCTAACGACTGATGCGCCACCTACAACTAGGAAGTTGCAGATGACACTACTCCTCAGCCATTCATATCCTCGCCGCGCACCAAAACTTGATATTAGAGGAATTTTTATAGAGGTTATCTTCCTCGCGATCCGGGCGATCAAGCCAAGATCCTCGTCCCGTTCCAAGCCACAAAACATGACTGTGGTCTCTTTACGGATTACGATTTCGACGGTTGCAGGCAGAAGAATCATTCTCCCGCTGCTTGCTCGCTGGCAGGGTAAGTGCACAGCAAGCACCGCCACTCTTCGCCCACTCGACCTGCCCTCTGTAAGCTGAGAGGGGAGTGGGCGACCGACGATGGAGCATGAAGCTCCCCGCCACGCAGAAATTCGCCACGGTCAATACCCTCTCCGAGACATGGAGAGACTATTGGCAGTGCCCAGGATGCACCGGCCCGACGACTGCTCTTTCCCCCGAACGTATTCGCAGGGAACCAGCAGCAATCAGACACACGAGGAGGTTTTCTGCATGCACCCCCTGTAGCAGTCCTCAGCTTAGCATCATAGTTTCCTCACGATGTTTTCATTCACTGTTTTGATAGCAGTGGTGATGAAATAATTTACACAAAGTAAAGCGCATGTCAGGGCTACTTATAATACAACCGTTACCACTGGGCCTCCACTGCTCTCCCAGCTTAGCATAGGCCTCTCCAATCACACGTCACTGAGCTCGATCCTCGATGTTTTTATATTTACTATATATACTTTTATCCATCTATTACCTTCGGAGTTCCGTCACAGTGTTGATTTTTTATTTCATTTTATGTTTAAAATACTTAGGTTCTCCAACACAATATATACACAATACATGACCCATGAAATGGGCAACATAAATGTGTTTGGCTCTCAACTCACACGTCTGCCCCAGCGAGCGATGGCTGCTATGACGATCCCGTTGCTACTTCAGTTTGGCTATCCTATTGGCTAGGTTAATAGACTTTAGTTTTTGTAGGTTAATTTCCTGCCCAGTGAAAACCCGGCTTTATTGTTCGTCAGAAACATGAGCCTGCAGTGATTTGTACCGTGTTGTAAAAACCGAAACTTTACGAGGAAATCCGGTATTTTTTATTATCTCCCTTTGCTTCAAGTTATGGGTTATTGATGGTTTCGATTTTCATAAAATATCTTGTGTTACCTACTTTTGCGTCGATATAAAATTGGGTCTTTGTAATTTTATGAAACAAGGTTGTTGTGTAGGTATCTGTTTTATGGATTTTGGACTTGGATTCTTGTCAAATATTTTTAGTATGTACCTAACTATATTGCTCTCAGTTGTTTTAAGGATGCTACCTTTTAAATAAATAATAAAACAAGAAGCTTAAAGCCTCTGTTTAGGGCATCCGCGCCATTTTACTATCCGGATATTTCAGATACTTTTACTCTCCGGATATTAAGGATATTTTGGGTACCACTGTAAAAAGGTAAATCAACTTAATATAAGTTTTCAATCGTCCAAAACTCTCCATTAATCGTGTTCTAACATGTCATACTTGTTACTAACGAATCATAAAATTTAAAAACGTCTGGAAGCCGACCCCGACAGTTGGGAAAAGCCAAAGCAGACGATGGAATGTTTAAAGTATACCTTTAAACATTCCATCGTCTGCTTTGGCTTTTCTTCTTTAATATAAAAAATCTTTAAAAATAAGTTCCAACTGATCTAATGACAACCAGGAAATATAATAACACGACACGAACACGTTGCCTGAAATAAAGGATATTATTATTATTGCCTTTATTCCATTGAATGCATATTATTTACAATTTTAAATATTTTTATAAAAATATAAAAAAAAAAACATTTAAAAATATAAAAAAATAGCAGCCCATCGGTATCGGGAACAGGGTCCAAGCTACCGGTGGTCAGGGCTCCTGAGAGAAAAACCTCCTGACGATGCACGCCGTGTCCAGAAGTACCGCTCTCTGGATTAAGCTCTTGATCCAGCTGCCTAGCGAGAGCCTCTTCAGCTGTTGGTCGAGGCTCTTGGCTATTATGCCATTGGCCGTCACGACTATCAGCACAATGATTGCTGTATCCACATCCCACATGTCAACAACCTCGTGAGCTAGGTCAAGATACTTAATCTGCTTAGCTTATCTTCTTCAGCTTTTACGAGGTTCTCGTCATGCGGGACCGCTTTATCAATAATCATTGTGCGACGCGCTAATCGATCTGTCACCACTATGTCTGGCTTATTAGTAACAATAGTAATGATAGATCTATCCTAATACAACGTAATATTGCCATTTTAGAGAACTGGGTCGGGCGCATACCTATAGTACGGTACTTCCGATTCCACAAGACTGTATTTCAAAGCAAGTTGCTGGTGGATAATCCTGGCTACAAGGTTGTGCCTATGCAAGTAGTCTACATCAGCCAGACGAGAACAGCCAGAAATAATGTGTCGGATTGATTCCCCCGGACGGTGGCATCCCCGACAGATGTCAACCATATACTGGCGCGTGCTAGCTAACGTATGGCAAGTGTGTAATTTAATCCAATGTTTTGTATTTCGTAATGTTAATTACTTTGCATACGATTTGTATAGAATCAAGTTTATATAACTAAACAGACAGACGTGCTGCTGGGGAGTTTGTTCCACCACTTCTTCTCAGCTAAAGCACTAGGAAGTGGTGACGGGCGGGCATTTTTGGGGGACTGTCTTATGTAACTTTGACGTTCGAAAAGTGCTGATTTTCAGCCTAGTTTGAATAAATAACTTTTGATTGATTGATTGATTGATTGATTGATTGATTGCCGTCTTTCACAATATATTTCCGGTAGTTGTCATAACTTCGTCCATAATCGCAAAAATAAAGCGATTCGGTGGTCTCTTCGGTTTCCCCAAAGAGATCACCGAATCGCAACCAGGATACGGACGCTAAGAGGTCTACATCGGGTCCTTGTAAGACCCGGTAAAAGCGCCCGTGTAGCTCTTTGCTCTGCCATACCTCCCTGCGGTCATTAGTATCTAATACTATAGGTTTGCGCTAGTTCTCGTCAGCCAAGGAGAGCGGGGTGAGGCCCTTATCCACTGATACCAAATCTCGGTGCATCACCACGTCGGTTTCATATATATATACCCTGAGACTGCATATCTCACGGTTGTGCAGGGTCTTAGCTTTTAAAAAGCCTCGACCTCCACACTTCCGCGGGATATACAGTCTCATCACCGATGACCGTGGATGATGCATCCGATTTGCAGTCAGTAGTGTGCGGACCCTCCTATCCAGGGCGTCAAGTTCCGTCTGAGTCCATTTGAGTATGCCGAAAGAGTACATCAAAACCGGCATGACCCAACCATTGAAGACGCGCACCTTGTTTCCGCCTGATAAAAGAGTATTTAATACTTTATTCAGGCGGCCAAAGAAGCGCTCCTTCAGCGACTGTTTCATGTCAGCGGCGTTGATGCCTAACGCTTCAGACATACCCAAATACTTGTAAGTTTCGATTGAAGAGAGGGATCTCAGGTATATGGAATCCGAAAGTTGGGTTCCCAGGGATTCCACAATCCCCCCTCGCTTTACATGCATGACCGCACATTCGTCCAAACCAAATTCCATCCTGATGGCGCTACTGAAAGTTTCGGTCACTTTTAGTAGCTCCATCAGTTGAAAATTATTGGGGGCTAAAAGTTTCAAGTCATCCATGTAAAGGAGGTGAGACATAACCTGACCACCTCTCCTCAATCGATAGCCTAGACCTGAACCCTCCAGCAGTGTGCTTACAGGATTCAAGACTAGGCAAAGTGGACTCAAACTATCGCCCTGAAATATACTTCGCTTGATTCGTATCGGTTCGCTATTCCTCTGGATATGTCGACATCCTGGATAGCAAAGGACCGTTCTCCACTGCCCCATGCATGACACCAGGAAGGTGCGCAGCACCCTCATGAGCCATGTATATGGCACCGAGTCATAGGCCTTCTTATAATGTATCCAACATGTCGACAGATCCGAAGTGTTACGGGGTAGATTAAATAATAAACTAATATTTAGTAAAACGGCTTGTAGTACTGCCTACCACGGCACTTCTTAAACAATTACAGGTACAACACAACAATAAGGACGATGGACAATTTGCACAAGTAAAACAGAAAGTATAAAAATGCTTGGAGCTGACTGGGAGAGACTAGGATTCTAAAAGGTTCTGGAAGCTATGTGTTGCTATACTGAGCACGCATTCGCCTTGAGGCAAGGTGGAACACTGGTGTCGTTGACCCCTGGGATCTCCCCAGTCAGTTCATAATATTGCACATCATCGTCCGGCCCCGATCGGTTCCGAAGATTTCCGACCGTGCCCGAATGTGTGCTTCGTTCCCCAATCTGCATTCGGTTTACATTCTTTAATTAAGATGTGGAGTGTAAATAACTGAATGTAATAATAATTGTAATATATATTGTAATATGTCCATAGATATTTTGTGTGTTATAAATATAGTGAATAAGTAATTGTTGTGAATAATATACATATATGTGCTAATCATGGTATAGACAATAATTCCGCGTTTGTTGTCTATGACGAACAAAACGTAAATATGACAGGTGACATGTCGAACTAGGAATTATGTTAGGTTATGCAACGTGTTGTGTGTAGTGTTTACAATTACTTTTTAAGAGATATTGGTGCCGATTCCCTTGTTCACAAATTAAACTAAATTTAAGTTCAGTGCAGTTTCTATTTCATTAAGAAAAGGACAGAAGATAAATTTTAGTTAAGTCCTGTCAAATCCGGCTAAGCTAGGCCACTTATGCTGTTAGAAAGATAAGAAAGTTAACAGATATAGAAACCGCGCGTTTGGTCTATTTTAGCTACTTCCACAGCATTATGTCGTATGTAATTTTACTGTGTAATCCATCTTTATTTCACAAAAGAGAGCTGTCAGAGCCATGTATAATCTACGTCACCGCGAATCTCTTAGGGAACAATTTAAAAATATTAATATTATGACGGTACCTTGCCAATTAATTTATGAAAATATTATGTATGTAAGAAAAAATCTAAGTACATCTTTTTAATAAAATAAGTGATAGGCATAATTTTAATACAAAAAAAAAAAAATAGATCAACCATTTTTCAGATTAGAATGAAAATACTTTTGGGTAGGCCGCATAAAGTACTCAAACTGCCAGATTATCGTTAAAACTAACAGATAAAGAAAAACAAAATACCTAAATAGTCCTTACATTCACAATAATTAAAATAATTATATATTAAACTCCACAAAGTAAATATAAAATGATCATTAAATGTCAAAGTGTATATAAAAAAGAAAAGAGAGCAGCTCAATCCCAAGCCTTTTTGTCCTCAATATAATCTTTAACGGAATACAAGGCTTTCTGGCACTACTTATTTTTAATGAATTATTTGAATTTATTAAGGCTTAGCTCTTGAACGCGGCTTGAAAGTTTATTACAAAAGTGTATACATGAACAAGCTACTTATTTTCTTGTGCCTTGTTGCGCCGCGTTCAAGAGATGTCAGTGTCAATATTCTATAACAATGCTGACAGTGCCAGCTCTTGAACGCAGTAGATGTGCTGATCGCAAGTGTTATGTGATATTTAGATAGTTTCAATTTATTGGGAATTGTTTTCAAAATTAAAATCAAATCAAAAGTAATTTATTTAAACTAGACTGAGAATCAGCATTTTTTGAATGTCAAACTCAAAGCATTTATTTCAAATAAACCAATTACAGGTTTATTTGAAGTTAAGAAAAACAAAAAAAAAAAAATTAATTGTCAATGGGTTGGTCATTTAGAAAGATGAAGCTAGTTTAGCCATTCCAAAGCGTAGTAGGTACCTATAGAGAAGAACGGGCAAGAAACTCCACGGACACTCTTTTAAATCAAAATATTATGGTTACAAAATATTGTTTACATAATTCATTTTGAAATTATACATGTGAGAACGATGTAAAACGTAAAAGCCTTGCCCTCAACCATCCCGCCTCCTCCTTCGCGAGCATTACTGTATTCCACGCGCGCCTCAAAGAGATGTCGTCAGCACAAATGTAGGGGTCCACTAGGGCCGATGTCTCCTTTTTTTTTTGTGGTGGGTGGATGCGGATGGGTGTGTCAGACTCTTACTGACTAAAACCCACCCGTATTCCTTCCTGTTGCCTGTGTTGCGGGGGCCTCGGTGACCCATAAGTACCTTCCCGCGACCCCGGCAGGCATCGGCCCTAGTGGACCCCTACTTTTATGCTGACGACATCTCTTTGAGGCGCGCGTGGAATACGACGCGCCGTCGACCCGGGCCTGGTCCTTACCGGACGGTGAGCTACCCATTGCTCACCGTCCGCAAGCGCGCGCCTACGGTGGCTGGAAATCCGCCCGAGATTCCCGATGCCCAGGGCGTCTCCTGCGGCGGCTAGGGGCGAGAGGGCGCGAAACGTGCCATTCCCTCAACCGTCCCGCCTCCTCCTTCGCGAGCATTACTGCTTCGCAGAAGTAGGTGTCGGCTGCCCATGCCCTCTCGCTCCGTACCATGGCCTGAACCAGGGCCGGACGCGAGAGGTCTCTGCCGCCGATCGCCTCCACGAGGACACGGCGGTGCTCTGCCCAAGCCGGGCAGACCTCCACCGTATGCTCCATCGTGTCCTCCTGGCGATCCACACAGTGGTGACACCCGGACGTTTCCTCCCGCCTTATCTGACACAGGAACCTCCCGAAGCTGCCGTGTCCGGTAAGAACTTGCGTCAGGCGGAAGGTGAGGACGCCGTGGCGCCTCTCCAGCCACTCCTCAAAGAGGGGACTTATCGCCGCAATCGTGGCGTGCCCAGCACTGGGTTGTGACAACCGTAATTTCCATGACGCCATGAGATCCCGCCGGAGCTCCGTCCGCTGTGCCGCGATTTCTCGCGGCAGCGGACTAACGCCCCGGCGTTTCGCCTCCTCGCGCCACTCCCATACGTGCGCGAGGACTTTTGCCTCCAGATCCCATGGCGGCAATCCGGCAAGGAGGCTCGCTGCCTCACAGGAGACCGTGCGGTATCCCCGGATCATCCGGATGGCCATGACCCTTTGGGCCGCGCTCAACCGGCGGGCTGGCCGCAGCGCCAGAGAGCGTGCCCATACAGGAGCCCCGTAGAGGGCCATGGACCGCACGACCCCCGCGTAGAGCCTCCGGCAGGAGGCGTTTGGACCCCCTAGATTGGGCAGGAGCCGCTTCAATGCAGCGCCCGCCCGCTCCAGTTTGGGAGCCAAACGTCGGAAATGCTCCACGAAGTTCCACTGGCTGTCGAGGACGATTCCCAGGTACTTCATCGTCGACTCGACGCTGATAGAAACCCCTCCTACCGTTATTTGGGACCCCAACGGTGGCGCGTTCCGAGGACCATGAAAACACATGGCCTCGGACTTGTGCAGGGCCACCTCGAGTCCCAATTGCCGGATCCTTTCGACGATTGTCGCAACCCCGCGTGCCGCTAATTCGGCCGCCGCCTGGTGCGACCTCCCCTGCACCAGGACCAACGTGTCGTCAGCGTAGCACACCACGCTGACGCCGCTAGGGAGGTCGGCGCGCAGCACCTCCAGAGCAGGGTATTGAAGGCATTGGCGATGTCTAGGGACACCGCCAAGACGACCCCACCCTGGGCAACAGCATTCCCCGTCGTCAGGGCTCGCACACGCATGATGACGTCCACCGTAGAGCGCCCTCTGCGGAAACCAAACTGGCTCTCCGCCAAATCCGGCCCCACCTGCACCAGCTGGCCGACGAGGCGGTCTGCAATGACTCTTTCAAAGAGCTTGCCCACCTCGTCGAGCAGCACGATGGGCCGATAAGCGGACGGAGAGTCCGCAGGGCGCCCTGCCTTCTTTATGAGGACCAGTTTTCCCGTCTTCCAGCGAAGCGGGAACTGGCCCCTCTCCATGCATGCGCTTAGGAGCCCCCTAAGTCGAGGCCCGAGAGCCTCCAAGGCCAGGACCTCGGCCTTCCCAGGTAAGCCGTCGGGTCCTGGGGCGGTATTTTTGGCATTAAGCCTGCGTACCGCCGCTCTCATTTCTACCTCGGTCACCTCCAGAGCATCGTCGTCGCCGTCGTCGTTGTCTGCTGGGGTCGCGGGAAGGTACTTGTGGGTCACCGAGGCCCCCGCAACAGAGGCAACGGAAGGAATACGGGTGGGTTTTAGTCAGTAAGAGTCTGACACACCCTCCCGCTCCGCCCAGAGCGGGAGAAGTTATTTGATGATTTCCCACCCAAAAAAAAAAATAATCCATCAACGAACTTTTTCTCATTTAAGCCTTCAGCACTGTTATATTTATACGAAGCCTTTCAGAATATTAGTTTTACAAACAATTCTATACGAGTACTATCACTTTAAAATTAATTAAATATTAACGTAAATAAAAAAAAGTCATTTTCGTTTTCAAATAAAACATTTATTTACATAACCAAATTACAAGATGATTATTAACATTAACAATTTTTTTGTTTTTTAAGAATTTATTTTGCAAATATGGGTACTTAAAAAAAAACAAGTATATCTAATTAATTAATAAAAATAACTAAATGTATACACAAACTAAAATAAGGCGTCGAAAAATTCATCCACATCGCTGTCGACTGGTAATGTACCCAAGAGACTGGCGGCATTGCCACGTTGTATGGCAATGCTTAGCCTCTGGCCAAGGTAAAACCCAGCCCTTGGGTCACGGGAAGTGTCAACCAGCCGTCTGGAGATTTCCTTAAAAACGCCATGAGCACTCGGACCCCACGGCCCGAGTGTTTCAACCCGAAACGGCTCGAAAATATAATTACCAACTAGGTTATTATACTAACGCTGCTTGAGGTTCTCTGCAGCCGCAGCAGCAGCGCTAGCAAAGCACGCCGTGCCAGGAAGATGGGATGGCGCAAGAGTATCGACACACGTTGCATCCCACACCAAAGGCCTACCCACCTTCTATGGAAATAATAACATGTCGTCTGGTCTCTTGCCATCGTCGCGTGCCAGGCCATTGGGTTCTAATACAGCTGGAACGCCGACGGTGACGAGCTCGTCGGATGATGTCATTAATGTTCGCGTGCTGCCCTAAGCGACCCGCACTTCGGCTGCAAGACAGGCCGTGGTGTCCGAGACTGTTGACAACTTCGCCACAGTGACAGCGATGAGGAGAACAACATGGAGCTCCTAGTCTTAAGGAATTAAACTAAATTAAATTAAAACTAAGTTAAGCCTAAAAAAGGCCCTCGGGGCATTGTACCGAGGATGCTTGTGGCATTTCCTCGCTGAATTGCAATGCTGATGCGTTGCGCGAGAAAGCCGCCAGCTTTTTGGTCACCAGTTTTACTCTCTGCCAAGGCCTCCATATTTAATAACTTTCAGATTTTTGGCTATTTCTGCCGCTGCACCCGCTTTAGAAGTAGTAGTCCGTTGGAGGTGCGACGGTGCTAGTGTGTCTACACAGGTAGCGTCCCATATAAGCATCTGTCCCGAACTCCACGGAACCAAAGACACCATCAGGTCTTTTGCCATCATCTCTGACAATTCCAGTCGGCTCAAGAAGAGCAGGCACATTGATGCTGGCAAGAGACCGGCGGATTATGTCATTAAGTGTCGCATGTCTTGAAAAGCGGCCTGCACTTTTTTCACAACAAATATAATAATAATTAATTTTAAAGTATTAATAAATAACAATAATTTTCAAATTACGTAAATACTCATATAAGGAGAATGCATACTTTCTAACATTTTTCACTTGCTATAACTCGCTTCCCAATTACTCATTCTGTAATTTTGATTTCTTCTTTCGCGCTTTATCATGGCTAATCCAGAGTGTCCTATTGGTGACACACCCTTCCGAGGTAGCCCTATAATTTCAAGACCACCTCTGATTCCGCCTAGGATTCCAAGAACTTCGGTTTCTTCGGACATTCCATCGCCAATTAAATCTGAGGAATATTCGCGTTATTTTCCCAAACACATCTCCCTCCTCCTCCTCATCCTTGCTAAGTGGAGAATCGATTTCTCTGGTACATCGTGCGTATGTGAGTTCTACATCTCTGTGGAGGAACATAAAGAGGCAGATGATATTTCGGATCATTACCTAATAAAAAGGGCTCTGCTCTGGGGCCGCTTTAAAATACTCTAGGTCTATTTGCAACCCAGACTTGTTCTACGCTGAACTTAAATAATCTTTTATTAGGACTCTTGGAGCAATTGATTATGAATATAAAACTGAACAAGAAGTCCGAAATTTAAAACAGAGATCTGATCAGTCCGTTAGAGATTTTGTCTTCCAGGTGTCATACCTGAATGTTTTTTTAGCTTATCCCATTTCTAAATCAAATTTACTTCACATAATAACTCACAACATGCACCCAAAATATTATCATTGTCTCTCTGTCCATGAGTTTAATGATTTAAATTCGCTCATTGATATGGATGGCATCTTGTTTTGAAAGTGTTTACCTAAACTTTCTAAAACGGTGTCTAGCGTATCAAACGATATTCAATTATGCCTCAAATGCAAAGGAAACGGACATTCATATCGTGACAGTCCGGATTTTCCAGGTATGCTATGTTTTAAGTGTCGGACTCCTGGAGTGATAACTGGTTATTGTGCGAAATGCAATCCAAGAAAATGTTTAAGCCATCGGCAGCACGTTTCCGTCCGTAGAGTGTCGCCTGTGTTAAGTTCTAATACGACCGATAACCGTCCTTTTATTGAAATATTATTATTAGGACGTATAGTTAAAGCTCTTCTCTTTTCTCTTATCAATGATAATTTAATCAATGAATTAGGTATATCTTTAAACTCGAACAATCCGCATCCTCATGCTATTTCTGCTAATAATTCGCTTATTGATATTTTAGGAACCGTTTATCTCCCGGTTTAGTTAGGTAAATGATACTACGAGTATTTTTGTCTACGAGTTTTTAGTTGCAAGTTGTATGTCATCTTCAGTTATTCTTGGTATTGAATTTTGGAATAAATTTGGTTTAACCTTAGTTTTTAGTAAGGCTTTTTACAAAAAAATCAAAGGTACCTTCTATCGGTCAATCACCTCCACAGGTTACTTCTGTTAGTGATGTCCGTTACGTACATCCCCGTAATGTCCTATTAACCAACCAAGAGCGAAGTTTACAACGTGTCAGTGACGAGTTCGAAGTCATTTCGACAAGGTTGGTCTCGGTAAAACTACTTGGCTTTCACATAAATTAAATACGACAGGCCCGCCAATAAGACAAAGATTTTATCCTCTCTCCCGTCAAATTAAAGATTGTAGAAGAAGAAATCGATACAATAATAGAGATTGGAGTGATCCGCCCATACCGCTCTCCATGGGCTCCTATGGTGATGGTTACCAAGAAAGATAGTTCTGTTAGTTTCTGTGTTGATAGCAGAAAGTTAAATAGCGTTACCGTCAGGGATTCTTATCCTTTTCCTTTCGTTCAGGACATCCTGGATAATCTTAGAGGAGCAAGATATATAAGGTCGCTTGATTTTAGAAGTGCATTTTGGCAGATACCATTCGTAGATAAAGAGAGTTGTGAGAAAACCGCCCATACCAACGTGGTTTATTCAAGTTCGTCAGAATGTCATTTGGTCTCACAAACGCAGCTTTTGAAATGCAACGTCTTACCGATATGATTGTTAATTTTGAATTAACTTTGGCCAGTGATGACTGTATTTTTGGGTATGTCGACGATTTAATTATAATTTCGAAAGACTTCCAGTCATCTCGCTCTCCTTAGATAGGTACTTAACCGTCTTAACGAAGCTGGTCTATCTATTAATCTAAAAAAATGTGAATTCTGTACAAATGAACTAAAATATCTGGGTTATATAGTAAACGAAAAAGGTTTACAAACTGATCCTAGTAAACTCGATGCAATTAGAGATTTTCCGACACCAACTACTGCTAAATCTTTGTGCGGCTTTATTGGTATGTGTTCTTACTATAGACGTTTTGTACTTGGATTTTCTTCCATTAAAGCTCCTCTTGGGGTGTAAGGGGGAGCACACAACAACCGGACTCCCCAAATGTCAACCTCACCTACGCGCGGTACACTCGGCCACTGACGGACGAGGCGCTGATGACCGACCGATGGCGGTATAACCATCTAAGAAGCCAATCTAAATTCTCCAGAACGATGACAGGCAGCAGCGTCATCGGTGCGAAAGGATTGGCACTGCGGTCACCAACCCGCTTGCCCAGCGTGGTGACTATGGGCATTAAAATCCTCCCAAACGAATAAGTGCCAAAACAACGGCCCCCAGTTCCCGGTGGTCCCGCTATTCCTGGTCAAGGTAGCGGTCACGGTAACGGCGGGACGGTGGGTGCAAAAAATCCCCGGACTACGGCGACTACATCTGGCGATGTACAATGGACGTTCGATGAGGCTGGACCATCACCTTGCCGAACTCGAGACAGAGTTAGGTCGCATTAACTGGCATACTGGGTTTATCTGAAGAGGGGCTTGTGGCTAAGTAATAACAGCTGCACGGGTCAATCGATCAGGTTAAGCTACGCTTGTCGCGGTTGGTCCGTGGATGGGTGACCATCTTTAACCTTTGTGGGCTTTCCAAGACCCCTCGTGCCTCGGAAAGCACGTTAAGCCGTTGGTCCCGGCTTTCATTTGTAGATCTTTGACAGTCGTTACGGGTCGTCAGAAGCCCGAAAGTTTGACAACCAGTCTTACCAAGGGGTATCGTATTACCCAGTAACTGAGTTGTGGAGGTCAGATAGGCAGTCACTCCATGTAAAATACTGGTATTCAGCTGCATCCGGTTAGACTGGAAGCCGACCCCAACGTAGTTGGGAAAAAGCTAAGCAGATGGCTGGGGTTATCTGAAGTCCAAAGACAGAGGGAGGACATGATAACCCTGGAGTCAGGTCAGCTATTCTACTTCCACGAAGGTGATCAGCTCTCCCAAGGCGGTGTCGGCTTCCTTGTCAACAATCAACTCACTAGCAGCGTTGTAGAAATCAGTAGTGTGTCGACACGGGTAGCGTACCTTGTACTGAAACTCACTGACAAGTACTACCTGAAAATACAGATATATGCACCGACTTCGACATGCCACGACAACAAGGCACCTGGTGATGACGGAATAACGACAGAGCTGCTTAAAGTGGGTGGGGCTCTAGTCCTGAAAGAGCTAGCGAGTCTCTTCAATTCCGTCATCCAAGAAGGCACAATGACAAAGGCATGGAGCACAGGTGCGGTGGTTCTGTTCTTCAAAAAAGGCGACACAACCTAGCTGAAAAACTATACAACCATCTCACTTCTAAACCACGTTTATAAGCTGTTTTCGAGGGTTGTCACGAATCACCTCACCAGGGACTTGACGAGTTCTAGCCACCAGAACAAGCCGGTTTTCGAAAAGGCTTCAGTACCGTGGACCACATCCATACTGTTTGGCAGATTGTACAGAAGACCGGAGAGTACAACCAGCCGCTGTGTATGGCATTTTTGGACTACGAGAAAGCCTTCGAGTCCGTCGAAATATGGGCAGTTCTGGCTTCTCTGCAACGATGTCGAATTGAATGGCGTTACAGCGAAGTGTTGAGGTGTTTGTATGACGCTGCAACGATAACTGACCAAATCCAGGATGACATAATCAGCCCTATCCAACTGCTCAGGGGGTGAGACAAGGGGATGTGATATCCCCGAAACTTTACACCAATGCTTTGGAGGACGTGTTTAAGACGCTGGACTGGACTGGACAGGGTATCAATGTAAACGGCGAGTACATCTCACACCTTCGTTTTGCCGATGTCATCGTCATAATGTCAGAAACGCTGGAACAGTTAGACCAGATGCTGCACAGCCTATATGGAGCCTCTCGGCGGGTTGGCGTCGGCATGAATTTGGACAAGATGAAAGTCATGTACAACTCGCTTGTCTTTCCGAGTCCAATCCACATCATAGGATCGCGTTTCGAAGTTGTGAAGGAGTACGTATACCTAGGACAAGTTATCCAGCTCGGTAGACACAACTTTGAGAAAGAAGCTGACATGAGGATCCGATTGGGTTGGGCAGCGTTTGGAAAACTTCGTTAAGTCTTCTCGTCGCCAATACCGCAGTGTTTGAAGACTAAGGTCTTCAACCAGTGCGTCCTGCCTGTTATGACATACCGAAACGTGGACACTGACAGTCGGGCTGATCAACAAATTCAAGGTCGCTGAGCGCGCCATGGAGCGTGCTATGCTCGGAGTTTCTTTGAAGGATAAGATCAGAAATGAAGTTATCCAAAAGATAACCGGATTTACCGACATAGCCTGCAGAGTCAGCAAGCTGAAGTGGCATTGGGCTGGCCATGTGTGTCAAAGGACCGATGGCCGGTGGAGCAGACAATTCCTGGAGTGGAGACCGCGTATCGGCAAGCGTAGTGTGGGACCCACAGCTAGATGGACCGACGAACTTAAAAAGGTGGCTGGGACAGACTGGACGCGGAAGGCGGAGGACAGGGTGTTGTGGCGCAGCCTGAGAGAGGCCTGTGTCCCGCAGTGGACTTTTATAGGCTGAGATAGCTCCTCTTACTGCCCTTATTGGTAAAAAGAAAGGCCGGGATCCTATAGCTCGGGATGACGCAGCTGAGCAAGCCTTTATTGAGTAAAAAGAGGCATTAATTAACACACCTGTTATGGCTTGTGCTGATTTTTCCAAGCCATTCTTTTTACAGTGTGATACGTCAGCCGTCGGCCTTGGTTCAGTTCTTACACAAAAGATTGACAATGTCGATTATCCCATTGCTTATTTCTGCATTTCCAAAGCAGAACGCAACTACAGTACTACGAAACTTGAGCTTTTATTTGTCCTTGATTCTATAAAACATTGCCGTTGTTATTTAGATGGAATTAAGTTTTCAGTTATAACGGATCTTTCGGTTGCTTTGAAATGGCTCCTTACGCTAAACAACTCATCTGGACGTTTAGCTCATTGGGCTACTACTTTAGGATACCTCTCAATATACCTTTGAAATCATTCACAGCAAGGGGACGCAACACAGGAATACGACTATACGAATGACAGATGGTATAATAAAGTTTATCTAGGTACTCCAAATTCTCCCAATATGTTTTCTGCATACACCATTCAGAACGGTGTTCTTGCGCATGTCAACCACTAGTCCTGTATCCCCAGATTCATGGCATGTCGTTTTACCCGCTGAAAAGATTCCACACACGATTTGGGAAATTCACAATAATTTTCCTTCAATACAGGGTGTATTGAAGGAAATTTATTGTGAATTTCAAAATTATTGTGTCACTAAAACTTATCTCAAAATAAAACAGATATTTTATTTGCCGAATATGTTTCGTGATGTAACCGAAACTTTGAGACAATGCGAAGCTTATAAAATCGCTAACACTCAACCGCGAGGCCAAATGTGTTATCCAAAAAACTTTGTACAAAAAAAAAATCAACCGACTTCCAAAAAAACACTACAAAGTGAAAAATAACGTTAATTTCGGAAATCGGTGTCTTTGGATTTGTATTTCAGTTTTTTGCCACCGACTTAAAAAGTTATTTTTCACCTTTTAGTGTTTTTTTGGAAGTCGGTTGGTTTTTTTTGTAAAAAGCTTATATTTTTCAATTTTTTGTGGGTCACTTTGTAATTTATCTAAGTTACAATAGCCTAATGTCAACTGCTGATCACCTTTTACAAAATATTGCTTTTCTTGATGCAGGGACGTTAATTGTTGAGGAGTTCACCTGGAAAGTTCCAGGAGAACTGTCACTCACCATATGCATTGTGAAGAGCATAAATGGCTTAGCAACCATATTAAAGTACCTAATCGAATCGCAACTCGTTAATTAATTACTTCTATTAAGTAGTTCCGGTGGCCATCTGTGGTCTTCATCATCAATTCCACTACACCAAATGGTGCTTTCCGAGAGCAAATGCACAAGTTACTATAAAAAATACCTAAATCGCTATAGGTGTGCCTTTAAAATTTGAGGATTTCCCTCGACTTCCATGGATTCCCCTCATCAGATTATGACCTGGTGACAATGGGACCCCCTTGGGACTGTAGTCATATCATATCAAACAAAAAAATATTTTTTAAAATCAGTCCACAATTGACGGAGAAATCGGCAAACATACGTAAAAAAAAAAATAGAGACATGTCGAATTGATAACCTCCTCCTTTTGGAAGTCGGTTAAAAAGAAATTTCATTGCCGCTACAAGTAATTTCAATCGTTATAATCGGTTCGTTACCAATCGCTTACTATGGCTTTAGATATATTCTATTCATGGTAGACGTTTTTTCGAAATACGTCTGGCTGGTTCCCCTTAAGAAGGTAGATGTCAGTTCGGTTATTAAAGCGTTGGAATCTGAAATATTTTTCCATGTTGGTGTGCCACGAGCTATTCTCTGTGTCGACGCTACTGTTTTTCGCAGTGATCAGTTTTTAAACTTCCTTAAATCCTTTCACATCGATTCACCGACATATATCCCGTATTATACCCCTCAAGCTAATTAGCGATGATTTAAGTGATAATGTGGACATAGAAAGGGAACGCAGGTCGCTGGCTGTCCGTTGTAATATTTTGGCCCGCAGGTTTGCACGGTGTGCGAATGCGGTTAAGATCACGCTTTTTAGAGCATATTGCCAATCTTTTTACACCTGCAGCCTGTGGGTCAGTTATTGGCAGCGGGCATACAGCGATCTGCGTGTCCAATACAACAATTCACTCAGGGTACTGTTGGGGCTGCTATGGCGTTGTAGTGCGTCGGGGATGTTTGCTGAGGCGCGGGTTGATGGTTTTGCCGCTGTTATAAGGAAAAGATGTGCCTCCCTACTCACTCGCGTTCGTGGTAGTGCCATCTCTATACTGGGGGTATTAGCATATCAGGGGGAGTCCCCCATGCTGCGAAGATGGGTGCGACTTCATGTCGCAATTTAGTTTAATTTAATTTCTTGTTGTGTTTGCATACCAACATTAGTTTTAAAGTATATTGTCACTAACAAGAATATGGACCTGGTCTGAAATAAATGTTTAATAATAATACAGTTGAACGCTATAGTCAGTGTTGTTACTTGTTTAAGTATTTTAGTCGGTGAGAACCAAAGTAATTGGTCTAAAATATTACCTAAAGTTAAGCTTTATCTTAACTCGTGTATCAATTTAGCTACTGGTTATACACCGAACTTTCTAATTTTCGGTCGGGAAATCATCATTGATTCCAGGCGAATCAATAGTCAGACTGAAGGCGCAGATTTAGCTACGAGTCGGTCTTAACACGCCGAGAATCTCTTCTCCGTCACCGATGTTTACGCAAAGGTAGCAGATAATCTTTCTTTAGCTTTTTTCCGTAACTCTCAAGCATATAATAAAATCGGTCTGCTATTATTCTTAACGTTGGAGACACTGTATGGAGACGAAACTTCTCTGGGTCTTCAGGAATTGATTACATTTCTGATAAGCTGGCTTTATCAAATGTCGCGTTACTAGAGTTATTTTAAGAACCACCTTTGTACTCCAATATTGTGATTCTGTCTATTCCGGACAATATCATATAAAATATATCCTCAAATGATTCCTTTTAATTTCTGAATTAATTGTCTCAATAATAACAATCAAATTATAATAGTAGTACATTTAATTCTTCCCTTGAATAATAATGTTTGATAAAACTTCAAACTGTTAAGTTTTGTTGAACATTTTCTCCAAACAATAGTGATTTCCTTATAATTGCTAACCCATTTTTCCAATTTTCATGATTCAAAATGGAATACTATTTTCATATCCAATTCCTTCCCTTGCGATTAAAATTTCCAAATTATTCACTTAAACAAAAAAGTTCATTTTGAAATATATTTTACGATAATGCATTACTTTACTTATTATTTAGTCACATCTATCGGATATTATGTGAACTATTTACAATCGCCGACAACTATTTATGTATGTCATTTATTAACAGCTTTTTGGTAATGCACACAGATGGCGTTACTTGTAGTGTTTTGTTTAGTGATGGGAGAATGTTGATAGTATTCTATCAATGTTATGGAATTATATAATAAATTATATTCAAAGAAGAACAAGGTGTGTCTTAATAAACGATTCCAGCTAAATTCAATAACCTTTTGCTGTACTTACCTAGGTCAAAAACCAAAAAAATATTGTAGAATTTATAATTCTACAATACGTAGCATACATACATAACATACATATATTATTATACATAACATACTCTGATTATAACCTGTGCTGAACGCATAATTTCACCTCTATTTCGTTTCGCTACTAATCACATGCTAACTAGCGTTTATAAAAAAAGAAATATTGATGATTGATTAAGAGCTAATCAATTGCTAAGCTAAACAGTGAATAATCAGTGATTAGCGAGTTTTTTATAAATAAGACTGATTATATATGAGGATTCTGTCCAAAATTAGTGGCCATTATTGTTATTATTAACCTGCTTTCTCGCACGGAGGGGTCTTGGTATGTAACGATACCCATCCGCGGACCAACCGCAGAAGCGTAGCTTAACCTGATCGATCGACCCGTGCGGCTGTTATTACTTGGCCGGTCACGCATACCATGCTATAACCACCCGCATAATATTTACTATCACATAATCAGCCTATAGTGTTCCCACTGCTGGGACACAGGTAAATGATAAATGATTTATTTTCTGTAAGTAGGTTTGTATAAACACTTTTACACGTCAATCATATTTTAAAATAAAGTTAGATGAGGTCGGCGTTTCCTATCTGAATACTCTGAGAAGAAAGGCCGAAACAAACTCAGAGGTCACAGTCTCCTTTAAAGTCCAGACAATCTTGGTCAGATCATGTGAAGGCCACGTAGATTGGTGTCTGAAATGGTCCTTTTGAGGAAAGAACCACACAGATTGAGTGGACCTGTCCAGTCAGTGCACGCATTTGTCAGTAATCGTGCAGCTCAACTCAGAACTTAAGGAGCTCAACGATGCGACGAACAATACCAAAGAAATAACATTCGGGTAGGCCGCATAAATTACTCAAACTGCCAGACAATGATTGAGAAAAAAAAAACAATGACCTACATAGTCTTCATATTCACAATAATTGAAAACAATATAATACTTTACAAGTAAATATTAAATTCCACACGATATATTAAACTTCACAAAGTAAATATTTCATTGTGTTTTGAATAATTATTAAATGTCAAAAGTGTATATAAATAAAATAAAAGTTTCAGTATGCAATAATTGGAGCAGCTCAATTCCAAGCCTTTTTGTCCTCAATATTATCTTTAACGGTATAAAAGGCTTTCTTTCACAACATACTTTTAATAAATGATTTGAATTTATTAAGGCTTAGATCTTGAACGTGGCTTGGAATTTTATTATAAAAACGTATACATTGACATCTGAATGAGCCACCTATTTTCTTGAGCCTTGTTGTATGTACAACAAATTTGTGTTTGTTCCTAGTATTTATATTATGGACATCACTGTATTATTTAAACAATTTTATATTTTTATGGGCATATAAAAGATTTTCAAAAGTATACTGAGAGGGCACAGTCATTACATTAATCTCCTTAAATTTCTATCTGAGAGAGTGTCTCAGACTTAATTTATAAATTGATCGAAAAGCTCTTTTCTGCAAAACAAAGATAGTTTGACTGTCACAACAGAATACCGTACGACATTACACTATGAAAATAGCTAAAGTACATTAAACGGGCTGTCTCTATATCAGTTAAATTACGAATTTTTCTAACAGTGTATGCTGCGGAGCTTAGCTTTTTCGACAATTTATCTATAACCAGCTGCTGACGTTTAAGTTTAAACAAAAGTGATGTGTCATCCGCAAACAGCACTATATCATAATTATCCTTTATGAGGTAAGGCAAATCATTAATATAAATAAGAAACAAGAAAGGACCAAGAATTGAGCCCTGTGGGACTCCCATTGTTACTATAGATCCGGGAGATGTTTTCCCATTAACGTCAATGCTCTGTATCCTATTATTCAAGTATGAAGTAAGAAGATCCATAGCGGTGTTCCGGATCCCGTAGTGGCGGAGTTTCCTGATTAACGTTTCATGGAGAACGCAATCGAATGCCTTCTACAAATCACAAAAGATGCCCAAGGCATAGCGTTTATTTTCCCATGCATTATAAATATGTCCTAAAAGTTCCACACCGGCATCATTAGTCGAACGACCCCTTGTAAAAGCGAACTGTTTATTGTGCAATAATTTATGTTTATTAAAAAATCTTTGAAATTGGTCTAAAATTATTTTTTCAAAAATTTTACTAAAGGTAGGTAGTACTGAAATAGGTCTATAATTGGTGGGGTCTGATGTACTACCTGATTTAAAGTAGGCCGTAATCCACCACGCGGGCACAGTGCGGGTTGGTAGATGTCACATGTCTTTGAATGTTTGGTTCTAGGACATCACGATCACGACCATGCCGGTTTCCTCAAGATGTTTTCCTTCACCGTTTTGAGAGCAGTGGTGATGAAATATTTTACACAAAGTAAAGCGCTTGTCTAGGTTCAAACCTACGACCTACAACTCCTAAGCCGCATCGTCTATGTATATTTACTATTATGGAGACAATATTGTTTATAGATACTTTTCTTTTCTCTCATTTCATTTGAGATTAAAAACTCCCTTATTCATACTTACTTTACTTAACTTTATTCATTCCTTTATTTTAATAAACGTATTTTAAACACTAAAGTCTACCTACCTAATAGAAATCAGCATCCATTTATAAAAAGCACCCAACTTTTTAGTCAACCTCACTAATTAAGACACCTAGCCCTAATGTCTCATTAAAAATTAAAAATATCAAAGAAAAACGGCCGTTTCTATGAAAAATGTTTGTACCAGTAACAGGCTTGTTTACAAAGTTAATAGGGTACGGGAATTATGGAAGGAAAAACGGTTCAATCGGTAATTTGTTCGGTTAGTTTCGTGATTTACGAAGGTAAGTTTCCGGTGAGTTATTTATTGTGGGTCTTTTATTAGACAGGGTTGACGAAGTACTGAAGTGATACCAGTTTTATTTTGGTAAATACCAGTATGATCTATTAATTCCTAGATTTGTGGGTGATACTTTTGTATAGAATCAAGTTCTTCTAACTGAACAGACAGCTGTGCTGCTGGGGAGTTTGCGCCACTTCTTCCCAGCTATAGCACTAGGCAGTCAAAATCAAAAATAAAAAAAAACAAAATTCATTTATTCAAAATAGGCTGAGAATCAGCACTTTTCGAACGTCAAAATTACATAAGACAGACCCCAAAACGCCCACCCTTCACCACTTCCTATTGTTTTAGCTGGGAAGAAGTGGCCAACAAACTCCCCAGCAGCAAAGCTGTCTGTTCAGTTAGAGAAAAAAAAAAAAGAAAAACACCGAAAACTATTCTCAAGCAGAGATAAAAACGTAAACAGAACTTAATACCCAAATAAAAGCCTCCAGGCATAAAGGGCGTGCCTGCTTACATATAGCTATAGCTGTAACAGTCACAAATGATGAACTAGGACCATCAAAGTAAAATAAATAAACAGTTAATTACTAATAACAAAACAAAACAATGGTCAGCAAGTAGTGAAGGGCGTGCGTTTTAGAGGACTGTCTTATATAATTTTGACGTTCAAAAAGTGTTAGTTTTCAGTGTGCTTATTTTCAGCCTAATTTGAACTTTTGATTTGATCTTGAATACTCAAATACAGATTTTGTATGATAACATAGAGAGGGCACTTAAACTCGTATGCAAAGCTATTTATATTTTTACTAGCTGCGCCTCGCGGTTTCACTCGCATAAGTCTCGATCCCGTGGGAATATCGAGATAAAAGTATCCTATATCCTAATCCAGGTCCTGATCTTCTTATGTGACAAATTTCATCCAAATCCGTTAAGCTTTTTAGCGTGAAAGCGTAACAAACCAACTCACTTTCGCATTTATAACATTAGTAAGGATTAAAATTCAGCCCTAATGAACGAGCATGAGACTTTAAACTTCTATCTAATTTCATACCAGGTACCAGGTTTGCATTTAGCTACTATCTCATTGTGTTAACTGATGACTTTAAATCAACCCAATTTTATTACAAAACTGCAAACATATTACTTTTCTCAAACACTGTCAGGAAAAATACAGTATTAGTTTCTTGAAACAGATTGGTCTCAACGTGCTTTTAGGAAATTTGGCAACAAAGGAAACGTTATGTGATTTCAAGATTTTGTGTATGTTTCAGAGGTTGATATCTATGTGGCTGTGCATATTTCGATTAGTTATTAAAAAAAGTGAATGTCTTAGTTAAGACGCTGACAACACCTAAGCCGCGGTCACTGTCAGATTGCATAGAAAAGAAAGAGAAGCGCGATGAGACAACGCTTGTAATTTATTGCAAAATATGAAGCAATTATCTATTTACTCAAAATTGAGTTGAGTTATCGAAAATAAAAAACAACCAAGTTCTGCATTCAAATAAGACGTTCTTGTTAATAATTAAATACGTAACGTATTTAATTATAACGTAACGTATTTAACGTATTGATACTTAATACAGATATTATGGATTAGAACTCAAGGTAAGAGGTTAGTTTAACGTTAGTTTGTATAGAGATTTTTTTCCAAAACTTGTTTTGGTAACAACAAAGTTTTGGGAAATATGTTCAAAATTAACATATATTTTTTCCGCTACCACAAACTATACAGATTTGGCAATTTTTTTTTTAAGAGAAGCCTATTTTGGTCAATTGGGTCTTGTCAGCGCCTTAATAGTTGTACATTATTATATTATGTATAGGCTCACCCCCTATTACATGGGACTTAAGTATAACTGGTGCAATGTGGGTGTGGTGTCTGTACACCTCTGCCCCTCGGGGAAAACCGGTGTGTCCATATGTTAGGTATAGGTATTTTTCCACACGTACCTACATTTCACGTACGTACCTCTTACGTGATGTATGTCTACATAGACAGAAAAAAAAAGAAAGAAAGAAAGAAAGAGTAGGTTCGGCTTCCACTCTTACTGGATGCAGCTGAATATAGTACGCGTCAAACTTAATGGCGGCTCTGAAGTGCGCTACTCGCTGCGTAGTACCCCACCCCTCATCCCCGCTGACATAAGAATTCCTTACTGCGAAGCGACCCGCCTCATGTTCCGAGCGTTATTCTCGACCTATTCATATTTATTTTAAAATCTCATACTAAAGACTGTTACACAGAATTTATAGACTTTGGTTGACAACGAAGCCTTCTAGTTAATTGATTAAGCTTATATAAATGTTTGACAAAAGCGAGGCGTTAATTAACATCCATTTAAATTATATTAAACAGGCCAAGCTTAAAATAACGATGTTTGATGTATCGATACAAAGGAAAGTTATTTATAACATTTATTAACAGTATCTACCAGTTATAGTAAAAATAAACACTTACATCAGTTAACGCAAAACATTGAAGAATTTTAAAGGTTTAGGAGTTTGTTTTGGGTAAGTAATAGGGTTTTTGTACGTAAATACTAATTGTAGCGGTGCTACATACTCGTTCAGTTTGACACATTCTTTTCGGCAGAATTTGTTGAACAATAAAGCCGACCCGAAGTAATTACTACTTATTTACTTATTAATTAATTAATTAAATTAATTTTATGGTGTACATAATAAAGAGTATTGTATTCTAAATAGAATAGAATATTCTTTATTATGTAATGAAAATTTCAACAATAGGCCGAACTTGTGTAGTAATTGCTTCGGGTCGGCTTTTGTAATCTGTAATTTTTATGGTGTACTGAATAAAGAAACTTCCATTCTATTTATTCGGCTTATCGGCGAACTCTGTTCGGCCTCCACCCTCGTCTAATCATGATTGGGTCGGCTCAGCACAATTCGAACTTAGTCAACCGGCTTTTTTCGGAATATACAGAGTGGCGATTAGGTCATCACATTATATAGTGCAGCGGTTATTACAAGTTGATAGCAGTGTGTTAAAATAATAAAATAAACAATTTTACTAAAAAAAGAAAACTGTTCAAACAAAATAAATACCGTAAAAATTGGCATGAAATAGACCTCCCTTGATAACACTAGACACTAGACATGCGCGGGGCTATGGTATCAACACTTCAACACAAACTTTATGGTATTGTTACCAATATAATCACCAATTAAGTTTAATTTTGTTAAATACCAGAACGATAAAGAAGATCCTACAGCTAGAATGTTAATTTTTAATAATTATTTTAATTGTGTTTAAAATACGTAATGTAGTATACGTGGTTTCAATTAATGTGATAACCCAATCGCCACACTGTATATGTATTTCCCCGCCCGGCTGTGCCGAATCATGCCAACCCGAATAAATGTGTATAACGCCTGATGGGTACTGAAATATCTTTTAGGTCACTGCGCTTTAGAAGCTTATTATGCCTTTTTAGTATTTTACATTCCCTATTTTTGGATCTTAAACACACAGTGTATTTGTTTTCTTAAGAAACCCATTCGGCTATGGATCGGCAAATGCTAGCGCATTCAGTTCACCTTTACAGCGTTTCGGAGCAGATATTGATGTTTCTATTTGGAAAAGTGTTGGCTGTGCACTGTCTATAACTAACACGTTTACCAGCAATATGTTTCCCGAAATACAAAAACATGTGAAACAATAATGCGAAATTAGTCACTCACTCTGTCTAACCTTATTTTTTTTTTGGATGGGAAATCATCAAATAACTTCTCCCGCTCTGGGCGGAGCGGGAGGGTGTGTCAGACTCTTACTGACTAACACCCACCCGTATTCCTTCCTGTTGCCTGTATTGCCAGGGGCCTCGGTTACCCTTTAGTACCTTCCCGCGATACTCTGTCTACCCTGACTAAAAATAAATTACCTTCATAATATTTGTACCAACATTGTTATTTCATAAACTGGCTGAACAACTTATTACTCTGTCTACCCCACTAATTGGGCACTCCACTCAATTACACTTGATCGCTAGTCAAGGCTTATTACGAAACTAGTCTGTTGTTACGGTTAGCTGTCCGCTGAACTGAACAGAAGTTCTTATTCAAACTTTGTTATAATGACTTAGAATTTTGAATTAGAATTAGAATTTTTAAGTAACAAAGCATATTTGAGTGTGCACCAACAGTAGATATTGAATTTGCATGAAGATGCATCATTTAAGGCCTTATTTAGAATGGAAAATGCAAACATTCTATAACTTTTTCTGCTTCTTTTTGTTATATCTTCTAAACAATGACTTATTTCTACTTATTAGCGGTGGAAAATGTCCAGCAGTGGACGTATTCCGGCTGAAAGGATGATGATGATGAGTTACAAATGATTCATCTTAAAAAAAAAATGCCGTAACATAGCCGAACTCAGCGATTCACAGTCAGGTATCCGTTTTTATTGTAGCTATCAGTCTTAAAAGCATATTTAGGGGGAAACTTATCGATACGTTGATTGCCACTTATTCATTACATTTACTTCATGATTGTACCTTCGTAACCTAAAAGTTTATTACTTTGAACATTCCGATCCATGCCTGGCTTATAGCCTAAAAAGTTTTGCTTCCGATTGATCTGAGCTGCTGCCATTTTTATGTTTATGAAGTGACAAGGTCAACCGATATAAACCTATTTGATATATAAACTGGATATTGCACAACCTAGACCTTTAATTAAGGCTCCCTTGCCAAGAACTAAATTCTAACGCTTTTCATGCAGCCATGAATTTAAATAATGATTAAAATAATTACGTGATTAAATATTCAGGTGAACATATTTCACGACTAATAGCACTTTACTGGTCCCTAAATGTTCCTCTTATCAGGGATATTTTACTGAAGAAATATTACAGCTCAAAATAATATTTCGAGCGGTTCGTTTTACATCGCGTAGCACTGTCTACGAGGTGCTACGAGATTTCGTAGCTGCTACGAGAGTTGATCGTAGACTCGCGTCGCATAGAAAACATCTTTTCCTAGGCTGTGAAAGGGTTCAGCCTCTCGTCATTGTACTCATCATTATAAACAACTTTTACTATATTGGACATAACATGAAATAACATGGACTAAACATGAAATCGCGAAAAAAAAAAAAGTTGTTCCCTACATTTTGACGAGTTAAGCGAACATAAATGTAGGGAACAGCAGATTTTTTTTTTTTGCGACTTTACGAGGCACGGATGAGTTTCGGTACGTAAAGATGCTTACCCATCCACGGAACAACCGCGGCAAGAATAGCTTAACCTAATTGATCGGCCCGTGTGGCTGTGATGCGACTAACGAGCTCTTTAGCTATGGAAACAATATAAAGTGAAATAAAAAGCCAAAAATCTAAATAAATAAATTTAATTCCAAAATAAAACAATTAATTTCTTTAGTGACAGATGAGAAAAAAATATGAGATGTGCAGGCAAGATTTAGAGAGGGAATGGGCTGTATGGATCAGGGGGCCGATTCTACTAATTTGCAAAGTTATACGCTCTGTATAGTCTCATCAATGGTTCGGTTTCGTTCGGCTCTCGTTCGTTCCCCATAAATCTATTCTACAATTTTTATGACAATAACTGAACTTTTTATGACAATAACTGAAACGGACTTGGAGACCTTGCGCTCAGTTTAGTAAAATCTTATTTATATGATAGACAGCAGCAAGTTCAAATAAATGGTGTCAATTCACTCGGCTTAAAAGTAGAAATGGGTGTACCACAAGGCTCGATATTGGGTCCTTTCCTCTTTTTAGTATATATTAATGATCTACCCCACTTGTTAAAAACCCAACCACAAATGGTGTTATTTGCTGACGATACTTCCTTAATTTTTAAAATTAATAGACGTGCCTCAAATTTTGACGACGTAAATAACGCCCTATTGCAGGTCCAAAATTGGTTCACTGCTAATAATTTAGTATTAAATGGGAAAAAAACTAAGTGCATAAGATTTTCTTTACCAAATGTCAAAAGTAGTATTTGTGAGATAGTATTGAATCAAGAGAAATTAGAATTCGTCGATAAAACTGTTTTCCTGGGGATTATGCTCGACTCAAGGCTTCAATGGGGGCCTCATTTAACTTCCCTTGCAGGACGGCTAAGTTCAGCAGCATATGCTGTGAGAAAAATCCGTCAATTTACTGATGTAGATACCGCACGGCTAGTATATTTTAGTTACTTTCATAGTATTATGTCGTACGGTATTTTACTATGGGGACGGGCTGCAGACATCGAGTCTATTTTTATTCTGCAAAAAAGAGCCATCAGAGCCATATATGGCCTCCGCAGGTGCGACTCTCTAAGGGAACTGTTTAAAGAAATTAACATCATGACGGTACCTTGTCAATATATCTATGAAAACATCATGTACGTAAGGAAAAATCTACATCTTTTTAGTAAAAGAGGTGAAAGACACAATTATTTCACTAGAAATAGGGACCAATTAGTTCAACCAGGTTTCAGGCTGGCTAAAGTAGACTCATCTTTCATGGGGTACTGTTTAAAATGTTACAATAAAATACCTCCCCACATACTTCAACTGAAAGAGATGAAATTTAAATCTTGTATAAAACGCACGCTATTTAGCCAAGCATATTATAAATTGGGGGATTACATTGCTGATAAAAATGCTTGGCTCAACGCTGGTCCTGCTCCACAAGGGCGCAAAAACTAATTGATCAGGTATTGAAAATAGTGTTGGAGCTGCTGAAGATTTTAAAAACTCTTTGCATTGTATAAATTCAATCTCTTAGTATTGTATAGCTGCACAGCACATTGTTATGTGAGTACTATGTACTATAAAGCTGCCATTTACTGGATACGTCTTTCATTGACTTGAATGTGCCCTGGTGGCTGGGAGTATGTCGTGCTCACTCTAATGTCTCGCTGATGGTGGCGCGTGTGTTGGATCATTTAGCTCCCTTCAAAATGGTTGAGCTGAATGGTGCTGATCCACGCGTCATGTTCGTGAACGGGCGCCGTCAGTAGAGACTGGTCATCTCTTAGCTGCCACGGCTTATTTTAACTTTAATTTTTGAATTGCTTTTGTTTTTGTTGTAATCTTTTTATTACGGACGCTTTTACGTTTTGCATCGTTCTCACATGTATAATTTCAAAATGAATGATGTAAACAATATTTTGTAACCATAATACGTTGATTTAAAAGAGTGTCCTTGGAGTTTCTTGCCCGTTCTTCTCCATAGGTACCTACTACGCTTTGGAATGGGCAACTAGCTTCATCTTTCTGACTGACTGACCGAACCCTTGACAATTCAAAAGTGCCTGTAATTGGTTTATTTGAAATAAATGCTTTGAGTTTGAGTTTGAAAACTGTAACCAAGTCGAAACCCAACCCAATCACTACGGGAATTAATGGCAACGAATGAGTGTTACCTATAGTTCAATTAGTAAGTTTATAATATTACTATAACAAAAATGGTTAAATAACAAATAAAGTTTATACGAATAATAAACCCATTAAAACTTCTTTTCCCTTATATTTACCACGAAAAGTAAATGATTTTTTCCATATATTTTAATAATTGTAAATTAGCAGATTTTCTTAAAGGAAACAGTCTGGGCGGTTCGAATCGCGTAAAACGAAACGGATTTTAAATGTCGGATAGAGTTACTTTACTATAAAATAAACAGCGGGAATGGAATACTATACTAACTACTATACTACTGGCATGGTGGCCATGCCAATAGTCGCTGAGCACTGTTGCATCTCATTGAAACAAAGAAATAATTTTAGGATCAGTAGGTATCATGGTATGATGTGTGATGTGATAAGTATTCAATGATTTTCGTATAATATTAGTTCTAATATCAAATATAATAATATTCCGGTGCTTACCTAGGTAGGTACCTACGTACGCCTACAATAGATAAGTAAAATATGAAAACGCTTGAATTGATTAGAGTTGAGGTTCAATTGCCATTTCAGAACAATGTTGTTAGTAGAATCGCCCCCCAGAGTAAGTTAGTATATTTGGGGAGTCAGTTTACAAGGGATGGAAAGATTGATGAAGATGTGGAAAGGAGAGTAAATGCGGGAAATAAAGTAAATGGTACTATACATGCGATTTTAACCAACTAGTCGATGCCTAAAAAGGCTCGACTAGCTGTTCATAATGGTGTGCTGGTGTCTAAGCTTATGCATGGAAGTGAATAAATTTTGGGTGTGGCAAAAGAAGCATAAAAGTAGAATAAGGGCCGATTTTTCAATCGTCAGATAACTTTTATGTGAATAATATGTTTGACGTTTTGACAGCTTTTGTATAGAAAATATGTCAAAGCGCCATATTTATGCCTCAGATAGAAGTTAACTAATGATTGAAAAATCGGCCCTAAATCCTGTGAAAATGCCTCCTTGCGAAGCATGTGTGACGTGACTATAAATGATAGGCTGAAAAATTATGTGATAAGGCAACGGTGCGGTTTAAAAGAAGCGTGCAGCTGGCCTTCTATAGTTTTTGCCTTCCCATTGGGAAGAAGGCGTGAATTTGTTTGTACTAATTATTTTTTTTACATTTCGTAGAAATGTAGTCATTGTTCGAAATGTTCCTCTTGTCTTGTCTTGATCATCCTGTTTCTCTGTCTCTTCTTTGTCTGTATTTTGCCTTCAACCAAAATCATTGATTCCATTTCAGTTGATGGTCCTGGAAATATAAAAAAAAACCTGTGAATCTACATTGTATAAAAGTCACTAAAATCATATATCTGCACCTTAAGGCGAAAAGTGATTGGGTACTTTGGGTAGTTACTACCCTACAATCTTGAATTGCGACAAATCCATACTAAATAAATGCGAAAGTAACTCTGTCCGTCTATCTGTCTGTTACCTTACCTTACCTGTTACCTTTTTCACGCCTTAATGGCTGGACGGATTTCGATGTGGCACACAGGTAGACTACGACCAGGGTTAGGACATAGGTTACTTTTTATCCCGATAATCCGTCCCCGCTACGTAAGGTGTATACGGAGAGATTTACCATGTTAGCTTTGCGGTTAATTAATTTATATTAAACGGGGACACAATGCGATGGCCGTAGTATCAGAGTATTGGGAAATTCTGGCCTTAAAGCATGCAGCATGTCGCTAAAGGGCTAGTAAGTGAAATGGGGGTGGCAGGTGACTTGGGAGGGGAGAATTAATGGCGATATTATACGTGGGAGTTGGTGCGTGTTTATTTGCCCCGATAAATGTAATTTGCAAATGGCCCGTGAATATACGTAAACGTGGTGCGACTGGGAGTCTGAAATCGTTGTTTTTCATCGAAATATTTTATGTTTGTGATGCGCATTCATATTTTTATTCGGTTCCATGTTAGTAAACACACCCTGTGTTTATATGATTATTAGTTATAGTTTGCATTGAATCTTGTGTTACGTACCAACGTTGCAACGCCGGATCGACTGCTATTTGGAATGCGGATTCTGATGATGCAAGTTGTAATGTTTGTCACAAAATATCTACACCGAAAAAGTTTTCTATAGATTTGCGGATTGTGAAGTCCTAACCTTCTAGTTTATTGGTTCAGAGTTTTATAGGCTGGAGTTTAGAATTGCATTCGATAAACGTTGAAATTATGCTCGACGCAATTTTGGTAAATGATAATGATAAATAATAAATTATTTTATTTCTGTAAGTTTGATGCACTTATCACGTCAAACACTGTAAAACTGACTCACTTATCGGGGAAGTACCTAGGTGTGTCGTCTAAAATGTATTGACAAAATAATACTTATCTACGCTAACATGTAATCTTGCCCCAACTTCTTAAACTGCAGTAATTCGTTGACGTCGACGCTTATGTTTACGGAGGTGTGGTTCCGTAGAAAGTTGTCGATATCTAATCAATCACGCTGGAAAATCTGATAAAGTTACAGAAGCACATCAAGTTAACACAAACTGTCAAATGGCTCTAAATGATTTTAAACCTTAAAATGTTGAGAGTTATGTTCAAAATTGAATGAGAAAATTTGAAGGAAATTTCTTGTTGCAGTAAATAAATATTTTACTTTACCACCATCTCAGAAAGAACTTGTACGTATTAACAACTTTATTATTGTTCGACGGTTAAAGACCTCGGAACAATTTAACTTATGTTTCTGCAAATAAACTTTAAATATTTGGCTACGGTGACAGTGGAGCGTAGATGTAATTATGTATAAGTTAATATTGTATTTAAGTGTAAATTGTTGTTGTTTAAAAAAAAAATAATATAGTAAAATAATATATATAACAATAGCTTTAGTGTTTAAATACATATTAAGCCTATAATGTTCCCACTGCTGCCACACAGGCCTCCTCTCTGTAAGAGGGTGTTTTTTTTTTTGGGTGGGAATTTATCAAATAACTTCTTCCGCTCTGGGCGGAGCGGGAGGGTGTGTCAGACTCTTACTGACTAAAACCCACCCGTATTCCTTCCGTTGCCTGTGTTGCCAGGGGCCTCGGTAACCCTTTTGAACTTCCACGCGACCCCGGCCTGTGAGAGGGAGTGGGCCATAATCCACCACGCGGGCTCAGTGCGGGTTGGTAGATGTCACATGTCTACGATTTTTTGGTTCTAGGACATGTCGGTTTCCTCACGATGTTTTCCTTCACCGTTTTGAGAGCAGTGGTGATGAAATAATTTACACAAAGTAAAGCGGCTGTCTGGGTTCGAACCTACGACGTACAGCTCGTAAGTCGCGTGTTTAAATACCTATTGTCAAATAAACAATGCAATTATTTATTTATAATTGCGTTGATTGTAAAAGTGTAAAAGTTAATACATCCCAGTAACATTGACATGTTACTGGGATGTATTAACAACGGCAATCCATAATGTCCAATTCGTTATATTCCAATAGTTTGTATGTGACAAAGAACGAAGACAAAGTGTCGAAAGTTTTGAATAACTTATAAAATGTACATAGTGTAGTGAAATAAAAAAAAAGAATTCACCACGTATTTTAATTTATATTAAGTAATAAAGAATCGACTATTTGCATGTCGGGTAGACAGTCCGGTACCCGTAAAAAAAGAGCTGGAAGCGGCCCTTTTCAACTGGTTCTACACCCACGACAAATAAACTAGGGTGTTACACCTGGGAAAAGGATAAAATTTTGTTGGGTGAGCCTAAAAGTAGAAATACATACCGAAGTCTTTTATATGGTTCTGCAGATGGGCACACTCAAATACTTCGAAATATTTTATTCCGAATTTCGATGTTCCGGTTTTCAAAAGTCCGAATCTAAGAATTATAATGTCTATTATTAAAAATCACGAAATTTATTTTGCCGAAATTCGTAAATGCGATTTGTTTGTTTTCCGTTTTTCATACGTTCGGAGAATCAAGTACTCGATGGGATCTCGGTCCGAAAAACGACATTCCGATTTTCAATACTTCGAATAAACTGTTAAAATTATGATTCTGATTCAATTAGTTATTCAGTTATGCATATAAATTCAAAATCTATAAGTGCCGCGGCAGTGGCCATCGAGCACCAGACCCTCTCTATTGTTGGTGAATAATTTGGGTTAGGTTAGGTTAGAACTGTGACCAGCGAAAGAAAATATTTTTATTCAAATTAAACAATCATAGTTTCAAATAAGAACCAATACATTGCAAAAATGTAGGTACTTAATCATATAGTTTTTCTTAATTTTTTTTTTAATCTTTTTTCTTTCGCTATGTACTATCTTCGTTTCGGTTTTAATGGCTCAACGTTCAAAATTTTTTCGATGGCGCTTAAGTCTATTTTACTTTCTTTAATTGATTCGCTGACAAGATGATACAACCCTGAATTTTGTTTTCCCGTTAATTACATTTATATGACGATGCCAAGATTCGGCGTGGGTTCGTGGTAATGTTTTTTCATGTAGTTCTTGAAAATTCCAAAACTTTAGACCAAATAAAGGGGGTGTTTGAGTTTTACCTTCAACGTAATTTATTCAAAACCATAGTAATTTTTTTTTTTAATATCGCCAGTAAATTCTTCCTCTTCATAATTCAAATAACTTAGTACAAAAATTAATATCTTTAAGAAATCTGGGTTGTTTATGTACAAATTGTGTAGTCCCTCACTTTGTATACGTCTATGTATATAATTTGGCCAAAGTGAAAGTTACAACCTTGTATCAATACAATTTCAAAATTGTGTCGAATGATACTCAAAATTACTGCTTTTTCAAAATCTGTGATACAATAGGTTGGTTATAAGTGAATCTTATTTTCAGAAGAATATTCTAGCAACAGTTTAAACAATTTATCGTATGATTTCTTGTCTTTATGTGTACATAGAGCAAAACCATAGGAAAAGTTTTCTATTCATTTATAGATAAACAACAACGGATCATAAATGAGCTAGAATCTATTTAAAAAACTATAACATAAATAATCATATTACCAATCTAACAAGAAAACTCTCTTGTATCGACTTATTTACGAGTAATATACCAAATGTTAAGCCCCAAACACACTAACTAGCTCTATCTGATCACGAAACAGGACAATCTATATGTTTTGAGGTAACGGTAGACACCATGAATTTTAAAAGACCATTTTATTTTGAACAAAGGCGAGATTTTAACCAAGACAATATAGATAAGTTTGTTAACTGTCTATCTTCATTGGCTTTCTCAGATATTTACGAGACTGAAGATACTGACATTGCATTTAATTATTTCCATGACATTCTACTATTATTTCATAATTTATGTTTCCCCAAAATCAAGTTTAAAATAACTATTAAGCCCTTAAAGCATAATTGGATGACAAAAGGCATAAAAAATGTTGTATGAACAAACGGCGTCTTTATTTAAAATATCGTCTCTCGACAGCAAATAAAAACCGTCATAAAAACAGTTACTGTAAATATACTGCTATTCTAAAAAGATTGCAGAGAAGAGTCGCAAAAAGGCGAAAACACGCGTTATTTGTCTCAATCCAGTAACAAACGTAAGGCAGCCTGGAAAGTAATAAAAAGTAATACCAGCGAAAAACAAAATTCTCATGACATAAATAAAATTCAATTATACAATCAAATTTACACACAACCTGAAAATATAGCCGACATTTTTAACAATTTTTTTATTAATGTAACGAATGACAATATTGACCCATCTATTGACTACACACCACCGATTTCATATTATCCAAATACTATGTATTTGACCCCAACTAATGACACCAATGTATATAAAATAATAAACTCTTTAAAATCAACCAACTCTACAGGCTACGATGACATTAACACAAAAATTATTAAATTTTACTCTACTTTTTTATCAATTCATATTGGCCATATTATTAATTTGTCATTTATGCAAGGTTTATTCCGTTGAAATTCTCAAAAGTTAAACCAATCCACAAGAAAGGTGATAGAAGTGATATGAATAATTACCGCCCCATAACACTCATACCAATATTATCAAAGATCTTTGTAAAGGTCATGTATGAAAAACTCTCTGGTTTTTTATCCAAATACAAAATTCTAAATGAAGAACAATTTGGTTTCAGAAAAAATAAATCGACCACAGCAGCTTGTTTTGCTCTTTTAAAATTAATAACGAAAAGCCTTAATGATAAACTACCAATTGTCTCAATTCTTTGATATGTCCAAGGCGTTTGATTTCATGAACCATACACTGTTAATTTATAAATTAGACCGATATGGCATAAGGGGAAACGTGTTGAAATGGCTCGAAAGCTACCTTACACGTCGACAGCAATGTATTGAGATTTCGGGACAAACAGGAAATCAAAAATTCGCATACAGGTCTCAGTATTGTGAAAATAACTGCGGTGTTCCCCAAGGTACCATACTGGGGCCACTTTTATTCTTGCTATATGTTAATGACTTGCCCAGTGTAACTTCCCACAATTGCGTACTATATGCTGACGATACGACCCTCAGTATTGTAAATGAAATTGACGACATTGTTGAGTACCAAAATGAAATTAACATGACATTAAATAAAATGATCACATGGCTTGAACACAATAATCTTCAAATTAATATTAATACAACTAAAATGATACAATTCCAGACATATAATAGTACGCGTAGTGGCTTACAATACAATATGGAAATGAGAAAATAGAAGAGGTCGATTACGCAAAATTCTTGGGGATAATAATTGATAAAAACTGTAACTGGAAATCGCACATTGATGATTTCTGTAAGAAGATAGATAGATTTGTATTCGTTTTATATAGACTAACACGTGTGGCTAGTGTTAATGCGGCACTATGTGCATACCATGGCTATGCCTCATCGATTTTGCGCTATGGCATTATAATATGGGGTAATTCGGTTGAAGTTAAAAGAGTGTTTCGAGCTCAGGTATCGTGTCAAACTACGATGATGCGCAAAAGTATTTATTACATGGCCCCAAATGTTTATAATAAATTGCCGAGGGCTTGGAAAGATTTGAAAACGGTGCATTTCAAAAGTACACTTCGAAAATTACTAATAGATAAAACATACTACAGTGTAACTGAGTTTTTAACGGACAAAACGTTTTCTGAATACCTGTAATGTTTTAATTAATTAATTAGTGATTAATTTGTGAGGAATGTTACATATTACCTGGAATTTTAATGTTTGTTTGTTTATTTATGTTCGACCACGATTTTTATTTCTATATAGTATTTTACATGGAGCGACTGCCTATCTGACCTCCACAACCCAGTTACTGGGCAAAACGATAACCCTTGGTAAGACTGGTTGTCAGACTTTCGGGCTTCTGACTTCTTCGGGCTTCTACTGTTAATGACAATTTAAATTATTAACCATTTTATTTAATGTAGGTATATTTGTTATAATTAAGTTAATGTATTAATGGCAATTTTAATAATTTTTGTTAATGCATGTAATAATTAATTTAATGTTTTAAATAGAATTTAAATTTTAATAAGTATAATGAAAATGTTTGCATGCCGAATGGTGAAATATGGCAGAACTGATTTATACCTACTACTATCTACTTATGTATTACCCATATTTGCAAATAAATGCTATTCTATTCTATTCAGAAGAAATGCGTCCGCTCAATTTGTTGAGCGCACCCACTGAACAGCTGTGTTCCACTACTTCAAAAACTTAAAATACTGCCACTTACAGCACTATACATTTTTTAAATTTGTATCTTTGTACACCAAAACAGACATGAATTTGTTTTGTATAATGATGTTGTATCCAGACCCAGGCGCCAAGTGCATATGCTTAATGTTCCTAGGCGTAGAATTATTTTTTTTTTCTAATAATTTATACTGCATGTCCATTACTGCTTATAACAAATTACCTGATGGCTTCAAAACTCTTAGCCTCAGAATATTTAAAAGTAAATTATTTAACTTGAAAATTTATGAATTTGAGTTTGAGTTTGAGTATAAATCATACATTATATCCTTGACCTTATTGAATTATGACCTATAATATATTAATCTATTTTACAACTATCGTTCAATTTTTCTAAATTATCTGTAATTAGAATAATCCAGCCACACGGATCGATCGATCAGGTTAAGCTACGCATGCCGCGGTCGGTCCGTGGATGGGTGACCATCTTTACATACCAAGACCCCTCCGTGCCTCGGAAAGCACGTTAAGCCGTTGGTCCCGACTGTCATTTGTAGTTCTTTGACAGTCGTTACGGGTCGTCAGAAGCCCGAAAGTCTGACAACCAGTCTTACCAAGGGTTATCGTGTTGCCCAGTAACTGGGTTGTGGAGGTCAGATAGGCAGTCGCTCCATGTAAAATACTGGTATTCAGCTGCATCCGGTTAGACTGGAAGCCAACCCCAACATAGTTGGGAAAAGGCTAGGCAGATAATGCTCTGTAATTAGAATAATAATTTAATTTTCATGTAATGATGACCCGTAATTAAACTATATTTGTACGCCGGAAACGCCAGAATATTCTGATCGTAATACACACATAACAGCTTTGTACAATATTCTGACAAATAAATGCATTCTATTCTATACAAAATTGTAAGAATATAGATGACACAATTTTAAACGTTCCATCTAAAATGCAGTACGTAGACTCACTGAGCAATGTTATTAATTTGCGAGTAGAACAATATTATCCTCTTTTTATCATCGTATTCGATGTCTTTTATAAAAAAAAATGTCATCATTAATTTAGATCAAAACTCAAACTCAAAGCATTTATTTCAAATAAACCAATTACAGGCACTTTTAAATTGTCCAGGGTTCGGTCAGTCAGTCAGAAAGATGAAGCTTGTTGCCCATTCCAAAGCGTAGTAGGTACCTATGGAGAAGAACGGGCAAGAAACTCCACGGACACTCTTTTAAATCAACAAGTCTTTTTTGTTGTGTTCCTGCACTCATCTTTAAGTTATTCTTAATTTCTGCTATAGACGTCCTCAGTGGCTCAGGTTCATGATTATGTATCGGTTTTGTTGATAATAATATACATTTTGGTCATTATTATCTTCATCTAATTTAGTTTTCAATATTGCATTACATCCATATAATTTATCTTTTTTGAATTCACACATCCAATAACAATTCTTACTGGACACTTTGTTTTTTTCATATGTAAATCCATCCAAATACAATTTTAATCATCCTCTATTATCTTTGTTTTCACTCATTGTAAAACAAACAACTTGGATATTGTAATTAATTAGGTATAACACTGCTTGTTTTAAGGCTCGTGCAGAGTGGCGCGACTTGTCGCGCGACGCGACACCAGTAGAACAATGAAAACTTCATTGAAATTGTTCTACCGGTGTCGCGTCGCGTGACAAGTTGCGCCAGTTTGTAGGAGCCTTTACTATGTATGGTACATGTGTACAATACATAGTAAAACAAGTATTATACCTAAAAAAAATACTTTATTTACCACAAGTATAATAACTGAAAACGCATCTGTCATTAGAATACATTTGAATTAGAATGTATTAGTTTTTTAATTCTACCTCCTTATACTAAACATAATACATATTATATTTCTCTCTGACGAGCAATTATGTGTTTATTTGTATTGCTATTCAGTTTTACAAGGCGTTTTTATTTCGGAATTATAATTAATCGGTACTTTAATAATCGGAATTCGCATTTTTGATGTTTCGAATTATCATTAAGTCGGACTTTTTGTTATTCGATCTATTGAAACTCTGTATTTTGAGAATAGTAATTTTAACGTTATGAATATTGAAATTTTGGAATTATAAAAATAGGAATGAATGATAAATCAGAGTTGTAATATTAGGAATTTTGAACTCTTCGGAATTATGAAAATAGTTATTTTGAAATTCGTATTTGTGACTGACGGAATAAAGTTTTTCGTATTTATGTAGTGTACCCTCTGCAGATAACACGACACCGTAACTTAAATAGAGACATAGTTTTTTGATACAATTTGGAATTTCTTGACCAAAATATATAATAATAATACGACTTGATTCCATACCAATTTATCAACTATATGATTTTTTTAATAGAAAATTGACAGTTTTGTTTGCAAACCTGTCAAATTAGAATATAAAAAAAAAATAAGACGGTTTTATAAGTATAACACCTAAGTACACTTCTTTGCTGCAGGCCAAATCTAAGTGGTTTCATTCCAGAGGTGAAGTGAAGCTTTAGTCCTTAGAGAGCTTAGTCCTGATAAAGGTTAAAACAACGCCATCTCTGCTCTAGTCCCTGGGCTGGGTCACGAAGATCTATCTCGGTGTAGACGGGTCACGAGAGTGGCCGAACTGAAGACGAAGCGGGGCACTATTCGTCATGCCTTCAACTGCATCTGACCCCTTCCAGTCGAAAATTGATGACTTCCCTTCAACCCGGGGAATATGTCGGTGCATCAATTATGCGCGTGATTCACTGTGGAAAGGCGCCGAGCCGAACCGACCCTGTACGCGACGACCGCTGCGCGTCCTCCACACGACTCAGCCCACAGATACGCGCCACTACGGGCATTTCTTTGTACTGTCTTCTGTATACGTTGTTCATATGGTGTATGGTGTTATACCTATTTGAAAACAGTCCACTAAATATTTTATTATAAAGTACGATTGGGCCCATTCAAATGGTAACATAACAAACGTAATAGGTAATATAGGTCGAAAAGATCAGTGAGTAGATAAGATAAAATCTAACACAGCACTTTCGCTGTTCAAATACAGTCACACTTCCGCTGTATAGTCAAAACAAACCAAAATGGACGAAATACCTACTACAGCACGATTCAAACTATGGCGGTTCGGAACATGAGGCGAGTCGCTGCACAGTAACGAATTCGTGTGTCAGCGGGGGTGAGGGGTGCGGTACTGCGCAGCGCGTAGCGCACTTCAGAGCCACCATTATGTTTGACGCGTACTATACGCTAAGCGCTTATACGTGTGCGACTGTATGCGTGCGTAGATAAAAAATGGATCAATCCGCTGCCTGCTCGTGGCTGACTGAGATGGATTTCGAATGAATGAATAACTAATATAACCGCAAGCTTCGGAAAGCCGCATTGTGTAATGTCAATAATTGACTACTGTTCTAGAAGCTTGTTGATAGCTGGAGCTGCCTAGACACATCGCTCACGAGTTTTGCGCCAGCTGTTTTGTCGCCGGCGCCGATTGCTAAGTCTGCGTTTTGCGCCGCAAGCGTGCCTTGTAGCCCCGCTCCCTTCCCCGAAGTTCCTCCCCGCAGCGCTGCCCAACCACCGCGACCATCTGACCCGTTGGTCACTGTGAGCACCCCCACTGCTCCCCTCGTAAAGTCAGTAGCTATAAAGGAAATGAACCGGGCTGACGGCTTCGTGGCGGTGCGAAGGAGGAAGCGCCCACAGAGTAGCTGTAAGGACTTTGGGAATGAAAAACTGCGTACTGAGAAGCTGAAAACCCCGGTGTATATTTCCCATTTCCACTACACCAACGGCGCGGAAGACATCGTGAAGTACGTGCGCTAAAGGCTGATGTACGCGCCAAGAGTGCAGCCCAAAGGGTCATGGCCATCCGGATGGTCCGGGGATATCGCACGGTCTCCTGTGAGGCAGTGAGCCTCCTTGCCAGATTGCCGCCATGGGATCTGGAGGCAAAAGTCCTCGCGCACGTATGGGAGTGGCGCGAGGAGGCGAAACGCCGGGGCGTAAGTCCGCTGCCGCGAGAAATCGCGGCACAGCGGACGGAGCTCCGGCGGAAATGGAAAGTACGGTTGTCGCAACCCAGTGCTGGGCACGCCACGATTGAGGCGATAAGTCCCCTCTTTGAGGAGTGGCTAGAGAGGCGCCACGGCGTCCTCAACTTCCGCCTGACGCAGGTCCTCACCGGACACGGCAGTTTCGGTAGGTTCCTGTGTCGGATAAGGCGGGAGGAAACGTCCGGGTGTCACCACTGTGTGGATCGCCCGGAGGACACGGTGGAGCATACGGTGGAGGTCTGCCCGTTTTGGGCAGAGCACCGCCATGTCCTCGTGGAGGCGATCGGCGGCAGAGACCTCTCGCGTCCGGCGCTGGTTCAGGCCATGGTACGGAGCGAGAGGGCATGGGCAGCCGTCACCTCCTTCTGCGAAGCAGTAATGCTCGCGAAGGAGGAGGCGGGACGGTTGAGGGAAAGGCAAGCTTCGCGCCCTCTCGCCCCTAGCCGCCGCCGCCGCTGATGATTTCCCACCCTCAAAAAAAAAAGAGTGCAGCTGCTGGAGTCGCATCGCAATGTCAACTTTGCGGCAGGCAAGGCTGCATCAGGTGATGGAAGAAAGCTTTTGGCCACAGGATGTGGTATTCCGCCGCTTTCGCGGACCAGTGCCACCGGAACGCACAAAGACTTATTGCAACTAAGTGATACTAACATAGTTTTAAGTTTTATTTACTAACACAATTGTTATTATATGTATACTTAGGTCATCCATGGGTCTTTGTAACCTGAAAATAAATGGTTTATTATTATTATTATTCTGTAAAAATCTCACCGTGAAAACTTAGGTAAGTGAGCTTGAAGTGAGCTGCCATTCCAAATGAAGCTAATAAGGATTGACACTATTGATTTTTTTTTACAAGATCTGCAGTTCACGTACTTATTGTTATTAAATCATTTAAAAAAATCAATTTAATTCTGTTATTTGTATTTTGTGTTTCACGAACTGTGTCCAAATAAACTTTATTCTTTCTTTTCTTTACCTGAGGTATTTACGGCACGATTGTCTGTCGTCTTATTTTTCAGTGTGATCTTTATTTGTCCTTTACTTTCTATCGTAACGACTCTGTAAGAACGGTACTTTACGAGTGTAACAGCATCAGGTACACTGTAAAACGTAAATGAACGAAACGATAACATTGCATGCCTCCCTAAGGGTGGCATGCAATGTTATCTTAGTAACGTACATTTGTGAGACCTTGAACAAGTGTTTTATACTTGCTATAGAAATGTGGGGTTAGTATTATATTTTTATGTAAACACGTTTAGTTGATGCTTATTTACAAGCTACTATTTTAAATTTCCAATTTTATTTTTCTGTGGAAATCCAAAAGCGAATTTAAAAGTATTATTAATTTTTAAATGTGTGTTCTCGATTGCTCACTAGGAACTGTTGCCATTCCGCGATCATAACGGCTTTGTACTGCAACAACTAGTGATGAGGTTCATAACAATCAAAATTCATGAAACCTACTTAATTATTAATTAGATAAATATTATGAGAGTAGTCGACACCGAGTAGAGGAGCTCGTGGCTAAGTAATAACAGCCGCACGGGTCGATCCACCAGGTTAAGCTACGCTTACCGGGGTTGGTCCGTGGATGGGTGACCATCTTTACATACCGAGACTCCTAAACCGTTGATCCTAGCTGTCATTCGTGGATCTTTGATAGTCGTTACGGGTCGTCAGAAGCCTCAAAGTCTAACAACCAGTCTTATCAAGGAGTATCGTTGTGAAGGATCTGGGTTGTAAAGGTCAGATAGGCAGTCGCTCCATGTCAAATACTGGTATTCAGCTGCATCCGGTTATACTTGAAGCCCGACATAGTTAGGAAAAGGCTAGGCAGATTGAGGCGGGATTCCCTGAATGCAATAACAAAGAGGATGTATGTATGCAGGAGAAATAAATAATTTCTCCTGCATACCATACTCTTTTATTTACTGTACACAGTCTTCGACGCACTTTAACAGCGCTTCGCTTTAAATTCAATGGTCGAATTCCTCATCATATTCCATCTCCTTTCAATGGTCAAATTCCTGGAGAGAAAGAAGAGGAAGCCTACTTATCGCAACCAATGTGGGACAGCGCCTGCAAGTACTAACATGCTGCTACGTCCTGCAGTACCGACGACGCACTGTACGTGTCCCGTTTGCACCACTCTACGAAGACTGAGGACATCGTAGATCACATAAAGGTGAAGACCAACTGGACCTTGAGGGTGGAAAAGTTTGAGGCGCGCCATAACACTAATTTCAAGTCGTTCGTGGTGCGTGTTCCGACTCATCATTTGGTGACCTTCCTCAAGGAAGAGTTTTGGCCGAAAGATGTGCTGTATCGGCGTTTCCGCGGTCGGCTACGCGACACTTCGCAGCGTAACACGACGCCGCGCCGTCACTTCGTGTGCTTTTAAGTTTGTTTTATGTAGAAAATATGTATTAGTTTATAGTTATTGTTTTTATACTTATATAATTATGTATAATTTAAAAATATATTTATTTACATAACCAAATTACAAGATGATTATTAACATTAACTAAATTGAATTAAAACTAAGTTAACTTTAAAAAAGGCCCTCGGGGCATTGTACCGAGGATGCTGGCGGCATTTCCTCGCTGAATTGCAATGCTGATGCGTTGCGCGAGAAAGCCGTATATGTATTGTGTTTTTATGGGCTTTAGTTGCCTGAAGTAAAGGATATTATTATTATTATATAAACATAATCAGCCTATATTATTCCCACTGCTGGGACACCGGCGTCCTCTCTCTGAGAGGGAATGGGCCGTAATTAGCCACGCGGGCCCAGTGCGGGTTGATATATGTCACATGTCTTCGAGTTTTTGGTTCTAGGACATGCCGGTTTGCTCACGTGTTCCATCACCTATGCTCAATTTAATAATAATCCTAGATGGTTTTTGGTAGTCTTCCTTTTAAAGGCTATTTGCGGTCAGTCACGACTCTTGTTGCAATTATTTAAAAAAGGTTTTAATGCAAAAAGGTTTAAACACAACGTGTGTACTGGTTCTTGCTCTTACGTTTAAGTGATGTATTGTGTTTAAAAAGTTTGAATGTGGCTAGAGTTTCGGCCAGCTGCAATGTAAGCTCATTTTGTGAAAAACCGGCCAAGTGCGTGTCGGACCACGCAGAATGAAGAATTCCGTAGTTGGGGTTACTTGGGATGAATTTATCCCAAAAACAAACTTAACATTGTGGTTGAAAAACATGTACTCCCGTACATCGATATACGTCATGGTCAATTCACCAAGTTAAAATTTAAGTTGGTCGACTATTACCTACTCATTACGTTGTAAAGCCATACTTATAGCTGAGATAGTTTTCCTTTTAATTTCATTATATGTACTACTGCCATGATGTTTTTCACATCTCCATAAACAACCATATAGCCGAGGGGGGGCTGGACGGACGACACACTTGAATCTAACAAAAATTAGCACTTAAAAGCTTGACTGTAACAAAATGTAGCACTTAAAAGCTTGACTGTAACAAAATGTAGCACTTAAAAGCTTGACTGTAACAAAATGTAGCACTTAAAAGCTTGACTGCAACCAAATGTAGCACTTAAAAGCTTGACTGTAACAAAATGTAGCACTTAAAAGCACTTATTACGCAAACGTATCCTTGAATCGAAAAATGGTGTTCACAGACCGGCAATACTACAGCCTACTCAACGATACCCCACACCATGGGGTAGTCGAGAAAAAACTATATCATCCCCACATTACATGCAAGGGAGGTACGCTAAAAAAAACCACTTTGTTGGCGTAATTAATATATATCTATGCCAAATATTACAGCTTTCTAGTACGAAGCGTCTCTGAGCTACGGTAGGGACAGACAGACAGACATTGTGAAACTATAAGGGTTCCTTGTTTACTACGGAACCCTAAAAATAGGATTTTAAGTCCCGGAAGTACGACCTTGTAAATACGTAAGTATTAATTAACCTAGGATCTTGGAGCCAGAATCTATACAGTTAGGTAAGTAGGGATTATAATTACATAAAGGATACTTTATAGTAGGTACTCTATTTAAGACTGTCTGTCTGTGTGTGCTTTGTACCTAAATTATTTATTAATTTCAATTAGATGTCAGTTGAGCGTTTTATTAAAAAGGGTTGCCTTTTATTTACTGAACATTTAGGTAACAATAAAATTAGCATTTACTAAGTACCGGCCCGATAATTATAATTAGCGAGTTTTAACCTTTTGAGCGCCAGGGTCACAAATACGTGACAAGCGAAAACTGTCCCTGAGCGCCAACGACACAAATATGTGACAAAAACAGCGGTACATTAAAACACGAAATAAACTATTTAAACATTACTTTAATGCCTATTTATTTATATACCTGTAAAATAGAAGGTCCAAAATTTATTTATTTCCATAAAACTAATTAAATTGCATTATAAATATTGAGAAATTTTACGTTAAAAAGAAAGAAATAAACTCTGAAAAAATAATGTCCTCACACGCCAGAGTCATAACTGCGTGACCGCTAGTGATGTAGCGCATGTTGGATAATATCATTATTTCAAATCAAAGATCGATTCGAAACTTTCCTCTGGAATATATTATTTTAGGTATAATTTGGTACTAGGATAAAGCAGCATTAATTTTATAAAACCAGTCTTAAAAATCATTCAATAAGCTACATAGTCAAAAATAAAATTTGGTTGGGTCGAATTTCGATATTCACTAATCCCAACTCAAGCGCATCCCTAACGCAACCCGAATTATCAGTACCCTGTACGCCATGGTCACGACTAGACGACAATATCGTGACGTCACAAGCGCGGCGACCAGAAATTAGTGAAGTGAATGAATAATATTTATGATTAATTTACTTGTGATATCGAGTTCAAGATTTATATTAAGTGACTATTATAATGAGTGGGAATTTAATGACTACGGAAGAACTTCTTCGCATATTAGAAGGAGTCTCAGATGACGAAGAATTTTCGGAAACAGAATCTTTGGACGAATTTGATTTAGAGGTAAGTTATTTTTATCTGCTTTTATTTTAAAAATTTTGAGCAAATATTAATCTTATTAAAAATCACGATGAAATCTGTAAGTGTGGCCTGGTATTGGTGTTTGTAGACCGAAAGAAACATATTTTTTACAGAAATAAGTTACTTTTGAGAATATTATTGTTGTAAAAAAATAGATACAGCCGTTATACAGAGTTTTTAAGTTGATATATCGATCGTTGTTTGTTTACATACGATTTAATTAAGATATGAATCAGCATACAGTTACCTACTAAATGCTTGTTGTATTATTTAACCTATTGATCGCTAACATAAATAAGTAAAAATCAAGAATGATTTTGATATTTTTACTTGTGTATATGTTTAAGCGATATAATATGTTTAAATATTACATATATTTATGAAATATTAATTGCGCCTTATACCTAAGCCTGCACTCATAGGTTTCTAATATATGTATACTATTATTTCAATTAATTATTATGTATATATGTGTGCAGAGAACTCGACTTTTCAGTTTTGTTTCGGTAATTCGGTATATAGTTCCTATAGTGTTCGTCAAGCTATATGATCCCTCCGAAAATGTTTTTAAGATATAATTTATGTAGAGCACAGGGTTAAGAAAGAATTAAGCCACGTCTGAAAAGTATTTGAAATAAATAAATGAACGAATTTACAGATTTTATGATTTATTTGTGAATAAAGCATGAAGGTGTAGGTAAAGATGGAGTACACAGTACACACTTGAAATACCTACTTGAATTTTTATTTCTCTTCTACTGTCTGAGGTCAGTTTGTTTCAATTTCTGTAGTACACTAGAAAAAGAGATCAGACCTCAGTTTGCCTCAGAGAATAGGAGCGAGAGTATTTGACTCGAAACTTTTATTCTAAGTGTGGGCTCCATATTTACCTATAACTTCGTGGAATAAAGTCTGCCAAAAGTTCCTTTTTTAGCCACGGTGCGCGCTGAGATCGATTTCACTGTCCCCACCACCCACTTTGCACCCAGCGAATTAGATGATCAGAATGCAGGTTGCATTGTAGATTTTGTATAATTTTGTTCTATTATTCAAAAGATTTATTAGTATAAGACTGATTGGTAATTGTGATAATTATATATAATCGTTAATTGTTTTAATTTGTTACTTTTTATGCCAGGTTTATAGAACTTAATATTTAAAAACATGTATACATAGTACATACTGTATAACATTTTATTAAAATTTTCTATTTTTTCATAGTTTTTATTTACCTTCTTAACCTATTTCAATCATATATTTTTAAGTACCTGTTACATTCGGAATTATAAATCTGATTTAAAAAACGTGTTTCATTTATTATAAAATAATATTGTACTAGAACATCGATAAACGAGATATTACGTTGCCACATCCTTATTTCGGAAGCGAAGTAGTTATTAAAATGGCGGGCCGTCCACGCCATGGTCACAATATGAAGACAGCAGATCAAGAATAGTGTTGTACCTACAGTTATTATATTTAAATATATTGTAGTCTCATATCTGTTATTACGGTATTATACAAGTCTGTGAATAGTGTATAACTATTACTTTAATAGGAAGAAATGTAATGTTGAATTAAATTTCAATGTTATAAGGACATTATATTTCGAAATTAAAGACGAAAATGAAAATAAAATTGATTATCGATGAAGTTTTGGAATCCCTATTTTTTTCGTAGGTATTTGCGGTGAATTTGTGGCCTGGCGTTGAGGGCAAGTTCATGCGTTTTTGCTCTGGCGTTCAAAAGGTAACTACGACTGCCTGTTCCGTGTAAGCTCTGTCATTACAAAAAATGTTTGTTGGGTTTTTGGGTTTTGTTGATAAGTTTTATTTTTGTTGAAATAAAGACACCAACACACACAACTGGTGAAACAACAACATAACTGCGGTCACTATGCGTGACTAAAGGGATCTACAGGATCAATGATTCCTTGGAACAAAAAAACAAGATAAAATAAAAACTAAAAAAGAACTGATGATTTTTTTTGGGTCAACATCCGCTTGTAGTGATGTTATTTGAAATATGAGTTGAGAAAATCTGTATTTTTTTGTTGCATCGTGTTGAGATATCGAAACCCATCACGTCTGTGGAGTTTACAAAGTAAAAGGATTTTTTTAGAGTGATATTTGAAGTTACTCAACTACCTGCGGTTGATGACCCAAAAAAAACTCATCAAATAATTTATTTTTTGTTTTATTTAAGATATCGATACTCATCACGTCTGCGGAGTTTTGCTAGCTAATTTAATTTGACCCTGTATAGTCACTTTTTTTTTTGGGTGGGAAATCATCAAATTACTTCTCCCGCTCTCGGCGGAGCGGGAGGGTGTGTCAGACTCTTACAGACTAAAACCCACCCGTATTCCTCCCGTTGCCTGTGCATTGCCAGAGGCCACGGTATCCCTTTCGGACTTGCCCGCGACCCCGGCGGGTATCGGCCCTAGTGGACCCCTGCACTTGTGCTGACATCCCTTTGAGACGCGCGTGGGACACAACGCGCCGTCGGTTCCCCGACGCCCAGGGCATCTCCTGCGGTGACCAGGGGCGTGAGGGCGCGAATTTATTTTTCCTCTCCCTCACCCGTTCTGCTTCCTCCTTCGCGAGCATTACTGCTTCGCAAAAGGAGGTGACGGCTTCCCATGCCCTCTCGCTCCTATGGCCTTAACCAAGGTCAGATATGGTTTTTTCTAGGACAAAATAAGTGGAAAATAGAAAATGAAATAGGGTCTAAACTGGTATTTTCTTGAAAAAATACCAGTTATTTAACAAAGCACGCGAATAGCCTTCTTTTGCATCGCTTTAATTTCATGCTCATGTTGCGTTGCACTGACCAGCCCCACATTTATTATAGAAATTTGTTTACAAAGCAATAACCAAAGCTAGATGATACATTTAATAAAAACACGAGCGTAAAGCTGAACAAAATCAATGGTTTCCAATGATCGATGCGCTGTCAAAAATAGTTGGCCATAACATTCATAAATAAAGCAATTTCGTTCGGGCGCAAACTCACAACGGCATAAGGTGGATAATCTCTTAAAACCATATAAAATACTTCGCAAATCTGTGAAATAATCACGCAATACAGTATCAACTTATATTGATATTCGATGCTCGGGTGTAAAATCCATTAGGCTGTTTACCTTTTTAGATAAAATGGGATAACAACGATTATCCAAGTCCCTAAGGACCAATGATGGGCAGCTTTCGGTAAGTAAGGGACAGGCAAACAAGGTACCGTTTTTTGTCTACAAGAAAATAAATCGCTTTTCGCTGAAATTTGTTTGGTAAAAGGTGATCGAGTGAAAAGGATAAGGGTTCTGCTTAGGTTAAATTATTGATTGTTTTAGAGTATGCATAATTAGCTTATAATGTTTCCACTGCTGGGACACAGGCCTCCTCTCTGTGAGCGGGAGTGGGCCGTAATCCACCACGCGGGCCCAGTGCGGGTAGGTAGATGTCACATGTCTTCGAATTTTTGGTTCTAGGACATGCCGGTTTCCTCACGATGTTTTCCTTCACCGTTTTGTGAGCAGTGGTGATGAAATAATTTACACAAAGTAAAGCGCCTGTCCGGGTTCCTTTACCACTGGGCCACCACTGCTCTACTGTTTTAGGGTATATTAATGGGCAATAGCTCAAAAATTAAAGCGGAAATCAGCTGTAGTACCGATTTGCTTAATTTGTGTAGATAATTATTATCGTAAATCCGCCTACTTCATGACAGCTATCAGCCCATAGTTTCTCTTGTGGCGAACCTAAACTAACACGTATTTAAAATACAGGCCCATTCACATACATTAATACTTCCCCTTCGTTAATACTTAATAAAGTAACTAACTAAAGTGGAAGATAAATTGAGAATGATCCGACAAGACCTCAATATTTGGACCTCATTGCTTGAGCAGAAGAAAAGGGGGACAAAGCTGTATGGCGATACTGGCAGATAATTGTCTAAGTTTTCCGAACATACAGCCTTTGGCTGCTAGTGATGGAAGAAAAGATTGGGCCGTACCTAAATAAAGGGTCATGTTTCACGAGCCATTTAGGTTTGTGGGATTTTTTATTACTTTGAAGGATTTAAATAGCTGGATACCAATTTGATATTCTTATTCAGTTTGACTGTTTTCAAGCAGCATAATGGATTGATAAGATTAATTTTGTTCTGGTATCTTCTCAGCCTTTAATTGCTCTCCTAAGGCTAGGAACTATCACCATTAAAAGCTGAGGGAAAAGAATAATTTCAATTTAGAATTTTTATATTTTAAGATCACTTTTTACACAGCCAGGATTTTAATTCAGTCTATTTATTTCTTAAATCGAATTCGACTAGCTATCTCCAGGCTAGCTATAATCAGGATTTGAGTTATTAGACACTTCCGTCTATCCTTGGTAAATCTTAACTGTCTTTTAGACCAATGACGATGTATTGTATCCTGCACAACAACAACCACAAACAACCGCAGACCAAAGACAATCGCAGACCTCGATATCTTCAAAATTTATCACGAATGCGGTGAAATCCTTGCCACGCGAATTAATAATCCATTCAAATATTCTGTTAGCATAAATTAATATGAACCTTATGTATTCGTGATACAATTCAAAAATGATTTTTTGGATGGTAAGTAAGGTAGATACTTTTAGATAATAAATGGACCTGTGTGATCGATTGCGAGCTGTGTGTCGATTCATAAATCAAAGGAAACATGTCTGTTTGCGTAAAGGCGGTTACTTTATTTATTGGTTGTGGTTTCTGAAGATTGTGACGATTATGGTGAGGTTGTAAGTGATTATTGTTTTATTTTTATATTGTGTTTTTTTTTAATAGCCAACGAATCATTCAGAAATTGAATAATTCAATTTTCGAATATGGATGTGTCAGCAGTGAGGTTGCTGTCACTAATGTCAACTGTCAGTTCACCACGAATGGCGGGAAACAGTGAAAAGTGAAGCTGTGCTTGCACGAGGGGCTTGGTGTGGTGATGAGCCAGTGTAGTGATATAATCAGCATACAGGAAATTAACAACAGGATTGGAGGGATCTATTCTTTTGACTACGTACAATAGAAACTGAGGAACAAACATAAGTTTTATTGATTTGGTTTGTGACTATTTGGTAAATACATAATCAATAATTAAGCACGTATTATTCCGCACCTAAAAAATGGTTATCGATTACTTACGCACTCATTTTACGGTGGAATTATTTTAATATCTAACAATAAAATTGTCAAACGAACCGTACTAGCATTCTTCATTAATCTGTCCCACAATAGAACTTTCACTATTGTTATAAAAACCATCGAATATTTAATACCCGTATTTAACAAAACTATTGAAGCGTTTCGAAGTAAAACCAGTGTAAGTTGACATGTGTCCCCTCGATGTGCTAAGTAAGTGTCAAATGGAAAGGACAACTCTATACATATTCGGGGTTCTTGTTAGTGTGGTTTGAGTTTCGACATCTCACTTACCTGGCGAAGTTATTACGTGTCTTTGACACATGACCGAGAATATAAACATTAATAGAACATTTACCTATTTATTACATTTCTAAAACACTAATTTAATAAGAACTCGTAATTTCTATCAAAAAACATAATGAATTAGATAGGTTGACCAAAACTCCACACAGTTTTTAAACAATTCCTGTGCCCGTTGAAAATTCTAACAGTACTTCATAAACACTGACCTCAATAAATTTATAGTGCAGCTTAAATCATTACCATCAGATGACACATCATAACTGACAGGGCTCAATTAGCAAATTACGCAATCACAACTGTCAATCCGACATACATAAATTCCATTGCTATTGCTAAACGTAATAGGACAGTGCACCGGCTGAGCTAACTCGGTCACAATGGCCGAGGTCGGCGCGAGCGCAGATACGAACATTTAACATAATTTCATATACGCGATACCTCGTGACAATTTTCTTCTATTTACGACACTTTTACACGACTTGACATTTGTAGTAAAGGAACATGTATTGTAATCATAGTGACAAAATGAGGATAATAATAGTGTTGTTATTCAGTTGTGTGCTCTTGTTTGCTGGTGCGCAGGATTGCAAAGTTGGCGGGAAAAAGGTTGGCTGCATTTTTCAGTGATTTGTTTTTTAAGAATTAATAGGTAGGTTTTTCACTTTTCGGTTGATTTTTCGGTGCTTTGGGAAAATATATGTATCCGTTGGATACAGTTATTGATCATATTTTATTAAAACTGTTTTACGTAACATACCTCCCTGTCTTATAATAAATAATAATAAGTACTGGTTTACGGTATTGAAACATTAAAAAACACATATTTTGAAAACATTTTGTAAACAAATTGAAATTGTTTCCTACACATTATCATAATTTCAAAGCATGTCTGCCAAAACAATATCATAGATTTGATTAACCAACCCTTCAGTGGTGACCTCAATCAGACTTCCTGGGTGCTCGGCGTCATTGCTGGTAATACACAACGAGATTCAGTGAACCACTTATGTACAGTCGCCAGCACACAAACTGTCAAATTTTTCCAAAAGATTTTGTACCTTAAAATGTTATGGTTAAGTTCAAAATCGAATGAGAAAATTTGACAGTTTGTGGTAACTTGATTTGCTGGCGACTGTACCACTAGCTGCGTCCCGCGGTGTCACCCGCATAAGTCTGGATCCCGTGGGAATGGCGGAATAAAAGTATTCTATGTCCTAATTCAGATCATGGTCTACCCATGTGCCAAATGTCATCCAAATCCGTTCATCTGTTTTAGCGTGAAAGCGTAACAAACCTAGAAACAAATAAACAAATAGTCACTTTCGCATTCATAATATTTGTTAGGCTTGGGAAGGCGCAGAATCCCCGATTTTTTTTTTCAATTTGTCTACTGTCTGCTTAAGGTTTTACCACGTAAAAATAGTGTTTATACACTCGAAACTTCGACTCGATTTTTTTTTTTTTTTTTGTTGCCGGGGTGGAAAATCCTCATGGATGTCCTCCGCCCTGGGGTAGGCCCGCACCGGGGATCATGGGATCTAATGCGACTTCCACGATCCCCAGCTAGTGCCGGCCCGCCTCTGCGGGCCACCTCAAGTCTGGGGGGGTGAGGTGTTTAAACCCCCCCCACAACGTCTGAAAGGGGCGCGCGTGGAACACTACGCGCCGCCACCTCGGGTCCAGTGTGATGGGGGGCGGCGGACGTCCCCAAGTCCGCCGTCCCTGGACCCATTTAGGGGGGCCGGAAGAGGGCGTTGTCTGCCCTCTGCCGACGCCCGGTGCGCCTGCTGCGGGCCGGGTGAGCGGAAGAGATCTCCCGCTCCCGTTCCGCAGCCTCCTTCTGCGACACGACTGTTTCGCAGAAGGATACCACCGCGTCCCAGGACTCCTCGCTGCCGACCATCGCCTCGACCACGGCCGGCAGCGACAGGTCACTGCCCACTCCTGAGATGAGGGCACGGCGTGGCTCCTCCCAAGCGGCACACTCTGCCAGCGTATGCCGCGCCGTATCCTCCCGACAGTCGATGCAGTGGTGACACCGGGCGTCCGGCTCCCTGTTTATGCGACACAGGTACTTCCCGAAGCAACCATGCCCCGAGAGCACCTGCGTCACCCGAAACGACAGGGAGCCGTGCCTCCTCCCGAGCCAGGGCTCGAGCACTGGCCGGACCGCCTCGATGGTGGCGAGGCCGGCGGTAGGGCGTGTAAGCCTGTCCCGCCATTCCGCCACCAGGGCTGCGCGGAGCTGTGACCGACGCAGCTCCATATGTCGCTGCATAAGCCACTCGCCCCGCGCCCTCGCTTCCTCGCGCCACTGGTACAGCGACGCGAGTACTTTCGCCTCGAGGTCCCAGGGCGGGGATCCGGCCAGTACGCAAGCCGCCTCGAAGGAGATCGTGCGATATCCCCTGATGACTCTGACGGCCATCGCTCTCTGCGGCTTCCGCAGGACTGCGATGCTTCCGGCCGTCAGGTCAGCCGCCCAGATCGGGGCCCCGTAAAGGGCCATCGATCGCACGATCCCCACGTAGAGCCGCCTACAGGCGGCGCTCGGGCCCCCCAGATTGGGAAGCAGCGTTGACAACGCCCCAGCCGCGCCCAACAACTTGGGCGCCAGCCGCCGGAAATGGGGGCCAAAATCCCACCGGCTGTCGAGCACCAATCCTAGGTACTTCATGGTGGACTCGACAGCGATTTGAGCCCCCCCGACCACGATGTGTGATCCCGGCGGCGGCGCCCGCCGGGGGCCATGAAAGATCAAGGCCTCCGACTTGTTGAGGGCAACCTCCAGCCCTAGGCGACGTATGCGACTCACCACCTGTGAGACCGCAGCCGTCGCTAGCAACGCTGCCTCCCGGTACGAGCTCCCCCGGGCCGTGACCAGTGTGTCGTCCGCATAACACGTCAGGTCCACGCCCGGCTGGAGCTCGCCCCGCAGCACCCAGTCGTACCCGATGTTCCACAGGAGCGGTCCTACGACCGAGCCCTGTGGAACACCGCACGACATGCGGCGCTGGTTTCCGCCATCACGTCCCGTGTAGGTGACACACCTCTCCGCCAAATAAGCCCCGACGATGCGGCGGAGGTAGGAAGGCACCCGATGGTAACGCAGTGCCTCCCGAATACAGCTCCAGGGCAGGGTGTTGAAGGCGTTGGAGATGTCCAAGGACACCGCCAACATCACCCCACCCCGGGACACCGCTTCCTCCGCCAGGACTCTCACCCGCGAAATCGCGTGGATGGTGGAGCGCCCGTGCCGAAAGCCGAACTGGCTCTCGGCCAGGTCAGGCCCCTCTCCGCACAAGTGGCCGACGAGGCGGGCAGCGATTATCCGCTCAAACATCTTACCCACCTCGTCTAGCAACACTATGGGCCTGTACCCGGACGGTGAGTCCGCAGGGCGCCCCGCCTTCCTGAGCAGGACCAGACGACCAGATTTCCACAAAGTAGGAAACTGGCCCTGCTCAAGGCACGCTGTGTAGAGTCCTCTCAAGTGGGGCTCTAGCTCCTTCAGAGCGAGGGCAAGCGTTTGGCCGTGGATCCCGTCGGGCCCCGGAGCCACGTTCTTGGCTCGGAGCCGCGTCACGGCTGCCCCCATCTCTGTTTGTGTCACCTCTGGGACGCTGATGGCGTTCTCTTCTTCTGCAGACTCTGCGGCTGTGGGCAAAGCCATCGGCGGCGGAGTATGCTCCGCTCTTGCCGGGAAGAGGGCTGCGACGACCTCCTCCAGCAGCTCAGGTTGGAGACTCTCCGTGAGTGGAGGCGCCGCGGCTCGAAGTTTCCCTCGAACCACACGATAAGGGCGCCCCCACGGATCTCCGTCTAGAGTCTCCAACATCTCCTCCATCCCAACCTAACCTAACCTTTTTTTTTTTTTTTTTTTGTTGCCGGGGTGGAAAATCCTCATGGATGTCCTCCGCCCTGGGGTAGGCGGAGGGGTCTGTCAGACTCTTACTGACTAAAAACCACCCCGGTGTTCCCGTCCCACACTTGCACCGGGGATCATGGGATCTAACGCGACTTCCACGATCCCCAGCTAGTAGCTAGTGCCGGCCCGCCTCTGCGGGCCACCTCAAGTCTGGGGGGGGTGAGGTGTTTAAACCCCCCCCACAACGTCTGAAAGGGGCGCGCGTGGAACACTACGCGCCGCCACCTCGGGTCCAGTGTGATGGGGGGCGGCGGACGTCCCCAAGTCCGCCGTCCCTGGACCCATTTAGGGGGGCCGGAAGAGGGCGTTGTCTGCCCTCTGCCGACGCCCGGTGCGCCTGCTGCGGGCCGGGTGAGCGGAAGAGATCTCCCGCTCCCGTTCCGCAGCCTCCTTCTGCGACACGACTGTTTCGCAGAAGGATACCACCGCGTCCCAGGACTCCTCGCTGCCGACCATCGCCTCGACCACGGCCGGCAGCGTAACCTAACCTAACCTAACTCTTTTGTTTCTAAAATGATTATTTTCGCGCCAAATTTGAAAAAAGAACGCTATTAGCTTTCTAAGGAGTTCCTTATTATGAAACAAAATAAATTATAAAAAAAGTTTTTATTTAACCTTACAGTCATGGGCATATCAAATCGCCTTTACTACACCCGATCCTGCTTCGCACGGTTTTACAATGATGTAGTTTAATATTAATGTTTTATACATAAACATTTCGGAATTCATTCTCTAAATGATGGTGAAAACTGTATCAAAATCCGACGTTAATTTATATGTATTTTTTGTTTTTTTAATTCTATTTCTTTTTAAGATGACTTTATAAAAAAGGAAATAACAATAGTTATAATGTTATTTATTTATTTAATACTTTACGCACACAAATGTACAGAGGCGGACTTAATGCCATAGGCATTTTCTACCAGTCAACCTTTGGGTGATGCAGAGACAGACAGTGGTAGGTGCAATAACAAAACTGTGGAATAAATATTTATTATAATATAAGTATATACATACATATACCTATTAACACATTAAATATAATACATATACCTAAATATACATAAATATAAGACCAAATAAATACACGAATATACTAAACAGATAAGACAAACAATGGGAAAACATTACCGTTGTGATGATACTGCCAGCTTCTTACGAATGTGCTCGCGTACTTTAACTTTAAAGGATAATCGGTTGGTTGCCATCCTGATTTCCTGGGGGAGCGCATTCCACGGAGAGATAGACTGAACGAAGAAGGAAGAGTGAATAAAGTCAGTGCGGTGAGTGGGACATTGAAGAAGTCGATTGTGTGATGAACGTAGACTATTACTATGGTTCGCGCAAATGTACTGAAAGTGGGGGGCGAGATAACAAGGGGAAGAGGGAGAGTCAAGAAATGAAAACAAGGTGGTCAGTGCCCTTTGCTCTCTGCGCTGGCGTATGGGCAACCACTTTAGAAGCGATCGATGCGCAGAGACATGATCATATTTACCCAGATTGAAAACGAATCGAATGCAGTTATTGAGAACATGGTCTAGCTTGTCGAGAAGGTCTGCATACAGATCATAGTAGCACACATCACCATAATCGATGATAGGGAAAATTAAGGACTGCACAAGCATTGTCTTGGTACTTGATGGTAATAATTTTTTCAGTCGGTATAAAGCCCGCAGAGTTCCAGTAACCTTCTTGCTCACCCTAGCGACTTGAGTACGCCAGTTCAGGGTATAGTCGATGTGCAAGCCTAGGTTTTTCACGTCAGTACTAAACGGAACAATCGTTCCATTGAAGAGAACAGGTGGCAAGGTTGAACCAACCACACTACCAATGCCACGATGACTCCCAATGATGATCGCCGAAAACTTATTAGAGTTTACTGCAACACTAAATCTATCAGACCAGGTTTTAATGGCTGTCAAGTCCCTATTTAACTTGTCGATAGTGTCAGGTATTTCATCAACCCTTGACAGTACAACTGCAAGTCATCTGCATACAGATTATACGCACACTGAAGCTCGGAAGTTATAAGATTGATAAAAATAGAAAACAGAAGAGGAGAAAGAATACCGCCTTGAGGAACGCCAGCTTCCCCAACATGAACGGACTGCTGTCGTTCCTGAAGGTAAGAAGAGAACCATTCCGGCGCTTCGGGACAGACCATAACATAGGAAATAATAGCTAACAGGATGTCGTGACTAACGGTGTTGAAGGCATTCGAGAAATCAACCAACACTAGAGCAGTGACTTCGGTGACTTCCAGTCCTGCCCTTATATCGCCAGTCACTTTAAGGAGGACGGAAACAGTGCTATGCCCAGGCCTGAACCCAGATTGAAGAGGACTAATCAGTGAATTACGATGGACCAAATTGGAGAATTGTTTGTGGACACAGGCCTCGAGCACTTTGGATAGGAAGGGAAGTACAGAAATTGGACGGAAGTCAGTAGGAAGAGAGGGATTAGATACCTTAGGTAGTGGACGAACATAGGCATTGCGCCACAGGGAAGGGAATACTCCGGTGTACATGGAAAAAATCACAATGTGGGTAAGAGATGATTCAGAATAGTTATGATCATACCACGGGTAATATTATCACATCCCACCGCTTTCGATTTTAGTGAGAGAATGATCTTTCTGATCTCTCCCGGTTCAACTGGAATGAAACTGAAAGGATTAATACGAGAACGCGTTAGACCGTGTTTGTTGCTTGGTTAGACGATCCATGGCAGACACAGTGGAGAAATGACGGTTTAGATCGTCTAAGTCAATTGAACTAGGAAGGTCTAAGTTTCGCGGTTTGCCGATACCTAGAGTTCCAAGAAATTTCCAAATATCGGCAGATGAGGAAGAATTGATAGTGTCCAGAATATGGCGGCGTTTAGCATTACGTATCAGACTAGCGGACTCGATAAGATGGACGAGCTTACGGGATCGAGGGAAGGTTTGTGTTGAAATCACCCATGATGATGTGATGTGCATACTCCGAACCCAAAGATTCAAGTACTGATTCGAATTCAGTGAAGTAATCAACAGTAAGAGGACAATACACAACACAAATAATGGTTTTAACTCCTTTGACACACACTTCAAGGAAAATAAACTCGGCAGAAGCAGAAAAATGTGAAGAGGAAGTAGCAAGTATTTTATAAGGAAAGTCATTGCGAAAATATGGCCACCCCACCTCCTCCTTTTACAATCCGATCATTCCGTATAAGAACGAAACCAGTAAGAGGGTAAGTGGTGGACAGGAGATGCGGTTTGAGTCATGTTTCGGAGATCAGGAGAGCGTGAACGTTGCTTTTATTAAAGGTGTCATACAGCTCGCTGTAGTGGCTTGGAACACTTTGAGCGTTAATGTGACACACATTCACCAACCGATTAGACTTATCATTGAAATTTCCCTGCAAAAAGTCACCAAGGGTGTAGCTGAAAGAACAAAAGCTTTCATCGCTTGAACAGGGAGTGGATTCGATGGCTGAAAAATAAGACTCATTGTCTGACATAAATATAAGTAAGTAGTTAATTAGTTGATATAAATATATAATAAATTATGCTTTTGCAAATAACAAAACAACTAACAGGTGCAAAACACTGCACCACCCGCCAGCTAACACCAACACTATAAGCAAAAAAAACAAGGTCTACAACACTAAATTATACACAGAATAAAATCAGGTTCACATTTTTGTTTACTTTACAGGAAGCAAAGCGAAAGCCAACCGTAGGACACAAAAATAAAAATAAAATAAACACAGAAATAATTAAAATTAAAAATGGCACACCCAACTGCAGGCTGAGTAAATGAGACGCAACTTGGAAGGAAACGACAGGAGACGTTGGCAATATTATCTGTAAACGAAACGCACTGGACCGTGGCGAAAACAAACAATGCCCAATTTCCGAACGTATATAATATTATGAACGTCAAATAATATTACTAACGTCAATTTGACAAATCTGTCATTCATTATTATGTTATTAAGTCCAATTAGTTTCAAATAACCATAGTTAACGGTAAATTAGAACAATAAATTCTAATGATAATCAACTAATGAGAGCACGAACCATTTCATTATCGATTGCCAATCGATTTGACATTAGGCTTATAATTTATAGTTTTACAATATAATAATGCAACTTTTTCAAAATTGAACTAGCCTGCTGTCACCATCGGAACAAGGTGACTTTTTGACAGTGTTCTTTTTAAACAAAAAAACCTCGCTCACGAAGGGTTCCGTACCATCGTACAATATTTGTAGCAATACTTACGATAAAACACGTTGCTTGTATGAAATAACATTATTATTATTATTTTAGTTTTTGTTGTTATAGCGGCCATAGTAGTACACACTCTGAAAATTTCAAGTGTCTACCTATTACGGTTCAAAAGATACCGCCCTGTGACGGACGGAGGAACAGCGGGCGCGACAGTATTGAAAGTTCGTGGGGATCACCCTGATTAGGATAGATTTATTGGATGGAATCAAACACGGCAGATGCTACATGATGACGGACCTTTTTATTGTTGACAGTTGTCACAGATAGACCACAGATTACACAGAGCACATTACTGGTACATTTTAATGAATATGCCACAGGCTGACTTATATATACATTAGATGATTACAGAGCAAATATTATGTTCCTTTACATTCGGACTTCGGGGAGGGAAAATATTCAAATGCGATTTTTTCTGATAATGATTCTATCTCAATACGTCTAGCGCCACACACTTTTCTGTGTCAAAAACAGGAACTAATGAATGTTGCCACTTAATTTTTAACAGACAGGCATATTGCTGCCTGTCGCGCCCGCGATATCGCGCTAGTTTGCAGAAGCCTTTAGTAATACGGTCCCGTTGGTACTCTGTTGGGTATGGTAACCTATGTGACTAGTCTAACGAAAATGTTCAACCACAATTCGTGTGGTTATTAGAGAAACGTGATAAAACAGTTGATTCGTTGCCGTAGATACTAAGTGGATCTACTACAGACATGCTAATCAAACCTTCAAACTTGTAAATTTTTGTACAATGTCTTAGCCAAGAACCTCCTAAATGGACAAGGGGATATAATTCGCCTAAATAGGTGGCAATTCCAGATCTTGGACCAGAGACAGTGCAAACTTAAAGTTTACATAGTCATGAAACACATAATGTGAATGTCCAAATGTTCACAAAAACAATCTCAGACGAAGACCTCATCTGATCTTGTATGGCTAGAAAGCTGATTGCAGATAAAAGGAGACAACACAAAATAAAACTTGTCAATTTTTGGTTTTAATACTTTGGTCTATCTAACTTAGTTACTGAGAATATTATTATTGTGAAAAAGAGGTAAAATAAAATTTTGGAGGCCATACTGAAACAACAAATATGTAATATATACTAGGTAGGTACCTACTTTTAAAGAAACAACTTCAATTTGATATAAAGTTATTTATATTTGTTCTTTTAAACAAACATAATGTCAAAAGTCTAAATAATGGGAACTGACTTTTGGACCAAAATGAGGTCCCATGAAAACCCTAGGCACCACCACTGATTTCACTCTACGGACTAAAAAACCGGCCAAGTGCGTGTCGGACCATGCACACTGAAGGGTTCTGTAGTTGGGATGAATTTATCCGAAAAACAAACTTAACATTGTAGTTGAAAAACATGTTCTCCCATACATCGATATATCCCACGGTCAATTCTCCAACTGCAAAAATTTGGTGGACTATTCGTCGTTAACATGTAAAGCCCACTTAGCTGTGATAGTTTGCATTTTAATTTCATTATATAAACGTACGAAATCATAACCATCATAATCGGCCTATAATATTCCCACTGCTGCACTTCTGGGACACAGGCCTCCTCTCGGTGAGAGGCAGTGGTCTGTAATCCACCACGCGGGCCCAGTACGAGTTGGTAGATGTCACATTTCTTCGAGTTTTTAGTTCTAGGACATGCCGGTTTCCTCACGATGTTTTCCTTCACCGTTTTGAGAGCAGTGGTGATGAAATAATTTACACAAAGTAAAGGGCCTGTTTTGGTTCGAACCTACGACCTATACAGATCGTAAGTCGAGGCCGACCACTGGGACACCACTGTTCTCAACGTGCGAAAACCGTTGATTATTTACTATGTATCATTACAAATAGCTACATTCACGTGTCTAGATGCTAATCAAACATTAACACAAAACGTTATATTCACAGTGTGTCGACCACGAACAATGTTGCGGAGGATGCTGCTTCTATGGCGAGTGTATTGACAGTATGTATCAGGTGTCTATACAGGGTTATTTTAAATTGGTTAGCCAAACTCCGCAGACGCAATGGTTATCGATATCTAGAAATGATGAAACAAAAAATAAATAATTTGATGTGTTTTTGTGGGATCATTGACCGCAGTCATTGTAGTCACTTGAAATATCAGTTTACACAATCGTTTTGTGTAAACTTCACAGACGTGATGGGTATCGATATCTAAACTCGATAAAACATAAGAAAACAGTTTTTCTCAACTCATACTTTATGTAACAACACTAACAGCGGTCGTTGACCTCCCAAAAAGCAACATCAAACCTTTTTATTTTTTATTTGATCGTGGTTCGATATCGATACACATCGCGTCTGCGGAGTTTAGCTAGCTAATTAAAAATAACCCTGTATAAAACCAGAGAAATACACTTATAGAATTATATAAAACATGATATACAGAGTTGTAGATGAGGTCAAACGAAAATAGCAGATAAAAACAAACGAATATCGGTTTAAGGTCATGACCTCACTGGGACCATTCGCCTGTAATGTAACTCTTACCCGCGACCTAGACGTGTTACTTCTACCTTTTTAATTAGATGTCTTAACCTATCCTGCTGGTTTCAATGATCTCTCTGCACTACCTAACAGCTGACGGCATGCACACTGCACAGTCTACTTGTAAAGCCCTAAGGCGCCACTTCCACGGGCGCGAAAATCCCGGCGATATTATCGTCCTACCACTTCATTTTATAACAACTCTATGACCGTGTCTCTACATGGTGATACTATCGCAACGATGCGGCGAGTAACATTGACGAGCAAATCGTCAACAATTCGCCATGCACCCGCCGCGGAACTCTACCTACAGGCAGCGCGCTAGCCGCGAGACAACCTGATCGAAGCGCAAGCGCTCGTCGCTCGCCGCGAGTTGTACTCGCAACGAGTGGTTGCGGACACGCAACGATCCTTCGCGAGTCACGACGATATGCAGGCGGAAGAATAATAGTCTTGTGGAGATTACCCGACGATAGCAGGGCGGAATCGTGGCGATAGACACGCTCGTGGCGGTGGCGCCTAACCGTTCCAGGGAATCTTGGATTGTTACGTTACAATGGAAAATGGAATGGAATGGATTGTTACGTAAATGGTCCCGGAATAATTTATTGGTAAATAACGTAAAAATGAAGTCGTGAATTCTTAAGAAAAGTGATTACCGTCATTGGACACCTGCAAGCCTGTAACCATCATTATCTAGTCCCTAATATCATGATGAAATTATTATAAAATTAAATCTCAACTATACTGGGACTTTTAATCATATTAAAATCCGGAATAAAGTTATGCCAGTCTCAAACCTCGAAAAAAATATTTTTAACTATATATATAAGTTTTAACTTTCCCCCCCGTTTATTAACAAGGGGTTAGATTTCGATTAGTTCCTAATGAGGAGATTTATGACATTATCCATTATTAGTACGATGGACTAATGAGTGACATGCTGACAGGCTGGCATTTTGCTTCAATGTTTGGCAATTTTCATCTCGGCATTATTCATTAGTGCGCTCATTAAAATCATTTGTGTCACGTTCACACGTTTCACTATCTGTATGGTCTCAAGGTCTACAAACAATGGAGTTTTCAATTTAAAAATTATAAATTATTACTTTTGCATGAATATTCCTTGTTGGTCTGAGGGGCTTGTGGCTAAGTAATAACAGCCGCACGGGTCGATCGGTCAGGTTAAGGTACGCTTGCCGCGGTTGGTTCATGGATGGGTGATCATCTTTACATACCAAGACCCTCCGTGCCTCGGAAAGCACGTTAAGCCGTTGGTCCCGGCTGTCATTTGTAGATCTTTGATAGTCGTTACGGCTCGTCAGGAGCTCGAAAGTCTGACAACCAGTCTTATCACGGGGTATCATGTTACACAGTAACTGGGTTGTGGAGGTCAGATAAGCAGTCGCTCCATGTAAAATACTGGTTTCCGGTAAGACTGGAAGCCGACCCCAACATAGTTGGGAAAAGGCTTGGCAGATGATGATGATTCCTTGTTGGTCTCTGAAAACCCCAACTTTCTCCGAAATAGAAAGAGTGTAAATTTATCCGTTCGTTTTGCCAGCTATAATAGGACCCATGCAATAGCCTATTGTCGTTTACCGAGCACACCTCAGCTCCAAATTCCGAACTGCCACTCAGAAATCCGGCCATAACTCTTTGTCCAACTTGGGAATCAAAACCAGGACATAATATCACAGTAGGCCCACCTGCAACTATCAATGAGGCAGTTTGTCCCGACATATTATTTTGGCTAAATCATAAAAGTTACGTTTTTTTTTCTTCCAGCCTACAGATCCTGCCTATCATCGATGGACGTGTGTGAAGACCACGTCTGTCTCGGAGAAGAAGACTGCATAGTATACGTACCGCCGGAGTGTCCGGGATGTGAACCGTTGCCGCTGTGCAGAATGTCTGGTGCATACCTGTAGTAAAGAAGATATCTGACAGATAACGAGCTTTAGACAACCTGTGAGAGAATGTACAGCCACGAACGAGATTTTCTTACATATTATAAGTCCCCCCGCCGCGTCTGTCTGTCTGAACGCGATAAACTCAAAAACAGATTTTCAAACGGTTTTCCTAATAGGCGAGATTGTAGATCAGATTAATAGTGTAATCCTGGCAAAAATCAGTGTTTTTTAAACAAATATTATACAGGAGATTAAAGCCAGTGTGGCTGTACTGGCGCTAGAAAATACTAAACTAAGACAGGAATTCAAGGAAGCTAATATGAAATGTAGTTCTTATGAGCGGCAAATTAAAAGCTTAAAAACTGAGGGACAACTATCTAGAGAGAAAAAAGATTATGATATCGATACCAATTACCAGAATCAACGACCAATACGGGTACCATACCTACAACACCAAAGTGTACTACTGCCCTGCCTGCATCGTCTCAAACAAATATCCTGGAGTGCGGAGTGCAAGCAACTACGCCTCCGCCGCCGTCGCCGCCCCAGAGGCCTGTGGAGACTAGTTACGCAGCGGTGGCCAGGGAAGCAGTGAGTATGAAAGTTGACGATACTAGTAATAATGATAGGATAGAGGTTAAAAAAACACAGACGAAGTAACGCAATAAGGAAAGGTGGTAATAACTCAATTGGTTCTTTAAAAGCAGTTGAACGCAGGAAATTTTTACATGTTTGGAGGCTGAATAAAAGCACTACAGAGGATGATCTAAAGGAGCATATCAAACAGACACTAGGAATGGACTCGGAAATCGTTATCGAAAAATTAAAACCTAAAGCGGAGCGAGACTATGCCTCATTCAGGATTGGTGTCACATTAAGTAATTTCGAGAAACTCTGTGACCCTGAGATATGGCCAGTAAATGTAGAATACAGTGAATGGATTTGGTTTCGTCCCAATACTAACCCAAAACAACCGGAAACCCAGTAGTCATTTTAAGATTTTATATCAAAACGTTAGAGGACTCAGAACTAAGACAACACAATTTTTATCACTACTGGAATCACCCGGATCTGATTTATTTGCTATTACCGAATCTGGCCTTAATGAAGCGATTCAGGACGCGGAATTTGCGCTTCCTGGCTATCATATATTACGATGCGATCGAGCAGATGGTCGCAAGCACGGAGGCGTACTTTTAGTGGCCACACCGAGGTTCGAGTTGCGACGCGTGTCGGTGCCAGGTGACATTGATATAGATAGTCAAAAGTTTGAACTGATGTGTGCGGCTGTTTATATGCACAATTATTTTCTATTTACGTGTTGTGTCGTGTATATTCCACCAGGGGCTGACGAAAATGAATATTTGTCGATGTTTTGCATATTAGAAAAAATATGTGTTAAATATAGCAGTAATTTAATTATATTAGGAGACTTCAATATGTACTCGTGTAACAACAACATTTCTAACTATTACGAATATTTCATGGCCTTCTGTGAATTTGCTCAGTGCAACGCAGTACCCAACTGTAACAATAGGCAGTTGGACCTCGTGTTGAGTGCGCGTGGTGGCGTGTCGGTGAGCGCTGCGGACGAGGGCCTGCAGCCCGTGGACGCGTACCATCCTCCGCTGGCTGTGCACGTCAATCGGGGCGCACGCGCGCGCCCGCCCCCGCCCTCCCCCACGCCACCTACCTTTACCGCATCGCCGCGTATCCACTGTTGTATCCTACTCTATTTGTGCTGGGCATGGTAGGCTATAATAAACTGGAAGTAAGAAGGGAAGTAGCTCTCGCCACTTACTTATTTAAGATTATGCGTGGGAAACTACACAACCCAGGCGTTTTACGCACGGTTGGGTTGAGTGTTCCTGATGGGCGCGTGGGGCAACGGAGGCGGCCGCCTGCTGCGGGTGTCGCCCGCTCGCACCAACCTGCTGTACTCGCAGCACGCGCCTCATTCACACGGGCCGTAGTTTGTAAAGTTAATCTTGGTGTTCATAAGAATACAATATAGAGAATCTTATAACTATCTAATAAGTATAACAAGTATTCTAGTAGTCTAGTATTATAAGTATAACTATAACTACGCTATTGCATTAGGTAAGCCTGTAATGATAGTCGCATGTGTTTTAAAACAAATAAATATATATATATATATACATATACACCGATATACCGCTTGGCACTCCTGATCCTACATATATATATATGTAGGATCAGGAGTGCCGAGCGGTATATCGTCAGGATTTGGAGTCCTCATTATATTGGGATAAACAAGACTGTATAAACAATTACAGCGTTTTTATTACAGTAGTAATTACACAGATAAAAATAACAATAACAATGATAGTAAATAACAAAAATAAAAGAAATTTAAAAGGTATAGTAACAATATATCAAAATTGAAAATCACCTCAGTGATGAAGAAACGTTGTCCTACGGAGTGCCCCAAGGTAGCATTTTGGGCCCTATTTTGTTTCAAATATACATCAACGACTTATGCAGAATCTCCCTCCCCAACTCAAGGATCTTCGTATATGTCGATGACACTGTAGTTGTAGTTGACGGATCAACATGGGATCGTGTTAAGAGTAGCGCAGAATTGGCACTACGTGAAATAATTAAATGGCTCAACCTAAACCTGCTTACGCTCAACTGTAACAAGACATCATGTATTCCTTTCGCCAGCCGTCAGAGCTCTGCACCAAATGCCACCTTTTCGATAATAGCACACAGTTGTTCACAACAGTCATCTTCGTGTCAATGTCCAATTCTTACACGTACCGATCACGTCAAATACCTTGGTATTGAGATTGATGCCGGGTTACGCTGGAATCAACATGTTGATGCCCTAACCTCAAGAACGCTGAGACTAATACATACCCACCAGATACTCTAAAAATGGTGTTCTATGCTCTGTGTCAGTCTGTTCTTGGTTATTGCATCAATGTATGGGGCGGCGCAGCCAAAACAGCCATTCTTAGAGTGGAGAGAGCCCAGAGAGCAATACTGAAAGTGATGCTACGGAAACCTTTTCGCTACCCAACAACTCAACTCTACTCTGATTGTGAGGTACTAACAGTTCGTCAACTCTACGTCTTGCAATCCGTTCTCAGAAGACACTTCAGCGTTGGAATGGTTACTTGAACGGGACTACGCACAAACTGAATCATTACTCAAATATATTGCTGTACACTCACATTCACTACTCTCATACAAAAACTCACCACATTTACACCATAAACACATACATACATTCACAATTCTATCTTTATTATCTCCCGCGTTTGCCTTTTCAATTGTCCTATTAGTTATGGCTTGCTCCTTAACTAAAAATTCTATGGTAGCATTTGTGCTTATCAAGCAACGTGTTCCATCTTCTGTGCCATCCTTCAATGTTGTTTTGAGTTCTAGGAAAATCCAGTGTATTATTTTGAAACACAGATCACAGTGAAGGTGGAAACATCGGCGATGAGCGTGCTATAAGTAATTTATTATTTCCCGTCTCACGAGAATTCATATTTCCCCAAACATAATATTTTCCAAACCAGTTGGTGATATCATTTGCCTCGTCGGGTAACACTTCTTCTCTCAATTTATCGAAAGCATCTGGTATCTCTTCTTGGGGTAAATAAGCAAGTGCGATAATGTGTCTTAACTTGACAGCAAACTCAGCATCCTGGCCATATTTATTTTGCAAACCATTTTGTTGAATTTGACGCCATACATTTTGACCTAAGTGGAATAGACAGCATTTATGTTGCGCATCAGGAAATTCTTGTTTTACACCATTAATGACTGCCATCTCGAAATCCGTCATTATTACTCGTGGGTTCAATTCGATATCATATTCTAGAGCATATGCCTTTAGTGCTTGAAAAAAATACAAGTAACAATTTAGCGTCTTATTCGTTAGAAACGCATATACTAAAGGTACGTAATAACGATCTGTACCCGTGTCCACCAAACCATGTATACTATATATTTGTCTGAAAAGTATAGGACATGTTGCGAATGTACCATCCATCACCCAAAGTTGTGATTTATTTAATAATGTTAAATTTGATTTCGTTGCAAATAACATAACACAGTTTTCTTCAAACTTAATCTGGCGCCCTAAAAATCTTTCACCATCAACTTTCTGCAATCTATCGGGGATGTTTATATCATCCAAAGTAATCGGTTCCTTTGGCATTTCTTTTCTTCTTGCTCGACGTATAATTTGCGATGCTGCTTTTTTGTTTGAACAAACATTCGATATTTTGAACACTCGATGTATTGAGTGTACGATATATTGAATGTTCGATTTATTAACCATTCGATTTTAAGAACGTTCGAGTATTTAGATGTTCGATTTGTAGTGGTCGATCAATTGATATTCGATTATTTGGCATTCGATTTGGCATAGTACACCCGTAAGACCAACCCTAAATTGCGGTATGCTTTTTTACAAACATCAGTGGTATGCTTACGGAAATTACAATCAGTTGTAAAGCGCACGCCTAAGTCCTTAACCTCTGAGACACGTATCAGTCGGATTCCATCCATGCAATATTGATAATGCCTTGGGTCGCGCACACGGGTAAATGATAACACCGAACATTTGGCCATGACAACTCTGTCCATTGACGCACCGAAGTAGGTCACGTGTTTACTTGATACAAAGCACTCAAATATTATGCTAAATCTAATAAGACTTACATTATAAAGTAATCAAATAATACTAGGATAATTATCGTAAATAAACAATGGCGATTTAACAAAGTAAACATTTTAAAATCAAAGTAACTGTCATCAGTTGTTATGAACAAAACTATCGGTCACAAATATCGAAATAAGTTGCCAAATTGAATTAGTGTGAATACCGTTTACTCCATAAATAATGTTACGATTTATGAAACAATAATTGATAGAAAAGAAACACGTTAATTAATAATTAGCAGAACAAAATATAACAAATTCTGCGATTACCCACAATTTATTGTGATTGACAACCAACTCCGATATATATATATATATCGGAGTTTACATACGAAAGATTTTAAAATGTGTGTGGTGAAGGATTTACGGAGAGTAGAAGGGGAAGATGAAATGAATGATGAAACAAATTCTGCGATTACCCACAATTTATTGTGATTGACAACCAACTCCGATATATATATATATATCGGAGTTTACATACGAAAGATTTTAAAATGTGTGTGGTGAAGGATTTACGGAGAGTAGAAGGGGAAGATGAGAAGAGGATTATTTTGAATGATTTCCACATTTTACCCACAAGTGGTCATGCAGGTATACGCAGAATGGTGAATAATATAAAGAGGTATTATTATTGGTCTTCTATTGAAAAAGATGTAACGGAATACATTAATAAATGTGATAAGTGTAAGAAGCAAAAGTATTCTAGACATACTAAGGAGCCAATGACAATTACTACCACTGCGTCCACATCGTTTGAGAAAATTTATTTAGATATAGTGGGGCCACTTGATAGGGACGAAACACTAGATACATAGATGACATTACATGTCATCTATATATATATATATATAGATGACATGTAATGTCAAAAATATATCGTGCTAGCAGAAAGTTATGGAAAATCCATTCCATTCGAGAATTGAATAATGCAGAAACGAATGCGTTCGTCCGTTGTTTTCCTTTCACAGTCGAATTTCATATTTGTCAAGCATGTATCGAATATTTATGTGATATACACGGAATTTCAGTGGAAATTTAATCAGCAAATACAGTTTGCGATACAAGTGAAAAGGTCGTTAGTGACAGATTCAGTTTCAATAACGTAGATAATATTTACGCAATCTGTCCACCATTGTGTATTTGGACATTGCATTGACAAATATTTTTTTACAACATTCACTTGCATTTTAATTTTCATTCGGTGATGGCAACTCGATTGATCGATATTACAAGCAATTTATAACAAAACTGGCGAAATAGGTGTTTAATTGGTCAAGGACAGTTAATGAGACGCAATTGATTATCTATAGTTTGACTCCGAATCGGTGTCTTTGCTTCTGCTGCATAAACCTAATCATTGTTTTATTATTTAACAGAGGCTTATAATTTGGCAATATTATTTGGCAGAGGTGTGTCTACTCGCATTTTGCCAGTTATGTTTAAATCCCATATAGTAGACAGCGATCCTATTGCCATCAACCGGGCACAAATCCAGACTCTGGGCTGCGACTGAAAAATTCCTGATGGAAAACCCAATAATATTTTGCCTACCCAGGAATCAATCCCAGGACCTCATGCATCTGCAGCGCATCAGGCATGTTTGCTGACGCTAGGGTCGACGATTTTTATGCCATAATGCGTAAAAAAGCAGCATCTCTGATGTTTAGGATCCGTGGGAGCCCCAACAGAATTCTGAGGATGATATCAGTTAGGCCGGAGTCTGCAGTGCTGGGGAGGCTTATTCGGCTTCACGTGACATAATTAATATATGTAATGTTATTTTTGTTGTATTTTTATGTGGTGTTTTAATGTCTATTTGAATTTTTATAATGTGAATTAATACTAGTATACTAACATAGTTTTTAAGACCTCTGTTACTAACACTATATGGACAATTTTGTAATTATGTCTGAAATAAATGAAATTTAATTTAATTTTTTTAACAGTAGTGTGCATTCTGTACAATATTTTTTTATTAAAATTCAAAATATATTTATTCAAATTAGGCAGAAAATCAGCAATTTACGAACGTCAAAATTACACAAGACAGTCCTTTAAAACGCCCGCCCTTCACCACTTCCTAGTGCTTTAGCTGGGAAGAAGAACTGGCGCAACAAACTCCCCAGCAACACAGCTGTCTGTGCAGTTAGAAAACTAGATTCTATACAACACTACTGTTGTATAGAATCAAGTTTTCTAACTGCATACCTACGTACGAAAAGTACCGAATTAACATTACGAGACAAAACATTAAATTAAATTATTTGCCATATGTCAGCTAGCACCTGCCAATATACCAATATATACAATAAAAACTACACTCAAGCAAAAAATAAAAATAAAAAATGTAATCAAAACTTAATACCAAAATAAAAGCCTCCAGGCATAAAAGGCGCGCTGGAGTCAAAACTTTGCGTTTAGAGCTATTTATAAGTCTCAAATAATATTGACCAGCTAGATCGGGCTTTCCGTCCACAGTGCGGCGTAGGCTGCCGAACTGAGCATCAACACCGCCAGGCTTGATATAATTACGTGGGCGCCACTCAAGTTTGTCATCTACTAAATCCTCCTAAATCATCACGAATAAAATTTTAGGTATACATTCGCTAATGAAACTGAATAATATCAATAAGTTTTTTTTATTAAATAAAATAAAATTATAGTAAAAAAACGCGCCATTTACCCTTAAATAATAGCTTATTTTAATTAATCGTCATGCGTCATAGCATAACACAATACACTCATATTACACCCCCTCACCAGCACTCACTCTCACACATAGTACATACAAACACACACCTTTGCACGTCGTAATTGTGGCACATCCATACTTTTGTATTTTAATACCTAATTTTATATGGATTCCTTATATACAGGCATGCACTGCGGACGTTTGTATTAATGTTTTTAGTGAGATGATGGAGCGGCCCTAGTGTCCGTAACACAGGTTAATTCCTAGCACGGAACTGGGTTTTGCTCTGCTATCCATTATAACTTTCCTATCTGTCACTCGTGATGTAGTATTTAAGTTAACCTGTACTCAAGTTTTTGAAAATAAAAAAAGTATTATTATTATTAAAAAAAAATATATTATTATTACTGTTACTGTTAGTAAAACTGCCAAGTCTACAGTTTCAAGCATCTCTTCACAGTTTCAAGACGATGTTGGTTCCTAGATTTATAACATTCGGTTAGGCAACTTTACACACTTCTTTTTTTGGCATTGAGAAATAGGTTATTTGTCGTGAACCAATCCATAACCATTGAGAGTGCACTGTTTACTTCGTCTATTCCTGTCTACTTTAAAAATAAGAGAGGTATCATCAGCAAATAGTATAACGTCACAAATACCCTTTCAATAGAATGGTAAGTCATTGATATACGCTAAGAACAAGAATGAACCCAGTATTGAGCATTGAGGCACGCCTAATTGAACTGGTAGCCCGGAAGATTTAACACCATTAACACCCTCCTCCTTGTATATTCCATAATTGATTTGAAGTATGTCATAGTGTCACTATTTCATAAGTATGTTTTTATTTTCTGTATATTGGCACCTTGTTTTTATATTCTTTTCCTTATTTCCTTTTTTATATTCCTGTAATTTGTTATCTGTTATTTGTGCTATTGTGTGTTGTGCTATGTCTTTTGTGTGCACTGAATATATGTTTTATCTATCTATCTATCTTTGCACGATTTGGCACTTTAAACATTTACAACATATTCAAGTGTGTAGAATCGTAATCGTCAGTTCACATGTAGGTATTTCATTTCTCTAGCACGTCTATCTAGAGTGATAGACGTAAGACGTGTGGATAGCTGTGGAAAATTACTTTTGTACCGTTTCTCTGTGTTAGAAAACAATGCTCTGAGAGATTCAGGTGTAGAATAAGTAAATAAATAAATTTCTGTCTAGAATTGAATAAAGACGTCTTTCGGTGGTGGGGGCTTTACATAACATCTAAACCATGTTGTGATCACCTCATCCGTCTGTGACAATCGCTTTCAAAGTATTTATTATTTCTACGACTTTCAGCGGGACAGACTTAACCGTTTCGGTAGCAAATGTCAATCCAATATAATTTTGCAGTTTCCTTCATAGTTATCACTGATATAATACCAGTTTGTCTAGACAAACTTCATGCTTTCATGTCGTTTGTGGGACAACGGTTCTTGCTAGTTGTTTGTATGATGATAGATTGTTAAAACGTATGCCCAGAGTTAGGCAGAAGACAAGTGTTATTTATATATATACAAATATATATTGGAGCAGTGGTGGACCAGTGGTAACGGCTGCAAATTACGATAGGTAGGTCGTATGTTCGAACCCAGACAGGCGCTTTACTTTGTGTAAATAATTTCATCACCACTGCTCTCAAAACGGTGAAGGAAAACATCGTGATAAAACCGGCATGTCCTAAAACCAAAAATTCGAAGACATGTGACATCTACCAACCCGCACTGGGCCTGTGTGGGGGATTACAGCCCACTCCCTCTCACCGAGGGGAGGTCTGTGTGACACTATAGGGTGATGATTTTTTTTTTGGATGGGAAATCATCAAATAACTTCTCCCGCTCTGGGCGGAGCGGGAGGGTGTGTCAGACTCTTACTGACTAAAGGAGTCTACACACCAAACCCGCCGACCCGCCGACACAGCCCGGCGGCTTGGTGTCGGCGACCCAAACCCGCCAACCCGCCAACATGTGTCATGGGGCTGTGTCGGTGAGTTAGTCGGCGGCAAGAAATCAGTACAACTTTTTTAGTTAGTGATTGCAGTGTCTAGCAAAGCACGTCACTATCGCTGGAGTGTCGGCGGGCAACTGAGCGTGCGCGTACGCAAGTCGCCGGCCACGCCGCCGACTTGCACGCGCGGGAACGAGTCGCCGACATGATTCTTGAAGCAAAGTCGCCGACACCTAGCCGCCGGGCTGTGTCGGCGGGTCGGCGGGTTTGGTGTGTAGACTCCTTTAAACCCACCCATATTCCTTCCTGTTGCCTGTGTTGCCTGGGGCCTCGGTGACCCTTTAGTACCTTCCGCGACCCCGGCAGGCATCGGCCCTAGTGGACCCCTACACTTGTGCTGACGACATCTCTTTGAGGCGCGCGTGGAATACAACGCGCCATCGACCCGGGCCTGGTCCTTACCGGACGGTGAGCTACCCATTGCTCACCGTCCGCAAGCCCGCGCCTACGGTGGCCGGAAATCCGCCCGGGATTGCCGACGCCCAGGGCTTCTCCTGCGGCGGCTAGGGGCGAGAGGGCGCGAAATTTGCCTTTCCCTCGACCGTCCCGCCTCCTCCTTCGTGAGCATTACTGCTTCGCAGACGGAGGTGACGGCTGCCCGTGCCCTCTCGCTCCGTACCATGGCATGAACCAGGGCCGGACGCGAGAGATCTTGGCCGCCAATCGCCTCCACGAGGACACGGCGGTGCTCTGCCCAAGCCGGGCAGACCTCCACCGTATGATTCACCGTGTCCTCCGGGCGATCCACACAGTGGTGACACCCGGGCGTTTCCTCCCGCCTTATCCAACACAGGAACCTCCCGAAGCTGCCGCGTCCGGTAAGGACCTGCATCAGGCGGAAGGTGAGGACGCCGTGGCACCTCTCTAGCCACTCCTCAAAGAGGGGATTTATCGCCGCAATCGATGCAAGTGTTATTTTGGATACGTCTTCATAGTAAGCAAAAGTTTCGTAACATTTTTGCAGCACCCTGATTTATGGATGCGGGAAACATGGAAACTGATAAACAACATTGTGTCGACATGAATATTTTACATAATACCTACTTAGTAACTACCAACGTATGCGTAATCTGGTGCCTTAGAAAAAGATTCATAAAACTTCAGTCCATTGACAGTGTAAGTAGAAAATTAAAAACACTACATGACTAAAGTCGAATTATTAATTAACTGGAGTAATTTGACATGTCAAAAGATGACGTTTAGTTTAACCGATTTATATAAGTGTTAAATAAACGTATAATAATTAGTGTAAAAGTCTAGAATACAATAAATACAATAAATATGATTTTTGTCTGACCGGTTAGGTGGAGTAATTACGCCATTCTTCCTTGAAGAAGCTACAAGACAAGTGCTGCTTTACTACGTTACTGCCTGTCGATCGTCTGACTGTCAATCGCCATTATAATTCTGTAAATTATTTGTTACGGTCGTGAATCAGAGTTTAATCAACATGGTACAACCTGATACTAGCCTGCTAATTGCAAAAAAACTTCATGTCATGGGTTTGAAACCAAGCAGGCATATAAATTTGTGTAAATTATTTCATCACCACTACTTTATAAACGGTGAAGGAAAACATTGTGAGGAAAACATTGTGAAGGCATGTCCTAGAACCAAAAATTCGAAGAAATGTGACATCCAGCAACCCGCACTGGGCCCGCGTGGTGCGTTATGGCCCACTCCCTCTCACAGAAAGAGGAGGCCTGTCCCAGCAGCGGGAACATTATAGGCTGATTTTGCTCTATGCTTATATTTTTATTCATCTGTCAGTCGTGGGTTTATTAGCCAAGATTCACATATTTATAAATGTTTCTGATAAAATTTACGGCCGTTCAATTTTGTAAGTCGACGTAATATCATACATACTTTAGATATGGCTTTACGTAAATGTGTTAACTCCCGTGATCGTGTTTGTCATATTTGTGGCACGTGTTAAAACAACAAAACAACATTACGGAGTTCGTAAAAAATATGTACCAACTATACTTTGGTTTTACTATTCGTAACGTTTTCATAGTTTTCATAAATGTGAATTCTGAGAAATTCTGACGTGACAGAAAAAAAAAATCGGATTCATGTTAAGGGTATCCCAAAACCCAATAAATCTGTAGTCAAAAAAGGAAAAGTGGGTCTGAAGGACCAATAGATTGAAAGTACCTGATGCCACTTTCTCGCCAATATGTAGTCTTTCTAGCGTCTCCAATGAAGTTCTAGTATTCAAATTAAAACAGACAAATTCTCGATATCATTCTGCCATGCATATATTATGCTAGCTACACACGCAGCGCCAGCAAGTCGCTGACGATAAAGTAGTTGCCAGCAATTCGCTGGTGATTTCAAAATCTACGCCCACGTATAGATTTTGAAATTCCTTGAGTCAAAATCTGTGCGTGACGTGGATTTTGAAACTCTTTGTGCAAGCGAGTCGCCGGCGACTAACGCCACTGCGTTTAATGAAAAATTGTTAGTATTCTACGTATGCTTTATTTATTTCCGTATCTGCCCACACACACAGATTTTGAGATCGCTAACGTGTTTCCGGTGACTAAAATCACTGAGTGAAGTTTTATGTGCCTGTATTTTCATTGTGACACAGTGTGTGACTTAACATAAGCGGCGTTGGCCCCATTTCTTAACACAACCTTAAAACTTCTTACAGACATTAGAAAATTCCCGCATCAAGGGTTATTTTCTACGTTTACGAGGGGAAGTCTAATTATCAAATCGCTTCCTCAATTTTATGTGCCATTTGGTGTAATGGACCAATTAACTGATCCCTTAAGCTTGTTTAAATAATGCAGTCGTTTTAGAATAGCATTCTAATTTTGTTATGATGACAAAGCGTTTTTGTTTTTATTCTGAAGATTGCTTGAATATTAATTTTTAATTTATTGGCAGTGTCAAAACTAAAATGCATATAAATATAGAGGCCTTGGCAGAGAGTACAACTTTGTGCTCTTTGGCGTCGAGACCCCCTTTTTTAGGTTTAACTTAGTTTTAATTTAATTTACCTAGTTAATGTTAATAATCATCTTGTAATTTGGTTATGTAAATAAATGTCTTAGTCACAAAAGCAGATATTGACTTCAATTAAAATTGACATTGATTTATTAATATCACAGAAACTGAAAACGCATTACATCTGATTAGATATATTCCATAGTTATTACTAGGTATAATGAAACAGGTACTCCACAATCTCATCTTTTCTCATTGTCACGGAGTTCAAACGCTTGCATAATTAAAACTTGCCAATATTACTTGTCTGATCTGGAGTGAAACACATTCGCAATTTGCGGGCATTGCATATTTTTTTACAGAATTTCCAACACCGGAAAAATGCAGCCCGCATTGTAATAACTTAAAATCGAAGCAAATATCAACGGAAGCAAAGATTCATTATGTAACCAGGTTAACAAAAAAGTGTAAGGTTAAATATCTCAAAACATTTACCTAGATGTGGAGTGACTCCAAACGCGTGTATTGTGTGAAAGTGGGGAAATGGACGCCCGGACGGGTTGCAAGCGGTTTGGTTAATAAAATTAGACTGAGTACCTACACACCGGGGGTCGCCTGCGACGGACTGATGAAATCTTGGTGACTTCGCACTTCACTTGATTGCCTGATAATGTATCTAATATTGCTGAATGTGGTTTATTGCCAGCTGTCGCTACAATTGTTTTTTGGTATTTTTGCATTGATCGTGCAACTGAAATGGTGCAATCAGAATAATTATATAAAAATATACTTTTAATTAAAAATTATACTTTTTGAAGTTTGAATTACAAACTTTACATAACCAAATTACAAGATTCATAATTATATAATTAATTAATAAAAATAACAAAATTATATCCTATCTTAACTAAAACTATACACAAACAATAAGGCGGAAGAGCTTATTGGGCATCAAAAAATTCGTCCGCATCGCTGTCAATGGGAAAAGTGCCCAAAAGGCTGGCAGCATTGCCACGTTGGATGGCAATGCTGATTCTTTGGGCTAGAAAAAGGCCAGCCCTCTGGTCACGTGAAGACTCTACCAACCTTTTGGCGATATCCCGAAATACTCGATGGGCACTCGGACCCCAAGGCCCTAGTGTTTCAACCCCAAACGGCTCAAACATATAGCTCCCAATAAGGTTGTTATATTTGCGCCGTTTGAGGTTTTCTGCTCCTGCAGCAGCCGCCCCAGCACAGCCCGCTGTGCTAGGAAGATGGGAAGGTGCGAGAGTGTCGACACAGGTTGCATCCCACACCAAAGGCCTACCCAACTTCCACGGCATTATGGTCATTCCGTCTGGTCTCTTCCCATCATCACGTGCCAAGCCATTGGTTTCTAAAACAGCTGGCACCCCGGTGGTGACAAGAGCCCGACGGATGATGTTGTTAATGCTGGCGTGCCGTGCCATTCGACCAGCACTCTTACTGCAGGATAGGCCATGATGTCCGAGGCAGTCGACTCCTTCACCGCATTGACAGCGATGTGGAGCCCCGCAAGGAGCGCCCAGACGCAAACATGTAGCGAGCCGGAATGTGGTGTCACCCAGCATGGTGCCTATGTTGGGTGACGGTAGCGCCTGAAGCCAAAGGCCCGACTCCCATTCACCCACAGCCAGCAGGCGGGCACGCTCAGCAGTATTGGTGGACGTATTAATGAGTTTATTCCGTACCAACCTGCAGACCGGCTCATCCCACTGTCTCTGGGAAGATGGGTTCTCGGGCTGAACCGTATCCGGGCAAGCCATTTTCCAGGCGTTCACCGCATCGGTCAAACACGGCACTTCAGAGTCAACCTGAGAAGGAGCTAAGATTTTTGTGGTTACAAACTTTGAAATCCATGGAATGTTAGTAGCGTAAATCTTATGAAACTAGTGTTAGCAGTAGTTAAAAAATTAAAATTTTAAAAATCGAAAATCCCGACTGCATAAAAAGTAAACTTTAAAATAGATTGCAACAAGATTTCTATAACTTGATACTATAAACAATCTCATGGCTGAAATGAGGCAATAATCTTCATTGTTAAATTTAAGAAGATGCCTCCGACTGCATGAGAATGTATTTTTTTTTTATTTAGGATTATAAGACACATAGGCAGTCGCTCCATGTAAAATACTGGTATTCAGTTTTTGAAAAATACGTTTATAAAGAACCTCGAAAAGAAAAATATCTTTAGTGAAGAGCAAAAGGGGTTTAAACAAAACATGTCAACCAGTATGGCCATTTATATTTTTTTATATACCGTCATGACGAATATGAACAGGAGAATCCCGGTGTGTGCTGTATAATGTGACATGACACAAGCTTTTGACTATGTTGTTCAGAGCATCTTGCTACAGAAATTAGAAGCTTACGGCATAAGGGGAAATATACTGAATCTTGTTCAGTCACACTTAACTAATAGAATACAATACACAGAAATTGAGAGAATTAATGTTAAGACAAAGAAAGAGGAAATTTATGTATCAAGCGAACGCACACCTACATACGGTGTTCCTCAAGGCAGAGTACTCGGATCTTTATTATTCATAATATACATCAATGACCTGCCTAGTGCTATTGACCACCCCATGACTCTCTTTGTCGACGACAGCACTATGACTATAGCATGTAAAAAGGAACACGTATATGAAAGTGACAAAAATATCTCTTTGACATTAATAATATCATGTTTAAATAGGAACAACCTAAAAATAAATCTAGATAAGACAACTATTATGCATTTTAGGCAACGGACCCATGCTGTATGTGATCTTAACGAGACACCAACGATTTACCAAGATACTCCTCTGCGTACTCCTCACATGAACTGGCCCCAGATCTAAACACAGATAGCCTTAGTTACAGCTTATCATGAACTAGTAGCATCGCTATTGCGCTACGGTATTATATTTTGGGGGAATTCCACAGACAAAGCAATAGCGTTTAAGGCCCAAAAGTTTTTAGTATTCGTGCTATGTTCAAATTGAAGTCGACCGACACCTGTATGCCATTATTAAAAAAAAAAAAGACAAATTATTAACTTTACCATCTCTATATATTTTTGAAATTGCGTCATTTGTTAGGGTAAATCAATTTCTATTTCCACGACTTGCTGGCACCTTCCCCCGTCATCGGCTCAGTTGCCAAAGAAAGATAAAAAAAAAACCTTCCCCCGTAACAGACGTGACAATAATCAACTGTGTTTGCATATGTCAAAAACTGCATTAATGGAAAAAAGCGTTTTCTGTATGGCTCCTAACATTTATAATGAAATATGTATAAATATAAGTCATGCCGCGGTAAATTTGTTTAAAAAAAAGATGCGAGATTTATTAACAGACAAGTGCATGCAGACATTATAAATATAATGACTTTTTTAATGACACGTTTTGACATTTTTTATTCTGTGACATTTTATGATTAAATTATTTTACTGACCTACCAATGTTTATAACTGATTATTATGTACTGGGATTGTAGTGCCATTTGTAATTTAAATTTTATAAATTTGTATGCCTTACGGGTGAATCATGTACGTACGATTTATTAAATATAGTGACATCCTGCATGCTTAATTTGCATGTATACGAGGATATAAAAGGACCTAGACAAAGATCGTTAGAAACGAAAGACAAAATTACAGATTGTAGAAGGATTCCTACGGTGAGATGTCAAAAATGGAGAAACGAAATGTCACTTTGTATAGAAAGAGCCATGTCTATTCTTCGAAGAAATAGAGAGCGTCATGCTAAGCCTGCAGGAAGCCGACCCCAACATAGTTGGGGAAAGGGTAGGCAGATGATGAGTTAGGATTATAAGATGGTAAATTAGGTTTTTTACCCACTTATATTCAGGTGATAATGGCATCTCCTTTCTCACATACTCGCTCACTCCAAAAGTTCGGGTTGGTTTTTTTATCATTTCTCATTGCAAATTACATTTAAACATATAATTTGTATATATTTTTGTAATCCCTTCATTTTGATACCTCGATAGGTATGGGAGATTTTTTTTTAAACATACATATTAGCGCCAAAGATCCGCCATTTTGATGTTTTATGATTTTAATATACCCCGTGACACTTGCGCAATAAAGACTATACTAACGACATATCATTCATCAAAATCGGTTCAACCGTTTAGTAGTTATGAGGGAACATAGGGACGGACATACATACATAAGGGAGGGTCATAACCCTCCTTCTTTGGCTCCGCCGCAGTCGAGTAAAAAAACATAATTATATACTAATGTGTGTTAACCCAGTGCTGGATGCGACGCGTGGCCAGCCTATCCGCAATAACAGCCAGGATGCTGTTGGTGCTGGCGCGCAACCTGCCGAGCGCCGCCGGCGCAACGCTTGCGGAGCACGGCGTGGAAGCCGTTAACGTGTGCGTCCGCGAACATGCCCGATGCACTGCACCAGGGAAAGCGTTATATTGGACGCGTAGGGCGCTGAATGATTTTTGATCTTTTTATTATGTATTAAAGACAAAGCAGTCTTGAAAAATGTATATTAGTTGATGCCGCTTCTTCATCCTATCATAGTCCTCTACTGCGTCGTACATTTCTCCCAAATTCATAGTTGGGAACAGTTATAAGGGACCATCCATAAATTACGTCACACGTTAATTCGGGGTGGGGGGGAGGGTCCACAAAGTATGACATTGTGTGACAAGGGGGTGGGAGGGATCCTAAGTTTTGTGACGCCTTGAGCCCTTTAACAAATACCGCCATACGCACCGCGTTTCGCCGTGATTTCATTGTTTATATTTTATTAGACGATTGACTTTAATTTAATAATTGCTAGATGTAAAATTGCAAAATATGTGACGTCACACTAGGGAGGGGGGGTCTCACAAATGTGATCAACTGTGTACAGCTGGAAAGTCTCCGTTACATTAGCGTCTGGGTCAGCTCAATGTTTGCTTGTGCTCTATGTTGTAAACACTTCTAGAATATAAAAAAATTAGAGCAAAGATTGTTTGTGGATGCTCAACCAACCAATATTTCTTCAAATGTAAATGGATAGACAAATCCCTCACCTGTGAATAAAACTCACAGCACTCCGTTGTATTGAGTTCTTGATATTTCTTATATCTGTATTTAGTTGAGAGGTAATGCTACTGTCCATTTTGACCAGTATGGGGAAGAATTATCAAATATGTAGGTAGTTTACAGCAGATGAGACCATTTATTTGAAATTTTGTTCCATGTGTCATCCACAGATAAATTAATCAGTTTAGATTCTGATGGAAAATTAAATTCATAATGCATAGTACCAGAAAGGCATGATTTGCTTTGCTCGACATAATTGTGTAATATCAATGGTATCTAGACAATAATAAAAACTAATAAAGTCAGGTGCAAAAATTAGTGAAATTACGAAGTGAAAGAATATTCATAACATTTATTTGTTTCAAACACTACCTTAAATACCCTGCTCCTGGTGTTTTTAAATTAAGAACAAGCCTATCGAAGTTAAGCTTATTATTTCATCACCACTGCTCTCAAAACGGTGAAGCACTACATCGTGAGGAAACCGGCATGTCCTAGAGCTAAAAATTTGAAGACATGTCATCATCATCTGCCTAGCCTTTTCCCAACTAAGTTGGGGTCGGCTTCGTCTTACCGGATACAACAAAAAATGTCAAAACATGTCATTAAAAAAGTCATTATATTTATAATAGCACTTGTCTGTTAATAAATCTCGCATCTTTTTTTAAACAAATTTACCGCGGCATGACTTATATTTGTACATATTTCATTATAAATTTTAGGAGCCATACAGAAAACGCTTTTTTCCATTAATGCAGTTTTTGACATATGCAAACACAGTTGATTATTGTCACGTCTGTTACGGGGGCAGGTTTTTTTTTATCTTTCTTTGACAACTGAGCCGATGACGGGGGAAGGTGTCAGCAAGTCGTGGAAATAGAAATTGATTTACCCTAAAAAATGACGCAATTTCAAAAATATACAGAGATGGTAAAGTTAATAATTTGTGTTTTTTTTTAATAATGGCATACAGGTTTCGGTCGACTTCAAATTGAACATAGCACGAATACTAAAAACTTTTGGGCCTTAAACGCTATTGCTTTGTCTGTGGAATTCCCCCAAAATATAATACCGTAGCGCAATAGCGATCCTACTAGACCATGATAAGCTGTAACTAAGGCTATCTGTGTTCAGATCTGGGGCCAGTTCATGTAAGGAGTACGCAGAGGAGTGTCTTGGTAAATTGCGTTAAGATCACATACAGCATGGGTCCGTTGCCTAAAATGCATAATAGTTGTCTTATCTAGATTTATTTTTAGGTTGTTCCTGTTTAAACATGATATTATTAATGTCAAAGAAATATTTTTGTCACTTTCATATACGTGTTCCTTTTTACATGCTATAGTCATAGTGCTGTCGTCGACAAAAAGAGTCATGGGGTGGTCAATAGCACTAGGCAGGTCATTGATGTATATTATGAATAATAAAGATCCGAGTACTCTGCCTTGAGGAACACCATATGTAGGTGTGCGTTCGCTTGATACATAAATTTCCTCTTTCTTTGTCTTAACATTAATTCTCTCAATTTCTGTGTATTGTTTTCTATTAGTTATGTGTGACTGAACAAGATTCAGTAAATTTCCCCTTATGCCGTAAGCTTCTAATTTCTGTAGCAAGATGCTCTGATCAACATAGTCAAAAGCTTGTGTCATGTCGCATTATACAGCACACACCGGGATTCTCCTGTCCATATTCGTCATGACGGTATATAAATAATTATAAATGGCCATACTGGTTGACATGTTTTGTCTAAACCCCTTTTGCTCTTCACTAAAGATATTTTTCTTTTCGAGGTTCTTTTTAAACGTATTTTTCAATAATTGAATACCAGTATTTTACATGGAGCGACTGCCTATCTGACCTCCACAACCCAGTTACTGGGTAGCACGATACCCCTTAGTTAAGACTGGTTGTCAGACTTTCGAGCTTCTGAACGACCCGTAACGACTGTCAAAGATCTACAAATGAAGGGATCAACGGCTTAACGTGCTTTCCGAGGCACGGAGGGGTCTTGGTATGTAAAAATTTGAAGACATGTGACATCTATAAATAAGTACTTTATTATTATTATTATTATCTACCAACCCGCATTGAGATCGCGCGGTGGATTACGGCCCACTCCCCCTCACCGAGAGGAGACCTGTATCCCAGCAGTGGGAACACTATAGGCTGTTTATGTTATGCTGTCGAAGCTAAACAAATATGATATTCATATTAATATTAATAACGGTATTTCCAAAAAGAAGGTTTACATAAAACGGCAGCTATTTTCGGTTATTTAAAACATAACATAAATCACGCCTGTGATCCCCGAAGGGTTAGGCAGAGGTGTACCTATAGTACACCCCCACGTTTCACCAGCTATGTTTCAGTCCCATGTAATAGGGGGCGAGCCTATTGCCATCAACCGGGCACAAATCCAGACTCCGGGCTGCTACTGAGAAATTCCTAGTGGATAAACCCAATAAAACTTTGCCCGACCTGAGTATCGAACCCCGGACCTCGTGCTAAGCAGTAGCGCTTGCGACCACTAGACCAACGAGACATGGTTATTTATGTTAGAGAAAATTAGGCGACCGATAGACGACCTTTAAATTTGACATATTATGTTATCATTCTGATCGGTATTGTGTCGAGAAACCTTGTGTCCTAGATTTAGGGTTATTGTTAAATAATATCCCTTGTGGGTCGCCTTTCATTGCGGGTCACCTACTGATAATAAATAGAGATCGCTGATAATACGAGGGTGGTTCAAATATAAACCGGAATTCTGCTATAATTTTTTTTATTATTATGTTACAGAGCTGATTTTTTTTACAGTTTTTCTAGATAGTCTCCGTCACACTCTACACACTTTTGCCACCTATCCGGAAGCTTTCTGATGCCTTTTTCGTAAAAAAACTCTCGACTTGTCACGTAACCACGTGCGCACGAAGGATTCTACCTCCGCATTGCTTTCGAATCGCAGTCCGCCAAGTGCCTCTTTCAATGGACCAAATAAATAATAGTCGCATGGCGACAAATCGGCACTATATGGAGGGTGTTCCAGTGTTTGCCAACCCAATTCTTTCAATGTTTCCATCGTAAGCCGAGCTGTATGCGGCCTGGCGTTGTCTTGCAGCAATATCGCACTACGAATTGAATTTTTGCGAGCCGTTCATGAATTATTTGCTCAATACTGCCTACGCTAATGCCCAATTCCTCAGCCATATTACGCACAGTACTGCGTCGGTCTTCCAAAATGAGTTTTCTACAGCGCTGACGTTCTCATCGGTAACACTTGTTCTGGGGCGCCGCGCATGTGGCAAGTTTGCCACCACTTCTCTGCCTTTTCGGAAAGCGGAACACCATTCATACACTTGAGTCTTGAAGAGGCACTCATCCCCGAACTGCTCGAGTAATTTTCGATAAATTTTCGCGGATTTTACATTATCTTTCACCAAAAAACGAATAATGATGCGTTGCGCAACAGACACTGGTACATCCTTCTCGCTCATGGCTATAACTAAACTAAAAGGCGAGGTTACGAGGTTACGCGGGTTTCTGTTCTAATGTGGGTGACGCCTGTGCATTCGAAGAGCACATGCGCAACGGTTTCCTCTGCCTCCATGCAAGCCCTGCACAGAGGGCTGTCTGTTATTTGTGTGGAAGTGTTTGTTTAGCGAGCAGTGGCCCGTAATGGTCCCCGTCAACAGGCGCAGGCCAGTCCTGTTCAGGCGTAACAGGCGCCTGGTTAACTTGCTATCCAAGGATGGCATAGCCTCCTTGGACTGTCTACACCCCTGTACCGAGGACCACCAGCTCTCCGCTTGTGTGTGGGTGAGCTCCTGTAGCCACCTGCGTAGTTGATTGAAGGGGATGGGCACGATTGGCTCCGGTCCGCAGACTGACGTGCCGGATGCTTTCCTGGCTAGTTCGTCAGCTGCGTCATTGCCCAGGGATCCACTGTGTCCTTTTATCCATTGCAGTGTCACTGTGTTGCGGTTCAATACCGTTATACGTTCTAGCGCATTGTGACATTCTTGTGTTAATCTCGAGGTATTATGTTTCTTCCCTAGGGATTGGAGAACTGAGGCGCTGTCGGAGAGTATGCGTACATGAGTGTCCGTAACTCTCCTGGCTTCTATGGCATACGCCACTTGTATAATGCCCACACATTCCGCCTGGTAGACGGTGTTGAACATTCCCAGCGGGCAGGATATGTTTATGTTAAGGTCGTGTGAGAAAACGCCAGCTCCGGTTCCGGAGTTGGTCTTTGATCCATCGGTGTATACTCTTACCTCATACGGGCCTGAATAGTCGCACCGTTCTTCTGTGAGTATTATGTTGTAGTGCTTTTGGAAACAGTGTAGTTTTGGGGCTCTGTTGCAGGGTGATGCCATCATCGGTCTTCGTTTGATCGCATCCTCCCTTATGCGTATGTGCTTGACTCTAGAGTCTTTGCTCAGGGTTCCTGTTATGTTAAGCCTAAAGGCGGCCAGGGCCGCCTCCTCTCGCACGATGAGGTGCAGAGGCGGCAATCCAAGCATCGCCTGTAGGGCGGCGGTGGGCGTAGTTCTCATACAGCCTGTGATTGCTAAACAAGCAAACCGTTGCAGTTTTTTGAGATCTTTTTGGACTGTGCTCAGGTCTGTCCTGGGCCACCAGACTAGTGAGCCGTATGTGATAGTTGGCCGGATGACCGTGGTGAATAGCCAGTGGGTAATCTTGGGGTTAATTCCCCAGTTCCTGCCGAGCAGTATTTTGCACTGCCACAGCGATATGCTGGCTTTTGTAATGATGTAGTTGCTGTGTTTTGCCCAATTCAACTGTTTGTCCAAGAAAATGCCCAGGTATTTGGTTTCAGTTGATAGGCTTAGGGTGGTTCCAAAGAATCGTGGTAGCTGTAGTAGCGGCAATTTCCTCTTCTTTGTGAAAAGAACCAGTTCGGTTTTTGTAGGGTTTACTGATAGTTGGTGCTTATTGCACCAAACCTCTACTATTTTTAAGGCTTGGCGCATAAGGTTGCACAGGGTATTCTCGTGGGTGCCGTTTATTATTATGGTTAAGTCGTCCGCGTAGCTTACGGTGAAGTAACCTTTGTCGTTGAGTGTTTTAATAAGACTGTCGACAACCAGGTTCCATAAGAGTGGCGAGAGGACGCCACCTTGTGGGCAGCCCTTCGCCACTATGGCCCTGGTGGTGTCGTTCACTGTGACTTGTACCGCTCTCAGTTTAAGCATATTTGAGATCCAGCCACTTATGGTCTGGTCTATGCTGTGCCTGTCAAGGGCCGTGTTGATACTATTGAACATCGTTTTGTCAAAGGCGCCTTCGATGTCAATGAAGGCGGCCAGTGCTGAGCATTTGTGATCCACTGAGCATTCAATTTTGGAAACCACACTGTGCAGCGCGGATTCTGTTGATCTGCCTGTGGTGTACGCATGCTGTTGTTTATGAAGGGGTTTGGCTCGAAGTGGTCCGTCTCGAATGTGTCTATTGCAAAGTCTCTCGAGGGTCTTCAGTAGAAAGGATGTGAGGCTTATAGGCCTATAAGCTTTGGGTTGTGTATAGTCGGTTTTGCCAGGTTTCGGTATGAAAATCACTTTCACCTCGCGCCACGCGAGTGGTATGTACCTGAGTGCCATGCAGGCTCGATAAATCTCCGTCAGCAATGGCACCAGATGATTTATCCCCCACTGCAGCAGGGCTGGGAAAATGCCATCCAGCCCTGCGGACTTGTACGGCTGAAAGGTGTCAATAGCCTACCTTAACCGGTCTTCTGTTATTATGTTGCGGGCTCTGGACCAGTCCTGATCCGTTGGGGTCCATTCTGGTTCAGCCTCCCACCTCCCATCTTCCAGGAGTCTACAGTCTGGGAAGTGGGTTTCGAGAAGGACCTTACTGGTTTCCTGGTTGGTTAGTGTGTATGAATTATCCGGCTTTTTCAGCGCGCCAAGAGTTCGGTCCTGGTCTGCTGCCAGGATCTTCCTTACCCTAGCGGCTTCATTATTTGTCTCTATGGATTCACAGAATTTCCGCCAGGCAGATCTCCTGGCGGTTCTAATCTGTTTTTTGTATGCATATTGTGTTTCTTTGTATAGTTCCCAGTCGTCCGGGAGTCTGGTGTTTTTGGCTCTGTTGAATTGTTTACGCAATGCCTCTCTGAGTTTACTAAGTTCTGCGTTCCACCAGGGGTTCCTTTTGCCCTTGGTTTTTGGCGCTCTTAGTTTGCAGCATGCATGGTATGCTTCGGTTATATATTCTGATAACTTTGTCACGGTGTATTCCAGTTGAAAGAAAGAAAGAAAGAAAGAAAAATTGTTTATTCTGCACAAACAAAACGCACATTACAAAAATTTACGTAAAATAAACACATATACAAAGTAGCTAAAAGCCTCGTAATCAATCCATTTTAGTTTGACAATCCTGTCGATTATGTAATATTTACTCTGTGTTGCGACACTGGCAGATGACAACCAATGACATAACATACAATCATAACAAAAACAGAATGACGATTACAGAGAGAGGAAATAACTACTATTATAACAAATAAACAACTATAGCTAGAACAATTAATCAGTGCGTCGCATCTGTGCAAGAAAAGGTCGTTGCTCAGCGAAATGCTGTGACTTCGGACAAGCCTATCGTCAACAGCGCTGATTTTCAGCAATTACCTACTTGTCGAATGACGTAATGACGTCCCCTGTGTGAAGTAATAAATTTTCCACAGAAATATTTGTGATTCAAGCTGAATAAAGTATGTATATAAATAATAAATATATATCTGTAACAATGCGTAACTTTAAAAAATAAAAAGATACATCATAAACTAAGACTATAATACAATGAAAAATAATAAGAATAAGTACTAAGTAAGTAATTTAATTACTCAAGGCGTTGTGTTAAGTGTGGTGCGTATTTATGCTATTTTATAATTATAGTAACAATATACTATTATTTCGTTACACTAACAATATTCCATTGCGAAATAATGAAGTTTTCATCAATACATTATAATTTGCGTTAATTTGCATTATAATTATAAGTTGCGTTTGGTCTCTTAAAGTTACCTGTGATATGTGCCTATCTAATAGAGAGGCTAGTAGACGTTTAAACCTGGGTACATCGGTGAGCCGCGGGTTCCGCATTGGTGTTGGCTTCTTTGTATTGGTATTTATTGTGAAGCGTATCCTCCTATGGTCCGAGCAAGATGGCTCGTCCGATACGTGCCAGTTCATAATAAGGTTAGTCGCGTTTTCTGTAGCGAGTGTTAAGTCTATGATCGTTTGTCCTCGGACTGTGACCCAAGTGGGTTCAGAGCCGCGGTTAATGATGTTAAGATTAGTAGAAAATAAATAGGTGGATAATACCTCTCCTCTGGAATTCGGTGCGTCGCTGCCCCATAGAGGGTGGTGAGCGTTCGAGTCGGTGCAGATTATCAGCTCCAGTTTGGCGCGCTCACAGTGCTGCACTAGGTCGGCCATCTCCTTTGGAGGACAGTTTGCGTCCTCGCCTGGCATGTACACCGAGGCCAGTACAACATCTGGAGCGCTACCATCACTGTGGAGCCTGACAGCTGTTAAGTCTCTGGAACAGAATTGAGTAAGTGGTGTGATAGGAATTCCTTTGGGTATGTAGACGCAGGTTCTTGGCTTGTCTGCGCTGTGTGTGTTCAGGATCAGCTTACCTCCGATGTTACCGAGGCCACATATTTTATTATTCCTGATCCAAGGCTCTTGGATCAGTGCGATGGTTCGGGGTGTTACCTCCAGCGCCCTGCGTTAACTAGCCGTGGCAGTCTGGCTATGCTGGAGGTTTGTCTGTATGATGTTGAGGGGGGGGCGATGGCGACGGTGGGGTGGAGTTAGTCGGAGATGGATCCATCGGACAATCCCTCCGCTCCCTCCGCCCTATGCTGGTCGTCGTGTTGACCGCCCGGTGACGAGGCTAACAGTTGCTCGTTCCAGCCGGGCGATGTTGGCGGTATGGCTTTGTCTTCGTCGGCCATTGCCGCTCGGGCCATGACCTCCTCCAACCTGTCCATGTCCGTGTCCAGTGTGTCTGTCGACGTCGGTACCGTCATAGTCAGGTCCGTCGTTGTTTCGGTCAGGGTGGCAGGGGGTTGGGTCGCGGTGTCAGGGGGTGGGGTCGTGGGCCAGAAGCGTACGTATATCGACCCAAGCAGGTACGATATCCGACGCTCCCGGGCTAGGACCTTCTCAACTTCCTCCGGTGGTACACCTAGGGTCAAATATGTCCCATAGTTGTCGCCACCGACGGTAGTTGCCCTTTGCAGCGACCACTTGCCTATGTCGTACCAAGTATTCTGACGAATCAGAATACTTTGGAGCCGGGCAATGTCCCCCTTGTAGCGTGGGACGAAGAGTGAGGCTCGGGCACGGGTCGGCACGTCGGTCTGTTTCATTACCGTTAGGGTAAGGTCGGTGTCTGGGAGTTGTATTCGGGGCACGTTCTGAGTCAGCCAGGTCAGAGCATGGTCGTCCTCACACCACAACTGCACGGTGCCTTCCGCTACCCGAGGGTAGCCGCGGAAGGCAGGGAGCTGTGATGTGGAGTCCGTGTCCAGCATAAGGCTCTCAAGTTTGGTCTTAATGTGTATGGCCTCTTCCTTGGTCAGGTCTCTAGAGAGGGTAGGGAAGCAGATTGCTACAGCCAGCCGCGCGTCCTTTGTGGCTCGCGCGTAGGTCCTCTGCACTCCCTGGGCGGAGTGGACCCTCACGCGTTTGGCGTCCCCCTGAAGCGTGCTCGGTGAGGCCGATTCGTCAGGGCGCTCCCTCTCCACCGGCCCTGTACCGCTTGGTCCAGGCTGCGGATCGGAGGTACCCGTCTGGGTGCTTCTCGCCGGTAGCGGTTGGCGTGAGGATCCAGCGCGCTTACCCCTCTTCCTTTGGGGTCGAGGTTGGTCGTGGGTCAAGTCGGTGTCCTGGGGTCGGCTGGCGGCCCCGGCAGGCTCAGTCGGGCGCGGAGGTTTTTCGCGCTGGGTTTCCCCTTCGCGTACTTGCCCTCGCCCACATATTTCCGCGTCCGGCCGCTTTTCGCGCTGGGTTTCCCCTTCGCGTATTTGTGGCTGATCACGTGATTCCGCGTCCGGCCGTTTTCCGCGCTGGGTTGCCCCTTCGCGTACACGTGGCTGGTCGCGTACTGCCTCTTCGGCGTCCGATCGCTCTTCGCGCTGGCTAGAGCCTTCGCGAGTGTTGCGCTTTCGGTCGCCTACTTTCTTCCCTCGAGCCATGATTTTTCCGCGGTTGTACAGCATGCGTACTCCATCGGCCGGGAAAGTGTTAGAGCTGCCAGGTCCGTCTTCCTTCCCCGTCACTCTCTGTCTGTGTTGTAGTTGGTCCTTGTCCGGGTTGGTGATGCTGTTACGCACAAGGCTCTGTTGCCAGAGACTTGTGGTAGGCATGCACGTCGTAGTGGGTGTTGGCGCGTGAGATGCAGCCGGAGTTGAGTTTGTTGGCGCACTAGTCGCAGCCGTGGTAGGGTGGGATGGCGCGTAAGTCGCAGCCTGTGTTGTGGGCGCTGAGTCAGCAGCCGGCCGCGCTGAAGAGCGCGGCACCAAAGAGCAGTCGGATGCCCCCCCCAGAACACGATGGGGGCTGACCGCCGAAGCGGTGTGGGATTCCCCGGCTCGGCCGGGACCCACCTGGGTAGTTACCTTCTCTTTCTGCTGCATGGTTGTGTTGTGGGGGTGGGCTTTTAAGGAATCGAGGTTACCCCTCCTCGAGGACCGACGGGATATAGGGATAGGAAGGAAGGCATGGTTAGGTAGGTGGTGTGGTTTTGGGGGTCACCCTACGCCTGGGATTTGGCCTAGGGATTTGGGGACCGACGGGATCTATGGATGCGGGGGGATGGTTTGTTCGGTGATAGGTGCATAGGACAAGGTAACATAGGTTTCCCTGAGCCTGGGATTTGGCCTTCGGGAGCTTCTCTTGTCCGGGATCTCTTTCGAGATGCTCCGGGTGCGGGGTCGACATTAACAGTCGGTCCCGCAGCCGGAGTTGGGTTATCCGCAACCTGCCCACCCGCTCGGTTGCAAGAGAAGAAGTGCGTGGCTGTCTGGGTCTCCCCACCACAGATGTACATGTACATTTGCGTTGAGGCGATCCAGCTTGCCCCGAGGTGCAGCCGCTTTTACGACACTAAATTTTTCGTGCGTTTATTCAAAAATTCCGGTTTATATTTGAACCACCCTCGTAAATAGAGCTAGCAAAGAAACGTGTTACTTAGGTAGGTATATAATATTATCAAGGTGTTCAATTTAGGAGCAAGCATAGAAATGTTAACTTCAAACATATAGGCTACCGAGCTTGAGGTCGTAAGTGCAGTTTAGAAGTTGTAATTGGATTTTCCAGCTAAGAAATACTTAGTTGGAGCTAGGTTATTGTAGTTTTAAGTACTTGGAATTAATCCCAAAACCTAGAAAAATTACGCTCGCGCTAACTGGCCGAAAAGAAGTATAGCCCTTGAAATAATCATAATTTAAATACTGGGTAGTATTTAATTTGCGCATTTGTGGCTCAGTGGTAGCAGCCGCGACTTACGAGTTGTAGGTCGTAGGTTCGAACCCAGGCAGGTGCTTTACTTTGTATAAATTCTTTCATCACCAGTGCTCTCAAAACGGTGAAGGAAAACATCGCGAGGAAACCGGCATGTCATAGAACCAAAAATTCGAAGAAATGTGACATTTACCAAACCGCACTGGGCCCGCGTGGTGGATTACGGCCCACTCCCTCTCACAGAGAGGAGCAGTGGGAACATTATAGGCTGATTATGTTATAAATACTACCCTACCGGAATGAAACTCTCCTCTCTAATCTCTTAATTGTTTAATATCTGCGATAATCTCACCTGACTCTGTTCGTTAATCATAAATAATATTTAATTAACCACCAAAATAACGTAAAATATTGGTTCAGTTTTAGCAAGCCTTGATTGGAACGGCTCCAACTTGAAGTAAACAATTTAGAGGGTACTTGCGACGATTTTTAATTAAGAATATGGGTAAACGAACTTTCCGCCATTTGCATATTTATTGGGTTTCACCCTCTTTCGGGTAGGCCTTGTTAGCATAGTTTTGTGGGCGTTAAGTGAATGGCAGTGATGTGAAGGATCGCTTTTTAGGGTTCCGTAACCGAGAGGTGCCAAACGGAACCCTATTACTAAGTCTCCGCTGTCCGTCCGTCTGTCTATCAGCGGGCTATATCGCATGAACCGTAATAGGTAGACAGATTTTTTTTATTTCTCATCATCATTATTCTCCTGCCCTTATCCCAATTTACTTGGGGTCGGCGCAACATGTCCCTTTCTTCCATACTTACCCCCCCTAGGTAGTCACCTCCTTTCTAGCCATATCATCTTTCACACAGTCCATCCATCGTTTCTTTGGTCTTCCCCAACTCTTATAGCCATCGACAGTCATACTTAAGACTTTCCTCACGACATTTTCCTCATTCCTCCGCATCACATGCCCATACCATTGCCAACCGATTTTCGCACAACTTTTCAGTCACTGGTACCACTTTCAAACTTCCTCTTAAGTACTCATTTCTTATTCTATCCATTCGTGTCACACCACACATCCCTCTTAGCATTCTCATCTCAACTGCATGCAATTGCCTTTCATTCATCCCTTTTGTAGCCCAACATTCTGATCCATACAAGACAGCGGGTCTTATCATTGTTTTATATATCTTCCCCTTAAGTTTAAGGGGAATGCGGGTGTCACATATTGCTCCCTGACCTACCATTTCATCCATCTAGTGTTTATTCTATGCTTAACCGCCCGATCTACTTTGCCATCGCTTTGCACGAGTGAACCGAGATACCGAAAGTCAGAACAGACTGGGAGACACGCCATCAAGCGCTATGGTTCCAGAACTGGAGAGACCGCCGAAATCACAGAACATTATATTCAGTTTTGGTTCTGCTGATTTTCAAGCCCACATTCTCCAACTTCTGTTGCCATTTCTCCAATCTGCTCTGGATCTCAGATCCATCTTCACCGACAAGAACAATGTCATCGGCGAATAGCATGCACCAGGGTGCCTCTTCCTGTATGTCCGACGTCAGAGCGTCCATAATCAACAGGAAGAGATAAGGACTTAACGCCGACCCTTGGTGTAAGCCTACAGCCATACTGAACCCGTCGGTATACGGACGTAGCTACAAGATTGGCTGTACATAGCACGAATTATTAATTTTTTTATTTTTATTGCCACTATAACAATAATTAAAAAATTAAATAAAATTAATAATTAAAAGGGGATACAAACAAACGCTTTTAGCAAAAAACTTCGAAAAAAATACGTTTCTTGTATGGGATACAAGAAACGTGTTTTTTTCGACATCTTTTGCTCAATCTTAAAACGGTACACAACGGTACAAGAAGGGTTCCCCGTTCGTGTGTGAGTCCGACTAACACTTGGCCGATTTTTTCATTTTTCAGGACAAGTCGGATACATCAAACGGGTGCTTCGTGTATACGCCATTATTTCAGTACACTGAAATTTGTTTCACTTATATACTTAAATTATTATCTTGTGAATGCGAATTAAAACCACCACGAGATGCGTCTTAAAAGGTTCTATTGGAATTCTTAAAATTTGAGACAGTAAGAAATTAATAAAGAAGAAAAGAAAACGAGCGAGCCTTACTGTAGTCGCAACTGAGCAGCGACAGAAACTAACTCTAGAATTTAAAAAAAAAAGCTGAAATATTTATTCGAATAATTATTAATTACTAATGGTCGAAATTCGACCGACTTACAATCTAGAGAGTAGGCTAATTAGTTAGAATACTACTATATTCCATAAGTACACTAATTCCTTGTTATTTTAAATTACTTACTAAATCCATGCTATTATAAAGTACTTACTTATTCCATGCTCAAGCTGTCACTTCCAAAGGCAACGGTAGGAATACGGGTGGGTTTTAGCCAGTAAGAGTCTGACACACCCTCCCGCTCCGCCTAGAGCGGGAGAAGTTATTTGATTATTTCAAAACCAAAAAAAAAGCTGTCACTTCCTGTCTACACGCTTCCGTCCCTCTTCACGAAATCACTCCCACAGAAAGTGAGAGGAAATATGTTACACATTAAAAGCATGATAATAGGTATGTGTAATTATATTTTATTCACATTTAGGTGCTGGTTTCGGAAAACACGCACTCCACTGCAAATCTTACATCGAAACTGATTGATGACATGGTTATTTTAAGGTAGGTAGGTACTTTCACCGAATTTGGCTATTATTTTAGTCGCTAGGCTACCTACAAGAACTAAACAAATATCAGTCTACGCCTTCAAAAGATATCAGTTACTAACGAAAATAAACCGTGTGAACCCTTATAATTTTACTAACAAAACTGAAATGATATTCCTTACAAAGAGCTCTGTCATCAAAAGCCTAAACTATTACGTTTAGGCAAGTGTATCAAAGAATGGTAGTCGGGCTCACTCAAAAGAAATCAAAGCGCTGAAAAAATACGTAGCTACATTTGGCAAAAATCATAATAGGTATTGTATTTACATAAACTTCACAAGCTCGGGGCTCGATTAGCTTTTTTTTAAAGTTTTATTAAAGTCGGCAAAGTACAGGTACTTAGGGTACCTGCAAATGCCATGTTTAATGTTTGTCAATGTTGTTGTTGTTCAATGTTTTGTCAGTGTTTTCAAAAAGACTTCTTTTGTTTTAGATACTCGTAGATCTCAATTTTTCATCTATAGATTTAGGTACTTCTCTACCCGTCTATACCTTTGATTGGATTAGAATATAGTTATTTACTTTTTAAATGTTTCACACGGAATCATACAGAAAATAATAGACGCGCGATTGCAGAAATTGCGGATAGGTGATTTGCTGTCACCTGAGGTATTCATTAGATCTTTACCACCTGGACCAGTATGTGCTACCTTTGAAATAAAAATAATAACGGTTAGCTAGCGACATACCTACTTTAAAAAAAACGGTCAAGTGCGAGTCAGACCACGCACAATGAAGGGTTCCGTAGTTGGGATGAATTTATCCCAAAAACACTGTAGTTAAAAAACATGTTCTCCCATATATCAATATTATATGCCACGATCAATTCTCCAATTGCAGACGAAAGTTTATATTCGCAAAAAAATAAAAAAATATGTGATAAAACAACAAATGAACAATTTTCGGACTTTTTTTACTTGTGCTGTGAGACCTTGCTTCTTGCCATATTTCATGATTCTAGGTGAACGGGAAGTACCAGTAAAGGGAAGTAATAGGTTTTGATTTATTTGCGAGTATTAAAATATGTCTCATAAATGGCCGTATTTTTTTTTATGGCGTAAAAATATAAAAATCAAGCTTTTATTTAAGTCATTAAATAAAAGCTTGATTTTTGTAGAGCTCTAAGGGACTGTAGACCTACGTATTTGATATTAATTCAACATGATACCTCCACGCGTTCCTAAGAAAAAAGGTCTCGACAGACTGACAGACAGACAAACGGAGAACGAAGTGTTCATATAAGGGCTCCGCTATTTCCTTTTGAGGTACGGAACCCTAAATACAACAGTCAAATTGATAACCTCCTCAAATTTTGGTTCTTCCATACTGCAAGTCATGACCCAAATTTCTGTAAATTTGTCGGTAAGCAATATTTGTTCAGTTATTATTTTCCGATGTTAAAGATTAAAGGGCCGTGAGTCTTGTGATTCGCTTCATCGTCGCTTGTCGGTTATATGAAGTGGAGTGCTCATCAATAAAATATTTGAAGCGGTTACGTTGTGGCGTAGTTGCGAAGCAGAAGTTTATCTTGGTAAATAATATCCGGACAGCGGTTATGATGAGTACGTACCGTGACCGTCGGCTACGGAAAGTATATTTCGAAATATCTGCTAGTACATTTCTGTAGGCGGGTAATCTTCATTACCACAAAAACCTTGTTATTATTAAAAAAAACCAGCCAAGTGCGAGTTGGACTCGCGCGAAGGGCTCCGTACGTATAAAAACGGCATAAAATCATGTCTGTTGTAACCTTAAATAATTATTTTATTGTTTTTTAGGATTTGTTGATATAGCGGCAACAGAAATACATCATCTGTGAAAATTTCAATTGTCTAACTATGACGGTTCTTGAGATACAGCCTGGTGACAGACGGACAGACAGACGGACAGTGGAGTCTTAGTAATAGGGTCACGTTTTACCCTTAGGGTACGGAACCCTTAAACGCAGATTACAGAAAAAAATCTTAGTCGGATTCTTGTCTCGTTCTGGGACGAGAGTCATGCCGTAGTAAGAAGATTGTGAATTCGGTTTAACGTTTAGTCCCCATCAATAAATAGGTCGTGGGCTTTTATTGCACCTCGTCATTTTAGTCCATATCTCATAAGTTTTTATATCAAATACGTCAATAACAAGATGAGAAAAAAGAAAGAAAAGTATTTATTGGGACTCGCACAGGAGATCACAAATAAAACTAAAAACGACTCATAGAAAAAAAAAAAAAAAAACAAAAACAAAGTAAAATGAAAAGAAAACAAAAAGTCCTGTACGAGGCCAAAAGGCTCCTACGTATCTTAGCATAATGCTGTGGTACTTAAAAAATAAGTATCGCAGCGCTGGTATTCTGATAGAGCCCGCTGTGATATCACGGATAGATACAGAAAAAAAATAGACGTGTGAAATAACAATTATAAAATTAAAATATTTATCTAATAACATTCTTGTAATTATAAACCAAGATAAGATAAAAAGATAAGGTAAGATATGTATGATGTATAATTCTGTCTTTAATTTTACCAGCTTCAACTTCTTGGTTAAACATCCCTTTCGTCTACTGGATAAAGCCATCTCAAATACTTAACTGCATTTTAGATGGACAGGATAGGGAGACAACAACTCACGTTTTATTGGGCTCCATTGTATTCTATTGCTTTTCATTAAAACCTCAATGAGAATGTTGTGTTTTGATGTGCTAACCATGAGAAGAGCAAGGTTTGTAGCTACTGATGTTTATTTTATTTAAAACTTGCGATCTGATTTATTTTATTTAGATTTTAAGAGAGAGTAGCGTTTATGGTATAATTTCTGTCAAATGCTGGATGATAGGGTTTTCAAGTTACTGTTAGCTTGAAGCTGTTTTTACGTCAGTCCAGTGGTTTTGGAGAAAAATGGTTGTTAACGTTAGGTTTCCGGGTACCAGGGAAGACTGTCTACTCCAACTATCATGGGTTATTTTAGTGCTTCTTTAGTTAAAGCATATTGCAGCGTTGAACTCTGCGATTAAAACCTATTAGTTTACTTTTCGAACTGATCTTCAATGTTTCTTATTGTTTCGGAATTTTAAATTTGAATATGACTTGATCAAGCTTGTCAGTTTTTCATACAATAAATCAGTTGCTGACAATAGGAAGCTAAATGATGTCATTAAAATTTTTGGACCTTTGCAATGTGCGATTGTATAAGATATACTCGTAAAAGCTAATATATATAAATCTTATCGTTTATTGAATTCTTCAATGCTGTTACAAATGGCGTAATATTTCTTCGAATTTGGTATGTATTTGCACTTTTTGGCTCACCCAACGGTAATTTTATCCTTTTCCCTGGTGTATACCCTTTATTAGTTGTCGTAGGTATATTTGTAAGACCAGTTATAAACGCCGCTTTGGCCTGTGTTACTGGGGTACTAGTATACCCACCAGGCGGTTCATTTTACCAGCCGCATTACTTAGAGTTCGAAACCGATGAGTACGTTTCGGTGTGTTGCCTGTGATGCTATCCAGGCGGGCTTCGTCTGAGGGTCCAGTTTGCTGTACGTCGTGTCACCTACGGTGCGGTCAAGGCACAGGATGCAGTCCGTTAGAAGTGGCTTATTTTAAACCATCACACTCGCTAATTGTAGTTATCAGTACTCGTAGAGTTTATATTTAGCATAAGTTGTTTTCAAACTAAGAGTTTTATTCGATAATATTCACGTTATGTTTACGTATTTAGTGGTCGCAAACCGTAAACCGATTAAAATAGGTTCTCTAAAACCTAAACCAAATGTGTAACTAAAATTCACCATTCTTCCTTCCTTAAGTTTTATCGTTACTTCTTTTTAGGCAAATTTCCCACGGCAATTGTTTTTACTATTTTAGCCGACTGCCTTATTTTTTACTTAAGTTTTTTTTTTATCTTTTGCTTGTTCGATGTTTTTTTTTGGAATAAATTAATATACGTGTTAAAGTGAAATTCTCATTTTTTTCGCTACAACATAATACATATATAATAATGGTACTTTACACCGAATTAACGTTTGATGTCTACCTACTATCGTATTTATTTTTTTGTCTTTTTCAGTATAATCTTCTAAGCATATCCTATTCAAAACTGATAAATCAAACACAGCAGCGTGAAGCCGTTTGCCCCTTAAGACGCTGACAACACCTAAACTGCGGTCACTGTCAGATTGCATAGAAAAGAAAGAGAAGCGCAATGACACAACGCTTGTAATTTATTGCAAAATATGAAGAAATTATCTATTTACTCAAAATTAAGTTGAGTAATCGAAAATAAAAACAACCAAGTTCTGTATTCAAATAAGACGTTTTTGTTATTAATTAAATACGTAACGTAGTATGTTGATATTTAATAGAGATATTTTGGATTAGAACTCAAGGTAAGAGGTTAGTTTAACGTTAGTTTGTATCGAGATTGTTTTTCAAAACGTGTTTTGGTAACAACCAAATTCGGGAAAATATGTTCAAAATTAACATATATTTTTTCCGCTACCACAAACTGTAGAGATTTGGCAATTTTTTTTCTTAAGAGAAGCCTATTTTTGTCAATTGGGCCTTGTCAGCGCCTTAATTTAGAAACACTTATAATTAGTTAACTAAGTCTTCTTACTGAACTAACTTCTTCTTCTATTGAACTCGTCATACTTTATGTCTTGAATCTCGTCTGTAACGTTTTTGGCCAGTTATTGAATTGTGTACGGTGTTCACGTTTCTAAGTATCCATGGAGTTTGTTAATGGTTCGCTTGAAGTCCTGCACTAAAAAATAAATTTATATATATTGAGTCAAATTAAATTATATGGCGGAATTTCACAGGCGTGATGAGTAACGATATATAATGACGATAAAACAAAACAAAAGATTTTCTCTCAACTCATACAAGTAACTACACAGCCAGCGGCCGTTGACCCCGAAATCAGATGATATCCATACCCATCAAGTCTGTGAAGTTTCGCTAGTTCATTTAATTTGATTTTGTATATCACGTGCTATAATCTTAAACCTCTTTGTCCCGCTTCCTGTTGCTAAAAAGTTTATTTATATTCTAATGGAAGAAAATATTAAAAAAAATGTAGATTTCTTCAATATACTTTTAATGACTCATTTGAAAAGACAGTAGAATTTAAAGACGAGCCTTAATTTCTATTAGGCGGATCCTTAATATATTTTTTGTTTTCACTTTATGGTAAACAGCATGTCTGTATGTTTACGATCGAAAACCATTTTATTACAATATTAGGTATTTGTGCCAGCACAACTTTTTTCCGGCTATAGAAGTTTCCTGTTTCATCACAGATTTAACCTTTAGAGAAGGTTTTTGAAGTTTGAACTTAGTCAGGCTTCATACTTCATCTAAACTAAACAGGTATTGGTACCGATTCCCTTGTACACAAACTAAACTAAATTTTAATTCAGTGCATCTTTTTCTTTGTATTTCATTAAGAAGAGGACAGAAGATAAAATTTAGTTTAGTCCTGTCATATTAATCAGCGCCTGTCACTACTCGATACAAGTTTAGACGTGATTAAAAACTTGCCTACTAAAATTACGTCAATTTACGTCAAGCGCTTAACTTCGTGTTATAGAGGCAAATAATACATATTTATTTTTTATTTATTTATTTATTTATTAAAAACTTTATGCACAAGTGAAAAAAAAATACCGTACAAAGGCGGACTTAATGCCTGAGGCATTTTCTACCAGTCGACCTTAGGGTGATGCAGAGAAGACACATGGCAGGTGTAACTTAAGGGATAGATAACACGAAAATAACTATACAATACAAGAATAGATACGTAGATACATACATATAAACAGAATAAACTTTGTCAGGAGAAATAACGATCGGTAGTGAGGAAATAACGATCAGTAGAGGAGAAAACGAATCCAGCAAAATATCAGCGCTGGGATGTTTCTGCCAACTACACAACAAACACATACGAGTACATCATCATACATATGTCATCGACACGAGGAAAAGAAGTAGAGGGAAATTGATTTCAATGGCCATCAGGGTGATATGAGGACTTCGTAGGGTCTCCTTCGAGGCGGCGAGCCTCTTGGTCAGATCAGCACTCTGGAATTTTGACGCCAAAATTCTAACGTCACTATATCGGTGGCGCTGGGACGCGCTGGAGCGGGGCGTGCTCCTGATGCCTCGTCATGTCAGGTGTACAGGACTGAGCTCCGCCAGACCCCAGTGGTGGAGTTGGAACAGCGACTTGTGCAACTGAGCGCAGGTCATGCCATTATAGCGCCGCTAAGACCCGTGATGAGAGAGGGGCAGGAGAGACGGCATGGCGCCCTTACTTTCCGGCTGACGCAGGTATTATCCGAACATGGGTGCTTCGGAATGTACCTGTACCGCATAGGCCTGGAACTGACACCTGGTTGCCACCATTGCAACTGCCTCGATGACACGACGCAGCACACCCTTGATGAATGCCCTGCTTGGGTAGTGTAGCACCATGGTAACAGCGCGGGGGTTGGCACAGCGGATACTCGCTCGCTTCCGGACATGGTCCAGTCCATGGTCGGAGGTGAGAGCACGAGAAGGAGGATACAACCTCCCTTCCAATCTGTAGCAGGCTGTCCGGCCACCTTAGGGTGAGGCCTGCAGGCAACAGATTTGGGGAGTTTGTTGCTTGAACAGAGAAAGGCCCGAGACGGCGGCGGCGCGCGGTGGCTGCTGAGGGTGACGGGGTCTGCATGAATTCATGCGGGCCAACACCTAAACGGGGGAGCGTGATGAAATGCGCAAGAACTCCAGCTGTTCGGCTAAAGGTAGCAGCAGAACACCTTGTGGTTTTAGTCAGTAAGAATCTGACAGATTGTAGGACCCTCCACCCACCCCGGGAAAGAGGATATGCATGAGGATTTCCAAGTGATAAAAAAAGGGGAAATTGATTTAGACTGATTGTGGAAGTTTTGATATGAGTTTGTTGGTGGTTTCGGTCATAACAAATCTCAATTTATGATTTGAAAAACCTTTGTTATTCCATATACAGGAAAGGTTACCTATGAAGTTGCCGTTTTACAAAACTGGTCATTTGAAATGTCATTTATTTTTTTTTTTGGGTGGGAAATTATCAAATAATTTCTCCCGCTCTGAGCGGAGCGGGAGGGTGTGTCATACTCTTACTGACTAAAACCCACCCGTATTCCTTTCGTTGCCTGTGTTGCCAGGGGCTTCGGTAACCCTTTTGAATTTCCACGCGACCCCGGCCGGCATCGGCCCTAGTGGACCCCTACCCTTGTGCTGACAGCTCTTTGAGGCGCGTGTGGAACACAATGCGCCGTCGACCCGGGCCTGGTCCTTATCGGACGGCGAGCTACCCATTGCTCACCGTCCGCAAGCCCGCGCCTACGGCGGCCGGGACCTAAATCCACCCGGGATTCCCGACGCTGAGGGCGTCTCCTGCGGCGGCTGGGGGCGAGAGGGCTTTTGGAGAAAATTTTGTGTCCTTCTCATTTATATAAGTACCTATACATGTTGTTTTTTTATGATATTATATGTGTTTAAGGTTAGCAGAATTATGTATAATGGTAGAAGTACATTTCGGTCTCTTTACGAGCGAGTTTGATTTAATTTTAAATTGATCACTTTCCATCCATACAAAATACGTGTGTCCCATTACGACGTATCGGACATTGAAGTAAAAAATATGTACTTATTTAATAAGTAACCTCTAATATTTTTTAGAGTTCCGTAGTAAACAAGGAACCCTTATAGTTTTGTCATGTCCGTCTGTCTGTCTGTCTGTCTGTCCCCGCTGTAGCTCAGAGACGCTTAGTACTAGAAAGCTGTTATTTGGCACAGGTATACGAGGGTGACACTGAAAGTTCTTAGAAAATCAAAAACTGAACAAACTAGCAAGTTATTAGTTTTATTGTATATTTTCAAAATAGTGTCCATTTACATCAGTACATCGCTGCATCCGATGGAACCACTGAGAAAAGCACTTTGTCCTTAGGGGTCTCTTCGACGGCATTTTGAAGCGCAGCCACTGCTTCCTCGGCGTCCATAAAACGTTTTCCTCGAAGTTTTTCTTTTTGTTTTCGAAAATAAATAAAAATCGCAAGGTGCGAGGTCGGGGCTACAGGGCGGGTGACCCAGTAATTCCACTTCTGACGTCACCAAGTAGTCGATGTTTGCTTGACGGTGTGCGACGAGGCGTTGTCGTGGTGAAGGAGGATCCTACTGCCAGGTCGTGAATTGTTAGTGTACCACTCTGCAGTAACTGTTTTTCGACCCTCTAAAACAATTGTTGCGTAATGACCTGTCCTTCCGAATACGAGGCCACCATCTTTTTTCCCATTCTTCGACCTCTCTTCACTTTAGTTGACAACTCCTCGGAAGGAAACACCCAGACAGCAGACTGTCTCTTAGTTTCAGGATCATAACAATAAATCCAGCTTTCGTCACCCGTAAGTATGCCGACCTCAGCATTTGAGTCACCTCCGTTAAATCTTTGAACCATTTCACGACACCTATCAACACGACGGAGCTTTTGGGCCTCTGTCAAATAATGAGGTATCCACCGGGCACAAAGATTCCTGACCGCTAAATGTTTATGGAGGATTATGTGCTCTTAACTCATTCCGATGCCTAAGCTTGTCCGAATCTGCTGATAAGTCACTCTTTTGTCAGTCTCTATTATACGCCGTACAACACTGATGTTATCTTCAGTCGTTGCCGTAGAAGGTCGTCCCTCACGCAGATCATCGGTGAGATTAGTGCGACCACGTTTAAACTCATTAAACCAGTTGTAAACAGTGGCACGAGATGGGGCTTCATTGTGAAAGGCCAATCGAAGTCTATCATAACTTTCTTGTTTAACTTAAATGACATCGAAAGTCATAAAAAATCATTGTACGAAAATTTTCTCGCGATAAATTCATGCTGACGTGACAGACAATTTTCAATTTCCCGCCAAATCGTAAACAATTGACAAATGCATAAAATACATTCACAATAATAAATAATAATAATAATAATATTTATTGGAACTAAAAACAGGTTTACATTTTTTTTTTGTGTTTGTTAACAGCTACGATAGTTTTATACAAACTGTGTTGCAGCCATTAGCGCCCACCTCCGAAAAAGGAGACGTCGGCGTTCCAACATTTATAATTTATAATTTTAGGCAGTAAAATAAAATAAAAAAACAGTTATAAAATAATCTAAAGAAAAAGTAAGTAAATACATAAAATTTAACTACAATATTAATAATTACATTTCATTCGTATTCCTTATTCCTATTACATTTATCATGAAAAAAATAAAATAAAATAATGAAATTATGATTAATTATTGAATTGAATTAGGATAAAGATAAGTTGGACCAGTTCTCTAATGTGATATGTATGTATGTATGTATGTATGTATGTATGTATGTATGTATGTATGTATGTATGTATGTATGTATGTGTGTGTGTGTGTGTGTGTGTGTGTGTGTGTGTGTGTGTGTGTGTGTGTGTGTGCAGGGTGTGTGTGTATGTGCTTGATTGAATACTAATGAAAGGAATATTAATATCAGGACAAGTTTAAATCACTAGATTTTCTAACTCCTCGAACGTCAGGCTTTGGAGCCATTTGTCCGTGAGAGCTCTGCACTCCCTTAAGGTAAGTGGATAAATATTTAGTATCTTGTTTACTCTGTTGTACAAAACAGGGCCAAAGAAGTGATATTGACGTTTGACCAAAACTACAATGGCGATGGCAGCGAAAATAATATATTTGCAAAGAGTTCCATTTTCAAAATTTGAATTTTATTTTTTATTATATCGTTTACAAGTGGCCAGTTCTAAAAACTTTCAGTGTCGCCCTCGTATTAACCCTGAAAAAACACTTACCTACTAGTATGGCTGATTTTTGCATTTTCAAACTAAGTAGTTACAATGTAGTGCAGTTAAAATGTATTTTATAGTTTCATATAACTTTATGATAATTAAAAAATAAAGACTTCCTAATGAAAAAAAAAAATGTTTTATTAAGGCTTTCCTAGCGAACGTATGGGAGTGGCGCGAGGAGGCGAAACGCCGGGGCGTTAGTCCGCTGCCGCGAGAAATCGCAGAACAGCGGACGGAGCTCCGGCGGGATCTCATGGCGTCATGGAAAGTACGGTTGTCGCAACCCAGTGCTGGGCACGACACGATTGCGGCAATAAGTCCCCTCTTTGAGGAGTGGCTGGAGAGGCGCCACGGCGTCCTCACCTTCCGCCTGACGCAGGTCCTCACCGGACACGGCAGCTTCGGGAGGTTCCTGTGTCGGATAAGGCGGGAGGAAACGTCCGGGTGTCACCACTGTGTGGATCGCCCGGAGGACACGGTGGAGCATACGGTGGAGGTCTGCCCGGCTTGGGCAGAGCACCGCCGTGTCCTCGTGGAGGCGATCGGCGGCAGAGACCTCTCGCGTCCGGCCCTGGTTCAGGCCATGGTACGGAGCGAGAGGGCATGGGCAGCCGTCACCTCCTTCTGCGAAGCAGTAATGCTCGCGAAGGAGGAGGCGGGGCGGTTGAGGGAAAGGCACGTTTCGCGCCCTCTCGCCCCTAGCCGCCGCCGGAGACGCCCTGGGCGTCGGGAATCTCGGGCGGATTTCCAGCCACCGTAGGCGCGGGCTTGCGGACGGTGAGCAATGGGTAGCTCACCGTCCGGTAAGGACCAGGCCCGGGTCGACGGCGCGTCGTATTCCACGCGCGCCTCAAAGAGATGTCGTCAGCACAAAGTAGGGGTCCACTAGGGCCGATGCCTGCCGGGGTCGCGGGGGATACTAGGATATGAACCTACTTCAAATTACTTCTCTGAGGATGGCTAATACAGAACTCATGGGAGCACATCTGTCGCGGGAAGGTACTTATGGGTCACCGAGGCCCCCGCAACACAGGCAACAGGAAGGAATACGGGTGGGTTTTAGTCAGTAAGAGTCTGACACACCCTCCCGCTCTGCCCAGAGCGGGAGAAGTTATATGATGATTTCCCACACTCAAAAAAAAAAAAGGCTTAAAAATGATTTATTAAATAAAATATAAATACTACCTACCATAACTATTTATTCTCACAATTTGACAACAACTATGTTTTAAAATTGTCAAAATAACAGTAATTACAGAATAATTAGGAATTTCTCTTACATGAACTTTACAAATGACTTATTTCAAAATCAAAATATTTTATTTTACATAAACCTACATGGGTACCTATGAAACGTCAGAAGCTACGTGCACGGTTCCAATTGGTCGTTTCCTATGGAGAAGAGTCGGCAAGAAACTCCACGGTTACTCTTTTAAAAATAATTGGCTTTTACATGTTTTCAAATGACAGTGTTAATATGTATGGGATGACAATGTAGGCCTGTCAAGAAGTACCAGGTACTTAACAAAACATAAAAAATAAAAGGTCTACAAATCTAGTATATTAAGCTTACAACCTGCTCACATACATTTTGTGTGTGTTACCTTAATTCACGAATGTTACCGTGAGTTACCAATTCACGACTGTTATTGTACAATTTTTAGCGGCCATGCTCATTTTATGATAAAAATTATAATAGAAAGAAAGAAAAAGAAAGAATAGAAATACTATACATTTATTTAGTACAGACTAAAAGTACACAATATAATATACAACAGATAAAAAGAGTAATAATGGCGCAAGGATACACAGTCACGGGAGCGTTTATGATAATTTCAACAATTACATAACTACACGATTAGGTCTTCCAATTACAACAAATTTGTAATAGTTAACTAAATATACCCCAATGGCCACAAGTTCCAACAAGTAAGTGGTGCTTAACTTAGGTAATTAAAACTATGTCAGCTTAGTCTAGACAAGGCACTAAGCTTACCTGAACGTGTGATCATAAATTATCTTCATTAATGTACATTCATGGAACTGAAAACAATTTTGAACTGCGATTCAATTTTCAGTAATCTTTATTCAAATATTGTTTTAGAAATAGGCCTAAGGCCCCGTTTACGGCTTCGAGCGATGCGACTGGCGTCAAGCGACACGCGCGCGCGTTGCATCTCGGTGACTCGTGGCATGCTCTAAATCACTTCTTTCATTTGTTTTCACCGCAGTCGCTGTCGCTTGAGCCTTGAGCGTGTACGTCATGGCCAAGGGGGAAACGGGTTTTTACTGCAAGGTATCCTGAGAAAGATACAATTGAATGATCTAAATGGCATACATATTTTCATAGGCTTATTGTATGACAACCGAGAACAACATCTCCTAGGCGTTTAGTGATTTAAAGGGTATAGGACGGTTACCAATCCAAACACTTCATAGTGTCAACATTGTACCGATCTTCACAGTTTCCACTTTAAAGGAGTACCCGCAAAAGAATGTCAATAATCTTTAAGGCTCTTATAACCACAGCAATATGATTTTATGGAATGAATCAAAGAAAAAAAAAATTACAAAAGAAACTAATAAATGTTTATTTTTCACCCCACACAAATTCGAATACTACTACCTGCTAAGTAAATAACAGTGACAGGAAGTTTTTAAAACATCATCCAAATAGACTAAGTGGGAAAAATACGTACTCGTATTATTAAAGCTAACTCAAAAACTACCCAAGAAAAGTCAACACAATTTATATGGGACCACCGCGCAAGCTTCCTCTATCAAATGAAAAATAATTTCTAAAATTGGTCCACAGTTGACGAAAATATCGGGGAAATTACATTAAAAAAAACACAGGCGAACATATAGAACCTCCTTTTTTGAAGTTTATTAAAAAAATATTTGCTTTTTTACTGTATCAGGTTATAAATCAGTTTATTTTAATAGAACTTGGTAAGTCTTGGTTCTCTATTTTCGCTGATGATTTAAAATCTATAAAGAGGTAAACTCATCCGTCAACTTCCATTTACTCCAAGCTGACTTCGACGCAGTTCACCATTGGTGCTTAAAAAACCGCATGTCTCTCAATGTGAAGAAGTGCTACCACATCACATTCACTAAAAAACGGAAACTATTCCTACATATTACTCATTAGACGGAGTACAGATGTTCTATGTCACGAAGTCCGTTTGGCTATGAATGTTGTCAAGCGTGCACATGCACATTGTTTTTGTGTGCGTAACCTCGAGAGCGCTCAGTGTCGATCGGGACACGGTCCGGATCAGTAGTGGTTTTTAGTTCGCGCCAAATTGTTTCACGGAGTAAGGTCAGCATGGCAACAAAACGAAGAAGAGTTGTCCATAGTGAGGTAATATTTATTTATACGTTTTCAATTAAAATGTTATACAAAGATACTTAATATAGCAATAGAAGTATTTATAAAATGAATGTGTTTTTGTGTTATAAAATGTTTATATTACTTAATTATTTTGATTACATTTTGTTTTAGGGTCGAAACATGATAGCTAGTGTTTATCATTTTCTGTGAGAAGAATATGAATTTACAAAATCATTAATGGAACTCAACTGTGATTTGTCTCATTTACGAGACATTACACGCCGTACAGCTGAAGCTACGGGTGTGAGCCAAAAAACAGTTCAAAGAATATTAAAAGAAGAGAAGGAATTGCCATCCACTTCATCAAAATTCACTTCACCTATGAAGAAAAGGAGAAAGCGAGATAATAAAGTGGATATAGATAATTTTACAGCCGATGTGGTTCGCAGTACTGTACAAGATTTCCATATTGTCCCTAAAGAAATTCCAACATTAGCTAAGTTAAGAACACAGCATTGAATGAAAAAATCGGATTCGAAGGTTGTTTAGAAACTGTTCGCAAGTTACTGTTGAAATTAGGTTACAAGTGGCGCAAAACAGAGAACAACCGTAAAGTCTTGACGGAGCGTCATGATATACAAATGTGGCGTTTAAAATATTAAAAAAAAATAACAGAGTACCGCTCTCAAAGTCGGCCCATTGTCTACACCGATGAGAGCTACGTCCTTTCGACACACGTGCGAAACAACACCTGGGCATAAAAAAGGAAAGAACTCCGTTTTTAAAAAAAAAATGCACAGGCACTCGCTTTATTTTAGTGCACGCGGGAACCAAGGATGGTTTTATTGAAAATGCTTCCTTGGTTTATAAGGCCAACTCAACAGCTGGTGATTATCATTCAAATATGAGCTATGATAACTATGTAAAATGGCTAAATGAAAAGTTGCTACCCAATTTACTTCCGCGCTCTGTCATTGTCTTAGACAATGCATCTTATCACAACACACGGGCTGAACGACTACCGACGCAATCTACAAAGAAAGCCGATATGCAGCAATGGCTCAGGGATAAGGGTATAGCATTTGATGAATCTCTTCTTAAATTGGAATTGTACGATACAATAAAGAAGTACTCGTACGTAATCTACAAGATTGACGATTTTATAAAAAGCAAGGGTTTTGATGTCTTACGCCTTCCCCCTTATCACCCAGAATTAAATGCGATTGAAAATATTTGGGGGATCGTTAAAAATTATGTCGCATCTAAAAATATCGAGCAAAACATGACGAATACGGAAAGACTGATCAATGAAATTTGGGCCAAGTTAGCAGTGAAACGTGGCAAAAAAACTTGTGCTCATGTTGAAAAAATTGAAAAAGACTACTTGAAATATTTTGATCTCGATTTTGAATTTATAATCAATGTACAAGATGATTCTGACGACAGCAAAACGGAATCGGAAATCGAAAATTTATCTGATAGTGATTGAAAATACTGAATAGTCCTACTTGTTTCGTTTCCATTCTGTAACACCAATGCTTAATTAAATGCCTACATATTCTTAATATTTTTGTATTTATTGCAACCTAATCTAATTTATTTACAAAATGTATATACTTTTAAAACCAAAATTTTATTTAGATTATTAAATCTCGACTTGAATATATATCAGATTTTTTTTGCTAACGTTACCTACTTTTACACACACAAGCGCGCTTGTCGGGATACGTCACTACTACAATCAAAGCCGAACGGACTTCGTGAAATAGAATATCTGTAACACTGCAAACAGTGGACACAATTCATGACCTGGGAGTCCACCTCGACTCTAAACTCACATTGTTAGCCACTTTGACAATATCACCACCAAAGCTGAAAAAAAATGTCTGGCTTTATAAAACGAATTCAAATCTTGTTTTAGAAATAGGCCTAAGGCCCCGTTCACGGCGTCGAGCGATGCGACTTGCGAGGCGACAGGCGTCAAGCGACACGCACGCGCGTTGCATCTAGGTGACTCGTGGCATGCTCTAAATCACTTCTTTCATTTGTTGTCTCCGCAGTCGCTGTCGCTTGAGCCTTGAGCGTGTAGGTCATGGCCAAGTGGGGAAACGGGTTAATACTGCAAGGTATCCTGAGAAAGATACAATCGAATGATCTAAATGCCATACATATTTTCATAGGCTTATTGTATAACAACCGAGAACAATATCTCCTTGGCGTTTAGTGATTCAAAGGGTATAGGACGGTTACCAATCCAAAAACTTCATAGTGTCAACATTGTACCGATTTCCACAGTTTCCACTTTAAAGGAGCACCTGCAAATGAATCGGGATTTCCAGTCGATCTCTACCCTAAAGGTGCTCTTTAATACTCTGGTGAGAAGTCTACTGGATTATGCATCTCCCGTTTGGAACCCTGCTTGCCGCGTTCACGTAAATAGGATTGAAAGTATACAAAGAAGCTACACTAGATACCTTCATTTTAGAAGCCCTAGCCACGAGAAACTTCTTACTATCAAAGGCTCAGTCATTTTAAAATGTGTTCACTTGAACACCGAAGAGAAGTGACGGTCCAAATCCTCCTCTATAAAATCACAAATGGTTTACTAAACGTTCCCGATCTTTTGGAGGAATTAAGTATAGCTGTACCTCGACAAAAAGCTTTTAGATCTGTTCGCGAAACTGTTAACTTTGCCACAACTGCAAGTCATTCTAACCTTGGTGGCATTGCACCTATGAACCGTCTAATGGGGAACTACAATAAAATCGCTACACGAACCAATAGCATCGACATCTACTCTAACTCTTTGCGACAATTCCGTTCGAGACTTCTAACCAGCTTGGAGTCTCGTGTCGTCTGTGCGTCACGAGCCACCTGTTAATAATTATTGTATTTACTTCCATTCCCTTCTTTTCCGGTCTTTTTTTTTAGTTGCTTTTTATATTTTGTACTTGCGATCTTAACTATTTGTGAAAATAGCTCATTTTAATTCTATTTTATTTTCTTATATGTAATTTAACTACGTGTAACAACTACTTGTACGTACTATACATTTCTGTGCTAGTGCTGTGCACTTCTGTAAGTGACAAATTCACAATAATTCCTAAAACTATGTGATTTTTGTTAGTGTATGTCTTAGTGAGTAAGTCGTTGAAGAGCCATAAAAATAAATAAATAAATAAGTAAATAAATAAATAAATAAATACATAAATAAATAAATAAATAAAATAATAAATAAATAAATAAATAAGTCCTATAGCGATTACTTTGTCTTCATGAAAACTCAGAAATTCACAGCGGCATTAGTAAAGTGAAACGACTAATAAATCCTTTTTATAAAAGAAGTTTGTTCCATTCGTATCGCAGACAAAGACTACACTGCTAATACTGTGAGAGTTGCTGAGTGAATTGTTTTATCGAATTCATCTATTCGTTGCCCTCAGTTCTCCAGTGTAACCATGATTTTAGATTGAGGAATTTGACGCTACCTTTAAAATGGATAGGAGTCCAGACAATCATGCATCGAATCGGTCATTATACTCGATGGAAACTTAGGGTTGTCGACGCCTGTCTACCATGAGACTGGATAGTGTTTTTGTAGGAAAATTTTATATCAGGTATGGTCTTGTGTGTTGTCTTTTGTTTGACATTTATACATTGCATTGGTTAGGGAGAGGAGTATAGAATACTTCACATAGTACATGACGCCAGTTATGTTTTGAAGTTTAATTTAATTGGGGCGAGCCTATTGGCATAAACCGGACAGAACCCCAGACTCAGGGCAGCTGAAAACAAATCTTGATCGAAAAACCCTGATGAAATTTAATCAGTATTAAAGCAATATAAGCAAGAAGCTGTATCCCTCTCTTTTTAATGTTATACCCTACACCTTTGGCTACAGAGGTCGTAACAGAACAAACTCGACATCCGCAGTTCACACTCGACCGGATCTCCAATCGCAGCTGTAATAAACAGTCCGTCTTGCTATCAGCTTTATTTCACACTTGACAGACATCAAGAAACAATTAACTCAGTAAGTCGATTTTTTTATGGAAATTAGGAATTGTCTTATTTTCATATCATGCATCCGCTGTGGTGAGATGATTGTGGGTGAGATTTCTGGCTGTGAGAATTAATGTTACATGACTCTTCTTATAATGTTAGAAGTAATTATTTCACTGGTAAGCAAAGGCTTTTTTTTCGTTTGCACGTCACTAGTGTTTTGTATGCTTAACACTAGAAGCGTATCTTGGCACAAGCAAAGAGGGGCCTATGCCAAGCAGTGGGTGAAGTCCGGAAGTGGAGGATGATGAAAGACACATCACTACTGTATAACTAATTAAAAACAAGTGGTTTAAACTCATCATAATCACTTCAGTGTTTTGATATAAACTCCTTGTAAATGCATGCCATAGACTTACTTACTTCTGTATTTACTATCCTTCCCTACTTACAAACAAACAAACAACAAGTTATCACTGAACTAGGATATGAACCTACTTCAAATTACTTCTCTGAGGATGGCTAATACAGAACTCATGGGAGCACATCTGTCGCGGGAAGGTACTAATGGGTCACCGAGGCCCCCGCAACACAGGCATCAGGAAGGAATAAGGGTGGGTTTTAGTCAGTAAGAGACTGACACACCCTCCCGCTCCGCCCAGAGCGGGAGAAGTTATTTGATGATACCCCATCCAAAAAAAAAATAATGGGTGCACATCTCTATACATAGATACATACGTGTTTATGTACGAACTAACTTTCGCCCGTGCGTTGATCGGAAATTATCCCTCGGGAACGTACTACTGAAATTAAAAGTATTCTGCATCCTAACCCAAGTCTATCCGTTTGCCCACTTTCATACGTTCAGCCATTAGGGTTTGAAAAGCTAACACAGACGGACAGACAGATTTACTTTTGCATTTATAATATTTAAGTATTCATGGATAAGGCAGCAATGGGCACGGAAATAAACCGGATTAATAATAATACGAGGAAATGGATACATGATGTTTCAGTTCCAATTAAGGGTGCGGTTCCACTGACACGGAGCCGGGTGGAGTGGAGAGGAGCGGACCGTAAATTGGCCAATCACAGTGCTCGAAATCTGTGGTGTGGAGATATTGAGCACTGTGATTGGCCAATTCATGGTCCGCTCCTCTCCACTCCGCCAGGCTCCGCGTCAGTGGAACCGCACCCTTTTGACTTTTGTCATTGATTTTCTAATGAGACACGATAATTTAAATTAGCTCGCAAACAATGTGGAGGGAAAATTTGAAATTGGAACGTATCAATTTTTAATTACAAATAATCATATTTTCAAAATAGATTATAACTGGCCAGTCTCTCATACATAAAAACTTTTTTTCGTTTCGCAATACTTTCCGAGTGGCCTGGTGCTTCGAAAATCATTGGCAAAAGTATTAGGACTACTAAATATGAAATAAGCTGTACAGACGACCCTTTTCTTCAACTTTAGTAAGCCTTCGTAAAGTTAAGTTTCACAATCCTTGAGAGCTAGCAGCCACTACTTAATATTTATTTACAGACAAAAGTTTTCATGTGGCAAATCATTACGGAATGTTGGTAGATTTGTCTTCTTTTTCGTTCATCTGCCCAGCATCATAGACTACGAAAACATTTGCAGAACACATTATTATCTGTTCTTAGTTACAAGGAAACATCTTCTTGTTTATCCAGAGTGACTCCAGCATTACTTTTTCTGCTACATTCACATAATATAATTGAAACTGTAAGCAAATAAAAAAAATATGTTCATTCTGATTTCCCTTGTGGCGAGAACAGAAAAATTTAATCGACTGCCTTGTCAGACTGCGTGAATGATAGTAGAGTTACGAAGTTAATGCAAAGTAACGTTTCTAGAATAAACATCAAAGGAAATAGTACTATTTTACTAGTTCATCTACGCTCAACAAAACGTTTAAAAATGTGTATTGCAAAATATAACGGAATACCAGTCGAAACTAAAGACAACTCATATTCAGTGGTCACCATGGAATTAGTAAGTACTATAAAGTACAGAGTACATATGCTTTAATATGAGTATGAAGTGTGTAGTCTCAACTGTCTCAATAAAAGACACAATACAGCCTCCATAGCTACCACAAATATTCCGTATAAATAAAAATAAATAATTTAAAAAATACAATCACAACTCCCTGCCAACAAACGAACTAAAAAGTAAAAAAATCGTTGTTAATTTGTATATACAATGCGAAAGGTCACTTACAAAGGTTATTTACTCGCTGACTAAACAGATAAATAAAATTGTCATTTTTCATTTCATTGTTGGGGGACCGTTCTGTGGAACACTTTATAATCTAAGAGGTCCCCCGAGCTACCTATATCACTCGGGATGTTGTAAGGATTCCAACATACACCTAAATCTGTTTAGGCATTTAAAAGTTATGGTGGCATAAAAAATCTCACTTAGATACATACATGAACGCTAAACAACACCACTACAAACAACACTCCTTTTTGGGCAGTTGTGCAATATATTAAACTGCTCTGGCATCAACAATTTACCCGTCGAAGTCCAAGCTTATACCAGGCTCCCATAAGTACAAGGAAGCTTTACCTGTCAAACTTATCTCGCGACAAGATCACAGTCACCACTAATATTATGTGTATTTAAAGTGCATAATTCAATTAGAACTACAAAAAGAATTGAACCCGACAAGCTGCTGAATTAACTATAATGTTTGCTTCAATTAACTAATCTTCAGTATTTAGCTTTAACTGTAGTCCAATAGTTACTCAATGTTCAAATTTATCTGTGTTAGTCTAGCAGTGGTGCAGCTACAACTATCTTTAGAGATAAGTACAAAAAAAATGTGCCACATTCTATCTAACACACGAGGGCTTATTTTGGCGCTGATGTTATGGGAATTCTTTGTTTAGACAAAAAAAGAATTGCCATTGGTACTGCTTTTAATATTATGATGTATTAAACTGGTATTCAATATCTGTAATGTGATGTTTGTGATACTCGTACACAGTTATACACAGGTGTAGACACAGGTGTACCATATTTCGGCGGCAGAGACCTCTCGCGTCCGGCCCTGGTTCAGGCCATGGTACGGAGCGAGAGGGCATGGGCAGCCGTCACCTCCTTCTGCGAAGCAGTAATGCTCGCGAAGGAGGAGGCGGGACGGTTGAGGGAAAGGCACGTTTCGCGCCCACTCGCCCCTAGCCGCCGCAGGAGACGCCCTGGGCGTCGGGAATCTCGGGCGGATTTCCGGCCACCGTAGGCGCGGACTTGCGGACGGTGAGCAATGGGTAGCTCACCGTCCGGTAAGGACCAGGCCCGGGTCGACGGCGCGTCGTATTCCACGCGCGCCTCAAAGAGATGTCGTCAGCACAAAAGTAGGGGTCCACTAGGGCCGATGCCTGCCGGGCTCGCGGGAAGGTACTTATGGGTCACCGAGGCCCCCGCAACACAGGCAACAGGAAGGAATACGGGTGGGTTTTAGTCAGTAAGAGTCTGACACACCCTCCCGCTCCGCCCAGAGCGGGAGAAGTTATTTGACGATTTCCCACCCTCAAAAAAAAAAAAAAAAGGTGTACCATATTATTTGCCAATAGAAGATACTAAAAATAGTGCTGGTTCCAAAGGGAAGCCAATAGGAACCGGGTTGTAAGGAGGCTGCACCTCTGTAGTCCAGATATATATCTAATGTCGGAGGGTGTTCATCTTTAGGTTTTGGTAAACTATATAAACTTAAATGGTTATTCTTAAATTTTTATCGTTATTTTGTTCAGGTAGAATGTAGCAGGTGTGTGTTTAAAGTCAAATTATTAATTCACTGGAGTAATTTTATATGACTGTGCTAGTTGTCACTTTGTGTAATAAAATGGTCATATTTATTTATTTATTGTATTCTCGACACTTTGTATAAATTGATTAAACTAAACGATTACCATTACAATAAATATGACATGTCAAATTACCCCAGTGAATTAATAATTTTGTTCAACTTTTGTGTATTGTGAGTACCGATCTCATTAGTGTTAACCCACAATAGGGTCTTACACCCATTTTTGAAAAGTGTCTTAAATAAATAATTAAATCCTATAGTGCTAATATGCCCAAAAAAAAAATCACAAAATTTTATTCAATCGATAAGTGCCATAAAAATGCATTTAAATTTTACATTTTCAAATTTCGCACGTGGTTTGACGAAAACGCTAGACGCAGTGGACGCCATGTTGCTCTGTGGTAATGACGTCACATGGCTATGTAAACAAATGCGCTGATCTATTATCTAACTATCAGTTGACAGTTGACACGTTTTAGTTTACATAGCGGTATGACGTAATAACATGGCGGCTGCTATTTCATGGTGTTTTTTAACAGATTAGAAAAACTGAAAAATTTGAATTGAATTTTAAAGTTTATTTTGTTATTTTATGAACTAAAAGTAACATTTTCCGACTCCTTGTTGCCTAAACTATCTCAATAATCTATTTATAGATTTTTTCTCGTATATAGTAAAATACCCTATTGTTAGAGCCATAGACAGTTAGAGCCTAGCTCATAAGGCATTGTACCTTTTTTCCACTAAACTTTTATCAGAAATCGATAACCATAATCCTAAGAACATGTAAGTGTATTTTCAGATCCGTTACTAAGTACTAAGCAAATGTAGTCTAACATTATAAGCTTCAATCATTCTGAACTCACAGACGTTTTAGTGCGCAATGGTTAAAGGCTTTCAATCAAAATTAGTCGGTTATTGATAAGTCATTGTTAATTACCAAGTTTGGACTAGATGTCTATAACAGATAAGGGTCATAGTATTTATTCATTGTCTGCCTGATCTAGTTTCAAGCCGGTCGGTTCATGATTAAATATTCAATTGATTTAGAACTGTTTAAGTGGTGAAGTATAAGAATAGTGTGTTTAATGATCGGGTGGGACCTTCGCCTTGACATGTTTATTGGTCATTGTTATAAGGTTGGAGTTAATAACACTTAGAAATGTATTTAAGGTTCAAAATAACATAAATTTCAAAATTAGGACCTTTTTACTATCACACTAGCGACCCGCCGCTGCTTTGCAGGGTTTTTACGACTTGTCAAAACATCATCGTGATTTCAGTGTCATACCTGTACAAATAAAACAAAAAAAAACGAACTAAAAAGTAAAAAACAAGTTGTATTAGTTAATATGTATATACAAAGCGAAAGGTTTTTTCATTTGCTTTATTATGACTTGTTTTTAGCAAAGCAGTGTATTATTTTTTTTATTTATTTGTTTTTATTTTATATATTTTAGTGACAAGTTTCGTTTTAAAACATGTAATGCTAAGTGTACCTAATGCAATGCATGTTTATTTTAAGCACTAAAGGTGGGGTATTATATTCTCACGGCGAGGCGGGGCGTGGATGCCGTGCGGATAAAATGTTTATTTTGCATGTACACCACCCTACCTATGTAAAATTTATGCCAATAAATTTTATAGTTTTGGCATGTGCTCATCAAGGTCTTTAATTTGACACCCATATTGTAATAATTGTTTTTTTTCCACATTTGAAAATGGAGCCATAATGCCGCCATATTGATTTTTTCAAAAATATTTATAGCCCATGTCACACCGAATGATGAAAGGATTCTAACGATACCCCATACATCTAAATCTGTTCGGGTATTTAAAAGTTAAGGTGGCACAAAGAAACTCTAGATACATACATACATGAACCATAAACACATGACCCTCTTTTTTAGGCAGTCGTGTAAAAATATAACCGTGTAAAAATATAATGCATAATATACACCCATATTATGCATAATATTTAAACCTTTCGGAATAAATTTTCTAAATTATGATAAAAACCGCATCAAAATCTGTTTCATATTTTGGAAGAACAACGCGGTCACACAGACAGACAAAGAGCGACTTTATAATGAACAAAATATCTACTAATTTCTTGTAGATACTACTACCAGTCACAAGCCTGTAGATATACCTATGTATATCGAGTTTTTAGATTTCCACATCCGCTAAACCCAGTTTACCATCTTCACAGACTATAGAACTTGAGGAAATCTTAACCTCACTGAGCTCCATTAAAGCTTTCGTTAGGCTTAAATAAATAAAAGGAGGAGATGGAACGGGTGAGGGATAGGCGAATTTCGCGCCCTTAGGTCCCTGGCCGCCGCAGGAGATGCCCTGGGCGTCGGGAATCCCAGGTCGATTCCCGGCCACCGTAGGCGCGGGCTTGTGGACGGTGAGCAATGGGTAGCTCGCCGTCTGAGGCGCGTTGTGTTCCATGAGCGCCTCAAAGAGATGTCAGCACAAATATAGGGGTCCACTAGGGCCGATGCCTGCCGCAGTCGCCGGAAAGTCGGAAAGGAATACCGTGGCCTCTGGCAACACACATCCAACGGAAGGAACACGGGTGGGTTTTAGTCAGTAAGAGTCCGACACCTCCTCCCGCTCCGCCCAGAACAGGAGAAGTTATTTGATAATTTCCCACCCAAAAAAAAAAGGCTTCTAATAAATGACCTATAAACGCGATACTGATACCCAAACAACGCCAAAGTATCGGAAAACATTACCTATCTGTTTATTCTCTAAAACGCTGTAGCCTATAAAATGAGGCAGGAACATAAAAACCTTTGTGGTACGGTAAAAAGCGTTCGCACGAAGCTAATATTTACAAATTGATTTTTAGATGGATTTACACACAAGTGCAGTCACTACTATATTGCAATCGACTTCTAAAGGGGGAGATGACACGTTTGACTTTATCGATGTGCTGGTAAATCGATGATGGGCAGAAATACCTTGGTAAAGGTTTAAGGTCGCTGAAGTCGAGGTACAAGCTATAGAAAATATAAGCTCATGCTGTGTTATAAAAACCGGCCATTTACGTTTCGGACCTCGCACAGTGAAAGGTTTAAGTGGGGATTTATTTATCCTAAGTACAAACTTAACATTTTAGATGCAAGACATGTTCCCTCATACGTTCCAATTGCAAATGTAAGTTTGTACGCACAATATTGTATGATTTACCTTGTTATTTTAAGATGATAGACTTCTTATAATTTATAAGTAAAGAACTATTTTCTGTATTTTTTCAAAAAGTTTGGCTCAGTAGTTTCGGAGATAAGGGGGAAGGGTCAATTTTCATCATTTTTTTTTAAATAATTATAAAATTATCTATTTATTTTGAAATTATAAAAAAATATGTCTGAAATCCTTACAACAAGCCTTTGCATTTGATATGTCACATGGTGCATTTTGAAAACATTTTTGTTAATTTTCTAATTTGCCCCCCAAAAGTGACCCCCATATACAATATTCATTTATTTACGTTATACGTCCGTGTTTGGGTCACAGAAATTTATATGTGTACTAAATTTCAACTTAATCGGTCCAGTAGATTCGGAGCAAATCGGCTGTGACAGACAGACAGACAGACACACGAGTGATCCTATAAGGGTTCCGTTTTTCGTTTTGAGGTACGGAACTCTAAAAATTGTCAGTCAGCAGGTCGATAGCGCGACCGATTGCCCAGGGTGCAGCAGGTAAATCCCACAACACAAAAGTTAAGGTGTAATATTCAATTTATCTATAAATCAACGTCAATTGAACGCAGTTCTGCAAACCGATCACATTGTTTCGTATGTGAAACTATTCAAATAGCATAACATGTACCCAGTGTTCTTGTGGTGAGTTCGAGACCTATTGTCTCCTCCGAGATGTGGTGTCAAAGGCGTGCAAGACTCCACCGTAACATTCCACGTGAGATTGGATTGGATTTATGTACTAAAGGTAACGACCGCCCACACAAATCTCGGAACACGTTTTATTGCCATCATGATTCCTAATTCCAGTGCGAGAGAGACGGAGCTATACATGAACGATAGCACCATCCTTTTTTCGGACTGGAATCATGCTGGCATTAATACTTCAAAATACATAACACACACATAATCATCCTACAATGTTACCATTGCTGGGACACAGGCCTCCTCTTTGTGAGAGGGAGTGGGCCGTAATCTGGGCCCAGTGCGGGTTGGTAGATGTCACATGTCTTCGAATTTTTGGTTCTAGGGCATGCCGGTTTCCTCACTTATACTTCATAATACGGTCCCTGAATTCATATCTGCCTATCAGGAAGTGTGAGAAGAAAAAGACAGAAGATACATTTTTTTTTTTTTTTTTTTAGAAATAATCATTTATTTACATAACCAAATTACAAGATGATTATTAACATTAACTAAATTAAATTAAAACTAAGTTAAGCTTAAAAAAGGCCCTCGGGGCATTGTACCGAGGATGCTGGCGGCATTTCCTCGCTGAATTGCAATGCTGATGCGTTGCGCGAGAAAGCCGCCAGCTTTTCGGTCACCAGTTACATCAACTAGACGTTTCGCGATTTCCGCAAATAACTTATGCGCACTGGGACCCCACGGACCGAGGGTCTCGACGCCAAAGGGCACAAAGTTGTACTCTCTGCCAAGGCCTCCATATTTAATAACTTTCAGATTTTCGGCATTTTCTGCCGCTGCACCCGCTTTAGAAGTAGTCCGTTGGAGGTGGGACGGTGCCAGTGTGTCTACACAGGTAGCGTCCCACACAAGCATCCGTCCCAAACTCCACGGGACCAAAGACACACCATCAGGTCTTTTGCCATCATCTCTGACAATGCCAGTCGGCTCAAGAAGAGCAGGCACATTGATGCTGGCAAGAGACCGGCGGATTATGTCATTAAGTGTTGCATGTCTTGAAAAGCGGCCTGCACTTTTTTGACAACAAAGTCCGTGGTGACCCAGTCGGTCCACGTCCGTGCCACAAGGGCATGTGTGTGGAGTGCATACCGTGACCCCAAGCCGCAGACCAGTTGCCAGACGAAGCGAGGTCGGATCCAGGAAGGTACCGGTATATGGAGAAGGATGGGCATGTAGCCAATGACCGGCCTCTCTGGTTCCGACCGCCAAAAGTCTTGCGCGATCCGGACCTGAACTGCGGCTCAGAATCGATTTGTATGTTAAATCGCAATAAATATCGTCCCAGCTCCCCTGAGATTTTAGGTTGTCTGGAAATTCTTTACCCGGGCAAGCAATTTGAAAAGCATTCTTGGCATCCTCCAAGCCCGCAGTCTCATAGTTTGTGGGCAAAGCCCTTAGGACATTACCTACGAGACGTGACGTGCTATGGGTGGACGACAAAAAGGCTGGGGAAGCAACACTCGAAATTTTGCGGATTCCTAAACCGCCAAACCGAATAGGGAGGGATGCTTGTAACCAAGATGGTTCATTGAGCTGAATATTTAAAATCGTTTCTAAACTAGTTTTGACTAAATCGTCTATTGGTGAAAGCAAATTTGGATGTTTCCAAAAAGGGCTACAGCGAAGCACATAAGTAAATTTAGGGACAAAAAGGCAAAACTTTAGAATTATAAGAGCATAATGAGGACTGATTTCGAGTAAACAATTTGCGTGACTTTGGAATTTAGAAATAGTGTTAGTAATATAATCAGGAAAAGATTCTTCAAAGATGGGAGAACCCAGGAGGCAAAGTGACTTTCTGTCTACTATTTTGATATTCGGTGCCAGAAAATTTAATTTGGATTTTAAATTATCCAAACCGTAAGAAGTTTTTTGAATGAAGAGTTCACATTTGCTAACGTGATTAAAAACTTGCCTACTAAAATTACGTCAATTTACGTCAAGCGCTGATTAATTTGACAGGACTAAACTAAAATTTATCTTCTGTCCTTTTCTTAATGAAATAGAAAGAAAAAGATGCACTGAACTTAAATTTAGTTTAGTTTATGGTCAAGGGAATCGGCACCACTGTTGTAACACTTGTACCTATAAAACACTATAGTAACTAACACCATAATAACTTGAGTCAGTTCGTTCAAAAAAGCCTTTAAATATAATTATTATTTTCTCCCTCGCTGTCAGTTTATGGCTTAGATATTATTTGCTCAGTCCATATAAATAGAATGGTATTTCTCATCACATTTTTAATTTATTCACAGATGGATTGATTATTTAGTATGGAGTGGAATACGAAATTGTATGCTCGAGTGGGCTCTTTCATGTTCATGCAATAATCTGGATCCATTCGCGCGTTTGTCGTCGTTTTTTTTTATCCGACTGCCCCAGAAGGAGGGTAGTGTTTTTCGAGAGTATGTATGTATGTATGTATGTATGTCTATTTCTTTGGCACCCTATGCAGCCTAAACGGCTTGATGGATTTTAACATAAAAGGTGTCGTTAGATTCGTCTTCATTGTGGGAGTGACATAGGCTATATAATTTTTATATATTGCATCTGCAAATACAAAAAAAGGGAGGGAAACATTTTTTTTTAAATAAATTACAACAATATTGATGTCAAATAAAAGCTGGTAATGAGTCAATTCCATATATATTAATAAAACTAAAAATCTTGAAATAAAACTAATTATTTAAAAAACAAAAAACCCGACTGCAAAAACATACCTAACTGAAAAGAGAAAAACAAGCATTATAATCTATATAATTTTGGTATCGCAGGCGAGGGCAAACCAATAACTCGAAATATGGTGTAACTTTTGTTTGTCCCCCGCGTGCGATACCAAAATTCTATAGATTATAATGCTTGTTTTTCTCTTTTCAGTTAGGTATGTTTTTCTATTTTCGTTTTGAATTGGAAAATGGGAAAGCGCGTACAATATTTAGCAGCTAGGTAACAAAAATACTGCTCTCATTTTTAGAGTTCCGGAGTCACACAAGCAACTCTTATAGTTTCTCCGTGTCGGTCCAGCTTAGCTCAGAGACTCTTAGTACCTACTAGAATGCTGTAATTTAGCATGGGTATACACATTAATCACGCCGACAAATTGGTGAAATAAAATCTATGAATATACATTTTTTTAGGTACCTCCCGTTCAGTGGGGATGTTTTTTTTTGGAGTTGAGAGATTGTTGTGGAGAGTCGTTGGATAGGTCGTTCAAAAATATTGCGGGTGTGCCAAAATTGTGAAATATGAAATATAAGTTTTAAAGTGCTAAATTTTGTTAGAGATAAGCAAGCAAGTGCAACTAAATAAAACTATCTGAAGACGACATTTTCATGTAGGTCGTTCCTAACTAGATATTGAAATCGTAAGAGGTACGAGTACATCGCGGATGTCTACGTATAGAGGGAGAAAAATGGAAACATTTAAAGTGTTTTATAATTGACTTAAACATAGATTTACAAAAAAAAATAAACTTTTTTTGTAAGAACGGAACACATGTTATATTTATTATACAGTGCTGTGTAGGTGGGTAGGTACTTCGTACGATTGATTCTAAAACATTTTCCGAAGCTTACAGGCTTTTACAGCGAGTTTATCGAGACCTTAATTGATCCATGCATTTTAATGTCGAACCGAATAGAGCTATATGGTACCGAGGTTAGGCGGAAAGCGGAGGTGTAATTAAAGCACTTACCTTAAACAATATTTAAACATTTTGGAAAATTGTGAATAACATTTTCAGGAATTCCTGATACAATAATTTGAGTGTTTCTTTACAATAATTGCTGGAACTGTAACTACTAGCCTAGCGTAGTCGAAGCCTTTTATTTTTTAATATATTTTATTATTAATTTGAAGCTAGGATATCCTGTCATCGTTTAATCGAAAAATCGCTTCAGTTACTAATTCATGATTCAGGTCCGCGTTAAAGTAGTTTTTCTTAGCCTCATAATCAGTCTAAAATATTAAAATTATCTCCCTGCTGGGCGACTGGCCTCCTCTCTGTGAGAGGGAGTGGTCCGTAATCCACCACGCGGGCCCAGTGCGGGTTGGTAGATGTCACATGTCTTAATTTTTTGGTTCTAGGACATGTCGGTTTCGTCACGATGTTTTCCTTCTTCGTATTGAGAACCGTGGTGATGAAATAATTGTCACAAAGTAAAGCACCTGTTAGGGTTCGAACCTACGACCTGCAACTAGTAAGTCGCGACCGTTACCACGGGCCACCACTGCTCATACAGAAATATTCAATTTCTTAGGCTCGGATTTCTCTTGCCCCTAGCCACCGCAGGAGAACCCTGGGCGTCGGGAATCTCATGCGGATTTCCGGCCACCGTAGGCGCAGGCTTGCAGACGGTGAGCAATGGGTTGCTCGCCATCCGTGTAGGGGTCTACTAGGGCCGAAGCCTGCCGGGGTCGCGTGGCTTGCGGACGGTGAGCAATGGGTAGCTCGCCGTCAAAGAAATGTCAGCACAAGTGTAGGGGTCCACTAGGGCGGATGCATGCCGGAGTCGCGTGGCAGTCCAAAAGGATTACCGAGGCCCCTGGCAACACAGCCTCAAAAGTCTCGGATTTCAATATTTTCTTATCGCTTACAATCTGACCTTATCTTCCCAGATTAAGCTAAGCCGAGTATTAGACAATAGGCTCGAACTGTAGTTGACAACCTCATGTAATATGTCGTTAGTACCGAATACATTTGACACACAAACTGACACGGTTTGTGTTGAAGTGAATGAAGTGAAGAGAATGGAGAGCTTAGTGCAATGGAGACGGGGTACTTCGTGGGTTATGAAGGACTTGTTCTTATTACACGAATTTTACAATTCACAAGTATTCATGTACCTACTTAAAGCTTGTGCAATAATAATCGTCAGGACCGGTCGATGTGGCAACGCTTGGGAGGCCTATGTCCAGCAGTGGAGTCTTTCGGCAGAAATAATGATGATGATTGCTTGTGCCGAGTTGAAAAGCTACTTGTCTCGATAAACACTAGGGGCTAAATTAAATAAATAAATAAATACATTATTATTAATTAATTAAATTATCTACCAATGAACCGGTGATTTTTTCTGTTCGCTGCTTTTGGAGTCTTTTAGCACATTAAAGCCAGATTAGGGCCTGTACACTCATACTCAAAAAAAATATTTCAATTAAACCAATTACAGGAACTTTTGAACTGTCAAGGAATGGCAGTCAGAAAGATGAAGCTTGTTTCCCAATCTAAAGCGTAGTAGGTAGCTATGGAGAAGATTGGGAAATAAAGGAATACATTTTTAGTAAAAGAGGTGAAAGATATAATTTTAGTACTAGAAATAGAGACCTGTTAGCTCAACCAGGTTTCAGACTGGCTAAACTAGACTCATCTTTCATGGGGAACTGTTTAAAATGTTACACTAAAATTCTACCCCACATACTTCAACTGATAGAGATGAAATTCAAATCTTGTATAAAACGCACACTATGCAGGCAGGCATATTATAAGTTGGGGGATTACATCGCTGATAAAAATGCTTGGCTCAATGGCTGCCCCACAACCACAACCAATTGAATAATTAACATTTGAAAATACTGTCCGAGCAGCTGCACATTGTAAGACTATATTTGCATTATATAAATTCAATCTACTTTGTGTTGTATAATTGCATTGCACAGGTGTGAGTACTATGTATAATAGAGCTACCATTTACCGGTTAATATGTCATTGACTGAAATGGGCCCTGGCGGCTGAGTATGTCATGCTGACTCAGATGTCTCGCTGATGGTGGCGCGTGTGTCATTTAGCTCCCTTCAAAATGGTTGAGCTGAATGGTGCTGATCCATGCGTCATGCCCGTGAACGGGCGCCGTCAGTGGGGACTGGTCACCTCTTAGCTTCTTCCCCTTATTTGTAATTATTTTATTTTGAAATTGTTTTTTTTTATTTTGCTGTACGGTGGCGTTTTTTTTTACATCCTTCTCACATTTAGTTATAAATTCAACATTATTTTTATACTAATCTTTATGTATCAATATAATTTAAAAGAGTGTTCTTGGAGTTTCTTGCCCATTCTTCTCCATAGGTACCTACTACGCTTTGGAGTGGGCAACTAACTTCATATTTCTAACTGACCGACTCCTTGACAATACAAAAGTGCCTGTAAATGGTTTAATTGAAATGAATGGTTTGAGTTTGAGTTTAAACGCCATGGAAACTCTTAGTAATTAAGTCGTGATACACCCATCATTGTTCATGTGCTATCTCGTATGTACAGAATTTAAAGCAACATACGAGTTTTGCAATGCTATAATCTGCTGCGAAAATTACAAATTGCTTTAACACTCTAATATACATCATCAGGATAATGTCTCAGGTGTCTGTAGCACCATCTGCCTAGCCTTTCTTAAACCCACCCAGATGCAGCTGAATGTCAACACTATACAAGAACCGGCAGATTTATTTAGTATCAATATTTTCCTTACACGTACTTCCACTCGCTAAGGAAGGAAAATGCCGGAAAATGTCACGCTCTGAAAAGGCATGACACGAATTAATGACGTACCTGATTACATGTGACGGATTACAGACATAGAAATAGGTATAACGATTTGAGCGCTCTGATTGGTTCCGCGGTCATGACCACATCTCGTGCCGGGGGTATCGAAAAAAGCGGTTTATTTGTTGAAAAGGTTAAGCGAAGCAGTAAAAGGTTAAGGTCTTTAGGGATAAACATATTATTGTAATACTGTGATCACCAATGCGTTTGCTAATTATGGCGATAGTAGCTATAATTACAGGCTACATATGGATTCGTGACTGTAACAAACTGAAGCCTGCATCATCAGTCATTACATCAAACTCATCAACAATTACAAATAGAAATAATTAAAAAGCCATTGGGTCTCGCGTGGAGCCACGTTGGAAGAGACAATAACATACGGAGTGATAAAGGAGCAATTCAGAATCAATCGTGACAGCACCTGCATAGATGCCTTAATCCTTGGCCCCGAGCTACACGCTCAAGCGCCACGCGTCTTACAACAGCGGCAGCGGAGAAAACCAATGAAAGATTGGTGAAAGACGGACGGAAACAAGTGACGCGCGCGTGTCGCTTGACACAAGTCACATAGCTCGAGGCCATGCGCGTATTCACTCTAAATTGGACTGTCGTCTTAATAAAATTATAGATAGGCATATGAATTCAGTTTATTCAGACTTATGTATTGAACCATAATAGAAACTTTAAAAAAAAATATTGTTCAGCATATCAGAATTACAATTTGGTGCCGCGCAGGAAAATATTCTAACGTTGTTCCATATCGGCCGCGCAGTGCGGCTGTGCCTTGTTGATTGGAACTGAATATTTTATTTCGACAACTTTTACTAGAGTGTGAGCTTGATATTGATTGAAGATGGAGAGGTTTCTGTTTCTTGTAGATTTTACCATACCATTCTAATATACATGCATTAATTCTGATTTTTTGTGAGATTATTATATTATTATTGTTATTTGGTCCAATCAATAGATTTTTTCGTAAATGGGTAATAGCTTCATGTTTTGCAAGAAATTACCAGCGTTGTGTCATCACGCTTCTCTTTCTTTTCTATGCAGTCCGACAGTGACCGCGCTTTAGTTGTTGTCAGCCACTTAATAATAATTAAATAACTTGGGGAAGGGCGGAGCATCCTAACACAAGCGAACTATTTGTTTGAAAGGATTCTCCCCATTGTAACTACGAATGGTAATAAGTGATTTAAGTTGATGCAATAGACATTTTTTTATATAGTAATTGATTGGTGTTGCTGTAGACACCAATTCTTTTGTTTTCCCCTTGCCTGGATTTACATATCGCGCGAATAACGAGGCGGATTTGTGATTGCTACGCTCCCCATTCGTCACATCTTTTATTCGCGCGATTTTCACCGCGAGTGACGAAGCGAACTCAGTGTTAACAGATCCCACAAGCCGCGTTTGCATTACCCTGCCGAGCAAACATTTGTTCAGAGCAAATATTTTCTTTTCTGGTGTTTGCAAATGTTCGCGTAGAATATGAAAAAAGATCGGACACCAACCGAGCACGTCCAACGTCGAGCGAATGCACAGAGCAAATGCTCACTCGCCGTGACGTCGTTTTAACTGAAAGAAAGAACGAGCGAGCACGCCGAGTCCAACCGATCATCACTGAACAAACATGTTCGCTCGCTCAAGAGTTTTCATTAACCGCCAGAAAAAGCAAAACGCAGCTTTAGAACGAATGTTTTGTCGAATGACGAGATCATTGCGAGCTCGATAGTCTAATAGAGACGGAGTTTTACCGCTGACGTCGGCGACGTCGTGGACATATTGACAGATTCAAGACACAATCCGGATTATTCCTTGTCTAAAACGCCGTGAAAAATCTAGAGAATGACTATATTTCCCCAGCTCTGGGACAATATGAACTGATTATAATAGTATTAAAGCGTTTTCTCCTTTATTGTATTTTCTTGCGATATTATTTACCGTATCAACAAATCAATTTGTACACATTCTCTGAAAGGCAGTATTGTATCGGATTTTTTAATATAGAGCGTGTTTTACGGGACACTAAGTAAAGGGGCCTTATTGATGTTCTTTCTCCCGTGTTATCTCACTTATATCTACTGAAACTTATGTGAAGATACGAATACCTACTACGTGAAGTCTGCATTCCATACGGTCGCACGAAGATGCGATTTAGGGAACATACGTGATTTGATATTTGATGTAGCTAAGTTTAAAATTCAATGCGGGATTTTTGATTGAAGCAGAAACATCATTTCTATATTATATGTTTTACTTTGTGCTTTTAGGCATAAGAATAGTTCAAATTGTTCTTTTTCCACCCTAGTTAAGATGCATATAATTCCATAGTCAAAAAAGAAGTAAAAATCAAAGACTACCAAATACTGAATAAATCAAAATACACCTATATTTTGTCGGTAAAGTGTAGTTATCTACCGTAAACAGACTGAAAACAATAAATAATAACAACAGTCGGGCGGGTAGGTACTGTTACTTAAATACACAGAGGCTTTCACAGAATTAAGTTTTCCTATGAAGGCATCTCAATTGTCACTCAACTCAACAATTTTCCATTTAACCATTTAGCCACTGAAAGCGGCTTAAAGCCTCCCACAAAAACCTTTTATGATTATTAAACAGTTTGCGTTATTAACTGAAAACCACTTATTATAAAATTTTACGAATAGCACTTTATGCGAAAATATTAAAAGAGCGTCATTTTGTTGTCTTTTCGTGGGATGTTATTCGATGCTGTGTTACTGAAAAAATATCTTCGAATTTTTGGTTCTAGGACATGTCGATTTCCTCGCGATGTTTTCCTTAACCGTTTTGAGAGCAGTGGTGATGAAATAATTTACACAAAGTAAAGCGCCTGTCCGGGTTCGAACCTACAACTCGTAAGTCGCGGCCGTTACCACTGGGCCAACACTGCTTTCAAAAATTCGAAGATATGTGACATCTACCAACCCGCACTGGGCCCGCGTGGTGGATTACGGCACACTCCCTCTCACAGAGATGCGGCCTGTGTCCCAGCAGTGGGAACATTATAGGCTGATTATGTATGTTATGCACTGAAAACAGGTTTTTAAATAATATTGAGAGCCATATATAAATCTAATTATTTCTTTGTTGATGGCTTTCAATATTCCTGCTATAATTTAATTAATATCAATTAATTGCTAAATTCTAAATTTTAATTTGAATATATTTATTTATTTATTTATATATACTTTATTGTACACCACAAAAAATACATGACAAAAAATAAATCAAACACTACAAAATATACAATGGGCGGCCTTATCGCTTTCTGCGATCTCTTCCAGGCAACCATAGGATGAACAGTGATTTGCCTGGACATAAAGTGGGGCTCTCGTTGGTGTAAAAAAAAAAATAAATAAATACAATATACTAAAATTGATACACAGATATATATATATATATATCCTAAATAATATATACATAAATACATACATATTAAATGTATAAGCAACGAAAATAAATGAAGACTATAAATAATTACAGTTACGAGAACAAGCTCACAGCGACAAGTAATGTTCCTTTACGAGTCTTTTAAATGCGAGTAACGATTGCGCGCGTTTTATTTGAACTGGCAAAGCATTCCACAAACGAGTGGCCTGGACAGTAAAGGATTTGTCGACGAACGTTGTGGAATGCATAGGCATTAATTAATTTAATTATTTGCATAATTTTGTTATTTGTTGTGTGTTATTTATATAAATTTCCTATGGGTGGGTATTCTTGCCTGCAATGAATGTTTTTTTATTTATTTATTTAAATAAAGTGTTAATGGCCATGTTATTATTATTAAACATTTATTTCAGAGCAGGTCCATGTTCTTGTTAGCAACAATATACTTAAAAACTAATGTTAGTATGCAAATACAACAAAAATTAAACTGCGACATGAAGCCGCACCCATCTTCGCAGCATGGGGGACTCCCCCGATCTGCAAATACCCCCAGTATAGAGTTGGAACTACCACGAACGCGAGTGAGCAGGAAGGCATATCTTTTCCTTATAACAGCGGCAAATATATCAACCCGCGCCTCAGCAAACATCCCTGACGCACTGCAACGCCATGGCAGCTCTAACAGTACCCTGAGTGCATTGTATTGTTGTTATTTTAATTACTTACGATTTGCGGGTTTGTGTATTCGATCAGTAGGTATGTTAAGGGATGGTGACGTACCTATGTCGTGTGCTCGGTATGGTCTGATCGATATCGGTCAAGATACCTAATGACGACGATGTTTCTCTCGCAGTGTACTATCGGCCAATCTTCCGCATGCTCACCTCTAAGGCGATAATCGTATAGCACGGCTCACGACTCGATCGCCCGATGCAAGCGTTTTGGCCAATGGGATGCATGAAGCGTATTTTAGCCGTGTTTGTATTAATGTAATTATGTATAGTGTGTGTGACAGTCACACTAGGCGCGTGCTATGCTCACTTGTTTGTAAGACATTTTTTTAATGGGCACGGCCAGCGAGAGCGCTTTATGAATTGTTATTGTTGACAAGAAGTAATTTCGTACTAATATCTTCCGTTTGGTTTAGAAAATGTATTATTGGTATTGCTATACGCGTACCCTAAAAAAACTTTATTTAGCATTTTTGTTTACCACTTTGCCAAATTACAGCTTTCTAGTAAGAGTCTGTGAGCTAAGCCGGGGACAGACAGACAGACAGACGGTCATGGCGAAACTATAAGAGTTCCTTGTTGACTACGGAACCCTAAAACGAAGCAAGTTACGTAGTTTTGTTAGAAATTGTCATTTGCTATCTCTTTCTTTTATTGCTGTTTTGATTAAAATTACTTACAGTAGTATTTGAACCATTACTTGGCGCAGTTTATACAATGTTATCAGATTTTTTTATTATTGCTGTCGCAACTTTTGCAACTGCAATAAAAATAAGTTCATTATCTAAGCACCATTGTTATTCAGTGGGAACGTCAGAACATCTGGTTAAACAATAGATCGGCTTTATAGAACGGCCATAAAATACGGTCGCAAAAAAATACGAAATATTTCTTCAACACACTTGCTTGTAAAGTGATTCAGAAATTCAGCTTATTATATAGAAGTATTTTTACTTTATATTTCTTTTTTCAATATACGCAGTTTTTGTCCAAAAACAATGAATATTTTTGAGAAAAAAAAATTCGTTACATCAGATAAATCAATCATCAAAATTATCATCATTTCATAAAATTATATATTTTTCACTACATATTAACCTTAATTTGCTTATTCAAAACATTATTTTGTTTATTATATTTTTTATATATGCTGTTTAGCGGTTTTTCCAGCGCCTTTATTTACACCTGCGGCGCGCGGGATAAACAAAACAAGCGCGGTATTTTCCAGAAATACTTGTTAACGTTTTCATTGTGTGGTTAATTATTATCAAAAATGTTGACTTCAATTAGGAAAGAAGAGCGAAGAGCAACGCGTAGATTTAACCCCCCGGAAATACTAATCTAGGCACGAAACGCTAGTGACAGCCTGTTGCCTGCAAAATCTAGAGAGAAATACCTAGCGGCGTACGAAACTAATAACAATACCAGTCTCTTTTTTTCCTCTCAAGTTGAAAACCGTCGTATGAAACGCGCACACACTCGACTCCCCTATCGCGCTCGCTCGCCCTCGGCTCGCGCGAATAATACCGGCTCGTGCAGTGAGTAACCAACATACCACACATATTTATATTTTTTGTTACACGCCCTATACTCACACAAATTCATATTGTCTCTAATTGGACGAAACCAGGAAGGGGTGTGGTTTGTCACTAGCTGCGCTTGCCGCAGAAATATTTTCTAAAGTGAGCATGCTTAAGTTTTGCCAATAGTACATAAGCATATGGCTATCTGTCTAACAATGACCGACTTTTTTTTATTTTAGACCCTATGGAGTCTAAAATAAAAAAAAAATCTATTCTATTAAACTGTATTTCGATTGTTTGGTCATCCTGTTACAGTTTTCAGAAGTAGGCAAAGCCATACTGATTCATTATCAAGCATTTCGCTTACAAAACTTTTCATTTAAGGGGACTACAGGACCTAAACGCAAATTTTGTAAGTTTTATAATGCCTAAAAGTATATGATCCACTGCAGTAAACAAAATCAGAAAAAAAAAATAATAATAATAATAATAAAACTAATTTGATACGATAGAAAAAAATCACGAAGATACCTCTAAAAATTTATTTTAACTATTAAAAACCATATTAATATACATGCAATCATTCTGATTATTCTACAAGCAACATTTTAGCATAATAGTGTTTTATTTTTTTTATGCAATCTATAGCTTTTTTGTAAATCGATTATTGCTTCATATTTTGCAATAAATTATTAGCGTTGTGTCATCGCGCTTCTCTTTCTTTTCTGTGCAGTCCGACAGTGACCGCGCTTTAGGTGTTGTCGGCGTCTAACCTTCGATTCACGCTGAGCCAGTTCAGTGGCTAGCCACAGCACGTGCAAAGCTGGCATTTGAAAACGGACTAAACAGAAAATCGAAATTCAATTCAAGCTCACATTTCTACGTGAAAGTGCTCCTCGTAGCCACATAGCATTAAAATAAGCGGTACACAGTCACAATATCAAGTGTCCTGCGAGGAAGAACAAGGTAACTCGTTTTTCGTAACTTTACAGGAGAGCGCGTCAAATATTCAAAGTTCTTATTGATTACTGCTAAGTCTTAACGCCAACCAACCTTGAACATATTCAACAAAGGAGAACCTACATTTTTATATAATGAATACGTTATTAATATGTGTAATTAACATTGACATTGCATGACATACACTAAAAAAAAATGACATTGGTGCCGATTCCCTTGTTCACAAACTAAACTAAATTTAAGTTCAGTGCATCTTTTTCTTTCTATTTCATTAAGAAAAGGACAGAAGATAAATTTTAGTTTAATCCTGTCAAATTAATCAGCGCTTGACGTAAATTGACGTAATTTTAGTAGGCAAGGTTTTAATCACGTCTAAACTTGTATGGAGTAGTGACAGGCGCCGATTAATATGACAGGACTAAACTAAAGTTTGTCTTCTGTCCTTTTCTTAATGAATTAGAAAGAAAAAGATGCACTGAACTTAAATTTAGTTTAGTTTGTGAACAAAGGAATCGGCACCATTGTTAGTCTGAAATACAATGCCTGACATGTATTTTTATGAGTTTTGGAGTATTAATGGCAAATATTGGAAAGTGATTGTAACTTAATATATCTTAAGTGGAAGTTGACTTGCAATTTGCTCCTTACGATTTTAGCACTGGCTAAAATCGTTATTGAATGAACTCCGAACGCAAACAAAAGAGCATTTTTGTTTACGAAGATCGTTATAGTAACTGAAAATCGCCAAAAAGTGAGTAACGTAGTTTGTCCTTACAGCGGGCTTACCACGCGAACCGTAGAAAGGCGTTGTCGACGGAAGAGTAGACAAAAATGACGTTTCCGTGTAGACAGTATAACATGTAGTATTTATTTATTAAACTTCTCGCACACAATTAGGTACAAAGGCGGACATAGTGCCTTAGGCATTCTCTACCAGTCAACCAAGGGTGGTGAAGAGATAAGATGGCAGGAGCTCTGAGAGGAAATAATAATAATAAAAAATATTAAAAGATAACATAATAGATTATAAATATAATAGGTACAGAAGTAAATAAATAGCTTATGAACTTATAATACATATATTTACATATTTACTACAATATGTACCTATATTATACATATATATATATACACATACAAATTCAATGAAAAGAGGTGCATAATTGAGATGACTCTTCGCTATTTGTTTTGAAAATTACTCTGCAATTTCCGCTTAAATGCATACCGACTGGTGGCCGTACTGATATCAAGAGGAAGCGCATTCCAGAGAAGAATAGACTGAATATGAAAGGAAGTCAGAAGTCTGAGAAGGACAGAGTAGGAGAAGATTGTTGGAAGAACGTTGGAAGTGAGACATAAGATAAGAAGGAGGGGTGGGAGAGTTGAGAAGGGAGAAAAGAGCGGTCAAAGCGCGCAAGCGTCTTCTTTGGCGTATGGACATCAATTTGAGCTCAGACCTGTAGCTCGAAACATGGTCATATTTCCTTAGATTGAATATGAACGGGAAACCATTGTTGAGTAGTCTGTCGAGCTTATCCAGCAAAACAGCGTTCAAGTCAAAGTAGCACACATCACCATAGTCGATGATAGGGAAAATCAAAGTCATTTTCGGTAGACAAGCGATTTCTATTCTACAGAAGAGTTGAAATAGAAAGTGTCATGCTAACCCTGCTGGTGTCGAAGTGTGGTTGCAATAGGCAAGCTTATCGCATGCTCACAGGGCACATTTTTGCATAACATAACAATTTGCATTCAACAATGGAAAAAACTGATTCAATCGACATATTTTTTATATCCGAAACAACGTGTAAAAAGGTGAAGCGCTCCAATTATTGGTTCTTGGAAAATACATGTAAAAAAACTTCGCTTTTGTGTACTGAAGTTTGAATAAAATTGTGTCGAATAATGTGTACCTACATTTGCTGAAGGCATTACATTAATTGGTTGTTTATTCCATTATCGAATCCGTTCCATAACTTATTATTCGCCATTAGATGTGTGTAAATTAGGGTGCCAAATTCATATGATCAGCTTATTCTGCAGGCTGGTTGAACTTTAATGATCATAATTATAATCATTACTCCATAGTAAATTCAATTTCCTACTCGTATTCCACTGAAGAAAACTTAAATGACCATCCATAGAATAAATTTAACTAGGTTAAAATTACCTTTCATTCATTAGAAACACGTTTCGTTTTGATCTGATTCTAAAATAATATTACGAGGAAATCTTCAATTCAACAACAAATTCAATAATCAATGATAAATTAATTACCTTTGCCTTTGCAAATGTTTCAATTAGCTCTAATTTCAAAAACACTTTTCTAAAGGTGACTTGGTAACTATAGGTAATAATATATTTTTGGCCACAAACCGTTCCATATAAGTTTCATATCATTCTATCACCAGAATTAATTTTGGGTGTTGTAAATGTGATTAGCAAGATCAAAGCTAGTTTGTAAGAACCTAATGTCCACTTGATGTTTTTTTAGATTTTTGATTGACATTCAATATCTTTATAGACAGGTGACAAAATGACCTAGTACTTATTGTGAAAGACTTCTAATAAGTCGGGATAAAAGCTAGAAGAGCGAAGTATAGGAGACAATAAGAAAGACTGGCCACCATTTAGTCTAACAGTTGTGCAGAGGGAGAAGGAGTTAATTATGCAAAATATAATGGCTAAGAAAAATACTGTTCTGAATAATACCCCAATACAATTTTGAATTACCCGCCCTTTTCTTTTATTTTACGAGTTTCCATCTCTCATTACCGTGAACGCAATTTAATTTCGCATTCAAATTGAGTCAGACGCACTTAATAAAACGCTGTTATAAGTATAACCATTAATTACCACATATAACAAATTGTTAATGGCACTGTTGGGCTTGCCAGCGCAAAATACTAATCACCCGTCCGTAAAAATGTGTTGCCAATTTAATAATTGCGCCATCTTTTTGTGGAACGACAAAAAGCTTTTACCTTAATTAAACACTATATATAGAATGCCTCAAAATTAATGATAAAGTTTTGTTCTAGGAATTAAATCTAAGTGTAGGCGGGTTGTTTTACTTCGTTTTCTTAGTACGAGGGCTGCACTAAAAGTATCGGGAATGGAATATTTCCACTGTTCCTGTTATATTAAAATCTTTTTAATTGAAAACTCCTTGGTTTTAAAAATCGAATACCATTTATTTATTTAAAAAAAGATTCTCGGTCTTGTCACAAGGTTTTGTCAAACTTGTTTAGTCGTTGAGAAAATGGAATTGACTCGAGAAAATTCAAGAGCGATGATTTATTATGACTTTCGAAGTGGTTTAACACAAAAACAGTGTGTTGACCGGATGATTTCTGCATTTGGTGATGAAGCCCCATCCAAAACCACAATTTATCGCTGGTTTGCTGAATTTCAACGTGGACGTGTCAAGCTCAGTGATGATCCCCGTCAAGGTCGTCCAAAAACTGAAGTCACCCAAGAAAACGTTGATGCTGTGCGTAAGCTGATTGAGGAAGATCGACATGTGACATACCGCGAAATTCAGGTAACTTTAGACATTGGCATGAGTAAAATACAAATAATCTTGCATGAACAATTAGGTGTAAAATAGTTCTTTTCCCGATGGATACCGCATTCGCTCGGTGAAGAGCAAAAAGCGGCTCGCGTTACTTGGTGCGTCAGAACTCTCGAAAGATTCCACGCAGGATCCTCAAATGCTGTATACAACATCGTACCAGGTGACGAATCCTGGATATACGCGTACGAACCCGAAACAAAAAACCAGTCACGAGTTTGGGTGTTCGAAAATGAGTTAAAGCCAACAAAAATTGTTCGTTCACGGAGTGTTGCAAAAAAAAATGTTGGCCACGTTTGTCTCCAAAACCGGCCATGTTACGACTATTCCTCTTGAGGGACAAAGAACGGTTAATGCAGAATGGTATGCTAGCATTTGTTTGCCACAGGTCGTTTCTGAACTCCGTAAAGAGAACTGCAACCGCCGCATCATCCTCCATCACGACAATGCGAGTTCTCACACCGCGCACAGAACAAAACAGTTTTTAGAGCAAGAAAACATAGAATTATTAGACCATCCGCCGTACAGTCCCGACCTAAGCCCTAATGATTTCTATACTTTCCCTAAAATAAAGAATAAATTTCGTGGACAGAGATTTTCATCACCTGAAGAAGCTGTGTCTACAAAACGGCCATTTTGGAGACCCCAACTTCCGAATGGAATGGTTGCTTCAATGATTGGTTCCATCGTATGGAAAAATGTGTCGAATTTCGCGGAGAATACTTCGAAAAGCAATAAATACATTTTTAAATAGTAATGTTGTGTCACTTCCTTGATTGCCGAAATTTTCAGTGTCGCCCTCGTAGTTAAGATTATAGTGGTTTCTTAAATTAGCTTTGTAGTTCTGTTTTCTCAAGAGTAATAAGAGTAAGAGCGGTGAGTACTTAGTAGAAATTTATAATTCTGAGATTTTTTCTGAATTTCTGGTAGCGATTATTCACTCCCCAAGAGTACCTACCTCCTGCCGGGGTCGCGGGAAGGTACTTATGGGTCACCGAGGCCCCCGCAACACAGGCAACAGGAAGGAATACGGGTGGGTTTTAGTCAGTAAGAGTCTGACACACCCTCCCGCTCCGCCCAGAGCGGGAGAAGTTATTTGATGATATCCCACCCAAAAAAAAAAAAAAAGAGTACCTACCTACTAAGATGACTACATGTAACACGTAAAAGGTGGGCCAATTAATTGATTACCAACCAGCATACCACGGAATATAAATACAAATACCTACGGAAAATCTCAAAAAAGACTTGTAGCTCAAGAAATCTTAAAATCCTTAATTGTAATTTATTTACATAACCAAGTTACAAGATGATTATTAACATTAACTAAATTAAATTAAAACTAAGTTAAGCCTAAAAAGGCCCTCGGGGCATTGTACCGAGGATGCTGGCGGCATTTCCTCGCTGAATTGCAATGTTGATGCGTTGCGCGAGAAAGCCGCCAGCTTTTCGGTCACCAGTTACGTCAATTATATTAATAGGTATTGACTTAATAATTACCCAAACTCATATATAATAAAGTAATACCTATGAAAGAACTTTCAAATGTGAATGATTATTAATATTATTCCTCGATGTTGTTAAATCGTCAGCCTTATCTAAATATTTGCTGAAGTACGTACGTCATGTCATATTCACGGTGAGTAAGTAGCACCTAATCGTTATAATAACATACAGAGCTCGTGATATTACTTTACAAAAACATGCCTGATACCGTCTTCGTAGCTACTACATAATAAGATGCAAAGTCTTCTCAATTTCCATTTCGAAACAATTTCTAAGCTCAGGAAATAAAACACGAATAAGTTTACCTACTTGATTATTCTGTGCTATTTACTGGATAGACTGTATAAACGGTGATTAGGCCTCGACTTAGGGGGCTCCTAAGCGCATGCATGGAGAGGGGCCAGTTCCCGCTTCGCTGGAAGACGGGGAAACTGGTCCTCATAAAGAAGGCAGGGCGCCCTGCGGACTCTCCGTCCGCTTATCGGCCCATCGTGCTGCTCGACGAGGTGGGCAAGCTCTTTGAAAGAGTCATTGCAGACCGCCTCGTCGGCCAGCTGGTGCAGGTGGGGCCGGATTTGGCGGAGAGCCAGTTTGGTTTCCGCAGAGGGCGCTCTACGGTGGACGCCATCATGCGTGTGCGAGCCCTGACGACGGGGAATGCTGTTGCCCAGGGTGGGGTTGTCTTGGCGGTGTCTCTAGACATCGCCAATGCCTTCAATACCCTGCCCTGGAGTTGCATCAGGGAGGCACTCCGGTATCACCGGATGCCGACCTACCTCTGTCGTGTGGTCGAGGCCTATTTGACGGACAGGGCCGTCATCTACCCCGGTCACCAGGGAGTGTGGAACCGGCAAGAGATGTCGTGCGGTGTCCCACAGGGATCGGTCCTGGAGCCGCATCTGTGGGACACGACTGATACGACTGGGTGCTGCGCGCCGACCTCCCTAGCGGCGTCAGCGTAGTGTGCTTCGCTGACGACACGTTGGTCCTGGCGTAGGGGAGGTCGCACCAGGCGGCGGCCGAATTAGCGGCACGCGGGGTTGCGACAATCGTCGAAAGGATCCGGCAATTGGGACTCGAGGTGGCCCTGCACAAGTCCGAGGCCATGTGTTTTCATGGTCCTCGGAACGCGCCACCGTTGGGGTCCCAAATAACGGTAGGAGGGGTTTCTATCGGCGTCGAGTCGACGATGAAGTACCTGGGACTCGTCCTCGACAGCCGGTGGAACTTCGTGGAGCATTTCCGACGTTTGGCTCACAAACTGGAGCGGGCAGGCGCTGCATTGAAGCGGCTCCTGCCCAATCTAGGGGGTCCAAACGCCTCCTGCCGGAGGCTCTACGCGGGGGTCGTGCGGTCCATGGCCCTCTACGGGGCTCCTGTATGGGCGCGCTCTCTGGCGCTGCGGCCAGCCCGCCGGTTGAGCGCGGCCCAAAGGGTCATGGCCATCCGGATGGTCCGAGGATACCGCACGGTCTCCTGTGAGGCAGCGAGCCTCCTTGCCGGATTGCCGCCATGGGATCTGGAGGCAAAAGTCCTCGCGCACGTATGGGAGTGGCGCGAGGAGGCGAAACGCCGGGGCGTAAGTCCGCTGCCGCGAGAAATCGCGGCACAGCGTCGCAACCCAGTGCTGGGCACGCCACGATTGCGGCGATAAGTCCCCTCTTTGAGGAGTGGCTGGAGAGGCGCCACGGCGTCCTCACCTTCCGCCTGACGCAGGTCCTCACCGGACACGGCAGCTTCGGGAGGTTCCTGTGTCGGATAAGGCGGGAGGAAACGTCCGGGTGTCACCACTGTGTGGATCGCCCGGAGGACACGGTGGAGCATACGGTGGAGGTCTGCCCGGCTTGGGTAGAGCACCGCCATGTCCTCGTGGAGGCGATTGGCGGCAGAGACCTCTCGCGTCCGGCCCTGGTTCAGGCCATGGTACGGAGCGAGAGGGCATGGGCAGCCGTCACCTCCTTCTGCGAAGCAGTAATGCTCGCGAAGGAGGAGGCGGGACGGTTGGGCGAAAGGCACGTTTCGCGCCCTCTCGCCCCTAGCCGCCGCAGGAGACGCCCTGGGCGTCGGGAGTCTCGGGCGGATTTCCAGCCACCGTAGGCGCGGGCTTGCGGACGGTGAGCAATGGGTAGCTCACCGTCCGGTAAGGACCAGGCCCGGGTCGACGGCGCGTCGTATTCCACGCGCGCCTCAATGAGATGTCGTCAGCATAAAAGTAGGGGTCCACTAGGGCCGATGCCTGCCGGGGTCGCGGGAAGGTACTTATGGGTCACCGAGGCCCCTGGCAACACAGGCAACAGGAAGGAATACGGGTGGGTTTTAGTCAGTAAGAGTCTGACACACCCTCCCGCTCCGCCCAGAGCGGGAGAAGTTATTCGATGATTTCCCACCCTCAAAAAAAAAAAAAAGATATTTGCTATATAATAGATATATAGATTCGTAATGGGGCGCAATAAAAAAAATCATTTTTACGTCACTTTTAAATACATATAATTTTACGAAATAAAAGAAAAAAACAACACCGTTTTTTGCAAAAATCGAAAATTGCATCCCAACACAAATGATGAAATAAATTCAGTTGTTTCGCAATTTATTTCATCATTTGTGTTGGCATGCAATTTTCGATAGGTTTTGGTTACAACCACGCCCTAATACGTTCAATACATGAAAAAAAAATATGAGAAATGGCACTTATTCGTTAATAATACATTGATTAAAACGTTAATTACTAAACCAAGACGAAATATAAATGATTTCCAATCATTTATATATAAAATGGGGTTTTTCATAAATAAAATGGGGTTATCCGTAGGTGATCCAGACGCCGCTTTATGCGGTTTCTTAAAGAATGACGCGCGGACGTTCCCTGGCGGCTACCGCGAACAGTGCCGCGTCTCACACCCGACGGGCGGAGTCAATTCTGTCTCTGGCGCAGCGGGCCAAAAAGTCTAGTGAAATCTGTCTTTCCTGTTAAATTAATAGAGGATAAGCTTGTGTTACAAGCCAGATCTTTAAATAGAAACAAAAATGAGCGAAATTACATACCAGTTCCCGGTGAGACCAATAACTTGTCTCAATAGAGCTCATAAGTTCTAGTGCAATGTGACATTATTGTGTTAGTCTCGAGGTAATGTATTTTTCCCTAAGGATTGGAGAACTGAGGCGCAGTCGGAAAGTATACTTAAATGGGTGTCCGTAACTCTACTGGCTTCTGTGGCATAAGCCGCTTGTATAATGCCCACTCAGTCTGCCTTGTAGACGGTGTTGAACATGCCCAGCGGGCTAGATATTCATTCGGGCGGGGGGAAAACTATGGCTCTGGTACAAGAGTCGGTCTTTGATCTGTCGGTGTATACTCTCATCTCATTCGGGCCTGAGTAGTCACATCGTTCCTCTGTGAGTGTTATGTTGTAATGATTTTGAAAGCAGTGTAGTTTCTTTATCACAGAGTGATGCCATCATTGGTTGCCGATTGATCGCATCCTCCTTTATGCGTATGTGCCTCTAGAGTCTTTGCTCAGGGTTCCTGTTATTAAGCCTAAATGCGGTCATTGCCGCCTCTTCCCGCACGATGAGGTGTAGAGGCGGCAGTCCAAGCATTGCCTGTAAGCATTGCCGGCAGTGGGTGTAGTTCTCATATAGCTAGTGATTGCTACACAAGCAAACCGCTCCATTTGTTGCTGTCCTGGGCCACCAGACTAGTGAGCCGGATGCGATAATTGGTCGTATGACCGTGGTGTATCGCCAGTAAGTGATCATAGGGTTAATTCCCCAATTCCTGACGAGCAGTCGCTTGCACTGCCACAGGTATATGCTCGATTTTGTAGTAATATGTTTTGCCGAATTCAGCTGTTTGTCCAAAAATATGCCCAGGTATTTGGTTTCAGTTGACAAGCTTAAGGTGGAATCGTGGTAGCTGTAGTGTCAACAATTTCCTCTTTTTTGTGAAGAGAATCTGTTCGTTTTTTTGTAGGGTTCACTGATAGTTGCTGTTTATCGCACCAGTCCTCTACTGTTTTAAGGCTTGTGGCGCATGAGTTTACATGGGGTATTTCCGTGGGTGCCATTTATTATTATGGTTATGTTCTTAGTGTAGCCTACGATGAAGTAACCTTTGTCGTTGAGTGTTTGACGAGGCTGTCAACAACCAGGTTCCATAAAAGCGGCGAGAGGGCCATAGTGGCAAAGAGCGTCTTGCGCAGTTCTTCGCCACTATGGCCCTAGTAGTGTCGGTCACTTTACAGTGACCGACACTACTAGGGCAACTGAAACTGAGAGCTGTAGAAGTTACCTTCTACAGCTCTCAGTTTCACAATCAGAATCAGAATTTATTTTTTTGTAAGAATGTAGTTTTACATAGTATGAGTTCGAGCATATTGGTGATCTAGCTTCTTGTGAACATTTTGTTGTGCAACGCGCACCTTACAGGAAGCGAAACAATTGTTAGGTGGGTGTTATTGATTCAGGTTGATTTCTTGTTACAGTCTAACATGACTTATATACGTAATCAGACATTAGTAGTATAATCAGCCTATAAAGTTCCCACTGCTGAGACAGAGGCCTCCTCTCTGTGAGAGGGAGCAGGCTGTAATCCACCATGCGGGCCCAGTGCGGGTTGGTAGATGTCACATGTCTTCGAATTTTTGGTTTCCTTACGATGTTTTCCTTCACCGGTTTGAGAGCAGTGGTGATGAAATAGTGTACACAAAGTATAGCGCCTGTCAGGGTTCAAGTCGTTAGTTAAGTCGCGGTCATTACTACTGGGCCACCACTGCTCTCAGACATTAATAATGATGATTAATTAAACAGAATTATTGACGTCTAAAGATACATACGGTGTAAAGCAAGATTACAAGCCACGAAATCTGGGCTCGGTATAATTTGGTAACTAGTGCGTTTCAGAGAAAAGCCTTTTAATTAGCTGCCAAAAGAGCTCATTTGCTTCTGAAAATGAGCTATTTTGGCATTGAAGTCGTAAACATACGGCAGAGCAAACTGATACAACCTTTGTATAGGTCCGTAGTAAAAAATATGAAAAAAAAGGTTGTTGGGCTTGTTTTAATGAAGCCGGTTTATAGGTACCTACATAGTTTTACGAGGGAAGCGAAATTTTAAGAAGTCTCAGAAAGACTGAAGATTTTTTAAATTATAGTTTAAGTATAAGCTATTTCCAACTCTAATTTCAAATACATTTCTGGAAAATAGTCATACTTGTGGTTTAGGAAAAGTACTCATAACTCGACTGAATTCATCTCTCTTTCAAGAATTGAGATGGCAATGTCCAAACTTAGAGAAATTTCCCATAAAGGATAACTGTATTGTAAAATCAGGTATGACTATACCAATTATGCAAGCGCCATAATTTTACGAAAATGTGAAAATGGAGTTTAGTTTTCGTTTGACTTGTGAGAACAAGTCTAATGTTATATAAGTAATACTCAATACTCAATATATTTATTACTTCCACGTGTGAACTTAGGTGGTATGTTTTACAAAAATATGATCATTGTGTGTCGGGCACAGCAAAAGTAGGAGAGAGAAAGGGGGCTTTTTATTTGACTACTTAATTTTTATTGTAATTATTTTATAAAACATGTAATTTAAAATTCTTCAATTTGTATCGTTGTAGGTGTATAAAGTTAAACAGCCTCAACTTTCTCCCCGTATACTATGGAGGTATACGGGGAGAAATTAAGTAGTTGGTTTAATGCACTAATTGATTGGCAAACAGATCGGGCCAGCAAGTCTACCTCCTAATGCCATAATGGCGAACAGCCGCGATTTATGAACGGAATAAATCAACCTCGATTAGATATTTTATCACGTCATTGCACCATGATTTATTTCACCTATTTTAATCTTATGGGTTGATTTTAATTTATAGTTGTAACTTGATCATAATTGTAATGAAAATTCTGTGTCATGGTAAGTTTTCCTAGTGACACCGCTGTAGCTCAATTGTTGTTCAAATATTGTTTTATAGCATATTATTGAATGATTACATTACACATTATTGATGTCATTTTCTGTTTTGTTAATGATATGATTTGCAAGATATTCTATTCACTTGCAGAAGATTGTAAGAAAGTTTTGAGTAAGAAACGTCTCATAAATAACTGTTGCCGCAGTCGTTTATTTATTTATATAATTATACTTTATTGTACACCAGATACATTACAAAAAAAATACACTACAAATTATTCAATGGGTGGTATCGCTCACTGTTGTGTCGTTAGTACCTAATTGTATCTACATTTTTTTATATTTTTATGAATGGCATCTCGTAGTTGACCTTGAGAGGTCGTGACTACTCAACCGGACTTTCCTGTGGCTGCCTTAAGCGGACTTAAAGCCTCCAGCCAGGGGCGAATAACTTACATTACTAAGCGACTGCACGCTAAGGGCACCCCTTGTGGGGTACGGACCTCGGCTTAGGGCGTCGCTGGGGCAGGACAGCAAGGTGGGACAGGCTGGATCTAATCAGAATTATTATTATTCGGGGAATTTAAAACTACAGGCTCAGCTGCGGCGCGGGCTGGCGCTTCGTCGAGCAAGGGTCGGGGGGGACAATTACGTCGGGGTTTACGCAAGGGACCTCGGCGGCGAGGTCGGAACGTAGGTCGGTTATTTTTGTGCACTGTACTCGTGGCCCTACTGCTCTCCTGGAGGAGGGTAATGGGGTCATCGGAGTCGATAAGAGTATGCCTTGGACGGCGTATAGAGCTAATGGTGGAGGGCCTATAACTGGCGGCCTTCACCACCAGAGGGTTGCGGTGGGTGGCGGCAGAGTCGAAGAATCGCTTCGTGATGCGCTTCATGAAATGATGCGCTTGATGGTGGTAGGTATTTGGCTCGCTTCTCCCAAGGGATAGGCTTGCCGAACATGGTGAGCGGTCGGAGGGGGGGTGAGGTTTCTACGCGGTGCGCCAAGCTTGTTGACTTCGGTCTGGAGAGTGCGAGATATCTGGTCATGGATTGTATCTACATTCATACAATTTCGATAAATAGCTACACAACGGACAAGAATTACTTTATCATTGTTTACCAGACTTCTTTATCCAGTAACAACCTGCATATTCATTTTCAGAATTAAATGTTTGTGATTTAGTTTTTGTGGTTTTATGTGTGTTAAATTATCATGTGTTGACAAGTATAATTAAATAAAAATAAGATAAGTTAGAATAACCATAAATCTAACCGAAAGGTTAGAAATACAGTGACATGAAAGGAACTGTACAAAACCGCTGTATATTTTACAATGTGTATCACCAAAATTTTCCACGAAAACCCGTCTCCCTGTTATCCTTTTTATTCCACAATTCAGTGTTTGAAAGAATAATATCTACACGAACATTGTTACAAAAACAGTAATTGATTGTTCTCATATTTGTGGCGGCATCTACATCACCACATGCGAACTACGCAACACAATGACGTCACGCAAAATCCTGCATCGCGCAAGCAGAGTTTACCGCGCAACTAGCATATACAGGGTGTCCAGTAAATAGCACGACATACTGCAGGGGGTGACAGCTAGGGTCACTATCTATCAATACAACACAATATATGTTCAGCAAAATCTTACGGATTTACAGTTTTACAAAAAGTTCCGAAATACCGAAAAATCTCTACCTTGAAACAGATTTTTAAGCATCTCGTAATGAAAAAATCCTTTTCTAGAACTTTTTTTACATCAAATTATTCGTGAATAGGTTACTCTACTCATTATAAGTTTTTTTTTTATCAAAGACAAGAATGTTTTCAAGAAATACAATTTTTTGTTTAAATTTGCACAGAACTATTTTCTTATCACTTAAGTTTAACCTACAGTGGTGAAAAAAAAATGTATGTGGCAGTTTTGTACAACAAACTTAAAAAATAGCTTGTTTAATGGTGATTTTGGAAAGATACAATACTAGTACATTTTCATTTTAAAAAATACGAAAAATAAGCTATTTTAGAAAGAAAGAAACAAAGAAAAATATTTTATTTGGGACACGCACAAGAAATACAAAAGTAAAAAAAAGAAGCATTTAAAACTAAACTTCGAATAAACAAAAAACAACAAAGAATATTCAATAAGAACGACTTGTGCGATGCCAAAAAGGCTCCTATCTCAGCATAATGCTGCGATATTTAAAAAATAAATACCGCAGCGCTGGTATTCTGATAGGGCCCGATTTTAGTTAACAAGAGCATTTTATTTTAAATGCAAGTAATGTGACTTTGAATTCGAATCGTTGTAAGGTCGTACTACGGTTCGAATTACATAATAATTAATCGACAGCCGACCGGCCGGCCGGTCTGTAAATGACATCTTGAAGGATAAGGTGATAGTAAAAAAAACAGAGGAGTTAACTTTAATAAACATTTATTTAAATAAATTACAATAAATGCTCAAATTGCTTCCCTTGTGCCCTAATACACGCTCGGCATCTTCTTAAAAATGAGCTTTTGAGTCTTCTCAGGCTTATTTCCGATATTTTTCTTGCTGCAATGTTAACCCTTGCTCTCAATTCATTGTCATTTTGGATCGGTTTTTCATAGACTTTGTCCTTCATGGCACCCCAATAAAAAAAATCCAGGGGGTTTAGGTCCGGAGACCTAGGTGGCCATAATATCGGTCCCAGTCGCCCAATCCACCTGCCTGGATAAGCTTCATCTAAGTAGGCTCTTACTTCCCGGCCATAATGAGCAGGGCACCCATCATTTTGAAGCCACATCACCTCTCTTAGCTCACTCGGAACATTTTCAAGGAGCGTGGGTAGGGTTTCTCGTAAAAACTCCAAGTAATTATTGGCATTTAATGTAGGTGGAAGCTCGACGGGACCCACAATCTGGCCATTAAAAATCCCACACCATAAATTTATTTTGAATTGGTACTGGGACCTGTCTTCTCTTGACACATACGGATTTTCTAATTGCCAACTATGTAAATTATGCAAATTCAACCGAAGTTGTCGGGTCTTGTTCTCGTTCCTGAAGCACTATGTCTTCGTCAACAACTTGAGGCCGTCCAACGCCACGTTGACCAGGGAGTCTGCCTTCCATGTAGGAGTTATGCACTCTGGTAAACATTTCATGGTGTGGATGTCTCCTATCGGGAAACCTTTCCCTGTAGAGGGTGGCAGCAGCTCGGGAACTTTGGCCAGCTTCTCCGTAAATAAGGTGCATCTCAGCATACTCTCGCTGCGTATAACCAGGAAAAACGTGGCGGTTGGCCATGTTATAAAACACAAAAGTCCAGGTGGTCGCCAAGTTGTCGTAGTGATCACAATAAAAAATCCAAATCGTAAGACAAACAAAGTCCGGGGTCCAAGGCACAAAACAGTCGTCAGTACGAAACAATAATTTGTGAACACAGAGATGCGTTGCGCACGGTTTAAGGTAGCGTACTGACAAGTGTCGCAAATAAGGTTGAGAGTGAGACACAAAATCACAATGCAAGAAAGAGCGGGATAGCACATGCGCTTCTTTTGTTAGACAGTAACCGGTCGGGTCGGGTCGGTCGGCGAGCAGGTAAAAACCTTTAGTCATTACGCGCAAATGCGACGTGCATTTTAGGTGTCACAAATAGTTTTATAATAATTCGCGTAAATGAGCAGCTATTACTTATTCTCATAGTGGTTTTTGTCAAAATTACGTTAATAAATTTTCAATTTATCAGCTTCTCTGGAACTAAAATAGCATTATTTTGTATTTTTTTAATGAAAATGCACTAGTATTGTATCTTTCCTAAATCACCATTAAACAGGCTATCTTTTAAGTTTGTTGTACAAAACTGCCACATACATTTTTTTCACCACTGTAGGTTAAACTTATGCGAAAAGAAAATCGTTCTGTGAAAATTTTAACAAAAAAAACTATTTCTTCATAACTTTCTTGTTTTTGATCAAAAAAAAACTTATAATGAGTAGAGTAACCTATTCACGAATAATTTGATGTAAAAAAAGTTCTAGAAAAGGATTTTTTCATTACGAGATACTTAAAAATCTGTTTCAAGGTAGAGATTTTTCGATATTTCGGAAAATTTTGTAAAACTGTAAATCCGTAAGATTTTGCTGAACATATATTGTGTTGTATTGATAGGTAGTGACCCAAGCTATCACCCCCTGCAGTATGTTGTGCTATTTACTGGACACCCTGTATACAACATCGACATCAACCGTCGGGCAGTTGCCCACCAGATACGACGCCCGTCTGGTCGGAGTATCTTCCCCTTTCTATGGAGTATGAGTGCACTTTACACCCTGTTCCTCATGCCTCTATATATTTAAACATTAAATTTTAGGATATGGTTCATGCTTCTGTCTTGTTGTCTGTCATTTAATTAATTTAAGATTTTTACTAAATAGATTGTGCTATTTATTTTTCGCATGTCAGACATAAGCAAAGACATTATACATAAATTTCGTTTACCTGTCGCCCCGTCTATCTGTTACTTCTCCTATTACTCGAAAACCACTTATCTTATATTTTTATTTAAAGTAATTCTTCACAGGTATGTTTTTTCGCCATCTTTTGGTATTTTAATCCACTCAAGCTGAACTAGGGCACAGCTACTAATTAATAACATGATTACATACTGTCTTGTTCGGGGAGCATCAAATTCATTGCATTGATTAATCTTTCTAATTATGTCTATAACAATTTATTAGAAGAACAACATTTTAGTTTGTCAATTTCCTTGTCCCAATTAGAAAAACAAATAACAAAGCGAGTTCCAAATTTAAACAAAGTTCAACATTTAAAAAGAACACATGATTTCCTTTTGTTACAAAGGTTATTCACCCCCTCATGTCATTCACCTCTGTGTCTTGATATCACTGGGGTTGCTTCGTCATACGATTAGTTTAATCCGTCTCCATTTCTTCGTTGACCCTACTCACACGGGGTTCCGTTGACAAGATTGTACTGAGGACTAGATAAGGACATCATCTAATCTGGGCTATTAGTCTGATTCTGATAATAAATGACATCGGTGAATTTCCCGCAAATTAATCCCTTTTTTTGTTACCATTTTTATAGGGTTCGATTTTAGTATGGATATTTTTTTGGGCTTAAAAAACTTAGGCGGAAGAATCCTTTTCAGCTCTTTATATAGGATGCTGAACTAAACATAATGCTACTAACAGTAAGAATGAGTTATGATACTTTGCCCTTGTAACGAATAACAGCATGATAAACTTACTTGTATTATAAGACTGTTGCTACGGTAGCAAAAAATGCTTTTTCATTTCTCATACTCGGAAAGTAGTTTTTGTTTGATCCGAGTAGCGGGTGGAAGGCGGTGCTCCCCACCTTTGGGCGGGAAAGACTCATAGTAATTGCTTCCCTCTATAGGGTGGGAATGAATTTAAAAATAAAAGTTTTGGTTAGGTTAGCGGCCACGAAAAATTATACATTATTAAGAAAAATATCGATAAAAAAAAAATAATGAGGTCTTGTCAACTCAACTCAACTCAACTCAAAGCATTTATTTCAAATAAACCAATTACAGGCACTTTTGAATTGTCAAGGGGTCGGTCAGTCAGAAAGATGAAGCTCGTTGCCCATTCCAAAGCGTAGTGGGTACCTATGGAGAAGAACGGCAAGAAACTTCACGGACACTCTTTTAAATCAACATATAGGGGTACAAAATATTGTTTACATCATTCAATTTGAAATTATACATGTGAGAACGATGCAAAACGTTCCGTTCCGTAAGCGTCCGTAATAAAAAGATTAACAAAAAAAAAAACTATTCAAAAATTAAAGTAAGCCGTGGCAGCTAAGAGTCTCTGGTGAGTGTATAAACAGTCAGTGTGAATTAAAAAAAATACCTATTAAACGGGACGGCCCGTGGCGGTGACGCGGTGTGTTCCATATTTAAAAGTTAAAAAACGACTATAATTTGGCGGAATACTAACTCCCAAAACCCGAAATTCGAAATCTCGGTTTTATAGACTAATATTTAATAAAAATGAATTTAAGCGATTCTGAAATGTTGACCAAAATACTATTGATTTACTTTCCTTATATTCGAAATAAAAAGTAGAGTGTTTAACATGGGTGAAAGTCACCAACTCGGTCGTCTAAATACCTCGTACAGATGTTCTATGTCACGAAGTCCGTTTGGCTATGAATGCTGTCAAGCGTGCACATGCACATTGTTTTTGTGTGCGTAACCTCGAGAGCGCTCAGTGTCGATCGGGACACGGTCCGGATCAGTAGTGGTTTTTAGTTCGCGCCAAATTGTTTCACGGAGTAAGGTCAGCATGGCAACAAAACGAAGAAGAGTTGTCCATAGTGAGGTAATATTTATTTATACGTTTTCAATTAAAATGTTATACAAAGATACTTAATATAGCAATAGAAGTATTTATAAAATGAATGTTTTTTTGTGTTATAAAATGTTTATATTACTTAATTATTTTGATTACATTTTGTTTTAGGGTCGAAACATGATAGCTAGTGTTTATCATTTTCTGCGAGAAGAATATGAATTTACAAAATCATTAATGGAACTCAACTGTGATTTGTCTCATTTACGAGACATTACACGCCGTACAGCTGAAGCTACGGGTGTGAGCCAAAAAACAGTTCAAAGAATATTAAAAGAAGAGAAGGAATTGCCATCCACTCCATCAAAATTCACTTCACCTATGAAGAAAAGGAGAAAGCGAGATAATAAAGTGGATATAGATAATTTTACAGCCGATGTGGTTCGCAGTACTGTACAAGATTTCCATATTGTCCATAAAGAAATTCCAACATTAGCTAAGTTAAGAACAGCATTGAATGAAAAAATCGGATACGAAGGTTGTTTAGAAACTGTTCGCAAGTTACTGTTGAAATTAGGTTACAAGTGGCGCAAAACAGAGAACAACCGTAAAGTCTTGACGGAGCGTCATGATATACAAATGTGGCGTTTAAAATATTTAAAAAAAATAACAGAGTACCGCTCTCAAAGTCGGCCCATTGTCTACACCGATGAGAGCTACGTCCTTTCGACACACGTGCGAAACAACACCTGGGCAAAAAAAAGGAAAGAACTCCGTTTAAAAAAAAAATTAGCACAGGCATTTGCTTTATTTTAGTGCACGCGGGAACCAAGGATGGTTTTATTGAAAATGCTTCCTTGGTTTATAAGGCCAACTCAACAGCTGGTGATTATCATTCAAATATGGGCTATGATAACTATGTAAAATGGCTAAATGAAAAGTTGCTACCCAATTTACTTCCGCGCTCTGTCATTGTCTTAGACAATGCATCTTATCACAACACACGGGCTGAACGACTACCGACGCAATCTACAAAGAAAGCCGATATGCAGCAATGGCTCAGGGATAAGGGTATAGCATTTGATGAATCTCTTCTTAAATTGGAATTGTACCTACGATACAATAAAGAAATACAAAGCCCAACACGTAATCTACAAGATTGACGATTTTATAAAAAGCAAGGGTTTTGATGTCTTACGCCTTCCCCCTTATCACCCAGAATTAAATGCGATTGAAAATATTTGGGGCATCGTTAAAAATTATGTCGCATCTAAAAATATCGAGCAAAACATGACGAATACGGAAAGACTGATCAATGAAAGTTTGGGCCAAGTTAGCAGTGAAACGTGGCAAAAAACTTGTGCTCATGTTGAAAAAATTGAAAAAGACTACTTGAAATATTTTGATCTCTATTTTGAATTTATAATCAATGTACAAGACAGCAAAACGGAATCGGAAATCGAAAATTTATCTGATAGTGATTGAAAATACTGAATAGTCCTACTTGTTTCGTTTCCATTCTGTAACACCAATGCTTAATTAAATGCCTACATATTCTTAATATTTTTGTATTTATTGCAACCTAATCTAATTTATTTACAAAATGTATATACTTTTAAAACCAAAATTTTATTTAGATTATTAAATCTCGACTTGAATATATATCAGATTTTTTTGCTAACGTTACCTACTTTTACACACACAAGCGCGCTTGTCGGGATACGTCACTACTACAATCAAAGCCGAACGGACTTCGTGAAATAGAATATCTGTACGGGAATTGATTCGTTTCGACCCTTATATAACAATCTTGTATTGTAATTTCAACTCACATCAAATTTTAAACTAGGAAAAGGTGATCTCCTTATCCTACTAAAGCGATTTACCGCCAGACGCGGTGTACCAAAAATGACGGTACCACATATGGCTGTACCACATATGGCTGTACGACATATGACTGTACCATATATGACTGTATCACATATGGCTGTACCACATACGAGCGTCCCATATTCATGCGTTATGAGGTTGGATACTAATGGTGTGGCAAGTTATTGCCCCTTACATTTTTTTTATTGTGGACGGTTTATAAGGTGTCTGTAGTCTGTCTTAGGCTTATATTGCAGCCGCGGATATTGTGTGTCGCGGGATTTAGAGAATCCTGCGGCTAGTGACAGCTAATGATGGCTGTCAGACGTCATCGTGCACCGGCGCCGAACGGAAGCATTTCGTCTCACCGCAAACCAAGTTTTTTCAATCTCAGTTCATCGCGCCCGCAAAACCGCAAACTTTATTACGTTATCCCATAATCCTTGGGGATATACTGTGCTACGTTTTGAAAATTAAAAATAATTTCTATTATTATTTATTTGAAATTCCTCTTTGAAAGTTTGCTCAAAAAAAAGGCAAATAGATAGTGCCTTATAATGGCAACTCAAAAACAAGAAACTAAATTAGCTCAGCTTATTGCTAAAAAAGAAGTAATTTTTGAGCGAGTTAATCGCTTGTATAATTCTTCCAAAAGTATATCTAATTATGATTCACGCTCGAACGAGTTATTCCTAGCGCAGTCTGAATCTATTGGTGAATTTTACAGCAAGTTTGAAACAATAATTGACCAGATCAATGAGTTGCAGTTTGAAATTGATGAAACCCCACCCGACTATGGGAGTCTAAGTTCTATTGAAGACTTATATTCAACTATTAAATACAAACGTAATCTCATTCTTTCAAGTGGCAAAACATTAACATCAGATCAGAAGGGAGGTAGAAGCATAAAGTTACCACCAATCGAGTTACCATCGTTCGACGGTAGAACTGAAAATTGGCCCATGTTTCCGTACTAATGTTCATTTAAATACTGATCTGACGGATTCGCAGCGTGTGCAGTATTTAATAAGTAAATTAACTCATGATGCCTTAAAACTAACTGCAGGCATTGTTCCCACAGGAGATACATACAGTGTTATGTGGAACAGTCTTGTCAAAAGGTATCAAGATAAACGTAGTTTAGGTATTCATTATCTCAATAATATACTGGACATTAAAGGATGCGCTGGCAATGCTGCTAGTCTGAATGCATTTGTAGAACTCTTTTAACAGCCTATCATGGATTGGTCGCTTCTACTTTAAGATATGGTGTTATTTTTTGGGGACAGTCAACTAATAAAGAACTTATATTCAGGATGCAAAAAAGATGTATACGAGCAATGTTTGGTCTAAGAACAACGGATAGTTGCGTAAATTACGAGTACTTTAGACAATCAAAAATTCTAACTTTACCATCTTTGTACATTTTAGAAACAGCACTTTTCGTAAAAGCAAATCCGCAATTTTTTCAGAAATTTTCAGACGTGAAAAGAACCCCAATTCGTTCTCAATATCAGAATTTGTTGTGTCCAATCAAGTGCAAAACTGCCTTACTGAAAAAGAGCTTCTTTGGTAGGGCATCCATTATCTATAATAAAATACCTGATGTTGTTAAATGTTTACCTTTAACCAAATTTAAAAAGTCCGTTCAGGGGTTTTTACTGGAAAAGTGCTATTACAGCGTAGATGACTTTTTGAATGATAATCTTCTGCAATAGAATTTGGAATGTGTACCTGTGTTATTATTTTTTCTAATCTGTAGTTTACTTGAATTTAAATTGTTGACATTTTAATTTAATCCTGTTTTCTTTTTCCTTTGTAAGTCATTTTTTAATCTGTATTTTACTTAAATTGAATTTAAATTATTGACATTTTAATTAAATCCTATGTTTTTTTTTGTGAGTCATTCTTTTAATTTATTATTAATGATTTTATAATTATCATTTGTAATAGTTGTCTTAATGCGACTAATTTTATACGCCATGATTGGCAAAACATGTAGCTACCTCTTATTATTTTTAAGACCTGTATAATTCTGCACTCATGTTTTACAAAATAAATATCTTGTATCTTGTATCTTGTAACGATATTCAGCGTCTGTCGCTGCATTGAAGCAGTTAGACATTTCAGACTTATTAGATTTTGTGATATTACACTGTGGTTTAAGAAAGGTTGACTCACAAACTGTTCAACAATTTGAAAGCCGTGTGAGTGGCAAGGAATTGCCTTCCTATACGGAGTTTATAATATTTATGCAAGACTATGTTAAGTACTCCAGCGCTCACACGTTAATAATTCACAGACGGAATCGCGTGCTAAGTCTAGTTTAGCTAACAATCGAAGTAATACTCAAAGTACCGCTAAAGCGTTTGTATCTTGTAGTGAACCAGCTTCGAATAACCGCTGCCCGCTGTGTGACGGCGATAACGTCGATCATCGACTGTTTGATTGTCCACAATTTAAAAATATGAATTCTCCGCAAGCTCGTTTCGAATTTATTAAAAGGAAACATGGCTGTGTAAATTGCTTAAGTCTATCCCACTCTTTGGTTAAATGTAAATCACGGAGTGTTTGTAAAACTTGTAAGAAAACACATCATTCATTGTTACATTTCTCCGAAGTAAAAAGTGATTCAACGCCGAACGAGCCTGCCGCTACGTCTGTCTCGCTTAGTGCCGCCGCTAAAATATGTTTACCGACAGAGACAACTATTTTGTTAGCTACCGCGCAGATATACGTATATGATAGCAGCGGCCGAGATAAGCTTGTTGTCAGGTGTTTAATAGACAATGGATCGCAAAATAATTTAATTACTGTGGACTGTTGTAAACGTTTGAACTTACCCATAATTAAATTACGCAATTCGTCTTTACAAGGTGTTGGTATGACCTCACGACCTGTACACGGCTTTATTTATCTCAATATAGAATCTCGGATTAATCCTCACAATAAGTATTATATACACGAATTAGTTGTTGATTGCATTACAGATAGACTTCCCGCTAGTTTTATCAGATTAAATGACGATATGTCATATTTAAATAATTTACCGCTTGCTGACTCAACCTGGAATGTACCTGGTGGAATCGATGTTGTGCTTGGAGCACAGCTGTTCCCTTTTATTTATTTAGGTGATAGGGTTGACTCAGGCACCCGCGCACCCCCAGCTATACTGACTAGTTTCGGATATGTACTGATGGGTGATATTGATTGTCATAGTAGTGACGTAACACACATGACATCTTCGTTTACCGCGCTTGCTAGCATTGACGTCGAGTCAAGTTTGCAGAAGTTTTTTGAGCTAGAGGAAATTCCATCTCAGCGTTTTATTAGTCCGGACGAATTAGAGTGTGAAAATAATTTTAATTCTTCAGTGTTATTTAAAGACGGTAGATATTTTGTCGATTTACCTTTCGCGCGCAATCCCTCCGAATTAGGCAATTCACGCGGTGTCGCTCATCGGCGGCTACTTCGCTCGAGCGTAAATTCACGTGCGTGCCAACCCTACGCGAGGATTACAATAAAACTATCACCGATTATATAATTCAGGGGTATTTATCGGAGGTACCCGACTCTGAATTAACAGAAGAGGGTTACTACATACCGCATCACGCCGTTATTAGACCGGACAAAGACAGCATTCGAGTGGTTTTGGACGCTAGTGCCAAAACACACTCGGTGTTGTCACTCAATGACATTTTGCATGTCGGACCTAATTTACAGGCCGACTTGTTTTTATTATTACTTGATTTTCGTACCCTCCCTGTCGCAATGACAGCGGATATAAAACAAATGTTCCTACGGATCGGTGTAAATGAGCACCACCGCAAATATTTACGAATTTTATATCGATTCAACAAAAATGAACCTATACGTACTTTTCACTTTAACCGCGTTCCCTTTGAATTAAAGCCTAGTCCTTATTTAGCGATGCGCACAATACGCAATTTAGCGTGTGAGCATGGCGACCGCTATCCTGAGGCTTCTAAATTAGTAGAAACTCAGTTTTTTATGGACGATTATGTCTATTCTGTTCCTGATGAACAGATTGCTATACAATTATCCCGCGATTTAATTGAGTTATTTAAGTCAGGATCCTTTGACCTGGTCAAATGGGCTACTAACTCACCCGCTTTGTTGGAGATTCTCCCAGAGTCTCACCGCTTACCAGTTAATTTTTCTGGCATGGATAATGATAAACATAATTTCAAAATCCTTGGATTAACCTGGGAACCCGCTGATGATTATTTTTCTTTGACAACAGTCGCTGTAGATGATAAATGCACTAAGCGTGCGATTCTATCGCTAGTTGCCCGCTTGTTCGACGTACTTGGCCTCGTAGCACCCGTCGTGTTGTACGCGAAAATCCTAATTAAGGAACTTTGGTTAGCTAAAATAGGTTGGGATGAGGTTCCTCCGGACTCCATCACCAATCGGTTTTCCGTTTTTTTGCGCGATTTCCCCTGACTCTCTTCTCTAAAGGTTCCTCGCCACATTGGCGTCTTTAGAGAAGCTGTAGTGAATATCGTAGCCTTTTGCGACGCCAGCTTTAGTGGTTATGGTTGTTGTATTTATTTACACATAACTGACTCTAAAGGCAATATCAGCGTTCGGCTTTTATGTGCAAAGTCCAAAGTTTCCCCCGCTAAAATAACAACGCTAGCTCGATTAGAACTTGTCGCCGCTTTACTTCTGTCTAAGCTTGTTCGCGTGGTCAAAGATAAACTTTCCGCTCGTGTACCTATTGCAGGTGTCTACGCTTTCTCGGACTCCACCATAGCTCTTTCGTGGATCCACTCATCTCCCCATAGATGGTCTATTTTTGTCAGTAATCGCATTGCTAAAATACAGGAAAACCTACCTGCCGCTAGTTTTAATCACGTGTCCGGAAAGGAGAATCCTAGCGATTGTCTCTCCCGCGGCATGCTGCCATCTGATTTAATTGAACACTCGTTATGGTGGAACGGTCCTACTTGGCTCCATCGACCCATTAGCGAGTGGCCTTTAAAATTCTCTCCTACTGAATGTGAAACATTGCCAGAGTTTAAATCAAAGGTTTTTCTTGTAGAAACATCAAATACTGAACCGCGTATTTTAAATACAATAGCTGACCGTGTTTGTTCATGGAATAAATTGTTACGTGTATTTATGTACATTCTTAAATTTACGAACAGACTACTTAGTCATAGCTCTGTTAAAAATATACAAACCGCCGAAAATTTCATTATTCGAATAGTTCAAAATACGCGTTTTTCTAACGATTTAAATTTAATTAAAGCAGGCGAACTTCCATCTAAGAAGTTGCGCTGTTTGTCTGTTTTTATTGATAGCTACGGAATCTTACGTATTGGGGGCAGATTGTCTAAATCTGACTTACCATATGAAGCCAAGCATCCCGCGCTTTTACCTAAACGTGACCGCGTAGTTGATCTAATTATTGATCACTATCACAATACGTACTGCCACACGGGCCCCGGATTATTGATGTCTATTATAAGGCAGTGGTTTTGGATATTAGATGGACGAACAGTCATACGTTCCCGCTGTCGGAAATGCAACACTTGTTTCCGTCTAAATCCTACGCATCTAACACCCAAAATGGCTGAACTTCCTGGATACAGTGTCCGTGATACTAAAGCCTTTGTGCACACTGGAGTAGATTTCGCCGGGCCGCTTGCTTGCACCTATTCGCCGTAGAGGTCAACGTTCGCAAAAACTTTATATATGTTTGTTCATATGTATGGTAACTAAAGCCATACATATCGAACTCGTATCGGACCTCACATCCGAGGCTTTCTTATCCGCATTTAAAAGATTTATTTTTCGCCGCGGTCCAGTGTCTGTCATGTACTCAGACAATGGTACCAATTTTGTTGGCGCTAAGGCGCAACTTGATGATATTTATTCTTTCTTATTGAACTCGTCTGTTCAAACAGATATTAAAAATGAGCTTCTAAAATCTCGCATTGAGTGGACAAGAATACCGCCGCGAGCTCCGCACTTCGGAGGTATTTGGGAGTCGAACATTAAGAGTGTTAAAACTCACTTGTATAGAGTCATAGGAAAGCAGCTTCTCACTTACGAGGAACTCTCTACCGTACTGGTACAAATCGAGTGCCTTTTAAATTCTCGACCGCTTAGTGTTCTCTCATCAGACCCGCATCCGGACGTGCTCACGCCTGCGCATTTTCTAATGTCCAGTCCACTTAAGCATTTGCCTTCTTCTGAATTGACAGAAGAAAACATAAATTTAACAAACCGCAAAAGGCTTTTGGATCAGCTTGTGTTATCCTACTGGAACAAATGGCGAGTTGAGTACTTGCACACGTTGCAAGTTCGCCAGAAATGGTGCACTCCCGATCGCCCTATAGAGATCGGTACTGTCGTTCTCTTGGGTCAAGATAACGTACCACCATTGACTTGGCCATTGGGCATCATAGTGGAAGTTTTTCCGGGATCGGATGGTGTAATTCGAGTAGCTTCAGTAAAAACCGCGTCAGGTACATATAAACGTCCTGTCACCAAGTTATATCCTTTGCCAACCCAATAGAACTATATTATTTCGTAGTTTAATTTAGTTTATAATTTACAATAGTATAATTTCTCAATGGTACGCCATTACATAGTTATAATTTAGCTTAGTAATTCAACTTTGTCTTAATTTAATCAAACTGCAATTTCATTCTTTGGAATCTGATAATTAATTTCGAACGCCGTTTCCTAGTAATGGTGTTTTGAACTGCTGCTTGGGATTCTCTTGATGCTTTCAGACTGCCAGATATATAAACATCATCTCATCCTCCCAACCGCACCAGCTTTTCAGCGTATAGATTATCATCTTTGAAAGCTCGGGACCTTTCAAGGCGGGGAGTATGGTGTGGCAAGTTATTGCCCCTTACATTTTTTTGATTGTGGACGGTTTATAAGGTGTCTGTAGTCTGTCTTAGGCTTATATTGCAGCCGCGGATATTGTGTGTCGCGGGATTTAGAGAATCCTGCGGCTAGTGACAGCTAATGATGGCTGTCAGACGTCATAGTGCACCGGCGCCGAACGGAAGCATTTCGTCTCACCGCAAACCAAGTTTTTTCAATCTCAGTTCATCGCGCCCGCAAAATCGCAAACTTTATTACGTTATCCCGTAATCCTTGGGGATATACTGTGCTACGTTTTGAAAATTAAAAATAATAACCCGCGTCCGATTAAATCCAAAATATAGACTTTCAAGTGACCAGTGTACGGGCAAGCAAGGTGGCCACCTGCCCAGAAGGATTCTTCAAGACTTTCGTCAGGAGAAGCACAGGTACCGCTTTTGCATTATTTGCTGGAGTTAGGCTACAAACGCCACCTGACCGTCACCAATTCCTCTTTGAAAGTTTGCTCAAAAAAAAGGCAAATTGAATTATTATGCATTCCAGATAACAATTTTTGTGTCGTCCTCGACCCGCAAGGATACACGGCTATTTTATACGCCTGTCCCTCCAACTAACTTGCATGATAGTAGCTGAGATTGCAGAGCTTGCATCGATCTACGAATCTTGGCGTAGGTATAACTTGGTAAAATGAACATCAAAGGTAACAAATATATATTTATTAACTTAGTAGCTAAACGTAGATATGGGTGCAAGAAGCACAGGACCGGTTGATGTGGCGAAGAACTGTTGTAATTGGGTTTTTTATTTTTTTGAGTGGGAAATTATCAAATAACTTCTCCCGCTCTGGTCAAAGCGGGAGGGTGTGTCAGACTCTTACTGACTAAAACCCACCCGTGTTCCTTCCATTGCTTGTATTTCCAGGGGCCTCGGTAACCTTTTCGTATTTTCCCGCGACCCTGGCAGGCATCGGCCCTAGTGGACCCTACACTTGTTCTGCCATCTCTTTGAGGCGCGCGTCGAACAGAACGCGCAGTCGACCCGGGCCTGGTCCTTATCGGACGGCGAGCTACCCATTGCTCACCCTCCACCAGCCCGCGCCTACGGTGGCTGGAGATCCGCCTGGGATTCTCGACGCCCAGGGCGTCTCCTGGGCGGCTAAGGGCGAGAGGATGCGAAATTTGCCTTTCCCTCAACCGTCCCGCCTCCTCCTTCGCGAGCATTACTGCTTCGCAGAAGGAGGTGGCGGCTGCCCATGCCCTCTCGCTCCGTACCATGGCCTGGACCAGGGCCCGACGCGAGAGATCTCCGCCGCCAATCACCTCCACGAGGACATGGTGGTACTCTGATCAAGCCGAGCAGACCTCCACCGTATCCTCCGGGCGATCCACACAGTGGTGACACCCGCGCGTTTCCTTCCGCCTTATAGGAACCTCCCGAAGCTGCCGTGTCCGGTGAGGTCCTACGTCAGGTGGAAGGTGAGGACGCCGTGGCGCCTCTCTAGCCACTCCTCAAAGAGGGGTTGTAATTGGCTGACTGAAAATGACATCAGCCAATCAAATCTGTTAGCATAAGATTAGCAGTCTGTTATCATATATCTATGTATATATATAAGAAAATATATATAAGAAAATATTTAGTCGCTTTTCTTGTGATTATGATGACAGACACGACTACAAAGTACAACGTGCTATATTCCCACACATTGCTCCGAGACTCCGTGTACGTGAAGTTAACACGTATTTCTAAAAATCTGCCTTACTATTTTTAAATAAACTGTAAAAAATATCTAACAGATATATTTCCTAGGAAGATCAGCTCAAAATCTAGCAATTTTACTCAAATTTCACACAAACCTTTTTAAAATCGACCAATTTGTTTGTCGATATTGCATTACAGTTAGATTTCCTTAGTTTCGTTACACTTGCAACTGATAAAATATATACCGTTATCTGGATTTATTGGAAATCTTAAGCGTAGTAAGGGTACGGCTCTTTTTTAAAGGAAGATTGTGGTCCATTGAAAAATGTATTACTAGACGGATAGATACATACGTAAAGACAAAATCTATTACAATTCTTGGAGTCTTTGAACAATGTGAGCAGGAATAGTTATATCAGCCAATCACAATAGATAGTCTTTTGACGATTCGACTATGTGCTGTATTTAGATATCTCCCAAAAGGTCTAAACCAAAAATGAAAGCTAATTTTAGTAGATGATGACAAAGTTCCCTAAAACTGAACACTATACATAGTTACCAAGTGTCGAACGAATAAATAAACGACTATTTTTTATTAGCTTTTTTAGTTGTTAATAAAAAAGAACTAAAAATAAAAATAATTTTATTCCGATTGGAAATAAGCCGTTTTATACTTCTTAACCTTTAAACAATAATAAAGCTCCGTCGTCTATTTCAAAATGATCCCTTATCATAATTATACATATATTTTCAAACCTTAAAACTTCATGTATGTATAAATCTTTGTGTACTTATCACGGTCTCTAGTTTAAATAAAAGCGTGTTACATTTTAACAGCAAGAGAGAAAAAGAATAGGGTATAATACTCTTTTGTACCAGAGAACAGAACCAGAATACTTGTCAAGACAAATCAATCGACCCCAAATTCGATGGGGTTGCTTCATTTTTTTACAGATTTCCCATAGCCTCCTTCCAGGATACCTTCTGGCTCCATCATCAAACCCTGGATATCATCTAGGACCAGAGTCCTTGCCAAGTTGAATCAAACGAGCCCAAACTCGATGGGGTTGCGTGGTTTTATTACAGAGTTCCCATGGCCACCTTCTGGTTCCATCAGCAGATCAGCTCCATGTCATAATAATATTCCATTGTCATCCAATTTGCATATGCATGCAAAATTTCAGCTTAATCGAAAACCGGGAAGTGGGTCAAATTTAACTTGTATGATTTGATTAGAGACAGACTTACTCCGAGACAGGTGAAACTAAATTCAAGCTTGTAAAAACCAGAATACGTATTCAATAATGAGGAGTACGGTTCCAAAAGGACTTTATAGGAAGCTGTTCATAATCTAATCAGAACTTCAGGATCCTAGGATCTGAAGCGTTCCAGTCAGATCTGGAGAACCAATTTGCTGCCGTGGAAACCACAAATGACGTTGATCAGGTGCTCGACCAAATGGCGGAAATCCTCAGACAGGAAGGCAAACGATGGCAAGAACACCTTTGAGAGGGAGGTTAACAGAAGAATTCAGCTGGGCTCGGTAGCGTTTGGGAAGCTTCGTCGAGTCTTCTCGTTGCGTATTTCATAGAGCCTAAAGACGAAGGTCTTCAATCAGTGCGTCGTCTGTTATAACTTACGCAGCCGAAACGTGAACACTCACGGTACGGCTAGTCCATTAATTCAAGGTCGCTCAGCGAGCTATGGAACGGGCTATGCTTGGAGTCTCTCTGAGGGATCGTATCCGGAAGAGAACCAAAGTTGTCGACATAGCTCACAGGATAAGCAAGCTGAAGTAGCAATGGGCCATATAAGCCGTAGAACCGTTGACCGTAGGGGTAGACGTGTTCTTGAGTGGAGACCGTGAATCGGAAAACGTAAGCTAAGACGCCCTCTGGCTAGGTGGAGCGACGATCTTCGCTGGGTGGTAGGTAGCAGCTGCATAATAGTTACCGAGATTTGAGCTAAATGGCATGCAATTGGAGAGGCCTATGTCCAGCAGTGGAATGCTATGGGCTGATGATGGGACATTCTAGGTTATAAAGAAGAGAATTGTTGTTAATGGCAGCAGACTTGGTAAAAGGAGTATGTAAAGAGCGTAGCAGGTGGCTTTCTATAGTTTCTGCCTACCCTCATGGGAAGAAGGCGTGAGTTTATGTATGTATGTGTTCTTGGTAACTACTCTTGAAATGTGCTTGCGAAATGTTGGTTTGTCATGCACTTCTGCTTATCCCTTTTTATATCACAGGCGTGATTTTGTGTTATGTGTATCGGGTGATATGGAGACAGTTATTTTTCATTCCACTGTTTTCTTGTAAGAAGAGGCCGACAACACCTAAAGCGCGGTCACTGTCGGACTGCATATAAAAGAAAGAGAAGTGCGATGACACAACGCTGGTAATTTATTGCAAAATATGAAGCAATTATCGATTTACAAAATCTATAGATTGTATAAAAAAATAAAACACTATTATGCTAATATGTTGCTTGTAGAATAATCTGACAAAAAATTAGAATGATTGCATGTATGGTTTTTAATCGTTAAAATAAATTTTTAGAGGTATCTTCGTGATTTTATTTCGATCGTATCAAGGGTAAGACACCCATTTATTGGCGCTTTAAGTGGCTATCTCATGAAAACTATGAATATTCCTCATATAATATAAATTTAAACAATGATAAAGGATTTAAACGCTTTTAATATCTCTAGAAATCCTTTTCCAATACACTTTATTTTAGATTAAGCAATATGATTGAACATTTTTTAAAATATAATATCATTTATTTACATAACCAAATTACAAGATGATTATTAACATTAACTAAATTAAATTAAAACTAAGTTAGGCTTAAAAAAGGCCCTCGGGGCATTGTACCGAGGATGCTGGCGGCATTTCCTCGCTGAATTGCAATGCTGATGCGTTGCGCGAGAAAGCCGCCAGCTTTTCGGTCACCAGTTACATCAACTAGACGTTTCGCGATTTCCGCAAATAACTTATGCGCACTGGGACCCCACGGACCGAGGGTCTCGACGCCAAAGGGCACAAAGTTGTACTCTCTGCCAAGGCCTCCATATTTAATAACTTAAAATTAAATGATGTTGAGTATTAAGACCAGTCTTTGGCACAGAAAATCCCTTTATTGGCAGTAATCATAACCCATTATTGGCTCGTTTTGTATTTTACTTAATTTAGACATTCAGGAACAAAAAAATACTGGAATAATAATGAAAAATATAATATATTTCATCAAGGAACAGAAACATAGATTAGGAACTTTTTTCTCATTAAACATTTAAAAAAAATCAACGAAACAAACATTTTTACCTTACAATGTAATCAACTGAAATAGTTTTATTTATATAAGTGCTTAATAATCATCTAAATAAATCAACATTTTATGATCGTTAAATATCTACGACTAGGTATGTATCAATCATCATCATCAAATTCAGTCAACATTTTTTCTATTTCGTCCATGGTGTAAGTTTTATTATGACTACTTCCTTGCACTCTGTTTATATGAATCAACTCCCGATCATTTTCTTTATTTTCGACAATGTCTTCAGTATCAAATTTATAAAATTTCTCAGAAAATAGTATTTTCGATATTTCGTCTTTAGGCTTCTTTTACATTTCCGACGTTTGGCTCCCAAACTGGAGCGGGCAGGCGCTGCATTGAAGCGGCTCCTGCCCAATTTAGGGGGTCCAAACGCCTCCTGCCGGAGGCTCTACGCGGGGGTCGTGCGGTCCATGGCCCTCTACGGGGCTCCTGTATGGGCGCGCTCTCTGGCGCTGCGGCCAGCCCGCCGGTTGAGCGCGGCCCAAAGGGTCATGGCCATCCGGATGGTCCGGGGTTACCGCACGGTCTCCTGTGAGGCAGCGAGCCTCCTTGCCGGATTGCCACCATGGGATCTGGAGGCAAAACTCCTCGCGCATGTATGGGAGTGGCGCGAGGAGGCGAAACGCCGGGGCGTAAGTCCGCTGCCGCGAGAAATCGCGGCACAGCGGACGGAGCTCCGGCGGGATCTCATGGTGTCATGGAAAGTACGGTTGTCGCAACCCAGTGCTGGGCACGCCACAATTGCGGCGATAAGTCCCCTCTTTGAGGAGTGGCTAGAGCGCCACGGCGTCCTCACCTTCCGCCTGACGCAGGTCCTCACCGGACACGGCAGTTTCGGGAGGTTCTTGTGTCGGATAAGGCGGGAGGAAACGTCCGGGTGTCACCACTGTGTGGATCGCCCGGAGCACACGGTGGAGCATACGGTGGAGGTCTGCCCGGTAGAGCACCGCCGTGTCCTCGTGGAGGCGATCGGCGTCAGAGACCTCTCGCGTCCGGCCCTGGTTCAGGAGCGAGAGGGCATGGGCAGCCGTCACCTCCTTCTGCGAAGCAGTAATGCTCGCGAAGGAGGAGGCGGGATGGTTGAGGGAAAGGCAAGTTTCGCGCCCTCTCGCTCCTAGCCGCCGCAGGAGACGCCCAGGGCGTCGGGAATCCCGGGCGGATTTCCGGCCACCGAAAGCGCGGGCTTGCGGACGGTGAGCAATGGGTAGCTCACCGTCCGGTAAGGACCAGGCCCGGGTCGACGGCGCGTTGTATTCCACGCGCGCCTCAAAGAGATGTCGTCAGCACATAGGTAGGGGTCCATTAGGGCCGATGCCTGCCGGGGTCGGGGTTGGGGTCGGGGTACTTATGGGTCACCGAGGCCCCCTCAACACAGGCAACAGGAAGGAATACGGGTGGGTTTTAGTCAGTAAGAGTCTGACACACCCTCCCGCTCCGCCCAGAGCGGGAGAAGTTATTTGATGACTTCCCACACTCAAAAAAAAAGGCTTGTTTTTGTTTTGTTTCTTTGGCGCCGGTTGTTTCTCTTTTTCTAATTTCTTTCTTTTCCTTTCTTCTTTTCTTTTCTTGATACCTTCTGCTTTCTCTGTTTTAATTCTGATTTTTTCACTTTCTTGTGCTTTCCACTTGTCTGAGATTAGTACAAACGGGGTTTTTACAGAGTTCTTAACTCCTTTTCTTGTCGGTGTTTTAGGTAATATCAAAATTTCATTCAACTTCACGGGAGTAAGATTTTTCATGGGTATTGATGTAACTGTGAGAGATGGATTACATTGATCTGAAATAATTTGTATTGACTGAGCTTTTGGTAAATCAACATTCTGGTCTTCAGGAGTATTATGTATTTAAACACTGTGGTTTACTAATTCAAAATGAGGTTCTTGTGATAAATCTTCAATTGTCACATTCCCTTCATCTGAGCACTCTATGATTTCTTCAAAAATAATTTCACCTGAGATAGATTGTAAATTAGAGTCTTCTGGTTCAACAATATTATTTGGACAATCGTTAATAAATATTTGCATATTTTCAATGTCTAAATTATTAAAGTCTTCAACATTTTTCATAACTTCAGGTTCAATATCTAGATTTTGTTGTTGATTAGAATAAATATTTGATGAAGTACAGAAGAAATGCCAGATTTTTTTTATCAATTCAATGGACTCTTCTGATGTTAACTCCCCTTTTTCTATGCAATCAATGTTATTCTCGCCTACTAATTTAACAAAGTCTTCTTTTGAGAGTAATTTCTCTTAATCTCGAATGATGTCAGAAGAATTGGTTGTTTTTGTGTCTTTAGTTCCGAGGCATTTACTATAGTCTACTGCATCTTCATTCCATGGACAAATCCCTGTTGCTCTCAATCCGTTGATAATAGTTTGCGGCTTTATGCTTTTTTCAGTTGTGGTTTTAAGCAATGGCACAAATTGAATCTTAGATAGTGCTTGAGATGGATTTGTTCTACGCCATTCTAAGACAGTTTTTTGTCATTCTGTTTTTAGAGGCTTAAATGCGGCAACATCGGCTGGTTGTCAAAGCCTTGTACAATTTGGGTATAGTGCGATTAGAACTATCTGTAAAGTCGAACACAGTTCACTCACGGCGTAAGTTAAATGAGACTTGTGACCGTCTACAAAAAGTATGACTGGAAATTTTGTGCCTATTTTGACCATATGGGGATGTTTAAACGTTCTTAATATATTCATAAAAATATCAGTATTCATCCACCCATTCTCACTAAGACCCACGACCCAATCTCCTGGAATTTTAGAAGTTATTTCTGCAGGTAATCTTTTATTTGGGAAAATTACCGTTGGTGGAGTAAGATTCCCGTCTGCACTAAAAGTAAACATCACAGTCAACGAAGTTTTTGCCTGGGCGTGATCAACTTCATAAACGTTTTTTTCTCCTTTTAAACTCAAAACTAGACCTGTTTTTGGGCACAGCACAAAATTCGTTTCATCTCCATTTAATACTCGTGCTGGGTCAGTAAGTATGTGAAGCCAATTATTTTCAACAAAGTAGTCATTGATTTGCCGAAACCATCCCCTAACATCATTTTCTGACACTGTCGAGCTGGCAGCTGTAACTGCTTCTGGTGTACGGAAAGCAAGGGTAAGATGTCTGGCTAAAAATAATTTACACCATTTCTCGCCATTTTTAAAAGTGGACGTCCGATTAGTTTTTTTTAGAAATTCCGAAACGCTTTTGATCAAATCCTCTTTTCTCTTTGGGAAACCTTTTTGACTACTGACTTTGATCCAGGTAACTAAAGCCTCTTCTTCCTCGTTATTTAAAATTGTGGGTGGGCCTGGTTTACAGCCATGCTCTGGATTTTTTAACCGGAATTGTATTGTAGAACGCGGCACTTGGAAGGTTTTGGCAGCGAGTTTTTTACTCATGCCTTTAGAAATTTCTGCAAGGGCTTTTTGTAAATTTTCATCTGAATAGGCCTTCCGCTTTATTTTATCAATCTTCATTTTGAAGATAACAGAAAATATTTTTTTAAATTATTATTGGCACCCCAAATAATAATTATTGACACTGCTGCTAATAAATGGTTTTTCATACCATTGGCAGTGGGCCAACATTTGGAAGAATATGTTCTTAACTTGTGACATGCATTTATTGGAAATCTGAATCGAACGATAAAACATATAAAGTATATTTTGCCATAAAAGGTATTTTTTCTTATTTACCTAATATTGGCACGTGTGCCAATAAAAAGGTTTTACTCATATTATGTGTACCAAATGTTGGCACCGTAAAAAAATATACAAAATGAGTCTCAACATTAAAAATCATGATTGAAAATGCTAGCAAAACATTTAAATAATCGAATTTAACAGTATCTGTAACCAACACTCAAAAGACTTGCGAAAATTATTGAGATTAGTGAACCTCTTACCTTAGAAAAAGCACAAAGTTTTGTTAATTTTTTTTATTCATCTCCGAGCACGACAAACAGGTGTTCACTGCGACGCCATTTTTAAAAAGGAACGATTTCTGTGTTACCAGTATTATAGAACGTTAAACCTACTATTTATTAAACGAAAAATAATCTGTATTTGGATACTGGTAACCTTATTATTGATAAATAACTGCAACGTGGCAATAAATTGGTGGAGTGCCAATAATAGGTGGTCTTACCCAAATTAGTTATATAATGTTTTCAACACACTTATATATACATATATTTTTCTGATTTTGTTTACTGCAGTGGATCATATACTTTAAGCCATTATAAAACTTATAAAATTTGAGTTCAGGTCCTGTAGTCCCCTTAATATAAAATCATAGTGTACTGAACGGTATCTTGCTCCAATTTCAAGACGAGATTCATTAGAATTTTCCGCACGTATTATTTGACTGTTTGCTAGTACTCATGTTACAAGCCCAAAATAGTTTATAACGATCTCATATTAAAGTGGCAATACCAACACAGGCTATATGAGCACTGAAGTTTGTGACGACGGCAGTAAAGTTACAAGTTATACAAACTAAGTTAGAACAGGAACAACGGTTGAAACTATTTTGCATTTTATATTTGACGCCTTGAGAAATCCTTTAGAGAGATTGTGTTAGTAGTTTATTTGAGTTGGACTGGTTCTCACGTTGATTTAGTGTTGTAAAAGATAAATACGAAATGCAGTTAGTGACAGGGAAGACAATAAGTTATTATGATTGAATTTGTTTTAGTGATGTTTTGTTTTAATGATGTGATAAGGCAACGGCAAAGGTGCGGTTTAAAGGAAGATGTAATGACAAAAATTGAAAAGAGTATGCTTAGATGGTTTGGTGATGTTGAGAGGATGAATGAAAGGCGACTAACAAAAGGTATTTACAAGGCAGATGTGAGTGGAAACGCCGAGAGGGGACGCTCCAGAAACACATATAGTAACCTCATTAGTGATGTTCTTCAAATAGGTCAGGTGCGTAGTACTCGCGACCGGTGTGTGTGTATGACCAGATGTATGACCGTAAACGAAGCAAAAGGAGTATGTAAGGAGCGTAGCAGTTGGCGTTCTATAGTTTCTGCCTACCCCCATGGGAAGACGGCGTGAGTTTATGTACGTGTATGTTGTTACTGATAAATAGAGGGATAAAAGATAAAAAAATGTATGGTTTTATGAAACCACGATGCAAGTGAAACTGATGCAAACCATGGGCGCTGCCATATTGACCTTGGTTTCTCTGCCGAGCGCCTTTCACTTTAACCCTACTCCGCGGCCGGTTGTAATGCGATAGATGGACGAAAAATTTTAAGGCGATGGAAAAGAGTTTCACTTTAATAATAAGAAAAGAGACTTTAATAAAAACAAAAGGCAAGATTTCCTATGACCTGCCGGGGTCGCGGGAAGGTACTTATGGGTCACCGAGGCCCCCGCAACACAGGCAACAGGAAGGAATATGGGTGGGTTTTAGTCAGTAAGAGTCTGACACACCCTCCCGCTCGGCCCAGAGCGGGAGAAGTTATTTGAAGATTTCAAAACAAAAAAAAAAAAAAATCCTATGAATTTTGAATAATAGGCGAACCTAATATTTTTTAGGAAAACGTATACTTTTACAATGTTTGTAAATATGTGAGCATCATGTACCTATCACATAATTCATTTATCTGTCATTGCTTTATTTTTCATTGTTTTTTTACCTATTTTGGTATAGTAATTTTATTCTAGGTGCATCGTCTTCACATATAATTTTAAAATGTACATCTACAAAATTTTGTAAAACATTTTAAAAGAGTAACGGTGGAGTTTCTTGCCCATTCTTCTCCATACGAATCTACCTTTTGGGAGGGGCAACTAGAATCAATTCTATTTTTTTTTTGTTAATTTTGACGTTCAAAAGTGCCTTTTATGTGCCTATTTGAAATAAATAATTTGACTTTGACTTTTGACTTTGACTAGTTACTTCTTGGTTATTGTATAAAAATAACAAACTCAACTAGATATCACGATCACAACCAGAGCTATGTTTGAAGTGACGTGATGTGCTAGCTGCAAAAATGGAATAAAATTACTTCAGGCCGGTGGGTAAGGTGAGACGTGAGTATGATTGACTAGAGCTGAAACCGTACAATTTTTACATAAAACCTCAAGCAAAAGTAAGTACTTGCCTTAAAACTTTCAAAGGTAAATTACTAAGTTGTGTTTGCAGGACTTTTCATAATTTCTTAATATTTTTAAGTCGAAAAAGAAACTATTTTACCTTTACAATAACATTCAGTATTATTTTTCAAGAGTCTACCACGTCTTAAATTTTTGTAGCAAGCTTTTTAATTTCCCTAAAGAGTTTTAAAAACTGTGTGTAAGAAAAATGCATACTGAAACTGTTTTACTAGTATTCTACGCACATATTATAAAGTTTATTACGAAACTTGAATGAAATTCACTGGAAGATCAGCAAAACAAAATATATAAATGCACAATAAAGTAAATCCAATTTAGCAGACAATCAAAACAAAAGTGAATGTCAGATCTACAAAGGGTCAGCCTGTTTCAAACATAGCTTTGATGTATTTTTTTCTAATCAATAAACTAATTCGGTTTTTGACGTCCGACTGTTCCACGTCAAATCGTGAGACAGCGAAATAAAACTGTTCCTCTTCGCAACTATTATGTTTTTGGTCCGAATCAACGAACTATTCAATTTAGAGTCTAAAATCCATGAGAATTGTTCTTTGTTTCAAAACTGTCTGACAATTAAAAAAATAACAAAAATATCGTTTCTATTTTAATATTTCGGGTATAAACATTTTTCGAATGAATTTCCGAACTAGGTGTTGGTTTTGCAGTTGTATTTTCCGGTGTATCTATGAAGTATTTTATCTACACGCATGCTATAAATCCTCTATAAAAGTTTCTGAAACAGTTAGCTTATTGCCAACATTAAAACAACTATAATATGTATAATCCAAACGAGTGTTATAATATTAAAATTTCATTATGCAACTCCTTTTCAAAAAAAAAGAACATTGTCATGCACGCGCGTTTTACTACTACAGTGCCGTAATAAAATAATAAAACTTGTAGGTTATTCGAATTCACGTCGTATCCCGCCACAGTTCTTACTATACTGTACAACACCCTATGGTTTCAGAACCTTTTATAGAGGATTCATATCACACACAAATCACATAATCAGCCTATAATGTTCCCACTCCTGGGACACAGGCCTCTGTAAGAGAGATGTGAGAAGGATTCATATCATATGTCTAAAATAAAAATGTTATGTAATGTAATGTAATGTATTTATTTATAAAGTCTTGTTGTAGTTGTTGTACATAATTAGGTATTAAAACACTCATGTGACCAGCAGGGCTAACATGACACACGACAATTGTAGAGAGTGATTCTAGTCTATTTCTGTCCATTTTCTCGTTTTCTGACAGCGCTGCCATACAAAATACTCGACTCGTTCTGTCAAACTTGATGTTTTCTCGACAAACCCTAACATGGCACCTAAGCTATATCGAATTTTGACAATTCAACACGAGATAATCTCCGATTCTTCAGTCATTTAGTCGTATTTAGTCGTAATTAGTGGTCCACTATTTTGACGACGAGAAGAGTAGACAAAAAAATACAAAAAAAAGATCCAGCCCCCATGAATGGCTTTCTATTTATAGGGACTGGCGACAGAACTGAAAACATAAAGGTATTTTCTACAGTAACTTATACATTTTCTCTCGGAACCATTTGGTGGAGTGGAATTGATGATGTAGACCACAGATGGCCACCGGAACTACTTAATATGAAGTATTTAACTAACGAGTTACGATTCGATTAGGTACTTTAATATGGTTGCTAAGCCATTTATGCTCTTCGCAATGCATATGGTGAGTGGCAGTTAACGTCCCTGCATCAAGAAAAGCAATATTTTGTAAAAAGGTGATGAGCAGTTGACGTTAGGCTATTGTAACTTAAATAAATTACAAACTGACCCACTAAAAAGTGAAAAATAAAAAACTTTTTACAAAAAAAAAAAAAAAAAACAACCGACTTCCAAAAACACTACATAGTGAAAAATAACTTTATTTTTGGAAGTCGGTGGCAAAAAAACTAAAATACAAATCCAAAGACACCGACTTCCGAAATTAAAGTTATTTTTCACTTTGTAGTGTTTTTTGGAAGTCAGTTTTTTTTTTTTGTACAAAGTTTTGTGTTTTAATTTCGACATGCCATTGATAAATATTTAATTTTAATCAACAAAGTTGGTTGCAGAAAAAATTAAACAAATTTAAAAAGGTGGATATAATTTCACTATAGTACATACTAATACTACGCGTAAAATTGAATGAATGAGCCAATGTTGCTATAATAAAAATAATTTGTTTTTAATAATTTGCTACAACGGCCTCTCGTCGCGAGATAAAGAACTGTCAAAGTGCCTTTCTCGAGTTTACTCGAGCTTAGCGGCATTAGGATGACGTTAGAATCGTAGAAAGAGAGCGTTCTCGCGCTTGTAATGTTAGCCCTGCTGGCCACTCAGATAGTATTGCGAAAAAAAGTTCTTATGTATGAGAGACTGGCCAGTTATAATCTATTTTGAAAATATGATTATTTGTAAGTAAAAATAGGTACGTTCCAATTTCAAAATTTCCCTCCACATTGCGAGCTAATTTAAATTATCGTGTCTCATAAAAAAATGGATCTGCGCCGGGACCATTTTCACGCTACGATCTCAAGTGTCGCCTGAAAGCGGACGAATCATACGATATACTTCAAATGGCATTTATGGATGAAGGCCCTTCTAAAGCAACCGTGTTTCGTTGGTATAACGAATTCAAGCGCAGTCGACTAACTTTGGGGAATGAAGAAAGAAGTGGTCGCCCTTTGACAGCTGTAAGGAAGAAAACGTGCTAGCAGTGAAAAATTTAATCCACTACAATAGGCGAGTTACGTATCAAGAGTTATATATATAGTTATATACAAGCACATATTGCAGGTTGGATCGGGAAGCCTTCACGAAGTTCTACACGTGCATCTTCGCGTGAGGAGAATAGTTTCACACTGGGTGCCGCACAACCTCACCGATGCTCAGAAGCAGGCCCGGGTGGAATGGTGCCGTGATATGATAAACAAATTTGAAGCAGGCTCGTCTCGGCGTGTTTACGACATCAATATAGGTGATGAGTCTTGAATTTATCAACGAAGAAACGAAGCGCCAGTCGACGGTTTGGGTGTTTCAAAACGAATCAACGCCTACCAAAGTGAAGCGATCTAGAAGTGGGGGGAAGATTTTGATCGCGAGCTTATTCAATTTGACTGGCTACTTGGTGTCAATTTCTTTACGGAACCTAAGAAGCATCAATGCTGAATAGTATACTACCAAATGCTTGGCAGATGTTTTCTCTGTTGTGAGCAACAAGCGACCAAACACAGGGCTCCGCGGGCAACTGCTCCACCACGACAACGCGCCTTCGCACACCGCGCTCTAAACGAGGGAATTCTTAGAAAGTACGCCGGGGTGACCCAGGGTGACCCAGGAGTTTTACTCCTGGGTCACCCTCCTTACACTTGAAACTTTGTATAGAGGCTAGTGGAGAGTACTTTGAAAAGATTAGGAGAGTACGAAGAAAATTATTTACCTATAGAACATTTAAATTTTCGCAAAACTTTCTGAGTGTCCCAGTTATTATCATACTACTTGTGTCTTAATAACCCTTATTATACAACAGTTGCATAAATAACTATTATATTCGTACTTTTCTGTTTTTTTGCCTCTATGTATTGCATCGTTTTTTTCATAAGTACCTCAATAGTCATTCTACAATTAGAATTATTCATTCTACAATATATTTTTTTACTATTGACCGTTTTATTATTCCCTTATTCGCTAGAATAAGGTTGAACATGGGATTATAAAACGGTTCAGATCTTTCATCATTTTTAGGGTTCCGTAGTAAACAAGGAAACCTTATAGTTTCGCCATGTCTGTCTGTCTGCCTGTCTGTCTCAGCTACAGCGTCTCTGATCTACAGCGGGGACCCACTGTAGATCAGAGACGCTTAGTACTAGAAAGCTGTAATTTGGCATAGGTATACATATTAATCACGTCGACAAAGTGCCAAAATGAAATCTTGATAAAACATTTCTTTCAGGGTGCCTCACTTGCACGTATTGTAGGGATGATATTTTTTTTCTCGTCTATCCCATGGTATGGGGTATCTTTGGATAGGCCGTTATAAAATATTGCGGGTCTGTGAACACCACTTTTCGATTCAATGATCGAATATTAAGCATTAAAGTGCTATTTTTTGTTAGAGTCAAGGGTTTATGGAGATGTAACAAAATTCATGGCAGTAGTACATAATGAAATCAAAAGGAAAACTATCACAGCTAAGTGGGCTTTACAAGTTAACAAGTAATAGTCGACCAGCTTAAATTTGCAGTTGGAGAATTGATTGTGGCATATATCGATGGGAGAATATGTTTTTCAACTACAATGTTAAGTTTGTTTTTGGTATAAATTTATATTAACTTCTCAACTACGGAACCCTTCATTGAGCGTGTTCCGCACACGCACTTGGCTGATTTTTTCTTACTTTGGAATGTTCAATTAAAAAAAACTCTTGTTGCTTGTCAAAAAATTGTTTTGGGGCGCATTCCTTTGCCGTGCTCCGTCATAGTCGGTCATATTATTTTGGTCAAGGAAAACCAGATTTTTTATTGTTTAAATAGTGCTCAGTCTTTCTTATTACCTACTAATTAAATGTAGTCACAATTTCAAGGTAGTATATTTATCTGATGTGCAGTCAGGAGCCTGCTCTGTCGAGTTAGGCCATTATATCTCAAGGAACGAATGAAGTTCATCAAGCCTTTTTTTATGGTTTTTATTCTTTATTTCATCCTACCAAATAACATATGGTTTGAATTTGCTAAACGACTGCAAAGCTGAGTGATCAGAAGATGTAATTCCTGGATCAATTAACCGGAATTTCGGTAACCTGTGGAGTTCCGGTGAAGTATATGCTACATCGCTTCAGGATTGTTTCCAGATAATTACTTTAATTATTAGTATCTTTCATTGTAAACTTAATTTTAAACCTGTAGATTTCAAATGCTTGTCAGTGTTTACATTGCCTGTTTCTGATTAAGTCAGTACCACGAACAAGGTTTAGAGTTTAGCGCCACTTTTGCCTTTTAATCTGTGCTTTTTTTAAAGAAAAAAAAATATTCATTAATGTTTTTTTTTCTTTCTTTCAAGTAACATTTATCTCGTAGAATACCAGCCGTTTGCCACACGTTAACGTACGCGGATACGTTACTAAAAAAAGCGCTGTATTCTAACGTTTGAATGCTGACTAACATAACATAACTCGTACCTTTACGTAAAATAAAGCAAGATTTTACATGACGGCAAAAAAAGCAAAAAAATTACATTTCCTATTCAGTTTGTCGCACACAATGTGTTTATCTTCGTAACTACCTCTTTAATTCAGGTGTTAATCGTTATCTAAATTAACTGGCTAAAGTCCGCATTCACCGGTTGGTCAATGTCGGAGGTGCAATCGACGCAAAAATATGTTCATTCCGTGAAGTCCAAATTAGGATACTGCTGTATTCTTGCTGACCAAAGGTCATGTTTCATTAAAGAAGGAACAGTTAAGTGATCCCTCTATCTCTATATCAATTTATTTTTATACTCATGTAAATTGACTAAAGTCGATATAATTAATCCTTGTATACTTCTCTTAAACAAGTACCTACAAATTAACCTGCTGTGCCCCACTGACCTTAATTTTACTTCTAAGGAAAAATCAACATAAACAGCACGTAGGCAACACAACCTCAAGTCAACCACATTAGCTTACTTAACCGTCGTTAGATTTTATCTAAATTGCCCGGTAAAGGTCGGAACCCGCCAGAGCTGTGAACATTCCCGTTGACAGTTAAGTGCAGGCGTGTCGCACCCTCCTGTTTAATCTGTTTATCTCGTTTACTCCAATTTGCGCCGCAGGACGTTACATGGTACAGCGCAAGGAAAATTGTCCTTGATTGGTGTAATGAGCAATTTATTGTGTGCCTGTAATCCTGTATATTTCTGATTAGGTCAGGGATTCATTACACGGTACACCGCTATTAATAGATCAACATCAAGTAAAAGAAACCTGAATAGAAAACCGAAGAACTGTTTAAAACTTTATAAAAATGTCGTTCTTTTTCAGTTCCAGACCTCCATAAAACGAAATAATCTCAAGACTATTTCCTATTCGAAAATACTTCTCCAGATGTTATTTCGATGTGAATTTTATCGTATCATTACCTATTCCTTGTGTGAAGTAGGTACAGAATTGTCCGATACAAAGCGAGATATGAAAAGATGAGACATTTGAAGTACGTCGGTACTTCAAATGTCTCATCTTTTCATATCTCGCTAAGTTCATAATAGAGTAATGTATAAATGGCGAACTGGGCGAAATACAGGGCAGATATACAAATTGTATATCTGCGCTGTATTTCGCTCCAGTTGTTGTACTGTAACAATACAACGCAACACACTTTTTTTTCTTTTTTGTGGGTGGGAAATTATCAAATAACTTCTCCCGCTCTAGGCGGAGCGGGAGGATGTGTCAGACTTTTACTGACTAAAACCCACCCGTATTCCTTCCGTTGCCTGTGCTGCCAGGGACGTCGGTAACCCTTTCAACGCAACACACTATGATTGAATTTTACGCGTGGGTATAAACAACGATGTTGGACCTTATAATTGGACCACACTATTGTCCTTTACCAAGGGTATGTCCTCCTCCTTCTCCTAAAGCTCTTATGGTCATAAAACTCATTTTTGTCAAAGCCTATTAGGACTTAGCATGTCTGACCCATTACGAGCTGAGGGTAAAGTGACACTTACAAAATATTGAGGGACAGAACAAGATAATATACACATCTTAGGAAATACCCAACTATTCACACATAAAGGACATCCTGTCTGTGAAGGTTTCATCCTGTGTTCTGTGATGTATTAGGGTGAACTAAATATAATTGGGATGAATAGATACTAGACATAGTTTGAATAATGTTGGAGGTTGGAGTGGCTCGTTTAAGTCATTATATTATTATTAACAGTTATTTTGATTAGTGTTTATGGATTGTAGGTAATGTAAGTATCTATTTGTCCAAATGTTTTAAGAGGGTGCTCGAGTTTAATCAAAAGAAAATTAAAAGTATAGGTTCCTGTTTTTCTTAAGGCTCTGGTCCAAACGAAGATTGCTGAATTAGGCAAAACATTAAGGGGCCAAACATTCGAAGATATGTGACATCTACCAGCCCGCACTGGGCCCGCGTGGTCGATTACGGCCCACTCCCTTTCACAGAGAGGAGGCCTGTGTCCCAGCAGTGGGAACAGGCTGATTATGTATGTTATGTATTAAGGGGCATTTAGCCCCCAATTTTTGGTTACCTTACCATAAACTTGTCCTAATAATCCTCTAAAAAGTACAGGTGCCCCGCCATTTTGGCTTTAACTGTAAAGCTGTATAAAGCCATGCATCGAAATGTACTGAAATATTCTTTACATTATTCGTACGATGTGGAGGGATAATTAAAATAAACAACTTCAAGAGTGCCTTGCTCCATCAATCTGCATTTTTATTGGTGACTGGCAACATGTTACGAATACTTGGACGTAGAGGGTCGTTAAGTTACTCGCCAGTGACAATGCAATTCAATATAACATGACTTTACGAGAAAAGGGTTCGCGTCCTACGTTCAATTCTCTCGAAATTGAAATATTCGGACTTCGGACATTGGATCCGAAATGCACGAAACGTACCTACCGTATAACGGTTTTACATTCAAATTCGAACGTGGAAGGCTTCAGTAGTTTTTTAAAAATCGAACTCATAGATTGTTTTTCCAATGTCGTATTGCCTTTGCTGGTGCGACTAAGTTCCTATTTGTTCTTATGACGTTACTTTAATTTAAATTATGTAAACCGCCTATAATTTTTTGTGGTTTGCAAAATAAAAATAATTTTTAAAAACTGTGTAATTTTCAGTGTTGAATATTAAGTGGCATACTGTTCTCCATGAAGGTGGTTTAGCATTTTCATAAATAGTAGCAAGAGCTGATAATATACCACCCAAGCACATTACAAGAGTAAATAACATACAAACGACTATCACTTATTTCTCCTTTCAGAAACACGGGGCGCCCATCTTCGTATTGAAAATCAGCTTGTTATTCACGAATTATAAAAAGGTTTTCTGTTTCGCTGTTACTTATGGAATCATACGGTGCATCCACACTGGAGTTTCTTTTTGTGGATCAACGTTGACAAGTGTTAGTGAGCAATTAAAAAAAACAAATTACAAAAATGGCACAAGCCGCAAAAAATATAGAAAGTTACTTAATATTATCATGTTGCAAAATATTGCTACACAAAAAGTAACTTAAGTGTGGATGCACCTTTGACATACTTAATACAATGACATATTTGAACATTTCAGAAGTTCTGAAACTTACACAAATGTGAAAATGCGTATAAAGTGGAATAATATTTACGTTAAGGTTTAAGTCTTACCTCTCCCATGCAAGGTGCATTACCGCCAAAACTCGTCATTGATCACAGATAAAAATATAAATCACTAAAACTACGCTAAATCTTCGCTCGTTCGTCAAAGGCTCTTGTTCTCAGACAAGAGTCAAGAATTGAGGTCCCGAGGGTTTCCGCCAAAATACGACAAATGGCTGCCAATAAGTGTGCTCGCCTTGAATGTGTGAGTCCGACAATTTGAGACGCGTCCCGGGATCTGTGGTTAACTGAGGAGCTCACATATTAACATTAGATGCGGATTACATAAAAAGCGATTGGGACGTTTCGTATTTTTATTTTATAAAAATATCACACCTAACTGGTCAAAGGATCATTTTTCTACTAGCTAAATTCGGAATTCCATATTCATATTCATATCTTTAATTGCATTCCATAATGTTTTTAAAGGTGTTACAAAGCTTAGAGCTAAGGTACAATTACGCAACCTGGTAGGGCACAGCAAAAAAATAAAATTAAAATAATTCTTAAAATAAAAATAAATTTAAGAAAGAAATTAACAATCAATAATATAATCTTTAACATTTTAAATACACTATTAACATTAATTAAGTAAACATAAAATATTTTTTGTTGTGATCAGTTGTAGATTGTGGCACATAATAATTATTAGGTCAGGTCAATTAAACATATATATCATATTATATTTATCTATAAGTGTATGAATGTATCTATGACTAACTGTGTATGGTATCTGCTTGTGTTTTTTTTCTGTCATGTATGTATTCGTTTATTGTGTAGTATGCTTTTTAATATTAATATTTGCTTGAGTTTCCTTATAAATGTCGTATCGCTCTCGATCATCGATCTCATCTTTAATGCATCTGGTAGTTTATTAAATATTTTTATGGACATGACGAGGGGCTATTGGAATGTAGTTTCAGGCGCGAAGAGGGTAATATTAACATATTTTTCTATCTGACAGATCAGTCGGTATGTTTTATCGCCACGGGTTGTGAAAACGTTCGTGTATTTTCTGACCTTTCTTTTTCTATGAAACAACATGTAGAACTCACACAGCAGACAGCCTCAGGGAAGGGTTAACTATTAATGTCCTCAAATGGTGTATATTTGAGGACATTAATAGTTAACCCTTCCCTTCAAGGATCCTATCACAAGATACCTAATGCTTAGTTACAACCATAAACACGTTTCCTTTGTTATGTTACTGTTCTTAAGCATGAAAAGCATTTAAACAAAGCATACACACAGACAGGAGTGGACGAAACAATCTCTACCCATATTACACTCAATACAACGCTCAATATATCCAGTATAATAGAGAACATGTGGCAAAAAATTGAACTAAAATCAAAATGTACTGAAATTAATAATAATAATAATAAAGTATTTATTTCCCAAAAACATAGCACTTTACACTGTATACTTTGTTTGAAAATAATATTTACATTATGATGTAATAGTAGACTCTATCTTTTAAACTAGGACTAGCCTGTATCTTAAAGATAGGGTTCAGCCAAGTGTATTCTGTTAATGTTCACAACCAAACCAAAAACGACTTGACGTCCAAATGACAACTGCCTTGACAAGCAGTGCCACCCCGAAGTTTTAATATATGCTGGTCGACCGTTTGCCATTTTATATTTCACTTGTGTCTATATTTATAATTAATTAATTATCTACCAATGTAGATAATGAATGTTTCATGTCATTGTCTAATATTTAATGAATATGGAATCCTTTTGATAAAATTGACAATAGTGGTACCATAGGTACCCATGGACATGGGTACCTAAATGATTATATGAATTCATTTCCGTGAAATGTATATCACAATTTATTGCTTTTGTTTTCTGAATAAGCGTAATGAGGTGTTTATCTATCATCCATCTATATAAATAAATACCGGCCAAGTGCATGTCGGCCACGCACAATGAAGGGTTCCGTAGTTGGGATGAATTTATCTCAAAAACAAACTTAACATTGTATTTGAAAAACATGTTCTGATACATCGATATACGTCACGGCCAATTCTCCAACTGCAAACGTAAGTTGATCGACTATTACTCGTTAACTTGTAAAGCCTACTTAGCTGTGATAGTTTTTTTCACATTTCTATAAACAACTATATAGCTGCCAGGGGGCGGGGGGGGGGGGGGGGGGACAATTGACTCTAACAAAAATTAGCAATTTAATGCTTACTTATTACGGAAGCGGATCCTTGAATCGAAAAGTGGTGTTCACAGTCCCGCAATATTGAACGGCCTATCCAACGATACCCAATGGGGTAGACCAGAAAAAAATATCATCCCCACATTACTTGCAAGGGAGGTACCCTAAAACAATTTTTTTCCTAGATTTTATTTTAGCACTTTTTCGGCGTGATTAATATGTATACCTATGCCAAATTACAACTTTATAGTACTAAGCGTCTCTGAGCTACAGCGGAGATAGACAGACAGACAGGCAGACAGACGGACATGATGAAACTGTAAGGGTTCCTTGTTTACTACGGAACTCTAAAAAATGCTCAAATTCGGGAAAAACTGAAATTCCGTTTTTAAATTGGATTTTTGTATGAACTGTTGAAGTTAGTACAACTTTAGGACAACGACTGTCGGGTCAGCGAGTTTATTAATAAACCACAATAATACAAACGGGACTGCATTGAAACAATGATGGCACTAGTCGAAGATTTTGAGTAGCACTTGCTTTGACTTTGCTAGGCAGGAAGCTGAAAAGGGATTTCCATATAAAAAGCAGCTTTATGGGCTATCAAATATTAGTGATAAGAATCTTCTTCGTCTACGTATTGTGGTATTTTGCATTAAAATAAATTTTCAGGCAATTCTATCAACGTGGTGTTGGACACTAACACCAATTACACATCATACCACCAACCACACCAACAATACCACTAATTTAGGTACTATAGAACAAAACCTCTTGTTTAACAAGGGACGTTTTACTCCTTGGGACAGAGTTGCCGACTGACTGCGAAGGCGAGAACCTCATCTTCGTGCTCCGCCTCGTCTGTCAGCCCTGTCCCACTGCTGCCTGCCGATCCAGACCAACTACCTGCCGACCCTGTCCAGCTGCTGCCAGCCAATGCTACATCCTGCCGTCCAAGCGTCCCGTGCACTCACCGGAAGCCTAGAATACTTTTAATATTTAGTCTAATCTTTTTAATATTTAGTAGTAAGTACTATTACTTTAGTTTTCTTTTTTTAACGTGACTTACGACTGGCCCTCCGGCCAATCGTAACGTTACAGTATATATTTTAACTTTACTTAACTCTAAAATTACCCATTTTATAAGGTCGTAAGATTTTACCTTGACAAATGGTCGTCGAACAGGCTAAGAATGGACCATTGTATACGCAAAAAGGCCAACAATCACCATTGTGTACAAAAACTACATATAGCCAGTTGCAGCTTTTGTCTCCCCTGCAACGGTTTAATATCGCTCTCTAAGTGAAATTGCATTCTCCGCTTTTTTCCAACGATTATGGACAGAAGCAAAACTGTCGTTTCAATACAACTTTAGAGAGCCTTTTCACTATCCGATAGTGTTTTCTAGGTTTATATTATTACTTTAGTTAGCTCTGGTTTTGAAAATATCTTTAATGTTCCTAGGTAGGTAGCCGACGAAATATTTGCTTGTATTTCTTGAGTGGAGTTGCAAAATCAGTTTTTATTTTTACCCGACTGCCTCAGGAGGGTAATGTTTTCGAGAGTATGTATGTATTTATGTATGTATGTATTTATGTATGTATGTATATATGTATGTATGTCTATTTCTTTGGCACGCTCTGTAGCCTAAACGGCTTGAAGGATTTTGACATATGAGGTGTCTTTAGATTCGTCTTAATTGTGGGAGTGACATAGGCTTTATAATATTTATAAATTGCATCTGCAAATACAAAAAAAAGGAGGGGAAGTTTTTTTTTTAAATTAATTGCAACAATATTGGTATCAAATAAGAGCTAGTAATAAGTAATTTTCAAATATATATATTAATAAAACTACAAAGCTTGAAATAAAATAAATTATTTAAAAAACAAAAAACCCGACTGCAAAAACACAGAACTGAAAAGTGAAAAACAAGCATTATTATCTATATAGTTCTTGCAGGTCTTGTAGGTCTTGCAGGCGGGGACAGTCAAATAACCTGAAATATGGTGTAACTTTTGATTGACATTCAGATTTTGTAACTGGTTAGTTTTCGTAAAAAAAATTGGCGGTAGCCATTAGTTAAACAAAACAATATATTTAAAAAACTAGTCAAATGGCATCTCAGCTTTTTTTTTGGCAAACGGCCTGTTTTCTTTTTTGAGCTGATTGCAGTTTATAAAACCTATTTTTGAAAAAAGGGAAACATTTAATCTTTACAATGACTTTTCTCAGCGGGAATGTGAATTTGATTATGATTTGATTATGATACTTGTTGATATTTAAATTAATTGTCACAATTTTATTTGTAATGTTAATTACTGTGTTTTTTTTAAGATACTCTGTTGTAACTATACTTATATAATAGGCTTTTATGAATCCTACTCTAGTGAAAAGGTAAGTACGCCAAAATCATTTAATTTATTTAAGAAGTAGGTATGTATTTTCTACCTCGCGTTGGCGCGTGTGTAAAGTTCTCAACAATGTAATATCCTAGTGCGATTAATACCGAACGGAACAAATGTCGAACAACTTACTTTTCGAAGAGGTTTAGTTAGTTTACAAACTTCTCGACTGCCAAATGTGAATATTTATTAACTTTTACGACTTTTCACCAGTAACTCGAGTTCTGGATTTTGATTTGAGACTTTATAATGTAAAAAAATACTGTAATTTTAACAGAACTAGTGAAATCTGTGTATTCTTTACCATCTATTCCTCTCGGGGAATGTTATGTTTAAATAACTTGTATGTTTAAATAATTTGATAAGTAAAAAATATTTTTCAAATATGTAGATTAAATTAGAGATACTTAATAAAATATTTTAAATGAATCGGTTCGATATCAGATATGAAGGTATCCATGTGTACCTTTGTTTGTAGATAATTATGTTCTTTATGTGATCTTTAGTATGCTTAGCTTCATAAAACACTATATCGTATATCAGAAATCACAAAGAGTTTAGCTTTTAATCAAGCGGTGATACATCTGTGACCAATGTTAATGCTGTCGTGCTCGATGGAGAAACAGCGCTGCAGCGGCTTAAAAGAAAATAACAATAGTGAATCGGAGTCTCAATTAAATAAACAATATACAAAGATAGTTTTTTTTTTTTGTGTTGTCATGTTCAGTTACGAGAATAAATATAATACAATGGACAGCTCAGCAATAATATCTGATTTCATAATTCATCCATTAATATCTGTCGTCAAGAAGACGCGGTCGGCACGTTATAGACTTGCTGATCTTTGTATCCTAGATCATCATTTCAGCCGAAAAACGTCCACTACTGGACATAGGTCTCCCCTAGCATCGCCACTTCGACCAGTTCTGTACTCCTCGCATACAGCGGATTCCTGCGGCCTTCAAAAGGCTATCGGTCCACCTTGTAAGAAGCCTTCCAACGGTACGTCTTCTGATACGCGGTCGCCACTCCAGAACCTTTTGGCCCCATCTGTTCTGTGAGCAATGTGCCCTGCCCACTGCCACTTAAGTTTGGCAATTCTTCGGGCTATGTCGGTAACCTTGGTTCGCCTACGCATCTGATTTTTGATTCGATCACGTAGGGAAACTCCAAGCATAGCCCTCTCCATTGCCCTTTGGGTGACTTTTTGCCTTCGAATAAGGCCCATTGTGGGCGACCACGTTTCAGTGCCATAGGTCATCACTGGCAACACGCACTGGTCAAAGATTTTTGTTTTGAAACACTGCAGTATGTGGGACGAGAAGATATTGCGTAGATGGGACTTATTAGATGTGGCCTTCAAATTAGTAGTACTGGAATTATCTCGGTGAGATGGTTACATAGAAGTTCTAGAAATAAGCAACACAATAGGAATCTATATGCATAACAAGAATAATTGATCTTCAAGAAGAATATAAGAAGTTGGTAGGTACTTTTTATTAGGTACGGTAAGCAAAGAAAGTCGTTAACACTGTTACTATTACCTACTTGTCATCTAAATTGATACAAAATTATTGAATACATTGCTTTTTAGCATTTCTTATGAATATTATATTTATTCCGGTTTTCTTTTAATAATGCGCTCAAATTTCTAAAATTCGCAGCCAGGAATCAAACCCAGTTTCTTTTGTAAAAAAAACACCCCTTATTTGTATATTTCTGTGTTTCTGACAAGGATCAAATACTGCAAAAGAATAATATGTGTGGAGGAATATTATGTCAAAGGCAGTGCCGGTTTTGTAATTTTTATTTGTTCGATTCTTGGCTGCGAATTTTAGAAAAAAAAAGGCTTTTTTATATAAAAAAATGCATTTTTATTTTCCTCTAAAATCGAGGTCATAGTTCCTTTGACCACTTTGCTCTAGGTACCATTGTTTCGGATTTCTCCCAGATATGGTCAATTTGCAATAATTATTCTGTAGGTATAAACTGATTTATCGTAGTTCTGAATGATTTGAATGATTTATCGTTAAACAAAATTTATTTTGTTACGTGTTTCTACTAACTATCTAAATAAGTAAATCTCTCAATATTGTACGTAACATTTGCAGTTGGAATGTATAAGGGCACATGTTTTTCAACTACAAAGTTTATTCTTGAGATAAATTCATCCCAACCACGGTACCTTTCATTGTGTGTGGTCCGACACGCACTTGGCCGGTTTTTTTTTCATTTAGTACCCAATTATTTACCGTAAACCAATCTTGAACCTGAAGAATAGAATTATTGACGTTGTCAAGATTTGTGACGGTCGGTATATTTAAAAAATCTGCAAATAACAACATCGTTGGTTGATTTTGAAGTAATTGGGATAAATCATTAATGTAAATTAAAAAGAGGAATGGACCTAATATAGAATCTTGAGGAACGTCCATTGTCACTTCAGACCCTAATGAGTTCATGCCGTTTACTTGAACTTTAACTTTTCTATCTTTCAGGTATGATTCTAGTAAATCAAGAGCTGTGTTCCTAATCCCATAGTGCTCTAATTGCAGCAGAAGTGTCTCATCGCAGAGAGGTCGCAATAGATTCCAGTGGCATCTTAAGCTTCTTCCCAGGCGTTAAAAATGTTCTTTATTAGGGTGACACCAGCTTCAGTGGTACAACGCCTTTGGTGAAAACCAAAAGCGTTGTACCACTGAAGCTGGTGCCATACTATACCCTAAAAATAACAAAAAGTACAGTCAAGTCTTTTATATGAAGAAAGAAAGAAAATACATCCTTAAATACAACATCATCATCTCATCTCATACAGCACTCTCTCTCTCTCTTCATCAGTTTTTAAATTGCATCTTAACTTGGTCCAGAAACACCAAAAATATTTTTAGTATCGATTAATATTGTAATTTCCCTACTACATGGGAAATTACAATATTAATCGATAATAAAAGTATTTGGAATGGCATGGAATTATTATGTACCTAATTCCATGCATTTTCCTGACTGTGTTCTCTTCCTTATTTTAATCATATTGAAAGGTGCTAAACTCATACAAAAAAAATCATGAATGTTTTTAAACTTTATTTTTTGGCAGTAACCAAAATATATGCGAAAACATTATAGTGAAATATAATACATCACAGATGCCGATCAAATAATGGACAAAAATTGCCTGCTATTTTCGTCATGTAAGATGTTCATTAATTTATGTAATAATTTGTCATGTCATATCAACATCATAATTAGCAGAGTTGTACAATCAGACAGTGTGGTTAGGTTTTCTATCTGGAATTTCTCAGTAGCAGCCCGGGGTCTGGATTTGTGTCCGTTTGATGGCAATAGGCTCGCCACCATTACATGGGACTTAATCTTGATTTGATGTTTTGAAAGAAAAGAAGAAAGAATGAAAAATTGTTTATTCTGCACAAACAAAACGCACATTATAAAAAATTTACGAAAAATAGACACATAATATACAAAGTAGCTAAAAGCCTCGTAATCAACCCATATAATTTTGACAATCCTGTCGATTACGTAATATTTACTCTGTTGCGCCACTGGCAGATGACAACCAATGACAGCATAACATACAATCAAAACAAAAACAGAATGCCCATTGCAGTGGGGAAATAACTACTTTTATAACAAATAAATAATTAAAACTAGAACAATTAAACAATGCGTCTGTGCAAGAAAAGGTCGTTGCTCAGCGAAATGCTGTGACTTTGGACAAGCCTATCGTCAACAGCGCTGATTTTCAGCAATTACTTACTTGTCGAATGACGTAATGACGTCCCCTGTGTGAAGTAATAAATCAGGTAAGTGAAAATTTTCCACAGTATATTTGTAATTCAAGCTGAATAAAGTATGTATATAAATACAAAAAAAAATATATATCTGTATCAATGCGTAACTTTAAAAAATAAAACGAATAATATAAAAAGAATACGTTTTCTCTTAAGGTATTAAATTTTCCCGTAATATTATTACGTTTTTGCGTAGTACAGTCGCCAGCACATCATGTTACCACAAACTGTCAAATTTTGCCAAATGATTACCTGAAATGAAACCTTAAAATGTTGATGGTTTAGTTCAAAATCGAATGAGAAAATTTGACAGTTTGTGGTAACTTAAAAGGCCGGCGCGGCGACGTACATAATGCGTAAAATTATTTAGTGCATATGTTGTTTGTGTAGGCGGACGCGTACATGGACATAGTATGGAGCGGCTAAGGAGGATACTCCCTACCAACACAAGGCTATAATTTAGAAACTAATAAGATTTTTGAATTTTTTTATAGGGCACGAAAGAGAAAAAAACACATATTTTTGGTGTTTACTATGTCTACGCTTAAGACACTGACAACACCTTAACCGCGGTCACTGTCAGAATGCATAGAAAAGAAAGAGAAGCGCTATGACAAAACGCTTGTAATTTATTGCAAAATATGAAGCAATTATCTATTTACTCAAAATTGAGTTGAGTAATTGAAAATAAAAACAACCAAGTTCTGCATTAAAATAAGACGTTTTTATTAATTAAATATGTAACGTATGTTGATATTTAATACAGACATTATGGTTTGAAAGTCAAGGTAAGAGGTTAGTTTAACGTTACTTTGTATCGAGATTTTTTTTCAAATCGTGTTTTGGTTACGACTAAATTCTTAGAAATATATATGTTCAAAATTAACATATATTTTTTCCGCTACCACAAACTATACAGATTTGGCAATTTTTTTTTCTTAATACAAGCCGATTTTGGTCTGTTGCCTCTTGTCAGCTTCTTAATAGTTTACAAAAACCGTGCTGAGGAGGATATTCCCTGGCCACGCAGGGAATATCCTCCTCAGCCGCGCCACCAAACTTCATTACATTTCATTACTCGTCAAGGTACAATTTTTTTCATTAAACATAGTATTTAAATAGTATGTGGAACATGATTTTTTTTCCCTTTGGTTTGGCCATGGAGTATCACGCGTAGGATTCTATTTAAAAAACCGTTTGTTCTCATTATTTTTGTGGCATTTGGGAAGCTGTTTGTGGCCAGATCAACATTGATCTTGTCATCGATAAAAAAAGTTTAGTGTTCATGAGATAAAAATAAAGTTCCTTTCAGACACAATACGTCTTAGCATTCCCAATAGATTTGCAAGTTTTATCGACAATACTCAATCGAATGAGTTAGGTTGCCAGTACGTTTTTACGTGACGACGTCAAACTTTCATATTTTGGGAAAGTTTTGGAGAAATTATTTATAGGTCTAAAACTTTTCCAACTACCTAATGACCGCCAAATGAACAGCAGATTTCAGTTCTAGCTGAAAAACATAACTGAGAGTAATTACAAAATTGCAATAGGTACATACATATTCAACGTACTTCAGTACATTTTTAAGCGGATGGACTTGATGAACTTTGATTTTGTAATTTTACGTAGGTAGTCGGCAACATAAGTCAGTTAACATAATCAGCCTATAATGTTCCCACTGCTGGGACACGAGACTCTATGAGAGCGAGTGGGCCGTAATTTACCACGCGGGCACAGTGCGAGTTGGTAGATGTCAGGTCTTCTTATTTTTGGTTCTATGTCATGCCGGTTTCCTCACGATGTTTTCCTTCACCGTTTTGAGAGTAAAGGTGATAACACAATTTACACAAAGTAAAGCGCCTGTCAGGGTTCGGACCTACGACCTACAACTCGTAAGTCGCGGCCATTACCGCTGGGCCACCACTGCTCTAAAGTCAAGTCAGTTAACATTGTTACTTTTGATTATTATCTAAATTGAAAAAAATATTGCTTATTGTCCAGGTATAGAGTCGCTCGATGTAAATACTGGTATTCGGGTGCATCCGGTTAGGCTGGAAGCTGACCCCAACATTGTTGGTAAAAGGCTAGGCAGATGATGATATCCAGGTAATACTGGTACACAGGTTAAACACAAATTAAAATGTCATAAGTGTCTATAATTAAATTTAATGATTCGGTACATTTTTTTTTCAGCATTTCATGTAATAGTTAAGAGTAAATACGCTTTGAATTGTATAAATAATATAATAATATCATTCAATTATATAATTTTCCGGAGAGCGTGGCAGGGGCGTGCACGAGCCGACAGAAATAGCTGACTTATTTAAACAACACTTTAAGGTTGAGTCACCTCTAGTTAGGACGACTCGGATTGTTGATGCTGAGGTCATTTCTGGGGACATTACCGTTCGATTTACTCCTAAGGAAGTTGCATCGGTGGTAAAATCAATGAAGAGAGGTAAGTCACCAGGTCGCGATGGCCTCAGTATTGAACATCTGAAATACGCTGGGGTCACTGGGGTGCACTTGCCGCGTGTACTTGCTATGTTTTTTAATTTATGTGTCAGTCACTGTTATTTACCAAATAGCTTCATGTTTACAGTTGTGGTCCGTGTTATTGAAAATAAAACTGGTAATACCTCTGATGTCTACATTACATTACATTACATTAGTTTTTTTTTAAGTATATTGTTACTAACAAGAATATGGACCTGGTCTAAAATAAATGTTTAATATAATAATAACCTCCGGTAGCTTGGACCCTGCTCCCGACACTGGCGGACCACTATTTTTATATTTTTAAATCTTTTTTTTATATTTTTTTAAGAAATATTTAAAAATATATCTTAAATGTAAAAAAATGAATAAACGACATAATAATAATAAATATCAGATCAGATGTTTTGTGAATATTTTGCTCGATAATAAGATTTAAAAACTGAAGTGTTAATCGACATTTGTTGCTGACCGTACCTATTTAAAAGAACAATGAGTAGGTTTTTCCCCATGACACTTGCCTTATAGTTTTCCATATAAACTAATTCTCAGTTTCAACACTTATCCAACCTGAAATATATTAGACCAACACGTGACTAACTGTGGAGAAATCCTCAGAGAATCGGCAGACAATTGAGATTGCCTGGCCATCTGGAGACCCGGATTGGACAGCTGTTTGAATATATTGAGTGACGATAGTTCAGCAGGGACGTGAAATAATAAGAAGAAGGGCAACTTTATACGATTTGGTGACTTAGCGCGAACAGTTTAGATTTCAGAACTGCACCTTCATTACATAGACAACGATATTTGATGACCATCTCACAAATGAGATGCAAGAACACTGTTGAAAAATGAAAATATAGGTAACGAGTTGATTTTATTGAATATATTGTATGGATAATTTTAATGTATCTTGTGTATGTATTTATTGTATATATGTAAATGGTACACCACAGACTATCTGCAGTATTGTCTCTCCTTTCCCCTGAAATCCATCCAAAGGTTGTCTTTAAAAGATCGCTTTTAGGGATAAGACCGCCCATTGTGTCACCCTATGTAAAATTTTTACATTTATATCTGTAATTTTGATAGTGTACATTCTATTATAATCTATTCTATTTTAATGTTTCTTAGCCCTAGCACTGCTTATTTTCAAAATCTGTGAATGCAGATCAAATTGTATGAAAAATAAAGACAGTCTCTAAAGACCGTTTTCCTGTTGCTACAACGGTTAAGATTCTCTGCACGACGTGCAGCTGCCGACTATTTGTGTTTTGTGTTCGTGAAAGATCTTATTGTATGCAAGTTAATTATATTTTTGTATGCACGTGTTTCTGTAAAAACTAAACCTATTTTTCTTTATTTTGTTGTTTTTGATGTTACACATCAAAAAGATCCTCTGTCTTTCTGTGGGATTTCCTGGAAAGGGACGGAACTGTGTAGGCAGGAAGTGACAGCTTGAGAATGGAATAAGTAAGTACTTTATGATTGCACGGATTTAGTGTACTCATGGAATTAGTACGTACTATATAGATTGTAAATAGAGGGAGGCGAATTTCGAACAGTGGGCGACCACTAGTAATGAATTTGAATAAATATTTCTAAGTATAAGTATTTAGCTTTTTAAATTCTGAGGTTATTTTCTTTCGCTGCTTAGTTGCTTATTACCAAGGTAAGATGTCAGATGTTACACATTATATGCGACTACTGTAAGGCTCGCTCATTTTGTTTTCGTTCCCTTACTCCACCGTGTCCTCCGGGCGATCCACACAGTGGTGACACCCGGGCGTTTCTTCCCGCCTTATCCGACATAGGAACCTCCCGAAGCTGCCGTGTCCGGTTTGGACCTGCGTCAGGCGGAAGGTGAGGACGCGGTGGTGCCTCTCTAGCCACTCCTCAAAGAGGGGACTTATCGCCGCATTTGTGGCGTGCCCATTGTTAGTTGGCTGTTTCATAAATAAATTTCAGTATCAGTTTGATTGGATCGTTATTAAGGTTTTCGCAATTTTAGAATCATCGAGAAATACGTTGTTTTGGCACCTACCTCTAATTACGATCACTCCGTTCTTCGTTTAATCCTGTCTTAATTTTCCTATTTCTTAATTCTTATGACTAATGATCACTTTTATAATTTGTCTGTTTCACCTGAATCTTTTAGATTAACTTCGAAGTTTTATTAGTAAATTCAATGCATCAATTTAATTCTGACAGTATATATATCTCGTATTCTTTGAAAATAAGAGCTTTATTTCAAGGGGAAAGCTCGAAAGGTTGAATTCACTTTTTAAGTGTAAACATGATTCAGCGTGAAAAACTTCTAAACCTTCAATACGATCTACAAGGCTAATCACACTACTCGTACTCTGAATGTAGAAATCCTAATTAAGATTTAACCTTAGCGAGCCAGGAAGGCAGGAACCGTCCTGCCTGGTTAATTAGGATCCTACCTTCTTAACTCTTAATTAACAAAGTAAGGCCCATCGTCCACGACGCTACTCAAATGTGACGTGTTACAAACTCGTGGACGATGAGCCTAAGGTGCTTGTCCCACCACCGGTGATTAACGAGGAGCGACTAGTGTTTGAGTTTGTATACCCCAGTATTCAAAGGCTGAACTATAAAAAAAAATAAGTGTCAGTGTCTAGTGCAAAAAACAAATGTGTCTGGCGTTGATGTGGGAGAAAAATAATATTATAGAACAAATTTTATTGTGTTTGTGAACAAAACAACCGGCATGCCTGAAAGATATTTCTCGACGGCATGTGAAGCCAAGTCAGAGGACCACGCAATCCGTTTGCGTAATATTAAGCATTAAAGTGCTAATTTTCCTTGAATCGAAAAAAGATGTACAAACTCGCAATATTTTTGATCGGCCTATCCGACGATACCCCACACCATGGGATAGACGACAAAAAAATATCATCCCCACATTACGTGCAAGGGAGGTACCATATTTATTTTTTTCTAGATTTTATTTAAGCAATTAGTCGGCGTGATTAGAGTGTATACATATGCCAAATAACAGCTTTCTAGTACTAAGCATCTCTGAGCTACAGAGGGGACAAACAGACAGACAGACATGGTGAAACTATAAGGGTTCCTTGTTTACTACGGATCTCTAAAAATAGTAATAGGTCTTGGTTTCCAACCGTAATATCTGTCGACGCTTGAGAGAGCTACTACAAAAGATTCAAGATAATTGAGCTCGGGTCGAAACCACATGAGCCAGCAACTCTCTTTTAATTATCAAATTATCCTTTTGACATAGCACTGATATATTACAAATACAGGAGTCACTTCATACGACAGTAGGTTAGCCCTAACGACATCACTTTTACTCGGAGTAGAACCTCATATTGGCCACGTTACGTCACAATCTTACTGGGTGCTGATTGTAAAAACATTACCCTTTTGGGCTCCACCGTAGTCGAGTAAAGAAAAACAATCATGCCGTCGTATGCGATCCCACTTCTGATGAAGCCGCAGGATAGCCTTTACCAGAAGTGTCAGTATTTACCAGAAGTAGAAATCGTATTAGTGGTTCAGCAGCTTCAATATGATCGGGATTGTGCCGGAATATAGCAGTTCGTCGTGGACGTGGTAGAGCAGAGGTTCCGCTGGCATCATCTTCCGCACAATCTTCCATCACCAGAAGACTATCTCCAGCCAGTGTCACTCTTATCCGACCTTTTCTGTGATTCCAGTAACTTCATAACAAAACGTGGTGGCGCCACTTGCTGCGCCGTCATACCTATTAAGAAAAAATTCAGTCTCATAATAAAATAAAATAAAAGAAAAACGGTCGTTTTTATGAAAAAAATTGTACTATTAATAGGCATGTTTACAAAGTTAATAGGGTACGGGAAATCTGGAAGGAAAAACCGTTCAATCGGCAATTTCCTTCGCTATAGTTTGGTTAGTTTCGTGATTTACGATGGTAAGTTTTCGTCGAGTAATTTATTGTGTCTTGTATTAGACAGGGTTGAAGAAGTAGCTACTGGTTTAAGTGATATTTAGGTATTTTATTTCACGATCAGTTTGATTTATTAATTCCTAGATTTTTTGGATGATACTTACGATAATCAAATGCAGATTTTAGTATAGTAACATAAAAATAAATTAAATAATTTCGATCTAATTTCATACCAGATAGTTTGAATTTAGCCACTATCTTCCTATGTTACTAACTAATGACTTTACTTCTCCACAATCTACTTAATAAAAATCTATTCACTGACAGACAACGCATATGATAAATAAATGATAAATGATTTTATTTCTGTAAGTAGGTTTTTACAAACACTTTTACACGTCAAAAATATTTTTTAAACTAGATGAGATCGGCGTTTCCTATCTGACCTCTGAGAAGAAAGGCCGAAACAAACTCAGAGGTCACAATCTCTTTTAAAGGCCAGACATAATCTTGTTCAGATCATGTGAAGACCATGTCGATTGGTGTCTGAAATGGTCTTTTGATGAAAGAACCACACAGATTGAGTGGACCTATCCAGTCAGTGCACGCATTTGTCAGTCGTTGTGCAGCTCAACTCATAACTAAAGGAGCTCAATGATTTAACGAACAATACCAAAGAAAGGACATCTGGCTAGGCCGCATAAAAAACTCAAAACTGCCAGACCATGGTAAAAACTAACTGAGAATAAAACAAAATTAAACAATGACCCACATAGTCTTCACATTTACAATAATTAAAACAATGTAATACTACACAGAGTAAATATTCATGTCATTGCATAAATAAAATTCATCAATGTCAATGTGTATATCCGGACATAATCTTGGTCAGATCATTTGAGGACCATGTAGGTTGGTGTCCGAAATGGTCTTTTGAGGAAAGACCACACAGATTTGAGTGGACCTGTCCAGTCAGTGCACGCATTAGTCAGTTATCATGCAGCTCAACTCAAAACTTAAGGAGCTCAATGATTTGACGAACAATACCAAAGAAAAGACATTTGGGTAAGCCGCATAAAGTACTCAAACTGCCAGACTATCATGAAAACTAACTAAGATAAAAAAAAAAAAATAACAAGCAATGACCCACATAGTCCTCACATTCCTAATAATTAAAATAATATAATATAATACTATACAAAGTAAATATTCATATCATTGTTTATATAGAATGTTATTTAGAATAAGAAAATATAAATAGCTAGCAAAATAAAAAGAGTAAAAAAACAACATTCACTGTAAGTTTATTGGAGCAGCTCAATCCCAAGCCTTTTTGTCCTCAATATAATATTTAACATTATAAAAGGCTTTCAGGCACAGTTTCTGTTTTATAAAACATTTGAATTTATTAAGGCTTAGTTCTTGAATGTGGCTAGGAAGTTTATTATAAAAACGGGATCTAAACGAGCTGCCTATTTTTTTGAGCCTGGTTGTAGGAACAACAAATTTGTGTTTGTTCCTAGTATTTACATTATGGATATCACTGTATTTTTTTATAGCATAAACCACTGAGTCCATAAGCATGAAATGAGAAACCCGTTTCTGGGCCTAACCGTTACACGAATCAGACATGTACTAAAAAAATCTTCTATTTTGTTTTATTAACCCATTTAAATCTTAGCCTCATTTACAATGGCAAAGTGTAGAAAATAAGTAGATTTAATTTTTTTGTTTTAAACAACTTTTGTATACCTTTATAACACTTATTTCAATATACGTCACTAACTTCACAAACGCTGGCATTATATCAATAGAGCGTAACCTAAGAATATGATCGATCTAGTAGAAATCGATACTGTTACAAATAATTAAATAATACTCCATCGTTTTAGTATAATTGTTTTTTTTTTAGGTATTAAAATCAATTTAAAATAAAAAAATCTGGACTGTAATTAATTTTAAACGTAAGCTCCATTAAAAAAAAAATTAAAAGAAATAAATAATCGATAAAGCTGATTGCACCACGGATTGCACTAGTAATCGGCAAATGTCAATGTCAAAGTCTGTCAATTGTCATGTTGGTAATGCCATGTTATTAATGTTATTCGCATTTCGTATTTTTGCGCAAGTGAATGTGTTTTTCTGTGTTTCTCCGGATTCACTATTTCATAAAACCTCTGCTCGAATTTGATTGCTTGCCTTGATTAATTGCCTTCTGACTGACCCTCGCTTGAACATTGGACACCTTACCCTGCTATCCATTGCCACTACCTAAAACCTCATCGAGATAGGCTGCGGGCGCTGTAGTCCAACGCATGTGCATTTCAGATTTCCTACGTAAATCTAGAACGCACATGCGCTGTGCTACAAAGCTTCAAAAATATCAGTTTATATTTTATAAATAATAAAAATAACCTAAAATTGACTGATTGACATTGTCTGATTTTAACAATTTGGCCATTGCTGGGGGACGTGAAAGTTGGACTCGTGAAACCTTCCTAAATGCTCTAATTTATGGCCATTTTCCAGCCCTGTAACCCAGGCCCAAGTTTCTATGAAGTTTGGGTTTCTCCTTTGCGCAAGAGTTCCTAAAATAATGAAGGTGAGCAGTAAGCAAAGTGTTTTGAAAATTCATCCCCTAATGAGGATAAATAAGGGATGAAATTTTATATGGAAGCTCGTCATATTTGCCGATGGAAATTCCCATCGGGTTTGTTTTAGGACAAACATAGGATTAGTTCCTTAAACAGATTGTTCCCAACATGCTCACTAGCTCTCAGGAAATGTAGCAGCAATGGAAACGTGTATTCTGTGTGATTTGATATTTTGAGACCTTGGAAACTGTATCATCAGAAACGTTTGGTTGATTTATAATGCAACTACAGATTGGCCTTATAGCTTTGTTTGATTTAAACGAACTGTGAGTATTTATGGTTCTGTCTTCCATATGTGGTGCGTTAGCTAAAGGTCAACAGTCGTCAAAAGTCAGGAGCATTAGTACTCAGTGTCAAGTATAGCTGAAGGCCTTCCCCGTTTCTCTATAATCAATCTCGAATGACAAATATCTGTCAAGGTACGGATTAGGAGATGGACACGTAATACAAGAGATTAATTATAAAATATGATAATATATTAGTTTCGCCATGTCAAACCTATAAATCATAATACAAATCAACCTGTAAGAACCATATAATGGAAAAATCCGTAACTAGGATGTACACGATTACTAAAGTATAATGTTAATGAAACTGGACACTTAATAAATAACTCCTTAGAGAGAATAAGATTACAACTCACAAAATACTGCATGAATTACCAGATACGCTTCGGGCACAGCTCCTCCCAGTTATCTAGCTTAGACTACGTCTACCACTACCTAAAGTGGTCTTAAACCCACTACCAACTTAATAATGATATAGTATAATAATATAAAACGTTTATTTTCTCTACACAAGTTATGAACTTAATGCTAACCTTTGATAGTAGGGCAAGAATAAGGAGCTAACTTTGTGAGAGTTTGGAGCCTGAGGTGGGTTTATATAAAAACCTGGATTACAGGTCACCAGGGCCCTCCTGCGGCTAGATGCCTTTTATTTGGATACACGACATAATAACAATGCATCCTGCACTTAACGAACAATAAATTAAGAAACATAATACAACATTTAGTAACAAATATAAAAAAAACTAAAAGTTTGTGGAAATACCAGATTATGTGTGTAACTGGAGAAAGTGTATGTAAGAGTGTATGTGAGAGGTTGCTTGAGTGAGTGTGGTGCGAGTATGGTTGATGGTATGTAGAAGCAGCAAAGGGGATGAGTTATAAAGATAGTCTATCTGAGGGGGATCAACAAGTTTTCGGTTCCCTGAAAGTATAAAGTTTTTAAATAGGTAGTGACTGAAATTTTACATTTGTATTTAATTAGAGGGTAAGTATTAAGGTTTTTATTTAGCTTATTATAAAGGCATGGTCCGTATGTAGTGGTAAGAAATTACGCGAGTGTACAGAGCCGGCAGGTTGTGTTTGGCATACTCTGCCTTTTCGGCGGTTGTCCATATAAAGATTCGGATCGTAATGCAACAAGGAGTGTTGTTTAAGCACCGTACGCAGCATGATGGTTTGCATAACAGCGAGTAAATCCAGTCTTCAAAAAGGTCTACGGTTAGGTAGCGCCAACCTTGAGGAAGGCTCGCTTTGCCCTCTCAATTTCGATGAGGTGAGTCTTGGCGGCACCTCCCCAGGATGTAAAGCATTAATCTATTAAGGGTGGTCATTAATCATCGTAAACCTTCTTAATAACCCGTTGGTCCGCTGCGAGTCTAAAGGGTTTTGAAGATGTAAATTAGTTTACGCAACCGGGTAACAAGGACTTTTATGTGCGGTTTGAAGAATAAATACTACTCGGTCCCTTACGAAAGCCTACTGAGATATGGCCTTTTGTTATTTGCCCAGTCTCCCAACTTAGCTGGCCTGAACGTCAACGCCCTAAAGCGGCCTCGATTCGACTGCCTCACCTTTTCTTTATAATTCTCACATGCTAAAATCACCACATTCAGTCCCTTTCCCTAGTTTTTTGTCGTTTTTATGTAAGTTCTCTACCAACCCGCACTGGGCACGCGTGGTGGATTACGGCCCACTCCCTCTCACAGAGAGGAGGCCTGTGTCCCAGCAGTGGGAACATTATAGGCTGATTATGTATGTATATAAGTTCTCAATTGTTTTAAGGGTCCGTTTGGATTTTGCCTGGGCCCAACTTATGGTAACCAAACCAGATGTGGCTGCAATAATGTGCGTTGCGCTTGGGTTATCCTTTGGTTCTTAGAATTTGTAGAAATATTGCAGCCTAAGTGACGTAAAATATTGCTTTCGGCCTGTCGGTTGTATTGTCATTAATAGCTAGTTTCTTTCCAAATAAATAGAGAATTTATGTATTTTTAAGTGGCCCAAACCTTGTACCAGTTTTTAAATAAATATAATATTTTGTTATTAAATTGGAGTATGGGACAGACAGCCACGATACCTATGTCTACATGTTAAATATTCGATTTTCCCGCCCGGCTGTGTCGAATTAAGCCAACTCGAACAAGTGTCTGTAGTGCTAAAGTACCTTTTACGTAAACACATCGGATTTTGGAAGCTCATGCCTTTCAGTGATTTACATATATTCTACATTTTACAAAATAAACGTGTATTTGTTTCATTGAGTGCAGAACCTCGTTTTGCTGTGGTTCCACTCAGCGGTTGAGTTTCAAAAACCCTAGTGCATTTTAGTTGAACTTAACAGCGCCTGCGGCACTGACGTTTATGTTGCTATCTTTTTTTTTTGGATGGGAAATCATCATGTCAATCAGTGTGTCAGACTCTTACTGACTAAAACCCACCCGTATTCCTTACGTTGCCTGTGTTGCCAGGGGCCTCGGTGACCCATTAGTACCTTCCCGCGATACCTTCAACAGTCTTAGCAGTGCATTGTCAGTTAGTCAACCTTAAACTCTAATAACTAAAAACGTTACTTAGCACGTGCTTTGACTCAGCATTTTTTCGATCAATCAATAATTTCTATTCTTTTTTTGTATCTTTCTCTGCGTTTTAGGGTTCCGCAGTCAACAAGGAACTCTTATAGTTTCGCCATGTCCGTCTGTCTGACCCCGGCTTAGCTCAGAGACCCTTAGTACTAGAAAGCTGTAATTTAGCATGGGTATACATAATTACGCTGAAAAAGTGGTAGAAAAATCTTTTTTTAGGGTACCTCCCTCGCATGTAAAGTATGATGATTTTTTTTCTGGTCTATCCTATGGTGTGGCGTATCGTTGGATAGGCCGTTCAAAAATATTGTGTGGTCTGTGGAAACTATTTTTCGATTCAGGGATCCATTTGCGTAATATTTAAGTTTAAAGTGTTTTTTTTTTTTTGTTAGAGTCAAGCGTTCTCACCCCTGCCAGCTAAACAGTTCTTTTAGGATATGTTAAAAAAAATCATGGCAGTAGTGTAACGAAATTAAAAGGAAAACTATCACAGCTAAGTAGGCTTTACAAGTTAACGAGTGATAGTCAACCAACTTACATTTGCCGTGGAAGAATTGACCGTGTCGTATATCGACTTATGGGAGAACATGATTTTAAACTACAATGTTAAATTTGTTTTTGGGATAAATTCAGCACGGAACCCATCATTGTGCGAGGTCCAACACGCACTTGGCCGGTTTTTGTTTCTTATGATGTTACTGCCACACAACTATCAAACTAAAAGTCCAAGATAGGGACGGAAACATAACCAGCCCAAATACGTGGTAAGTTATTAATCTCGGCCTAACTAAAAATAAATTACTTCCAAAATGTTTATAACAACATTGTTATTTTATCAACTGGGTGAAATACTTATTACTCTACCAACTGCCCACTAATTGGGCACTCCAATCGATTACACTTGATCGGGAGTCGAGGCTTATTACAAAACTAGTCGGTTATTGCTGTTAGCTGTCCGCTGAACTGAACAGAAGTTGTTATTTAAAGTTATATTAATAACAATCAAACTTTGGTTATATTGGAGGAGTTTTATTAGAATCTTATAAATGTTATGATAATCAAAGCATCTCTGAGTGTGGCATAGTAGATTACTTTTTGGTATTTCTGGATAGGTACTTAATTTTAGACCTCATTTAGAATGAAAAACGCAAACTTTCTGTAACTTATCGGAAAAAAAAATCTACGTCTTCGAAACTATGCCTTATTTCAACTTAATTAACAAAAGATTCAGCAAAACAGACGGACAGCAGCCGTACTCAACGTTTCACCGTCAGGTTTCCATTTTTATTAAAGTTATCAATTTTAAAAGCATTTTAGAGGGAATACTAACATACGTTAATTGCCACTTATCCGTACATTTTCTACATGATTGTACCTTCGTACCCTAAAACTTTATTACTTTGAACCTTCCGATCCATGCCTGGCTTTTAGCCCAAAAAGTTTTGCTTCAGATTGATTTAAGCTGCTGCAATTTTTATGTTTATGAAGTACTCGTAACATAGTCAACTAATATAAACTTATTTTATAACCGGTATTGCAAAACTAAACCTTAAATTTTGAATCCCTTGCCAGGAACTAAATTCGAACGCTCTTTTGATGCAGATACGAATTTGAAATAAGTACGAAATATTATTAAAACATTCAGGTGAACAGGTTCCACGACTAAGAGCATTTCACTGGCACTTAAATGTTCCTCTTTTCAGTGATATTTTACTGAAGAAATATACCGTTTAAAATATTGCAATGCTGCACGAAATAATATTTCGAGCGATTTGTTATACATCATGTAGCACTGTCTACGAGGTGCTACGAGATTTCGTAGCAGCTACAAAAGTTGTTCTTAGACTCACGGTAAAGAAAAATATCGTTACCTTCACTGCAAAAGGGTTTCCTCGGACGGAAATAGGCACCTTTTCTCGTGGGCGTTGTCTAAAATACAAATGGATTATGACAAGTGATTGGGCAGTAACTACCCTAAAATCTTGATTTGCGAGAAATCCATACTAATATTGTAAATGCGAAAGTAACTCTGTCCGTCTATCTGTCTGTTACCTTTTGACGCCTTAATTGCTGGATGGATTTCGATGTGGCACACAGGTAGACTATGATCAGTGTTAGGACATAGGATACTAATTATCCCGATAGTACGTTCCCGTGGGACGATTTTTGAACTTCACTTGGGCGAAAGCTAGTAGATTTCGCCTGCATTTTCAAGCAAAGTGATCAAGTAAGGTATGAGAAATAAACCAAAACTAATCTTAATCCCCAAAAGGTTAATATAAGCTGCATATTACAAATAACAACGCTTTAAACGAATTCTGTGACGGTAGTAGCAAAGCAAAAATGTAATATTAAACGGGGACACGATGCGGTGGCCGTATTCCAGAGTATTGGGAAATTCTGGCCTTAAAGCATGCAGCGTGGCGCTAAAGTGCTAGTAAGTGAAGTGGGGGTGGGCAGGTGACCTGGGAGGGGCAAATTAATGGCGGTAAGAGACGTGGGAGTCGGTACGTGTTTATTTGCCCCTGTGTATAGTAATTTCGAAAATGGCCCGTCCATATCCGTAAACGTAGTGCGACTGGGAGTCTGAAATCGATGTTTTTCGTCGAAACATTTTATGTGTCTGTGATGTGCATTCATATTTTTATTCGGTTTCATCTTACTGAACAAAGGGTTATAGTTTTCATTGATCTTGTATTACGTGTCGACGCGGGAAAGACTGTTATTCGGAATGCGGTTTCTGGTGAAACAGCCAAAGCCATCTGTGGCAAGTTGTAATGTTTGTCACAAAATATCTGCATTGAAAAAGCTTTCTATAGATTTACGGATTGTGAAGTCCTAGCTTTCCAGTTTATTGATTCAGAGTTATATAGGCTTGTTTTATTTCTGTAAGTAGTTTAGAACAGATACTTTTACACGTCAAACACGGTAAACCTGACTCACTTATCGGGGAAATAGATAGGTGAGTCGTTTAAAATGTATTGACAAAACAATACTTATCTACGCTAACATAATATCTAGCCCGATATTTCAAGCCACCTCAAGGCCGCTACAAACTGCCTCAACAGTGATTAGTCAGCTAGAGATTTATGTATACGGAGGTGTGGTTCCGTCGTTAGTTGTCGAGATCTAATCAATCACGCTGGAATGTCTTATTAAGTAATAGTAACAGGTGCTTCTGATCTGTAACTATGATTGATACTGCCACGTCGGTTGTGATTTTGGAGAGCCTTTTAAACGGATCGAGTGTGTAAACGGTCTGTATTTGTAAAGAAAAACAATGATAGACTTTGGGGGCGAAACACATGCGGCAAAATGTATGCGGTATGTTAAAGCTGTTTGTACTTGGACGTCACTTGTCCCTAAAGGTTCATTAGAAAACCAGCGTCAGACAGCATCTGTCTGGCATTAATGCTGAATTGAACCTTTTTGGTGCAGCCGTGAGGCACACACTATTTATGCAAAACATTATTTTAACTTTTTTATTGTGTTTCACGAACTGTATCCAAATAAACGTTATACTTTCTTTCTTTTAAAATCTTTAGGTATTTCAAAAACACACGTTGTTTTTCGCTTTAAGCATAATCAGTCTATAATGTTCCCTCCCACTGCTGGGACACAGTCCTCCTCTCTGTGAGAGGGAGTGGGCCTTAATCCACCACGCGGGCCCAGTGCGGGTTGGTAGATGTCACAAGTCTTGGAATTTTCGGTTCTAGGACATGCCGGTTTCCTCACAATGTTTTCCTTCACCGTTTTGTGAGCAGCGGTGATGAAATACCCCAGACAGGTACTTTACTTTGTGTAAATACACAAAGTAATGTACCTGTCTGCGTTCGAACCTACGACCTACAACTTGTAAGTCGCAGCCGTTACCACTGGGCCACCACTGCTCTCGCTTTAAGCTCAGACCCTAATTCACTATGACTACAATGATTAGTTACTTCGAAATCACGCCAATTCCTTAACTAATGACGACATCTGCTGTTATCGTATTCTTTATGACAGTATGAACAAAACCGCGCGAACTAAACGCGAAGTTGGCGTGGTTTGAACTTTCTAAATACCACGCTTGAAAGACGTACGGAATCGTTATAGTTTTGATTAGAAGATGATTAGGTATGTACGGGTAAAATTTAGCAAATCTTTTATTGAAGAGAGTAACAATTGTTTTTCGATTATATTCATATACGAGGGACATTATAAGGTCTTTGTGTATTTATAAACTATTATCGAAAATGCTTACTGATAATTTACTTTGTTGATGACGCCAACCTGAAATAACGGACGACAACATACATTTTTCGTAGTGAAATAAATGCAAATAAATAAATATAGCTTATGAAACTCCAACTAGTAAATATTATAGAAATAGTCGACTACAATGGCTGTGTATCTCAACCATATTACACGAGATGGGGCGTGAGCCAGGGCAGCAACGTAGGGCCTCTCGAGTTTATTGTAATGATAAATGACTTGCCGGAAGTCGTCAGACATGGGACTTGTTTATTGTTTGCGGATGACCTGAAATTGCTGCTCGAGGTTCGGGATCACTCGGATTGTGAACGCCTATAGGAAGACATTGACAGAGTGGCCGAATGGAGCAATGACAACAAACTGCATTTTAATGTTGCTAAATGTTCGGTGATGTCGTTCACTCGCGCGCGAACTCCCTTGAGTTATCAGTATAAGGTTGAGGATGTGCCGATGCAACGAGTGTCTCAGGTACGAGACTTAGGGGTAGTCTTCTCTCAGGAACTAACTTTCCGTGAGCATATCAATAAGATATGTAAGAAGGCATACAGAAACCTAGGTTTCGTACTCAGGCAGTCCCAAGGATTCACCAACATCACGACACTAAGGGTACTATATGACGCATTAGTCAGAAGTCACCTCGAACATAGCTCATTCATTTGGGCTCCTCATGAGGCGAAATATAGTGTTATGTTGGAACGTATCCAAAATAAGTTCACGCGACACTTGTATTACAAGCTGTATGGGGTATATCCATTATACCCATTGATGTACCCTACACTATTTGTTCTGGGTATGGTAGGGTATAACACTCTAAGAGTACGACGGGAGTTTTCGCTCGTAGCGTATGTAGTGAAACTACTACGTGGCGTGGCGCATAACCCGGGAGTGCTGCGACACCTACAGCTGTACGTGCCCGACCGGTACGTGTGGAGACGGCAACGCCCGCCCCTGCTCGCTGTACCTGCAGCCAGGACCAACCTACTGGCGAGAACTCCTCTCACTAGAGCCATACGCGTGGTGAATGAGGTTCACGGGAGGGTTGATGTATTGTGGTGCAACTTGAGTGAATTCGCAAAAGTTACACTATATGTAATAAGTTATTTAGATTAAGATATTTTTTAACTAGGTATAAGGTGTAGATTTACGATTTAGTTAGTAAGGCCACTCTGTCGCATTGGATCATAGATCTGTAATGATAGTGTAGGTAAGATTGTTATAAATAAATAAATATATTCTATTCTAGTGTAGGTGGCAAATGATAATACTTAGGATTATTCCCTTCAATCACGAAATGGTCCAATCAGTTATTGTTGGTAATATTTCAAAATCTACAAGCACACTCAAAACAAATAAAATATGCAAACTCACTCCAACAGCTTTTGAAAACTTACATACGTATGTATGTAAGTCAAAACGTACGTTCAAAAGCATTAATCTTAATTAATTTTAACACTGCTGTCAAAATATTGTCATTGTATTTTTTTGATTAATAAAAATTTGTATGAAGGTTTTTAATGTCACAAATAATAATAAAATAAAATAAAAACCGATACTTTAGGAATTATTGATTTTCAAAATGGAGTATTTGCAATTACATTGCATTGGGTAGCTCACCGTCCGGTAAGGACCAGGCCCGGGTCGACAGCGCGTTGTATTCCACGCGCGCCTCAAAGAGATGTTGTCAGCACAAATGTAGGGGTCCACTAGGGCCGATGTCTGCCGGAGTCGCGGTAAGGTACTAAAGGGTATGACCCTTTACGCATAAACACCACGCGTAAAATTCAATCATAGTGTGTTGCGTTGAAAGGGTTACCGACGTCCCTGGCAACACAGGCAACAGGAAGGAATACGGGTGGGTTTTAGTCAGTAAGAGTCTGACACACCCTCCCGCTCCGCCCAGAGCGGGAGAACTTACTTGATGATTTCCCACCCAAAAAAAAAAAGTATGATTTCATAATGTGCCATAGACAATTTGTCTTGGAGCATATTGAATATTACATTTCGATTCCTTGCCGTTACATGGGTTTCTTCAAGACACGATATTGACGTGGCTTGCACGTGGTAAGATATAAGCGGGGAATAACAATTACAATACAGAATTGGGGCCTGACCACACTGAGACAAATTCCGCGCGGGCCACGGGACGCGTCTGCGCTTGTCGATTGTTTTAATGTAAAGAAAGAGATGCATGCGACTATTCGCGCCAGTTTGAACACCTACATACGAGTTTGTTGATACAATCGGCGTGGCACGAGCGAATTCTTGCGCGGGATTTGCTACAGTTTAGCCGGAGCTTAATGTGTCCGTTTAGCCTTCATATTTCCAGTGTCTGATAGCATAATCAGGTATGTGATTAGCTAATCCAGTGTTAGATCTCGAATTACCTGTTATGGTTTATAGTTTATAGAATTTTGAGTTGATCCATGAGATTAGATGACAAATTAATGTCATGTTAATGTAGCTATTTAAGAACCGATGGTTAGTACAAATGTGGGTATAATGTAGGTACACCTCTGCCCAACTCTTCGGGGAAACAAGGCGGGATGTTATGTTATGTATGGTTAGTCCAAATGTCGAACCTTGAATCCAACAATAGATTCAATAAAATCGTGGCGAACGATCCTTATTTTTGAATACCATCTGGGTAAATTAATATCATCAGGCCAGTACCTATTGTACTCAAGATTTTATTCTGATGTCTATTAAGCTCTCGATCCAATTAAATTTAAGAGGAAAATAATGAGAGAAAAAACCAATTGATACCGTTTCAAATACTGATACAATATAATTTTGTCCCGTATTTTTTTTAAGTTAACGAGATTGTCCACCATTTTCGATACGGCTGGTACGTTATAGCACGGCTGGTGCTATTGAATTAATTAATTTTAAACTTAAGGAAATCCGGTCTTATCGCATTGGTTCAGGGTGTCATCAGCATGTCGATTCTGTAAAAATCTCACCGTGAAAACTCGCGTGGAGTGAGCTGTTAATGTCATCCCACTGATGCTTGGGAGTGACCAAGCATTACATTTATAATCATAATCAAAATTTTAATAATATTTTATGCTAATTCTATTGATCATTTTATATTATTTCAAAACTAGTATTTAAGTATTGAAACGTTACTATTTAGGGTTTTTTTTTATTCCAAAAGGTTTGGTAATTTTCGCAGCCGCCATCTTGCTTTTTAGATTTGACCTCACTATCGGCTTTAACACCCCCGAAAACCATGAAAACGACACCCATGATGAAAAATCTGAACATTTTCGCAGTTGTCATCTTGCTTTTTAGATTTGACCTGACTATCGGCTTTAACACCCCCGAAAACCATGAAAACGACAAGACACCCATGATGAAAAATCTGAATATTTCCGCAGACGCCATCTTGTTTTTACATTTGAACTCAGTATTGGCTGTAACACCCTCGAAAACCATGAAAACGACACCCATACTTAAAAATGTTTGTAGCCGCCGTTTTGGATTTTGATATAAAGGTGGTAGAACCAAATTTTTGTTTGTCGCGCATTTAAAAATAAAAAACGGCAAAGTTAAAAAAAACTCAACTTGATCTTAATAACAGCGCCTCACGCGCAAGCGCGGCGTGATCGTATCACTTCACCCGATTCTCGTAACCATAGTAACCACCCACGCCGTAGTGAATCGGCTAGGTGAAGTGAGTCGGTAAGCACGACGCGCGAGTGTCGTGATCTTATCACTTCACTCGATTCTCGTTGCCATAACAACATCACTTCACTTGGGCTGGATGAAGTGAGCCTAGCCGCCCGCCGCCGGCCAGTGCGCGCGGTGCGCGAGTGTCAGTTGAACTGTTGAGTTTTGTTATAGTATTGATGACGTTGATTTTATGAATATTATTTTATTATTGGCAACGCGTAAGTCGGTATAAATTTACCTACCTATTGTTTTTTTATTCAAATGGCTTATGTTAACCAATACAAATATCGTTTAGTTAGGTTTCCACATAGTTTGTGAGGGGATAAATTCTATGGTCCGTCAGCCAGGCACACTTTTAGCACTCGATCACTTACACACTCGGTTATAAAGAAAGAAAGAAAGAAAGAAAGAAAAATATTTTATTTGGGACACGCGTAAGAAATACAAAAAGTAAAAACAAGGTGCATTTAAAACTAAACTTCGAATAAACAAAAAACAACAAAGAAAATCAATAAAAACGACTTGTGCGACGCCAAAAAGGCTCCTATCTCAGCATAACTATCATCTAACGATTATCTCTTCTTATTGAATAGATTTGGGTTAATAACAACGCTGAATAACGTCGCGCAGTCTTCAGTCGACTCAATCCACTATCGCTTCCTCAAAACACATCGCGGTTGGGTCACGGGATTGCGTTTATTTAATCAGTTAAAACACATCGCGATTGGGTCGAAATGAAATGATGATTGATGATGATGATTAGCATAAAAATATTATTAAAATCTCGATTATGATTGTAAATGTAATCCTTGGTCCATCCCTAGTATCAGGTGGGATGACACTGACAGTTCACTCCACGTTCACTACACTTAAGTTTTCACGGTGAGAAGGTTACAGAATAGCACTGCTGATTGTAACTGGACTATGAAAAACTTGACTCATTTTCGATATATTTTTGTTACTAGCTACATAAAAAGGAATTTTGCCGTCTAAGCTAATAGGCATGAGGACTTATCTCTCTCCATGGTGCCGAATTTATCATACAACCTTTTTTTATTTGTTAAAAACTCAGACTTGGAACCTTCTTGGTGTACTTTTTTTTAATTTGCTTTGCTTTTTTTTTCTTTTGTTTTTTTTTACAATCACGCGAGAAGTATTTGAAACATTACGATATGTTTAACGCGTGGCAATTAGCTAAAGGAGCCAAAAATTTCTCAGAAAACGTTTTGCTGGCATATATGACATACACACCTATCCTTAATTAGTGGCATTTTTAAAAAGAGCCTCATCTCGTCATCACCCAAAAAAATCGAAGGTTTTAACAGCATCTGAAATCGAAAAGTTTCTTAACTTAGTAGATGTTGATAGGCATAATTATGCATGCATATCAATTTTATTAATTTATGTAATACAATACTCTTTACGTTACAGGTTCTTCTTATTATTGGTATAAACGGAGCATGTCGAACTAATGAACTAACACAACTTAAGAGCGCGCGTTCAATTTAGCGCAAGTCAAAATCTGCGCGATCTATCAAATGGCACACACTGCGACACACTACAATGGTTTCTCTGTGTGCGTGAACGCTTAACCGTTTGCACGAATCATTTTGATACTTTTATTTATTTATGATTTTTTTTTCTAATTGTTGAAATAAATTTTAACAAGCGAAGTTTAAAGTAGAGATTTAATTTTAAAATCGCACATATCTATTAAGATTGGCATTGAGCGACTTTTTCTTGGGTCGGTCATCTCTGGCAACCAAGGGTGGATCCAGGATTTATTTCTGCCCCTTGTGCCCCACAAGGGACAGACAGGCAAAAATAATCAACCATATCTGTTAAAAATAAACATAAAGTATTTATATAAAGATTTATTAAATTATGAAAACAATAAAAAAAATACATGATTAATACAGGCAGTGTTATGTTGTTTCCTGCTAAAGATGTCCAGCACTTCATTAGCGTTAATTTTTGTCGCAGTCTTGATGGATGTAAAGGCATTAAAGCCAGTCCATTCAAATGCTTTTCTGTCATCCTGCTGCGAAGATATGACTTGAATCGGCGTAAGGTGGAGAAAGATTACTCGGCAGTGCTAGTAGTCATAGGAAACGTGCAGAGCAATTGACAAAGTGTTCTAATATTCGGCAGCACCGATGCCGTCTGTTGCAATTTTTAGCTCTCCCTTTAAAGCTAAAAAACAAAGAAGGTCTTGATTATATACTTCAGCGCCTTGCAAAACATCCTCTATATCTTAAAACATTTTTTAATATTGAAAATAAATTTGATTTTATCTGAAAAAAATAAATGCCAAAATTAAAATCTACCTAATAAGCATGGTCAACCGAACGTCAGTTACATGACCTGTATCATCGTATTCATCATAGTTTAATGCATCATTGGATTTACTCGACTGTTCTTCGTTTTTGGTCTGAATAACCTACTCGTAAATTTGCTTTTAAATAGTCAAAATTTCAAGTACGTTTCAGCCGGGAACAACGGCTTAACATGCTTTCCGAGGCACGAAGGGGTCTTGGTATGTAAAGATGGTCACCCATCCACGGACCAACCGCGGCAAGCGTAGCTTAACCTGATCGATCGACCCGTGCGGCTGTTATCACTTAGCCACAACCCCCTCGCGAGTTCATATAACATAACTATCCCAACCTTTTAGCCCTTGCCTAAGCCATATTTTCAAAATTATTGAGTTTTTTTTTTCCTAAAAACCCTTCGTTTTGTTTCCCATTCCGTCTGTAAGATAAATTTTGTTTCTATTAAAATAATGTAAGTTCATTAAAAAAAATAGGCAACCAATAACCATGAAAACGATACCCATGATGAAAAATTTAAACATTTTCGCAGCCGTCATCTTAGATTTACATTTTGAACTCACTATCGGCTTTAGCACCTTCGAAAACTATGAAAACGATACCCATGACGAAAAATGTGAATATTTTCGCTGCCGCCATCTTGGATTTTTATTTTAACCAAATTAAATGATAATAAAATCAAATTTTCCAAATTAAAACTTCAATTAATCCTACGACAGCATGTCGGCAGCCATGTCGGTGACATGAACCCATAAGTTATTCCTCTACCAAAAATTGCTCAACGCGCCTAAAGGTTTTTCACTTCCAATATACTTACCAGAGGAATTACGATCACACTATAAAATGTTATCGGTCATTAAAAATAAAATATTTTACTTTCCAAAGTATTAAGATTTGACGATCACACTATAAGCTTGCACTATCCTTGTATACGCACGACAAAGGTCAACAAGGGTCAGGCAGAGCGCCGACTGATTTGAATCGATTCGCACGCAGAGTTTTATAGTAGTTTTTAAATATTTATAGAAAAATAATAGAGATAATTTAGTTAAAATTTTAAAGTGTATATTATAAAGAAGAAAGTCTTCTATTATAGTAAATATCAATTATATTCAATTAAGTAAGATATATTGGTAAAAATAATCATTTTCTAGACTGTAATTTCAGAAAAACATCACATTGTTTGGATTTTAATTTCATAAGTATGTAGTCGAAAACAAAAAATCTGTTTAAATAACTATTTTCCTAAGGATCTTTGCAAATAGTTAAACATTTTTTTTTGCGAAATTTGTCAGGAATTTCAGATATTTTTAGCTTCGAAATTGACACTGAAAGTGAAATCAAGAAAACCCCTGTTCAGTTATCTTGATGGCATTCCCAAACACTTTATTAATCGAAAAAGTGTTTAACTAACAAACTAGACAACAATATTTCCTAAAAGTACCAGTAATTGGTATGTTTGTAAGATAAGTAGTCGTTGGACAATCTGGTTTGAAAAATCACTTTTTTGAGCCAAACAGTGCTCGGACCGCATGTACGCTCTTAATGTCAAAAACATTGAGAAACATTCAGATGCCTTGAAATATATCAAGCCTTACGCCTGTGACTGTCTGTCATGTCTTCTAATTAATAACAAAATATTTTATTCTAAATTCTTATTTTAACATTGTCTCACGATATTAGGCTCTTACAAATACATTAAATCTCAATTTTATGGGCTGACAGTTCGACGTGTTACCGTAATTAATAACAAAACATCCCATTTCTTTGGAATTGTGAAACCTTTTAGAAATGCATTCCATTTATATTTTATGGGAAACAAACTTGAGACAATTAACAACGGACGGGTCGAAAGCAATAATTCAACAAATTCTAAAGATACGACTAAAGTATTCGATTTCTTATCGCAGAGCACAATATCAGTGCACATCTGTTTAGGATGAAGTGGGCTCGGGCAAAACCCAAACAGGCCCTTAAAACAATTGAGAAATGGTACAAAAAAAGCAATAAACCTATTCTGAGTATTCGGTTGGATGGGAAAAAAGACCACGCTCCGGTCGTTTTGGAGATGGAACAGAGGACGGAAAAGGGTAGGGCTGAGGGGAGTCGGTGATGAGCCGCGACAGGGTTCGGACGTGATAACTAGCGAGTTAAGTTAGGGAGTTCGTGAAAAGACCACGAGAAAGAGCGGTTGAATTAGGCCTGACTAGGAGAGATAGAACTAGGTCGATAATAATGACACAATGTCACTTTGGAGAGATCGCGATAGTGAAAGTGTTATCAGTTTAATTAATACGTTAAATTGTAATAATAAGTGTAGATTTAGACTAGGTTATATTAGTCAAGTATAATGTAAGTTGTGTGTAAGGCGCGCGAATCTCAGTGAGTGTATCTGTGAACAATTGGGTGAGTGTTTACTATTCTATTCCTACTTATTCCTTTCTATGACGATCGAGGTATCCTACACCAGCGTTTGGTTTTAGGGACTCGGAGAGAGCCTTTCATTGGGTGTGACATTTAACAAGAGACGGTAGACTACCCTACCAACAGACTATAGACAATTACAACCAAGACATGACACTTACTGCAGTCACACCGCTTATGGATGGCTGAACCGAATTAATACTCGCAACTCGTTAGGGCCAATTTGAGCTATAATGCTATTTTGTAGTTGTCTACGAACACAAACCAACCAAATGCTAGTGATGGTTACCTTTTCCCTATGTACTGACTAACTGCAGGATATTTTACATTGCCCTTGATGTATGCACATTCTCCGGGAAAAGGGGTTAGGCTTCACCAAGTTTCCTAAACTGGATTGATAGTTCGTTCTAAGGAACGCTAGGAATTGTGTCTCGTTAAACCACATCTGGCTATCGGCCTCTCACAAATTATCATTAGCGAGACACGATATTTGCATGCCGAGATGGAAACGCTGCGTTGCTTGATACAGTCGCATGGTTGCCGATTACATTGAAAGCATCTTCTAAATGGGGAAGATTAAGAGAGTGAGAAGTGTCGATTTGGAATAACCACTTCGGCGTATAGCAGGAGCAATTGTAAAGAATTCTACTACCGACTGACGATGCGGTACGCTTGTGCAAGTTTTGTATTGTCTTTGTAACGGGTGATTAGGCCGTTATAAGGGGTTCATTATATTAGTACGCGCCCAGTGATTACTGGAACGTGTCTCGCTCAATGACAGTTGAACTTCGCAGTACTCTGCCTTAGGATTGAGTAAGACATGACTAGAGCTTAGGGAACTTGGCTTGTTAGAATCGTAGCAGTGTCCTTAGTGGTCCTATGCGTTCAGGTCTAACAATACACGCACGACGCTGTCAGCTGCCGTAAAGCAGTTCCACGTCACTTGGGGTGGGTCTGTAATTATTGTAAGAAATCCATTAACGTAACTTAGAGTAATATACTCGTACAACGCAAGCGTTACGTGTCACATACCTACCCTTTTATATTACTGAAATGTCCCTCTAACTTTCATGATCAAAAGAAAAGTAGATAAATTAGATTCCTTTCCATAACCTGTGAGTTCCCAACCTTATTTTATATTGACATTGTTTACTTGTAATCCCTCCTTGTCCTAACTATCCAAGACGAATGCAACAAGACGATTTAAGGCTACGGAAAGATACAGACGTTGGAGTCTAGGCGAGTTAAGTTAGGAGGCTTGGTGAATACCAAGGGCCATGTCCGAGTGGGCTGTATGTCCGAGTGAGTACGAGTTATAGTTGGGTTAAAGCCCCGATTAGACTAATTTAGTACTTAATATAGTGTGTGTGTGAGTTTGTTGCAACGACTGTGAGAGTCTTTCATTATAATATTTATCCTAGTCTGATAGTATAATTAAAGTTCTTAAACTAAATAGACAGAGACGTGTTGCTAGGGAGTTTGTTGCGTCACTTCTTCTCCCCAGCTCAAACACTAGGAAGTGATGACGGGTGGGCGCTTTGGGGCTGTCTATAGATCTTTAAGAGAGTTGATCCACAGCTCTATTAATTAATAATTCTTGAGTTTCGATTCTCAACTCTTACTATCTAGTAAGTCTTGAATTTTGTATTCTTTATCACAAACCAATAATTCGGTTAGACTGATATGAACACGTGTCTTGCAGATATGCTTGTTGTGCAAAGGGTGAACTTCCAGGGGTTCGGGAAACCACATCTATCTCATATCCAGTCCAAGGACTGATAGGGACCATGTCTCCTTAAGAGCATGATGCCGACGCAATGCCGCTGAAACTAGCTGCCCCGTTGTTAGACAAGGACGGTCCACACGGTTGCCGCAGGGAAAGCCGCTTCGTCACGCTTATCAGTTTGAAAGAACTGCTAGGGACCATGTCTCCAAAAGAGCATGATGCCGACGTAATGCCGCTGAAAAGCCGCTTGCGTCACTTTATGGAAATGTTGCTCTGAGTACTCCAAGTACAGATGTAAAGTATCGTGTGAGTAATGCCTGACCAAATACCTCTTACGTTAGCGTAAGAGTTACTCACAAATCTATATAATAATATACTTACATCCCTCTATTATTTATTGTATTTCTAAAACCACATCCAATTTCATAACTATGAATTCCTAAATATTATTTACTATTTCTTTCAATCCTTTCCTTGTTCTATTAATGGGACAAGGCGTTGGACTTCTTCATATTTGGAATTCATTTAATCTCTGTCGGTGGGAGAGTGACCAGTCTGGAGACGAGCTCTACAGAGTCGTACAGCGGCGAAGTACGACTTTTCCTCAAAATGTGGAACGGACCCAAACATTCATATTAACAGAATTAGGAAAAACGAAAATTTTATCGGCCTAGGGTCACTTAGGAACAGTCACATGCCTAACACTCTAATCAATCGATTTTTTCTATAATATCGCAGCGGAAAGTGTGTTAGACAGCCTATGGGTGCAATAAAATTGGCAGTATCCCACGAGAAATAGCAACAATTCTTGAACTTCCAGAACCCCTGTTGTACACGGGTCATTGTTTCCGACGAACTTCAGCCACACTTTTGGCCGATTCAGGAGCTGATCTCCTGTCCCTTAAGCGCCATGGAGGCTGGAAGTCCAATGTGGTTGTAGAGGGATACATAGAGGATTCCATCCAAAATAAAACTAAAATATGTAATGGCATCGTAGGAGCCATTACTCTGAAAGAGCCTCAGTCAGATCCTTGGACTGGCCCTTCTTCATCAAAAATGAGCCGTTACGAAACACCTTACCATCGCCCTCTCTCGCCAACATTTACGCCAAGGGAATCCGATGAATTGGTACAACTATTAAGTATCACAGATAGTTTACCGAAAAACAGTACACAAGTCACTAACACCAACATTACAGTACGTAACGAAAATATTACACTCAACTTAAGTAACTGTAGCAGTTACTTTAATTTTTTCTTAATTATACCTAAGTATTATTTGTTATAATTTTAAAATTATTCTGTAATATTTACCTATCATAATGAAGTAGTTAATACCTAAACTGAAATTAAAGTATCGTGTGATTGCAAATGTTTTTTTTTTTGCATTTAGTCATTTCCTCGCTGAGGTGGGATGAAAGTTACGTGTTACATTCGAGTGCAAAGATTTTTCACCTCGTGCTCTCTTGATTCCCTCGCGCTAACGCTCAGGATTCTAAAATTAGAATCCTGAGCGCTGAGGGAATCAAAATTGAGCACGCGGTACATTTGCACTCTTGTATAAACACAAATAACTATTTTATTATGACTGACTGACGGACTAAACAGAATTTAATTTTTTTACACAAGCCTATTGTGTTTGATTCTTAATGAAACTAACTAACAATAAATATCTTTATTGGTACAATTTAGTAAAAAAGAAAATTCTAATACAGTTTGTTGATACAAGGGACAGCGTATCGTTTCGTTAAACTAACGAAATAAGGTACCTTCATAAATTGCTATTTTGTATTAGTACGGTAAAGATAATCTGACCATTTTGCTTCAGAATATCGGTACCTATAATATTCAAGAATTTAGTTTATGTTAATAAGACTTTTGTTTTATATAACGTACTTAGTTGTTTTACTTTGTCCTTTTATGATTCTAACTTACGATTTGGTCTTGGAGCTCGAGGAGCTCCTGACTAAGTAAGTAACTTAAATTTGCAGTTGGAGAATTGACCATGGCATATATCGATGTATGGGAGAACAGGTTTTTCAACTACAATGTTAAGTTTGTTTTTGGAATAAATTTGTCCCAAGTAAATCCCAACTACCCTTCATTGCGGGTGGTCCGACACGTACTTGGCCGGTTTTTATTTGATTTTAGTTCCATATCTCGCCACATGCCTTGTTATACTGGATAATTTGAGCGTTGTATTGAGTATCTTGTGGAAAGAGATTGTTTCGCCCACTCCTGTCTTTATGTATACTTTGTTTATGCTTATATGTTTACGCTTTTCACGCTGAAGAACAGTAACATAACAAAAAAAAATGTATTTATGGTTGTAACTAAGGGTGAGGTAGCTTGTGATAGGATCCTTGAAGATGTATATTTGAGGAAATTAATAGTTAACCCTTCCCTGAGGCTGTCTGCTGTATGATTTCTACATTTAGTTTCATGGAATTCTGAATTTAGCTGGTAAAAATTATCCTCTGGTGTGATATTTTATAAAATATAAATACGAAACGTCTCAATCGCGTTTTATATAATCCGCATGTGTTATTTGATCTAAAAGTAAGATTTTTCGTATGTGACGCCAATTATTTTATCACATAATAGCTTTCAAAGTGCATATAAACAATCTCACGCACACGAATAACAACAAACACACAGAACAAACCTCACCTATAAATATTAATCAGAGATCCCTGGACGCGTCTCAAATTGTCGGAGTCACACATCCAAGTCGAGCACACTTATGGCGGCCATTTTGTCGTATTATGGCGGGAACCCTCGGGACCTCAATTCTTTACTCTTGTCTGAGAACAAGAACCTTTGATGAACGAGCGAAGATTTAGCTTAATTCTAGTGATGTATATTGTGATTTATATCTGTGATCAGTGACGAGTTTTGGCGATAATGCACCTTGCATGGGAGAAGTAAGACTTAGACGTTTACGTAACCTGAAATAATATCCCGGTTTATACGCATTTTCATATTTAAGATTCAGATCTTCTGAAATGTAAAAATATGTCATTGTATTATGTCAAAGGTGCATCCACACCGAAGTTACTTTTTGTGGAGCAACATTTTGCAACATGATAATATTAAGTAACTTTGTACAACTTATGCAGCTTGTGCTATACATTTTTGATATCCGTTGTTGGTCACCAACACTTGTCAACGTTGATCCACAAAAAGAAACTCCGGTGTGGATGCACCGTATGATTTCATAAGTAACAGCCATAAGAAACAGAAAACTATTTTAATTCGTGAATAACAAGCTGATTTTCAATGCGAAGATGGGCGCCCCGTTTTTCTGAAAGGAGGATTTGTGATAGACTTTGTTGTGGTACATTATAAGCTCTTGCTAATATCTACGAAAATGCTAAACCACTTTCATGGAGCACAGTATGCCACTAAATAATCAATACTGAAAATTATGTTGTTATTTAAACATAAATTATATTTTACAAACAACAAAAGTTTATAGACGCTTTACAAAATTTAAATGAAAGTTACGCCATAAGAACAAATAAGAGCTTAGTCGCACCAGCAAAGCCATTACGACAGTGGAAAAACGAACCATGCGTTCAAATTTTGAAAACAACTGAAGTCTTCCATGTTCGAATTTGAATATAAAACGGTTAAACGGTACGTTCCGTGCATTTCGGGTCCAATGTCCGAAGTCCGAATATTTAAATTTCAAGACATTCAAGGACGTTGAACGTATTATACTAACCCTTTTCTCGTAAAGTCCTCTTATATTAAGTTGCATCGTCACTGGCGAGTAACTAAACGACCCTCTACGTCCAAGTTATTCGTAACATGTTGCCAGTCACCAATAAAAATGCAGATTGATGGAACAGGGCACTCTTGAAGTTGTTTGTTTTGATTATCCTCCACATCGTACAAATGTATGAATAATGTACAGAATATTTCAGTACATTTTGATGGATTGGCTTTATGTAGCCTTACTACGGTTAAAGCTAAAATGGCGTGGCATCTGTATTACCGGGTTTGAGGATTATTTGGGCAATTTGACATAAATTATGGTGAGGTAATAAAAAAAAAATGGTGGCATTAAGTTTAGCATAATAAATTCGGCAATCTTTGTTTGGCTTTGAGGAAAACGGGAACCTATATTATTATTTTTGTTTTGATTTAACTCGAGCAGACTAACTTTGACAACTACATTGGACAAACATTTGGATAACTACTTCCATACATAAACACTCACAAAATTATTGTTAATATGATGAGTGATCACAATAAGCCTAGTTCTATTCATCCCAATTATATTTAGTTTACCTTAATACGTCACAGAATACAGGAGGAAACCTTCACATGCAGGATGTCCTTTATTTGTGAATAGTTCGGTTGTAAATTATGTCTTAGGAAATAAAATAATTTTCTAAGACATGTGACACGTGCATATTATCTTATTGTGTCCCTTTATATTTTGTAAGTGTTACTTTACCTAATAGGCTTTGACAAAAATGAGTTTAATGACCATAAAACCTTTAGGAGAAGTAATTGCTAAAGTACTGCTATGTAGACCACAAAATAACTTTGGTGAGAGACAATAGTGTGGTCCAATTATAAGGCCTAGCTACAACATCGTTATTTATTACAGCTCACGCATGAAATTCGATGATAGTATGGTGTACTGTTTTGTATACCTGCCCTATATTTCGCTCCACTTGTATATACACTTGTATAAACCTTGCTCTTTTATAAACGGTCGGTATTTCAGATGTCTCGTCTTTTGATCGCTCACTTTGTATCGGACAATCCTGTATCTACTTCATCCAACGGAATAGGTAATGATACGACCAAAGTCACTTTGAAATAACGTCTGGAGAAGTCTTTTCAAATTGGAAATAGTCTTGAGATAAGTTCGTTTTATGCAACTCTGGGGCTGACAATATTGTCATTTTGAATTTTAAACAGATTTTCTATAATGTATAAAAATATAATTGATATTGGCCTAATATAGCAGTTTAATTAATTCCTGTCGTAGCCAGGAATATACAGGATTACAAGCACATAAAAATTGCTCATCATTCACCAATTAAGAATATTTTTCCTTGCGCTGTAACACGTAAAGTCCTGCGGCGTAAATTGACGTAAACGCCCAGCAGTTAACTGTTAACGGGAATGTTCAGGTTCACCTTTGCCAGGCAATTTAGATAAAATCTAGCGACGGTTTAGTAGCTAATGACTAGTGCTAATGACTAGATGCTAGTGTCGGTTGCCTTGAGGTTGTGTTGAATATGTTGTTTATGGCCTTTTTGCATAGTAATTTCTGGTTGAATTTTGGTCAGCTGGTCGTAACAGCTTTATTGATAGCGTGATAACCTCAAAAACAACACCTCTTATGGCAGTGGTTTGAGAAACCATTGTAAGACAACAGAACCTTTGTTTTTTCTGATAAACGTTATCGGCTTACAGATTCAGACATTTTATACCTTTACAAAGATTAATTTAGAAAGACCACACCGATGTTTCTTCTTCCCACTAAGCATGGCCTTTCTTAAGCAAGAATGCAGCAGTAACATAAATTGAACTTCACGGAATGTATCCTATATTATATTGTAGTCTGTGACGGAATGGACTTATTTTTGCGGCGATTGCACCTCCGTCGCTGACCAACCGGTGAACGCTGACGTTAGCCGGTTAATTTAGATAACGTCCGTCAACGTAGCACCTGAATGGAAAAGGTAGTTACGAGGGTATTTACCCTCGCACAATCTATTTAGATTGTGCGTGACAAAGTGACCGGGAAAAATGGGAAATGTTAATATTTTCAAGTTTTTTGTTGTCATCAAAAAGCGTGGTTTAATTTGGGTAAAGATATCAGAGATGTTTGTCAGCGGTCACATGTTAGAATACAGCGCTTTTTTGTATCAAATCCTCATAAGTTAACGCGTTGTTAATGTTGTAGGTGCAAGCTTGGTATTGTACGAGATAAATGTTAGTTGAAAGAAAAAGAAATAGTTATTTGAAAATAAATAAAATTGATTAAAATATATAATAAACTACCCTTAATTATACGCAGTTCAAGAAATGTAAATCTATTTAAAAAGAAACTTCAAGCTTTACTTATAGATAAGGCTTATTATTCAGTTAAGGAATACTTAGAAGATAAAATGTAATGTAATCATTGTTAATAATTAATCAATAGTAATCCAAAATTTAATTGTCGCTTGAAATAATTGTAATATACCCAGCATAATTCCCAAATTAATCTAAGTAATTTTACTCTTACTGAATTTGACCTTTTATTTTAATATCATTATGACTATTTGTAATGGATTGACTATCAACGTATAATTTATATTTTTAAGGATATGATCTAATTGTTTACATATTAAGACACTATATTATAATTTGCATGCTAACAAGCTGAATATGGTGAAACCGTACCTGTGTAACATCTTTCTAAACCCATATTATGCAAATAAACTGATTGATTGATTGATTGATTTGTGCTACAACAGAGCAAAGTTGGTTTTTGTTGCGAGTGTTGATTTTGAATCCCAAGTAAGCGATGAATTTTATAATTGAATTACGAGCGTAGCGAGTGATTCTAGAAAAGAATAGAATACTTTTTATTACGAACACCATGAAACTCACAGATATAAATGTTCTGATCTTTTATAGACAAATTTTGGATGGATTAAAGGGAGAAAGAGAGACACTACTGTAGGTAGTCAGTGGTGTACCATTTGCATATGCAATACATAGATTTTAGGCAAGAATCCTGAGCACAGCGAGGGATTCAAAGACACGAGATTCAAATAACTTTGGCCTCGTGTAACACATACAACTTTTCACCTCAGCAGCGAGAACATATTACCTAAAGGTAAAAAAATAGATACAACATCGTAAAATTTAAACCACATATATATTTGTAAAACAGACAATATAAAAAAAAAATCCAAAGATAATATATAATAGTTACATTTAAAACCTTAACCAGATCATTAGCAGTTTTACGATTATATGTGTATCCTAAAGTTTTATTGTTTGTTTCTTTTTTGGGCCTATTAGGTATGGAATTTGAAAATCGAACTTCGAATCGTTTTCCATCTCTCGCTTTTTTCGTATCTAAGTAAAAGTGACAGAACAAAGTTTGGAGTTCCTCTGGAAAGAGTTGACCAGTCTACATACTTGGGGCATGTATTGACTGTCGACCTCAAGGATCACGCGGACATGGAACGGGGGCGGAAAACGTTGTCTGTTAAAACGAACATGATCGCCCGCAGGTTTGCACGGTGCTCTAATGAGATTAAAGCTACGCTCTTTGGAGCGTAGTCTGTACATCGCTTTACTTAGTCTGTGGGCACACTACTCTAATAGAAGTTACAGTGCCATCCGCGTCCAGTACAATAACGCGTTCAGGGTGGTGATGGGGTTACACCGATACTGCAGCGCCTCGGTTATGTTCACAGAGGCGTGCACCTACTGCTTTCACGCGACCATGCGCAAGCGCGCCGCGTCCTTGGTGCGCAGGGTACGGGTTAGTCCCAACATCGTACTAGCGATGATTGCGGAAAGGCTAGAATGCCCCTTCATCCGGCATTGTTTCAGCAGATATGTTGCTGCACTAGTGTCAGAGAGAAGGTATTAATTTTATTGTTATTGATGAAGTATTTATTTTAGTTTGAATTTATTATATTTATTTTGATTTCATTTACTTTGATTTGATTTTATTTTAATTGATTTTGTTTGAATTTATATAATCTGATCTGATTTGATTTGATCTTATTTGGTTTTATTTAATGACTAACTTTTGCCCGCGGCTTTGCCAGCGTGGATATCGGAAAAAATCCCACGGGAATGTACTACCGGGATCATAAGTACCCTATCTGTTAATCCAGGTTATAAACTATATGTGTGCCAAATTTCATCCAAATTCGTTCACCCGTTTTTGCGCCAATCCGGAACATACATACAAACAGACAAACGGATGAAAATTCTAAAAACTATATTTCCGGCATCAGACTCGTTCCCACACCTTGTAGCACTTTTTAGATTACTTATTTTTGTACATACTCGTACTTTTTCAATATACGTGTTCTTCATATCATGTTTACCTTTAATTTTTTTTGGGTGGTAATTTATCAAATAACTTCTCCCGCTCTGGGCGGAGCGGGAGGGCATGTCAGACTCTTACTGACTAAAACCCACGCGTTTGCGTTCCATGTTGCCAGGGGCGTCGGACTTTCCCACGACCCCGGCAGGTATTGGCCCTAGAGGACCCCTACTCTTGTGCTGGTGACATCTCTTTGAGGCGCGTGTGGTACACAATGCGCCGTCGACCCGGGCCTGGTCCTTATCGGACGGCGAGCTACCCATTGCTCACCGTCCGCAAGCCCGCGCCTACGGTGGCCGGAAATCCGCCCGGGATTCCCGACGCCTAAGGCGTCTCCTGCGGTGGCTAGAGGCGAGAGAGCGCATAATTTGCCTTTCCCTCAACCGTCCCGCCTCCTCCTTCGCGAGCATTACTGGTTCGCAGAAGGAGGTGATGGCTGCCCATGTCCTCTCGCTCCGTACCATGGCCTGGCCCAGGGCCGGACGCGAGAGATCTCCGCCACCGATCGCCTCTACGAGGACACGGCGGTGCTCTACCCAGGACTGTACTCGTCATTACAAAAATAATAATTAAAAAGTTACTTTGTTTCAACTCGCAGCTAAATCGAATTTTGCTTACTGTCTTTAAATGGTAAAACCTGCTTGTTTGAGGTGCTGAGGTGAAAAAACATTTATTTAACTTCAACCAAGCCCGCAAACATATTACAGCCACAACGGGCCGCAGAGCAACGGATTTGCATATTTATATGCACTTTTTAAAGTGCGCTGGGGCTGCTGTAATGTGTGTTGTTTCATAGAAAATGTACGAAAGCACGATTTTCAACGCAGAATTTTTGCAATGTTCGCGTTGCGGCACGGCCCGCCCCAATCTATGCCAATCTAAGCTTTAAAAGGCAAACAAAAAAAAAAATATATTGTCGGTCGTCTTCTTAGCTTCACCAACCTGTAAACATACATACTCGTACATATATGTATCTGAGCGTGACGGTCACGTGAGTTCAGTGCTTTTCCCCCATCCCAAAAGTGCCCACCGTGCCTAAAGCTTTCACTTCAATCATTAAAAAGCAGGAATGTATGCCTCGCGGCCAAACAGGTCCAGTTCAGTAAAAATGCCTGATACCAAGTTCGGAAACTCATTTCATCCACAAAAAAAAAATTATGTCCTAAATATCTTAAAATAGAAACGATATTCTCTATTTTCGAATATTTCAAACCAAGAACATTTCGCATCGCTGTAGGCTCTAAATTGAATATTTCGTTGATTCGGACAACAAAATAACAATTGCGAGGGTGAACAGTTTTATTTCGCTGATCCACGGTTTGACGTTGGTACAGTGACCGGCACGAGTCGTGAGCACAGATGGGTAGTAGTGGGGGCAAGCTCGCGCATATACACTTTCGGCCAAATTTATTTAGTATCGCTTTTGCTCAAATTATTGATTATAGGGCTTACGCAAACTATAATTAAAATATTAGTGGTACTTAAAATTTTACTTTGATACAGTAATGTTGCAGGCCATTGTGACTTACGGCCAGTTTCTTCATCAACAAAATCAGTCAAAGTATTAACTTTTACTTGACTTTTACTGATACTACGGCAAATGTTTTCTTCATTAACAGCTAAAATAGAGAAGAAACAAATTTAACCGTTACTTTGACTTATGTGATGTTACTTTTGATGAAGAAACTGTCAGGAAAATATAATTATCTCAATAAAACAATTATAATCTGGTTAGAAGCGTTTTTCCTTTGTTTATTTTTGTTTATACAAAATTCGTCTCAATCCAGAGGAATAGGTAATATGCCTTCCATAAAACTAGACGCTGCGTTGGTGCTGGTAGAGGCCACTTGATCACTCATCTCCTCATCATCGTCACTGTCCTCATCTTCCGAATTGGTCTCGGAGTCATCGTTACCAACGTGAATTATAAATTGTTCTGACATTGCATCCACTATGTGATCGTTGTTTCCGTATTCCTTGTCAATTTCCTTCACTTTTTGACATAATTTAGTCCATTCATTAGCTCCCATTACATTTACTTTTCCTTAATAAGATTCGTTACGTGATTTACGTTCCACGTCACATTCTTACTGCCGACATATCCTTTTATTGTAGCCCATGCCATCTCAATGGGATTGAGGTCTGGGTGGTATGGAGGTAATCTTATTACATCGTGGCCGTGTTCAGCCATAATCTTATCAATATTAAATTTTTTGAATTGATCTTTATTAATTTTTATTAAATGATGTAGTTGGGGCTTCAGCATTCTTTCTTCGTGTTGAATCCCTTTTTCTCTTAACCACCCCAGCATCTCCGACTTCCTGGCATTTGAACTTGGTGCAGGGTCATACTGTTTGTTGTGGTAGGATGCATTATCTACTACCAAAACAGATTTAGGAGGAACGTTAGGAATCAGCTGCGTGCGAAGCCATTTTTCATAATTTTCGTAGTTCATATTATCGTGGTAGTCCCCCGACTTAGTGCCTGCTTTGAATGTGAGCAGGGCATTTGGCACAAAACCTGACTCAGTTCCTGCGTGGACTATCACAACTCGTTGCCCTTTTGATATAGGCTTTTTTAGGCCTTTTGTTGTGCCATCTGACCATGCCTGAGACGTTGAATGGGACGAATCTACATATGATTCGTCCGTATAAATAATTGTTCTTCCCTTTTCCCGGAATGCTTACATTTTTTTCAAATATGTTATTCGCTGGAAAAAAATGAGTAGGTAAGTTCCTACATAAGTATTCTGGGAATCCAAATGAAATGTCATGATTGGGACACAGGCCTCTCTCTCTCTGTGAGAGGGAGTGCACCGTAACCCACCACGCGGGCCTAGTGTAGGTTGGTAGATGTTACATGTCTTCAAATTTTTGGTTCTATGACATGCCAGTTTCCTCACGATGTTTTCCTTCACCGTTTTGAGAGCAGTGGTGATGAAATAATTTATACAAATTAAAGCGCCTGTCTGGGTTAGAACCTACGACCTTCGACTCTTATGTCGTGTCCGTCACCACTGCTCTCAAGAATCAAAATACTCAAGCCCGAGAAATCTATAGTTTTTTTTTCATAATCCATACTTTTGCCAATGCATTTTGGTTGATCTTAAGATTTACAAGTAATAAATAAGATTTATGACTATTAAAGCTTTAACAGCAACACTACGTGCCTTGGAAAATGAAGAGGCACATTATATAGGTATATACCTCGAAGCGAATATTGGATAGTTCAATCAATATTTTCCGGTTATTCTCGGTTTTTCTCCATTTGAAACCCAACATTTTGATTATACGGCGAAGACTGCGCTCAGACCCTTGAAAATGTATAACTTCTGTCGTAGTTTTTCAACGGTAGGCATTTCTTTATTGGTGAGGTGGTAATTGTGAATACACCTTTTAATAACCCCTTGGTCAAAACTATCCACATCTGTGACAGGGTGTTCTCTAGGTCTTTACTTTCCTGGCGTTCTGAATACGGTCACAAATTCTGAATCATTGGCTTCTTTAACGACCCGCCGTACAGTTGCTATTGAGGTGTTGGTCGCCTCCGCAGTGTGTTTATAAATTTCCAGCATAGTTTTGTCAATACCTAACTCAGCGTTGCTCTTAATGAAACAATACACTGAATACACCATTTGCCTTGCCTGTCTATTTAAAACTGTATTTTTTCTCCTCGGCATTTTTGAAGAGTTCGTGTGACAATTTAAAAACACATAACAAATACGAATTAACAAAAATAAACTCTTATTTCCAAATCAAAAACGTAAGTCACTAAAATTGCACGAAAGTGTACAGTAGCCGAATGACACGTGAGAGTCCAATAGACGACGAGCATCGACTGACGAACCAATCGCGTGCAGCCTCGGCGCCCCCCGCCTTCTTCATTCCGCCTAAGAGACCGAAAAATGAACTACTGCACAGGTGTCAGTTTGTGCTCACGACTCATGCCGGTTATTGTACTCGGACGTGAAAAACCAATAGTTCGTAGAACTGGTTCTGATTAAAAAAAATAAATTAGTTTATTGATTAAAAAAATATATAAAAGCTTGTTATGTATATTTGAAATAGTGCATGTTTCAACGAGTTACTACTGGTTAACCCTTTAGTTTGTAGCTCTGACATTCACTTTAATTTGATTGTGTGTCAGAATGTATTTATTTAGCATTTTTTGCTTTTCTTTCTGTGAATTTAGTTAACGTTTCGTCATAGGATTCAACTTTATAATATGTGTATAGAATTCTAGTATCTAAAACTGTTTTCAGTATGCATTTTAGCAAGCAAGGCTGAAGTTTATAAAACTCGCCAGGGAAATTAAAAAGCTTACTAAAAACTTGACGTGGTAGGCTCTTGAAAATACTATGTGTAATTTTTAAATTCTATTAACCGACTTTATATACGAGTAAGTCTCATGTTACGCACAAGCACAAGTTAACACACCTTTATTAAGTTTTGAGGCAAGTGAACTTGCTTTCATTACAAGGTTTCAGTTCTAGTCAATCATATTAAATTCTACTTCTAACCCCGTCCTGCCTGAAGTTCGAATAACTGGTCGTATTTCATTTTCACAGCCAGCATATCCAATGACGTCATTTGATATTTTGCAAACATGACGAACTGGTTTAGATTGATAAATTCATTGTAGGTATTTGCTTGTTTTGTACGTGAGGAAGAAAATAAATTGAAGGTTTAAGGCTCCTACATACGGGCGCGACTTGTCGCGCGACACGTCGCGACAAAAAGGTACCGCTTGTAGCGCTACACGCGGTGTCTTTGTGTCGCGTCGCGTCGCGCGACAAGTCGCGCCAGTATGTAGGAGCCTTTATCATTCAAAATTCATGGTAAATCAGGACTTATGAGTTAGTTAATCTCAAATTATCTTTTATCTCTCATAAAGGAGGAACCTCATCCATCATACGTATTTGTTTATCGGTTAAAAAATCCCATCAAAATATCCAATTTTCTTCCCTGATACTTACTGTATTTGTTTTATAACATCAAATCAACGTAAAATCCAGATCCAGACAAACTCAAATAAAGTACAAAAATATTTCCTCGAAAGAATTTCGCAAGGCGTCAAATATAAAATGCAGCAAAGTTTCAACCGTTGTTCCTGTTCTAACTTAGTTTGTATAACTTGTAACTTTGTCGTCCTCGTCAGAAACTTCATTGCTCGGATTATCCGCATCAGTGTTGCCACTTTAGTATGAGATCATTATAAAATGGTTTGGGCTCGTAACGTGAGTGCTGGCAGCACATTGGCACTGTTTTTAAGAGTGGCAAATTTTGATGGTTATTGTTTGATTAACATGATTCAATGTGCAACAAGAAATGGCACTACAAGAACTACACTTTTGAAATCTCATAAAACAAACTTGTGGAATTTATAAAAATAGCATTACTTTCAGAGGTCATAATTATGTCAACCATAGACGGTATTTGCTTAACTTTGATATACATGACGGCGCACGATGATTTAGTCGATTTATTGTAACACTTTTAAAAGTTATAATCGATTATTTTTACTCTGTGGTTTAGAATTTATTTCTTTAGTGGTATTTTTATCTAGAGCGGGTACCACTGAATGGGGTTGTGAGTGCCATGGCGGCGGAGGGGATCACTTTTGATGCGATCGTTACGTGGTGCATACGCACAAATCCATTGGCTTAAATGCAAGCTTAAAAAATAGTGATAATCTTTGTAATCGTTATTTTTTATGGTTAAGTATTGTTGCGATATTTGTGAGTAAATTAGGTGCGTTATTTTGCGAGTATTATTTTTTGGAGGATTAATAGATGACGGATCAGCAGTAACATGTGGCTCAGCCGCTCGAACATCCGTCATACATATAGACGGTCCACATATACTTTCAGGATATTTGGTAATATCAAGTCTGCTAGCATCATAAAATAAAAGTTTTTTTTTTTTAAACAAGCTTACTATTAACAAAAAACTAACCCGCACCAACCCGCACTGGGCCCGCGTGGTGGATTACGGCCCACTCCCTCTCACAGAGAGGAGACCTGTGTCCCAGCAGTGGGAATATAATAGGCTGATTATGTGTATTAACAAAAATGTACGTAAATCTAAAAATAGAACTTTAATATTTTGTTAAAAGCTTGAGGCTCATTTTTTTACTTCTATCTTTAGGTTTACGTAACTTTTATTTAGTACTTTTTAGTTAATTATAAGCGTGTATTAAAAGATTTAACTTTTAGTTTATTTTGTACTTTTTAGCATTCGATTTTGTTTCATAGTTTGATAATTATATAAAATGTCTTTACGGGTACTTGGGTACTGTGTGAAATTTTAAAGCAAGCCTACTAACCAGTGTTATACATGTTAGCAAATAAATAAATATCTGTTCAATCACATTCACTTGTAAGGTACTTATTAAAACAAAACATCAACTCATCTTTTGGGTTAAGTGACCCTAGACTCCACTTTAGGCATAGTCTTTGTCAAGACATAACTAACGAGCCCAAGCACATCGGTTCTATGTTCTTTAGTTGATGAGTTCATATGGCCACCTTCAAGCATCATTGTAACACTCTAGACTTCAACCAGGGAGCCTACCATCATAACTTATAGCACTATTCAGAGTAGGAAAGAGATGGGGCTATAAGTCGATAAGAAGTGGTGATAGGCCGCCGGGAGTAGGTACTTGTCAAGACAAATCTAAATAGCCGAAAGACAATGGTATTATTGTTTTATTAACCGGTAACTCCCCATTGATTCTGAATAGGAGTCGCACTCCCGAACCCTTCAGTCCCCACTGACACCGAATAGGAGTCTTGGGCCACGCGGTTTGCAACTCTATTATAATGCAATAAGGTCCCCATCCGTTATAATAGAGTTGCAAACCGCGCGCCCCAAAGACTCCGAATAGGTGTCAGTGGGGACTGACGGTTGGAGGAGTGAAACTCCTCCAACCGTCAGTCCCCTTCGGAATTCGGAGTCAATGGGGACTGACCGCGAAGTTCACAATAGGAACATCTTAATTCTTAGGTATAGTCTAGGGTCTGCCCTGGAATATACCTTGGGCTATTGTTTTTGTCAAGTCAAAACAAATGAACCCAAATACAAGGACGCTATCTTGTTTAGTTGAGGAGTTCCTATGGCGGGCGTTCGGCTTCATCATAAGATTCCGGACAACACCTTGGGCTAGTGTGCTTGTCAATCTCAGGAGTAGGCAGTGACCTGTCACTGTCAGCCGTGGTGGACTCCATGGTCGGCAGCGAGGAGTCCTTGGACGCGGTGGTATCCTTCTGCGAAACAGTCAAGTCGCAGAAGGAGGCTGCGGAAAGGGAGCGGGAGATCTCTTCCACTCACCCTGCCCGCAGCAGGCGCACCGGGCGTCGGCGGAGGGCGGACAACGCCCTCTTTCAGCCCCCCTAAATGGGTCCAGGGGCGACGAATTCGGGGACATCCGTCGCCCCCCAAATTGCAGGACCCGAGGTGGCGGTGCATAGTGTTCCACGCGCGCCCCTATTGGACGTCGCGGGGGGAGTTTTAGACCTCATTTCCCCCGCGAGCATGAGGTGGCCTGCAATGACGGGCCGGCACCAGCCGGGGATTGCGGAAGTCGCACTAGATCCCATGATCCCCGGTGCAAGGCGAACACAGGGAGGCGAACACCGGGGTGGTTTTTAGTCAGTAAGAGTCTGACAGACCCCTCCGCCTGCCCTAGGGCGGAGGATATCCATGTGGATTTTCCACCCGGAACAAAAAAGTGTGCTTGTCAAGACAAATTCATTTGGCCAAAACACAACGGAGCTAGTTGAGGTGTTCGTATCGTGACTTTGGGTTCATCATGGGCCCTGGTCTATAGGCCAGGGCCTCATCAGAGTACTATAGCCCAATATATATCTTGGGCTACAGTACTCTGCAAGACAAAACCAATGACTCCAAACTAAACAGGGCTATCTTGTTTAGTTAAAGAGTTCCTATGGCGAGCTTCTGGCTCTCTCATCAGATCAATACAATACATACCCAATGAGTCCAAACACGATGGTGCTATCTTGTTTAGTTGAGGAGTTCCAATGGGGTGGCCATTGGAACTCCTCAATTGCCTCTTTCATCAGATCTTGGACTACATCTTGAGCTAACGTACTTACTTGTCTTGACAAGTAGATAAGGTACCATGGTACCTTGTCTAGTTGAGGAGTTCGGCGACCTTCCGGCTTCATCATCAGACCCTGAACATCATCTCGTGTAATAGCACTTGTCAATACTCATCCAATGAGACCAAACGCGATGGTGCTATCTCGTTTGGTTGAGGAATTCCTATGGCCACCTTCCGACTCCATCATCAGACCCTGGATACCTCTTCGGGCTCTAGAACTTATCAAGACAAAGCCAACGAGTCCAAACACAATGACGCTATCTTATTTAGTTGAGGGGTTTTTACCAGACCAGCTGGTCTGATGATGGAGCCGGTAGGTGGCCATAAAAACTCTTCAACTCTATGGTATCATATTTTAGCGTTGTCAATAAAGTTATATAAATATGCATCAATATTAAGTACCAAGTTCCAGCTCAATCTGATACGAGGATGTGCTTAAAAAAATGGATGATAAAGAGAGTAACTGGAAACACATACAAACGAAGCATATTAATATAAAGCTTGTAAAAACAACGTCTATAATCCAAAAATACCACGCATGATAAATAGAGCTTAGCTTAACTCAGTATAATTTAAAATCTCTCGTACAATCTAAATTATAAAGTTAGTCTCATAATACGCCATACTAATTCAGAACGTCAGGCTGTCAGACGAACTTATATGCTACAATTATGTTTAAATCGCGGCCATTAGAGGTAATTTGAGAGTGGAGTCGGTTCTAATCGCGTCTACTTATGAGGCCCGAGGAATTATCCGTACTCTTATCTTTTACGGAACTGAATACTAAGTAGGGTAGCCAGTTGAATAGCTTTTGTTGTGATTTTCCATGTTCAGAGGTATTGGTGCCGATTCCCTTGTTCACAAACTATACTAAATTTAAGTTCAGTGCATCTTTTTCTTTCTATTTCATTAAGAAAAGGACATAATATACATTTTAGTTTAGTCCTGTCAAATTAATCAGCGCCTGTCATTATTCCATACAAGTTTAGACGTGATTAAAAATTTGCCTACTAAAATTATGTCAATTTATGTCAAGCGCTGATTATTTTGAAAGGACTAAACTAAAATTTATCTTCTGCCCTTTTCTTAATGAAATAGAAAGAAAAAGATGCACTGAACTTAAATTTAGTTTAGTTTGTGAACAAGGGAATCGGCACCATCGTCCTAAATATATTAGCAACGCAAGTTTAGATACAACATAGAAGACATTACTTGACAAGAGTAGACAGGCAGAAAAAACCATAGATTTAGTTTACGCAAAAACATATAACGCACAGAGACACTTCCTGTCTATGACCTGTGGAAGGGTGGAGTTTATAGTATTTCCGAGAGCATTTTTTATGCATGTCACATTTTGGAATATCATGGGTCATACAGACATAATGTCCTACTAAAATGCGTTCTGTCTCATGAAAATAAAGCGTATTGCATAATTTTAAATTGTGCAATACGCTTTATTTTGATGTTTTTAATTTATTTGGTAAGTTATAGGTAAGTAGGTCTGAGGAACTGATACACTGGAGTCATAAGTGTCATCTATACTGAGCTGAATAAATATAACGTGCCATCGATACGACAGATGATTAGATTTTTAGAACCTAAAAGTCTGTTAGGAACAAATCCTCATTATTGAGTAGGTGTCATGTTTTTCATCCGAAATACGGTAACTATATTACCAAACTTTAGGGCACTTTGTCCTTGTGTGCTAAAATAAGATTCCCTTTTTGGTTGAAACCTTTTGAGAGATATCTAGATATAGGACATAGTCGAATCGTCCAAAAGGCTTTATCTTTTGTGATTGGCTGATATAAATACTTCTGCTTATATTGTTAAAAACTACCAGAAAATTAATAGATGTTCTCTTTACCTAAATATCAAGTCGTTCTATCCATACTATTTGTAGGAATACATTTTTCAATGGAACACTAACTTCCGTTTAAAACGAACCGTATACCTCTCACTTGTACGTTTAAGGTTTCCAAAAACTGAACGCTGTCAGCGGATGATGGATTGGGGATGTACATCCCCAATCCATCTTCCATCGCCGATGCGTATCGGCCGTAAGTTTGATCATAAGGTGTTTGGCCGTAAGGTGTATTGCGGTATGTAAGGAAATCTACCTGTAATGCAATATCGACAAACAAATTGGTCGATTGTTAAAAGATTTGAGTGTAAATTGTGTAAAATTGCTAGATTCTGAGCTGATCTTCCTATGAAATATATATGTCTATAGAAATTTCTCCCAAATCGTGAGTGGATTTAGAAATACAGCATAGCTGCATGCTCCTGGATCGGAGCAATGAATTGTGTGGGAATCTAACACGTTGTAGCCGTGTCTGTCGATCTGTCATATTAATTACGGAAACTGCTTGTTTTCTTATTGTGGCGTGAGTAAGATATTCGTAAATAACACTTTCCGGGATGCTAAGCGTCCCTAGACGTAATAAAAAATACGCCTCACTCACGCTTTTTCCCATAGGGATAAGTGGAAGCTACAGTACGCCACCTGCTACGATCGTTAAAGACTCCTTTTGAATAACTATTTTAAATGATGACTGATGTGTACCTACCTGTGTTTATTGTTCTCTTTAAAATTGTGTGACATTCTAATAATGTAATCATCTATAACTTAATAACATTTTATGTGACATTTTAATAATTTAATCATTTGTAAACTATGTATTCTTAATGTTTGTAATTTGCATGTAATTGACTATTGTATGCCATATGGGCGGGACATAGCTGATCACAAAATTATTTTAAGACCCGTATTATGTACCTACCTATGATCCACAATAAAGATATTTATTGACTGATTAAATAACATGACTCGTTCACTCCGAGTCCGGATTTGTGCCTGGTTGATGGCAATAGGCTCGCCCCCATAGATATCCGTGCTCGCCTCCTATTACATGGGACTTAAACAACTCTGGCGAAATGTGGGTGTACTACAGGTACTCCGCTGCCTAACCCTTCGGGGAAACAAGGCGTGGTGTTACGTTATGATAAAATAGTAATGAAGAATTTTTCCGTTTGTTTGGATTTATGTTCCGAATTGGCGCAAAAACGGCTAATCGGATTTGGATGAAATTTGGCACACAGATCACTATCTGTATTAAAACCAAAACTAAAAGTACCATATGTGTTAATTCAGGTTATACACTTATTTCTTGTGCGTGTCCTAAATAAAATATTTTTCTTTCTTTCTTTATGACTGTAAGTAATTGTTGCACTGTTGCATCGCACTTTTGCATGTTACCTACCTTCAGCATAAAACCATTGTAAACAATTGTTGGTGAACCGATAAAAAAATGAGCCTGCTGATCGTCTTTTATCGTATTTTCGGAATCGTCGTAAGTCGTATTTTGACGTACCTACTAAAATCTTATTGCCAAAGTAATAATAAAATATTATTTTATAACCAAATCTTTTTGCCATGTTGATTTTGTGAAGTGTGAACACATACACACATATATAAACTCACGCCTCCTTCCCACGGGGGTAGACACAAACTATAGAACACCACCTGCTACGCTCCTTACATACTCCTTTTGCTTCGTTTGCGTTCATCTGTTCATCTGCGTGAATTTGTGTGTGAATGTGACTGGATGCTACGAGAGAATAATGAATCCTACATACATAGGGCGTAACTATGCGTGCGCCAAAAACATACCCCTTCTTGTCAGTCGGGTCTTTCTTTAACGATTTATATTTTATTTATATCTCTGTGAAGCTGCCTGTGGCAGCATCATGAATGTTTTGTGGTGATTTCTTGTGATTTATTCAAAAGTATAATTTACTGTGTTTCTGGTTATCTTTTTTGCACTTCTGAATGACTTCGCATTTATTTGACTATGGATCTTCACATTACAATTAAGCACAATAATAACATTTTATAACTTTCGTTTCGGCCCACTCTGATTTTGCCTGGTTTCCAACGGAGATCCAACGTTCTATAAACTGGGGCATTGCAAATGAATCATTTGGGATACAGTAAATTTTAGTGAAATTCAATCTGCTGGAAGACAGTGGATTTACTCCGCGATAGGCAGGTTTGAATTTATTTTCATCAGATTTGATAAGGGTCTTATGTCTTTTTACAAAGTTTTACGACGAACAAAATATACAGGGCTATGAAACACTATTATAGCTTCATAATACATTTTATTTTATTTGTGTTTATTTCTGGGCAAAGCTTGTATGGGATCGTTATCCATCTCCAGAGATTTGATTGCCTGATGTTTCCGAGCGAGCGAAGCACCTCTGCTTCAAGCCTGGCAAAATTTGCTTTCCCCTTCCAGTTTGTTGGTACTCCTTTACCTTTACCAGGTCGTATTTTACAACCGATCTGGACGAAACTTGGTATACAGGTTTTACGATTATATACGTTTTACGTTTTTTTGCCGTCGGGGATTTTAGCTTGAAGGGGTACTTCCTCAAAAAGGGGCCTACTGGATATCTCCATTTTATGAGATCCGATTTCGATGGTTCTTTTTTATTTGAAAGGTTATAAGTTAGTCTTTAAGTTAGTCTCATCGAAATTTGGTGAAGATCTGATAAGGATTTTCGGCGTGATGAGCAGAGTAGCTTCTCAAAATGCAGTTAATTGCTCACTTTTAGATTTCCACCAGTGGATGCGGCCCTTTAACTACTAGTAGTGATTGATGGAGCCCCTGCAACCACCTTCTCATCACGAAACTAGGCTACAGCGTTACCTCTGCCAATTAAAATCCATTAGTTAATCGGGAGGTCTACTGTTTGCAGAACTACTAGTTTTTGGTCAGCCGATTACTTCACTTGGCAATGAGTTTGGCAGTTTCCTATCAAATAGTGTTGAAATAATTTTCGGAAACCCGATGTTAAAGCAAGACTGTTTTGTAATATAGAGGGAATATGCTTGGCACCTTTGATGCTCACTGTACCAAGTAATACACTGCCAAGACTCGTAGATCTATGCAAGTTTTAAGATGTCTGCAATCCCAGGTAATATCATGCGAGTCAGTATCATATCTCATAACGCATCATATTATGTGGTACAGTCATATATTGTACCTCGCGTCTTGTAGTAATCCGCTTTAGTAGGATAGATAGGTATATGATGTTTCTTTTACATAGATTAAAATGTTTCGAGAGTTGAAAGCATTTTTGGAAACGTTACGTTTTGAGATGTTTCAATTTTATAATCCTTTATTACCATGAATAGCAAGAGTCTTATACTCGTAATACAAGTTTGTCTGTTATCCGTTATGAGTGCAAAATAGCAGAACAACTAGCATCATTTTAGTTTAGCAAACTGTATAAAGTGCTGAAAAGGATTCTTTCGCCTATGTTTTTCTAAGCCCAACAAAATATAGATACCTACTAAAATCGAACCCTGTAAGCAAATAGTAGCAAAACAGGGATTAGGCGCCATCAATCTTGGGAAAACTAATTTTCAACGTCGATTCTGACTACAGAAACTGACCAGTCCAATCTTAACCAATGTCATTTATTACTAGAATCAGACTAATTTTACTAAGATTAGATGATGTCCTTATCTGGCGGTAGTCCTCAGTACAATCCTGTTAACGGAACCCTATGTGAGTAGGGTCAACGAAGCAATGAAGATGTATTAAACAAATCCCATGACGAAGCAACCCTATTGATATCAAGAATCAGAGGTGAATGACATGAGGGGTTGAATAACCTTTGTAATAAAAGGCAATCACGCTTTTTGAATGTAGAACTTAAATTTAAATTTGGAATGCGATTTGTTATTTGTTTTTGCTAACTGGGACAGGAAAAAGAATCAATGAAAATGTCGTTCTTCTAATTCTTGATTCAAGACATAATGAGAAAATATAATCACTGCTGAATCTGATGCGACCCGAACAAGACAGTACGTAATCATGTCATGCTGGTCACATTTTATTCCACAGATTAGTATCGGTATCCCAGTTTTGGCTTTAAAAAAAACGAAATATTGTAAATCGGATAAGTGGTGCTCGATTAATAGGCGGACGAACAGACGGAGTGACAAGTAAACGAAACATATGTATAGATCCTTACATATTATGTTCAACATGCGTAAAAATAAATATCACAAATCTATTTACTAAAAATCATAAATTCATTCACTGACGGACAACGCAGTGCCTAAACCGCGATGGACTCAGAAACATTACATTTTGCGCAAGAGTTCCTTATCTAACAAAAGTGAGCATGTAGGATAGGGAATGAATTTCATCCCCTGTCCAAAGGGGTTAAGGGGATGAAAGCTTGTATGCAATTTTGCCATTTTTGCCGATGAGAAAACCCATCGGGCGGGCGAGAGCATTTAAGGCGCAGATATTTATGATTTTAAAAGTAAGTTATGCAAAAAAAATATGTTAAACTAGAACGCATACACATCAATTCTATATGAATATTTAAGTATTGTAGTAAAATACTTTATGAAATACATTCAGGAATTAATGTCTACCCAAACCATAAAAAAACGACATTACTTTCGAACTACTTTTAATATCTTCATGTTTTTTTTGTGAACACATTATAGTTCTATCTTTTATTTTTTCCAAATAATCATTATATCGTTACTAAAACTAATATTCCCTTTGAACCGAACGACGGCGCGGCGGCGTGAGTGCGACCCACATTTGTATGCCCGACGTCAACGGCGATTAAGATGAAGACAAAACGTGGGCGCTCAGCTTGTTTACATCTCAAATGCTTTACTGACAGCCAACGCAGAGTCTAAACCGCTGGCTCTAGAAAAATAAAACTTTGCACAAGACTTCGTTATGTAACTGAAGTGTGTACTAAGGATTTTTTTTTTCAATTCTTAAATAGGATGTTTAATAGGATGTAAATACACTAGAGTATTCCCTTCCCTGTGGCGTAATGCCTATGTTCGTCCACTACCTAAGGTATCTAATCCCTCTCTTCCTACTGACTTCCGTCCAATTTCTGCGGCCTGTGTCCACAAACAATTCTCCAATTTTGTCCATCGTAATTCACTGATTAGTCCTCTTCAATCTGGGTTCAGGCCTGGGCATAGCACTGTTTCCGCCCTCCTTAAAGTGACTGGCGATATAAGGGCAGGACTGGAAGTCACCAAAGTCACTGCTCTAGTGTTGGTTGATTTCTTGAATGCCTTCAACACCGTTAGTCACGACATCCTGTTAGTTATTCTTTCCTATGTTATGGTCTCTCCCGAAGCGCTGGAATGGTTCTCCTCTTACCTTCAGGAACGACAGCATTCCGTTCATGTTGGGGATTCTTCATCATGCTGGCGTGATTTGGATGCTGGCGTTCCTCAAGGCGGTATTCTTTCTCCTCTTCTGTTTTCTATTTTTATTAATCTTATAACTTCCGAGCTTCAGTGTGTGTATCATCTGTATGCAGATGACTTGCAGTTGTACTGTCAAGGGAGGGTTGATGAAATACCTGACACTATCGAAAAGTTAAATAGGGACTTGACTGGTCTGATAGATTTGGTGTTGCAGTAAACCCTAATAAGTGTCAGGCGATCATAATTGGGACTCATCGCAGTATTGGTGGTGTGGATGGTTCAACCTTGCCACCTATTCTCTTCAATGGCACGATTATTCCGTTTAGTACTAACGTGAAAGACCTAGGCTTATACATAGACTATACCCTGAACTGGCGTACTCAAGTATCTAAGGTGAGCCAGAAGGTTACTGGAACTCTGCGGGCTTTATACCGACTGAAAAATTTATTACCATCAAGTACCAAGACGATGCTTGTGCAGTCCTGAATTTCCCCTATCATCGATTATGGTGATGTGTGCTACTATGACCTGAATGCAGACCTCCTCGACAAGCTAGACCGTCTTCTCAATAACTGCATTCGATTCGTTTTCAATCTACGTAAATATGATCACGTCTCTGAGCATCGATCGCTTCTAAAGTGGTTGCCCATACGCCAGCGCAGAGAGCAAAGGGCGCTGACCACCTTGTTTTCATTTCTTGACTCTCCCTCTTCCCCTAGTTATCTCGCCCCCCACTTTCAGTACATTTGCGAGAACCATAATAAAAATCTACGTTCATCACACAATCGTCTTCTTCAATGTCCCACTCACCGTACTGACTTTATTCACTCTTCCTTCTTCGTTCAGTCTATCTCTCTGTGGAATGCGCTCCTCCAGGAAATCAGGATGGTAACCAACCGATTATCCTTTAAAGTTAAAGTTCGCGAGCACATTCGTAAGAAGCTGGCAGTATCATCACAACGGTAATGTTTTCCCATTGTTGGTCTTATCTGTTTAATATATTCGTGTATTTATTTGGTCTTATATTTATGTATAATTAGGTATATGTATTATATTTAATGTTTTTTAATAGGTATATGTATGTATATACTTATATTTTAATAAATATTTATTTCACAGTTTTCGTTATTGCACCTACCACTGTCTGTCTCTGCATCACCCAAAGGTTGACTGGTAGAAAATGCCTATGGCATTAAGTCCGCCTCTGTACATTTGTGTGCGTAAAGTATTAAATAAATAAATAAATAATAAATAAATAAATAGGACGGGATTAAATAGGATGGATGAAAGACGGTATGGAATGACGTTTACTGGTGGGATTTCCAATGGAGCACACGGCTTGTAAAGTCACAGCATTTAGTGACAGTAATTAATTCATAATAGGCCAACACGTTAATGTAGAAAGTTTGAAACACCATCCATTTTCAAGGACGTTTGGGTTTCGGATTCCGAAGTAGGGATGGGGGGGGGGGGCATCCCAATATGTTCAAGTTAGAACTACTAATTAAAATCGGCTCATAATTCATGAAAACTAGTCTTTAAAAATTAAAAGGGGTGAAATAAATCATGACACTGACGTAATATAATATCAAATCGTGGTTGATTTATTCCGTTCATAAATCGCGGATGTTCGCCATTATGGCACTAAGAGTTAGACTTGCTGGCCCGATCTGTTTGCCAAGCAATTAGTGTACTAAACCAATGAACGACTTATGGAGGTATACGTGGAGGAAGTAGAGGGAGTTTTACTTACAATTTTGAAATAAGGGAGACACGTGCAGGGCCAGGTACATCAAATGTAGCTAGGTAGTTCATAGGATACACACCTAATGAAGTCCATAACGTTTTATATATCAAACTCAAAGCATTTATTTCACATACACCAAGTACAGGCACTTTTAAATTGTCAAGGGGTCGGTCAGCCGGAAAGATGAAGCTAGTTGCCCATTCCAAAGCGTAGTAGGTACCTATGGATAAGAACGAACAAAAAACTCCCTGGTCACTGTTTTAAATCAACATATTATGGTTACAAAATATTGTTTACATCATTCATTTTGAAATTATACATGTGAGAACAATGCAAAACGTAAAAGCGTCAGTAATAAAAATATTAAAAAAAGCCGTGGCAGCTAAGAGATGACCAGTCTCTACTGAGCTCCTTTAGTTCTGAGTTGAGCTGCACAACTACTGACAAATGCGTGCATTGACTGGACAGGTCCACTCAATCTGTATGGTTCTTTCATCAAAAGACTATTTCGGACACCAATCGACATGGTCTTCACATGATTTGACCAAGATTATGTCTAGACTTTAAAAGAGACTGTGACCTCTGAGTTTGCCTTTCTTCTCAGAGTAGTCAGATAGGAAACGCCGACCTCATCTAGTTTTAAAAAATATGTTTGACGTGTTTTAAAAAAGTGTTTGTAAAAATCTACTTACAGAAATAAAATCATATATCATTTAGTGACGGCGCCCGTTTACGAACATGACGCATAGGTTAGCACCATTCAGCTCAACCATTTTGAAAGGAGCTAAATGATCCAACTCACGCGCCACCATCATCGAGACATTAGCATGAGCACGACATACTCCTAGCCGCCAGAGCACATGTGTATGTATTGAAGTTTAGGCTCTGGCTCTTAGTAAAATTTTCCTTTACCTAATGGCTGATACTACAGCATAGTTGTCCTTATAGGGCATTTGTTCAAGTTAAGTTATCTAATTCTTGAAATGGAGATGAAGGCAGTAAAAAGCAAGAGTATATTTCCCAAGAAAGGGAAGTGCTAGGTTTTTATTTCCCGGATCTTTATTTGTTTTTGCTTAGTAAAAAGGCATAGAAAATGGAAAAGTTTTGTCATAATATACCTATTGGAAATCGTCAGACTTTTCACTTTGAGATTTCGATTCGTTCTACAAAAATCTCTGCACCACTCGGCCTGGCGAAGGCATTTCTAAAAACTTTGCTACTCTACGGAACCACACAAAGGTTGTACAAGTTTTGCTCTGCCGTATGTCTATAACTTCAATGCCAACACAGCTCATTTACTTCTCAGCTAATTAGAAGGCTGTTCCATGAAACGCGCTAGTTGCCAAATTATACAAAGATTACATTTCGTGGCTTGTAATCTTGTTTATTACACCGAGTGAATTAAACAGTATTATTGACATCCTTAAATGTCAATAATACTGTTTACTTAATAATCATTATTGATGTCTGATTATGTAAATATAGGTCATGTTGGTGTGACTGTAACAAGAAATCAACCGGAATCAATAACACGAGAACTACTAACCTTGTCTCGCTTCCTGTAAGGTGCGCTTTGAGCAACAAAATGTTCGAGCAGTTTCACAAATAAATTGATTGATCCTATTTAGTGGTATAAACGCGAAAGTGAAAAGTGAGTTTGTTTGTTACGCTTTCACACTAAAACGACTCATCGGATTTGGATCAAATTTGGCACATGGGTAGACCATGACTTGAGCTAGGGTATGAGATACTTTTCATCCCGATATTCTTACGAGATCAAGACATATGCGGGTGAAACCACGACCTTAGTAAAAAACCAGTGTAAGCTGGTTATTCTTGGCTCTTTTTCTTTTGAAATTCTGTGCCTACGAAGCTAGCCCAGTATAAGGTCAAAGTGTTACCACCGATGCCGACGTGCGGTCGTCTGTTCTTACAAATAAGCTTCACCACCATTTATACAGTCTATCAAGTAAACAGCGCATAGAATAATCAAGTAGGTAAACTTATTCATGTTTTATATCCTCAGCTTAGAAATTGTTTCGCAATGAAAGTTGAGAAGAATTTGCACTATATTAGCCAGTAGGTACTGAGACGGTATTGGATTGGCTACCGCGGTTGGTCCGTGAATAAGTGACCATCTTAACATACGAAGACCCCTCCTTGCCTCGGAAAGCACGTTAAGCCGTTGGTCCCGGTTGTCATTCGTGGATCTTTGACAGTCGTTACGGGTCGTCAGAAGCCCGAAAGTCTGACTACCAGTCTTACACTATCGTTTTGTCGCGGGAAGGTACTAATGGGTCACCGAGGCCCCCGCAACACAGGCAGCGGAAGGAATACGGGTGGGTTTTAGTCAGTAAGAGTCTGACACACCCTGCCGCTCCGCCCAGAGCGGGAGAAGTTATTTGATGAATTCCCACCCAAAAATAAAAACACTATCTTTTTACCTAGTAACTGGGTTGTGGAGGTCAGATAGGCAGTCGCTTCATGTAAAATACTGGTATTCAGCTGCATCCAGATAGACTCGAAGCCGACCCCAACATAGTTAGGAAAAGGCTAGGCAGATGATGATGTACTGAGACGGCATTACCCCGGGGCCACGAGCTACCCGCTCAACCGACACGAGTCTTGCCACAGCTACTGTGGAGAAAATAAAAGAAAGAAGCAGTTTAGAGCATGACACGAACACCGCGACGCGGGAAACAGGTAACGCGCGCGCAAGTCGCATCGCTCGAGGTCGTGAACCCGGGGCCTTAGGCGTGTTATTGTAACATAATATTATCTCGTGCCCTGTTTCTTATTAAGTGAATATTGCGCACGTACTTCAGCAAACATTAAGATTAGGCTGATGAATAAACAACATCGTGGAATAATAAATAATTCAAATTTGAAAGTTCTTTCATACGTAATACTTTATTATGCATGAGTTTGGGTACCGATTAAGTAAATACATATTTCGATGTATGATATTCAGATAAGTATTTTCTTTTTAAGATTTCTTAGAGAGCTTTAAGTTAGATCCGCAGTGGTAAAAGTTCTTATGGAATAAACTAAGAGAGAGTCTTAATGATTTTAATGATCATAATTATGTTAATACATATTTGTTATGGTCGCGAATCATATTTTGATCAAGATGCAACCTGACGCTGACCTACAAATTGCAAAATAACGTAAGAATTTTTTTATTTCGCTCAATAGCGGTCTACCACTGGGGAACCAGAAGCTGTATCGATTTTTTTTTTTGCTATTTCAGGAATGCCAACATTTATGCTGGTTGGTAATCAATAAATGCCCCACCTTTTACGTTTTACCTGTCCCCAGTCACCGAAGTAGGTGGGTACTCTTGGGGAGAGAATGATCGCTATCAAAATACAGAAAAAATCTCCGAAAAATAAATTCCTACTAAGTTCTAAACAACCTTTTACTCTTGGGAAAAACAGAACTACAAAGTAAGTTAAGAAACCATTATAATTTAAAATCTTATTGGGAGCTATATGTTTGAGCCGTTTGGGGTTGAAACACTAGGGCCTTGGGGTCCGAGTGCCCATCGAGTATTTCGGGATATCGCCAAAAGGTTGGTAGAGTCTTCACGTGACCAGAGGGCTGGCCTTTTTCTAGCCCAAAGAATCAGCATTGCCATCCAACGTGGCAATGCTGCCAGCCTTTTGGGCACTTTTCCCATTGACAGCGATGCGGACGAATTTTTTGATGCCCAATGAGCTCTTCCGCCTTTTTGTTTGTGTATAGTTTTAGTTAAGATAGGATATCATTTTGTTATTTTTATTAATTAATTATTATATAGTAAAAATTAACTTGGCAATAGAGATTGATATTAAATCTCAGATTGAATTCCTAGAACAAAACTTTATTACTATATTAGGTTTGAGGCACTCATAGTGTTTTATTATAGTAAAAGCTTTTTGTCGTTCTACTAAAAGATGACGCAATTATTAAATTGGCAATACATTGTTACGGGCGGGTGATTAGTATTTTGCGCTGGCAAGCCCAACAGCGCCATTAACAATTTGTTAGATGAGGTAATAATTAATGGTTATAATAGCGTTTTATTAAGTGCCTTTGAGTCAATTTGAATGCAAAGTTAAATTGCGTCCACGGTAATGAGAAATGGAAACTCGTGAAAGAAAAGGGCAGGTAATTCAAAATTGTATTGGGGTATTATTCAGAACAGTATTTGTCTTAGCCTAATATAATTTATGCATAATTAAAGTAGGCCCAATTTAATTGATCACATTTGACATCTGTCAGTTTTATCTTCATAGTGAGGTGACCTGCTTAGAAAAATCGATAAAAGTGAATGAATCGATACGGACTTCAAATATATGTAGACATACATTGCCCCAATCTATAAATTGATTTACTTGGCGTAAGAATGTTACTCTCTTCAAAATAATATCGAAGCGATCCAGCAGGATTTTCCGCTTATCAGATTTTTTAAATCTAAAGCCAATCGATTTTAAAACCTTTGATAGTGACGAATTACCGCCAAAAAATAAGCATGCCTCTTTTAACTAACCCATTAGCTTTTTCCGTCTAGGATATTCTTTTCTCGAGTAATATCCATAAATGTGGTTGCGAATTGCAGCGTCATCAAAATTATCAGCCCCAACAATTTTGTTGGGGCTGAGCATGATGGTCCGTATTTTTCTTTGAGAATTTGAGTTACTGTTCTCTTCCCTATTCCCAATGCTTCGGCAACGCGTTTTCTCGGTTGTGTCAATGGTAAAAGAGGCCTATCGTTAACTGATTCACGTTCAAAATAATTGTATAATTTCATCATTAGATCGCGAGATTGACTGTTTACCGTTTTTCCACTTTTCGACATGGTAAAACAAGACTTTTGTTCTTATTTACTAATCGTTAAGCAATTTGAGTCCAATTTATAGCTAGGTAAAGATCAGAGTAAGATCAGTCCTATAAAAGAGCCGGGACAGAAGAAAATAACCGAGAGCATACCAAAACGCACAGTCACTTCGTTCAACGACAAAATACTGCTTCATGTAATGGCGACATGACATGACGATATCGACAGGCACTGCGTGTTGCCAGGAATATCCCACGAGTTTATGGCCAAAAATTAAATATAACACTAGGTGCTATTCAATGTCCCATAGAAAAACTTATAAAAAAATAGGCTTATTCGTTTCCACGCCTGCTTCTTGAAGACAAAATCTATATCTACATTGAAATAAATAAGCAGTAAATACAAATAAAAAAACTTGAATGCGAAAGTTTGGATTTTTGGATAGATGGATGGATGTTTGTTACTCAATCACGTCAGAACGACTGAACGTATCTTGATGAAATTTGGCACAGAAGTAGATTTTAGTCTGGAATAACACATAGGTTAGGTTACAATTTTTATCCCGGGAGTATGTTCTCTTAGGATAATTTTCGACATTCACGAGGGCGGCAGATAGTAAGCAAATATCGTTATATCACTAAAAGGTATGAAATAAAAAATAAATAATTTAAAAAAAGTCGGAAACACCACGCCTGCCTTGTCGAAGATTGGATTAAAAATATATATTGCAATCGGGAGACGGTTCCTTGGAACAGTTCTTTACAGTTCCTCCTACTTCGCTGAAAAGATTTGTTTTAATTTTTCCACTTTTGGACACAATGGCGGTTTAATTGCACAGTAAATATTATGATCTATTTATCTTGTGCCCATTCAACACTAAAATGATTTTGCCTGTTTTTATTAAATTTTTAATTCACTCTTTGACAAGGCAGGCGTGTTTTCGACTTTTTTTATTTATTTTTTATTCCATACCAAAAGGTATAAAAAAAAATAAAAATGTCGTTATATCACTAAATAGTGATATAACGATATTTTTTAATTATTGATTTTTTTATTTTTGGCGTTTTTTTTTTTTTAATATTTATATTTTTTTCTACACCTTGGTTTTCAAGCTTTTATCCCGACTTATTATAAGTCTTTCACAACAAGTACTAGGTAATTTCTTATATCTAATCTATCAATAAAATTATTGCATGTTACAAAAATCTAAAAAACAAAACATCGATTCGATATTAGGTAGGTACTTATTTAGCAAACTTACTTCGATCTTCTTAATCATATTTACATTTATTCTAAGTAGCCAAAATGAATTCTGGTGATAGAATGATAATTATGAAACTTTTCTATGCAACGGATTCTGGTTCAAAAATTGATTATTACCTACAGTTGCAGAGTCACCTTTAGAAAAGTGTTTTCGTAATTAGAGCGAAGTGAAACATTTGAAAGGTAAAGGTAATTAATTATTCATTGATATTATTGAATAGAAGATTTCCTCTTAATTATATTTTGGAATCGGATTCAAATGAAATATCTTTCTAATAAATGAAAGGTCTAATTTTACCTAGTTGAATAACAACTATGGATGGTGTAACGTTACGATTAGCCGGAGGGCTATTTGTAAGTTACACGTTATTAAAAAAAAATAGTTAGCATAAAAATTAAGAAGTAAAAGTTCCAGGTCGACTTCAATTTCGAGCGTCTCGGGATGCTCGGATAGCAGGGAACAGGATCGGCAGGTAGTAGTGGAGCAGGACGAGGACGGAGCCGCAGTGTCTTGCGTCAAATAGGATCAGGAGCAGGTAATCGACATCTCTGGCTTGAGAAGGAAAAGCTTTGAAGAACTTTCGTAGACAAAAGGTTATGTTATAGAGTATTATGATGCTTCACACTAGCACGAGGGCCGTGTTGTTGTCTTATAACACGCGTGTAATGTCGTGACATCAGAAGGCCTCTCGTTCCAGGAGTGGGCAGAGAAGAGGGCGGCGTTGTTTCATGTCGATATAAAAGACATCGGAGGCTTTACAGCGCTTCACGCTCAGCAGGAGGACCGTTCAGGCCTTCTACGGCATCCAGGAGGGATTCCCCAGCATCGGAGACCTCCCTGCTCAGGAGTGGGCGGCTGCGGCGTTTTACACCACGCGGCCAGAGTGCCCCTGACATCAGAACTCCCAGAGACGTAGGCGAGAAGAGGCAACGGAGAGTCACAGACGTCACAAACGTTTAGTTTTAAAATAATTGTATTTAGTAGATTCAGTTAATACACATAATCTTAACTTACACCGACTTAAAACTGACCTTAAACACGCTGAGCAGAATTGAAGAATATCGTACACCTCCACACGACTGTAACGTATGTGAGACTACAAATGAAATCGATGAGGAAGAAGAAGACGAAGAAAGGGTAGATTGAGTATTTTTTAAACGAATGAATGAATGAATGAATGAATGAATGGAGTAAAATGTTTGGTGAAGTCTATTGATTTGCTTTAAAACAATATAGGCTTAATGTTCAATTACCGTTTTATTTTATACGTATTGGACAAAATAAAGTCACAATTTCAAATCAAAAAAGTAATAATGGATCACTCACTCAGTACACAATTTATACTAACAGCTTTACTAATAAAAAAATTTTAAACACTTGTTTTTTAAACATCGAAATAATGCTAATAATCCACCATTGAGATTTGCCAGATGTCCGGTTACTACGTTTACGCGCTCACTAAACAAGGGCTTTTTTTTTTTATGAGGGTGGGAAATCATCAAATAACTTCTCCCGCTCTGGGTGGAGCGGGAGGGTGTGTCAGACTCTTACTGACTAAAACCCACCCGTATTCCTGCCTGTGTTGCCAGGGGACTCGGTGACCGTACCTTCCCGCGACTACTAAACAAGGGCTGAGGACTGAATAACAGTTGTGTAACTTCTCATACAATAAAAACTCCCGCTATAACAGATGTGTACAACTGAGCTGTCAAATATCTTTTATTGGTAGAGTAAGCGTTATAACTCCGGTATACGTCGTGTGTAAATCATTATTAGTAAGGCTGTAAGTAAATAAAGTTTGCATAGTCAGTCTGTCTGCCTGTCGAGGTTTACTTCAGACTCTTGGTACTAGGAAGCTGTTATTTGGCATGGGTATACATATTAATCACACCGACAGAGTGGTGAAACAAAATCTAAAAAAAAAATATTTTTCAAGGGAAAAATAATTTAATCCCTTGAAAAAAAAAAAAAGCATCATCCCGAGTTAACTCATCGTAACACGCGTTAACGCTGAGTATGCAGCCACCGCCAGCGTGCGTCGTATTGCAACTATGTATTTACCGGAAATTCAATAGAATTATTTTTCTTTGGATTATATTCAGTCTTGCATCAGCCATCAGCTTAATATCCTGTAATTTTATAATTAAAATAATATTGTAACAAATAAATATTTTTTTTACAAAAATCCCGACCGCCGAAACATAACTGGCGCAGTCGGTAGGATCGCGACGTTCTAAGTTCGAATCCAACTCTTTATCTTAGGAGCGACGGTTCTCAAATCGTTCTCTCGTGATCTACAAAGAACCTATCGCGCGGTCGGACACCTCTACGGTCATCGGGATAAATCTCCGTAGAATTGGAGGAAGCTGCGCTAGCCGAGACTCGACTCGACAGGAGATGCAGTGGCTACTTTGGTGAGTGCTCTTATTTACCAAGTGTCCTTGCTCGATTTCCTGCCTTATTTTAATTTGTGTATTTTATGTTAATCTGTGTGTCTGTCTATAAGCTAAAATCGCAGTAGGCAACCACAAAATTATAATAAGTAGCGTTAAATATTCCACGAGTAAATTCCAAGTGTTTAATTTGACACCTCTATTGTTTTGCGTTAGTGCCACTAGACAGGCAAGCTACAGAAAGACAATGTCGCTCGCGGATTACGATGCTAACTATAAACCGTACAAACTAATTGCAGATTTGATGCCAAGATACGATGGTAACCCTAAATTACTCAATTATTACATTAGAGAAGTAGAAAACTTATTACAGTTAACTTCGGAGGCAGATCGCTCGCACCCAGCATTCATTTTTTGTGGTCCAGCCATAGACGCAATAGCGTACGAAGGCTACTTAAACTCGTGGCTTTCAATTAAAAACGCGTTAACTAGGCGCCTTGGCGAACCGCGAAACGAAATACAAGTAATGCAAGAGTTAACGCGAGTGCGTAAGTCTAAGACGGAAGACGCTGAAAGCTTCGGCAAACGCCTCCGTGAGCTGTTGGATACTCTGTATTCCGTAGGGGAGCATGGTAATAAATCGTATTACGAAAAGATGGTTATTGAACAGTATATAAACCAGTTAGACTTCCACGTCTCGTTAGGCGTTCGAATCGCCAAACCGGACACCTTCGAAGCAGCCATCATAGCGGCTAGACAAGAAGAAGCTAGGCTTTCATATAATATGGCTAACTACATTAATAATAATCCCTCAACGTCACAAGCAAAGTCAAAGGAGTTATCTAAACAACCAAGCAATAATAATCCCATCCGTAATACAGTAAACCCACTTGTACCTGGCTTTATTATTCCCCCACAAAACTTTGTACCTCAACAAAATAATATGACCCCCGAACAGCGTCAACAATGGGTACAATCCGTATTGCCCTGGAAGGCCAGACCAGCATCAGGTAACTCTAGATCAAATAGTTCAAATAACTTTAGGAATTAACCTAACATTCCAAAACCACCGGTTTCCACGCCAATATCATCGGACGTCACAATGCGTACGGCAGGTAAGCCAGAAAAACCACAGTTCACTCAGCAGTTGTTCTACATTCCAATTCAGATGGCCACTCAAGATCAACCAGGACCCAGTGACATGGGGCTCTATGACGATGTCACAGAAGGTAACGACATTTCGGTCGAGCTGAATGCATCCATGGACGAACAACAGATATGTGGTGATCAGGATTTTACCTTGGACACCAACCAAGACAACCAAACCTAGTTTCAATAAATTTCCAGACCAAGAAATATTTACCGTACATAATACTACCAGAGTTTGACGGTAAGTTTCTATTAGATACAGGGGCCAGTCATTCAACTATAGCAACTGACGTAGTTGCAGGCACCATATTTGAGTACTGCGTAGAAACAGAACCCTTTCAAATTAATACGGCACACAGTTCATCAGTTCACGACAAGGTAGTGCACCTTCCATTACCTCCCGCGTTTAATAGCGATATAACACATAAATTTTTAATATTCGACTTCGACCCTAAATATAAAGGTCTTATCGGAATTGACCTTCTGCAAAAACTCTACAGCGGAAATACCGATACACTTTAGTTCTCCACCCCAAAAGATAAGTATTGAACCTAGATGCGAAAAGATAGTCAAAGTAAAAACCAACTACTTAGATGGACAATACCTTCACGACGATTTAATCTGGTCCGATGGTTTAATGTCACCAGCTGCTATAGTTAACGTTACAAACGGTTCTTTTAAAACATCAGTAATTAATCACAATGATCAAAAGAAGTGTATTCCGTTTAACCCGTCGATTGAATTAGAGAAATTTTCCAAGTTCAACGAAAAAGATAATCACGATATTAATACCATACAGGTTCAAACTAACATTGACCAGATATTAAACGAAAACCTTTAGAAAATCCGTACAGACCATATGAACGAAGAAGAAAGGCGCGAAATAACCCGGCTATGTTATCAGTATAGAAACTTGTTCTATGCAGAAGATATACCACTCACTTTTACACACGCTGTTAAACACGAGCTCAGATTAAGCGATAATACACCAGTTTTTGTACGTAGTTACAGACAAGCCCCTCAACAACGCGAAGAAATTCGTAAACAAGTAGATAAGCTCCTTCAACAAGATATCGTGCGAGAGAGCATATCCCCTTGGTCATGTCCCGTGCATATCGTACCCAAAAAGCCCGATTCCTCAGGCAACGTCAAATGGAGACTTGTAATTGATTACAGACGACTCAACGATCGTATCATTGAAGATAAATACCCCCTACCAAACATACACGACATACTAGATAGATTAGGACGCGCGCAATACTTCACAACCCTAGACCTTGCTAGCGGTTTTCACCAAGTGGAAATGCACCCTAACGATATCGAAAAAACCGCATTTACCACTAAATGAGGACACTATGAGTTCCTTAGAATGCCCTTTGGACTCAAAAATGCACCAAGTACGTTTCAAAGACTAATGGATCATATATTAAGAGGCATAGATAATGTTTACACCTACTTAGATGACGTAATAATAACATCTACGTCATTGCAGCAACACATACAAAAATTAAAGCAAGTATTCAATCGATTCAAAACACATAATCTAAAGATCCAGTTAGATAAATCACAGTTCCTACAAAAACAGGTTAACTTCTTAGGACACGAACTACCAGATGAAGGTTTAAAACCAAACAAAGACAAGATAAAAGCCGTACTTAACTTCCCCCTACCTAAGTCTCAGAAGGAAATAAAAGCCTTCCTAGGCCTAGTCGGATATTACAGAAAATTCATAAAAGTCTTCGCCAAACTTACAAAACCAAGTCATACACTCCCCGGATTTCTTAGAAGCTTTCAATAAATGCAAACAAATTTTAACTAACGCCCCAATACTGCAGTACCCGAATTTTGATGAGCCTTTCATCCTCACCACCGATGCTTCAGATGTAGCATTAGGTGCGGTGTTATCCCAAGGAATAGTAGGATCTGACAAACCAGTAGCATTTGCATCCCGGACACTATCAGATACCGAATCTCGTTACTCTACAATAGAAAAGGAGCTACTCGCCATAGTATGGGCAATTAAATACTTCAGACCCTATCTTTACGGCAGAAAGTTTACTATCTATACAGACCACAGGCCTCTCACCTGGCTAATGTCACTAAAAGATCCTAACTCTAAATTGACTAGATGGTGTTAAAACTCTCGGAATACGATTATAAGGTTGTATACAAGCAGGGTCGTCAAAATACTAACGCAGACGCTCTATCACGTGTTAAAATCTTCCATGGTAGTGTCGACTCTCTAGTTGTTAATTTAGACGACAACGAAGACGATCAGATAATTAATAGAATATTCGAAAATGCACGTAGGGAAGTTGAACATCAAATAGACACAGTAACACCCAACGAAAATATACAATCACAAAATCCAAGCATTCCCGAATCTCATATAGGTACAGATAGCATGAGTATAGTGTCAGCCGAATCTGAATTAGTGTCTACAAAACATACACAGCCTGACAACGAAGCTAGAGGCATACCTATTATTACAGACGCTATTGATAGGCAGTTGAAACAGTTCCACGTTAGGTCAACGCCCGGAACCACGTATAGAGTGGATAACAGATCCACTAACTCAAAAATAGTTATAAAAGATGTCTTTATCCCAGTAAATAATACAGAGTCCGAGATAATTAGATTCCTTAAAGAACACACCATCGCTGACCGTGTATTCCATTGTTACTTTCATAATGAAGAATTGTACCATGCCTTTTCTAGAGTTTACATAACAATATTCAACGACAGAGGTCCTAAGCTACTTAAATGTACAACACGCGTAACCCTAGTAGAAAACAAACCTGAACAGCAAGAGTTGATTAAGAAATATCACGAAGGCAAGACTGTTCACCGTGGTATTCAGGAGACGTATAAACAGTTGCACAGAAATTATCATTGGCCAAACATGCTCCTAACCATTCAAAGCTTCGTTAATCAATGTGACACTTGTTTGAAATCGAAATACGAACGCAACCCTCTTAAACCACCTTTAGTTATAACTGATACACCTCGCAAACCGATGGAACACATATTTATGGACCTATATTCAACCGAAGGAGCAACGTTCCTTACAGTCATTGATAACTTCTCTAAATACGCCCAGGCAGTCCAACTAACAGCATGCAGCAGTGTCCATATAGCTGAAGCATTACTAAACGTTTTCTCAGTGTTAGGTTTACCGGATAAAATAACTACAGATTCAGATACTAAATTCGACAACGATGTTATTAAAGAAATATGCGCACTACATAACATCCATATACACTTTACAACGCCTTATAACCCTAATTCTAACTCCCCTATTGAACGTTTACACTCTACCCTAGCTGAAATGATTAGGATACAAAGAATGACCAACAAAGATGACCCTATACAGCTAATCATGAAGTACTCTATAATAGCATACAATAACGCTATCCATTCGGCAACAGATTACACACCTCATGAGTTGTTATTCGGACATACAGCATTCAGAAACCCATTGGAGCTATACTACCCAAAAGAATTTTACCAGAACTATGTTATTAAGCATCGTGCCAATGCAGAGGCAGTTCAAGAGTGCATCGCTGCACACATGTCCAAAAACAAGGAGCAGGTAATTGCTAAACGTAACCAAGAAGCAGAAGAAATGAAATTTAAGGTAGGTGAAACTGTCTATAAACAGGTAGCTAAGACAGCACGCAGTGACAAAACGAAGCCAGTCTTCAAAGGACCATACAAGATTATACACCTTCACCCAAATAACGTGGCCGAAATAATAGGTAACCATCCAAATTCTAAGTCCATTAGGGTTCACTTCAAGCTACTACGGAGGCCTCTTCTTGTTGCAGGACCTTCATCGCAGGGGCCGTCGTGCTCAACACAACAGCAACCGTAACCATTACCCATGTAGATAATGACAATGGGATCCTCCTCCTAAAACAAGGCCAAGTCCTTAAACAAGACAACTACTTTAGCCTTGCTTGCGTTTACAACATTACTAATCTGCATTTTACATCTAGCCAATTGATGTCCCTTTATACAAGCACAAAAAACGCTGAGAATACAGCATCTGGAGATTTACATAAAACATATAGGAATCAAATAGAATATAGCCTTAATATTATAGGTAAGATGATCAAGTTTTTAACGCCACAAGTTAGAAAGCGACGCGGTCTTATAGATGGATTAGGTACGGTCGTTAAGTCTATCACAGGTAACCTCGACCATGAAGATGCAGCCAAGTTCGAAGAGGAAATCTTAAACATTAAAAACAGAGTTAAGAACGTTCAGGATTCACAAAGGAAATCCTTAGTATTAGCACATAATACAGGGTGGGCCACACTCCCTGGTGACCGGGGTAGATGACGGCCCTGTCCGTCAAATAGGCTTCGACCACACGACAGAGGTAGGTCGGCATCCGGTGGTACCGGAGTGCCTCCCTGATGCAACTCCAGGGCAGGGTATTGAAGGCATTGGCGATGTCTAGAGACACCGCCAAGACGACCCCACCCTAGGCAACAGCATTCCCCGTCGTCAGGGCTCGCACACGCATGATGGCGTCTACCGTAGAGCGCCCTCTGCAGAAACCGAACTGGCTCTCCGCCAAATCCGGCCCCACCCGCACCAGCTGGCCGACGAGGCGGTCTGCAATGACTCTTTCAAAGAGCTTGCCCACCTCGTCGAGCAGCACGATGGGCCGATAAGCGGACGGAGAGTCCGCAGGGCGCCCTGCCTTCTTTATGAGGACCAGTTTCCCCGTCTTCCAACGAAGCGGGAACTGGCCCTTCTCTAAACATGCGCTTAGGAGCCCCCTAAGTCGAGGTCCGAGAGCCTCCAAGGCCAGGACCCAGGCCTTCCTAGGTAACGTCGGGTCCTGGGGCGGTATTTTTGGCATTAAGCCTGCGTACCGCCGCTCTCATTTCTCCCTTGGTCACCTCCGGAGCATCGTCGTCGTCGTCGGCGGTGTGGTCCGCATCAGGCACCGCAGTAGGCGGAGCCATAGGTGGGGAGGAGTGTTCCCCTCGCGAAGGAAACAGAGCGCTCACCACGTCCTCCACAAGCTGGGGCCGGAGACTCCGCGTTAGCGGGGGAGCCCATGGGCGGAGTTTATCCCGCACCACCTTGTACGGGCGTCCCCACGGGTCCCTGTCCAGAGTCCCCAGCGACTCCTCACGGGCCAAACCCCTGGCCCGCAGGATCTCCGTTTGGAGGGCGGTCTTCGCCGCTCTGTACCCCTCGTACAGCTCCGCCTGAATGGCTTCCGTATCCGGAGGTTTGATACGGAGCCTGCGGTGCCTGGTGTACCGGCGTCGCGCAGCCACGCACGCAGTGCGCAGAGCCGTCAGCTCCTGCGACCACCAGTACACCTGGCGCGAGGCACGTCCAGGCTGGACCCGGGGCATTGCCACGTCACATATGTCGGACATGGCCTCCCGGAACCACTCCGCCTCGTCGTTGATGTCAGCAGGCCTGTCCGGTGGTGACACCCAGGCCTGCACGATCGAGGCTTCCAGGAGGAGCTCGGTCCAGCTGCTTCAGCGCCCACCGCGAACCACTCGGGGCCCGTCGGACCGGCGCGTCCGAGGTCTGGGCGGAGACGTCGAACCGGATATACCGGTGATCGGAATAGGTCTCCACCCCCTCCATGACGCGCCAGTCAGCTACACGCGGCGACAGAGCGGGGCTGGCGAACGAGATATCCACCACTGATTCACCCCGCATCCGCACACACGTGGGGACAGAACCCCGGTTTAGGACGACCAGGCCTGTCTCCAGAGCCCAGTCCTCCACCATCCTGCCCCGTGTGTCCGTTAACCGGGAACCCCAAGCCAAATTCTAGGCATTGAAGTCCCCGAGGACGACCACGGGGAGGGAACCAAACCCGACGACGATGTCTCTCAACTCCGCAAGGGAGTTGTGGAACTCGGCAAGAGTTCGGTTCGGAGAGAAGTAGACCCCTACCACGACAATCTCCCCGAACCGTGCTGCTACGCAGCCCCGTCCTCTCTTGACGGCCTCGAGGGACGGGGTACCGGCGGCGGCCGACGAAATTAGGGTCACTGAGCCGCTCAGGTCCTCCACCCAGTCATCCCTGGGCGGGACAAAGTACGGCTCAGCGACCACGGCGATGTTAATCGACCACTGCGCCATGCGTGCGGTGATGTCGTGCGGTGTCCCACAGGGATCGGTCCTGGGGCCGCATCTGTGACATCGGATACGACTGGGTGCTGCGCGCCGACCTCCCTAGCGGCGTCAGCGTAGTGTGCTACGCTGACGACACGTTGGTCCTGGCGCAGGGGAGGTCGCACCAGGCGGCGGCCGATTTAGCAGCACGCGGGGTTGCGATGATCGTCGAAAGGATCCGGCAATTGGGACTTGAGGTGGCCCTGCACAAGTCCGAGGCCATGTGTTTTCATGGTCCTCGGAACGCGTCACCTTTGGGGTCCCAAATAACGGTAGGAGGGGTTTCTATCGGCGTCGAGTCGACAATGAAGTACCTGGGACTCGTCCTCGACAGCCGGTGGAACTTCGTGGAGCACTTCCGACGTTTGGCTCCCAAACTGGAGCGGGTGGGCGCTGCATTGAAGCGGCTCCTGCCCAATCTAGGGGGTCCAAACGCCTCCTGCCGGAGGCTCTACGCGGGGGTCGTGCGGTCCATGGCCCTCTACGGGGCTCCTGTATGGGCGCTCTCTCTGGCGCTGCGGCCAGCCCGCCGGTTGAGCGCGGCCCAAAGGGTCATGGCCATCCGGATGGTCCGGGGATACCGCACGGTCTCCTGTGAGGCAGCGAGCCTCCTTGCCGGATTGCCGCCATGGGATTTGGAGGCAAAAGTCCTCGCGCACGTATGGGAGTGGCGCGAGGAGGCGAAACGCCGGGGCGTAAGTCCGTTGCCGCGAGAAATCGCGGCACAACGGACGGAGCTCCGGCGGGATCTCATGGCGTCATGGAAAGTACGGTTGTCGCAACCCAGTGCTGGGCACGCCACGATTGCGGCGATAAGTCCCCTCTTTGAGGAGTGGCTGGAGAGGCGCCACGGCGTCCTCACCTTCCGCCTGACGCAGGTCCTCACCGGACACGGCAGCTTCGGGAGGTTCCTGTGTCGGATAAGGCGGGAGGAAACGTCCGGTTGTCACCACTGTGTGGATCGCCCGGAGGACACGGTGGAGCATACGGTGGAGGTCTGCCCGGCTTGGGCAGAGCACCGCCGTGTCCTCGTGGAGGCGATCGGCGGCAGACACCTCTCGCGTCCGGCCCTGGTTCAGGCCATGGTACGGAGCGAGAGGGCATGGGTAGCCGTCACCTCCTTCTGCGAAGCAGTAATGCTCGCGAAGGAGGAGGCGGGACGGTTGAGGGAAAGGCACGTTTCGCGCCCTCTCGCCCCTAGCCGCCGCAGGAGACGCCCTGGGCGTCGGGAATCTCGGGCGGATTTCCAGCCACCGTAGGCGCGGGCTTGCGGACGGTGAGCAATGGGTAGCTCACCGTCCGGTAAGGACCAGGCCCGGGTCGACGGCGCGTCGTATTCTACGCGCGCCTCAAAGAGATGCCGTCAGCACAAAAGTAGGGGTCCACTAAGGCCGATGCCTGCCGGGGTCGCGGGAAGGTACTTATGGGTCACCGAGGCCCCTGGCAATACAGGCAACAGGAAGGAATACGGGTGGGTTTTAGTCAGTAAGAGTCTGACACACCCTCCCGCTCCGCCCAGAGCGGGAGAAGTTATTTGAAGATTTCCCATCCAAAAAAAATAAGTACATAAAGGCGAAGTTTTTTTTACGTACGTTTTCTAAGAACCAATAATTGAAGCGCTTCAACTTTACGCACGTTGTTTCGGATGTAAAAAAAATGTATAAATTGAATCAGTTTTTCCATCGCTGAATGCAAATTGTTATGTTCAGCGAAAGTGTACGCTGTGAGCACGCGATAAGCTTGCCTAGAGCAACCACACTTCAACACCTGTAAGAAAAAACTACATAACTCAATTTTTGGCGATTTTGCATTTTACTTTATCAGTCTTTACCAAAAAATGCTCTTTTGTTTTCGTTCACCCCCGTATCGAAGTTCGTCTTGATTTTAGCCAGTGGGAAAAATTACAAGTCTACTTTCATTGAAGATATATATAATTATAATCATTTTCCTATACTTGCAATTACTAAAAAGTCATGGAAATACATGTTAGGTATTGTACATATTTCAGACTAACAACGTCATTTTTAGGATTTCGTAGTAAACAATTATAGTTTCGCCATGTCCGTTTGTCTATTTGTCCCCGCTGTTGCGCAGAGACGCTTAGTACTAGAATGCTGTAATTTGGCTTAATTATACATATTAATCACGCCGACAAATTGTTAAAATAAAATCATGAAAATATTTTTTTAGTGTACATCCCTTGAACGTAAATTGGGGATGATATTTATTTTTCTCGTCTATCCCATAGTGTGGGGTATCGTTAGATAGGCCGTTTAAAAATATATGGGTCTGTGAACACTACTTTTCGATTCAATGATCGGTTTGCGCATTAAAGTGCTAATTTTTGTTAGAGTCAAGTGCCCCGCCCCCTGCCAGCTAAATGGTTATTTATGGAGATGTGAAAAAAATCATGGCAGTAGTAAATATAGTACAATTAAAAGGAAAAATATCACAGCTAAGTGCAGTTGCAGGTGGTCACTCAGTTTAAATATCTCGGTCATGTGGTCACGGATGGTCTTACGGACGACCAAGATATTGATAGGGAACGTAGGGCGTTGGCGGCTCGATGCAATATGCTTGCTCGCAGGTTTGCGCGGTGTACGAAGGAGGTAAAGCTAACTCTTTTCAGAGCTTATTGCCAGACGTTTTACTCGTGCAGCCTGTGGGTTAGGTATACGCAGAAGGCCTACAGCGCCCTGCGTGTCCAATATAATAACGGACTCAGGATGTTGTTGGGACTACCTCGGTTTTGCAGCGCATCAAGCATGTTTGCTGCAGCGAGACTGGATGACTTTTATGCCATCATGCGCAAGCGAAGTGCATCTATGCTGCGGCGATTCCGAGGTAGTCCGAACAATATTTTAGGTACACTGGCGGACAAAATTGATGGGCCGTTTATAAGGCACTGGGCTGGGAGACATGTACGTACAGACGTACATGTGCAAAGTTAATTGTTTTTTTATTTGTGATGTCACTTTTGTTCTAATTTACTTTTCACTAACAATAGGTTAAGGCAATACTAACACATTATGGATCCTGTAATCTGAATTAAAGAGTTATTATTATTATTTTCTTTTATTATTATTATCTTTTATTTAATTATTTACACATTTTAATTTTATTTTTAAATATTAGAATATAAAAAATATATAAAAACATTTAAAAATATAAAAAAAAAATGGTAGCCCACCGGTATCGGGAACAGGGTCCAAGCTACCGGCGGTCAGGGCTCCAGAGAGAGGAACCTCCTGACAATGCGAGCCGTGTCCAGAAGTACCGCTTTCTGAATCAAGCCCTTAATCCAGCCGTCCAACGTGAGCCTCTTTAGGTGTTGGTCGAGGCTCTTGGCAATTAAGCCATTGGCTGATACGACTATCGGCACAATGATTGCTGAATCCACATCCCACATGTCGACAACCTCGCGAGCCAAGTCAAGATACTTGATCTGTTTATCTTTCTCGGCTTTCACGAGATTCCCGTCATGAGGGACTGTTATGTCAACAATCATTGCGCGCCGCTCTGTTCGATCCACCACCACTATATCAGGCTTATTGGCAACAATAGTCCTGTCAGTGATGATGGATCGGTCCCAGTACAATGTGATATTTCCATTGTCGAGAACTGGGTCGGGCACATACCTATAGTACGGCACTTCAGATTCTACAAGGCTGTATTTCAGAGCAAGTTGCTGATGGATAATCCTGGCTACAAGGTTGTGTCTATGCAAATACTCTTCGTTAGCTAGACGAGAACACCCGGAGATAATGTGTCGGATTGATTCTCCCGGACGGTGGCATGCCCGACACACGTCAACCGTGCCGTCCTTCACAATAAATCTCCGGTAATTCTTCGTCATGATAACTTCGTCCATAATTGCACAGACAAAACCTTCGGTTTCCCCAAAGAGGTCACCAAAACGTAGCCAGGCTACGGACGCTTGGAAATCTACATCGGGTTCATGTAGGGCCCGGAAAAAGCGTCCGTGAAGCTCCTTACTCTGCCATACCTCCCTGCGATCGTTAGTGTCAAGCACTACAAGCTTGCGCCAGTTCTCTTTAGCCAAGGAGAGTGGGGTGAGGCCCTTGTCCACCGCGACCACATCTCGATGCATCCCCACATCGGCTTCTAGGAAATATTCCCTGAGACTGCATACCTCGCGATTGTGGAGGATCTTAGCGTTTAAAAAGCCTCGACCTCCACACTTTCGCGGGATATACAGTCTCATTACCGACGACCGTGGGTGATGCATTCGATATACAGTCAGCAGCGTACGGACCCTCCTATCCAGGGCGTCGAGTTCAGTCTGAGTCCATTTGAGTATGCCGAAAGAGTACATCAAAACGGGCATGACCCAACCGTTGAAGGCGCGCACCTTGTTTCCGCCTGACAGAAGACTATTAAATACTTTCTTCAGGCGGCCAAAAAAGCGCTCCTTCAACGATTGCTTCATGTCAGTAACATTGATGCCTAACGCTTCCGACATACCCAAATACTTGCAGGTTTCGGATGCGGAGAGGGTTCTAAGGTTTATGGAATCCGAGAGTTGGGTTCCCACGGATTCCACAATCTTCCCTCGCTTTACATGCATGACCGCACATTTATCCACTCCAAATTCCATCCTGATGGCGCTACTGAAACTTTCAGTTATTTTCAGTAGCTCCATCAGTTGCAAATTATTGGAGGCAAAGAGTTTTAGGTCATCCATGTAGAGGAGGTGAGATATAACCTGACCACCTCTCCTCATACGATAGCCTAGACCTGAATCTTCCAGCAGTGTGCTTAGAGGATTCAAGGCTAAGCAGAACCAAAGCGGACTCAAACTATCGCCCTGAAATATGCCCCGCTCGATCCTTATCGGTTCGCTATTCCTCTGGATATTTCGACATCCTGGATAGCGAAGGACCGTCCTCCATTGCCCCATACACGAAATCAGGAAGGTGCGCAGAGTTGCATCTACTTTATACAACTCCAGCACCCTCATGAGCCATGTATGTGGCACCGAGTCATAGGCCTTCTTATAATCTATCCAACATGTCGACAGATCCTTTCGGGAACGACGAACTTGTTGGCTAATGGTCATATCAATGAGGAGTAACTCCTTAGTACCGCGGGATCCGTTCCTACATCCATTTTGAGAGGCAGACATGATGGAGTTGGTGTCTATATGTTTGTTAATTTTAGCTCTCAAAATAGATGTAAGAAGTTTATAGACCGTCGGTAAACACGTGATCGGCCTATAATTTTTGGGTTCCGCGGTGCTACCTGATTTATGGAGCAGGTGGGTAACTCCTGTCGTTAGGAATTGGGGTAGCGATCCAGACTCCAAAGCAGTCTGGTACTGAGCTGCCAAGCGAGCGTGCGACCTTAAAAACCATTTGAGCCAGAAGTTGTGCAGTCCGTCCGGCCCTGGGGACTTCCAGTTAGGTAACGGACGGACTGCACGAGCTACATCTTGGGGGCAGATGGTAATAGCCCCCATTTCTGGTATTGGATCGCAGGCTCGCTCGACTTTTCGAGCCCAATCACCTTCGGTGTGACTGACAGGCACCGACCAGATACTGCGCCAGAAAGAACACATGACATCATCATCCGGTAGGCGCGTGTCAGTCACATCTTGGTCCGGTCGCTCCCAACCCCTATAAACCCACCTTTCATCGCTCTGGAAGGTACGATTCTGAGTGTATCGCTCTACTCGCCGCTTATACCTACGAATACGGTTCGCCCATGCATACACTTTCTGCTTCAGGAAGTCGATGCGCTCTGTGACACGGGTCATATAGTCCTGAGGGCCGATATCAGTCCCTGAGAACGCTCGCCTCACAAAGCGCATCACTCTAGGGCGAGTATTGCCCTCCCTGAAGCAGATTAATTTGCCAATGAGCGCTCTGGCCCCACCAATACGGCTTTCAATTCTGCACTGCCAAGCTGGTACGGTTGGTTTCGGTCGTGTAGTTCTAGAGTCTTTAGCAAATTTCACGTGAGCTACACGACATACCGCTACAGCCGCGCAGTACAGAATCGAATGAGTATCAGTGAGGTCTTCGCAGTCATCAAAATAATTTGACAACTGCGAATCCAGAGCTGCCACCAGCGCCCTGTTTTTTTTATTATTATTATTATTATTAAGTGGACTTTACGTTAAGTAAGTAAGTTAACGAGTAATAGTTGACAACTTAAATTTGCAGTTGGAGAATTGACCGTGGCATATATCGATGTATTGGAGAACATGTTTTTCATCTACAATGTTAAGTTTGTTTTGGGATAAATTCATCGCAGCTTTTCAACTACGGAACACTTCATTGTGCGTGGTACGACACGCACTTGGCCGGTTTTTTAAAGTTCATGTAATGGAATGACTTGGTAACTTACAAAAAATAGTAAATTTATTTAATTTTCGTCCACACATATTATCCTTTGTTCAATTTTTTCAAGGATGGATGGCGTTAGAACATAACAGAAATTAATAAGCACTATTTAATGTTTGACGCGCTCTTCTGTAAACTTACGAAAAACGAGTTACGATGTTCTTCCTCGCAGGACACTTGATATTGTGACTGTAAACCGCTTATTGTAATGCTATGTGGCTTCGCAGAGCACTTTCACGTAGAAGAGTTTGAATTGAATTTTCTATGCACTCCGTTTTCAAATTTCAGCTTTGCACGTGCTGCTTTTGTTTTTGTTGTTTTTGAGAACCTTTGTAATCGAAATGCTTGTAAATAAATTAGTATGGCTTTGTCTACTTTTGTGATCTTTAACAGGATGACCATACAAGATCTAACTATAGTTTAATAAAATAGAAAACTTTTATTTCAGACAGAGTCTTAGGGTTAGTAACGAATTGTTATTAGAAGGGTTATTTGGAAAAACAGCCAATGTCAACAAAATATCAAACTGAGATTTTGATGTCTATGGTTAGCATCATACTTTCCTTACAAGATCCAAAATCTTGTTTTAGGCAAAACAACCTATGTCCGAAGATATTCAAGGAAAAAACATCAATGGTATAGAGAAAAACAACCAATGTCGTATGCGTTTTTGGAAGAATAGAATAGCATAGCTTAAGTCAAATGAGATTGTTTTTTTTTTCGAAAAATATAATAATCTGTGACACATGCAACCAATTTTACTATGAAAAATGCATTTTTCTTTCATTAATATTCTTATTTTATTGGAAAACCAACCAATTTCAAATTTATTTTTCGGTTTTACTGAAAGTCAAGAAAACTTTAGTGCTGAAAATTACAAACCATTGCATGTAACAGTATCTACAATAAAACAGCAATTATGCTACTAATAAAGTGATTGTACGTATTGTGAAAAGCTTTTTATGCCTACTGTAAAAATATGATAAATTGACATTTGTTGTTTTGTTTCCAGACAACCCTTGTTGTTCTACGACAACTAACCTTTAATTAAAGTTGGTTAGGGTTAGTTGTCCTTTTTGCCAGTTTTGGCGTATTAATAGGGTCAATTTAAATTGTTAGATAGATAGCCATATGCTTATATACACTGCGAGAGAAACATTGTCGTCATTAGGTATTTTGAGTGATATCAATCAAAACGTATCGAGCACACGCAGGTACGTCACCGTCTCTTAACATACCTACCCACTGAGCAAGCACACAAAGCCACAAATCGCAACATGGCCAATAACAATTACATTATTATAATAAAAAATAAAATAAAAATAGTTTATTGTAGGCAAGCATACCTATAGCAAACACAAATAATATTTATATTGGTCAAGGACAGCTAATGAGACACAATTGATTTTTTATTGATTGACTCCGAATCGGTGTAGCGCGGGGCTTAACAGATTAAACAAATAACAAAATTTCATTGACAAATTACAATTTAGAATTGAGCAAATAATTGATATTAATTAAATGTCAAGAATACAATGTACAGCCATGTACAAAGTATTAATCAGCTTCATATAATTATGGTTCTAAATATTATTTTTTTAAAACCTGTTTTCAGTAACACAACATAATTTCATTAAATGAAAGGCCAAGCCACAACTAAATGACACTTATTATTTTCGCATAAAGTGCTTTCGTATAATAATAAGTAGTTTTCGATTAATAATGCAAACGGTTTAATAATCATAAAAGGTTTTTGTGGGAGGTTTTAAGTCAGTTTCAATTACTAAATGGTGAAATGGAAAATTGTTGAGTTGAGTGTCAATAATTGAGATGACTTTACTAGGAAAACTTAATTCTGTGAAAGCTTCTCTGTATTTAACTAACAGTACCAGATGCCTGTAATAATTTCCAGTCTGTATTGTCCACTGTAGATTCGTTAAGTCATAATAAGACCGGTGTATTTCGAATTAGGTAATTTTTCATGTATACTTTGCCCTTTGAATTGACTTTGCGATTGTAAAAAAAAAAAAGTTAATTTCTGTGAATGATAAACGGATTGACGCACTTACAAAAAACAATATTAAGAAGAAAGGGAACAAGTAGAACTAACTTTTGTTATATTAACAGAAACTTAAATTGAAACATTGAGCAAACAAATTATTCTTATTCTTATGAAAATAAAGTTGAAACGTAACCTACTTGAAAACTCAATTAATGTGGGTCCTCTAAATCTTTTCATCTCACGACCGTATGGATTGCAGACCCAACATAGTAGCCATTCGTATCTTCACACAAGTTTCAGTAGATATAAGTGAGATAACACACTGAACATCAATAAGGCTCACTCTATTTAGTCTCCCGTAAAACGAGCTCTTTATTACATTTTATCGGTAGAATACCGCCATTCAGAGAATGTGACCAAATTGATTTGTTGCCTACAGTAAATAATATTATGACAATGTGGCGGAGAAATTACTCTAATACCTACAACTGTAGTCAGATTGTTGGCCAAGGATATAATACAAGTATTGTCCTATAACTAGGCAATTACTGTAGCTCTTTTTATTTTTTTACGGCTTACGGCTGTGAACCATTTCGGATTTTTTGGGTCTTTCCACGACATCGACTTCGTACCTATATTTTAACTTAGGATCCTTGAACTTGAATCAGGATAAATCATTCTCAGTTGAAAGGAGAACTGGAAATCTGAAAAAGATACACAAAATATACAAACTTTACATAATCAGCCTATAATGTTCCCACTGATGGGACACAGGCCTCCTCTCCATGAGTAGGGAGCCGTAATCCACTAAGCGGGCCCAGTGCGGGTTGGTAGATGTCACATGTCTTCGAATTTTTGGTTCTAGGACATGCTGGTTTCTTTACGATGTTTTCCTTCACCGTTTTGAGAGCAGTGGTGATGAAATAATTTACACAAAGTAAAGCGCCTGTCTGGGTTCGAACCTACGACCTACAACTCAATTACTAGTCGCGGCCGTTACCACTGGGCCACCACTGCTCACAATTGATTTGTTGCCTACAGTAAATAATATTGCGACAATGTGGCGGGGAAATTACTCTAATACCTACTACTATAGTCAGTTTGTATTGTCCATGGATTTATAATATAAGTATTGTCCCATAACTAGACAATTACTGTAGCTCTTTTTTATTTTTCACGGCTTTCGGCCGTGAACCATTTCGGATTTTTTGGGTCCATCCACGACATCGACTTCGTACCTATATTTTAACTTATCCTTGAACTTGACTCAGGATAAAGCATTCTCATTTGAAAGGAGAACTGGAAATCTGATAAAGATACACAAAATATACATACTTACGTTTGAAAAAAAAATAAACAGCGAAAATCAGAAACGACATAAGTAGAAGCTCTCAAATGAGCGTAAATACGGGGCGCAAAATACAATGCAAAAACAAAAGACACGTGTCTGTTCTGCATCACACCAATCAATTACTTGCAAACACTGACTAAATAATCCAGAAATAGAACTCTCTCCGTCTTAGATCAACATCGAGTTCGCACCTCTAGTAAAATCGTCGAGTTAAAATATTCAGTTCCAATCAACACGGCACAGCCGCATTGCGCGGTCGATATGGAAAAGCGTTAGAATATACATATTTCTGCGCTACACTAAGTTTGAATTAAGGTGAATTTAAATGCTGTGAACAGTTACTGTCTATGATTCAAACAGATAAGAGGAGACCCGATACTTTTTTTTATTACAATCCAATTTTGGGTTATGGTGGGATTGGTTGGACTTATGGTTAATTGATCCTTTAGTGGCATTTTTATTTTCTTTGTTCTACAGTTTATTCTACTGTTGTAGAAACGATTATAAATGTGTTAAGAACACAAAGCAAAATGCACTATACAATATCTTCTAGAAAAAGGATTGGCGATAACAGCTGGTACCAAACTATTACAAAAATATTTTTCGTTTAAGTCCATAATTTGATAACGATACCGCTCACCATCACCTAACCGAAAATCACTCACGGCCCGATATCCGATAGTGAGTCGAGACAACTCGTGAACTATTCTATAAGCAACCAATCACAACGCAAAAATCGTTATAGGTCGCTATTTCTATGTCTGTATTCCGTCAGCTGTAAAAATGTTCGCCATTAATTTGTGTCAGGCCCTTTCAGAGCATGACATTTCCGTCCTCAGCGAGTGGAAGAACGAATAAGGAAAATATTGAGACTGAATAAGTCTGCTGGTTTATATATACTGGTGATATTTAGCTACATCTTGGTGGGTTTGAAACGGAAGCCTTTGAGAAAAGGCTAGGCGGATGGTGCTACAGACACCTGAGACACTGTTCTGAGGACGTATTTATTTGACAGATTATGATAAAGTTGTTATTTTATTCAACGCTATAATCATTTTATATCTATACCGACTACCTATGTACAGCAAGGAAATACAGTCAGTTGATAAATGGTTATCATAGCTATATCGTTATTCTGTCATGTCATTTTAATCACCTGGGCAGGGGAGACTGAAAGTTTCTGGAACTGGCCAATTACAATAAAAAAAGCAATTACGTAATTCGAAAATGGAACTCTCTGTTACTTACTTTTTAATTTGCGAGACTGTCATTTGATTTTTTAACTGTGGCGTTCTTTAGAAAATTGTGTATCGCTATTAGAATTATTATTTCTTAACTCGTGAATATTTTCGCTCAATGATTTTTACGATTTTGGCTGTGGCTAAGTCAACAAGAGAGTTGCCAGAGACTTCAATTGGCATTTGATGATGAAGCCCCATGTCGCAGGTCTGTGTTTTCGTGGTTCGGAGAATTTGGAAGTGGACGTAATCATCTCCATGAAGATGTTCGTGAAGGTCAGCCGCCGACGGTTGTTACAGAATCTAATATTGATACAGTACGACATTGATTGAAACTGACAAAACAATAATTTGTCATCAAAATCGCACTGTATTAGGCATTGGGATAAGCCAAGTGCAAAACATTTTGCATGTGCATCTAAAGGTTCAGAAGCTTTGCATTCGATGGATACCGCATAATTTAACGGAAAACCAGAAACGACTGCGAGTCGAGTGGTGTCATAAAATGATAAAAAAGTTTAATGAAGGACAGTCATTGGCTGTCTATAATATCGTGACAGGAGACGAAACCTTGGTGTAATGCTTTTTTAAGACTTGCCGACGAAAGTTAAGAAAAGTCGAAATATTGGTAAGAAAATGGTAGCTTCTTTTTTCGGCAAATTAGGACATTACACAACAGTGTTGTTTGAAGACCAAAAGACAGTGACCGCAGATTGGTACGTCAATACTTGATTGCCCAAAGTCTTAGAAAAAGTTCGCGAAAAGCGTCCCCAAAGCAATGTCGTCACCACGATAACGCGTCCTCACATTCCGCTATGGTAATGGAACCGTATTTGAAGGTTTCAAATATAGAATTGAAGACGCATCCACCATACAGCCCGACCTTGCACCTTGCGACTTCTATTTGTTTATTTATTTATTTTATTTATTTAACAGTTTATGTACACACATATAAACAGACAAGAAGAAAGGAACAGAAAAATACGTACAAAGGTGATGCTTATTTCTAAATAAATCTCTTCTAGCATACCTGCGATAGGACAGTAGACAAATATATGTAGACACCGTGTGTAAAAGTAGGAGAGATATCAAAATACATAAAAACAAAAAAAAAAACTATTCATTAATTTAAATATAATAAGAGAATATACTTACATAAATACACACTTCTAAAATAAATATCACTAAAATACTTATATATAATTAATAGTATGAAATAATAAATACATAATATGCAACTATGGCAAAGTAGAAAGATAGTGTTCTTTCACTCTTCTTTTAAAAACAGCAACAGTTTGGCAATCCCTAATGTCAGGCGGAAGTGAATTCCACAACCGAATCGCGTGCACAGTGAAGGAGTAGGAGTGGAAGTCGGTAGAGTGGGGAGGGGATTTAAGGAGATTTCTAAGATGCGACCTGCAAGGTGCAACAGAAGGACGGACGAAGGAAAAACGTTCCCGCAGATAGGATGGCGTTCTATGGTTATGAAGGATGTTAAATAGCAGACACAATATCCAGTAGGGGTCCACTAGGGCCGATGCCTGCCGGGGTCGCGGGAAGGTACTTATGGGTCACCGAGGCCCCCGCAACACAGGCAACAGGAAGGAATACGGGTGGGTTTTAGTCAGTAAGAGTCTGACACACCCTCCCGCTCCGCCCAGAGCGGGAGAAGTTATTTGATGATTTCCCACCCTCAAAAAAAAAAAAAAAAAAGACACAATATCCGAGAGTTCCTCCGAAGACGAGTGGGGAGCCACTTGAGAATCTTGCGGAAACATGATCATACTTTTTAAGATTAAAAACAAAACGAATGCAGATATTTTGCAAACGTTCAAATTTACTTAAAAGCTAAAGTCACTGTTGATGGCAGACACGACTGCTTCCGCATCTTGCCTTAAGAAGTGATTGTAAAGCTGCAGACCGTTGGCATAGAGATGGAAGTGGGAAGAGATGACTCTGGTGACGGAGTTAATGGAAATAGAAAAGAGAAGAGGAGAGAGAACGCCACCCTGAGGCACACCGGTGGTAAGAGAACACCAGTGCGACCGGCCTTTAAGATAGGAGTCGAACCAATCTACAGTAGAAGATGAGAAATTGAAACATTTAAGGATCCCTAAAAGGATGTCAAAATCGACAGAGTTAAAGGTACTGCTAAAGTCCAGAAGTACTAGCAAGGTGAGAGATTTGTTGTCCATTGCCCAGCGAATTTTATCAGTAACCTTTAGAAGAGTGTGTGCTGTGATCGGGTCGAAAACCAGATTTTTAATCTGGTTTTCGACCAAGAAGGCCATTCTGGACTAAGAAGGCCATTCGAATATAGAAATGCAGAAAGTTGCAGATGAACAATGTGCTCAAGAACTTTAGAGAGAAATGGGAGGATAGAAATGGGTCGGAAGTCGGTCGGAGAGACCGGATTAGGAATTAGGAAATTTGTTTCCTAAAATTAAATACAAACTTAGAGGCATACGTCTTACGAGCCCTGAATCAACGATGAATGCGTCCCACAAAACCGTAGAAGAGGAGGGTCCCTAAGGAAGACTGGCCTAACTGCTTTTTACAACGGTTCCAGCGAATGCAAAAATGTATAAATTGTGGAGGCCATATACTTTGAAAAACAATAGATGTATCATAAGTCTAATATCCAGAAACTTGCAGTATGACCTAAGTATTGGAATGTTAAAACAATTTGTAATTTTCGCAGCGGAACATGGCAGTACAAAATTAGTATGGTGCTTTAAATTTTGTACGAAGCGAAGTTAAAAGAGTTTCCGTGGAGTTTCTTGCCCGATCTTTCCATACCTACACCTACCTACTACGCTTTGGATTGCGCAACGAGCTTCATCTTTCTAACTGGCATTCCTTGACAGTTCAAAAGTGCCTGTGATTGGTTTAATTTAAATAAATTCTTTCTTTTCTTTACAGGCCCTAATCTGGCTTTAGGATGCTAAAAGACTAAAAACAGCGATATGAAAAAATCTCCGGTGCGTCATTGGCCACGCTGACAAGTGTTTATTTAAACGAGTAGCTTTTTAATTCGGCACGAGCATTCACCATCATTATTTCAGCCGAAAGTCTCCACTGCTGGACATAGGCCTCCCCAAGAGTTGCCACATCGACCGATCCTAACAAGCAATAGCTCATTATTATTGCACGAGCTTTAGTTACGAGATTACTTGTAAATTTGTAAAATTTGTACAATAGGAACAAGACTTTCATAACTCACGAAGTCCCCGTCTTCATTGTACTAAGTTCTCCATTCTCTTCACTTCATAAACACAAACCGTGTCAGTTTGTGTGTCAAATGTATTCGGTACTCCAGATATATTAAATGAGGTTGTCAACTACAGTTCGAGCCTATTGTCTCATACCCGGCTTAGCTTAATTTGGGAAGATAAGGTAAGACTGCAAGCGATAAGAACTTATTGAAATGTGAGGCTAAGAATTTGATATTTCTGTCTGAACCGGTGATATCGGCCGAGACTTACGAGATACAGGTTGTAGGTTTGGATCTTAGCAGGAACTTTACTTTGTGTAAATTATTTTATTACCACTGTTCTCAATATGGAGAAGGCAAACATCGTGACGAAACCAGCATGTCCTAGAACCAAAAATTTGAAGACATGTGACGACATGTGAAGACATGTGTGTATTAACCCACACTGGACCCTCGTGCTGGATTACGGCCCACTCCCTCTCACATGGAGGATCCCTGTGTCCCAGCAGTGGGAACGTTATTTACTGACTAGCTGCGCCCCACGGTTTCTCTCGCATAACTCTCGATCCCGTAGGAATGGAATATATAAATGGTCTCACCCATGTGCCAAATTTCATCCAAATCCGTTCAGCCGTTGAAGCGTGAAAGCGTAACAAACAAACAAACAAACTCACTTTTGCATCTTTAATATTAGAAAGGATTATGAGGCTAAGAAATACTACTTTAGCCTGGACCTGAAACATTAATTGGTAATTGAAGCGATTTTTCGATGAAATCAGATAAATCTGATTTTCGGGTATTCTGAGATTTCAGGCTTCAGATTGACGAAAAAAAACTTATAGTAGTTACAGTGTTTGGTTTCAGCAATTAATGTAAAGAAACATTCAAAATTATTGTATCAGGAATTCCCAAAAACAGAATCCACTATGTTACAAAATGTTTAAATTGTTTTGATGTAAGTGCTTCAATTACACCCCGGCTCTCCGCCTACGCTATAACCTCGGTACTATAACAGAGTTCGACATTAAAATGCATGGATCAATTAAGGTCTCGATAAACTCGCTTTAAAAGCCTGTTGAGCCTGTAAGCTTCGGAAAATGTTTTAGAATCAATCGTGAAGCGTGGTGGACAAAGATAATAACATGTGTTTCGCTCTTACAAAAATAAGGGTTTCTTTTTTGTGTAAATCTAACACTATACATATGTACTCGTATATTGACATTTTTCTCCCTCTATACTTCGACATACGCGATGTACCTCGTACGATTTCAATATCTAGTTACGAAAGACCTACATGAAAATGTCGTCTTGTGATAGTTTTCTGTAGTTTAAATGTTCCAATTTAGTTTAGTCTAGATAGGACAAAAAGTTTAATTGAATTTTCTATTCCTAAGTTTTTCACTTAGGACAGGAATTGATGTTCGATAAATGGCAAGAAACTCGCTTCGCTTCGAATAAGTTCAAAACGGAGCATCTACACTGTGATTTTGAATTCACTTTCAGGTCGTGAAAGTACTCATAATCATGAGCAACTTTCACTATAATAATAATAATACTTATTTATTCATGTAACCATGACTCATTTGTTAGTAAAAAACTTATCCTATGTTAGTAATTAAGATAATTTTATCTACATACTAAACAAATTATATACATATATTAATACCTGCAGTACAATATAAACAGCAGCAGTACTGTCCGAGGCTTCACCGCGGCTGCACCATTCCATGGGAAATGGCGCAGCAGCAATTCACGTACGGACAGTCCAGCCTGCTTTAAATTAGAGACAGGATACTGTTGTTGCTGCCCCATACCCCACGCACCAGAGACGCACAGCGTTTAAGCATTGTGGCAGAGAAACAATCCACATGTGCATCCGCGAACAACAACTTTGAAATATCGAAAAAAAATATCAACTGTTTCATACAAAAATGCAATAATGATTTTTTTTTTGTTTAGTTATATAACAGGTTGGGAAAAAGGTTTCTTCGCATTTTTTAAGAAAATTCAAAACAATTTTAATATAGTTTATTTACATTTAACTAAAGTATGTAGGTAGCATTTTGTTCGATAATTTTTTGCCATCTTGTAGGTAGGGACATGATCCCATTGCTATAGAAATTTTGGGACTTCTGATCAAAATACCGCGACAAGTGGTTTTGGCAGTCCTCTCGTGATGTTAACCTGACACTGCCTAAAGAATTCTGAAGAGACCGAAACAGGTGGAATTCTGAAGGTGCAAGGTCAGGACTCTACGACGGATGCATTAACACCTCCTAGCCAAACTCTCTTCATTTTTCCTGAGTGGCTAAAGATGTGTGAGGTCTAGCGTTATCATGATGAAAAACCACACCCCTTCTGTTGATTAATTCCGGCCGCTTTCTCTCAACTTCTTGTTTTAATCTCATCAGTTGTTCGCAGTAGAGTTCAGGATCGATGGTCCTGCCTGGTGGTAGCAGCTCATAATGAATAATGCCCTTCCAATCCCACCACACACACAACATCACCTTGTTGCGAGTTAACCCGGGTTTCGCCACAGTCTGTGAAGCCTGACCGGCCTTTGACCACGACCTTTTTCGCACGTTCTTGTCGTACGTGATCCACTTTTTATCACCAGTTATCAGCTTTTTCATAAATGGTTCGGTTTCATTACGTCGTAATAAAGAATCACAAATGAGTACACGGTTCATTAGGTTTCTTTCAGTGAGCTCGTGAGATACCCAAATATCGAGCTTTTTTGTGTACCCAGTTTTTTTCAAATGCGCCAAAACTGTTTTGTGGTCAATTCCCAGTTCTTCAGCTACGTTGTAACTACTGATCTTGCTCCACTTTTTCAAAAATAGCATCCATTTTATCCGTAATAGGGCGACCAGAGCGACGTGCATCTTTGTAATCAAAATTTCTCATTTCTCACAGACACTGCACTAGGTCCATAAACATCGCAAAATTTTTTCATGGCTTGCGTTGAATTTTTACCTTTTTTGTAGTAAAATTTTAATTCTCTTAATCTATACATATTTTAAATGTAAGTCGCTTTTCGTGTCGTTTTTTTTTTTTGGATGGGAAATCATCAAATAATTTCTCCCGCTCTGGAGCGGGAGGGTGTGAGACTCTTACTGACTAAAACCCACCCGTATTCCTTCCGTTGCCTGTGTTGCGGGGGCCTCGGTGACCCATTAGTACCTTCCCGCGACCCAGTCTGTGTGACCGCGCTGTTCTTCTAAACTACGCAACGGATTTTGATGCGGTTTTCGCCATCATTTAGAGAATTCATTTTGGAAGGTTTATGTGTAGAATACATTAATAAACTTACATAAAATAAAGAAATCTCGATGTTTTGTCAAGTCGTAAAAACCGAGCGAAGCGGCTAGTATGAAATAAAACTATATTTTTTAGATTTCTAGGTACAACTAAACATAAAAAAATGTTACCTAGCAGTCAAATATTGTATGCGCCTTCCCATGAGTTAAAATTTGTCATGAAACCACGCCTTGCTTGATTTATTACTGAATTGTGACGTAGCGAGCCCCCACTCTCCAACTTTAATGCGTTTTATCTAAGTATTTTTTTAAATTAACATGATAAAGCCAAAAATCCGTGTCTTTTATTTTTTTATTATCTGACTGACGGACTAAAAAGAATATTATTTTTTTCCCAGGCATCGTCCCTATTCAAAACGAGAAAAGAAAAAAAAACAACGACAAATGCACACGTATGAATCTGGGTTATCTATTCCAAGAACATAAAAGAGCCCACTTTTGATTTTCGTATTCCACACCTTACTAAATAAATCAATCTATCTGTGAGTAAATAAAAAGTGTGATGAGAAATACCATCTCATTTAAATAAATAAATAAATAAGCATTTATTTCAGAATCATTTCAGTGTTTGTTACTAACAATGTAAACTTATAAACTAGTATTAGTAACATTTATTATAAGTTGCATGAGACACGCCGATCCTGGGGAATGTCTATTTAACTGGGTGCAGTCGTATCCTTCAGTACATAAATCAAATACTTATCTTACGTGGAACGTTACGATGACCTCTTGCATTGCTGTGACCCCACATCTCTGAGGAGACAATAGGTCTCGAACTCATCACATGGGACTATAAATTACTAGCTGCGCCCCATGGTTTGACCCGCATAAATCCTGATCCTGTAGGGATATCGGGATTAAAATTATCTTATGTCCTAATCAAGGTCATGGTCTACCCATGTGCCAAATTTCATCTAAATCCGTTCAGTCGTTTTAGCCGTGAAAGCGTAATAGGTAATAGGTAATAGGTAAAACGGGCCGGTGTCCGCAACTCCACGTCAATGCGCGTATTTTGCGTACGGGTAGGAAATCGATTATTCGATCCACCCCAGCTCCTCAAGGAAGGCCAGCAACGCCTTGGTGTTACTGACCATCTCACGGAGGGTACCTGGGTTACCGAAGTACTTTGCCCTGTATGTGGCGACGACCGGGCAGTTTAGTAGCACATGAGCTGCTGTCTCGTAGTCCTTCATGCAGGCCCTGCACAGCGGACTGTCTGTGACTCCTATGATAAAAAGGTGTTTGTTAAATGACCCGTGGCCTGTTATAGCTGCTGTAACAGTGCGCAGCTGTAGTTTAGTTAGTCGGAGAACCCGTTTCGTGAGGCGACCATCAATTGTAGGGAGAGCTTCCTTGGCCTGCCTGCACTCACCTTGGTCCGACCATAGTTTGAGATGTTTATCTCTGGTGCGTTTCCTTACCAGAGTGCGTATGTACCCGAAGGGAAGTGGCACGATGGGTTCAGGTCCCACTGGTGCCATGCTCGACCCCCTTCTGGCAAGTTCATCGGCTGCATTGTTGCCTATCGAACCGCTGTGTCCTTTAATCCGTGAAAGCGTAACTAACAAACTCACTTTCGCGTGTATAATATTAGTTAGAATATACTGGTGCATGGTTTGCTATTTGAATAGTTTTAAATTCGAAACATTATTCAAATCATCATTAGTAACATTTTGTTCGTAGAACTGCGTTAACCTGACGTTGATTTTGGAGAGAAGTTGAATATCACTACGTCAACTTATAGATGATTTAGGGATCCTTCTTGCAATAAAAGAGCCTCCACTTATAGCGTTACTATAAGCGTTCATTCGGCGCTTCCTGGGCAGTCAGCCGTGCTACCAACCTACTGACTGGTATTTCTTTATACTACGCCATAAGCTTATATTTTCGTATATTGTGGTACTTCCTTGGCTTCATTTCCCTTAAACCTTTTCCAAGGTATTTCTATCAATATTATCAAACTACCCACACATCAATAATTCCAAACGTGTCATCTCTATGAAGTTCGTCGTGATCTCCGTCAGGGTATATATCACATATGATCTGTGGTATATATTATTTTCTGTGGTCGCGATATTGTCGTGATTGCACTTGTGCGCAAATCCATCTAAAAATCAATTTACAAATATTAGCTTCATGCGAACGCTTTATACTGTACCACGGAGGTTTTTATGTTCCCGCCTTCATTTTATGGGCTACAGCGTTTTGGAGAATAAACAGATCGGTAATGTTTCTCGATACTTTGGCATTGTTTGGGTATCAGTTTGGTGTTTATAGGTTATTTATTTGAAGCCTAACATAAGAACGGCTTAGTGGAGCTCAGTACGGAAGATTCCTCAAGATTTTTAGTTTGTGAAGATTGTAGACCGAATCTAACTAGTGAAAACGTAGACAGATCTGTGAGTTCAAGATCTGGCAGTCTTAATATTAAGGTCATTCTGAAGAACTCAATTCATTTCATAGTTGTACGTAAGTTAAACCATATAATTATGACCAGCAGACTCGTCAAAGTTCACGATCCAACCCATTCTAATTCTTAACTGCTTCGTACGAATTTAAACCTGTTGAATATTTAGTCAAGAACCAAACTATTTGAATCTAGATCAAGAAGGCAAGTAATAAACGGTACGACCTTTAATATTATAGACATCTAGTCCAGACTTAGTAATTAACAATGACTTATTAATAACTGATTTTGGATTAAGAGCCTTTGACCATTCTGCACTGAAACGTCTGTGAGGTCAGAATTATTGAAACTATCCATGTTAGACTACAGTGCTTAGTACTAGTAGTACCTGATATAGAGGCATGAGGAATAGGGTGTCAAGTTCACTCATCCTCCATAGAAAAGGGAGGATCCTCTGAACAGACGTGTCTGGTGTGTACGCGTGGGTGTCGTGTCTGGTGGGCAACTGCCCGACGGTTGACGTCGGGATGTTGTATATATGCTAGTTGCGCGGTAAACTCTGCTTGCACGATGCAGGATTTTGCGTGTCGTCAGCGTGTTGCGTAGTTTGCATGCGGCGATGTAGATGCCGCCACACCTTTTTCTTTTACGCCTACATGTTCTTAGTATTAAGGAAATCGGTTTTTGATAAACGTTTAGCGGAAGGTAAGGTATAGTGTGGCCAAATCGAATCTATAGAACTTTTTTGGACCACCATTTTCATTTGGCGCAGAATTTTCCGGTTTGCTGTTTCGTTCATCATCATCATTTCAGCCGAAAGATGTCCACTGCTGGACATATGCCTCCCCCAAGCACCACCACTTCAACCGGTTCTGAGCTTCCCACATCCAGCGGATTACTGCGGCCTTCGCAATGTCCTCGGTCCACCTTGTAGGAGGCCTTCCAACGCTACGTCTTCCGGTACGCTGTCTCATACATCTTTTCTGTGAGCAATGGGCCCTGCCCATTAGCACTTAAGTTTGGCAATCCTTCGGGCTACATCGGTTCTCTTGGTTAGCCTGCGGATCTTTTAATTTCTGATTCGATCACGTAGGGACACTCCAAGCATAGCCTTATCCATTGCCCTTTGGGTAACTTTTAGAATTCTAATAAGGCCCGTTGTGAGCGAATACGTTTCAATGCCATAAGTCATCACAGCTATTTCGTTAAAATGTGGCAAATTAATTATGCACCTTTTATAGGTACGACTATTACTATCGCATTAAATTCAGTAATTTTAACCCAAGGATCCTAAACGGATTGAAAAACGAACCATTTTTTTTCAACAAATCAGTACAAGTGACTAATCCCATTTTCATTACGGAGGATTTGTTAATAAACAAAATTTTCACCTTTGTTGACCCACACAAGAACCTTAAATTATTTTTATCTATCTGGTTAGGTGGTGGAAGAACGGTGTAGTTCTTCTTTTAAGAAGTTACAGGACAGGTGCTGCTGTTACTACGACTAGCAATCGCAATAATGTGTAGTATCCATTTTTTTTATTTCATCAAATCAATCAGACTTAGAAAATAAGTGGTTACAATAACACGGTGCCAGAAACCATGCAAAACGAAACATAGTCGGAACTTTAAAAATAATGTTTCTGAAACAATAAATTCCAAGAAATTTTGTCATTAATTTTATTGACCCCCAAAATCACTGGATTTGACAGGTTCAGACTTTTTTCTGTGGGCTTATCTAACTAAAGGACTGTCGTGATCAATTTTGAACACTAAAAGCAGAATACTTGTTACTCTGATAGTGGAATACTTAATAAAGTATGCGAAAATTTTGTTAAAACTCGATGAAAAGCGATTGCATTACAACTAGCAAAAAGGTGAAGATTTGGCGGATGCTATTTTTCATGAAAAATTGCCAAGCCTATGTTATATAATTATGGGAAAATATCTGGTAATTTTTGTTTTTAATAAAAATAATTTATAGTTGTATACATGCGAATTGGCCATCCTGTATAATGCCTTATGAGCTAGGCTGTAACTACAGCGAGCTACATTAAAACTAACGATATGGGTACAACACACAAAAGTTGAACAAAATTCTAAAACAAACCAGACATTTAACTTTAAACAATTTACCAAAACCTTTGCCATTTAAATGTACTAGACTGGCACAGATAAATCTGGGTTAAATTTGAACATTGAGTAACTATTTACATAGCTGACTAACTGGGCTCAGACGTTGGACTATAGTTAAATCTAAATATTAACTGAAGAGTCGGTAATTGAAGTAACATTATAGTTAATTCATCAACGTGTCGGGTTCCATATTTAATTTAATCTGTATTTTAACTTTAATTAAATTCAAGCTTCAATTAAGGTAAAGCTTCGTTGTACTTATGAGAGCCTGGTAGTGATAAGCTTGAACTTCGAAGAGTAAATTGTTGATTCCAGAGTAGTTTAATTTATACACACGTATATTGTACCTATTGAATTAAATATTTGTGGTACAGTGAAGTAGTATTGTGTCGTTTATTGTGACAGTTGAAACTACATACTTCGGTTCCTCATACACTTATTAGAGCACGGAATATCAATCGTATCTGTGGGTCGAGTTTAGTCGCACCTGCAACGCAAATTTTCTTCGAGCTTATGCGAGCCTAGTCTGAGGCTTGAGTTTCTACTGGTACTCCGTTGATCCAAATTTCTTCCTTTCTGCAAATAATATTATTGTTTGTTGTAAAAAAAATATTTTGAACGTTTTATGGAGACCAGACTAAAAATACATTTTAGTTCCTTTGATATATTATTAAATGTTTCTTTGCATTAACTGGTTGAACTGAGCTGAAGAACTATCATTCACGACGTCTGACAAGACAGTCTATTAAGTTTTCCTGCTTTTACCACAAGGGAAATCAGGATCTAATAATCAGGAATTTTAGTTTTTTTTTGTTTGATTACAGTTTCAATTATACTTTGTGAACGTGGAGAAAAAGATAATAAGGTGAAGTCAGTCTGGATAAAGAAGAATGTAGCAAAGGTAACCAAGAACAAAACAGTGATATTTGGAACTCAATATAAAAATCTGTTCTGTAAATGTTTTATTACACAGCAGCATAGTCTATTCTGGGCAGATGAATTAAAAAGAAGATAAAATTACCAACTTTCTGTAATGTTTTCCCACTGAAAACTTTTGTCTGGAAATAAATATTAAGTAGATGCTGCTAGCTTTCAAGGATTGTAAAACTTAACTTTATAAAGGGTTACTGAAGTTGGAGAAAAAGGTCGTCTGTACTGCTTATTTCATATTAAGTAGTCCTTTTTCCAATGAATTTTAAAGTATTTACGCGTAAAGATTTCTTCTACTTACATTAAAATAGCGAAGATTAAGTGGCAAGAGGGAACAGGACACCAGCATAGTAACCTATTTATTATGAAAATCGTTGGTGCTCTTGAAAGTCTCATTAATTGGAACTGAAACATGAATACGTTTCTTACCTTAGGATATGCCTATTGCTATCGAAATGATTGAAATGATTTTATTTTCTGTAAGTAGGTTTATACAAACACTTTTACACGTCAATCATTCTTAGAAAAAAAACTAGATGAGCTCGGCGTTTCCTATCTGACTACTCTGAGAAGAAAGGCCGAAACAAACTCAGAGATCACAGTCTCTTTTAAAGTCCAGACATAATCTTGGTCAGATCATGTGAAGACCATGTAGATTGGTGTCTGAAATGGTCTTTTGAGGAAAAAAACCACACAGATTGAGTGGACCTATCCAGTCAGTGCACGCATTGGTCAGTAATCGTGCAGCTCAACTCAGAACTTAAGGAGCTCAACGATTCGACGAACAATACCAAAGAAAGGACATTTGAGTAGGCCGCATAAATGACTCAAACTGCCAGACTAAGATGAAAACTAACTGAGAGAAATAATAAAAACAATAATCCACATAGTCTTCACATTCACAATAATTTAAAAAAAGAATATAATACTTCAAAAAGTAAATATTAATGTCATAGCGTATAAGTATAACAAAATCATCAATGTCACACTTAGTATAAAAATAGATTTAGTATAAAATTAGTTTGTTGCCTGGGGGTACATTGGAGTAGCTTAATTAATCCCAAGCCTTTTTGTCGTCCAAGTAATCTTTAACTTTATAGAAACCTTTTTGACAGAGTTTCTGTTTAATAAATGATTTAAATTTATTGAGGCTCAGTTCTTTGACATGGCTTGGGAGTTTGTTGTAAAAACGTATACTTTGGCACTTAAATGAATTACTAATTTTTTGGAGCCTAGTCTTGGGCACAATAAGTAAGTCTTTGTTTCTAGTATTTATGCTATGAATGTCGCTGTGTCTAGAATATAGGTTAATATTCTTTTTGACATACATCAGGTTCTCATATACATATTGAGATGCGACTGTCATTATGTTTATATCCTTAAATGTATCCCTCAGTGAATGCCTACAACTTAGGTTATAAATTGCTCGAATGGCTCGTTTCTGCAGCACAAATATAGCCTGAATGTCGGCTGCATTTCCCCACAGCAAAATGCCGTACGACATTACACTATGGAAATAACTAAAATATACTAATCGAGCTGTTTCTACATCAGTCAAATGACGGATTTTATACACCGCGTAGGCTGCAGAGCTTAGCCGCTTCGACAATTTGGTTATATGTGGGCCCCACTGTAGCTTTGAGTCCAAAGTAATACCTAAGAACACAGTGGTGTCCACAAGATCCAACTCCGCCCCATTTACTAGTACATTGGTTTTTACCTGCTTAACGTTAGGTGTCAGAAATCTAATACATTTGGTCTTTTTCTCGTTTAAAAGTAAATTATTAACACTAATCTTATCTATCCTTAGATAATATTATAAATGTAATAGTAAATCTGTCTGTCTGTCCGTCTGTGTTACCTTTACACACCTTAAGGCGCTGACGAGAGGCAAATGAACAAAATAAGCTTGTCTTAAGAAAAAAAATTGCCAAATCTGTGTAGTTTGTGGTAGCGGAAAAAATATTTGTTAATTTTAATATTTCTCAGAACTTGGTTGTTACCAAAATACGTTTTGAATAAACAAAATCTCAATAGAAACTAACGTTAAATTAACCTCTTACCTTGACTTCCAATCCAAAATATCTATATTAAATAGCAACATACGTACAATTATCAATTATCAATTACATACATTTAATTATTAACAAGAAAGTCTTATTTGAATGCAGAACTAGGTTTTGAGTAAATAGACAATTTCTTCATATTTTGCAATAAATTACAAGCGTTGCGTCATCGCGCTTCTCTTTCTTTTCTATGCAGTCTGACAGTGACCGCGGTTTAGGTGTTGTCAGCGTCTTAACGGCTGAACGTACTTGAATGAAAGTTGGCAAACGAATAGATCATGACCTGGGTTATGACGTAGGATTCTTTTAATTCTGGTAGTAAGACCCCCGCGCCGGTGAACCCGCGGACATAAGCTAGTTTGTACATAAACACGTTCTATTAGATGTGTCCCATGAGTTCTGCTGTACAGTCTTAAACTGTACATGTTTTTTTGACGCGGTGGCTTGCACCAGACGCGCGTCATTTTATTACTATATATATACATACTCGTACATTACAACAAAACGGCGAGTGCGAGTATTGCTACGCAGTGACTAACATTAGAGAAAGAAATCGTTAACTACATATTTACTTGAAGAAACACAATTTACACGCAATTAACCTAACGGGAACTAAGTGATCTTTTCTCTACGCGCTTCAACCTCAACAACAACAACTCTTCAAGTGTACGAACCGTACATCTGTATTAGCCGTCCTCAGAGAAGTACTTTGAAGTAGGTTCATATCCTAGTTCAGTGATAACTTGTTGTTTGTTTGTTTGTAGGTGGGGAAGGATAGTACATACAGAAGTAGAGGTTGTAGGTTATTCTATAGCATGCATTTACAAGGAGTTTATATCAAAATACTGAAGTGATTATGATGAGTTTAAACCACTTGTTTTTAGTCATAAATTAGTGATGTGTCTTTCATCATCCTCCAATTCCGGACTTCACCCACTGCTTGACATAGGCCCCTCTTTGCTTGTGCCAAGATCCGCTTTTAGTGTTAAGAATCTCAAAACACTAGTGACGTGCAAACGAAAAAATAATAAAAGTGCATATAAAAGTTTTTAGTTTCATTTTCTCACAATCGAAGTCAAAAGCAGAGTTTACCTATACGTAATTCGGGTATAAGCGAGTGAGTTTGCCCCGAGACGTTTATAGTAATGGGTCGAGGGTCCTTTTACATGCAATAGTTGTTTAATCTACTATTACTTACCAGTGAAATAAATACTTCTTACATTATGAAAAGAGTCATAGATATTTTCACAGTCAGATATCTCGAACACAATCTCCTCACAGCGGATGCATGATATGAAAATAAGGGTGTTCCTATTTTCCATAACAAAATCAACTTATTGTGTCTGTTATTTCTTGGTGTCCGACAAGTGTGAAATAAAGCTGATGGCAAGACTGAAAGCTTATTAAAGCTGGGATTGGAAACCCGGTCGAGTGTGAACTACGGATGTCGAGTTCTGTTCTGTTGTATGACCGCTGTACGCGAAGCTGTAGAGCATAACATTAAAACGTAAGGAATACAGTTTCTTGTTTTTATTACTTTTATACAGACGAAATTTTATCTCGGTTTTTTCCCGATTAGGGACTACTAACCACACGAAAAAGAAAAAAGACCGGGCAACTGAAAAAAATCGAGATTAAAGGAGATGTTTGATTTTGGGCTACCACTATGTACACTACATAGACTAAATAGGGAACACTAAAGACACTAAATAGGGGATTCTCATAAAAATACAAACAAATTAATTTGAAGAAGAGTACAGGCATACGAAAATGATTATTTGGTAAGATTTTTAATATGATAACCCTATTTTTAGGGCAGCCAGTTGTGTTTTTCATGACGTTTGTCGACTTTGACAGTTTTTACTTTAAGAGATGATAGGAAAATGCATAAAATGTAATCATAACTCCCAGCAAGTTTTTTATTTATGTACCTCTCATGACTGTATTCTCATCCTCTTAATGTCGCTAATACTAGGAGCTAAATAACATAAAACTTGTTTGAAAAATTGTGACTGCCTAGTTGAAAAATAGTTGGTTTCTTCCCAGCTGTTACTGTGTAATAGGAATAGTAGACTATTTTAACAATAACTTTCAGTAGTCAGGTGCTGCACAGCTCACTGATCGCCTATTAATTATTGTAGTCCAAAGCATATATTGATAGGCACGAAAGAATGAAGTAGCAGGACAGTTTTATAAACAAAATAAACATTCACGCGTTCGTTTCTTGCTCCTCTTAACACCAATCGTGAACATTCAAGTCGAATATCCTGGAGTCCTATTTTATTAATATGACTAACGAAACCCACTCAGTTTCGGAATTCATTTGCTGTTTTTGTAAATACACATCAATCAAATGTCATTGTCAAAATGACATTTCGTATATTCCTGATCCACCATATTTATGTTGTGTTGCACTCCTTGACCGAGTTAATTTGAATTTACATTAAAACGAAGTAAAATTATAGAAAATTAACATTAAAAAACGGTTACTATATTGTATAGCGATATTTACATATAGTGTACAAAGAGCTAGACCAGGCTCCATACATTTCTGGAACATCTCCTTTGGTCTGTATAAAACTTAATCAACCTGGTGTCAGAATTTTTATGCCACCCATGGGCTTGGGTTCACACGCCGTCGAGAAATATCTCATAGGCATCCTCATGATGTTTTCCTTCACCGTTTTTTAGGCAAGTGATAATTATACAATACGCACATGAATCCGAAAAGTCAGAGGTGCGTGCCTTAGGTTCGAACTCAAGACCTATGTGACTGGGCAGTTGACCGGTATTTGGGTTTCTGTCTGTGGCAATAGGCTCGCCCCCTATTAAATGGGACTTAAAACATAACTGGTGACATGTACTATATGAAATTTACTATACACCTCTACCCAACCCTAGAAACTTGCTAAGGGTAATGTGTAACTTTATATCGTTTACTTCTCCAACAAAAACACTATCCCGTCTCGTGGTCGTCAAGCTTCGACAAACCTAAGTTTCCATCAAGTATAATGACCGATCCCGCGGGCGTGATTGTCTGGAATTCTACCTATTGTTAAGGATGCGTCAAATTCTTTAATCTAAGGCCACGGTCGCACTGAAAAACTGAGGGCAACGAATAGATAAAACAATTCACACCCAGCATCTGCGGTGTAAAATAAGTCCAGCAACCTTATTTTACACTATGGAGCTTTAGAAACTAAAAAATGCTACAAATCGGAGTAAGTATGTGATGTATCCTCATGTCGCATGATAAAATTTGGACTTATCATGTATATACCAGACACACACAGAAAATATGACGTCGCGCGTCGCATGGTCTTTGTCTGCGATACGAATGGAACAAACTTATTTTATCTTTCGATAAAGAGGATTTATTAGTCGTTCCACTTTACTAATGCAGCTGTGAATTCCTTTGAGTTTTCATGCAGACAATGTAATTGATATGAGACTTAGTAAGTTCCATTAAAATATGAAGTAAGAATACCATTTTAAAATTGATTACCGACCGATACATTATATATAATGAAAGAGAGAGAGAAAGTGTGAATTTGTTCAAAATGAAAATGAAAATGCAAGATGGCGTTTGCGACACGGTGGAGCATACGGTGGAGGTCTGCCCGGCTTGGGCAGAGCACCGCCGTGTCCTCATGGAGACGATCGGTGGCAGAGACCTCTCGGCCCTGGTTCAGGCCATGGTACGGAGCGAGAGGGCATGGGCAGCCGTCACCTCCTTCTGCGAAGCAGTAATGCTCGCGAAGGAGGGGGCGGGACGGTTAAGGGGAAAGGCATGTTTCGCGCCCTCTCGCCCCTACCTGCCGCAGGAGACGCCCTGGGCGTCGGGAATCCCGGGCGGATTTCCGGCCACCGTAGGCGCGGGCTTGCGGACGGTGAGCAATGAGTAGCTCACCGCCCGGTAAGGATCAGGCCCGGGTCGACGGCGCACGTAGGTCCTTTTCGATAATCTACGCGAGCAAAAATACAAATGTGAAAAAAATCTTTTATAACTTGCTCTTTCTACAGAAATTTGTGTGTGTGATTAGGTGTATGTAAATTATGTTTGAAATAGGTAATAAAAGAAACAAAAGACAGAATTTACATAGGTGATTTATAAAAAAATAATACAAATAGAAGGAAAAATTAACAAATACGTACGTTCTAAGTTTAAAATTATTCAGGTTTATCTAATAATATTAACACAGACTGTGGTAGGCTGCCACTAAATTTTGGCTTCACTCTCCGCATGGATGATATGAGAGGGTCTGAAGAAACCAGCAGTAGATGGAACATGTCCTCAACATTTTTTTTTCTTGAAAATTTGCGTGAATGAAACTCTCTGAAATTTCTTATATCTTTATTCCGATGCTCTTGGGCTTCTTCCGACATTTCGCCGATCGGTATGATTGTTTCTTTTATGATTAGGCTTCCATGTATCAAAATTTTATGGACACTTTGGGGCATATAATACCAAACACACTCCTGGACATACAAATCAGCTGTTTCTGCAGCAAACTGTTCAAATGCTGATATGTTGATGGCGAATCCGGAACAAATGGTACGAATAATTGTAGCAAGTCTTTCAATCAGATCTTTGTTTATTCCGGTAGCATCCGAAGCCAGCTCAGGATTATGAAAAAATGTTCTAGCTACATTTCCAGTATTACTGCTACCGTATCCTTGTTTAGGCAAATCAACTAGAATGTTCAGCTTCCCTCACAAGTTTTCTTGAACTTCTTTTTTTCTTAAATCGGTTATTGCCTTTTCTCTTTACTGATTCTCCAATACTTTATATCAAGCCGGTATGAAATATTTAAAACACACTCCATGCATTTAATCCACGCATGTAGGCTTGATAGCCCAAGTTGGAGCGCATTTTCATTTATAGGCCTGGCTCGTACTGCTTGTAGATCGTTCATCATTTTAGGTGATGCACCGCAATTACGGCAGTTTTGAGCAGCTGTATCAGAAAGGGTACTGCAGGTTTTCCCATCAATCATAGTTAATGAGAAAATCGCGTGAAAGTTGTGTTTTATTCCTGCTATTTCAATTTCAATGGGGACTAGACCTTGTATTTGTTCTATAATATCATCAACTTGCTGCTTGATGAAGTCTGCCGTCTCTTTGTGAAATATTATTTTTATAGGACGGCAATATTTCGTTGACGATGGTACAGGATTGTTTCACAAGATCATGTCTCGATTATCGATTTTTGATACAGCTGTCATTCTAAGGGGAACCATAGATATCAGATATATACTCGCATCATCGTTATCACTGTTTTCAAACGCTTGCATGTATCGACTGTGACCAGATGCACCGTCACACCCCCACTTGAAAACAATTTTTATTTTAGTGGGGTCATACACTTCGAGGCGGTCTTTTAGCACTTCTTCTTGTGCAGTGACCAGTCTCTGAATCGTATGCTTTACTAGCGACTGCAATGTTACCTCTGCAGACACCTCTGTTATTGTAATATTCTCAGGGTAGCACATTTTCTTAGCATCAAGCAGCCGATTGTATGTCGGATAAATGTTTGCATTGTGCGCTTTTGTAGTCTGCTGAATGTCAATATATTGTTCTTTAGTGAATTTATTATCTACAAAAAGAGATAATGCTCTATCAGGTGTTATTTTTGTTGGAGCTTTGATGGGGGTAATAATTCGTTTTTTCACTTTATTTGCCCTTTTTGGTGAAACAGTTGGAGATGACACCATCTTAATAACTTTAGCAGTATCCCTCTTACCTTCTCTTGCTAGCTTTAACTGAGTGACCAAAGCGAGTTCTTCACTTCAGAGGTACTCTCTTGGACGAGCCTTTGTACCTTTCTTTTATTTGCTGAACGACTACAATCATTAAAGCATTTGTTTGGACGACCCCTTTTTAAATTAACTTCGTCTTTTGATTAGTCAATCAAAAGACGAAGTTAATTTATTATTTTGGGCATATGTTTCAAAATTAAATCACCATCCAACCACTCTTTGTTGTGCAACAAAAAAGTATTCAGTGAACGGTTACTATTTCTCCAAACTCAAACTCAAACTCAAAGCATTTATTTCAATTAAACCATTTACAGGCACTTTTGAATTGTCAAGGAGTCGGTCAGTTAGAAATATGAAGTTAGTTGCCCATTCCAAAGCGTAGTAGGTACCTATAGAGAAGAACGGGCAAGAAACTCCATGGACACTCTTTTAAATTAAATTGATACATAAAGATTAGTACAAAAATAATTTTGAAATTATAACTAAATGTGAGGATGATGTAAAATAAAAAACGCGTCTATAGTAGAAAGAGAAACAAAACAATTTCTAAATAAAATAATTACAAATAAGCCGAGGACGCTAAGAGGTGACCAGTCCCAACTAACGGCGCCCGTTCACGAGCATGACGCATGGATCAGCACCATTCAGCTCAACCATTTTGAAGGGAGCTAAATGATCCAGCACACTCCATTTCAAAACGAACTGTCCACATAAGTTTTTTATAGTTTTGCAAAATTCACCTCTGGATACCGCGTCAAACTCTGTATAATTCATCGTGTCCTTAACATGTTTCATTACTGTATCGACTTTTCGGCTTGCAATTTTTTCATTACGCCAAACGTTAAAGATCTCCATACGTTTTACACCGACCGCAATATCTAGAAAAAAAAAAAACTTACGGCGGATCACGGCACATAAAAATGGCAGTCTTTTATAGTTACTAAACTACACTTACCGTAAAAAAATATTTCAACACCAATTCACTCCAATCACATTAGTTCTACTCAGATGCATTCGGATGAAATGCTCTATTTTAACACTAATTTGTTGATACTTTTATTATTTGATAGCTAAATATATACATATCGTAGCAAACTAATTTATACAAAATTATAAAATCTTGACTATCAGCTCAAGTTAAAAATTTAATTTGTAAACAATTTAAATAAAAGCGTAGGTTAATTAATTAAATAACAATTTAATTAATTAACCTACGCGATCGAAACTTCTGCACTGACTGGTGGGCACACCCACAAAGCGTGCGCTGGATATGTCAACAAGTTGTAACTTGTACGCTCATTTGTTCATCTCAACTCGCGCGATACGTTTAGATACTGAGTGTTTTGTTTTGCCTGGCTAGTTGAGCATTTATTAAAATAAATCATAATCCATTTGCATCACCTAAATTTTAAACATTTTGCACACGTAGATTATCAAAAAAGACCTACGTGCGGCGCGTTGTCTTCCACGCGCGCCTCAAAGAGATGTCGTCAGCACAAAGGTAGGTCCACTAGGGCCGATGCCTGCCGGGGTCGCGGGAAGGTACTTATGGGTCACCGAGGCCCCCGCAATACAGGCAACAGGAAGGAATACGGGTGGGTTTTAGTCAATAAGAGTCTGACACACCCTCCCGTTCCGCCCAGAGCGGGAGAAGTTATTTGATGATTTCCCACCCAAAAAAAAAAGATGGCGTTTGCGAAAATTAGCAAATTTTTTATTATGGGTGTCGTTTTCATGGTTTTCGAGGGCACTGACAACGATTCATGGGTCATCAACAATATATACCGAAATAGACAGATAAAGAAAAGTGTGAATTTGGTCAAAATGAAAATGAAAATCCAAGATGGCGATTGCGAAAATTAGCAAGTTTTTCATTATGGGTATCGTTTTCATGGTTTCCGAGCACTGACAACGATTCATGGGTCATCAACAATCAAGGGATCGTGGTATCAAAATCAAAATTGAAGATGGCGCCAACGAAAAGGAGAGTTTTTGGAACGAAATTCTATGACGCGGGAAAATCGAAATATTTAGAAATATTCACGTAAAGAAAAATCGTTATGCTCCCTCCATGCAACGTTATTTTTCTCTGTCTCTTCCTATTATATACGAGTTTGTGTGTGCGTGCGAGTATCGAGATAAGAGCAGACGAGCATTGTGCGCGGCCTGTTGTATAACCTCAATACTGATCTAAATTTCGCTCTTGACGGGGCTTAGCACGGTATAAAAAAACATTTTTTATTATACCGTTCTTTTCATTCATTTTGCTTTGCTTATTAGGCCTAAAAGTTTTTCAACATTCTTTTGCGGGTGCTTTTTCAAATTGGACACCGTACAGATCGGTACTATGTTGACACAATTAAGTGTTTGAATTGGTAACCGTTCTTGACCCCTTCAATCACTTTACGGCTTGGAGTCATCGATCCCGGACTCCCGGTTGTCATACCAAAAATTTTGGAAGTTTGCATGCCATTTCGATTTAGCTGATATCAGACTCTCCAATTAATGTTTATTTATGTCTTTCATTCGGTATCTTTCACTCGAAGTGAAACGTCTGAACACAAAATGAATCAAAAGTGAAAAATTTATTCATTAGTGAACCGAACCGACGATGTTGGATTTCGACATTCAGCATTTTTTGCTCGTGCTCCAATATTCTCAAAATTTTAATGAAATGAGCAAATGAACGTCCATTTCTATGTAATTTTGTCGTTGCCGTGTGAAGGTGGAATGAAAAAAAAAATGAACCATCGTTCGAATACCTTCAGTATAGGTATTAAGGTCTGAAGGCTTCTGCAGACTCGGGCTATATCGCGAGCGCAACATTCCGCAACATGTCTGTCGCGCCCGTCATATCGCCCCAGTTTGCAGAAGCCAAGATTCCTAAGAATCGAATCTAGCAGTTCAAAATAGAGTTCCAAGAATGATCCTTGTTTTGAAAAGCGGCCCATAATGAGGATAATTGATCATAGCATCGCAAATTCAGGTAAGTTTAGTGCCTTGTCTAGATCAAGCCGAAACAGCTTCAATGATCTAAGTTAAGCACCACTTACTTGTTGGAACTTGTAGCCGTTGGGGTATATTAGTTAACTACTAGAAATCTGCCATAATTCTAAGACTATGAATATGTACTTACTTAATTGCTAAACTTATCATTAAATATTATTATAGATCTGGAATTACAAAGGTTTGTGAATTATAAATTGGGCTTCGATATGACTGAATCGGATACGGTGAGAGTCTCACAAGAATTTTCATCAACAAAACTTATCAGCAAGTCCAAACAGTAACAATAACTAAAATATGACTTGTCTGCTTTCTATTTACGTACAATATCTTTGAATAGGTAGGCCATGGTTTAAGTATATGACACAAAATCTTAGTCGTAAAGACTGTATATAAAGGCATTCATCCTTGAATCCTTGATTACTAGCAGACAAGGCTGGACAGTGATTAAAATCGGCCTCTGCATAAGCAGAGGCCGATTACCAAGCACAAGGTACAAGCATGGTACCCCGTCCCTCGAGGCCGTCAAGAGAGGACGCGGCTGCGTAGCAGAGCTGTTCGGGGAGGTTATCGTGGTAGGGGTCTACCTCTCTCCGAACCGAACTCTTGCCGAGTTCCATAACTCCCTTGCGGAGTTGAGAGACGTCGTCGTCGGGTTTGGTTCCCTCCCCGTGTTCGTCCTCGGGGACTTCAATGCCAAGAATTTGGCTTGGGGTTCCCGGTTAACGGACACACGGGGCAGGATGGTGGAGGACTGGGCTCTGGAGACAGGCCTGGTCGTCCTAAACCGGGGTTCTGCACCCCATGTGTGTGCGGATGCAGGGTGAATCAGTGGTGGACATCTCGTTCGCCAGCCCCGCTCTATCGCCGCGTGTAGTTGACTGGCGTGTCATGGAGGGGGTGGAGACCTATTCCGATCACCGGTATATCCGGTTCGACGTCTCCGCCCAGACCTCGGACGCGCCGGTCCGACGGGCCCCGAGTGGTCCGCGGTGGGCGCTGAAGCAGCTGGACTGGGAGCTCCTCCTGGAAGCCTCGATCGTGCAGGCCTGGGTGTCACCACCGGACAGGCCTGCCGACATCAACGATGAGGCAGAGTGGTTCCGAGTGGCTATGTCCGACATATGTGACGTGGCAATGCCCCGGGTCCAGCCTGGACGTTCCTCGCGCCAGGTGTACTGGTGGTCGCAGGAGCTGACGGCTCTGCGCACTGCGTGCGTGGCTGCGCGACGCCGGTACACCAGGCACCGCAGGCTCCGTATCAAACCTCCGGATACGGAAGTCATTCAGGCGGAGCTGTACGAGGGGTACAGAGCGGCGAAGACCGCCCTCCAAGCAGAGATCCTGCGGGCCAGGAGGTTGGCCCGCGAGGAGTCGCTGGGGACCCTCGACAGGGACCCGTGGGGACGCCCGTACAAAGTGGTGCAGGATAAACTCATAAACTCCGCCCATGGATGGATAACATCCGCCCGCTGACGCAGACTCTCCGGCCCCAGCTTGTGGAGGACGTGGTGAGCGCTCTGTTCCCTTCCCGAGGGGAACACACCTCCCCACCTATGGCTCCGCCTACTGCGGTGCCCGATGTGGACCACACCGCCAACGACGACGACGACGACGATGCTCCGGAGGTGACCGAGGTAGAAATGAGAGCGGCGGTACGCAGGCTTAATGCCAAAAATACCGGACGGCTTACCTGGGAAGGCCTGGAAGGGGACATCGGATACGACTGGGTGCTGCGCGCCGACCTCCCTAGCGGCGTCAGCGTAGTGTGCTACGCGAAACGCCGGGGCGTTAGTCCGCTGCCGCGAGAAATCGCGGCACACGTCACACAGCGAGAGGGCATGGGCAGCCGTCACCTCCTTCTGCGAAGCAGTAATGCTCGCGAAGGAGGAGGCGGGACGGTTGAGGGAAAGGCAAGTTTCGCGCCCTCCCGCCCCTAGCCGCCGCAGGAGACGCCCAGGGCGTCGGGAATCCCGGGATCGGAATCGGGATTTCCGGCCTCCGTAGGCGCGGGCTTGCGGACGGTGAGCAATGGGTAACTCACCGTCCGGTAAGGACTAGGCCCGGGTCGACGGCGCGTTGTATTCCACGCGCGCCTCAAAGAGATGTCGTCAGCACATATAGTAGGGGTCCACTAGGGCCGATGCCTGCCGGGGTCGCGGGAAGGTACTTATGGGTCACCGAGGCCCCCGCAACACAGGCAACAGGAAGGAATACGGGTGGGTTTTAGTCAGTAAGTGTCTGACACACCCTCCCGCTCCGCCCAGAGCAGGAGAAGTAATTTGATGATTTCCCACCCTCAAAAAAAAAAAAAAAGGTGCAAGCATAGTGTACCTATAAAGGTACACTATGCTTTTTCCTTTACTTGTGCTATGAGACCTTGTAACAGACAGACAGATACACAGACGGACGGACAACGAAGTGACCCTATCTACATCGTGAATAAACGGATTTTAAGTCCCGGAAAATACGACCTTGTAAACACATAAGTACTAACCTGGGCTTTGGAGCTAGAATCTAGGTAGAAATATCACTTAATTGTCGGTCTAGCCACCTAAATCAACACATTAGGGTGTTACAGTGAAATAATAAGGGATTATAATTACTTATAGAGTGCTTGTTAGTACTATATCTTATATATAAAATTCTCGTGTCACAATGTTCGTTCCCGTACTCCTCCGAAACGGCTTGACCGATTCTCATGAAATTTTGTGAGCATATTGAGTAGGTCTGAGAATCGGCTAACATCTATTTTTCATACCAATATTACCATGGGATCGAGATTAACCCGGGTGAAACCGCAGGGCGCAGCTAGTTATAGATAAAAATGTTTGATACAGATAGGACAATCATTCAATTCAGCTTTGTACCTAAAGACAATCGTATTTGTCGTAAGAAACTAAATTATTTATTAATTTCAATTAGATTTCAGTTGCATGTTTTATGAAAAAAAAAACACTACGTAGTGAAAAATAACTTCAGTTTCGGAAGTCGGTTTCTTTGGGTATTTTCGTTTTTTGCCTCTGATTTCCGAAATTAAAGTTACATTTCACTGTGTAGAGTTTGTTTTTGGTTGTTTTTTTTGTAAGAAAAAAGGATATTGTTCTCTTTTCACTACCTGCTATGTAAATGACAGTATCAGGAAGTTATTATAACATCATCCACATAAAATAAAAGGGGACAAATACGTATTTAGTGGGTCAGTTTGTAATTTGTCTAAGTTGCGATAGTAAAATGTTAACTGCTCATCACCTTTTCCCAATGCAGGGACGTTAATTGTTGAGGAGTTCTCTTGGTACTTCACCATCACCTCCCATTCACCATATGCATTATGACGAACGTAAATTGCTTACCAACCATTTTAAAGTAACCGAATCGCAACCCGTGAAATACTTATTACTAAGTAGTTCCGGTGGCCATTTGTGGTCTTCATCATCAATTTCACTTCACCAAATGTTGCTATCCGCGAGCAAATGCACGAGCTATGATGTGCCTATAATATTTGAAGAGCTCTCTCGATTTCTCCAGTATCCCATCATCAGATCCTGACTTGATGCCAATGAGACCAACTAGGAAGTATAACCCTTTCAAATAAAAAAAATATTTTCCGAATCGGTCTAGCCGTCTTGGAGTAGGTACCTTATCGGGAACATATATAAAAATAAAACATTCCGACGAATTGAGAACCTCCTCCTTGTTTGAAGTCGGTTATTAAAGGTTTATTAAATGCTTTGAGTTGAGTTGAGTTGAGTTGCCTTTTATCTACTGAATATGTGTGTAACAATGAAGCTAGCATTAACCAAGGCCCGGGCCCGACAATTATAATTAGCGAATTTTGAATTACGACTGTGTAAGCTCTGTCATTAAGTACGAAAAATGTTGGATTGGTAGATTTTGTTGAGCTATTTTATCTAAATTGAAATAAACATAAGAAAAACGATTCTAACTACGCAGTGAAACCTGTAAATTGAGATTAGCAACTGGATATTTTATACTCAAATTAATAGAAATGTAAATGGCAAGTATTTCTTCAATCTTTTCTTCATGGTTTTCATTGCTGTGATTTACTATATTCAAACCAATCGGTCTGAGAGAAACCAATAAAAGCCTCAATAATTTAGTTTCATCACAAGCAAACATCACATGATTAAAAACGTGTCTCATCTGCAACACACTATTTAATCTTTGTCAACTATTCCTCACGGGGCATTATGTAATGCTGACATTATATGAGTGCTCTCGTGATCTAACTTTTGACCTTAGCTTTTATTTGACTCCATTCCTAGACGTTTTTCCATTGTTCTACTCTAATAGAAGAATATACTATTTTTATGTATGAAGTATAATATTACCTGTGTAATATTAGGTATTGTCAAAAAATGGAAGTTTTCGTATTGTTTTGTCTTCTTTTCACATGTTTGGTTATCTTCGTCTAAAAGCGTTGTTTTCTTTGATTTGCCTTTATACATATACGAGTGACGTTAACATTAGTAGTAATAACAAAAGATCGAGAAGTTTTGTCAATCATCACGTTATGGCTGTTTGCATAGAAGAGCATGGAGCATAATAGGAAATTACGCTCTTCAAGATGTTCAATGTGTAGAGGGCTTAATATACAAAGTCAGCTACTAGTGCGACTTTTCCCTTCAGTAGTATTTTTTGGTCATTTTTGAGGGGCTTGTGGCTAAGTAAAAACAGCCGCATGGGTCGATCGATCAGGTTAAGCTAAGCCTGCCGCAGTTGGTCCGTAGATGGGTGACCATCTTTACACAACAAGACCCCTCCGTGACTCAGAAAGCACGTTAAGCCGTTGGCCCCGGCTGTCATTTGTAGATCTTTGACATTCGTTACGGGTCGTCAAAAGCTCGAAAGTCTGACAACCAGTCTTACCAAGGGGAATCGTGTTACCCAGTAACTGGGTTGTGAAGGTCAGATAGGCAGTCGCTCCATTTAAAATACTGGTATTCAGCTGTATCCAGTAAGACTGGTAGCCGACCCTAACATAGTTGGGAATAGGCTAGACAGATGATGAGTCATTTTTGAACAATTCATTTCCGTCATCTTTGAATGTCATATACTGTTTACTCGCTGCATATGGCACGGGATCTGTATACTTATACAGACCCCACCACCACCACTCCACTTGGAACTACCTGCTCTTCAAACAACGTTTATCTGGCGAAACACCTTATTAAAAAAAAACGGATAAGTGCGAGTTGGACTCGCCCACCCAGGGTTCCGTACAAATTTGTAGGTATATATTATAAATACAATAATGACCGCGCATACCGTTGCTTAACCTGGATGATTGATTACGTACTTTAAATAAAGACTTTATTTTTATGATTTAATTACAAATGTATAGTTTTCAGATTTTTCCCTGTATTTGTAGTATAAGACGATATTACTTGCTAAATTTCATAGTTCTAGGTCAACGGAGTGTACCCTATAAATTTTGGATTCCCTTGAGAGTACGTTTTTTGCGGCATAAGCGTCCGTACTTTTTTTTACGTTAACTTAGAAGCTTGTTTTTTTACAGCTTCAAGGGACTGTAGATCTAAGTATATGGTTTTAATTTCAACTCGATACCTCCACGCGTTCCCGCGATAAAGGGTCTTGACAGACAGATAGACTGATCCTACAAGGGTTCCGTTTTTTCCTTTTGAGGTACGGAACCCTAAAAAATATGCTACGATTACCGTTTTTCTTAATTTGGCCGATATTTATCTTTTGTGAGTACATATTTCTAACAATGTACTCCAAGTCTGTGTGAAACCCAGACTACATGGAGTCCTGCCATTCTTTTTTTATATGACTGTTACATGATGAGTAATGCCTGAAACGAAAAACGTTGTCCTTCATGTTGATATTGATCATACTTTACTTTTATCTAGGAGCAAGGGAAACAATACGTCATTGCCTTTCAGATCAATTGTATGTAAGACTCTTGATAAGTAATTGCACTCTTTTATTTTACGTACTACCTCGTTGGTCTAGTGGTCGCAAGCGTTACTGCTGAACACGACATCCTGGGTTCAATTCCCGAGTCGGACAAAGTGTTATTGGGTTTATCCGGATCTCTCTTGTTTTATCGAAAAGAAATTGCCAAATTATTACTTCCCAAACAATTTTCCGCATAATTTCATTTGCCAAATTATTACTAACAAATAATCTTTTCACAAATAATTGTAACGCGTTTCAGACAAATTCAAGCACATCTCATTCACACAACACATTCTCTAACGTTTATTGTCTAAATATTGTTTGCTGTAATAAATCATTTGATTAATGACCAAATGCTTAAATGACGTTATCCTTGATAATATTCTGCCAAGTAAAAATTTGACCAAATGAAAATGTGCGTACTAAAATCATTCCAAACATTGCATTAGTATAAAAAAAGGTTGCTGTAGTGAAATTGTAGTGAAATTTTGGCAAAATCTTTTCGGCAAAACGGCAGGCTCCCGGTTTATCCATCTGGAATTTTCCAGTAGCAGTCCGGAGTCTGGATTTGTGACCGGTTGATGGCAATAGGCTCACCCCCTATTACATGAGACCTAAACATAACTGGCGAAAAGTGGGTGTACTATAACCTCTGCCTAACCCCTCGGGGAAAACAGGCGCGATGTTATGTTATGAGTTATTTTACGGTAACTAAAAATGACTAACAAAAATCTTATGTTTTATCGACAAAATTCCTCGCACTGGATTTACCTGCTATTAGGTTCTTATAAAAAAAAAGCATTTTCACAAAGTAATAACTAAAAATAATTATTGATAAATCAATGGGCAAAGTCAAATGATACATTCAATAAAAACACGAGCTGAACAAAATAAATGGTTTCCTATGATCGATGCGCTGTCAAAAATATTTGGCAAACATTCTTAAATAAGGCAATTTCATTTGGGCGAACTCTTAACAAAACGACATAAGGTTGATAATCACTAAAATCAATATAAAATATTTGCTATTCTGTGTAATAATCACGAAATACAGTATCAACTTATCAAGATTGATATTCGATGCTCGGGTGTAAAACCCATTAGGCTCTTTACCTTTTTAGATAAAACGAGATAACAACGATTTTCCAAGTCCCTAAGGACCAATGACGGGCAGCTTTCGGTAAGGGAGAAGGAAATCCGGTATCGTTTTTGTCTTACAGAAAATAAATCGCTTTTCACTGAAACGTTTGTTAAATGAAAGGTGGTTAAGTGAAGAGGATTAGGATGTTGCTTTCGTTAAGTAGGATATTGCCTGTTAAAATGCCTGTTTTATAAAATATTTAGCAGTTCTGGAGCAGTGGTGACCCAATGGAAATGGCTGCAACATACAAAATTGTGGGTTCAGACCCAGGCAGACTCGCGCACGTATGGGAGTGGCGCGAGGAGGCGAAACGCCGGGGCGTAAGTCCGCTGCCGCGAGAAATCGCGGCACAAAGGACGGAGCTCCGGCGGGATCTCATGGCGTCATGGAAAGTACGGTTGTCGCAACCCAGTGCTGGGCACGCCACGATTGCGGCGATAAGTCCCCTCTTTGAGGAGTGGCTAGAAAGGCGCCACGGCGTCCTCACTTTCCGCCTGACGCAGGTCCTTACCAGACACGGCAGTTTCGGGAGGTTCCTGTGTCGGATAAGGCGGGAGGAAACGTCCGGGTGTCACCACTGCGTGGACCGCCCTGAGGACACGGTGGAGCATACGGTGGAGGTCTGCCCGGCTTGGGCAGAGCACCGCCGTGTCCTCGTGGAGGCGATCGGCGGCAGAGACCTCTCGCATCCGGCCCTGGTTCAGGCCATGGTACGGAGCGAGAGAGCATGGGCAGCCGTCACCTCCTTCTGCGAAGCAGTAATGCTCGCGAAGGAGGAGGCGGGATGGTTGAGGAAAAGGCAAGTTTCGCGCCCTCTCGCCCCTAGCCGCAGCAGGAGACGCCCAGGGCGTCGGGAATCCCGGGCGGATTTCCGGCCACCGTAGGCGCGGGCTTGCGGACGGTGAGCAATGGGTAGCTCACCGTCCGGTAAGGACCAGGCCCGGGTCGACAGCGCGTTGTATTCCACGCGCGCCTCAAAGAGATGTCGTCAGCACATAGGTAGGGGTCCATTAGGGCCGATGCCTGCCGGGGTCGCGGGAAGGTACTTATGGGTCACCGAGGCCCCCGCAACACAGGCAACAGGAAGGAATACGGATGGGTTTTAGTCAGTAAAAGTCTGACACACCCTCCCGCTCCGCCCAGAGCGGGAGAAGTTATTTGATGATTTCCCACACTCAAAAAAAAAAAAACCCAGGCAGACATTTTACTTCCTGTCATTTTTTTCATCAACACTGCTCTTAAAACGGTAGAGAGTTAATAGAGTTAACAATGGATGGATGATATGGCAGCAGGTCACGGGAACAATCTGCAACTCCCGCATTCCCCTTAAACTTAAGGGGAAGATATATAAAACAATGGTAAGACCTGCTGTCTTGTATGGATCAGAATGTTGGGCCACAAAAGGGATGAATGAAAGGCAATTGCATGCAGTTGAGATGAGAATGCTAAGAGGGATGTGTGGTGTGACACGAATGGATAGAATAAGAAATGAGTACATAAGAGGTAGTCAGAAAGTTGCACCGGTGACTGAAAAGTTGTGCGTAAATCGAGTGTCATGGTATAGGCATGTGATGCAGAGGAATCAAGAAAATGTCGTGAGGAAAGTCACGAGTATGAATGTGGATGGCTATAAAAGTAGGGGAAGACCAAAGAAACCATGGATGGACTGTGTGAAAGATGATATGGCTAGAAAGGGGGCGACTACGGAGATGACAACTAATAGAAAAGTATGGTAGAAGTCGACATGTTGCGCCGACCCCAAATACACTGGGATAAGGGCAGGAGAATGATGATGCTCTTAAAACGGTGGAGGAAGAAATTAAACATTGTCAGGAAACCGACATATTCTATTTCTATAACCAAAAATTTGAAGACATTACTGTCACATCCACTATCCTGCACTGCTCTCATAGAGAGGAGGCCTGTGCCCCAACAGTATGCAATATGTGTAATAAGTCTTCATTCATCCACAAACTTCATCGTTATCATTACCAGCCCATAGTTTATCTTGTGGGGTACCCTAAACTAATACCTGCTTAAAATTCAGGCCCAGTCACATACAGCCTTCATTAATACTAAGTTAACTAACAAACTAAAGTGAAAGATAAACTGAGAGTGATCCTGGTCAAGACCTTTATGTTCGAGACCTTATTGCTTGTGTATAAGACAAGGATTTAGGTGATTATTGCCGAGGCAAGTGTATTTTTGTCTTTACTGGCGCTGCTTCCATGGTTACTTATTGATATAAATTCTTTGACAGCAATTAATTCCTATTTTGCAAACGTGGGCATGGAGTTGCAAAGTAAAATTCAAACTGGTCTTTCTCCGCTCCCAACGAACGCGGCTAATATCAAGTCCTCCTGTAACTCTTTTGTGCTTTTGGAAACATCTGAGGAGGAAGTAGAAGGAATAATCAGTAACCTTCGCTCGGATTGTGGAGCAGGGTGGGACAATATACTGTCAGCAGTCCTTAAGAATTTAAAAAAAATATATAGTCTCCCCCTCACTTATAACCTGAATAGATGTTTAGCAGAAGGCTTTTTTCCAGATCCCCTTAACAAAACCATTGTTATCCCAATTTTTAAAAGCGGTAGCAAGGAAGAAGTGGCAAACTATCGTCCAATTTCTTTGCTCACCTCTATTTCAAAGGTTTTTGAAAGGATTATTAATAACAGATTTGTGAAATTCTTAGAAGGAAAAACATCTTATCACCTAACCAGTATGGCTTCAGAAAGGGAAAATCTACAACTGACTGTATTCATACATTCACACAATTTATTGTAAGTAAATTAGATAATAGAATAAAATGCTTGACTATCTTTTTGGACCTTCAGAAAGCTTTTGATACTGTATGCCCACGTATATTAATATCCAAACTAGAACATATGGGAATAAGGGACACTCAATTAAAACTCTTCAAGAACTATTTACAAGATCGATATCAATCAGTTCGGATAGGCAATACGCTGAGTGAAGAAAGACCTATAAATATTGGAATCCCACAAGGCAGTATCTTGAGCCCCCCTCTTTTCCTTTGCTATATCAATGATCTTTGCCAGCTAAACCTTAGAAACTGTCATATTATGTCTTATGCCGACGACACTAAATTAACGTTTTATGGTAACTCATGGGAGGAAACTTTTGTTGTTGCCCAGGAAGGTTTCAATATTGTAACTCATTGGCTTGCTTTGAACAAACTAACCTTAAATGCCTCCAAAACTAAATACGTAGAATTTACAATACATAATGTTGGATCTAATACTGATAATTTTAATGTTTATGCACACAAATGTAATCTTATAACCACCAACTGTACCATGTGCCCAATGATATCAAAAACGGAACCAATAAAATACTTAGGCATAATAATCGATAAAAACTTATCTTTCAAACAACATATTTCACATCTGGTCCAGAAAACTAGAAAACTCGTTCATATATTTAAAAATCTTAGGCATGTTGCGAGCTGGAAACTGGTTAAAACTGTGTACGAATCCCTTTGCCAATCAATCTTGTCGTATGGTATTTCCACCTGGGGCGGCTCGTATAAAACGAATATCCTAAACGTTGAAAGAGCTCAACGACTTCTCCTAAAAGTTGCTCTCTTCAAACCACGTTTATACGCTACATCAACCCTCTATAACGAAGCAAAGGTATTAACAGTCAGGCAGCTTTATATACTACAAAAGGTTATAAAAAATCATTCCTCTATAGATGTCTCTACGGCTAGAAAGAAGGTTAATACTAGGCGATTCTATGAAGTCTGTGAAACAACTCCTGTAAAAACATCTTTTGCCCATAATTTCTTCAATTTCAAAGCAAGCAGACTGTATAACAAAATTAACAAAATTCTTGCAACTGTTAATTTGCTTAGGGTAGAATGTAAAAAGAAGCTTACACAGTGGCTTTTAGAACTAGATTATGAAGAAACGGAAAAACTGCTTACTATCTTATCCTAGTCTAGCGTTTAAAAATTCCTATACACACCAATCTTTACACGTACACACACACTACACTATCTTACACTCTCTCACACAAACACTCACATACAACACCACACCACATACACGACACTTTCCACTTCCACTTCACACCCACACTTACAAACATACACACGCACTTTTATTTATATTTAAAATTTTATGATTTTATTTAATTAGTAACTTTTCTTGTTATTATCTTCTACATGTCCTACGTTCTGCAATTATCATAATCCAAATCACGGCGAGGGGGGCCAGGAGTCCATAGCACAGGGTATCCTAGTTTGGATTCCTGACTCCCACAAACCTTTGTACCTCCAATGTTTGAAACACCTTAATATTTGTAATTGTTGTGGGAAATAAACTATTATTATTATTATCTTTTATTTCATTATTTACACATTTTAATTTTATTTTTAAATATTAGAATATAAAAAATATATAAAAACATTTAAAAATATAAAAAAAAGGTAGCCCACCGGTATCGGGAACAGGGTCCAAGCTACCGGTGGTCAGGGCTCCAGAGAGAGGAACCTCCTGACAATGCGAGCCGTGTCCAGAAGTACCGCTTTCTGAATCAAGCCCTTAATCCAGCCGTCCAACGTGAGCCTCTTTAGGTGTTGGTCGAGGCTCTTGGCAATTAAGCCATTGGCTGATACGACTATCGGCACAATGATTGCTGAATCCACATCCCACATGTCGACAACCTCGCGAGCCAAGTCAAGATACTTGATCTGTTTATCTTTCTCGGCTTTCACGAGATTCCCGTCATGAGGGACTGTTATGTCAACAATCATTGCGCGCCGCTCTGTTCGATCCACCACCACTATATCAGGCTTATTGGCAACAATAGTCCTGTCAGTGATGATGGATCGGTCCCAGTACAATGTGATATTTCCATTGTCGAGAACTGGGTCGGGCACATACCTGTAGTACGGCACTTCAGATTCTACAAGGCTGTATTTCAGAGCAAGTTGCTGATGGATAATCCTGGCTACAAGGTTGTGTCTATGCAAATACTCTTCGTTAGCTAGACGAGAACACCCGGAGATAATGTGTCGGATTGATTCTCCCGGACGGTGGCATGCCCGACACACGTCAACCGTGCCGTCCTTCACAATAAATCTCCGGTAATTCTTCGTCATGATAACTTCGTCCATAATTGCACAGACAAAACCTTCGGTTTCCCCAAAGAGGTCACCAAAACGTAGCCAGGCTACGGACGCTTGGAAATCTACATCGGGTTCATGTAGGGCCCGGAAAAAGCGTCCGTGAAGCTCCTTACTCTGCCATACCTCCCTGCGATCGTTAGTGTCAAGCACTACAAGCTTGCGCCAGTTCTCTTTAGCCAAGGAGAGTGGGGTGAGGCCCTTGTCCACCGCGACCACATCTCGATGCATCCCCACGTCGGCTTCTAGGAAATATTCCCTGAGACTGCATACCTCGCGATTGTGGAGGGTCTTAGCGTTTAAAAAGCCTCGACCTCCACACTTTCGCGGGATATACAGTCTCATTACCGACGACCGTGGGTGATGCATTCGATATGCAGTCAGCAGCGTACGGACCCTCCTATCCAGGGCGTCGAGTTCAGTCTGAGTCCATTTGAGTATGCCGAAAGAGTACATCAAAACGGGCATGACCCAACCGTTGAAGGCGCGCACCTTGTTTCCGCCTGACAGAAGACTATTAAATACTTTCTTCAGGCGGCCAAAAAAGCGCTCCTTCAACGATTGCTTCATGTCAGTAACATTGATGCCCAACGCTTCCGACATACCCAAATACTTGTAGGTTTCGGATGCGGAGAGGGTTCTAAGGTTTATGGAATCCGAGAGTTGGGTTCCCACGGATTCCACAATCTTCCCTCGCTTTACATGCATGGCCGCACATTTATCCACTCCAAATTCCATCCTGATGGCGCTACTGAAACTTTCAGTTATTTTCAGTAGCTCCATCAGTTACAAATTATTGGAGGCAAAGAGTTTTAGGTCATCCATGTAGAGGAGGTGAGATATAACCTGACCACCTCTCCTCATACGATAGCCTAGACCTGAATCTTCCAGCAGTGTGCTTAGAGGATTCAAGGCTAAGCAGAACCAAAGCGGACTCAAACTATCTTATTATTATTATTATTATTAAAATGAAACTTTCAATGTTGGGTTGTTTTTCTAGAAATTCTTTGGAAACCAAACAGATGCTGTATGGACATTCCTTTTCATCTTACTCTTGTCTTTAAATAGGTGTTAATCCGTTAAAAATATGTTTTTCCTTCCGGTATTTTCGATCAGCCTCCAATAGTTTCCTTAAATCTCATGGCCGTCAGCATTTTCGCGGAAGGCAGAGGAATTTTCCATTTTCTTTTTTCATATTTTAAGATTTTTTTACGCAGCTAGGTTTATAATTCAGTCTATTTATTTTTTAATCGAGTTTGAAAAGCTATCTCAGATTAGAATTATTTCATTGAAATAATCGAGATTTGAGTTATTAGACACTTGTTTCTATCCTTGGTTAATCCTAATTGTCTTTTAGACCAATGACGATGCATTGTATGCTGCAACAATCGAAGTCCTCGATTTGTTTAAAATTTATCACGAATTGTTCGCTAATGCGGTGTGACAGCCTTGCTACGCGACTGAAGCATCCATATTAGTCTGTCAACATAAACGAAAATAAACCTTATGTCTTTGAGTTAAGGTTCAAGAGAGTTTATTGGATGATAATTAGGGTTGGTAGTTTTAGATAATAAATGGACCTGTGTGATCCATTGCGAGCTGTGTGTTGATTTATAAATCAAAGGAAACATGTCTGTTTGTGTAAAGGCGGTTACTTTATTTATTATTTATTTAGTGGTTGTGGTTTCAGAAAACTGTGACAATTATGGTGATGTTGTAAGTGATTTTTAAATATATTGTTTATTTCTAAACAAACCACAAATAATTATTTCTGTCATTACTTCAGTGTAAGTATATTTTTAACAAGGAACATAGTTTTCATATTCCAAATTGTATAATATTGTATTTAAAAAATCAGTTCTATCTAACAACATTTACTAACCAATTACTAGGTTTGGTACTCAGAATAATCAAAACCCATGACCACGCACAATGAAGAATTCCATAGTTGGGAAGTTGGGATGAATTTATACCAAAAACATGTTCTTCCATACATCGATTCCAACTGCAAATTTAAGTTGGTCGACTATTACTCGTTAACTTGTAAAGCTCACTTAGCTGAAATGGTTTTGATTTTAATTTCATTATATGTACTACTGCCATGTTTTTTTTCACATCTCCATAAATAACCATTTAGCAGAGGCTGGCAGGGGAGGGGGGACCCTCGACTAACAAAAATTAGCAATTTAATGCTTAATATTACGCATCCGGATCATTGAATCGAAAAGTGGTGTTGACAGACCCGCAATATTTTTGAACGACTTATCCAACGATATGCCATGGGGTAGACGAGGGTACCCCTAAAAAACTTTTTTTTTTTCATGATTTAATTTAAGCATTTTCCGGCGTTATTAATATGTATACGCGTATCTATACCAAATTACAGCTTTCTGGTAAAAAGCGTCTCTGAGCTACAATGGGGACAAACAGACAGACAGACGGACATGGCGAAACTATAAGGGTTCCTTGTTAACTACGAAACCCTAAAAATCAATTAACTATGCTCGGGGAGTGCACTATGTTCTATGTTCTATGTTAGAGGGTTTGGTTTCCGCACTTAGTCCTTTAGGTGAACCATTGTGCGTGGGCCATGGCGGCCGTTTGGTGGTTATTCCAACCAGCCCACCTCCCTCCAGAAGTTGATCACATCTCCTGGTCTGTTTAAAATCTCTGTGTAGGTTCTGGGTGCCCCGAGGGTTTTTGTTCTGATATGGGTGACGCCTGTGCATTCGAAGAGCACATGCGTAGCGGATTCCTCTGCTTCCATGCAAGCCCTGCACAGGGGGCTGTCTGTTATGCCTATTGTGTGATAGTGTTTGTTTAGTGAGCAGTGACCCGTGATGGTCCCCGTCAGCAGACGCAGGCCTGTCCTGTCCAGGTGTAATAAGCTCTTGGTTAACTTACTATCAAAGGATGGTGTGACTGTTCCTAAGTGACCCTAGACTGATAAAATTTTAGTTTTTCCTAATTCTGTTAATATGAATGTTTGGGTCGGTTCCTCATTTTGAGGAAAAGTCGTACCCCGCCGTCGTACGACTCTGTAGAGCTCATCTGGTCCCTCTCCCACCGACAGATATTAAAAGAATTCCAAATATGAAGAAGTCCAACGCCTTGTCTCTTCCCTTGTTGTGTTAATAGAGCAAGGAAAGGATTGAAATAAATAGTAAATAGGATTTAGGAATTCATAGTTATGAAGTTGGATGTGGTTTTAGAAAGACAATAAATAATAGTGGGATGCTAAGTATATTATTATATGGATTTGTGAGTAACTCTTACGCTAGCGTAAGAGGTATTTGGTCAGGCATTACTCACACGATACTTTACATCTGTACTTGGAGTACTCAGAGCTACACTTCCATAAAGTGACGCAAGCGGCTTTTCAGCGGCATTACGTCGGCAACATGCTCTTTTGGAGACATGGTCCCTAGCAGTTCTTTCAAACTGATAAGCGTGTCGAAGTGGCTTTCCCTGCGCGGCAACCGTGTGGACCGTCCTTGTCTAACAAAGGGGCGGCTAGTTTCAGCGGCATTGCGTCGGCATCATGCTCTTAAGGAGACATGGTCCCTATCAGTCCTCGGACTGGATATGAGATAGATGTGGTTTCCCGAACCCCTGGAAGTTCACCCTTTGCACAACAAGCATATCTGCAAGACACGTGTTCATAACAGTCTAACCGAATTATTGGTTTGTGATAAAGAATACAACATTCAAGAATTACTAGATAATAAGAGTTGAGAATTGAAACTCAAGAATTATTAATTAATAGAGCTGTGAATCAACTCTCTTAAAGATCTATCCCAAAGCTTATCCCAAAGCGCCCACCCTTCATCACTTCCTAGTGTTTGAGCTGGGGAGAAGAAGTGACGCAACAAACTCCCCAGCAACACGTCTCTGTCTGTTTAGTTACAAGAACTTTAATTATACTATCAGACTAGGATAAATATTATAATGAAAGACTCTCCCAGTCGTTGCAACAAACTCACACACACACACTATATTAAGTACTAAATTAGTCTAATCGGGGCTTTAACCCAACTATAACTCATACTAGCTATCTAGCGATAGCCCACTCAGACACGGCCCTTGGTATTCACCAAGCCTCCTAACTTAACTCGCCTAGACTCCAACGTCTGTATCTTTCCGTAGTCTTAAATCGTCTTGTTGCATTCGTCTTGGATAGTTAGTACAAGGAGGGATTACAAGTAAACAATGTCAATATAAAATAAGGTTGGGAATTCACAGGTTATGGAAAGGAATCTAATTCATCTACTTTTCTTTTGATTATGAAAGTTAGAGGACATGTCAGTAATATAAAAGGGTAGGTATGTGACACGTAACGCTTTCGTTGTACGAGTATATTACTCTAAGTTACGTTAATGGATTTCTTAACAATAATTACAGACCCCCCCAAGTGACGTGGGATTGCTTTACAGCAGCTGACAGCGTCGTGCGTGTATTATTAGACCTGAACGCATAGGACCACTAAGGACACTGCTACGATTCTAACAAGCCACGCTCCCTAAGCTCTAGTCATGTCTTACTCAATCCCAAGGCTGAGTACTGCGAAGTTCAACTGTCATTGAGCGAGACACGTTCCAGTAATCACTGGGCGCGTACTAATGTAATGAACCCCTTATAACGGCCTAATCACCCGTTACAAAGACAATACAAAATTTGCACAAGCGTACCGCATCGTCAGTCGGTAGTAGAATTCTTTACAATTGCTCCTGCTATACGCCGAAGTGGTTATTCCAAATCGTCACTTCTTACTCTCTTAATCTCCCCAATTTAGAGGATGCTTTCAATGTAATCGGCAACCATGCGACTGTGTCAAGCAACGGATCGTGTCTATGTCGGCATCCAAATATCGTGTCTCGCTAATGATAATTTGTGAGAGGCTCGAAAGCCGGATGTGGTTTAACGATACACAATCCCTAGCGTTCCTTAGAACAAACTATCAATCCAGTTTAGGAAACTTGGTGAGGCCTTACCCATCTCCCTGAGAATGTGCATACATCCAGGGCAATGTAAAATATCCTGCAGTTAGTCAGTCCATAGGGATAAGGTAACCATCACTAGCATTTGGTTTGTTTGTGTTCGTAAACAATTACAAAGTAGCATTATAGCTCAAATTGGCCCTAACGAGTTGCGAGTATTAATTCGGTTCAGCCATCCATTAGCGGTGTGACTGCCGTAAGTGTCATGTCTCGGTTGTGATTGTCTATCGTCTGTTGGTAGAGTAGTCCACCATCTCTTGTTAAATGTCATACCCAATGGAAGGCTCTCTCCGAGTCCCTAGAACCAAACGCTGGTGTAGGATACCTCGATCGTCATAGAAACGAATAAGGAGGAATAGAATAGTAAACACTCACCCAATCGTTCACAGATACACTCACTGAGATTCGCGCGCCTTACATACAACTTACATTATACTTGACTAATATAACCTAGTCTAAATCTAAACTCATTATTACAAGTTAAGGTATTAAACTGATAACACTTTCACTATCGCGATTTCTCCAAAGTGACATTGTGTCATTATTATCGACCTAGTTGTAACTCTCCTAACCAAGCCTAATTTGACCGCCCTTAGTCGTGGTCTTTAACGAACTCCCTAACTTAACTCGCGTACCACCGCGTCCGTCTCCTGTCGCGGCTCATCACCGACTCCCCTCAGCCCTACCCTTTTCATCCTCTGTTCCATCTCCAAAACGACCGGAGCGTGGTCTTTTTTTCCCATGCCAACCGAATACTCAGAATAGGTTTATTGCCTTTTTTGTACCATTTCTCAATTGTTTTAAGGGCTTGTTTGGGTTTTGCCCGAACTCAATTTATCCCAAGCAGATGTTGCCACTAGTATTGTCCTCTGCGATAAGAAATCGAATACTTTAGTCGTATCTTTAGAATTTGTTGAATTATTGCTTTCGACCCGTCCGTTGTTAATTGTCTGAAGTTTGTTTCCCATAAAATATAAATGGAATGCATTTCTAAAAGGTTTCATAATTCCAAAAAATAGGATGTTTTGTTATTAATTACGGTAACATGTCGAGCCGTCAGCCCATAAAATTGAGATTTAATGTATTTGTAAGAACCTAATATCGTGAGACAATATTAAAATAAGAATTTAGAATAAAATATTTTGTTATTAATTAGGAGACATGACAGACAGTCACAATGGCATAGCCTCCTTGGACTGTCTGCACCCAGGTGCCGAGGACCACCAGTTCTCCGCTTGTGTGTGGGTGAGCTCCTGTAGGCACTTGCGAAGATGGTTGAAGGGGATGTGTACGATCGGTTCCGGTCCGCAGACTGACGTGCCGGATGCTCTCCTGGCTAGTTCGTCAGCTGCGTCGTTACCCAGCGATCCGCTGTCCTTTTATCCATTGTAGTGTCACTGTATTGCGGTTGAAAACTGTTAAGCGTTTCAGTGCGTTGTGACATTCTTGTGTTACGGGGAGTGCACTTTGAACGGTCGAATTATTTAAATATCTAACAATAAAACTATCAAACGAACCGTACTAGCATGACTACATTAATCTAGAACTTTCACTATTGTTATAAAACCTATCGAATATTTAATACACGTATTTAACAAAACTATTGAAGCATTTCTATGTGAAAACTAGTGTAAGTAGATCTGGGTCTCCTCTTGGTGCTAAATGTCAAATAGAACGGAAAACTGTATACATATTCAGGGTTCTAGTTAGTGTGGTTTCAGTTTCGATATCTCACTTACCCGGCGAAGTCATTACGTGTCTTTGATACTTGGGACAAACAATATAAAACTATAGGACATTTAAATACAACTTTAAATTACAATTTAACCCATGGTAGGTATAACTAGTTACAATATGTTCCATAAAACAAACTTCGCAGTTTTTATATTATTCCTGTGCCCGTTGAAGATTCTAACAGTAGGTATTTCATAAAAAGTGTCCTCAATAAATTAAAAGTGTAGCTCAAATCATCACCACCAGATGCATGTTCTTAACTCACAGAATCCAATTAGCTAATTACACAATCACAACTGTCAATCTGACATTCCTAAATTCCATCGCTATTAAAATACGTAATAGTACAGTGCACCGGCTGAGCTAACTCGGTCACAATGACCGAGGTTGGCGCGAGCGCAGATACGACCATTTTACAAACTCGTAATTTCGTATACGCGATACCTCGTGACAATTTTCTTCTATTCATTTTCATACACGACTTGACACTTTTAGTGAAGGGACATTTAACCATAGTGAGACGATGAGGATAATACTAGTGTTGTTATTCAGTTGTGTGCTCGTGATTGCCGGTGCGCAGGATTGCAAAGTTGGCGGGAATAAGGTTGAGTGAATTTTTCAGTGATTTGTTTGGAGTGGATTTTCACTTTTCGGTTTTTATCAAGAATAATTATGTGCACGTTAAATAATACTATTGATTTTTTGTTAATATTTTGTGCATATCTTAAATAAACATAAAATCTAGACTGCTGAAAAAATTGTTGCCATTAATTTTCGTTTTCCTGTTCCATAATCTGTCTTGTAAGTCATCGTCTGTATGCCAACCTCCTCATAATAACTAGCATATATTTGTCTCTTATTTTAACATTACATTTTTAAAGGTTTCTCTATGAAAAACAAGAATATACCCGTTTAACATTATGTAGGATAAGTCCAATGAGTTCCAAATAGCCCTATTTAACGGTGCATTAGAACAATCTTATTACCTACTAATCAACTAATGAGGGCACCGACCATTTCATGTCGAATTGCCGATTGACTCCGGATTAAGTTTTTGTTCATACTTTGATAATCAATTAAAGATACATTAAGAAGGCTGGTCCCGAGTCCAAGTTTTGGGCACAAAAATAATTATTTCTAAATTGGTCGAATCGATAAAAAAACTGTAGGTTGTTACGCAAAAAACGTGTGAAATCAGCTGATTCGCTTTTCAAACGCACACACTAGTTGATATTTCTTTTCATGTTTTTATTAAAAAGAACCAGGTTCTTAATAATTAATGACAATGTAGCCTTTAAGGCAGGCAAACATGTCATTTGGTTTAAATAGGTATTTATTATATTATCAATATTTCACATAGATGCTTATATTTTGTGGATGTGAGAACGTTGTAGGCTTAATAGACTAGATTTGTAGACCATTTATTTTTTCTTAAGTACTTGATATTTCTTGACAAGCCTACACTGTCTTCAAGTACCTATTAACACTCTAATATGAATATATTGTAAAAGCCAATTATTTTTAAAAGAGTATCCGTAGAGTTTCTTGCCGGCTCCATAGGAAACGACCAATTGGAACCGTGCACCTAGCTTCTGACGTTTCATAAGTGCCCACGTAGGTTTATGTGAAATAAAATATTTTGATTTTGATTTGATTTTGAATGAGTAATTTTAATCTAACTTAAAAAAATTACGTGATAATCATTACATTTTTTTTATGTGATATTTTTTTAGAATAGTTTTTATTGCACTTTACACAAGTCCGTTCCACGTATTATTTCTTCCACTTTTTACACTACACTAACTCAAATTTTTGACGGTAAAGGATTTCATTTTTAGGTCTAGTGACCTAAAAATGAAATCCGTTACCACCCCGTCCGGTCCGTTTATCCGTCTGTTAACAAGTGTTAACAATACCCCTGAGTACCTTATTTTGGAGGAGATACAGTCGGTATCATTTTGATATTGGTCGGTGTTGTACAGCCCCACAGTTGTATGCCATCCGCCCATATCGTGCATATGTGCACAAGCATATTTGCTTGTATAATAACATATTGTTTTGTATCCATAGGCAGGAATTACGTCCTATCAATCCAATACATGTTTTTAAATACAAGCGCGCAAGTGACGTTCGCTTTCCAGCGCGGTTTCGTGTCAAGCGTCCCGCCAAGATATTTGGTTGTGTTGCGTTTGATTCATTCAATTTGATTCTCTATTTTTGTACATAGTCATGAACTTTATTTACAGCGATTTTCACCTTTTTAGCTGCTTCCTTGTGGCATGTTTCTTTAGCCATAATGACAGTGTCATCTGCAAAGGTCGCTCTAGTATTATTTTCCAGCTCTTGTATATCATACGTGTACAACAGATAGAGGACTGGACCCAGCACACTACCTTGAGGCACACCAGCTTTAATAGTTTTTAAATCGTAATATGCATTCTTATGCCTTACTCGAAACATTCTGTTTATAATGTATGATTCCAAGATATCGGCAAAATCATTGGGCAACATTAATCTTAGCTTGTATATCAAAGCCTTATGCCAAACTCTAAAAATACGGTGGGGCAGACTTTTTTATCTTCAAGCATTCTCTCAATGGTGTTGGTAATTCTATGTACTTGGTCTGTTGTCCATCATTTTTGTTTTAGAGAGAAAAACTAGAGTTTTTCTCTCTGAAACAAAATAGGTTTTAGGAGTTTAAAAAAAAAAATCAAACAGCTTTGATGGTTTATGCAACAAGGAAATGGGTCTGTATGATGAAGCTTCGTGAGGTGGTTTACCCGGCTTTGCAATCATAATCACTTCAGCAACTTTCCACGGCTCAGGTACATGCTTTAACATGAATGCAGCATTGATGAGTCGTCTGATAAGTTTGATGATGGCTTTACGTGGTAGTTGTTTCAGGATGTCTCCCATAGTAAAGTCATATCCAGGGAGATTTTTTCAGGTTAATTATTATTGTTATTATTTATTTGTCAGATAACATGATCCATTATGTTTAGTAACAACAAGAGCTTATAAACTTATGTTAGTAGGTAAGGAATATAAATATAAATGATAGTTAAAACATTTCATTTACCGTCCCAACCACGATGCTTACCCAGAGCGAGTGCATCGGACACTGATATTTACTCGAAACTATCGTCAGAAAGTCATTGCTACTGTCGCGTACTCTGCCCAACAGCGACCACACACGCTTGCAACTCATTGCATAAAAGTCATCCGTATGTGCATCGGCAAACATAGCCGACGCACTGCAGAACCGCGGCAACCGCAACAACATCCTGAAGAAGTTGTTGTATTGTACCCGCAGAGCGCTGTATGTCTTTTGAGTAAAATTAACCCACAGCGCTAACTTGAATAGCGCTAACTTGACTTTAGCTAAGCAACGACCAAACCTGCGAGCCAACATATTACCCCGGACGGCCAGCGCTCTGCGTTCACGTTCAATGTTCTCGTTGTCCTTTAGATCATCGGTGACAATGTGCCCTAGATATTTTAACTTTTTAACTCTAGTGAGAAGAGAACCGTTCAGAACAATAGGTGGAGCTTCATGAGGGGTTTTATCACCAGTACAAAAAAACATACACTCTCTGTTGGCAGCATTATACTTGAGACCATCACTCTCGGCACACCGCTCACAAACTCCAAGTAGATGACGAACGGCCCTAATTGATGGGCCCAGCAGCACCAAGTGGTCGGCATAACTTATATTATTGACAGCGACTCCATCAATATTATAACCTACATGCAAGCTACTGAGCTCGCCAATCAGGCTATCCATACACAATATGTAACAAAAACCCTGTTGTTCCTTTTAGGAACGTTTACATTTACCTATAAGCAGAACATTGATGAAAATATAATTTAAAAAAATTAAGCATTGGCTAGTCGAGAGGTCAAAATCAAATAGCTGTTAAAATCGACACATTCAAAAAAATGTTATCTATCTGAGTATCTGATTTTACAAGTACATCTTTATTTCGCTAAATAGCCTACTAGCTCAGCGGCTCTCTTTTTGAATGCGACAAAAGGTGCCGCCAAAAACACCCGCCGCGCGTGTCGGTGGGTCGGTACCACGTGCCTACCTACCCCGCCGCCCCGCCACCCGTCTCCCTGCGAATCACTTCCTTAGTCAGTCTCCCGCGCAGCTTGCTTTCGAATGGATGTTATTGTTGACCTACGTAGTGAGTGAATTGTGTTTTGTTTACGTAAACGTTGACAATGCATACATATTAAAATATTCTACGTTAGAATAAGAATTCTAACGTAGAATATTTTAATATGTTGATGTATCTTCGAAAATGTGACTGCAATTATGCAGAAGCACGCAGACTCTACCAAGAACGTTTTACGATCATTACCGTCGGCGATGGCATTCCAACGTTTGCACATACGTACGTACAATACCGGCAATGTGCACGGGCGAGACCTGACGCAGGCAGACCGAGGACTCCAGACAGAAGTCTTGGACTTGTTTGAGCACGATCCAACGCGAAATACACGCTCAGTGGGACACGAACTCGGAGTAAATCATATGCGCGTTAGAAGAGTACTCAAAGAAGATGGCCAGCACCCATTTCACTATTTTCGTGTCCAATCACTACTTCCCTCCGACTATGAGCCAAGAAGTGTAGAGGTACAAGGTCATATCGAACAGCAACTCCGTGGCCGTCAAGTAGATATCATAATAAATGAATGCATTAAAATGTAAATAGGTACATCAGGTTTTATGTGACAGACGCGGCGAATTTGTTTTTTTTAACGTAGTGAAGTGTTAAATGTAGTTTTAACAATTATCAATTGTGCTTAAAAATACTGTGTAATCCAAGATTTTCAAAGATTAATTCGTTAAAGTGATACTGATAAACAACAGCTGACAAGGTCACGAACTTATGTAGAAAAATAGGTAAATAATCGGCGGCGCGGCGGCGCCGATCAAAGAGAGTGCGGGAACGTTCTATCTACTTCTGGTTTCGCGTCATCGCTTCATGCAGAATTGCAGAGGTAACAAATCGATTAAACATTACAAATATTAATAATTAATTTTTTTTTTTTTATTGAACAGTTTTTTATAAATGACTTGCTTTATCGCTTAGTAAACCGATTCTTAAAACGTAGGTAGAAGGAACAACAGGGTTTTTGTTACATATTGTATACATTAAAAAGAGTGGGTGAGGAAATTCCCCCTTGCCTCTCGCCACACTCTAGTTTGTACTCCTCAGACAAACAATCCATCCACTTAACGACTGAATTTCCTTTGAAACTTCTTTTGGGGTCACAAGCGTAATTCTTTGATCTTGCATATTGGCAAACTGTAAGTTGTCTATAGAGTTGTCATTTGGCTGAAAGGTTTCTTCTAAGTGAAACCTTAGGGCATTTTGCTCATTGCTTATTGGCCATTTTCCGTTACCATTTCTGATAGGAGGGAATTTGTGTAATCGGCCTTTTGAGTGACTTTGTCGCTTTTCAAAGACAGTATTGCGTTGTATGCTAACTGACGTAGCTTAATATTGAAAGCTTCATCTTAAAAGGCTTTTATATTTCCCTTTTTTTTTCGTAAGATTATTTAATAAAGTTTTATTTGGCGGATGTGTGTTCACTGAGTATTCTTAGCGTATATATAAATTTCTGTCCAAAGAGTCTGAAGAACTCTACATATTGTTCTTTGTTTATCGTGTGTCTTAGGGGACAGTATACGGCCGCTTTTGTAAAATTAAGTGTGTTTGTATTATCTGATATTGCCACAGCTTGCGTGTCTAGTTCTTCGTATGTACACTGTTCGTAATGACAGATATTTTGTTTAATAATAACTGCGCTACCTCTTCGTGCCGTGTTGTTAGGGTGCAGTGAGTTATAAACCTTATAGCCTTTCAATTTTACAAAAGACTGTATGTACTGTGAATTCCACGCCATTACTTTAAGTGTTTTATGCATGATTGTTTTTTCATAGTGCTTGATTCTAATTTTTCTAGTATCTGGTCAAATGAGGATATGCACTTCAATATCTAGTTAAGCTTGTCCTCAACACTTGATGGTTGGGTGCTCGGTTCTGTCGCTTGTGTATAAGAAACACTTTTAGATACATGTCATGTGCAGTCATCGTGGTTGTCTGTGCAAATTGTGCACTTGGTTTTATGCCTGTTTATCGATGTTTCTGACAATCTGTTGTTACGGATGCTAATGAAACGTTCACACTCGTAAACAATGTTTTCAACGACTTGCATAGTCATCGGGGTGTCTAAAAGTATCCACATGTAGTTATTTTTATTAACAAGACCGATATGAAACCGAGACTAAGCTTTTTCAATACACAGAAAAAGGTATAGTGTGGATTACCTAAACGTGAGAAAACCACTGACTTTATATAACTTACACATACATACTCCTACATTATAAATTAAGTACATATGCGTGTCTCTGATGTTAATCAAACATTAAAACAAAACGTTATATCCACAGTGTGTCGACCACGAACAATGTTGCGGAGGATGCTGCTTCTATGGCAAATGTGTTGACAGTGAGTATCTCGTGTGACATAGTGGTAGACAAGGTCGCAGGATAACAACAGATAAAAAAAAAAATCGTTTTAGATTAATAAATATTTCAATTAATCTCAAAAGTTTCTTGTGTTGGTAAATAGCCTCAAAAGGCAGTCGTGGTTTCTTAATAAAAATGGATAATGTTACCCTCGCCTATGGACACTTCCTAACCTGCATCCATTAGATGCTTACTGTTGCAGTAATGCTGCTTCGTTTCAAACTCAAGCGAAAATAAATAGCGATTCTCTGACATAATTGTTACAGCAAAAAAAAACATTTTGTCACTCAATGTAGGTACTAGTCCCTAACATCGTGATACATATCTTATAAAATTAAACTTCCTTAACTATAATGGGACTTTTAACCCCTTATTAATAAACACAGTTTTGCCAATCTTAAACGTCGAAAAATGATCGTTATACTGGCTTTTACGTTACTCCGCGTTTATGAATAAGGGGATTAAGTTTCAAACCAATAGTTTCCTAATGAGGCGCTACATTACAATATCCATTGTTAGTATGACGAGCACCTGAGTGACATGATGACAGGCTTGCATTATGCATTCCTGTTAAGTAACATGATTATCCCGGCATTATGCATTAGTGAGAGCAGTGGTGGCCCAGTGGTAACGGCCCCGACGAGTGGTGGTTCGTAGGTTCGAACCCAGGCAGGCGCTTCACTTCGTATAAATAATTTTCATCACCACTTCTCTCGAAAGGTGAAGCAAAACATCGTGAGGAAACCGGCATGTCCTAGAACCAAAAATTCGAAGACATGTGACATCTACCAACCCGCACTGAGCCCGCGTGGTAGATTACAGCCCACTCCCTCTCGAAGAGAGGAGGCCTGTATCTCAGCAATGTGAACATTATAGGCTGATTATGCTTGATATGCATTAGTGCGCCCATTAAAATCATTTGTGCGCTCGTTTCACTATCTGTATGGTCACTAAGATATAAGATAAATTATAAATTTTGCAATGGTATTCCTCATTGATCTCGAAAAACCCGAATTTCTCCATAAAGGTGTCTATACACCAAAACCGCCGCACCTTAAGATAAAAACCGTAAATAACACATTCGTTTCGCCGACTAAAATCGGACGCATGGTTATTGTCATTTACCGAGCACATCGCAACACCAAATTCCGGACTCCTACTCAGATATCTTGACAGGAAAACCCAATAATTCTTTGTACGACCCGGGAAACGAACCTGAGAACTAAAGATCACAGCAGCGCTCTACTTACGACCACTAGTCTGAACGATGTTGCTTTCATAAAATATCTCAAAACAGAATCTTTTGAGTTCCCACTGCTGGGACACAGGCCTCCTCTTTGTGAGATCCCTCTCACAGACAGCGGGCCGTAATCCACCACACGGGGCCAGTGTGGTTTGGTAGATGTCATGTCTTTGATTTTTTGGTTGTAGGACGAGTTTCCTCACGATGTTTTCTTTCACCGTTCTGAGAGCAGTGGTGATGCAATAAATTACACAAACTAAAGCGCCTGCCTGGGTTCAAACTTATGACCTAAAACTCGTAAATCGGGGCCGTTACCACTGGGCCACCACTGCTGCTGCTATGTTGAAAATCATGTGCGAAATGATGAATTAATCTACCTGCAGCTTAAGTTAATACGATATTGTAACTTCCAGCCTACAGGTCCTGCCTATCATCGATGGACGTGTGTGAAGACCACGTCTGTCTCGGAGAAGAAGACTGCATAGTATACGTACCGCCGGAGTGTCCGGGATGTGAACCGTTGCCGCTGTGCAGAATGTCTGGTGCATACCTGTAGCACAAGAGGAGATAATCTTCCTACATTCAACCTGTGAGAAAATGTACAAGCACATATGAGGACATTATCTTTACGTAACGTTTATATTTGTAAATAGGCGATAATTCATTTATTAGAGTAATAAATTGAAAATGCATAAATAGTTAAAGATGTTAAATTCCAACAAAGGCATAGAAGACAAAGAATTTTTTAGCCACTGATCTAAACCTTTGCTGGCTCTTTTTACAATATAACAGCGATTAAGGCCCACTGCCTGTACAGTCAACAAAATCGCTGTTTTATAATGTGTGAGCTCACTTTTCTCATTATGGACACTTTATTGCGTAACTAAGTACGGTGACGGAAAATCTCTAAAAAAAAGTTGCAAATTCTTTATTTGAAGAAATACATTATGTAGGTATTTATTTATATATAAAGAATTTGTTGGTATTTTGTTATTAAATTGTAATTTGATCTGACGAAATAAAAAAAAATATGAAGTACAAAATGTAATGCAATATAATACCCTTTAATACATTACAAATTAAAATATGATAAGTTACCTGTTTTAATTGAAAAAAATAAAACCATACCTATCATTTTAAATATTCATTCAACATTTCTTTGTCAATAAAACATAAGTAATAATTTTATTCATAAGTTCACATAGAAATTACCTAGAAGTTACATAATTACAAAGTTACATATTAATATTAGTAAGAAAATGTTAAACTATGTCTAAAATTAATCTAGTGTATAACTTATATAGATTGGTTTAAGGTCTAATTGAATACAATAGCGACCTGCCTGATGTAGGTTTGTTCAAACCTGTGTTTCAGGCTTTCAGGCCATCACTTAACAACGTTGAGTGCTTTAGTGGACAATATTTTACTGTACACAGAGCTAGCATTGATACATAATAATTATATTTTTAAATAAATAATCCACCCTATTATATGGGACTTAAACATAACTGGCGAAATGTGGGTGTACTACAGGTACACCTGTGCCCAACCCTTCGGGGAAATAATGCGTGATGTTATGTTTATGTTATGTTTTGTTTAAATAAATATTGACTTAACACTAATAAACTACATCTAGCAATTTTTCATTGTCTGAGTAATTCAATACCCCTAAATATTCACTAAACATTTCACTACATTTTTTACGACTTACACTTAGAGACTTATTGATTTTATTATATAAGAACGGACCTAAAATTACATAAAATTTATTTATAAAAGTATGTCTAGTTTGGGGCTTTATGCAAACCTAGTCTTTTGTTCTCTTATCTATGAATGTAAAACGTGAATGAACCTGAGATATCCTGTGTTACGTAAGAACGGTAAGGAAAGTAAAACATTGGTACTGCAAAGAAACTGCACTATATTGCCTACAGTTAAATCCAATAGCCGCATATATTGAGCCTGTAAACCGCCATGAGTCAGTCAATCAGTGTTGCACACTGGCATTAAAAGAAGGCTCAAGAAACGCCTTTAATAGAATCCTAATGTTCACTCCATACTGGTGCTCGCAGTGGAGCTAGCATGAGTCTGTAAACATTAGTAACGTAAACGAATTCGAATCGAAAATATTCGTACGATAGTCATGTTTGTTTGTAACACACACAAATGGCTGAACAGATTTGGATGAAATGTATCCGGCCGCGGGAAGGTACTAAAGGATTACCGAGGCCCCTGGTAACACAGGCAACGGAAGGAATACGGGTGGGTTTTAGTCAGAAAAGGTCTGACACACCCTCCCGCTCCGCCCAGAGCGGGAGAAGTTATTTGATGATTTCCCACCCAAAAAAAAAAAAAAAGGTGCATGACATAGTTCCGGTAGAAGTGCACAAACGGTCAGATCGACAGAGATTTTGTGTTTTTTGAACAATATTTATGAATGAATGTAAACGAAGCAAAAGGAGTATGTGAGGATCATAGCAAGTGGCGTTCTGTAGTTTCTGGCTACGAGTACATGGTAAGAAGGAGTGAGTTAATGTATGTGTGTGTATGTATCGATGACGCGTACCATCCAAAATATAACGTGGTAGCAGAGAATTATGAAAAATGCATTCCGGAATTTAATAATACAGAAAAAAATGCGCTTGCCCGATGTTTTCTTTCCGCAGTCGAATTTCATATTTGCCAGGAATGTATCGAATATTTATGTGATAAACACGGAATTTCAGTAGAAATTGAATCGGCAAATACAGTTTGCGATAGAAGTGAAAAGGTTGTTACTGAACGATTCAGTTTGTGCGGGGCAGTTTTCCACCATTGTGCGGGATCGACAAATATTTGAGGTTTTTTATTTTTTTATTCGTATTTTTATTAAATTCGGTGATGGTAGCAGGGTTGCTGGATACAAGGAGCTTATAACAACACGGGCGGAATAGGTGTTTAAAACATTTGCTTCTGCTGCCTATACTCACTATTTTACACATATCACGCCGGTATTCCCCGAAGGGTTAGGCAAAGGTGTACCTTAACACATCCGCATTTCACCAGGAAGTCCCATGTAACAGGGGGCGATCCTACCGGACACCAATCCAGATTCCAGGCTGCTACTGAGAAATTCTTGATGGGAAACCCCAATAACCATTTTCCCGACCTCGGAATCGAACAAAATGCAAGCGAGCTGTTGAGCATGAGGACATTATGTACAATATTGGAACCCGTTCTACCAAAAGTACGTAGTTGGAATAGAAAAGGTCCAGCACAAGTACCTACGTGCTATGAACTACAGATGTTATGGGGCTAAGACTTATCTGTCATACTCCCAACTTCTTGATAAGTACAAACTTATCAGCTTGGAGAACCGGCGCAAATACCTGGAAGCCAACGTGCTTCATGATATTGTTCACAATAATTTTGATGCCATTGATCTGACGAGTAAGCTGTGTTATTCTGTCCCCCGAACGGTTCATGTGCGTCAGGTTCGTGCACGTACTCTGTTCGCGCTTAATTCTTGTCGTACAAACTCTGGCTTACGCTGCCCTATTCATAGATTGTTGGAATCCTATAATTAAAATTTCATTGACATTGATATATTTGCATGCTCGAAAAATAAATTTAAATCTAATATTATAAAAAAAAATATCTTAATCGTAATCTTATTGTTATTATTTATTTATTGCATAATTTAAGTAAATGAAATTGTTTCTGGTCTAATTTAGCTTTCTAGCTATAGCTAGCTTTATAGTCGCTTATTTATTTATTTCAATGTATTTGTTAATTTTGGTAATACTCGTCTAGCGGCGACCATAGATCCATAAACATGTGTTATTTGCGGATAATGCAGTGGCTGCAACATTGCTACTTAAAGTTTTGTTAACCTTACGTATTATATATGTTGTAGTATCCCTTATTAAATAAAATAAATTAAAAATATTTTTTATTTGAATGATCGGCTTCACAATGTGTAAAATTGTAATCGTTGTTCTCATTGAACTTCTCTAGCGTGTTTATTTCAATGAAGAGTGATAGGCTTATCACGTGTGGTGGAAAATTACTTTTATACAATAACTTCTCTTTGTTAGAAAATAAAGCTCAAAGAGATTCAGATGTCGAACTAAAAAATAGATTTCAATTACTACCCGGAATAGAATAAAGCCATCTTTCTGTGGGGGCTGCGGAAGACGTCTAAAGCTTGTTGTGAGCACCTCATCCGTTTGCCAAAAGAAATGGCAAATGCTTACAAAGCGTTCCGTATTTCAACTTTCGACGGGATTAACATAAGCTTTTTGGTTCCAAATGTCAATCAAATATATTTTTGAGGAATCGATCATCCTTATCGCTGATTGAATATCAGTTTGTCCAGGCTCTTATATCGTTGGTGGTAAGCAACCGTTTTGGCTTGGATAATTTGATTATAGATTGTTACAACGAATGCCCAGAATTAGGCACTAGCCAAGTGTTATTCTGGATACGTATTCATGGTAAACAAGGAGGAGCTTGTGGCTAAGTAATAACAGTTGCACGGGTCGATTAATCGGGTCAAGCTACGCTTGCCAGGGTTGGTCCGTGGATGGGTGACTATCTTCACATACCGAGACTCGTCCGTGCCTTGGAAAGCACGTTAAGTAGTTTGTCCTGGCTGTCATTCGTCAATCTTTGACAGTCATTAGGGGTCGTCAGAAGCCCAAAAATCTGACAACCAGTCTTTCCAACGGGTATCGTATTACCCGGTTACTGGGTTGTGGTGGTCAGATAGGCAGTCGCTCCATGTAAAATAATGGTATTGCATTCGGTTAGACTGGAAGCTGAACCCAACATGGAAATAAGGTGGGAAAAGGCTGGGCAGATTGATTAATTAAACACAAAAGCAAAAGTTTCGTAACATTTTTGCAGTAGGCTGATTTTGCGATGCGGAAAACATGGAAACTGATATATACAGTCGTCGCATAAGTCAGGAAGGGATCGCAACTACTTATTTGTTTATTTTTGTTTACTAATGTTAATTGTGATCAGATAATAAAATAAAACTCTTGGAGATATGTTCGTATTAGGTTTTAAATATTACGTCACGTAAATGCCGTCATTTACAGCATCACATAGACGGACTCTTCTCTTTACTCTCCTCAAAACGTGAGGAGTTAGAAACCGTTTTTCAGCTCAGATGTTCGCCTACAGCTGCTCGATTGTCCTGAGTTTATGGATATGCATATATTTATTTACATAACCAAATTACAAGATGACTATTAACATTAACTAAATTAAATTAAAACTAAGTTAAGCTTAAAAAAGGCCCTCGGGGCATTGTACCGAGGATGCTGGCGGCATTTCCTCGCTGAATTGCAATGCTGATGCGTTGCGCGAGAAAGCCGCCAGCTTTTCGGTCACCAGTTACATCAACTAGACGTTTCGCGATTTCCGCAAATAACTTATGCGCACTGGGACCCCACGGACCGAGGGTCTCGACGCCAAAGGGCACAAAGTTGTACTCTCTGCCAAGGCCTCCATATTTAATAACTTTCAGATTTTCGGCATTTTCTGCCGCTGCACCCGCTTTAGAAGTAGTCCGTTGGAGGTGGGACGGTGCCAGTGTGTCTACACAGGTAGCGTCCCACACAAGCATCCGTCCCAAACTCCACGGGACCAAAGACACACCATCAGGTCTTTTGCCATCATCTCTGACAATGCCAGTCGGCTCAAGAAGAGCAGGCACATTGATGCTGGCAAGAGACCGGCGGATTATGTCATTAAGTGTTGCATGTCTTGAAAAGCGGCCTGCACTTTTTTGACAACAAAGTCCGTGGTGACCCAGTCGGTCCACGTCCGTGCCACAAGGGCATGTGTGTGGAGTGCATACCGTGATCCCAAGCCGCAGACCAGTCGCCAGACGAAGCGAGGTCGGATCCAGGAAGGTACCGGTATATGGAGAAGGATGGGCATCTAACCAATGACCGGCCTCTCTGGCTCCGACCGCCAAAAGTCTTGCGCGATCCGGACCTGAACTGCGGCTCAGAATCGATTTGTATGTTAAATCGCAATAAATATCGTCCCAGCTCCTCTGAGATTTTAGGTTGTCTGGAAATTCTTTACCCGGGCAAGCAATTTGAAAAGCATTCTTGGCATCCTCCAAGCCCGCAGTCTCATAGTTTGTGGGCAAAGCCCTTAGGACATTACCTACGAGACGTGACGTGCTATGGGTGGACGACAAAAAGGCTGGGGAAGCAACACTCGAAATTTTGCGGATTCCTAAACCGCCAAACCGAATAGGGAGGGATGCTTGTAACCAAGATGGTTCATTGAGCTGAATATTTAAAATCGTTTCTAAACTAGTTTTGACTAAATCGTCTATTGGTGAAAGCAAATTTGGATGTTTCCAAAAAGGGCTACAGCGAAGCACATAAGTAAATTTAGGGACAAAAAGGCAAAACTTTAGAATTATAAGAGCATAATGAGGACTGATTTCGAGTAAACAATTTGCGTGACTTTGGAATTTAGAAATAGTGTTAGTAATATAATCAGGAAAAGATTCTTCAAAGAAGGGAGAACCCAGGGGGCAAAGTGACTTTCTGTCTACTATTTTGATATTGGGTGCCAGAAAATTTAATTTGGATTTTAAATTATCCAAACCGTAAGAAGTTTTTTGAATAAAGAGTTCACATTTGCTAAAATTTAATTCTAAACCAATACTTTCGAAATGTGTTTTAATATCTGATAAGTCAAATAACACAGTGTCCACATCGCCTCCCAGGGTTCCGTCATCCAAATACCAAACGTTAAATTTTGATTTTAAATTTTGAATAATCGGATTTATAGCCAAGCTAAAAATTGCTGGCCCGAGGGGAGCGCCCTGCTGACAGCCGACCTCCGAAGAAAGTTCATGGGAACGGTAAATTAATTTTGAAGGTTCTGCGTAGCAGGTAGACAAGGTGTATATTAATAACTCTATCAATACCTGCTGTATTGATAGAGTTATTAATATACACCTTGTCTCTTAAATAACCCCAGAGGAAATAATCTGGCGCTATTAAATCCGGGGAACGTGCGGCCAGTAAAATGTTGCAATCGTCCAGATTAAACGCTCGCCGATAGGCTGCCTTTTTTTTTTGGGTGGCAAATTATCAAATAACTTCTTCCGCTCTGGGCGGAGCAGGAAAGTGTGTCAGACTCTTACTGACTAAAACCCACCCGTGTTCCTTCCGTTGCCTGTGTTGCCAGGGGCCTCAGTATCCCTTTCGGACTTTCCCACTACCCGGCAGGCAACGGCCCAAGTGGACCCCTACTCTTGTGCTGACGACATCTCTTTAAGGCGCGCGTGAAATACAATGCGTCGTCAACCCGGGCCTGCCGGGGCTGCTCATCGTCCGCAAGTCCGCGCCTACGGTGGCTGGAAATCCGCCCGGGATTCCCGACGGCCAGGGCATCTCCTGCGACGGCTAGGAGCAAGAGGGCGCGAAATTTTCTTTTCTCTCAACCATCCCGCCTCCTCCTTCGCAAGCATTACTGCTTCGCAGAAGGAGGTGACGGCTGCCCATGCCCTCTCACGCCCTACCATAGCCTGGAACAGGGCCGGATGCAAGAGATCTCCACCACCGATCGCCTCGACGAGGACACGGCGGTGCTCTACCCAAGGCGGGCAGACCTCCACCGTATGCTCCACCGCACCGTGTCCACACAGTGGTGACACCCGGGTGTTTCCTTCCGTCTTATCCGAAACAGGAACCTCACGAAGCTGCCGTGTCCGGTGAGGACCTGCGTCAGGCAGAAGGTCGCCGTGGCACCTCTCTAGCCACTCTTCAAAGAGGTTTCTTATCGCCACAATTGTGGCGTGCCCAAAAGTCTGCCTTAAGACAGTCATAGTGGCTCGAGCCGTATGCGCTGTAGCTCCATCTTGTTGAAACCACATCTTTGTACTGTCGACAAGAGCTAGCGTTAAAAAAATGTCAATCAAATTCTGGTAACTAGCCATCTACACTTTGCAGCAACGCCGTCGTCGTCTTCAAAAAAATTGGGCCCAATAATCTTATGTGATGTAATTGCGCAGCAGACTGTACACTTGATAGGATGTAATTCATGCTGGTGGACTTCTCTTGGATTCTCGGTACCCTAAATTCTGTAATTTTGTTTGTTAATGAAGCCGTTCAAATGAAAATGAGCTTCATCACTCATTATCAAATGATCAATGAAATCATCATTCGAGACAATTCTTAAATCCAAATCGCATAATAAAGACGCTGCTGGTGATCTGCTGGTTTCTATGCCTGGACTGATTGCACCATATAAGGAAACATTTTCGAATCCTTTTTCAATATTCATTGAAGTGGTCTATGTATTCGCAGCTGAGACGAACGCCTACGCGTTGATGTTTCCGGGTTCTCCTCTACACTCTCCTGCACTCGTTGAATATTAGGCACTTCGAGCAGAACGCGGTCTTTTAGTTCGTGGGAACCTGGTACTGAATCTCTCTGCTGATAACGTTCCACCAACCGTCAAATCATGAGTTTTGAGGGAGTGTTACGCATATGGAAATAGCGACGATATGCTTGCTGGATATGAATATTCGAAAAATGATGATGAAAAAAATCTGTTAGTTTCGTACGTTAGATAGCGCTGAAATTATCCATGATAAATCCCAAAAATGTATTTTATATATTTTTTTAACAATAGAATAGTAAAAGTCAGTGCAAAGGGCATATTTTATTTTTGAAACCCCGTCGTGACTTTTTCACCAACCTGTATAAAGTGTTGACGACTGTGTGTTGAATATAGGTAGTTAGTAACTACCAACGTATCAGCAGCCTTAGAAAAAGGTTCATAAAACTTCAGGCCATTGACATCATCACATTCCTACCCTTGTCCCATGTTACTTGGGGTCGGCGCAAAACTTTGTTTGTTTCCACTCTCCCCTGTCAGCCGTCCTGCTGTCATTCACTCCCTTCTCTTTCATATCATTCCTCACACAATCCATTCATGTATTCTTTGTCCTTCCTCTCCCTCTCCATCCATTAACATTTATATTCATTACTTTTTTAGTTACATGCGTTTCCTCCCTTGTAGACCATTGACATCAAAAGAAGAAAATTGAAAATACTACATGACTACCAAATAACGATTTGTATTACTGGTGAATCGATTTACATCAAAGTCAAAGTCAAATTATTTATTTCAAATAGGCACATAAATGGCACTTTTGAACGGCAAAATTAACAAATAAATTGAAATGATTGTAGTCGCGCCTTTCAAAAGTTAGTTCCGTATGGAGAAGAATGGGCAAGAAATTCTACCATTACTCTTTTAAAAATGTTTTATAATATTTTGTAGTACGTTAATTATATAATTATATGTGAACACGATGCATCTAGAATAAAATTACGAGTACTACGAGTATACCATAGTAGATAAATAGAATTAAAAATGAAGCAATGACAGTTACAATTTAATTTAGTTATTTTTAATAATAATCTTGTAATTTGGTTATGTAAATAAATATCCTTTTTAAATAAATTACAAGATGATTATTAACAATTATTGTTAGAAATTAGGACAATAGAGGAAACCTCTTGCATAACAAATGAAGATAATTTAAATAAAGGTTTAAATCATCTTAATGTTACACAAAGTTCTTTAATATCACACCCATCAAATTGCAGTAACCTAAATAAATATAATAATAATACTCTAAAAATCGTTCATCAAAATATACAGGGTGTGATAGGTAAGGAATTGGAACTGGAGCTGTTCATGAACTGTAATTATATTGATATCCTATGTGTAACTGAACATTGGTTAAAAGTCCACCAGTTCATGTTCAGCTTTAACAACCACCAGGTTGCCAGCTCGTTCAGCAGAGTTAATATGATACGTGGTGGCTCTCTAATAATTGTTCGTAACAATATGAAATTTAAAGAACGTAAGGATATTGTGAGCCTCTCTGTTGAGCGAGTTATTGAAATAGCTTGCATTGAGCTTGAGCAGTTCATTGTAATGAGCGTGTACAGGCCCCCATGTGCTTCATATGATATTTTCGAGAAATATATGGAAGAAGTATTATTAAAGACTTGTAACAGTAATAAAACACTTGTTGTCTGTGGAGATTTCAACATTAATATATTGGAAAAATCTGCTGCAGTAAATAAATTTATAACTTTATTAAAATCCTATAATTTGTACAATACATTCTTTGAGCCAACTAGAATAACTGCCACTAGCGCTACCTGTATTAACAATGTTTTTACAAATTTAAGACCTTCTAGCCATTCAATTGTAAATGAGTTGGACTCTGATCACTGTGGCCAGTTGGTCACTTTCCCTCAGAAAATAATCAGAGTTCAAAGAAAACTTATGAGTTTTGTTCCTGTTAACAAAAGTCGCTTAGAACAATTTAAAAATAGTTTAATGGAAAAACTACCGGGTTTGCCTTATCACACTGACCCGGACCAAGCATTTACTTTACTATTTAACCTCATCAATTGTGAATTTAGGAAGGTATTCACCTCAAAAACATTGCCTGTTCATGATCGCGTTATATTTAGTGACTGGGCAACACCAGGTATTTACAAAAGTAGGTTGAGGTTATATGAACTGTATCATGAAAAAACATATAACCATGATGAAACTTTTAAAGAATTTGTTAAGAATTATTCTAAAACTTTTAAAAGAGCCTGTTCCTCAGCAAAAGCCATACACATTAAAAATAAAATAAAATCTTCTGGAAATAAAATTAAAACAACTTGGAATATTATTAATTCTGAAACGGGAAGAACGACGGTACGGAATCGTGACTTCCATCTAAAAATCGATGATGCAGATATTAGGGCAGACGTGGAGGTGGCAACAGAGTTTGAAAACTTCTTCACTAATATTCCCTTTTTAACAACCAAAACTCTGTCATCGTCGTCCTCCACTTCTGCTTACTCAATACTAAAAGAATGTGTACCAGAATGTGATAAACACTTTAAATTCACAGTTGTTAGCCCTAAAGACATTTTGGAATCTTTTAAAGAACTTGATGTAAAAAAAACTACTGATCTTTGGGGATTATCAGTACTTACAATGTCTTCAATAATTGATGTTATTTCACCCTTTTTAGCAATTGTTTTTAACTCTTGTATTGCATCTGGTATATTTCCTGACCTGATAAAACTTAGCAAAGTGATTCCACTGTTCAAATCTGGCAGCACAACTGATCCCACGAATTTTCGGCCTATTTCGATATTACCTACATTGAGCAAAATCTTTGAAAAAATAATTTTAAAACAAATGTTAGGACATTTCAATTCATGTAATTTATTTCATCTGAAACAGTTTGGTTTTACGAAGGGTCGTTCAACTACAGACGCGGGCGTGGAATTGCTGAAGAGCATTTTCGAGGCTTGGGAGGAGTCACAGGATGCTCTTGGCATTTTCTGCGACTTGTCTAAGGCCTTCGATTGCGTCCATCATGATACTCTCATCAGGAAACTGCACCACTATGGTATGATGGACAGGGCTCTCGACCTTCTGACTTCCTATCCTAATAATAGAATTCAGAGGGTTGATATAAATGGTAAGAGATATGCAGGATCTGCGGTCACTATGGGCGTTCCGCAGGGTAAAATTTTAGGTCCATTCTTGTTTCTAATCTATATAAATGACTTACCTTATCACATAAGGGATAATCACAAGATTGTATTGTTCGCAGATGACACTTCCCTCATTTTTAAAATCAAACGACTGCTGGTCAACTTTGAACATGTTAACGATGCACTCTCTAAAGTTGTCCATTGGTTTAATGTAAATAATCTTCTCCTGAACGAAAAAAAGACTAAACTTATTAAATTTTCAACGCCAAATGTCAGGCAGCTAACTACCAATGTTCAACTTAATGGAATAGAGTTGGACCCTGTTGAGTCGACAGTTTTTCTTGGAATAACAATTGACGCTAAATTACAATGGCGCCCACACATAGAAAAATTGTCAGGAAGGCTAAGTTCGGCCGCCTATGCTGTTAAAAAAATTCGACAGATAACCGATGTAGATACGGCCAGAATTGTTTATTTTAGTTATTTTCATAGTCTTATGTCATATGGGATTCTTCTCTGGGGAACCTGTGCGGACATTAATACCGTCTTTGTTTTACAAAAAAGGGCTGTTCGAGCCACTTACAACCTAGGTCCAAGAGATTCCCTTCGAGAAAAATTCAAAGAAATAGATATTCTGACTGTAGCCTCTCAATATATATTTGATAATCTTATGTATGTACATAAAAATATATCAAATTTTAAGAAAATGTCCGATATACACAGTTTAAATACCAGGAATAAACATAATCTTGCTGTACTTCACACTCGCCTCCACAGAGTAGGCAACTCGTTCATGGGTCAATGTATACGCTTTTACAACAAACTTCCTATTGCTATTCGAAATTTACCCATTAAACGATTTAAAAGCTGTATTAAAACCAAACTTTGTAAAAAAGGGTACTATAAAATTTCAGATTATTTAGAAGACAAAAAAGCTTGGGATTGAGCTGCTCGCTCTGATAAGCTTTGTGCTAAAACCATAAAATTTGATATTAAAATTATGCAAAATCATCATTATATACAACTATATGTACATATTGACATTGATGAATATTATAAGCAAAATTAAGTGAATATTTATGTACCTTGAAAAGTATTATATTACTTTAATTATTGTGAATGTGAGCACTATGTGGGTCATTTTTATTTATTTCTTGTTGTTTTTTTTTTTTTTTTCTCTTAGTTTTAATGATGGTCTGGCATTTTGAGTTCTTTATGCGGCCAACCCAATTGTCCTTTCCTTGGTATTGTTCGTCGAGTCGTTGAGCTCCTTAAGTTTTGAGTTGAGCTACACGATTACTGACAAATGCTTGCACTGACTGGACAGGTCCACTCAAATTTGTGTGGTTCTTTCCTCAAAAGACCATTTCAGACATAGATCTACATGGTCCTCACATGATCTGACCAAGATTATGTCTGGACTTTAAAAGAGACTTTGACCCTTGAGTTTGTTTCGCCATTTCTTCTCAGGGGTAGTCAGATAGGAAATGTCGACTCCATCTAGCTTATTTTTTAATATGACGTGTAAAAGTGATTCTCATATCCTATTTACAGAATAAACAATTTCATTTCATTTCATAACATTAACTAAATTAAATTAAAACTAAGTTAAGCCTAAAAAAGGCCCTCGGGGCATTGTACCGAGGATGCTGGCGGCATTTCCTCGCTGAATTGCAATGCTGATGCGTTGCGCGAGAAAGCCGCCAGCTTTATTAGTTTACATAATTAATTTATCTGTCATTGCTTTTTAATTTAATTTAACCAACGAAACTTCATTACACGGTGTTCACATGTTTACAAACTTTGTAAAAGTAATTATACGTATTCCTAAAAAAAAAAGTAATGGGTCAGTGTGTGAGTTAAGGTAATCACAAAATGTAAAATCAATGTCATAAAAATAATAAATTATACAAATACAATGCAACCAGTTCGATTTTGTCTTAACTCCAGATTGTCCTATGGACCTGGACCAGCATGTGTCCAAGCATTGTTATCTTGGATATAATCCTCTTATTTGTAATATGCTTGTTTACAAAGTTTACTTTCATTTAATTGCAATATATCACAAGGTATTTTGTTGTAACATTTAACACAGTAACGCTAAATAACCATAAAAGAAGTAACCATAAAAGATGTATGCACTTTAGATAATGGTAGATCTATTTTATTTTGTTTCTAGTATTAAAATTAAATCTATCACTTATTTTATTAAAAAAATGTAGATTTTTTCAAGCATAAATAATACTTTCATAAATTAATTGGCAAGATACCGTCAAAATATTAATCGTTTTATTTTTTTCCCTAAGAGATTCGCAAAGAGGGCTGCCCTCTTTTGAAAAATAAAGATGGATTCAATGTCAGCAGCCCGACCCCACAGTAAAATGCCATACGACATAATGCTGTGGAAGTAGCTAAAATAGACCAAACGCGCGGTTTCTACATCTGTTAACTGTCTTAACTTTCTACCAGCATAAGCAGCCGAGCTTAGCCGAAAAGCGTAGCTTAGCACTAAAGTCAAAGTCAAATTATTTATTACAAATTGGCACATAAAAGGAACTTTTGAACGTTAAAATGTACACAAAAATAGAACTAAATATAGTTGCCCCTTCCAAAAGGTATCCTGATACCCATCAAATAAACAAAGGATATTATAATTGTTTTGTTACTAAGAAAGCTACTAAGAAAATAACTTATCGTCAAGAGCTATGTATCAAATATCTAATTTAACGGCAACAATGTCAGCAAGCAGAAAACTTCAGGTTACCGTAGGGTAACCGGCGAATCTTTGGCACTATTCTCACAAAGAAACCAGCGGAGTAATTGAATAACGCTAAGTGCGTCACGCCACTCATCGGGCTAATTAGGTTAATCAGCCAGTTGCGTAAAACACTCACAATGATAGTGCTTTTCATATTGACAGTTCAACAACATTCATTCCAATATTTACGTTGCTGTGCAGACGAATTTTTCAAACTTATGAAGCAATGGATTGGCAATTTCCTTCAATTGTTTTCGGAATGTGATTAAAAGCGTATTACGCAATAAAAGTGCGAAATATTGTAAGACATTGTTGGTAGAAAAATTGTGTTGGTCGCGATGATAACAAGATGAAAACTAGAGCATCCTCTTACCTCATATTAGTCTCAACGTACAGTCATGATTTATAAAAAACACAATGTATTATTGTTGTGTGTGTCAGGAGGCAACACAGTGTCGAATGGTCGAATGTCATGATTTCCAAATATTAATAAGATTTGTAGTGATTTTAAATAGGGATGTGGTATCCCTATTTAAAATCACTGAAGCTGTTGACAGAAGTTACGAACAAAATTCCGGAACTGTATCAATACCTGCTTACCTGCTACGAACCTTCAAAATTAATTTATCGTTCCCATGAACTTTCTTCGGAGGTCGGCTGTCAGCAAGGTGATACCCTCGGGCCAGCAATTTTTAGCTTGGCTATAAATCCGATTATTCAAAATTTTAAATCGAAATTTAACGTTTGGTATTTGGATGACGGAACTCTGGGAGGCGATGTGTTATCTGACTTATCAGATATTAAAACGAATTTCAAAAATATTGGTTTAGAATTAATTTTTAGCAAATGTGAACTCTTTATTCAAAAAACTTCTTACGGTTTGGAAAATTTAAAATCCAAATTAAATTTTCTGGCACCCAATATAAAAATAGTAGACAGAAAGTCACTTTGCCTCCTGGGTTCTCCCATCTTTGAGGAATCTTTTCCTGCTTATATTACTAACACTATTTCTAAATTCCAAAGTCACGCAAATTATTCACTCGAAATTAGTCCTCATTATGCTCTTATAATTCTAAAGATTTGCCTTTTGTCCCTAAATTTACTTATGTGCTTCGCTGTAGCTGTTTTTGTAAACATCCAAATTTGCTTTCACCAATAGACGATTTAGTAAAAATTAGTTTAGAAATGATTTTAAATATTCAGCTCAATGAACCATCTTGGTTACAAGCATCCCTCCCTATTCGGTTTGGCGGCTTAGGAATCCGCAAAATTTCGAGTGTTGCTTCCCCAGCCTTTTTGTCGTTTACCCATAGCACGTCACGTCTCATAGATAATGTCCTAGGGCTTTGCCCACAAACTACGAGACTGCGGGCTTGGAGGATGCCAAGAATGCTTTTCAAATTGCTTGCCCGGGTAAAGAATTTCCAGACAACCAAAAATCTCAAAGGAGCTGGGACGATATTTATTGCGATTCGTACGACATACAAATCGATTCTGAGCCGCAGTTCAGGTCCGGATCGCGCAAGACGTTCCGCAGTACACAAGGAACCCTTATAGTTTCGCCATGACTGTCTGTATGTCTATCCCCACTGTAGCTCAGAGACGCTTCATACTAGAAAGGTGTAATTTGGCGTAGGTATAGGTACATATTAATTACGCAGACGAAGTGGTAAAATAAAATCTTGAAAATATTTTATTTACAGTGCACGTAATGTGGGGATGGTATGAAATAAAAATGAAATGAAATCTTTATTTCCAGATATAAAATCCACATATAAATCCACACACAACTTTCAATAAATAAATACATACATAGATAATGTAACAAAGGTATGCCCCTCCTACCTAAATGGTTGATGGAGATGTGAAAATAATCATGGCACTAGTACATAAATATAATTAAATTAAAAGAAAAATTATTACTGCTAAATAGGCTTTACCGTGACGTATATCGATTTATGGGAGAACATGATTTTCAACTACATAGTTAAGTTTGTTTTGCGATAAATTCATCCCAACTTCCTAACTACGGAACTACGGAACGGATTACGCGTGGTCCGACACGTACTTGGCTGGTTTTTATTTTTATTCTGAAGATTGCTGGAACATTTATTTTTTGGTTTTCAGATAATCAATGTTTCTACCAAAAAATATCAAGTCCACAGCCATACACCGCAGTCGCACAGGTCGTTGGTTCGATTCTGGAGGAGTGAACTGCCGTCGTCTCACATACGTTCCTTCTCTCAATGAATTAGTGAACGTACACACGTTTGAAAAGGTTAAGATATTGATTTGTTTTGAAGTCATATCGAGCAAATTACCACAGGAGGTCACAATTTTATAATTTAAGGACATATTTGTGCACATTCCTTGGCACTTAAATACCTACGTAAGTGCGATAAGTGTAGCAATGTGTATATAGCCTTCGTTTATTATTTGTGTCGCCATTTACTTTTGCACAGCAATTGTCTTGTCAAAGGATTATTTTGACAAAATGTGTTCGAGCGTGTCCTAGGGAGAAAATGTATTTTTGCTAGGCTGCAGGTGGTATTTTCCTATACCTCCATTTTCTAATAATACCCCATGATGATGACCCATGACTACTTTTGTCAATTCTCTGAAGTCTGAGCAACTTGACAAATACCATGCTTATAAATGTGATTTTTAGTTTAACGCTGTCTATTAGATATGTTAGGTGGTTATACAATAAATGTCAATCAATGTAAATTACTCTTAAATTGTAATTATTATTATTTTTGTTACACACTTACGCATTCTTCTCTTAAACCAATAAAGGAGACGCATCTTACAAGATGCAACAAACCTAGATAAAGATTCAAACGCGCTTTCATCTACCATAGCCGATTAATTCAACAACAATAACAACAGGGAATCCCTATATATTTTATCACAGTGCCATAAAAAATGTCCTGTCGGCTTCGCAGACGCTTTTGTACTAACCGCAGTGAGTAACGCTTCCCTAACGACAGCCCACCAGCTTAAGCCTTTGTAAGCGTGTAGGCATTTGTAAAGGTTAATTCAATTTAAGGCTAAAAGTGTAATGTAGAGTTTATTATTGCAGATTTTGACGGATAGGATGGTGGAACGACAGCTGTCACAACAGTGCTGTGGCAATCACTTCTTTTAAAATACTGGTATTAAGCTGAATCCGGTTAGGCTGTAAGCCGACCTCAACAAAGTTGAAAAAGGCCGAAAAAAGGATGATGATGATGGAGAATGGCAAAAAGACAAAAGAAAAAAATATTATTAATTCCTGCGCTAAAAAGTGAAATGAGAAAGAGTCTTTGAAATAGACCAGCGATATTTTTAGTGACTACAAAATCTAAAGATATTTAAATAATTAAATATTTAGATACCTTTCGATTTTGTAGTCGCTGAAAATATCGCTGATCCATTAAATAAATATTTATTTATTAAACTTTATGCAATATAGAAGGCACAAATGGGAACTTAATGCCTCAGGCCTTGGGATTAAGTATGTAGTGATTTCAAGGATTTTTTAGGGCAGCGTTCAAAATTAATTTTCCGATCTGATTTTCTAAGAGGTATTACGGTCGCCGAAGCCTTAGTGCTTACTCTACTTGGCAGTGGAATATGTTTTCCCAGACTGATCTGGGCTACAGACGCAAAATTTTTCCGCTTTTGAAAAGATGCACATAATGAAATTATTCACATATAACGACTTGTTAATCTATATCTATTATTATCATTAAAACCCCATAGACTAGGTTTAGTTTATTCACAAATTCGCGCCTGGCCACATTTTTATTGGTACTGGGTGTATGTTCTGAAACCAGTATGCCACGCTCAACAATCGCGTTTACGAAGACTAGACCTATGAAGCCATTACAGAATAACAAGAGAATTAATTACTCCTCCCACCAGTTCAGCATTGAGTTTATCGCATCAAGGGTAATGCTTGTTTCACTTACACAAAGATCTTACCTTTCACGAGAGAACAGATCGAGTATGATTCACATTGACAAACAATCGCTTCATGTCACAGTACTAACATACGCCCTTCATCGTCAATGCACCATTACTCATGAACATATTGCTTATTGGAGATATTGCTTTTGAGTGCACCTGCAGTTGTTAATAATGTGTGTTTATTGTGGTTAATTATTGCCTGTAGCTGAATACGATTAAAGGCCTACCTATATCTAAAAGTTGCACCGTGGTGCCATTTTGTTTAGCAGTTCTTAGCGTCAGAATTCATACAAAGGTTGGACGCACTGGGCCCGTGCAGTAATAATACTGGCTGTTGAAAAAGCACCTCTTAAGCTATCCGGAAATAAAACTGAATTCATTATAAAGATATGATATTTATTTAAAAGAAAAACAGAACAATACAAAGCAAAGAAAGTTAAGAAAATAGGTCATTCACGGAATGCTGTAGGAACAACAACATAAAGATTAAAATTAAAATAAAAAAACTAAGAAAATAGTTACATTTCTAATAAAACCTCAAAAAACTTAAGAAGCACTACTCGATTTTAAATTTTAATCATTTACAGTTTGTTTTTCGAAAATATTGATTGATAGATTATAAAGCTGTCAGTTTTGTTCGAAACTATGTTAAAAGGAATAAAAGAAAGTAGATTCCGAGATGACAGAAGTGCTGACCGACCCAAAACAATAGAATATGGGCAGGAGGAAGACGATGAATTTTACAGATTTTGTAGCAGTAGGTTTTCACCCTCTTGTCACTTACCCTCTTATTGATATTATATACGCTGAGTAAAGTTTAGGAAGGTATGGTCATACTGGTCGTTAATGTCGTGACTCCTTGAGGGGGCTTAGGTCAGATTTTGTTTTTCTGAGTAGTACGCATCTGTTGAGGTGACATCTTAACGGCTTCTCATTTAGAACACGTTGACTTCACTCCGTAGTCTAGAGTTAACGGTGTTACATCTACAAAGGAAAAGTGAGAAGATCGCAATTAATATATTTCTTTTTTGCATAATAAATTATTATTATTAATATGACAACGTGTTTAGGGCACAAATTCATCGGTTCAGACTGAATGGAGCGTACACACAAATCCAGAAACGATCAAACTAGATTTGAATAGGACTGAAGTTCTAGCCGTCTCAGGGCAATCAATTTTGTGGTCACAACAGCCAGCCAGCCTTTAGACGTTTTTAAAAGAAAATTATGAAATGGAGCCTCAAAAAAGTGTTTGATCCTCAAATGATGGCCGCCTGTTTTGTTCTCAAACTATTGTCTTTTAAATATTTGGTATTTCTTAAAACTACCTGTACTGTCAAAGTTGGTTAGCGGAAAATTTCCACTGTGATATATTTATTACGGGGTGTTATTCATCTAATTGATCCTCCCAATTTCCAATTGATATTTTTATGAACGGTGTAGGCTTCTTTGAAACTGTTTTAACACTTTATATCTAATGTGCCCTTTAAGACACACTAAGATTTTTTAAAATATATTTAAATAAGAAATATATGTATTTTAATGCATATATTTCTTATTTCCAGTGAATCAAAATAGGTTTTGATGTAACCAGTCTGCTGCCGATTTTATAAACGATCCGAAGTCCGATTTTTTTCGACGCGTAAGTCATATTATACAATGTGTAACTGAATTAATGCACATTATGAAGGTAGTTTGTTCAGAATCATTTACTGAATCGACTTCTGTAATTTTTATATAGATAATTTTTTATCCCAAAAATAATTAAAACTACGTTAATTACAGTCACACTTCCGCTGTACAGTTAAAACAAACCATAATGGACGAAGTAGCTACTACGCTAGACCCGTGTGCGACTGTGTGCGTCCGTAGATTTGTAATAAGACCGCAATTTTCTCCCACAATCAGTATAACTAATTTAATAAACAAACAATGTTTTATACATAATTGTAAAAATCCAGTATATGTATTATGATTATAACATAACTAGATGCGCCCCGCGGTTTCACCCGCATAAGTTTTGACCCCGTGGGTATATCGGGATAAAAAGTAGGTATCCTATAAAAAGTAGGTATTCCTGGTTATAAACTATCTGTGTGCTAAATTTCATCCAAATCCGTTCAGTACTTTTTGCTTATAATATTAGTAGGATATTCTAATTGGGGTGTTTGGTGGTGTGCATTAATTCCCGAAAATGTTGTATACATTTGATCAAAAGTGTTAAAAAAGTTTCTTGCTTCTAACTCTCCTTTATATATTAACTATATTTAATTTTTATTTGTTCTTATAGCGGCAATAGAAATACACAATCTGTGTAAATTACAACTGTCTACCTATTGCGGTTCATGAGATACAGCCCACTGACAAACAGACGGACAGCGGAGGCTTAGTGATAGGGTTCTATTTAGCACCCTTCGGATACGGAACCCAAAAAAGGTTATTTTGATTTTTTTGAGGTTTACAAAACGAGGTTCTTATTTCATTATATTGTCGAGTCCATTAACATTTTTAGGAAATTTAAATGGGAATGATTAGTGGTTCGACTAAAGGCACGCTTTTCTAAAACATTTCGTAGGTACCTGTGTTTAGGAGGTCCTTCAACAATGAAACCGTCTGGAAACATTTCATCAGAAATCCTGGAACAGCACATCTTTCACCCCTATAATCTCCTTTACATTGACAGGCAGGCTTATTCTCCTCGTTCAAATAACAATCGCCGTCGTTCAAACAATACTCCTGGCATATGTTTACTTCACACCTTTTCCCAGAGTAACCGGTATTACAACTGTAATAAAGAAAATATGATAAATGATAATGAAGATAAATGATAAATGATTTTTATATCTGTAAGTAGGTTTGCACGAACACTTTTTAAGTCCTGACACAATCTTGGTCAGACCATGTGAAGGCCATGTAGATTGGTGTCTGAAATGGTCTGTTAAAGAAAGAACCACACAGATTGAGTGGACCTTTGCAGTCTCCAGTATGAATAGGGTAGCTCAATTAATTAACCAAGGTAACCGTTAAACCAACAAACAATTTGATTTTTACCTGCATATAGCTTGTCCTTCGACGACATTACAGTTCCCTTGAATACAATAGTTATGACAGACCAGGCCTTCATTTGTCACATTGCAATTGAACGGAGTTAATTTTGGACTGAGCACTAAGTTTTTTGATATCAGCGCTTCGCAGTCCTGCACACCTCGAGTTTGATCTTCTAATTTATAGTTCGCAACTAAATATTTATGAGATCTTATAAAAGAATTCGTAAACATTTTATAGGAATTCGCATCATTTTTCTCAAATTTCCACATTGTAGCATGACTGTCCATCCAGTAAATGTAATCCTTAGATACGGTCAATGCTGTTACACTAGAAAATTCCAGGCTTTGATCAGAATATAGTGTTCTTGAGTGACGACTATCTTTATTCAATACTCTACTTTCAATAAAAAATATTGTGGTACCCGGTGCACTCGAGTATTTAGGGTGACGATATTGATTAATAAAGTACAATTTCTGTGTCTGCTGGTCTATGAATAAGTAATCAAAACCACCCGGGTCACTTATTTGTAAAACTTCTCTATCAGAGCCATCTAATCGAGCTCTCTCTATTGTACTAATCGTGCCATCCTTATATGCCCAGTAAATATACCTGTAATTTGTTAAATAATATAATTTACAAAAAGTTCAAAATATATTTTGTTGAGTTATAATCATAATTATATCATTAACGTACCCTCTACAACTATCTACGGCAATAGCATAGAAAACTGTGGTGTTCGATTCGATTAATCGGTTTCCGTCAAGATTGTTTTTGAATCCAGGCTTTAATGAAAACCAAAAGATTGCTTCTGAGTCAGAAAAGAAGACTAACTCTGTGACCGGATCGTAGGCAAGACTATGGATGTTGGTCGATATTTGTAAGTCGTGATTGTTTATTTTTCTCATAAGAAATAATTGACGCTGCATGGTTGCTAAGTTCAAACTACGTAGAAAGATATTCTGGGTTATTTCTCCGTCTAAAAACAGCAGTCTGTTTTGTACAGCATCGTATGTTAAATATTTGATACCAAACTCGAAGTCTTCTGAGTGCGTTTGTGTTTCGTTGTTATAAAATTCTAGTTTAGTGTCAGTGCTCACGGCATAGTCTGAAAAAAAAATAGACAACAGTAAGCAGGCTACATAACCAGGTACCTGAAGGATAACGAGAACTTTGGTTAAACATATTTATCAGAAAATCCAGTATACCAAAATATTAACGCAGACTGGGTCAATGATACAACACTACAAATCTCCAAAATTAAATTTGAATTCGTACCAATTAAGCCAGACATCATTTAACGCACATACAACTGGAACGATCCAGACACAGACAACCCGTTCATAAATGTAGTGATTAAATGAATTTGTTATAAGTTCCAACGCACATAACACATGGAGTATCCTACTCGTACATGATACCAAAGGACATGAATACCAACAAAATTTTTCTTCTTCTACGTCGTACCTATCGATGATTCTTTTTGTATATTTTTTAAATAGCTACGAACAGAATTCGGCCACTTTGACAGCCTAGCATTAGCCTCGCAAAGGTCTTCCATAGTGCAGGTGTTATTGCACAACGAGTACGACGAGAGGTGAGCAGTGTGGCCACGGTAGTTGGTGGCGCGCTGGGAGTTTTTCTGCAGGTTCAACGTAGTCAATTAGAGGGGGATACTTGAGTGGCCACAGTTTTAAAATATTGGCCAACTTGCTTACAAACTCTACATATACAGGGTGTGGCGTAAATAGTGGTCCAATGTTAAGGGGTCGATACACCTTATATTCAGCTATCACTTACCACAATTTGAACTATTTTTTCCATAGATCTCAGATATTTTTATTTTTTTATTTTAGAAAAAATGACTTCTTTCTTTACTAATTTGGCTGTAATTTCTAAAAAATTACATTACATTTTAATTTTGTTTTTGACTGTGGAATACATGTGCTAACTGTTAGCTATGTGCATGTGTTTAGGAATATTTTTTCCTCATGCGTCACGTTTAGTGCGAATAAATATTTTTCTCTCTTCTTCGTTTCTCAATGTCTATAGCATTATAGAAGAACAACAAGGGATGTCGTAAGAAAATAGCCAAGGTGTGTAAGAAACATAGAACATACTAACTCCATGACTGACATCATTATGTGGTATTGACAGTGATTACAAAAAATAAAACAAATTCCTAAATGACAGTAGACAGACTATTTCGATGCATGTACGATAAGTTTTCTTTTTACGAATTAGATATGAGTTTCATAGCGAAAGTTATTAGTATGACGGGTGGAATCACGCTCTTGATGGACCCATCTGACTAAATCGCTACCCTGTATAATGCTGAGTCAAAGCAGATCTATCGTGTAGTGAGCAGAGAAAAATAGGCCTTAAAGTGACGCACGTGATGCGGTGTGGCCCGTCCAAATTGGCATTGACCTTTAGAACGCAACACAAAATAGGGGTTATTCTTTGAAGGCTCATAATGAAGGCTTTAGAATGTTGGTCAAGGGACGGCGGGTTCTGCGCTTGCAAATGACAATCCGTTGGGGATGTATTTTGTAGTTATAGTCTCTTCCAAAAGTAGCTCAAGAAAGTTAAAAAAAAAACCTGTTCAGATTTAATTGTTACGCATTCACTTAAGAGACTCAATAACACATTCATCTGTATTAAAAGGTTCCACATTAATATATTATAATTATCACTTTTCCAACAATTATTATTGGAATAACAATCTGTGACGAAAATTGAAGTTATAAAATAAATCTGGATTGATAAATTAAAAAATACTTTGAGGAGATTTAAACTTAGAATTCGGGTTTCAGTATTCAAATAATCAAATCAAAGCACTCAATTTGTTAGTGGCACTACGATATGGCATCCACAAGTACGTTTTCTGGTCCACTTGTTTACATTTTCATCAGATACTTTTCGCAGAGACCATAGACCACACCACGTGCGCTCGTGAAGTACAACTATATATATGTAGTTCTTGCACTTCACGAGCGCACGTGGTGTTTAAATTAATAAAACAAACTTCTACAGTTATCGAGTTGTTCTTTGGACGTTATCTATTTTCCTGTTATGAACGAACTTAAAATTAATATAATGCCTAGGTCACCAATTACAGACATTATTATTTGCTGCTAATTGTTTAATAATGATAAGCCAACGGAAATAACAAACTGAAAACAAGTAAAATTTATTATTTTAGTTATTCTGAATTGAATGATAACGAATTAACGAGAGCAAACAAGTTTATTGTAATATCCGCAAATTCAAAAATAAATTGTATTTATTTCTAATATATAAGACGTATAACTAAAATATGACATTACCGGCCCTATAATATAATTTACCTGACTTTAATTGACATGCATTAAAACTGATATAATGAATTAATTATTTATTAATAATACATTTAATTGATATTATTTACTCGAACGTGACTTTTTATTGTATAGGTTCAGACTTATTACTAAAAAAACGAATATATTTGTACACCAATTTCATTGGTAGGACATAGAGCTTGACTAAAATGTGAACATAAAACCTTTATTGTAATACCTGAGTTCAGAGTAAAGATTGATTGATTGATTATTACAATAAAAAAGGTAAATTGAAAAATCTAAAATCAAGAAACATAGTATATATTTATATGCTGGGGAGTTTATTGCGCCACTTCTTCTTCCCAGCTTAAACACTAGGAATAAGTGAAGGGCGGGCATTTTGGGGTACTGTCTTATGTCATTTTGACGTTCAGAAAGTTCTGATTCTCAGCTTAGTTTGAATAAACGAATTGCTATTTGATTTCATATAGACTCAAACCTCAACACATTTATTTAAATTAAACCAATTACAGGCACTTCTGAATAGTTAACGGGTCAGTAAGTCAGAAAGATGAAGGTATGGAGAAAAACGGGGATGAAACACCACGGACACTTTTTTAAATCAAAATATTGCAACAAAATATTGGATACATCATTCGTGTTGGGAACGACGTAAAAAAACGTGTATGTTAAAAGCGCCCATAGTAAAAAGATTTAAAAACTGTTCAAAAATTAAAATAAATCAAAACAAGCCGTAGCAGCTAAAAGATGACCATTCCTTACTGATGGCGCCCGTTCAGAAACATGACGTATGAATCATCACTACTCAGCTCAACCATTTTGAAGGGAAATATGATCCAACACATACGCCACATCACCGAGACAGAGTGAGCAAGACATACTCTCAGCCGCCAGGGCACATTCAGTCAATGAAAGACGTACCCAATAAATTGAAGCGTTATAGTAGGTATATAGTTCTCACACAATAAAAAAAATCTAATCAATTAGTTTATGCACCTTGGTGGTGCAGGACCAGCGTTTTTTGCACATTTTTGTGAGCGATGTAATCCCCCAACTTATAATATAAAAAAATTATTTCATTCAGTTGAAGGTGTGAGGAGGTATTTTTATTGTAACGTTTGAAACAGTACCTCATGAAACAGGAGTCTACATGAGCCAGTCTGAAACCTGGTTAAACTAATTGGTTCCTATTCCGTTATAATTGTGTCTTTCACCTCTTTTTCTAAAAAGATGTAGATTTGTTCTTAGAAAGAAAGAAAGAATAATTATTTATTCCGCACAAACAAAACACACATTACAAAAAAATACGCTGACGTCAAGTTGGTCCTGGCACAGGGGAGGTCGCACCAGGCGGCGGCCGAACAAGCGACATGCGGGGTTGCGACAATCGTCGACAGGATCCGGTATTTGGGACTCGAGGTGACCCTGCACAAGTCCGAAGCCATCTATTTTCATGGTCCTTGGAACGCGCCACCGTCGGGCACCCAAATAACGGTAGGAGGGGTACACATCGGCATCGAGTCGACGATGGAGTACCTGGGTCTCGTCCTTGACAGCCGGTGGAACTTCGTGAAGCATTTCCGACATTTGACTCCCAGACTGGAGCAGGCCGGGGCTGCCTTGAAGCGGCTCCTGCCCAATTTAGGGGGTCCAAACGCTTACTGCCGGAGGCTCTACGTGGGGGTCGTGCGGTCCATGGTGCTTTACGGGGCACCGGTTTTTTTTTTTTTTTTTGAGGGTGGGGAAATCATCAAATAACTTCTCCTGCCCTGGGCGGAGCGGGAGGGTGTGTCAGACTCTTACTGACTAAAACCCACCCTGTGTGTATTCCTTCCTGTTGCCTGTGTTGCGGGGGCCTCGGTGACCCATAAGTACCTGCCCGCGACCCCAGCAGGACGGGGCACCGGTGTGGGCGCGTTCCTTAGCGCGGCGGCCAGCCCGCTGGTTGAACGCGTTTCGCCATGTCCGTTTGTCTGTCAGTCTGTCTGTCCTCGCTTTAGCTCAGAGACACTTTGGAAGTACAACGCTGTAATTTAGCATATGTATACTATACATATTAATCACGCCGACAAAGTGGTAAAATAAATACCTAATCTTGAAAATATATATGAAAGGTTCTGTCGGCGAATCGTTCGCCGTTGAAACGCTCTATCTCTTTCTGTCGCGGCAGCGACCGCCGAGCGCCAGATCCCCTCTATTACTCTAAATCAGAGTAATTTCGAGCTGTATGCTTTCAATTTTTTTTTTTTTTTTTTGGATGGGAAATCATCAAATAACTTCTCCCGCTCTGGGTGGAGCGGGAGGGTGTGTCAGACTCTTATTGACTAAAACCCACCCGTATTTCTTCCTGTTGTCTGTGTTGCCAGGGGCCTCGGTGACCCTTTAGTACCTTCCCGCGACCCCGGCAGGCATCGGCCCTAGTGGACCCCTACACTTGTGCTGACGACATCTCTTTGAGGCGCACGTGGAATACAACGCGCCGTCGACCCGGGCCTGGTCCTTACCGGACGGTGAGCTACCCATTGCTCACCGTCCGCAAGCTCGCGCCTATGGTGGCCGGAAATCCGCCCGGGATTCCCTACGCCCAGGGCGTCTCCTACGGCGGCTAGGGGCGAGAGGGCGCGAAACATGCCTTTCCCTCAACCGTCCCGCCTCCTCTTTCCCGAGCATTACTGCTTCGCAGAAGGAGGTGACGGCTGCCCATGCCCTCTCGCTCCGTACCATGGCCTGAACCAGGGCCGGACACGAGAGATCTCTCCCGCCGATCGCCTCCACGAGGACACGGCGGTGCTCTGCCCAAGCCGGGCAGACCTCTACCGTATGCTCCACCGTGTCCTCCGGGCGATCCACACAGTGGTGACACCCGGGCGTTTCCTCCCGCCTTATCCGACACAGGAACCTCCCGAAACTGCCGTGTCCGGTGAGGACCTGCGTCAGGCGGAAGGTGAGGACGCCGTAGCGCCTCTCTAGCCACTCCTCAAAGAGGGGACTTATCGCCGCAATTGTGGCGTGTCCAGCACTGGGTTGCGACAACTGTAACTCTCCATGACGCCATGTGATCCCGCCGGAGCTCCGTCCGCTGTGCCGCGATTTCTCGCGGTAGCGTACTTACGCCCCGGCCACCTTCCATACGTCCCCGGCGCCTCCTCGCGCCACTCCCATACTTGCGCGAGGAATTTTGCCTCCAGATCCCATGGCGATGCTTTCTAACTAACCGACGTATCGTTATGCTTTCTAACTAACGATACGTCGGCCTTGCATACTTCGCTCCAGTGAACTTTCGAACTGGCGTACATCGAGATCCTGTACTTTAGAACTACTCGTAACATACGTCGACATTTCAAACTTCGACATTCAGTAGTGGAGTTCAAATTTAAACTTAATCGGTCCCGTAGATTTTAAGACACAGGAGCTATAAGGGTTTCCGTTTTTCCATACAGATGTACGGAACCCTAAAAATTAATGAAGCATCATCAGCAAATGATACCATTTGTGGTTGAGTTTTTAATAAATGGGGTAGATCATTCATATATACTGCTAGCTTTGGCCCGCGACTTCGCCCACGTAGATTTCGGAAAATGTCCCACGGGAACGTACTACCGGGTTGAAAAGTAGTACATCATATGTTGATCCAGGTTAACTATAACTTAGTACTTTTGAGTAATTTGGAAAAAAACGGTTATTGTGACTTAACTTTAATAGTGAGATACGTAGCCTCGCGAACTTCTTTGTGAGTGAAATAATGTACTACGTGTTTATAATTAATTTATAATTATTTTTATTTATTTTTTAGTGAGTTTTATTAACACGTAGTATATTATTTTATGTATCATCAATAGTTTTCGCAGCGTAGGCCCAATAATGACATTGATAGGCAAATGTTTGGTATCACGGGTTACATTATCGTAATTTTCATAGCAATCTTAATTATTTTTAAATAAAATACAACGCATGTTACTCGCTGATAATGTAAGTTTCTATCGGTGAAATATTTTTTACAAACAGTTAAGTATTTTTTTGAGTTTATCGTTTACAAACTATCAAATGAAAAATAAAATAATTTCTCATTATAATATTAGTATATTATATCTATATTATAGAAAAAAAGAAAGGACCAAATATCGAAGCTTGTGGAACACCCATTTTTACTTTTATACTTGCTGTTCTCTTTAGCTTTGCTTGCCACCGAATGAAACATCTGTAACGTTGAAACTAAGTAACTTGTACTCACCCCAGGACAAGGAGTGCGCTAGCCCCACGTACAGAGCTACCAACGCCAGCACACACTGCATTCTACACATATTGAACCCCTTGAAACAAATTTGTTGAAACAAATTAGAAATGGATGATACGTCCAGCCCTGGTGATTGCTGCTGGGATATTAAAACAAATGTTGCATTTACTTAAACACGAAACGAAAAATAGGTCTAACCTATTATTTTATTTCGTTAATTAAAAGGTTTACCTACCAATAACAAGAGCGGATACCTGATAAGAGCAACTCTTATCAACGAGCTGTTTTTGAAGGGGACGCGTTCCTGAAAACAGGATTGCATGGTAACCATTTTTCTCTGTAATGAAATGAAATGAAATTATTTTATTTTCTGTAAGTAGGTTTGTACAAACACTTTTACACGTCAATCATATTTAGAAAAGAACTAGATGAGCTCGGCCTTTCCTATCTGACTACTCTCAGAAGAAAGGCCGAAACAAACTCAGAGGTCACAGTCTCTTTTAAAGTCCAGACATAATCTTGGTCAGATCATGTGAAGACCATGTAAATTGGTGTCTGAAATGGACTTTTGAGGAAAGAGCCACACAGATTGAGTGGGCCTATCCAGTCCAAGAGAGGGAGGATACAACCTCCCTTCCAATCCACAGTAGACTCACGGGGCGCAGAACGATCTCCGGCCGCCTTAAGGTGAAGCCTGCAGGCAACAGACTTGAGTTTTTACTTAAATTGAAAAACTTTGAATTAAATTTTATTTATTTTGTTATTTTAGGAACTAAAACTAACATTTGCCGAGTACTTTTTGCTTAAACTATCTCAATAATATATTTATAGATTTTAAGAGTAAAATACCCTTTTTTTTTTTTTTGAGAGTGGGAAATCATCAAATAACTTCTCCCGCGGGAGGGTGTGTCAGACTCTTACTGACTAAAACCCACCCGTATTCCTTCCTGTTGCCTGTGTTGCCAGGGGACTCGGTGACCCATAAGTACCTTCCCGCGACCCCGGCAGGAGTTAAATACCCTTTCGGGACGTTTTGTTTTTAGTCCGCGAGTGAAGAAGAGCGACGCGCAGTCACGTGTCACGACATGATTTAAAATATCGGTTAGTATGAACATAACATCTTAACATAAATTAACATAAATCTTGAATATAATTTTAGATAACACATTTTACCAGTTTTTTTTTCTGTGTGACATCCAGGGTATATGACGCATGTCTTTAGGACTACAAAAATTAAGAAGTTCAAATTCTGTTGGGCAAATCAAATTAATAACACATAGTATCAGAAAGGGATAATGTATACATTTCTGGATATAATTCTAAATAATAATAAAAACTAGTCAAGTGACGCGCAAATATGAGTGAAATTACGAAGTGAAAGAATGTCCACAACGAACCTGTAACATTTATTTGTTCCAAATTCAAACACGACCCTTAACCCTTTTCTTGGTATTTTTAAATTAAGAAAACGCCTGTCGAACCCAAACAAATATCATAATGATATTTCCAACAAGAAGGTTTACATAAAACGGTAGCTATTTTTGGTTATTTAGGTGCGCATAGACAAAATTAGGCGACCATTTGACGACCTTTATATGACAAATGATGTAATCATTCTGACCGGTATTGTGTCGAGAAACCTTGGGATGTCCTAGACTTAGGGTTACCTATTATTTTATGATATTCCTTGTACGTCGCCTTTCATTACGGGTCACCTATATATTAGTATATGGGGTCACCTACAATGAACCGATAATAAATAAAGCTGGCGAGGAAACGTGTTACTTAGGTATATGAAGATTTTTCTTTTTTAGGGTTCTGTAGTAAACAAGGAAGCCTTATAGTTTCACCATGTCTGTTTGTCCTCGCTGTAGCTCAGAGACGCTTAGTACTAGAACGCTGTTATTTGGCATAGATATACATATTAATCACGCCGACAAAGTGGTAAAATAAAATTTAGAAAAAAAAAGTGATTTTGGGTACCTCCCTTGCACGTAATGTGGGGATGATTTTTTTTTATGATGATTTTTTTATGATATTGCGCGTCTGTCAACACTATTTTTAAATACAAGGATCCATTTGCGTAATATTAAGCTTTAAAGTGCAAATGTTTGTTAGTCAAGTGCCCCCATCCGCCTCTGCCAGCTAAATGGTTGTTGCTAAGTGAAATTAAAAGGAAAACTATCACAGCTAAGTAGGTTTTACAAGATAACGAGTAGGTGATAGTTCCCAACTTACATTTGCAGTTGGAGAATTGACCGTGACGTATATCGATGTAAGGGAGAACATGTTTTTCAACTACAATCTTAAAACATTTATTTGATGTAACTGGTGACCGAAAAGCTGGCGGCTTTCTCGCGCAAGGCATCAGCATTGTAATTCAGCGAGGAAATGCCGCCAGCATCCTCGGTATAATGCCTCGAGGGCCTTTTTTAGGTTTAGCTTAGTTTTAATTTAATTTAGTTAATGTTAATAACCATCTTGAATATGTAAATAAACGACACTACTACAATGTTGAGTTTGTTTTTGGGATAAATTAATTCCAAGTTCCCAACTTTGGATGAAGGAACCCTTCGCTGTGCGTGGTCCGTCACGCACTTGGCCGGTTTTTATAGAGTTAAGTAGAAGTACTCAGATAAAATGATTACTTCAAATGTCCTAATATACCAGACTATTATTGTCCTAAAGCAGGGCAAAGGTCTCTTCTCATACACTGAAGGCACGAGCATTAAGAGGCTGACAACACCTAAAGCGCGGTAACTGTCGGACTGCATAGAAAAGAAAGAGAAGCGCGATGACACAACGCTGGTAATTTATTGCAAAATATGAAGCAATTATCGATTTACAAAAAATCTATAGATTGTATAACAAAAATAAAACACTATTATGCTAATATATTGCTTGTAGAATAATCTGACAAAAAATCAGAATGATTGCATGTATATTAGTATGGTTTTTAATCGTTAAAATAATTTTTTAGACGTATCTTCGTGATTTTTTTCTATCGTATCAAATTAGTTATATTATTTTTAACAACTTACACACTATAAAACACTTATAAAAGTTACGTTTACGTCCTGTAGTCCCCTACGCTTAACACGGGTTGGCAATATCAGATTTATATTAACTACATACTTGCTTCTCCCGCGAGTTCATCCCCGTGAAATGTCTTGTTTTAACATAAAATATATCCTATATCTGAGCCCCCCGTTAATTGGTTTTCACTTAGCGTTAATTCTGACATTTTAGAGTTCCGTAGTGAACAAGGAACTCTTATGGTTTCGCAATGGCGTCTGTCTGTATGTCTGTCTTTCCCCGGCTTAGCTCAGGGACTCTTAGTACTAGAAAGAAATTACAGAATTTGGCATGAGTATATATATTAATGTATATGTGAATGTGTATGTGTGTGTTTATGTGTTTTATTTATGTATTTGTGTCCCAGCAGTGGGAACATTATAGGCTGATTATGCTATATATTAATCACGCCGACAAAGTGTTAAATAAAATCAATTTTTTTTAGGGTACCTTACACGTAAAGTGGGGATGATATTTTTATCTCGTTTATCCCATGGTGTGGGGTATCGTTAGATAGGCCGTTCAAAAATATTGCGGAACTGTGAAAGCCATTTTTCGATTCAGGGATCTGTTTGCGTAATATTAAGCGTAAGAGTGCTTATGTTTGTCAGAGTCAAGCGCCCCATGCCAGCTAAATAGTTGTTTTTAGATATATGAACAAAATCATAGGGGCCATTCAAGTATTACGTAAGCAGAATTGTAGTAATTTTTAACCCCCCCTCCCCCTTGTCAGCATTGGTAAGCAAAGCTCTACCCCTCCCCCCCCAACCTATGCTCACGTAAATATTCGTATATATATTTTTTATTTGTTCAGGTTTCTTTATTGTTATTCATGAGTATAGAAATAAGGAATTTATAGACCATACAAGAATTTAACCGAACCTGAATCGAAATAGAGAAGATTACTTAAATGGGCCTTCCATTTAAGAAACTTCTCTATTTCGGTGCTTTATAAATTAAACATAAAACACCGCGTGAGAGCGAGTTAGTAATATTAATTATTTTGGGGAATCCCTGAACATGCTTTTCGCTTTCGAGCATAGACAAGTAGGGTTGTCATATTAGTTCAAAACAGAATGTTCTAAATGTTGCATAAAAAGTAAATAAATATTGCTGACGTATCCACCATCCAGACCCCACCGTCCCCAATGTCATCAAAAATAAGCAAAGCAAAGACTCCCCCACCCCCCTTTGGCGCTTATGTAATACTTGATAGCAATAGTAGTTCTTTTTGGGATAAGTTCATCCCAACTACGGAACCGTTCATTACGCGTGGTCGGACACGCACTTGGCCGTTTTCCTTCTTTTAGCTCGGCTCATAAGTGATGTTACATGGCCTTCCTCAAACAATGGGTTATCAAATGCAAAAATAAATTTTCATATCCGACTGGTACTCGTAGTTCCAGAGATTAGCGCGTTCAAACAAACAAACAAATTATTCAGCTTTATTATCAGTATAAAGAAGATAGATAAGTGCAGGTTTGCTCACGATTTTTTCAATCACCGATGTCAGGAATGGCCTAAATAAACTCAGAAAGTACATATGAATTAAAAAAGTCGTGAGAGGCAAGGGCTTAATCACTGCGGGCCATCACGAACATCAAACGCCATATTGGAATGAAATTCCACGGACCATGAAGATTGGGTAAAAGATTCAGATTAGAGAAGAGAGGTCTCTAATCTCTATCTATTAATTGATTAACATTTTCGATTATCCCACCTGACTGCGTCAAAGACTCACGTTCGTTAATCATTAAAAATATGAATAATTTAAATTTTAAGTAGGTATATACCGAAATCATCATCTGTATCTTAACCAATCTACCCAGCCTTTTCCCGACTTTGTTATGGTCGGCTTCTTGTCTAGCCGGATGTAGCTGAATACTAGTATTTGACCTCCACAACCCAGTTACTGGGTAACACGACACCCCTTCGAAAGACTGGTTGTCAGACTTTCGGGCTTCTGACGACCCATAAAGACTGTCAAATATCCACGAATGACAGCCGGGACACCCATCCACGGACCAACCCCGGCAAGCATAGCTTAACCTGATAGAACGACCAGTGCGGCTTGTATTATTGAGCCACGAGCCCCGCTCCTATATCTTAGTTACTCTTAATTCTTCAACATTCTGATTCTATTTTATTTTATTTTATTTATTATGGGACAATAAACAGCTACAATATGAAATGTTTACAAATAACAATAATATAGGCTCATAAGTAGTATTAACAATATTGCAGTCCACTACATTATCAGCATGTTAGCAAAATTAAGATAAGGCAAAAAGTGCCACTAGATTAGCATTACCCACATATATAAATAAAAAAAAAAATATATAATTGATCATTAAAATACAATACAATTATATAATTATTAAATACGAATTATAAAATAAAAATATATGCATTTTTGGATAAAATTAAACATTTTGGGATCATCCATTGTGGATTGAAATAAGAATTAAGACAAAAATAAAAAATGAAATGACAGGACAATACAATTCATTAATACAAATAATTAAAACGGTTGAAATAGATTAAATTTAGAATAAAGGACTCACACTATTTCTTATTATCATTAAATAAGATTTGAAAAACATTGGACTTAAATTTAGATTTGGAACATACAAAAATATCAATATCAATGAAGTTGCGATTATAAGATTCCACTATACGACGAACAGGGGGGTAACCATCACCTCTTATAGCAGTATTATTTCAATATTACTTAGCGTGAGAAAGAGATGGAGCTATAAGTCCTGTATAGCTCCATCACTTTCCCTCTGTCAAGTAATATTATAATAATACTGCTATAAGAGGTGATGGTAACCCCCCAGGGCAACGCAATCCTGAATTAGTCCGACAGCTATTTAAAGCGAATAATGTACCTGCACGGACACTACGCTTATTTACAGTGCGGGGGACCACATAAAATAACTTACTCGTGAGATCAATGGAATCGAAGTGATTATGAACAATACCATGTAGTATGTTGGCTTCTAGAAACTTACGTCTTGATTCTAATGTCAACATATTATATTTACTTAGTAATTGTGAATACGACAAACAACCTTTAAAGCACCTATAGTACATAGCGCGAAGAAATTTACGCTATTCTGATTTCATTGCATTCATTAGTCGACATAGTAACTCCTATAACTGTATGAATAGTCGAAAGAAACTTAAGGTGGAGGTGCAACATTTAGCTTCGGGATGGGGGGCCTCAAATGGTAAGTGCCGAGGGGCCCAGGGTCTCGAATTGCGGACCTACAAGTACCATAGTACCCTACATAGTTAAGGACTGTAGAACTGTGCTGGCCAGACCTCTCTTGCATTTATTTAATAGCTTCCTACGAGAATGCTCGTATCCGGACGGTTGGAAGCTGACTAGGGTTACTCCGGTCCCAAAGGGTGCTCCGACCTCGGAGGTCAGCGGATATAGACCTGTTGCAGTACTGTCAGCATTTGCAAAGGTCTTCGAGTCTGCGTTATGCTCTTGTATCCAATCGCAAGTAGTAACTCAGCTTAACGATGCGCAACATGGTTTTCGAGCAGGCCGCAGCACAAATTCTAACTTAATGTGTTTTATGAATGTGGCTGCCCCTGTGCTGGACTCAGAGGCAGGTGCCCAACTGGACGTCGCTTACTTCGATTTCAGGAAGGCATTTGATAGCGTAGATAACGACATTCTGCTAAGTAAATTTGCAAAGGCTGGTTTCACTCCAGCCCTTCTAAAGTTCTTTTCCAGCTACTTAGGTAATCGGAAACAAATTGTGGAATACGCTGGCTTCACCTCGGACTCTTATTGCACTCTTACAGGGGTAAGCCAGGGTACTAATTTAGGACCATTGGAATTTATTATAATGGTAAATGATCTTCCTGAAATTGTGAAAGATGCTGGTTGCTTGCTATTTGCCGACGATCTGAAGTTGTTCATGCGGATTGCCAATCAGTCGCACTGCGAACTGCTGCAGCGGGACATTGATCGTGTAGTAGGGTGGAGTATTGAGAATAAACTTTTCTTTAATGTGACAAAGTGTAACGTGATGTCTTTTACGCGGGCCGTGGTTCCCCGACATCACGAATATAGCATGGATGGGCATGTGATACCGCGGGTAATGTCGGTGCGAGATCTAGGGGTCACTTTCTCCGAAGATTTGTCGTTTCGCATACATATCGTTCAGGTGTGTAAGAAAGCCTTCAAGAATCTGGGATTTGTGATGCGTGAAACCCGTGAGTTTACTAACACAGCAGCTGTGAAGTCGCTTTATAATGCTTTAGTTAGAAGTAACCTGGAAACGAGTGCTATCATCTGGAATCCGTTTGAAACAAAGTATTGTCTTATGGTTGAAAAAATGCAAAACAAATTTACCCGGTTCCTTTATATGAAGCAATTTGGCGTCTACCCATTCTATCCACTCATGTATCCAACCCTCTTTGTAATAGGGATGGTTGGTTACTATAAGTTGGAGGTAAGGCGCAATTTCGCACTGGTTAAATATGTTTTTATGGTGTTTCGTGGTCTACTGAATAATCCGCAAATACTAGAATCTTTGGGGTTGCTCGTTCCAAACAGTAGGCTGCGGCAAGAGCCGAGAGAGAGGCTGTTTAAAGTCCCGGTGGCCCGTACAAACTTATTAAAGTTTGCACCGGTGGGGCGGGCGATAAAGATACTCAACAGCGTCTCTCTACGATTGGATATCTTTACGTGCTCTTTGGCGGAATTCCAGAGGGTGACACTTAACTTATTGTCCTCTGTGTAACTTGTCGTTACTCAGAGTATATTTTAAATTAAATTAAGTTGGGACTACATTGTTGTATTGGGTTCCCACCTGTAAAAACAAATGTAAGTGGTAATAATAATAATAAATAAATAAATAAATAAATAAATAAATAATGGCAAAGAGATGAGGATCAGTTACAACTTGCCTATTATAATGTTTTGCGAAGACAGGAGATAATACGCTCCATCCGGCAGTTTTTATAATCAAGTCAATATTAACTCCAAGTCTATTGCTCGCGAAAGACGAGGCGGGACGGTTGAAGGAAACGCAAATTTCGCGCCCTCTCGCCCCTAGCAGCCGCAGGAGACGCCCTGGGCCCGACGCCCAGGGCGTCTCCTGCGGCGGCTAGGGGCGAGAGGGCGCGAAACTTGCCTTTCCCTCAACCGTCCCGCCTCCTCCTTCGCGAGCATTACCGCTTCGCAGAAGGAGGTGACGGCTGCCCATGCCCTCTCGCTCCGTACCATGGCCTGAACCAGGGCCGGACGCGAGAAGTCTCTGCCGCCGATCGCCTCCACGAGGACACGGCGGTGCTCTGTCATGTCATCTCCGACAAAACAAAAATGATGAAGAAGAAAATCAAATTTAAAATATGTTGACGAGATCTGCTGCACGAGCACGCCCACCACCTCCGGACTCTTCGCTCAGCTCCGCCTCGCCGCCGCCGGTACCCAGCCCCACCGTGAGCGCTGTGACGACACCGGCCGCGGTAGTTGCGTCGAGCTCGAGGGACGAGTATTTTACGTCGCCAACACCTGTACTCCGGCAGGGGAGAGGCCGGCCACCGAAGAGCTTGGGACTTAGGGGCCAACTGGCCCCGAGCCGGGTCCCCGCTGCCGGTGGTTGTGTGCAGCGCATGAGATGGACTCAGTCTATGAACGAGAACGTCATGCGCGCATATTACAGAGGGGGTCTACAGAGGGGGGAACTAACCTCACTGCGTACCGTGTTAGGATGCTGTCTCTGTTCCAGAAACTAGAGCCAACCGTCAACGTCTCAGCCCAACGACTATCGGATCAGGTGCGAGTCATCCAACGCAATCACAGGTTGGACGATGCCGCACTTGATAGGCTGCGCTCAGAGGTACTGAGCAACCATATCATCTAGACTCCGGCACAAACCGCGACACATGCACCAATCATTAATGCAATCCCGCCGCCGTCCAATCACGATGTTGAAGAGGAGGATGATAGGTTTGCCACAGTAAGTAGCCAGTACAACGTCCGATTGAGAAGCGCACTGGAAGATGCGTTTCGCGAGTATAGGTCCACTCCGACCGAACTTAGACCCCGACTACCACGCCTACCCATGCACAAGAAAAATAGGGCGCTGGTATGTACCTTGGACTCGCTGCTTAAGGATTTCTTCGAAAGCAGCGAGGATCGCGTTGATACACACTCGATCCTATATTGCGCGGCTGTTGTGGCATGTCGTTTAGCGAACGTGATGTTCCCAAACTGTGACGGAGCTACGCGACCAAAACCAGCCGTACCAGCCTGGCAATGCAGGATCGAGCGTCGTATTGATGGGGCCAGGGTACTCATCGGCAAACTATACAGCTTCAGGGAGGGAAATACACGACCACGAGTGATGCGCTTTGTAAGGCGGGCATTCTCGGGGACTGGAATCAGCCCTCGAGAATACATGTCTCGTGTCACAGAGCGCATCGACTTCCTGAAGCAGAAAGTTTGTGCATGTTCGAGCCGTATTCGGCGGTATAAGCGGCGGGTTGATCGATACACGCAAAATCGCATATTCCAGAGCGATGAGAGGTGGGTATATAGAGCTTGGGAACGACCTGAACAAAACGAGACAGACGTGTGCCACCCCGATGATGCCACCACGACTGCGTTCTGGCGCAGCATCTGGTCGGTACCTGTCTGCCATGCTGAGGCTGACTGGATGCGGGATGTCGAGCGAGTGTGTGAAACTATACCAGAAATGGAAGTAGTCATTATCACGCCATCAGATATAGCTAGAGCGGTCCGTCCGTTACCGAATTGGAAATGACCAGGACCGGACGGACTGCACAACTTTTGGCTGAAATGACTAACTAGTTCACACACTTGCCTGGCATCTCAGTTCCAATCATCCTTAGAGTCTGGGTCGCTACCACAGTTTCTGACGACAGGCATTACCCACCTGCTCCATAAGTCAGGTAGTCCCGCGGAACCCAAGAATTATAGACCGATCACGGGTTTATCGACGGTCTATAAACTTCTTACATCCATTTTGAGAGCGAAAATTAACACACACATTGACAGTAATTCGATTATGTCAGCCTCTCAAAATGGATGTAGGAACGGGTCCCGTGGCACTAAGGAGCTACTTCTCATCGACATGGCCATTAGCCAACAGGTTCGTCGATTCCGCAAGGATCTGTCGACTTGCTGGATAGATTATAAGAAGGCCTACGACTCGGTGCCACATACATGGCTCATGAGGGTGCTGGAGTTGTACAAAATAGATACTACTCTACGCACCTTCCTTGAATCGTGTATGGGGCAATGGAGGACAGTCCTTCGCTATCCGGGGTGTCGACAGATCCATGATGAGCCTGTATGGATTAAACGGGGAATATTTCAGGGGACAGTTTAAGTCCACTTTGGTTCTGCTTAGCCCTGAATCCTCTAAGCACGCTGCTGGAGGATTCAGGTCTAGGCTATCGGTTGAGGAGAGGTGGTCAGGTCATATCTCACCTCCTCTACATGGATGACTTGAAAATCTTTGCCCCCAACAAATTGCAACTGATGGAGCTACTGAAGGTAACTGAAACTTTCAGTAGCGCTATCAGAATGGAGTTTGGTGTGGACGAATGTGCAGTCATGCATGTAAAGCGAGGGGAGATAATGGAATCCGAGGGAATTCAACTTTCGGATTCCATACACCTTAGACCCCTCTCCTCACCCGAAAGCTATAAGTATTTGGGTATGTCGGAAGCGTTAGTCATCAACGTTACTGACATGAAGCAATCGAAAAAGCAGCGCTTTTAAGTTGTTTTTAAGGACTTTGTTGTAATTTTTGCTGATAAAATAAAATTTAACTTTTTAATCAATTGCATTAGCTTGCTTTTTTTATTCCTTGGTAAACAAAAAAACGAATCTATTTATTCTGAAATTAAAATAAATTGCCTTTCCAATGACACCTTATAGTCATATTAATCAATGGTAGAACCATTGATTAATAGGGTTAAAATGACTTTGAAAGGAATTCTTATAGAGGTGCAATTTTTGTGACGCCGAGTGTATAATGGGTTTTTCTAGTGTTAAAGCATATGTATAATAATTAAAACACTAGATGTAGAGCGCTTTTTTTTTTTGGTTTGGAAGTCATCAAATAACTTGTCCCGCTCTGTGCGGAGCGGGAGGGTGGGTCAGACTCTTACTGACTAAAACCCACCTGTATTCCTTCCGTTGCCTATGTTGCCAGGTGCCTTGGTAACCCTTTAGTACTTACGCGCGTGGAATACAACGCGCCGTCGACTTGGGCCTGGTCCTTACCGGACGGTGAGCTACCCATTGCTCACCGTCCGTAAGCCCGCGCCTACGGTGGCCGGTAATCCGCTCGGGAATCCCGACGCCCAGGGCGTCTCCTGCGGCGGCTGGGGGCGAGAGGGCGCGAAATTTACCTTTCCTTCAACCATCCCGCCTCCTTCTTCGCGAGCATTACTGCTTCGCAGTAAGTAGCGCGCTTACACTTTACACCGAATTAACTTTTGATGTGTACCTACTATAGTATTTATCTTTCTGTCCTTTTTCAGTAAACTCTTCTAAGCATATTCTATACAAAACTGATGACAAATCACACACATAGCAGCGTGAAGCCCCTTAATTTAGAAACACTTGGAATTAGTTAACTAAGTCTTCTTACTGAACTAATTTCCTGAACTCGTCATACTTTGTGTCTTGAATCTCGTCTGTAACGTCTTTGTAAGCGGATTGTGTACGGTGTTCAGGTTTCTGAGTATCCATAGAGTTTGTTATAGGTTCGCTTAAAGTCCTGCATTTAAAAATATATATAAATACATATATATTCGGTCACATTAAATTATCAGGTGGAACGTCACAGGCGTAATGGACACCGATATAAATATATGACGAAAGACAGACAATGGCAATAAAATAAAACAAAAGATTTTCTGAACTCCTTCAAGTAACTACACTACCAGCGGCCGCTAACCCCGTTATCAGCTGCTGTTATGATGATATCCATATCGATCAATTCTGTGAAGTTCCGCTAGCAAATTGTATATGATCTTGAATATCTCGTACGGAATACAATCTTAAAATTCCCTTTGCCTCTTTCTGTTGCTAAAAAGTTTATTTATATTCTAATGAAGGAAAATATTTAAAAAATGTAAATTTTTCCAATATACTTTTAATGACTCATCTGAAAAGACAATAAAATTCAAAGACGAGCCTTAATTTCTAGCCTCCACAGTTTTATTTTCACTTTATGGTAAACATCTGGTCTTTTTTTTTTTTTGAGGGTCAAAGGGATCAAATAACTTCTCTCGCTCTGGGCTGAGCGGGAGGGTGTGTCAGACTCTTACTAACTAAAACCCACCCGTATTCCTTCCTGTTACCTGTGTTGCGGGGGCCTCGGTGACCCATAAGTACCTTCCCGCGACCCCGGCAGGCATCGGCCCTAGTGGACCCCTACTATATGTGCTGACGACATTTCTTTGAAGCGCGCGTGGAATACTACGCGCCGTTGACCCGGGCCTGGTCCTTACCGGACGGTGAGCTACCCATTGCTCACCGTCCGCAAGCCCGCGCCTACTGTGGCCGGAAATCCGCCCGGGATCCTCGACGCCCTGGGCGTCTCCTGCGGCGGCTAAAGGCGAGGGGGCGCGAAACTTGCCTTTCCCTCAACCGTCCCGCCTCCTCCTCCGCGAGCATTACTGCTTCGCAGAAGGAGGTGACGGTTGCCCATGCCCTCTCGCTCCGTACCATGGCCTGAACCAGGGCCGGACGCGAGAGGTCTCTGCCGCCGATCGCATCCACGAGGACACGGCGGTGCTCTGCCCAGGCCGGGCAGACCTCCACCGTATGCTCCACCGTGTCCTCCGGGCGATCCACACAGTGGTGACACCCGGACGTTTCCTCCCGCCTTATCCGACACAGGAACCATCCGAAGTTGCCGTGTCCGGTGAGGACCTGCGTCAGGCGGAAGGTGAGGACGCCGTGGCGCCTCTCCAGCCACTCCTCAAAGAGGGGACTTATCGCCGCAATCGTGGCGTGCCCAGCACTGGGTTGCAACAACCGTACTTTCCATGACGCCATGAGATCCCGCCGGAGCTCCGTCCGCTGTGCCGCGATTTCTCGCGGCAGCGGACTAACGCCCCGGCGTTTCGCCTCGTCGCGCCACTCCCATACGTGCGCGAGGACTTTTGCCTCCAGATCCCATGGCGGCAATCCGACAAGGAGGCTCGCTGCCTCACAGGAGACCGTGCGGTATCCCCGGACCATCCGGATGGCCATGGCCCTTTGGGCCGCGCTCAACTGGCCACAGCGCCAGAGAGCGCGCCCATACAGGAGCCCCGTAGAGGGCCATGGACCGCACGACCCCCGCGAAGAGCCTCCGGCAGGAGGCGTTTGGACCCCCTGGATTGGGCAGGAGCCGCTTCAATGCAGAGCCCGCCCGCTCCAGTTTGGGAGCCAAACGTCGGAAATGCTCCACGAAGTTCCACCGGCTGTTGAGGACGAGTCCCAGGTACTTCATCGTCGACTCGGACTTGTGCAGGGCCACCTCGAGTCCCAATTGCCGGATCCTTTCGACGATTGTTGCAACCCCGCGTGCCGCTAATTCGGCCGCCGCCTGGTGCGACCTTCCCTGCGCCAGGACCAACGTGTCGTCAGCGTAGCACACTACGCTGACGCCGCTAGGGAGGTCGGCGCGCAGCACCCAGTCGTATCCGATGTCCTACAGATGCGGCCCCAGGACCGATCCCTGTGGGACACAGCACGACAACTCTTGCCGGTTCCACACTCCCTGGTGACAGGGGTAGATGACGGCCCTGTCCGTCAAATAGGAGGACCACACTACAGAGGTAGGTCGGCATCCGGTGACACCGGAGTGCCTCCCTGATGCAACACCAGGGCAGGGTATTGAAGGCATTGGCGATGTCTAGAGACACCGCCATGACGACCCCACCCTGGGCAACAGCATTCCCCGTCGTCAGGGCTCGCACACGTATGATGGCGTCCACCGTAGAGCGCCCTCTGCGGAAACTAATCTGGCTCTCCGCCAAATCCGGCCCCACCCGCACCAGCTGGCCGACGAGGCGGTCTGCAATGAATCTTTCAAAGAGCTTGCCCACCTCGTCGAGCAGCACGATGGCCCGATAATTGGACGGAGAGTCCGCAGGGCGCCCTGCCTTCTTTATGAGTACCAATTTTCCCGTCTTCCAACGAAGCGGGAACTGGCCCCTCTCCAAACATGCGCTTAGGAGCCCCCTAAGTCGAGGTCCGAGAGCCTCCAAGGCCAGGACCCAGGCCTTCCCAGGTAAGCCGTCGGGTCCAGGGGCGGTATTTTTGGCATTAAGCCTGCGTACCGCGGCTCTCATTTCTACCTCGGTCACCTCCGGAGCATCGTCGTCGTCATCGTCGTTGGCGGTGTGGTCCGCATCGGGCACCGCAGTAGGCGGAGCCATAGGCGGGGAGGTGTGTTCCCCTCGGGAAGGGAACAGAGCGCTCACCACGTCCTCCACAAGTTGGGGCCGGAGACTCTGCGTCAGCGGGGGAGCCCATGGGCGGAGTTTATCCCGCACCACTTTGTACGGGCGTCCCCACGGGTCCCTGTCCAGAGTCCCCAGCGACTCCTCGCGGGCCAACCCCCTGGCCCGCAGGATCTCCGCTTGGAGGGCGGTCTTCGCCGCTCTGTACCCCTCGTACAGCTCCGCCTGAATGGCTTCCGTATCCGGAGGTTTGATACGGAGCCTGCGGTGCCTGGTGTACTGGCGTCGCGCAGCCACGCACGCAGTGCGCAGAGCTGTCAGCTCCTGCGACCACCAGTACACCTGGCACGAGGCACGTCCAGGCTGGACCCGGGGCATTGCCACGTCACATATGTCGAACATGGCCTCCCGAAACCACTCCGCCTCGTCGTTGATGTCGGCAAGCCTGTCCGGTGGAGACACCCAGGCCTGCACGATCGAGGCTTTCAGGAGGATTCCCGGTCCAGCTGCTTCAGCGCCCACCGTGGACCACTCGGGGCCCGTCGGACCGGCGTGTCCGAGGTCTGGGCGGAGACGTCGAACTGGATATACCGGTGATCGGAATAGGTCTCCACCCCCTCCATGACACGCCAGTCAACTACACGCGGCGACAGAGCGGGGCTGGCGAACGAGATGTCCACCACTGATTCACCCCGCATCCGCACACACGTGGGGACAGAACCCCGGTTTAGGACGACCAGGCCTGTCTCCAGAGCCCAGTCCTCCACCATCCTGCCCCGTGTGTCCGTTAACCGGGAACTCCAAGCCAAATTCTTGGCATTGAAGTCCCCGAGTACAAAGAATATAAATTACATTAGAATATAAATAAACTTTTTAGCAACAGAAAGAGGCAAAGGGAATTTTAAGATTGTATTACGTACGAGATATACAAGATCATATACAATTTGCTAGCGGAACTTCACAGAATTGATCGATATGGATATCATCATAACAGCAGCTGATAACGGGGTTAGCGGCCGCTGGTAGTGTAGTTACTTGAAGGAATTCAGAAAATCTTTTGTTTTATTTTATTGCCATTGTCTGTCTTTCGTCATATATTTATATCGGTGTCCATTACGCCTGTGACGTTCCGCCTGATAATTTAATTTGACCGAATATATATATGTATTTATATATATTTTTAAATGCAGGACTTTAAGCGAACCAATAACAAACTCTATGGATACTCAGAAACCCGAACACCGTACACAATCCGCTTACAAAGACGTTACAGACGAGATTCAAGACACAAAGTATGACGAGTTCAGGAAATTAGTTCAGTAAGAAGACTTAGTTAACTAATTCCAAGTGTTTCTAAATTAAGGGGCTTCACGCTGCTATGTGTGTGATTTGTCATCAGTTTTGTATAGAATATGCTTAGAAGAGTTTACTGAAAAAGGACAGAAAGATAAATACACGTAGGTACACATCAAAAGTTAATTCGGTGTAAAGTGTAAGCGCGCTACTTACTGCGAAGCAGTAATGCTCGCGAAGAAGGAGGTGGGATGGTTGAAGGAAAGGTAAATTTCGCGTCCTCTCGCCCCCAGCCGCCCCAGGAGACGCCCTGGGTGTCGGGAATCCCGGGCGGATTAACGGCCACCGTAGGCGCGGGCTTGCGGACGGTGAGCAATGGGTAGCTCACCGTCCGGTAAGGACCAGGCCCAAGTCGACGGTGCGTTGTATTCCACGCGCGTAAGTACTAAAAGGTTACTAAGGCACCTGGCAACACAGGCAACGGAAGGAATACGGGTGGGTTTTAGTCAGTAAGAGTCTGACCCACCCTCCCGCTCCGCCCAGAGCGGAAGAAGTTATTTGATGACATCCCAAACAAAAAAAAAAAGCGCTCTACATCTAGTGTTTTAATTATTATACATATGCTTTAATACTAGAAGAACCTATTATAGTTGGAGTAGACAAATACTTTCCTGGTAACAGAACCCAAAAACCTAACGTAAACAACCCTCTATCTCCAAAACCACTGGACTAACCCAAAAATAGCTTCAAGCTTACGGTAACGTGAAAACGTAACCATCCAGAATTGCACAGAAATTATTCAAAAACCGCTATTCCCTTTTAAAATCAAAATAAAACAAGTCAGATCACAAGTTTTAATTAAATTAAACATCAGCAGGTACAAACGCCGCTCTTCTCATGGTGAGCAAATCAAAACACAACATTCTCATTGAGGTTTTAATAAAAAGCAATAGAATACAAAGGATCTCAATGAAACGTGACTCGTTGTCTCCCTATCCTGTCCATCTAAAATGCAGATAAGTATTCGAGATGACTTTGTCAAGGGACGAAACGGCTATTTAACCAGACAACAGGTGAATAACAGAAGATGAAGAGCTGGTAACTTTAAAGACAGTATTAAACATCATACATATTTCGATATTGACGTATAGGATATGAAAACTTATGAGATATAGACTAAATCGACGAGGTGCAATAAAAGCCGACTTGTTTCACAATCTCAACTTATTATTATACTAGGTAGCTCGTCCCAGAACGAAACAAGAAGCCGACTTAGTTTTTTTTCTAAAACCTGCACCTACGTTTTTCTAATAATAATACAAGTTTTGTGTGATAATGAAGATTTGCAGCCTACAGAAATGTACGGGCAGATATTTTGAAATATTTTTTTCCGTAGCCGACGGTCACGTTATGAACCATAACCGCTGTCCGGAAATTTATTATTTACAAAGCTAAACTTCTGCTTCGCAACTACATCACAAAGTAACCGCTTCAAATGTTTTATTGATGAGCACTCCGCTTCAAATAACCGACAAGTGACGCTGAACCGAATCACGGCCCTTTAACATCGGAAAATAATAACTGACCGATGAATTGATGGTATTTCGGGTCAAAAGTATGAAAACAACCGAAATCTTACTTTTTTGCTGTATCTTGACTGCCTCATTGGTCTAGTGGTCGCATACGCTACTGCTGAGCATGAGGTCCTGGGTTCAATTCAGGTCGGGCAAAGTGTTATTGGGTTTTTCTATCTGGAATTTCTCAGTAGCAGCCCGGAGTCTGGATTTGTGCCCGGTTGATGGCAATAGGCTCGCCCCCTATTACATGGGACTTAAACATAACTGGCGAAATGTGGGTGTACTACAGGTTCACCTCTGGCCAACCCTTCGTTTCCCCGAAGGGTGATGTTTATGTTTGATGGTATTTCGGGTCAAAAGTATGAAAAAACCGAAATCTTACTTTTTTGTAGTATCTTTAAGACTTAACTGAAATTTGCATATGTCATCATGTGCTATGAAACATGTGCAAGGAATTAATTTATAAGTGAAACGACTTCGCACGGTAGTGGAACTCTTCAATGAAAGACGGCAAATTAAGTGAGGACTTTAATATCGTTTGTAAAGACTTCTCATTTGACCCATTTACCATCAAAACCTATTCCGCATGCACTCAGCTGAACGCCGACTTTTTTAAAAGTGCATAGTGCTTATTGTACCTTATATAATTATTTTTTTCCTAGTGATCCTAAGATTTTTACTACGTTTTCTGTTTTTTCCCGTGAGAACTTGTAATTGGGTCTGTGTAACATATACAATTGTTATCCATTTGTTATAGCAGGTTCTCCTATAAATAAATTACTCAACTACGATTGTAGAAATCGGTATCGGTATCTGGTAATTTCTGCAAGATTCCGTGTGGAAAGAAGTATAAAAGAACTTATGTACCTATGCGATGTGGGGATGAGGAGGGGTTAAGTATACGACATGACGTGTATTACTTTGAGAGTCAATTGTGAACTGAGCCTCAACTGTACTCAACTACAGTCTTTAACTCCTTTAATAGGTGGTTTAAATATACATAGATAGTACGTGACTACGTGCTAACACTAAGCTTACGGAAAACAGTATATCTACCTTAACTTAAACCTGGACAAAACGTGACATGCTGATGTACAACATACGTGACTTCTCACCACATCACCACTCTTAAAGAAAAAAAAAAAAAAACTAAATTACGGTTTTTTTTCCCCCTTTTTTTTTAAACATTTTAAACTTACAATCTAACTCCTACAATACAATTTTGTTCTATTCTTATGAATTACATCTATCTTATTATCATTCTTTTTTACAATTACATTTGGTGACTCGTCCTTTATAACTTGAAATGGTCTATTATAAATACATTCTAATTTATTGCCTGTTTCGTTCTTTATTAATATCCAGTCACCTTCTTTATAATTTATTGAATTAAGGTTCTTATCATAACAATTTTTCCTCGCTAATTTACTTGCTATCAAATTTTCTTTCGCATCATTTTGAGCCCTCTGCAATCTAAACTTAAATTCTAAAGGATAATCATCAAAATTGTACAATGGTTCAACACTTTCACCTTGAAGACTACTTGGTAACCTGCAAATTTTACCGAAAACTAATTCATAAGGTGTATATTTGGTCACAGTATAAACTGTAGTGTTATATGAAAAGCACCAATATGGAATCCAAGAACTCCATGACGATGGATTATTCTCCGTCTGTATCCTTAAATACGCGCCTAAAGTTTTGTGAACATTTTCCAAAGATCCTATACTCTCATGATGATATGATGTCGACAAGATTTTATTGATGCATAAGATGTTACATAGCTCTACCATTACTTTTGAAATGAACTCAGAACCCCTATCTGTAGCAATTGTCCGCGGTATTCCATATCTCAAAACAAAATTTTCTGCCAACGCTTTCGCTACCTCATTTGCGGATATATTCTTTAATGGATACGCCTCTACAAATTTTGTAAGCTCACACTGAAGTGTCAATATATAAACATTGCCTTTTTCGTCCCTATCAAGTGGCCCCACTATATCTAAATAATTTTTCTCAAACGATGTGGACGCAGTGGTAGTAATTGTCATTGGCTCCTTAGTATGTCTAGAATACTTTTGCTTCTTACACTTATCACATTTATTAATGTATTCCGATACATCTTTTCCAATAGAAGACCAATAATAATATTTCTTTATATTATTCACCATTCTGCGTATACCTGCATGACCACTTGTGGGTAAAATGTAGAAATCATTCAAAATAATCCTCTTCTCGTCTTCCCCTTCTACTCTCCGTAAATCCTTCACCACACATATTTTAAAATCTTTCGTATGTAGAGATTTACCACTATTTCCCTTTAAACATTGTGCCATTTTTGTAATAAATTCAACGTTATAACGATTTTTTAAAATAATAACTTCTTTTATGCCTTTCTCAATACAAAAATCTACTATGTCTTTCAACAACTCGTTCCGCGATGATGCCGATAAAGATTCATAGTTTACATAAATACTCGAGTTTTCTGGCACATACATTAAATTGCGCGTCTTTGAAAATATCTTTTTATAATTTTTGTTACGTAACATTTTCTCCCATTCATTCAAACATATCTCAACGTCATTTCCTTGTTTTTTAAGAACTTCCACAATCCTAGGGTGATCAGTCCCAGACACCATGGAGTCCGTATCACAAACATTCGGCCCTCTTAACCGTTTGTACTGCGCTCTCGTCATCACGGATATAGTCTTTTCGCGTATGGTTTTCAAATCCTCGCTTGTAATCACTATCCTGGAAAGTGCATCTGCTTGTACATTTTCTTTTCCCTTAATATATTCAACCTCAAAGTCGTATTCTTCTAAACACAAACGAAACTTAGTTAACCTACTTGAAGGATCTGTCATGTTAAACAAATACAACAGCGGCCGGTGATCCGTTTTTACGACGAACATCTGTCCGTACAAATATGGTCTAAAATGTTTAACTGACCAAACTATTGCCAATAACTCCTTCTCTATTATAGGATAATTTAACTCACTTTTCCCTAAAGACCTACTAGCATATGCAACGGGTTTCCTGGGGGGCTATCGGGCTATCGGTTTGCAATATGAAAGTGTTGTTATCAGAAAAATCTGGATAATCCAACACTGGTGGATTCATTAACGCTTCCTTAAGCACCAAAAAAGACCTCTCACACTCATCGGTCCAACTAAACACAACACCTCTTTTACATAGTCTATTCATAGGTACCACTATATTAGCAAAATTTGGTATGAATTTCCTGTAATAATTCACAAACGCTACGAACCTCTTTACCTCATCAACCGTCGTTGGACGCGGATAACTTTTTACGACTTCTACCTTCTCTGGATCTGGTGACCTTCCGCCGAAATTACGTGTCCTAAATAAAGCACTTGCTTCTTCAAAATTCACATTTGGATGGATTTAGCTTAAGATTCACTTTCCTCAAGCGTGAAAAAACTGATATAAGATTCCTGTTATGCTCATCCAAATTCCGTCCAAAAATAATTAGATCATCTAAATAAATCAGATATCTGTCATAATTCAATCCAGACATAGCCACAGTCATCAATCTGCTAAAAGAACTCGGACTTATCTTCAACCCCATTGGTAACCTACACATCTGATACTGCCCCTTATCAGTCGTAAAAGCAGTGTATCTCCTACTACTTTCTTCTAAAGCACATTGATAATATGATTGCGACAAATCACAGTGACTAAAGTAAACAGCACCCGACATTGAATCTAAGATTTCAGTTATATTAGGCAAAGGGAATTTATCATCCTGTATCTTTTCGTTCAACTGCCACCACTGCTATCTATCACCACGCGCCATTTCTTCTCCCCACTACGATCTGCTTTTTTGGGTACAACCAAAACAGGACTAGACCACTCACTAACTGTCTCCTCAATAATATTACTATCCATCATCTCCTGCACTTGCCTATCAACTTCCTTCTTCTGTACATAAGGTATCCTATATTGCCTCCTATAAACTGGAGTCACATTCTCTTTCAATCGTATTGATTGCTCATACACATTCGTGACTGATAATTTATCTCCCGGAACATGAAATATATCAGAATACTTCGCGCAAATTCGCTCAATTGACAATCGTTCCTCGGCATTTAAATAATCAAGTTTAAGCAAAGAAAATATTTCCTTAACACGCTCAACGCTCGCTTCACGCTCCCTTCCGGCTCCGCAAAACTACAACAATCGTAACCACTTAACGGATAAACCTCTACACCGGACACACTACACACAACTTCCTCAAAGTTTGTGTTTAAAATCCTAATTGGTATCATCATATTTTTAGGCCTAGCCACCACACTTGCCAAAAAAACACCTTCACGCAATTATTTCCTTACCACTATACAATCTTCTGCTCTATTAACCGGAAAATACCAAAATACTTCACAACGCGGAGGAATAGTCAACAGGTAATCATACGACTTGAGCGGCATCGAAACCTTCTGCCCCTTATTACCCTTAAGAGACAACCTATTCATTGAAAAATCTATAATACCACTATATTTCTGCAAAAAATCCTGGCCTAATATGCCTACCGACTTACATGGCAACTCATCAAATATATAAAACCTATGCACGAACGAACATCGGCCGTTCTCCAAATTTAAATATACATAACCTATAGCTCGCAAACTACCTCCTACACCATTGATCACCAACTCTTCCTTAACTACTTTATAACACAAAGCGTTATTCGTTAAAAAAGTTTTTTTTACGGCTGATATGGACGCACCCGTATCCACTAACCATTCCGTATCCACCCTATCCACTAACAAATTAACCCAGTTAATGCTATCACAAGCTAAAATATGCTTAGGCACGAAAAAACTGAGCCTCACTCAGCTGACCGCCTTCATCGTTTCGTGACATTGACACTGCGCCTGAGTCAGCATCGCCCCACGCGTGCTCAAAATACGCTACACGCCGTCGACCTTGCTGAGTCTGGCGTCCACGACGAGCATTATCGCTGCGACCGCGCATTCCACTCCTATGCCCTGCCTTGACATTTTTGCGCGTACGCTCAACAGCTGTTCCATGCTGCACGTGCCTACTCTCTACAATCTGCCGCCTATGGTTATTCCCGCAATTTCTTACGCCTGATGAAAAACCTCGTCCACGTGCGGGCCAGCGCTGGTACGTCAACACTTGCGACGACGAAGCCCAATCCTCGTCTTCCGCTACCCTAATAGCATCTTTTAAACAAGTTAAATTCCGCGCCGCAATAACCGTAGTAAGACGCTGATTACGAAGTCCGTCGGCAAACTTCCTAATCGCATATCTTTCGTTTAATGGCTGCAAAATTGTATAAGCTTCCGAACTTTCCCCGGCCTGAGAAATAGTCAAATTGACCATCAACTTTTCTATCTCGGCACCAAATTCCACGACCGATTTATTGTTTTGCCTAGCGCGAGCAAGTTTGGCTTGCACAGCCACGTCCGACTCTACTGTTATTAAATGTTTTCTCATGTCAGCTAACAGACTGTCCACTGTTGCGTAATTGGAAGACAACCGAATCCTAGCCCCCTGGGTAAGCCGTGTGGTTTGGAGCATACGGTGGAGGTCTGCCCGGCTTGGGCAGAGCACCGCCGTGTCCTCGTGGAGGCGATCGGCGGCAGAGACTTCTCGCGTCCGGCCCTGGTTCAGGCCATGGTACGGAGCGAGAGGGCATGGGCAGCCGTCACCTCCTTCTGCGAAGCGGTAATGCTCGCGAAGGAGGAGGCGGGACGGTTGAGGGAAAGGCAAGTTTCGCGCCCTCTCGCCCCTAGCCGCCGCAGGAGACGCCCAGGGCGTCGGGAATCCCGGGCGGATTTCCGGCCACCGTTGCGCGGGCTTGCGGACGGTGAGCAATGGGTCACCGTCCGCAAGCCCGCGCCTACGGTGCTCACCGTCCGGTAAGGACCAGGCCCGGGTCGACGGCGCGTCGTATTCCACGCGCGCCTCAAAGAGATGTCGTCAGCACAAAGTAGGGGTCCACTAGGGCCGATGCCTGCCGGGGTCGCGGGAAGGTACTTATGGGTCACCGAGGCCCCCGCAACACAGGCAACAGGAAGGAATACGGGTGGGTTTTAGTCAGTAAGAGTCTGACACACCCTCCCGCTCCGCCCAGAGCGGGAGAAGTTATTTGATGATTTCCCACCCTCAAAAAAAAAAAAAAAAAAGCCGTGTGGTTAGAACGAATTTTACTAAAAGAGTATTATCTGTCTCCTCCAACATAGAACTATATAAACCCATGGCATCAATCAAATCTTGGGTCACCTGCTCATCGCCATTCATTTTCGGTAGCAAGCTAACCGCCGTCTTTAAAGAAAATCTTTCCTCCGCCATCTCTAACTCGATTTCGCCGATGTCTTCAAATTTTATAGTACGTAGATAACGTACAAATTTTCTATTTTAACTATCAGCTGTGTTAACTCTTCTGAAAATTTGGGCGAACTTGAAACTATACTCTTAAATTTAACGTATAAGGCTTTCGCATCACTAATTTTCTTATTGAAATTCCTTTCCGCCTACTAGGACCTAATTTTACAATATTTTCCCTTAACAATTTTAGTTGCACGACCAGTGACGTTAGTTCCACTTCCATTGAATTTTAATACACTATATGCATACTATTGTCTCTAAATTCACCGCTCGGTCAACACACACACTTAAGCTCACGTATAGAATCACTTAATCACTTACTTCTTGACGAGGGAACGTTACTTCGTCCATATCTGGTCAGGCCATCTGCACAGCCTTGCGAACCTCCCGCTGGTTCAGCTGGTCCTCGATCCAACTGTGGTGACACCTTCTATATATCCGGACTGCCACACCAACGATGACAAGTGCCACACATACAGCAATAAATAACAGCACCGTTTGGATGACCGTCACCTGCTCCTGTGTAATCGCTGCGGTATTCGAACCACACACCGCCATCTGAGCGACGACCACTTCTTCCTTCGATGTTGTGCTCCCCATGGCCCGTGACCCGATGTGACGCGAAGCTCACCGAAGCCTAGTCGTCTTCTGCTGCTGCGAATTCCTCGAACAGAGAATTATAACGCCGTCCAGCCGACTGGCAGGGTCGCCATGCGATGTGGGGATGAGGAGGGGTTAAGTAAACGACATGACGTGTATTACTTTGAGAGTCAATTATGAACTGAGCCTCAACTGTACTCAACTACAGTCTTTAACTCCTTTAATAGGTGGTTTAAATATACATAGATAGTACGTGACTACGTGCTAACACTAAGCTTACGGAAAACAGTATATCTACCTTAACTTAACCCTGGACAAAACGTGACATGCTGATGTACAACATACGTGACTTCTCACCACACCTAAATACATTCAAATACAATAAAAGGTACCTGTAACATACTTGTAGAGGGATGGAACAATAAGATTTGAAACAATGCCTGAAGTTTAACTAAAATGAAAGAACATCTATAATAGGAATTTATTTACATAACCAAATTACAAGATGATTATCAACATTAATTAAATTAAATTAAAACTAAGTTGAGCCTAAAAAAGGCCCTCGGGGCATTGTACCGAGGATGCAGGCGGCATTTCCTCGCTGAATTGCAATGCTGATGCGTTGCGCGAGAAAGCCGCAAGCTTTTCGGTCACCAGTTACATCAACTAGACGTTTCGCGATTTCCGCAAATAACTTATGCAAGAACGTCTTATAAAAAACACTGAGAAAACATTGAACAACAACATTAAACATTTGCAGGTGTCTAGAATTATTCATTATTTCTTATTAGAGTAGGTACAGTCAACAGCACATCAAGTTATACAAAACTGTCAAATGACTCCAAATTATTTTAAACCTTAAAAAGTTTGATGGTTCAGTTCAAAATCGAATGAGAAAATTTGCCAGTTTGTGGTAACTTGATGTGCGACTGTACTATTATTATTATTTATTAATTATAACCAACTTAGGATCATAGTATACAATTAAAATCAACACTTCAATTAAAATCAACATCACAATTAAATTAAGATCAAAAATTAAAATTATAATAAAATTAAAACAAATTAGAATAAAAATTAAAACACAAAAATTTAAATTGTTATAAATTAAATCAAGTTAGAATAAAATTAAAACACAAATTAAAACTATTGTCAACTATGGTGACATTAATAAAACAGCTAATCGCAGGTATGGCCCGGGGCTTGCGATGTTTATGCAAATACCTTCAGAAAATTATTATTTTTGCCAAATGTACGTAATTTTTTTTTCAATGTTCTGCTTTCTTTCTGAGTAACACCACCATTCTTTGATACACCCACTTAAAATATTACCTTTTGACGACAGAGCTCTTTGTAAGATATATCCTTTCAGTTTTGTTAGTAAAATTATAATGGTTCACACGGTTTATTTTCGTTGGTAACTGATATTTTTTGAAGGCGTAGACTGATATTTGTTTAGTTCTTGTAGGTAGCCTAGCGACGCATGGAAAATAAGTGACGAATCCAAAGAAAGTACCTTCCTACCTTAAAATAAACATGTCATCAATCAGTTTCGATGTAAGATTTGCATTGGAGTACGTGTTATCCGAAACGAAGCACCTAAGATCGTAAAAAAATATAATGATATATTTTCTGTACATACAAGTTTCATGCTTTTTTTCTTCTATTTATATCTTAGTGTCTCAGATTCGAAGAAATCGCTTTTAAGACGGGCCTCGTGGTGGTTTCAAGTCGCATTCACAAGACAATAATTTAAGTACTTATGTAAAACAATGTTCAGTGTACCGAAATAATGGTGTTTACACGAAGCACGGGCGTTTAATGAATGCGACTTGTCCTGAAAACTGAAAAAAAGCGATCTTTCAGACTGATGCCATTCACTTAACGCCTATTAAACTATACCAACAAGGCCTACCCGAAAGAGGCTGAAACCTAATTGATATGCAAATGGCGGTAATTTTTATACTCGCAATATTCTCAATGAAAAATTATCGTAACCTTTAAATTGTTTACTTCAAGTTGCTCTCAAAACGGTGAAGGGAAACATTGTGAGGAAACCGGCACGTCCAAGAACCAAAAATTCGAAGACATGTGACATCCACCAACCCGCACTGGTGGATAACGACCCACTCCCTCTCACAGAGAGGAGGCCTGTGTCCCAGGAGTGGGAAAATTATAGGCTGATTATGTACATCAAGTTGAAGCCGGTTCAATCAAGGCTTGCTAAAACTGAGCTAATATTTTATTGTTTCATTGAATTTATTGTTTACGTATTGTAGTCTCCGTGTACCAACCTTGCACGGAGTTTAAAAGGCAAGTAAAAGGTTTTTTTTTGTAGTTGTCTTTAATTTCACTGGCAACACTGTATCCGTTTACCTCACTACACTAGGCTTGGCTAAAGATATAAAGGAAAAACTTTTAAAAGTTATTTCGTCCCTAACAACTGTGACCTACTGCTAGCGCCAGCTCTTAACCTGGAAGTAAAGGCAGCTCTGCAGGAATCTCTAGTAAATAGAGATTCGGCCCTCATGTACAAGCAAAATCAGCAAAATAGCATTTTCAGCCTTAGCATTAGTCACGCTGAGGGTGTGGCTGCGTCAATATTAACTCAATATTAACTTGTCAATTTTAACTCCAAGTCTAATGAGACTTTTTTTTTTTGGATGGGAAATCTTCAAATAACTTCTCCCGCTCTGGGCGGAGCGGGAGAGTGTGTCAGACTCTTACTGACTAAAACCCACCCGTGTTCCTTCTTGTTACCTGTGTTGCCAGGGGCCTCGGTAACCCTTTTTTACCTTCCCGCGACCCCGGCAGGCATCGGCCCTAGTGGACCCTTACACTTGTGCTGACGACATCTCTTTGAGGCGCACGTGGAATACAACGCGCCGTCGACCCGGGCCTGGTCCTTACCGGACGGTGAGCTACCCATTGCTCACCGTCCGCAAGCCCGTGCCTACGGTGGCCGGATATCCGCCCGGGATTCCCGACGCCCAGGGCGTCTCCTGCGGCTGCTAGGGGTGAGAGGGCGCAAAATTTGCGTCCCTGGGCCCCTAGGCACTTACCATTTGAGGTCTCCCCATCCCGAAGCTAAATGTTGCACCTCCTCCTTAAGTTTCTTTCGACTATACATACAGTTATAGGAGTTACTATGTCGGCTAATGAATGCAATGAAATCAGAATAGCGTAAATTTCTTCGCGCTATGTACTATAGGTGCTTTAAAGGGTGTTTGTCGTATTCACAATTACTAAGTAAATATAATATGTTGACATTAGAATCTAGACGTAAGTTTCTAGAAGCCAACATACTACATGGTATTGTTCATAATCACTTCGATTCCATTGATCTCACGAGTAAGTTATTTTATGTGGTCCCCCGCACTGTAAATAAGCGTAGTGTCCGTGCAGGTACATTATTCGCTTTAAATAGCTGTCGGACTAATTCAGGATTGCGTTGCCCTGTTCGTCGTATAGTGGAATCTTATAATCGCAACTTCATTGATATTGATATTTTTGTATATTCCAAATCTAAATTTAAGTCCAATGTTTTTCAAATCTTATTTAATGATAATTAGAAATAGTGTGAGTCCTTTATTCTAAATTTAATCTATTTCAACCGTTTTAATTATTTGTATTAATGAATTGTATTGTCCTGTCATTTCATTTTTTATTTTTGTCTTAATACTTATTTCAATCCACAATGGATGATCCCAAAATTTTTAATTTTATCTAAAATGCATATATTTTTATCTTATAATTCGTATTTAATAATTATTTAATTGTATTGTATTTTAATGATCAATTATATATTTTTTTTAATTTATATATCTGGGTAATGCTAATCTAGTGGCACTTTTTGCCTTATCTTAATTTTGCTAACATGCGGATAATGTAGTGGACTGCAATATTGTTAATACTACCTATGAGCCTATGTTATTGTTATTTGTAAACATTTCATATTGTAGCTGTTTATTGTCCCATAATAAATAAAATAAAATAAAATAGAATCAGAATGTTGAAGAATTAAGAGTAACTAAGATATAGGAGCGGCTCGTGGCTCAATAATACAAGCCGCACTGGTCGTTCTATCAGGTTAAGCTATGCTTGGCGGGGTTGGTCCGTGGATGGGTGTCCCGGCTGTCATTCGTGGATATTTGTCAGTATTTACGGGTCGTCAGAAGCCCGAAAGTCTGACAACCAGTCTTACGAAGGGGTGTCGTGTTACCCAGTAACTGGGTTGTGGAGGTCAAATACTAGTATTCGGCTACATCCGGCTAGACAAGAAGCCGACCCTAACAAAGTCGGGAAAAGGCTGGGTAGATTGGTTAAGATACAGATGATGATTTCGGTAGATTAACGAACGTGAGTCTTTGACGCAGTCAGGTGGGATAATCGAAAATGTTAATCAATTAATAGATAGAGATTAGAGAGCTCTCTTCTCTAATCTGAATCTTTTACCCAATCTTCATGGTCCGTGGAATTTCATTCCAATATGGCGTTTGATGTTCGTGATGGCTCGCAGTGATTAAGCCCTTGCCTCTCACGATTTTTTTAATTCATATGTACTTTCTGAGTTTATTTAGGCCATTCCTGACAACGGTGAAAAAAAAATTGTGAGCAAACCTGCACTTATCTATCTTCTTTATACTGATAATAAAGCTGAATAATTTGTTTGTTTGTTTGAACGCGCTAATCTCTGGAACTACGAGTACCAGTCGGATTTGAAAATTTATTTTTTGCATTTGATAACCCATTGTTTGAGGAAGGCCATGTAACATCACTTATGAGTCGAGCTAAAAGAAGGAAAACGGCCAAGTGCGTGTCCGACCACGCGTAATGAACGGTTCCGTAGTTGGGATGAACTTATCCCAAAAACAACTACTATTGCTATCAAGTATTACATAAGCACAAAAGGGGGGTGGGGGAGTCTTTGCTTTGCTTATTTTTGATGACATTGGGGACGGGGGTGTCTGGATGGTGATTACGTCAGCAATATTTATTTACTTTTTATGCAACATTTAGAACATTCTGTTTTGAACAAATATGACAACCCTACTTGTCTATGCTCGAAAGCGAAAAGCATTTTCAGGGATTCCTCAAAATAATTAATATTACTGGTGTATAAGTTGAAGCGGTTTTTTTTTCGACTTCGAAGGACCAATACGCGGGGATGTAATTTTTTTTTTTTTTTTCGGGTTAGAAGATTGGACGACACACAAAATTGAGCGAAAGGGAATATGAGATTATGAGTAAGAAAGAGGGATGGATGGACTTACTTGAGAACCTTCTGGACGAAGCACGTTGACTCAAGGGGCAGCCTTAGCAGACGTCCCACGTGTTCACGACTTTCTTCTTTTCACTGTGATGCACTATCACTTGAGTTTTAAATGTTACACTTGTGTCGGCCAACACTTATAAATAGAGAGAGTTTAGAGTTTTGATATAGTAGCGGATTATTTGCGGAGCGGCGCGGTGCGTGAGCGGTTGCAGTAGAACAACACACTGACTCATGCGAGAGTGTTTTTTCTAAACCACAGTGGATATGTATGCGGTGATTGGCGTTCGCCGCGGAGGAAGTGCCTCTGATTCGGCGTGCGACGAGCGTGCCTCTCGTTCTGTTGTATGGGAATTGGGAGGGAAGGAAATATAGCTCAAAAGTGCGGTCGGAAATATTATAATTTAACTTATTTCTAAAACTTGCGCGAGCATCCTGCCCGGCTTTGAGGATATGTAATATTCTCAAAAGGAAAGAAATTATATTAAAGCGGACTAAGAAAAGAAAATATTTTAAATATGCTAACTACAGCTAAATTAGGTAATTACGCGGTGATGTTATTGAGAAGGTAAAGGACAATAGTTTGACAACGGGTCTCTTGAAAGAGCCACTGCATGTCTTCACCATAGCAACGCGGGTTGTCCCATCCATGCCTGGAAAAACTTCAGTGATCACACCCATTGGCCAACGTAAAGAGGGACATCATCCTGATGCATGAGAACCACTGTACTAATCTTAATATCGTCTGCGGCGTTCAACCATTTTTGTCTGACTTGAAGATTATGTAAATATTCTAAACGCCACCTCTTCCAGAAACAACAAACCATCTGGTCAAGCAATTTTTTGCGGCAAGTCAGAGATTTCGTTGTTTCGGGAACATTCACGACAGGCAACGAAGTTAAAGGAGAAGCCATTATAAAATGAGCGGGTGTAAGCGGTTCTGGGTACGAATCCTCATTCAGGACACAGAGCGGTCTAGAATTTAGAACTGCCTCAATTTCAGTAAGAACAGTCGAAAGCTCCTCATAGGTAAGGAGTTGAGAACCGATAACACGGTATAAATGCGTTTTTGTAGATTTAATATTTGATTCCCACGACCCTCCAAAGTGAGGAGCGCGGGGTGGAATCATTTTCCACTCTATGCGGTAGCGGTTAACAAGTAGTTCTTGCAGTTGAGCCTTGGCTCCAACGAAATTGGTTCCGTTAATATGATAAAAATGCTTAGGATCAAGATTTTCTTGACATTTAGCGACGCGGTTACTAACAAAAATGTTCCATTTATGCGGTGAGGAATGAATCCATGAAAGCGTAATTGTAGAATCGAAAAAGGCAAATATATTATTGATAGCGGTACGAGAGCGGTAAGTGTCATAAACTAATTTAATTAATTTAGACAAAAGAACAGCGGCACAGAGCTCTAGACGAGCTAGAGATATGACCTTAACAGGTGCAACTTTGGATTTAGCACACACCAAATTTACGTGTATGTTACCATTTGTATCAGTGACATGTAAGTATATGACGCAGCCATATGCATTCAAGCTAGCATCAGCAAAACCCACTTTATTTGTCACGCAACCCATAGTAACGGCTACATGGCGAGGTAATTTTAAAGAAGAAAGTAAAGGTAATTGCTCTTTGAATTTTTGAAAGAGAAGTACAATAGAATCGGGTGGAGTTTCATCCCATTCTGTATTTAATTTCCATAATTCTTTTATGAGTAATTTCGCGAATAAAACTACAGGAGCCACAAGACCGAGAACATCCCACAGACGGGCAATAGTGGAAAGTATGGAGCGTTTAGTACAACTATTATCCAAATTAGATGTAGTAAAGGTGAAACAGTCCTCAGAAGGAATCCATTTGAGTCCTAGAATCTTTAAGTTATCCCCATCAGAGAAATTAATAGAAGAGCGGTTGGAATGTGGGATGGCCTCTAGTAGTTCCATGGAATTACTTGCCCATTTAGTAAGGTCAAAGCCCCCAGCCTTAAATAAGGCGAAAAGTTCAGCGGAAAGAATCTTGTCTTCCTCCAGAGACGGGGTCGAATTAGCTAAATCATCCATGTATAGCTCATGAGAAGCAACAATGGAAGCGCGCGGGAAGCGGTGTTTTTCATCTTCTGATAGCTGGCGCACAGTGCGCATGGCTAGAAAGGGGCTGGGCTGAGACCAAATGCAACTCGATTAAATTGAAATTCGCGAATAGGTTCAGCGGTATTAAAACGAAACAATATTTTTTGGTATTTTCGATGCTGATCAATAACAGCAATTCGAAGATACATCTGTTTTATGTCAGCTGTAACTGCAATAGAGAACAAGCGGAAATTTAAAAGTAATAAAAATATATCAGCCTGTAAATTCGGCCCTGTGTGTAACAAGTCATTCAATGACACGCCATTATGAGACTTAGCGCTTGCGTCAAGAACGATACGAACTTTAGTTGTTTGTTTATCATTCCTAATAACAGGGTGATGCGGTATGTAATAACCTACAGTCTGATGAACAGAACGAGGTGTAGTTTCAGTTAAATAATTTTGATCGATATACTCTAGAATTATTTCATTATAACTAGCGCGCAAAACAGAGTCACGAAGCTTGGTTTTTTCCAAATTAATTAGACGTCGATAAGCGACAGCATAAGAATTTCCAAGTGAATCTGGACGTTTACAGAATGGTAACGCGGTACAATACCTACCACTGGAGTCACGTGACACAGTAGAAGCGTACAGCTGTTCACACTCCAGTTCAGCAGGGCTCATAAAAGGTTTTGAAGGTATTTCTTCGATGTTCCAAAATGTATGTAAAGATTCGTCTAAAGACAGAAAACAATGTGAATTATCTATATTTAGCGCGGTAGAAAAATATGAAGCGGCATTAATTCAGCGGGACTATAATTATTATTAGATAAACTAGCGGGTACCTCACCCATAAGAATGTAACCAAACACGGTTTCAATAGCGGACGGAGCGGTAGGTGAGATAATTTTATTATGAAGTAGTAAATACGGGAACAGTTTTGCCCCTAGAAGCAATTCAACCTCACCAGGTACGTGCCACAGTGGGTCAGCGAGCGGTAAATCAAACAAATGTTGCACTGCAGAAGTGTCAACAAAGTGAGATGGTAAGTTATCCGTGATACAATCGACGACAAGAGCGTAATTTTAAAAGAATTTGTTTTGTTTTTGGCAGTAACGATTGTCTCAACGTAACCTATGATAGGCCGCGAAGAGGATCCGACACCCTTTATAATTGAGTTTGAAAGCGGTATAATGTTTAATTGTAGTTTTTTACAATAAGCGGAAGTAATTATATTATTTTGCGAAGCGTTATCTATTAAACATCTCACAGAAACGTATTTTTTATATTTGTTATCAACATAGACTTGCGCAGTTGACAGAAGTACAGTAGTACGCAGTGTGTTTGCGCCAACGCGAGAGCACGCACACAGCGCCACCTGTTGCGAATTCGCTGAGCTAGTGACAGCGTCAGTCGAGACAGACCTAGGCGGCTGCGAACTGTGTTCTAGATGTAAAAGAGAATGATGTCTTTTGTTACACGTCCTACAAGTATGTATAGATTTACACTGTGAAGCAGTGTGCGTTACACTAAGACAGTTTACACATCCACGTTTGTTTTTAATAAAATCCAAACGCGAATTGGCTGAGAGTGATTGAAAGGTTGGACAAGTGTAAAGTTTACAATGATCAATTTTATTGCAATACAAACAGGTTTGATTATTATCAAAAGCAACAAAAGCATGTACTGTACTATCACGTGACTGATTACGAGAAGAATTATTTTTATTAGGGTTGTTACTCACTAACGCGGTTCGAGATGAAATAGTGCGATCCAATATTTTAACTTGCGATTTTATAAATTCAACGAAATCCGTATAAGTAGGAATTTCTTCATCTCTCTTATTTATTTCGAATTTATATACGGTTGCGGGGTCTAACTTTCTCAAAGCTAAATTTAGCAAAATGAAATCCTTTAAATCGTTAATTTTTAATTGTTCTAAAGCTGAAACAGAAGCGTGAAAACTTTCAATGAAACTATTTAAAGATGCGGAATTATTAATTGCGGGTTTCATATTTAATATGTTAGACATGTAATGTGAGCCTAGTGCTCGGTTATCTTGATATTTTTGAACTAAACTGTTCCAAATAGCGGTATAGTTATCACCCGAGGGAATAATTCCGGCGATAATTTGCAATGCGTTTCCTTTTGAATTCCCTATTAAATACTGCGCACGTTGAGAATCTGTAAGTTTTAAATTACTATGGATATTTGCTTTAAATGATTCATAGAAAACAGGCCAGTTGTCAATCCTACCATCAAAGAACGGAATTTGAATCGGTGGCAGTTTGATCGCACCTTAATATGGGTTTGCGTTATCATGAAACGCTGAGTCATCTAATGATCTGGAACACTTCGTGGCGATAAGTGATCGCACTCGTTCTACACGGGTATATATTCCATCGTAAGATGTCAGATTGTTGTAATCGATTTTATGATCAGGATTTAATTGTAAAGAATATGTATTTATTTTATCTAAATTGGTACTAAATTCTTGACGAGTGACTGAGATTATCTCCGAGTCTGCCATAAATGTTTCCGCTGAACGAAGCTCGATACCAGACGTATTTATTTTCTTAGAAGTTTCATATAGTGACGATAAACGTTCAAAGATTGCTTGATTTTTAGCTTGAAGTAATTCAACTTTCATTTTAAGATCTTCCATGTTGGAATAGTCCTTGAAAATATAGCGTACAAAATATTAAATAAAGCGGGTAGATTTAGAATAATAATTTTATTCTAAGCGATTATAACAAAGGAATGCGGTTTGAATATAAGTTGTAGGTAAGTTAGCTTAACTAACTCACGATAATTAGCGGTTAGAATATTTACCCATGCTATTTCAATGCAATAGGCGAAATATTAAGTTGGTACAGTAATTCTCAATGACTAATGTATCTAGCGAAAGTGTACGAACGTAAGTATGCGTTCAATATGGCGGTTTTATGAACTTTATATTTTAGGTATTTTGACCTAAATCCTGGGTAGGTAGGGTAGATTCTTTTATCCGGCTCGAAGTGGCCAGAAACTTATGGTGTATAAGTTGAAGCGGTTTTTTTTTCGACTTCGAAGGACCAATACGCGGGGATGTAATTTTTTTTTTTTGCGGGTTGGAAGATTGGACGACACACAGAATTGAGCGAAAGGGAATATGAGATTATGAGTAAGAAAGAGGGATGGATGGACTTACTTGAGAACCTTCTGGACGAAGCACGTTGACTCAAGGGGCAGCCTTAGCAGACGTCCCACGTGTTCACGACTTTCTTCTGTTCACTGTGATGCACTATCACTTGAGTTTTAAATGTTACACTTGTGTCGGCCAACACTTATAAATAGAGAGAGTTTAGAGTTTTGATATAGTAGCGGATTATTTGCGGAGCGGCGCGGTGCGTGAGCGGTTGCAGTAGAACAACACACTGACTCATGCGAGAGTGTTTTTTCTAAACCACAGTGGATATGTATGCGGTGATTGGCGTTCGCCGCGGAGGAAGTGCCTCTGATTCGGCGTGCGACGAGCGTGCCTCTTGTTCTGTTGTATGGGAATTGGGAGGGAAGGAAATATAGCTCAAAAGTGCGGTCGGAAATATTATAATTTAACTTATTTCTAAAACTTGCGCGAGCAATTACTAACTCGCTCTCACGCGGTGTTTTATGTTTAATTTATAAAGCACCGAAATAGAGAAGTTTCTTAAATGGAAGGCCCATTTAAGTAATCTTCTTTATTTCGGTTCAGGTTCGGTTAAATTCTTGTATGGTCTATAAATTCCTTATTTCTATACTCATGAATAACAATAAAGAAACCTGAACAAATAAAAAAATATATACCAATATTTACGTAAGCATAGGTTGGGGGGGGAGGGGTAGAGCTTTGCTTACCAATGCTGACAAGGGGGAGGGGGGGTTAAAAATTACTACAATTCTGCTTACGTAATACTTGAATGGCCCCTATGATTTTGTTCATATATCTAAATACAACTATTTAGCTGGCAGGGTGCGCTTGACTCTGACAAACATAAGCACTTTCACGCTCAATATTACACAAACAGATCCCTGAATCGAAAAATGGCTTTCACAGTTCCGCAATATTTTTGAACGGCCTATCGAACGATACCCCACACCATGGGATAAACGAGATAAAAATATCATCCCCACTTTACGTGTAAGGTACCCTAAAAAAAAATAGATTTTATTTTAGCACTTTGTCGGCGTGATTAATATATAGCATAATCAGCCTATAATGTTCCCACTGCTGGGACACAAATACATAAATAAAACACATAAACACACACACATACACATTCACATATACATTAATATATATACTCATGCCAAATTCTGTAATTTCTTTCTAGTACTAAGAGTCCGTGAGCTAAGCCGGGGAAAGACAGACATACAGACAGACGCCATTGCGAAACCATAAGAGTTCCTTGTTCTCTACGGAAATCTAAAAAGTCAGAATTAACGCTAAGTGAAAACCAATTAACGGGGGGCTCAGGTATAGGATATATTTTATGTTAAAACAAGACATTTCACGCGGATGAACTCGTGGGAGAAGCAAGTATGTAGTTAATATAAATCTGATATTGCCAACCCGTGTTAAGCGTAGGGGACTACAGGAAGTAAACGTATTTTATATAAGTGTTTTATAGTGTGTAAGTTGTTAAAAATAATATAACTAATTTGATACGATAGAAAAAAATCACGAAGACACGTCTAAAAATTTCTTTTAACGATTAAAAACCATACTAATATACATGCAATCATTCCGATTTTTGTCAGATTATTCTACAAGCAATATATTAGCATAATAGTGTTTTATTTTTGTTATACAATCTATAGATTTTTGTAAATCGATAATTGCTTCATATTTTGCAATAAATTACCAGCGTTGTGTCATCGCGCTTCTCTTTCTTTTCTATGCAGTCCGACAGTTACCGCGCTTTAGGTGTTGTCAGCCTCTTAATGCTCGTGCCTTCAGTGTATGAGAAGAGACCTTTGCCCTGCTTTAGGACAATAATAGTCTGGTATATTAGGACATTTGAAGTAATCATTTTATCTGAGTACTTCTACTTAACTCTATAAAAACCGGTCAAGTGCGTGACGGACCACGCACAGCGAAGGGTTCCTTCATCCAAAGTTGGGAACTTGGAATTAATTTATCCCAAAAACAAACTCAACATTGTAGTAGTGTCGTTTATTTACATATTCAAGATGGTTATTAACATTAACTAAATTAAATTAAAACTAAGCTAAACCTAAAAAAGGCCCTCGAGGCATTATAACCGAGGATGCTGGCGGCATTTCCTCGCTGAATTGCAATGCTGATGCCTTGCGCGAGTAACTGGTGACCGAAAAGCCGCTAGCTTTTCGGTCGCCAGTTACATCAAATAGATGTTTTAAGATTGTAGTTGAAAAAACATGTTCTCCCTTACATCGATATACGTCACGGTCAATTCTCCAACTGTAAATGTAAGTTGGGCGACTATTACCTACTCGTTAACTTGTAAAACCTACTTAGCTGTGATAGTTTTCCTTTTAATTTCACCTAGCAACAACCATTTAGCTGGCAGAGGCTGGTGGGGGGCACTTGACTAACAAAAAATTGCACTTTAAAGCTTAATATTACGCAAATGGATCCTTGTATTTAAAAATAGTGTTGACAGACCCGCAATATCATAAAAAAATCATCATAAAAAAATCATCCCCACATTACGTGCAAGGCAGTGGCGTGTAGTGGTTCTCCACAGACTATCATATTTTGCCGGATAACACTGACACACTGGACTGTGTTGCCGAAACTTATTTTCCTAACTCCCCACAAACCAAGCGAAATTTCCCAAATATGAGAAGAAAAATAAAAAATTATGAAGTTTTTAATTACTTTTATAGGGCTTTTGCTATTCCTTACAATTTATAATTTTTTGGATGGTATAAATTCAACAATACCACCCTTTTCTTTTTATTGTCTCTAGTAGTCTGGTAGTCATGAAGGAAGGAAGGGGAAGTTCCCCGCAATTCGGGGAATTGTCCAAAAATTGGGAACCCTGGTCTTCATTATTTTTAATTCATTTAATCTTCACTTTACACACAACCAATGAGGACCAAGCTCCTGCCGCCGGAGTTACGCCCCTAATTTAAACCATTTCACTATTGCGTGCCGTTCATACACACGAAAATATACACGAGTGTGCGTAAATTTATGAACGAAATGTAGGCGAAAGGAATCCTTGGCTTGCGTACGTAAGTTGCTATAAGAGTTTTAACAGGAGTTTAACTTTTTTTTTTATATTTTGTATTATTGTATTACATAGTTAAAATAAATGCATTTGGCGTTGTTGGTAGGGTAGGCTAGGCCTAATTGCCTCTATGGACGGCACGCCCCTGGTGCAAGGGAGGTACCCAAAATCACTTTTTTTTCTAAATTTTATTTTATCACTTTGTCGGCGTGATTAATATGTATAACTATGCCAAATTACAGCGTTCTAGTACTAAGCGTCTCTGAGCTACAGCGAGGACAAACAGACAGACAGACATGGTGAAACTATAAGGCTTCCTTGTTTACTAGAGAACCCTAAAAAAGAAACATCTTCATATAAGTAACACGTTTCCTCGCCAGCTTTATTTATTATCGGTTCATTGTAGGTGACCCCATATACTAATATATAGGTGACCCGTAATGAAAGGCGACGTACAAGGGATATCATAAAATAATAGGTAACCATAAGTCTAGGACATCCCAAGGTTTCTCGACACAATACCGGTCAGAATGATTACATCATTTGTCATATAAAGGTCGTCAAATGGTCGCCTAATTTTGTCTATGCGCACCTAAATAACCAAAAATAGCTACCGTTTTATGTAAACCTTCTTGTTGGAAATATCATTAGGATATTTGTTTGGGTTCGACAGGCGTTTTCTTAATTTAAAAATACCAAGAAAAGGGTTAAGGGTCGTGTTTGAATTTGGAACAAATAAATGTTACAGGTTCGTTGTGGATATTCTTTCACTTCGTAATTTCACTCATATTTGCGCGTCATTTGACTAGTTTTTATTATTATTTAGAATTATATCCAGAAATGTATACATTATCCCTTTCTGATACTATGTGTTATTAATTTGATTTGCCCAACAGAATTTGAACTTCTTATTTTATGTAGTCCTAAAGACACGCGTCATATACCCTGGATGTCACACAGAAAAAAAACTAGTAAAATGTGTTATCTAAAATTATATTCAAGATTTATGTTAATTTATTTTAAGATGTTATGTTCATACTAACCGATATTTTAAATCATGTCGTGACACGTGACTGCGCGTCGCTCTTCTTCACGCGCGGACTAAAAACAAAACGTCCCGATAGGGTACTCTTAAAATCTATAAATATATTATTGAGATAGTTTAAGCAAAAAGTACTCGGCAAATGTTAGTTTTAGTTCCTAAAATAACAAAATAAATAAAATTTAATTCAAAGTTTTTCAATTTAAGTAAAAACTCAAGTCTGTTGCCTGCAGGCCTCACCTTAAGGCGGCCGGAGATCGTTCTGCGCCCGGTGAGTCTACTGTGGATTGGAAGGGAGGTTGTATCCTCCCTCTCCCTTTCCGCCGCCTCCTTCGTGGCCATCACTTTCTCGCAGAAGGAGGCGACGTTGACCATGGACTGGACCATATCCGGAAGCGAGAGAGTATCCGCAGCACAAACCGCCGCGACGAGGTTACGGCGCTGCACTGCCCAAGCAGGGTATTCCTCAAGTAAGTGCTGCGCTGTGTCGTCGAGGCAGTTGCAATGGTGACAACCGGGTGTCGGTTCCCGGCCTATGCGGCACAGGTACTTTCCGAAGCACCCATGTCCGGACAAAACCTATGTCAGCGGAAAGTAAGGGCACCATGCCGTCTCTCCAGCCACTCCCTCACCACGGGTCTTACCGCCGCATAGTGGCATGCCCTGCGCTGGGTTGCGCAAGTTGCTGTTCCCACTCCACCACTAGGGTCTGGCAGAGCTCAGCCCTGTACACCTCGACAAAATTCGTTACCAGCCTGGCTGTGTACGGTTGTCGCAACCCAGTGCTGGGCACGCCACGATTGCGGCGATAAGTCCCCTCTTTGAGGAGTGGCTGGAGAGGCGCCACGGCGTCCTCACCTTCCGCCTGACGCAGGTCCTCACCGGACACGGCAGCTTCGGGAGGTTCCTGTGTCGGATAAGGCGGGAGGAAACGTCCGGGTGTCACCACTGTGTGGATCGCCTGGAGGACACGGTGGATGTCTGCCCGGCTTGGGCAGAGCACCGCCGTGTCCTCGTGGAGGCGATCGGCGGCAGAGACCTCTCGCGTCCGGCCCTGGTTCAGGCCATGGTACGGAGCGAGAGGGCATGGGCAGCCGTCACCTCCTTCTGCGAAGCAGTAATGCTCGCGAAGGAGGAGGCGGGACGGTTGAGGGAAAGGCAAGTTTCGCGCCCTCTCGCCGCCGTAGGAGACGCCCAGGGCGTCGGGAATCCCGGGCGGATTTCCGGCCACCGTAGGCGCGGGCTTGCGGACGGTGAGCAATGGGTAGCTCACCGTCCGGTAAGGACCAGGCCCGGGTCGACGGCGCGTCGTATTCCACGCGCGCCTCAAAGAGATGTCGTCAGCACATAGTAGGGGTCCACTAGGGCCGATGCCTGCCGGGGTCGCGGGAAGGTACTTATGGGTCACCGAGGCCCCCGCAACACAGGCAACAAGAAGGAATACGGGTGGGTTTTAGTCAGTAAGAGTCTGACACACCCTCCCGCTCCGCCCAGAGCGGGAGAAGCTATTTGATGATTTTCCACCAAAAAAAAAAAAAAAAATGTGCATTATCTTGATTGATAATGCGCGTGGCATTATCTTGCATGAACACGAAATCTTGGCCATACTGCTGTCGGTAAGGGATGACCATAGGTTGCACAATCCCGGCATCGTATTGTTCCGCATTTAAATTGCCTCGTATCAAAACGAGGTACGTTCTACCACCCAGTTGAATTCTAGCCCACGCCATAAAAAGAAGAAAAACTATGATTCCTATGAGACACCATCGATGCTTCTAACATCATTTTTGTGTATTATGCTTAGTTTAAGATCAATAACTTACGTATTGACATCTCGAAACAATAATTTCGAGATGACAATACGACAATTATCATTTTTTTTCCATAAAAACTAAACACGCTAGCTAAACGGGGATACGAAATCTTGCATTAAAATGATTATATGTGTATCTGAGATATTTTATATAAGATACAGCTCTCAGCAATCAAGCGAAGGGGAAAGTCTCCAAGGCTTCATCAAACCGTTGCAGGTGACCCGCGATGTGTACTCGTTCTTATTTTGTTGACCAAAGCGCTCGCAAACCGTCCGGGCGTCCATTTCCATGATTTATCCCACTTTCACACAAGACACGCTTTTGGAGTTGCTCCAGGATATACGCTTTTGGGGAAGCTTTATCGTGACGATTTATTGAGATTTTAACCTTAGACTGTTTTGTTGACCTGGTTCACATAAAGAATCTATGCTTCCGTTGATAAAGCTTCGTTTTTAAGTTATTACAATGCGGGCTGCATTTTACCGGCGTTGGAAATTCTGTGTAACATCTGCAAAGCCTGCAAAGGGCGAATATTTCCACTCCAGATCCGAGAGATAATACTGGCAAAGAAATGTTTGTTTTATTTATGCCTTTGAACTCCATAATACTGAAAATATGAAGAGTGTAGAATGTTCCATTATACCTAGTAATAACTATTGAATACCTATCTACATACAGACACAGACAGACGTGCTGCTGAGGAGTTTGTTCCACCACTTCTTCTTCCCAGCTAAAGCACTAGGAAGTGGTGACGGGCGGGCATTTTTGGGGGACTGTCTTATGTAACTTTGACGTTCGAAAAGTGCTGATTTTCAGCCTAGTTTGAATAAATGACTTTTGATTTTGATTTGATTTGACATATATTCAATCAGCTGTAATGCATTTTCAGTTTCGTTAAAATAAAAAATCAACGTTATTATTTATTTTTATTTTTAGCTATGGGTGATGCTGGAAAACGCGATACCGGTGACCCCCTTCAGGTAAAGGTTTGCACCAACACGCTTCCGAGCGTGGTGGTGTCGAACAGAGTAAACAGCTAAATCCGCGACATTGGTCGCTGATGCATGTCCAAAATAATAATTATTTTAAATTTAATTAACATTAGCTAAGTATCTATCTACCTTCTAACTTAATATGGACTTGTATTAATTACTGTGTGCGTGGTCTGAATTAAATATTTTCAATTTTAATTTGCGTGAATGCTTTTCCGTTTTGTCACTGCCAAAAAAATTAAGACGAAATGTTTGAGAATTCTTCAAAATAAAAATAAAAACACTTTATCATTATGACAAAATTAGAATGCTATTCTGAATCGTCTTCATTATTTAGACAAAGTTTAGGGATCAGTTTATTGGGCTAATACGGCAAATGGCACATACAACTGAGAAAGCGATTTGATAATTAGGCTTCCCCTCGTATACGTTGGAAGTTATCCTTGACGCGAGACTCCAAAGAAACCTTGTTAACCCTCTTTTTAAACATATATTAATTATATTTCCTTAAACATATTTTTTATTTTCTTTGTTCTTTGCACTGGTTTCATGATTATTGTCTTTATTGTATATATGTAAACGGTACACCACAGACTACCTGCAGTATTGTCTCTGCTTTCCCCCCTAATCCATCCAAAGGTTGTCTTTAAAAGATCGCTTTTAGCGATAATACCGCCCATTGTGTCACCCTATGTAAAGTATCTAAATTTATATCTGTATTTTTTATGGTGTACACAATAAAGAGTATTCCATTCTATTCTATTCTATTCAATTCTATTCTATTTTATTCTAGGGTTTTCTAAGACTGCGGTGACTGCCACATAGCGTCCACAATTTACTGTCGAATGACGACTCTGAAACGTTATATGAAAGTTAGTTGGTCTGTTTTCCTAGAGAGCGTTTTTTGATATCATAAAGTTAAACCCCGCTGCCATCATTTTTATGACAGACACCACTGCGGCCGCTATGTAGCGGCCGTAGCTTTAGACAACAAGTCTAACGTGCCTGCAATTTTACAGGTCCCCAGTGTAAAGCCCCCAGAAGCATATTGTAAAAGAGTCCGAAGGCTCAGCTGGATTACACAGCTCCGTATGTGTAATAGGGTTCGTTATGACGAATTATGATATCAGAAAATCACAAAGTTTGACGACAAATACATACAATTTAACGAGTAATAGTCGAACAACTTAAATTTGCAGTTGGAGAATTGACCGTGATGTACTGGAGAACAGGTTTTTAACAACAATGTTAAGTTTGTTTTTGGGAAAAATTCAATTCCCAATTCGATTCCCAAGTAATCCCAAATATGGAACCTCTTGAACTTCATTGTGCGTGGTTCGACACGCACTTGGCCGGTTTTGTAATGTTGATGTTATTATACGTTTCTTTCACTGTTGTTTACATAGCAAGTGGAATTATACGAATATGTGTGGGTGGTAGGTGCCACAGCCAAAAATTCAAAAGTAAAAACATTTTTACAAAAAAAGAAAAAGCAACCGACTTCCAAAAAAACACTACAAAGTGAAAAATTATCTAATTTCGGAAGTCGGTGTCTTTGATTTTATATCTTTCGATTTTATCACCGACTTCCGAAATTAAAGTTATTTTTCACTTTGTAGTGTTATATTGAAAATCAGTTTTGTTTTTCTTAATCGGTTTCAGATTGTTTAACTTTTGTATATATTATATGTGCAACTTTATATTGCTATATTAAACGGTACATTAACATTTATATAAGTAGGTAATACATAAATGGGCAAGGTCGGTCTCGAACTCGGTTTGGACTCGAAGCTACAGTGGGGCCCACATATAACCAAATTGTCGAAGCGGCTAAGCTCTGCAGCCTACGCGGTGTCCCTTCCCGAGGGGAACACTTCTCCCCGCCTATGGCTCCGCCTACTGCGGTGCCCGATGCGGACCACACCGCCGACGACGACGACGACGATGCTCCGGAGGTGACCGAGGTAGAAATGAGAGCGGCGGTACGCAGGCTTAATGCCAAAAATACCGCCCCAGGACCGGACGGCTTACCTGGGAAGGCCTGGGTCCTGGCCTTGGAGGCTCTCGGGCCTCGACTTAGGGGGCTCCTAAGCGCATGCATGGAGAGGGGCCAGTTCCCGCTTCGCTGGAAGACGGGGAAACTGGTCCTCATAAAGAAGGCAGGGCGCCCGGCGGACTCTCCGTCCGCTTATCGGCCCATCGTGCTGCTCGACGAGGTGGGCAAGCTCTTTGAAAGAGTCATTGCAGACCGCCTCGTCGGCCAGCTGGTGCAGGTGGGGCCGGATTTGGCGGAGAGCCAGTTTGGTTTCCGCAGAGGGCGCTCTACGGTGGACGCCATCATGCGTGTGCGAGCCCTGACGATGGGGAATGCTGTTGCCCAGGGTGGGGTCGTCTCAATGCCTTCAATACTCTGCCCTGGAGTTGCATCAGGGAGGCACTCCGGTATCACCGGATGCCGACCTACCTCTGTCGTGTGGTCGAGGCCTATTTGACGGACAGGGCCGTCATCTACCCCGGTCACCAGGGAGTGTGGAACCGGCAAGAGATGTCGTGCGGTGTCCCACAGGGATCAGTCCTGGGGCCGCATCTGTGGGACATCGGATACGGCTGGGTGCTGCGCGCCGACCTCCCTAACGGCGTCAGCGTAGTGTGCTACGCTGACGACACGTTGGTCCTGGCGCAGGGGAGGTCGCACCAGGCGGCGGCCGATTTAGCGGCACGCGGGGTTGCGACGATCGTCTAAAGGATCCGGCAATTGGGACTTGAGGTGGCCCTGCACAAGTCCGAGGCCATGTGTTTTCATGGTCCTCGGAACGCGCCACCTTTGGGGTCCCAAATAACGGTAGGAGGGGTTTCTATCGGCGTCGAGTCGACAATGAAGTACCTGGGACTCGTCCTCGACAGCCGGTGGAACTTCGTGGAGCACTTCCGACGTTTGGCTCCCAAACTGGAGCGGGCGGGCGCTGCATTGAAGCGGCTCCTGCCCAATCTAGGGGGTCCAAACGCCTCCTGCCGGAGGCTCTACGCGGGGGTCGTGCGGTCCATGGCCCTCTACGGGGCTCCTGTATGGGCGCGCTCTCTGGCGCTGCGGCCAGCCCACCGGTTGAGCGCGGCCCAAAGGGTCATGGCCATCCGGATGGTCCGGGGATACCGCACGGTCTCCTGTGAGGCAGCGAGCCTCCTTGCCGGATTGCCGCCATGGGATCTGGAGGCAAAAGTCCTCGCGCACGTATGGGAGTGGCGCGAGGAGGCGAAACGCCGGGGCGTTAGTCCGCTGCCGCGAGAAATCGCGGAACAGCGGACGGAGCTCCGGCGGGATCTCATGGCGTCATGGAAAGTACGGTTGTCGCAACCCAGTGCTGGGCACGCCACGATTGTGGCGATAAGTCCCCTCTTTGAGGAGTGGCTGGAGAGGCGCCACGGCGTCCTCACCTTCCACCTGACGCAGGTCCTCACCGGACACGGCAGCTTCGGGAGGTTCCTGTGTCGGATAAGGCGGGAGGAAACGTCCGGGTGTCACCACTGTGTGGATCGCCCGGAGGACACGGTGGAGCATACGGTGGAGGTCTGCCCGGCTTGGGCAGAGCACCGCCGTGTCCTCGTGGAGGCGATCGGCGGCAGAGACCTCTCGCGTCCGGCCCTGGTTCAGGCCATGGTACGGAGCGAGAGGGCATGGGCAGCCGTCACCTTCTTCTGCGAAGCAGTAATGCTCGCGAAGGAGGAGGCGGGACGGTTGAGGGAAAGGCACGTTTCGCGCCCTCTCGCCCCTAGCCGCCGCAGGAGACGCCCTGGGCGTCGAGAATCTCGGGCGGATTTCCAGCCACCGTAGGCGCGGGCTTGCGGACGGTGAGCAATGGGTAGCTCACCGTCCGGTAAGGACCAGGCCCGGGTCGACGGCGCGTTGTATTCCACGCGCGCCTCAAAGAGATGTCGTCAGCACAAAGTAGGGGTCCACTAGGGCCGATGCCTGCCGGGGTCGCGGGAAGGTACTTATGGGTCACCGAGGCCCCCGCAACACAGGCAACAGGAAGGAATACGGGTGGGTTTTAGTCAGTAAGAGTCTGACACACCCTCCCGCTCTGCCCAGAGCGGGAGAAGTTATTTGATGATTTCCGACCCTCAAAAAAAAAAAAAAAAGCCTGCGCGGTGTATGAAATCCGTATCTGTATAATTCGAGCAATTTATAACCTAAGTTGTAGGCATTTTCTAAGGGATACATTTAAGGATATAAACATAATGACAGTCACATTTCAATATGTATAAGAGAACCTGATTTATGTAAAAAAGAATATTAATCTACATATATATTCTAAACACAGCGACATTCATAGCATAAATATTAGAAACAAGGACTTATTGTGCCCAAGACTAGGCTCCAAAAAATTTGTAATTCATTTAAGTGCCAAATTATACGTTTTTACAACAAACTCCCAAGCCATTTTAAAGAACTGAGTCTCAATAACTTTAAATCATTCATTAGAAGAAACTCTGTCAAAAGGGATTCTATAAAGTTAAAGATTACTTGGAGGACAAAAATGCTTGGGATTAATTAAGCTACTCCAATGTACCTCCAAACAACAAACTAATTTTATACTAAAACTATTTTTATACTAAGTGTCTTAGACTTAATGTTGACATTTTTATTTTTATTGACATGCATGTGAGGACTATACAGGTCATATATTTTTAAATTTTACTTTATCTCAGTAAGATTTAATGATAATCTGGCAGTTTGAGTACTTGGTGTGGCCTACCCAAATGTCCTTTCTTTGGTATTGGATTGGATAGGCCCACTCAATCTGGGTGGTTCTTTACTCAAAAGTCCATTTCACACACAAATTTACATGGTCTTCACATGATCTGACCAAGATTATGTCTGGACTTTAAAAGAGACTGTGACCTCTGAGTTTGTTTCGGCCTTTCTTCTCAGAGTAGTCAGATAGGAAACGCCGACCTCATCTAGTTCTTTTCTAAATATGATTGACGTGTAAAAGTGTTTGTACAAACCTACTTAAAGAAAATAAAATAATTTCATTTCATTTCCTTACAGAGAAAAATGGTTACCATGCAATCCTGTTTTCAGGAACGCGTCCCCTTCAAAAACAGCTCGTTGATAAGAGTTGCTCTTATCAGGGATCCGCTCTTGTTATTGGTAGGGAAAACTTTCAAATAACGAAATATAATAATAGGTTATACCTATTATTCGTTTCGTGTTTAAGTAAATGCAACATTTGTTTTAATATCCCACCAGCAATCACCAGGGGTGGACGTATCATCCATTTCTAAATTGTTTCAACAACTTTGTCTCAAGCGGTTCAAAATGTGTAGAATGCAGTGTGTGCTGGCGTTGGTAGCTCTGTACGTGGGGCTGGCGCACTCCTTGTCCTGGGGTGAGTACAAGTTACGATACGATACGGATGTTTCATTCGGTGGCAAGCAAAGCTAAAGAGCCATTTTTACTTTTATAACAGCAGGTATAAAAGTAAAAATCGGTGTACCACAAGCTTCGATAGTCCTTTCTTCTTTTTCTATATCTATGCTATACTAATATTGTAATGAAAAATATTTTATTTTTCGTTTGTTTGTTTGTAAACGATAAACTCAAAAAATACTTAACTGTTTGTAAAAAATATTTCACCGATGGAAGCTACATTATCAGTGAGTAACATGCGTTGTATTTTATTCAAAAAATAATTAAGATCTCTACGAAAATTACGATGATGTAACCCGTGATACCAAAAAATTTCCTATCAACGTCATTATTGGGTCTGCGCTGCGAAAACTATTGATGATACATAAAATAATGTACTATGTGTTAATAAAAATCAATGATGGGTATTATAAAAAATAAATAAAAATAATTATAAATTAATTATAAACACGTAGTACATTATTTGACTCACAAAGAAGTTCGCGAGGCTACGTATCTCACTATTAAAGTTAAGTCACAATAACCGTTTTTTTCCAAATTACTCAAAAGTACTAAGTTATAGTTAACCTGGATCAACATATGATGTACTACTTTTCGACCCGGTAGTACGTTCCCGTGGGACATTTTCCGAAATCCGAAGGGCGAAGTCGCGGGCCAAAGCTAGCAGTATATATTAATGATCTACCCCATTTATTAAAAACTCAACCACAAATGGTATCATTTGCTGATGATGCTTCATTAATTTTTAGGGTTCCGTACATCTGTATGGAAAAACGGAAACCCTTATAGCTCCTGTGTCTTAAAATCTACGGGACCGATTAAGTTTAAATTTGAACTCCGCTACTGAATGTCGAAGTTTGAAATGTCGACGTATGTTACTAGTAGTTCTAAAGTACAGGATCTCGATGTACGCCAGTTCGAAAGTTCACTGGAGCGAAGTATGCAAGGCCGAAGTATCGTTAGTTAGAAAGCATAATGATACGTCGGTTAGTTAGAAAGCATCGCCATGGGATCTGGAGGCAAAAGTCCTCGCGCACGTATGGGAGTGGCGTGAGGAGGCGCCGGGGACGTATGGGAGGTGGTCGGGGCGTAAGTCCGCTACCGCGAGAAATCGCGGCACAGCGGACGGAGCTCCGGCGGGATCACATGGGGTCATGGAGAGTACGGTTGTCGCAACCCAGTGCTGGGCACGCCACAATTGCGGCGATAAGTACCCTCTTTGAGGAGTGGCTAGAGAGGCGCCACGGCGTCCTCACCTTCCGCTAGACGCAGGTCCTCACCGGACACGGCAGCTTCGGGAGGTTCTTGAGTCGGATAAGGCGGGAGGAAACGCCCGGGTGTCACCACTGTGTGGATCGCTCGGAGGACACGGTGGAGCATACGGTAGAGGTCTGCCCGGCATGGGCAGAGCACCGCCGTGTCCTCGTGGAGGCGATCGGCGGCAGAGATCTCTCGCGTCCGGCCCTGGTTCAGGCCACGGTACGGAGCGAGAGGGCATGGGCAGCCGTCACCTCCTTCTGCGAAGCAGTAATGCTCGCGAAAGAGGAGGCGGGATGGTTGAGGGAAAGGCATGTCTCGCGCCCTCTCGGCCCTAGCCGCTGTAGGAGACGCCTTGGGCGTCGGGAATCCCGGGCGGATTTCCGGCCACCGTAGGCGCGGGCTTGCGGACGGTGAGCAATGGGTAGCTCACCGTCCGGTAAGGACCAGGCCCGGGTCGACGGCGCGTTGTATACCACGCGCGCCTCAAAGTGGTGTCGTCAGCACAAGTGTAGGGGTCCACTAGGGCCGATGCCTGCCGGGGTCGCGGGAAGGTAACCTGGCAACACAGGCAACAGGAAGGAATACGGGTGGGTTTTAGTCAATAAGAGCCTGACACACCCTCCCGCTCCACCCAGAGCGGGAGAAGTTATTTGATGCCTTCACATCCAAAAAAAAAAAAATTGAAAGCATACGAGTGCGATGTACGCCAGTTCGAAATTACTCTGAATTAGAGTAATAGAGGGGATCTGGCACTCGGCGGTCGCTGCCGCGACAGAAAGAGATAGAGCGTTTCAACGGCGAACGATTCGCCGACAGAACTTTTCATATATATTTTCAAGATTAGGTATTTATTTTACCACTTTGTCGGCGTGATTAATATGTATAGTATACATATGCTAAATTACAGCGTTGTACTCCAAAGTGTCTCTGAGCTAAAGCGGGGACAGACAGACTGACAGACAAACGGACATGGCGAAACGCGTTCAACCAGCGGGCTGGCCGCCACGATAAGGAACGCGCCCACACCGGTGCCCCGTAAAGCACCATGGACCGCACGACCCCCACGTAGAGCCTCCGGCAGGAAGCTTTTGGACCCCCTAAATTGGGCAGGAGCCGCTTCAAGGCAGCCCCGGCCTGCTCCAGTCTGGGAGTCGAATGTCGGAAATGCTTCACGAAGTTCCACCGGATGTAAAGGATGAGAGCCAGGTACTCCATCGTCGACTCGATGGCGATATGAACCCCTCCTACCGTTATTTGGGTGCCCGACGGTGGCGCGTTCCAAGGACCATGAAAATAGATGGCTTCGGACTTGTGCACGGTCACCTCGAGCCCCAAATACCGGATCCTGTCGACGATTGTGGCAACCCCGCACGTCGCTTGTTCGGCCGCCGCCTGGTGCGACCTCCCCTGTGCCAGGACAAACGTGACGTCAGCGTATTTTTTTTTGTAATGTGTGTTTTGTTTGTGGAATAAATAATTATTCTTTCTTTCTTTCTAAGAACAAATCTACATCTTTTTAGTAAAAGAGGTGAAAGACACAATTATAACGGAATAGGAACCAATTAGTTCAACCAGGTTTCAGACTGGCTCATGTAGACTCCTGTTTCATGAGGTACTGTTTCAAACGTTACAGTAAAAATACCTCCTCACACCTTCAACTGAATGAAACAAAATTTTTATATTATAAGTTGGTTACTACGCTCAAAAAATGTGCAAAAAAACGCTGGTCCTGCTCCACCAAGGTGCATAAACTAATTGATTAGATTTTGTTTATTGTGTGAGAACTACTTACTATAACGCTACAATTTATTGGGTACGTCTTTCATTGACTGAATGTGCCCTGGCTGCTGAGAGTATGTCATGATCACTCTGTCTCGGTCATATTTCCCTTCAAAATGGTTAAGCTGAGTAGTGCTGATTCATACGTCATGTTCCTGAACGGGCGCCATCAGTAAGGACAGGTCATCTTTTAGCTGCTACGGCTTGTTTTGGTTTATTTTAATTTTTGAACAGTTTTTAAATATTTTTACTATGGGCGCTTTTAACATACACGTTTTTTTACGTCGTTCTCAACATGAATTATGTAACCAATATTTTGTAGCAATATTTTGATTTAAAAGAGTGTCCGTGGTGTTTCATCCCCGTTTTTCTCCATACCTTCATCTTTCTGACTTACTGACCCGTTGACTATTCAAAAGTGCCTGTAATTGGTTTAATTTAAATAAATGTGTTGAGGTTTGAGTCTATATGAAATCAAATAGCAATTCGTTTATTCAAACTAAGCTGAGAATCAGAACTTTCTGAACGTCAAAATGACATAAGACAGTACCCCAAAATGCCTGCCCTTCACTTATTCCTAGTGTTTTAGCTGGGAAGAAGAAGTGGCGCAATAAACTCCCCAGCATATACATATATAATATGTTTCTTGATTTTAGATTTTTCAATTTACCTTTTTTATTGTAATAATCAATCAATCAATCTTTACTCTGAACTCAGGTATTACAAGTAGTATATTATTGGGCATTCTAGACCACTTTCGGCAAATCGCTCGGCGAGTACGCCTCGCTGCCGAAAGTGGTCTAGAACGCCCAATAATCGGTAATCGACTCGACTCGTTCATTTGTTCATTCGTTCGAGTTCTTAGCATTCTGTCCCACAGATCGCTCGGCGAACCGATTTCACCATCGCTTTGAATCTATCAAATTTCTTTAATAGATTTTCAACCTTATCACAATAGTGGATGGTACATGTATGTAGGTTGAATGAAACACTTATGCTAATAAGATTCATTTATTTTTAGTGAGCACAAATTACAATATTATAATTCCGTTGATAAACAATGTATTATTTATCGTAATATGTTGGTGGTTCGGGAAATAAAGCATCAGTCGATATAATAAACTCTTGTAGTTTACGCCATTGTATAGAATTGACGTCGGTCTGGACCTTAATGCGGACCAACGCCTTTTTCCACAGCTCCAACGAGTCGGTGACGCGCGCGTCCTCAGATTTGTATACTTTACAGTCGATGTAGTACTCGCCGTTCGTGCTTGTCGTTCGCCGCTCACTGCCGTTGGCCACTCGGTTCACGAAGTATGACGGGAGAGAAGTGGTTTCGCTGTTCGCTGTTGCCCTCCCGTTGTTATGTTTGCGGCTGATGCCAAATATATCGACGTCAGATTTCGATGTTTTACTGAAACAAACAAATTGATCTCTTGTTAATTCGCACCCAAATTTATTTATAGTTTTAACCTGAATGTGCTTTAAAACAAAATATACAAGAATAAGAGACGAGATATACTACACAACGCTACCATGTCCTATGAATAGTAGACAGCGGATATACATTACAATTAAATACTGTTTATTAGTAAAAACATACTACTTTATATACACAGGAACATAAAAAATCATTGCTATTAATTAAATTCATGTACACATATTAATCTCGAACCGGCATTGAACCCGCGACATCAGCATAGCAGTCGCTTGCATCAAGCGACTGTCATATGCAATTGATTGACAAAACAATGAAGCAAATAAATCGTAAAGTTTACCTTGGATGCGTAAATTTTTGCTTTGTTGACTTCCGTTTCCTAGGGACTGGTAGAGTTGGTTTGCGGTTAGACTTAGAGTCGTGCTCCATCACATCACTTGATAGGTAGGTTTCGTACTCAGAGTCTGACCTGAAATAAATACATAAAGTTAAAAAATGTTTGGTTGACCATGCAGGGTCAGAAGTTTGTGGAGAATGCTGGTTTTTATACTTACATTTTCACTTAATTATTTAGGAATACCAAATAATTAGTTTGAAGAGTCGGTCGGCAGGCACAGTGACTATGTCGTTGAGTCGGTTGGCTGATACAGTGGCAGTGAGCAGCTACTGTCTAACTATCACTGATAAGTACTTGGAGTCTTGAAGATTTCTACTGGCACGCTCGTCGAGTCGATTGTATAGAGCACACCGATAAAACACTGATTATAAGTCAGAAACTTACAATAATATCGCTATATTCAGAATATGTACAACTAACCAAATAACTATGTAAAAAACAACTTTTTTCTTGGTCGTATTATACACATACGAAAAATAATTGGCTAGGTGATATTTAAGGAGCATCGACGTTGATTAGTGTTGATGTAGTAAAAGCGCTCAGGGTTGTCACACCGATTACATTAGTTATCGAACATTTTTAATGTGCTCGAGTGCATAAATGTAAACTCGCGGTAACCTTAGGTAAAATAGCTTGGACAAATAAAAGTGTCAACTTACTGGAAAAATAAGTAGGTTGAGCACACGTGTAATTTTTACGCAATATCATATAAAATTATTTGGTTCCAAATTTGATAGGTATTTCAAAGCATTATTGACTAAGACCTCATAACTACTCGTTCTATATCTCGTTCTTTTATCGAGAATAAAATAAATTGTCTATAAAGATTGGTAATTTTTCACAAATTTCATTGAAATAAAAAAAAAATACAAAAATATCAACATTCTGACTTCCAAGGTTTCTTAAAAACGAACGTCGATTAGAAAATTATAAAACACAATTATTTGTTGGTAAGATATAAATTCATTATATTTTCTATTATGTTTTATTAGCATTCTGTCTAGTGGTCACCGATTATCATTCTATTTGTTTAATTTCAGAAATATAATGGTAAACTTAATTTTACCAATCGATGTGATGGTACAATACGAACAGGAAACGAGAGCAAGTCAGACCTAGTCTCGAAAGACTTTTGTCAACGTCGAATCACGAAGTATCTAGGTAAGATATGAAGCCAATACCTATATTTTCTACTTTTATTAGCATTTGTGTCTAGTGGTTACCGATTATCATTATATTGTTTAATTTCAGAAATATAATGGCTAAATTATTTTACCAATTAATGTGATGGTACAATACGAACAGGAAACGAGAGTGAGTCATACCTAGTCTCGAACGACTTTTGCCAACGTCGACGCGTGAAGTATCAACCCAAAAGCAACGTATCTGTATAAGATCCTTAATATTAGTAGTAAGTACGTATTTACTTGAGTTTTATTGAACGACTTTATAATTGTGAATCAAACGATAACAAATAATAATGCCATACTGTACAGTTTGTAATGTGTCTGTAGATAATCGACGGTGGTCAAGTCATTTACGTACTAATGTACATAAAAACAGTAGTACGACCCTTCTGCATGATAACGTTTCAATTATAAACTCTTCGTTTAAAGGTAGAATTTCGAGTTACAGAATCACTGCAACTAACGAACAAACAATTAATTTTCCAGAAATGTTCCTCAATAGTGTAAAGGTATACGTTAAAACTCTAATAGATCAGTTACTAATAAAACATACAACTGTTAAGATTAACTTTGAACTTTTTTCGTATTTCCTTTTATTTAAAAATGATCAGCAGGAATTGAAGTCGTTTGCTACCAAAAACTTTGTTATTCACTTTTATTATAACTTTGATTTTATTTATAAATCAGTAGTCGAGATACTGACAAAGAAAATAGAAGAATTTGAGCATCGAGATAGTGGTTGGACATTTTTAAGTAATTCTCATTTAGAAGTTAACATTAATAAACATCAAACTCTCAGCGGGTCTAGCTTTATACCTTTGCCTAATGCTATAAAAAACAAAAAAGCATGTTTAAATATTCAAAATAGGGATGAAAATTGTTTTTTATGGTGTGTTGTGGCTGCCTTGTACCCCACAACTCAACATCCTAACCGAGTAACGTCTTATCCCCATTTTAAAGATGTTTTAAATATTAGCGATTTAACATTTCCAATCACATTTTCTGATATAGTCGTATTTGAGAAAAATAACCCTGGCTTAAATATTTTTGTTTATGGATTAAAAAATAATAAGACGATTGTTGGACCGTTGTACACAACTACTAATAAGAAATCTAAGAGCATCCATCTCTTATTTTTAGAAAATAATACAAACACTCATTATTGTCTAATTAAAGATTTACCGCGATTAGTTAGAAACCAGATAACCAGACACCACAGTAAATTATATTTTTGCGAGACGTGCTTATTATTTTTTCCTAATTTAAATCAAATTGAAACGCATTCGTGTGGTGGTGTTGTTACAATATTACCCGATGAGGGTTCATTTTTAAAATTCAAAAATTATGAAAGAAAACAAGACGTTCCATTTGTCATATACGCTGATTTCGAAACATTGCTGTATCCGATTTCTTACAACGAGTCCGAAAACGCCAAGACATCAAACTTGCAGCGCCATGTGCCTGCTGCGTTCGCTTGCAATATCGTATCATCTACTAATAATACCAATAATGGGTATAGATGTTATCGAGGTACTGATTGTGTTTCCAAATTCATACAATTTTTAACTGACGATCTTAAAGCACTACATACCATTTTAACAAAAAACGAACCTATGTTATTTACTACAAATGATTCTTATGATTTCAGACACGCAGTTGTCTGTCATATATGTGAAAATTTGCTCTTAAGCGATCGGGTAAGGGATCACTGTCATATTTCCGGACGTTATCGTGGTGCAGCACATCGACATTGCAACTTACAAAATAAAGTACCTAAATTTGTGCCAATATTTTTTCATAATTTATCTGGTTATGATTGTCATTTATTTATAAAACAATTAGGTCAAATTCCTGGGCAAATTAGAATTATACCAAAGACAAAGGAAAAATACACAACGTTTACAAAGTTTATTCCTATTGCTAGTAATGAGTATATACAATTAAGATTTTTAGATTCGTTCAACTTTTTAGGCGCAAGTTTAGACAAACTCGCTAAAACTTTACAGTCATCAGATTTCGTTTATCTAAAATCACAATTTCCTGATGAAAGACAATTTAGTTTATTAACAAGGAAAGGCATATATCCTTATGATTACATGTCAGATTGGAAATGTTACGATCAGAAATCGTTACCACCTAAATGTTATTTTCATAATTCTTTAACCAACGAAGATATTAGCGATGACGATTACCATCATGCTCAAACCGTTTGGAATATGTTCAGTATTAACGATTTGGGTGACTATACAGATTTATATTTAAAAACAGATGTGCTTTTATTAACTGATATATTCGAACAATTCCGAAAAACATGTAAACAGCATTATAAACTAGATCCGGCGTTTTACATAACTGCTCCTAGTTTGTCGTTCGACGCAATGTTGCTTAAGACAGGGGTTCAGTTAGAACTCATGTCGGATTTAGCCATGGTTCGAATGATTCAAAGCGGTATACGTGGTGGGTTGTGTATGTGTTCCCATCGATATGCAAAAGCGAATCATAAATATATGCCTGAGTGTAATGCAACAGAACCTCAATCTTTCATAGTATACTTAGACTGTAATAATCTGTATGGGTTTAGCATGTGTCAATATTTACCGTATTCTAGTTTTAGATTTCTCATCCAAAATGAAATAGATCAATTATGTGTAGAGCATGTTGAGGACAACGCTGAATGGGGGTATATATTGGAAGTCGATCTTTTGTATCCTGAACATTTACATAAGTCTCACAATGAGCTGCCGTTTTGTCCTGAAAAATGTATACCGCCTGGAGGTACAACAAAAAAACTGATTGCTAATTTATATAATAAGTATAGGTACGTTATACATTATGTTCATTTAAAAAAGTGTCTTGAGCACGGTTTAATACTTCGTAAGATTCATAGGGTTATTACGTTTAGACAAAGTCCTTACTTAAAACAGTATATAGAACTAAATACACAGTTAAGACAAAACGCTAAAAGTTCCTTCGAACAGGACTTTTTTAAGTTGTTAAACAACAGCGTATTCGGCAAAACATTAGAAAATACTGAAAACCGAGTAAGCGTTCATTTAGTTAATCAATGGAATGACACATATAATCGAACTAAGAAATTTAAATCCGCTGAGAGACTTATAGCCAACCCCTATTTCCATAGTGTATCTATTCTATCCGAAAATTTAGTTGCAATACAAATGAAACCAGACCAAATTATTCTAGATAAACCAATTTATATCGGTTTCACTGTATTAGAGCTTTCTAAATCACATATGTACAACTATCATTACAATATTATTAAACCTTTTTATGAAGACCGAGTACAGTTGTGTTATACAGATACCGATTCGTTTGTCTACAAAATATATACTGATGATTTTTATACCGATCTCAAGTTGAATTTTTTGCAGTATTTTGATACCAGCAATTATCAAAAACAAAACGTTTTTAATATCCCTCTCAATAACAAAAAAGTTCCGGGGCTATTCAAAGATGAAATGGGTGGACAATATATTTCTGAATTTGTTGGTTTAAGATCAAAACTATATTCTATAAAAACCCCAGATAAAATTGTTAAAAAAGCAAAGGGAGTAAAAGCATGCGTAGTGAGAGATTTAGACATTACGAACTACAAACATATTTTATTTAATGGTGGAGTGATTCGTAAAAAAAATATAATTTTTAAATCTATCAAGCACGAAATTTTTACCCAAAGTATTAATAAAATTGCCTTATCAAACAACGACGACAAACGAGCGATATCTGCAAACAAAATATCAACGCAGGCCTGGGGCCACTCAATTAATTTGAAGCAATTGTAAATAAGGTTAATATTTACCTAAATATGATTAAGTTTAGTGTTAGATTTAAATTAGATAAAATTGTATACTTTAATTTTAATAATTGTTTGAAAATATAAATAAATGTCAACTTATGTATGTATAGTGTATACATAGATATTATACTTAAGTATATTTTTAATAAGTTACTGATTGCAGAAATATAAATAAAATGTGTGACCATGTACTTGTTTTATTTATCAGAAACTTGTTCAAAAACATCATCCTCCTTTTTTAAGTTGGTTAAATAATAGGTAATGAAACCTCGACTCGTTGAAGTTTCTTCATCCAGACTGTAATATGATCACAACATCCGTTTCGACGTTCGTCATTATTTATTTAAATATCAGTTGTAAAATATTATTGAAAGTAAATCTTATCTACATACTCATAAGGTTAACCTTTGTTGCAGCATGTATAAACTCAAACCTCAACAAATAGCAAGCTTGCATTTATAGTGTTATTAACATTTCACTATCGTAAACTAGCATCGCCCTGCGATGTTACCTATGAATTATTATAAATTATAACCTTCGCTCATAATTTAATGGTTAGCAATAATTAATTAAATATTATGTATCAATAGCATCTTTAACAATGTATTGTGCATGTATTATCATGTTCTCACTCTCACTATCACTGTCACTAGTGTTGTTATTGCAAAGATCAACAACTGATATTTTTATCAGTTTTATCCCGCGTCGATGCATGAATTGAATCAGGCATAGCAGTCAGGGTCACTAACCACTAGACCAACAGGCTCGTCGATAAATAAGTTATAATTGTTTATGTAACTGATAAGCTTAATTACATTGTATGTGAATTTAAAAGTTAAATAACTAGAATAATTTGAATTAAAATAGCAATAAGAACATTGAAAAATGAATGAAATGAATGAATGAATGAATGATGTTTAAGTATAGTATATAAGGTATAGTTATTATTATGTATCTGTAGATTATAAGTACATAAGTGTAATTAATGTTTATTAATTTTTTTTTTTTTTCTAAACATAATATTTAATTAATTATTGCTAACCATTACATTATGAGCGAAGGTTATAATATATAATAATTCGTAGGTAACATCGCAGAGCGATGCTAGTTTACGATAGTGAAATGTGATATATTGTATGTTAATCCTCGATCACTAATAAATGATCGATGATGTTAATAACACTATAAATGCAAGCTTGCTAGGCTGGCTGGTTCGAGTTTATACATGCTGCAACAAAGCTTAACCTTATGGGTATGTAGATAAGATTTACTTTTAATAATATTTATAAATGCAAGCTTGCTATTTTGTTGATGTTCAAGTTTATACATGCTTCCACAAAGCTTCACCTTTATTCGTATGTGGATAAGATTTACTTTCAACAATATGTGTTATGATCATAATTTGCTACATTTACAATATAATTAAAACCATCAGAGTACATATTTAGGTTATTTATAAAATATTACTCTCACCGAGTAATTGTGTACAATATTATACATAGTTTTTTGGTCTATCAGTGTACGTCATAATCATGTCATCGGTAAGTAAAATATGTATAAATTTAAATTTTAAAACTAATTTAAAATCTTAATGTAGGTACCAAATATTTTCACTGATTAAGATGTTAATCATTTTGTTTCAGATTTGCGACTCAGAAGTTCAGTTCAGCCAGTACGCTCAGAATCCTTACGAAGGACTTTCTGAGATGATTTGCAACGAACCCCCTCACTGCAGTCAAATAACAAAAGAAAAGAAGTCCCGGCGACAACGTCGGGAAAAGCCTTCCCATAAGAAACAACCAACAAAATCTTTCGTGATGAGTAAACTGCATCGACGCGGGATAAAACTGATAAAAATATCAGTTGTTGATCTTTGCAATAACAACACTAGTGACAGTGATAGTGAAAGTGAGAACGTGATAATAAATGCACAATACATTGTTAAAGATGCTATTGATAGTGTTATGGACGATACGGAATCGTTAGTTAAAAAAATTTCAAAAACTTTGATAGACAGTGATTTTTAATTTTATATTTTTTGGGTTTACTGATTGTTAGGTCAGTGGGTAGTCTTAGGGGGCGGAGTATTTTTAATTATATGTGTATAAATTTATGCTGAATCTTTATGGTTATGTAATTCAAGTTATTTTTAATAAAACTCTTTTAATTTAACTATTTTTATTGTGGAACAATGTAATTAGACAGGTCAACTAATGAAATAAACACATATTTAAGATTAAATTATTTTTTTATTTAATAAACCTAAAATACATTTTCATTAAAATCCATTTTTTTAATATACAACACATTTTTCGAGCACAATGAAAAAAGATTACTGCAATTTTTCCTCCACAGTACTTGTTATACAACCCAGAGAAACATGTTTTATTTAAAAAAACAACAATAACCTTTTATGTTAGTTACATATTAATTACCATTACCACTCTAAATATTTTTTTAAACATAATACATTTTTAAGTGCACATTGCTTTAAATGATTGTTACAATTTAAATTCGAATCTATATTACAGTATTTTTTATGCAAAATAGATAAATTAGGACACAGACTCTCATCAAGTTCTGATACTTTACAATTTTCACATAGCTCCTTTATCCACTGCACCTTCTCCAAGCCTTTGACAAGAATTTCTTTATTTTGTAAGTATGGAACGATAATACGATGGAATTCCCTATAGTCAACATTTCCCTCATTCCAATAAATGCCTCTGTTTCTTTCTAGCCATTTGACTTGTTTCTGTTCATTGCTTGTTAAGTATCTGAACACGTATGGAGGCTTAACTAAGAAGGTTTGGGTGTAATCACGAGTGGCCAAAGCTAATTCTTTTACTATAAAATTGTTGAAGAGGTCCTTAAAGCCTTGAACGTCTACTATTATAGTTTCAGGATTCATGATATTTTCCTCACGGTATTGCTTAACGGTTTATACTCAATTATGCAGTCGTTTAATATAAGGCAGTATGCCGAAGTTTGATCAGGTATAACCGAATCAGCTTCAATTTCCACTCTTACATCCACAACAGGGCCTGCTTTCAAGTTATCTGCTTGCCTGGAGCAGTCAATAACGAAGAGCGGAGCCAAGTCCTTAAATTGTTTTTCGCTTAACAAAGGCTCCGCGCGGCGTCCGTAATATGACTGCTGAAATCTAGTGTATTGCTCGTATAATAAAGCAATTCTGTTATCAGCAAAATTCACATTAAGATTTTCATATGGGAAGTAGTTTGAATTGAGGTACACTTTAACATCACGAATATGACAGTGATCGAACAGAGACATATCAGAGTTTGCATTGTTTTTTCTGTTTGTCTGTAAACCGATAATGACATATCTCGGTTTCTCTATTTGCGATGAAGTTTTAATCGACCAAGTATGTTTCGTTGTTTTAGGTAAAGTGGGATATTCGTACAGATCCCAATTTCTAAAAATCATCTGGAGCGGTCGGTCTTTCTCTAGCAGTTTTAACAAACTAATTTTCTCTTTATCTGACACTTTAACATGCGGTACACGCCAAACAATTTTATTTATCTGAACATCATCTACGACTTCACCGGTATTCAGTTTTACAGCGTTGAGGTTAGTATTGCTTCGTAACAATATCAATTCGTGTCTACTATTTATCACTACTTTCTTAAAATCTTCTGCAAATCCGAGAATGTTACAAAGGGGTATGGAAGCAGAAAAATTACCTCCATTAATATTTTTTATACCATCGATATTCCAACCCCATGCATAAGATATCTTCGATTCACTCTCATTCATAGACACTAATGATTTCATCGTAGTAGTCACACCAGCGTTTTTTATTTTATCAATTTCCACTCCATTTAATTCGTATCTTATATCTTGAAACAAGTAGAGCAGAAAATTATTTGTTAAAGAAACACTACTCGCTTTATCTTTTGAATCTTTTTTGCTAACGATTATAGTTCCTTCCAAATACAAAGTGCTTGCTGACGGTAATATATACAGATCCTGTTGATTAATAGGTATACGGATTTCATCGTTCCTGTTGAAGCTTGTTACGTAGGGTTTGTAAGAATGAAATTCAATTCCCTCAACAGTGTTGTCGTAAGTTGGAGCAGATAAAACATCTAAGATATTCATTTTAGCAAACCAATTGCTTTAAGAAATTCCTTATTGTCTCTTGTTAATTTTATTTTTTTCTTAGACCGAGGTCTTATTTGCTTGATCACTTTAGTTGAACTGACGTTCCCAATTTGTTGATGCACATATTTATTGTAGTCAATCATTTTTTCTTCTAAGATGTAAATATAGCTGCACTTCTTCACCACGTAAGTTTAATAATCGATTGTTTATATCTAATAGCCTGATATGTATACAGCTTATGTTGTTTTGGTTGATTGGAAAGTATATGGCGTTTTTCGGAATTTCTATAATTCTATATCCAGGTGGCACATTGAGTGCGAATTCGTGCACAATGTGACTGGGTTTTCCGTTTATGTACGAACCACTTACAATGTCACATTCTATCCTGATCACAGTCGTAGGCAGAATGTTGACTGGTAACTCAGACACATGCCATTTATTGGCTTTTAAAATCTGTTTATTAAACCCTAATAATCTCCTAAATGTTCCTTCTTTAGTAAAATTGATATCTTTGGTACAGTATATCAAAGTTTTTAGAGTATTGTTATTACACTGTACTTTTATTGAACAATCTTTTATTTCCGATTTTAAATAATCGCTGATATCTTGTAATTCATAAGTGCCTTCAGGTATTTCAAGAACTTCATTAGAGCCGTAATATAACTTATTATTCGTTTCGTCAATGTTTGGAATTGAATTAAATGTTGAGAAATGCAACAAGGCACACTCATAAGATCCATAAAGTTGTAATGTATTAGGATAATATGTACATAAATCGGACGAGTTTGCAGTTATCGACAAGGTGAGTGACATGATGAAAATGATTGAAATAAAAGAAATACATAATATTTATACGTATTTATTCCAAAATTTCCGTAGATATTCTAAACATAAGTGTCCACAGTTTACTGTATTAAATTTTTGAAATCTAGTATAGTTATAAAAAACATTACAATTTTTAAAGTACTGCATTAATTCCATCGAAGGTTTCAAATCCCCAAAGCTATCAAAGTATTCACAATAATTGTTTATTTTAGCATAAGCTACCCAATGCGTTCCTTCATTTCGTGAATCGTCTAAGTTAACGATAGCACATTCAATGCGTTTTGGTGTTCTTGGTAACCGATCCTTCATATAGACTCCTCGAAAGTATGGGATGTCACGTGCATGCTCACTGATATCGATATTAGTTAAAGGACGATTAGGCAGCTTTTTATTTAGTTTTTTGAACATTTTATAAACAACCCTTTACCGTTTTTATGAGGCTTGATATACAACCCTTTGCCCAACGCTAAAGCTTCCATGGTCTTATTGTGTCGTTCTGATTCTTGCAAGCTTTTTTGAGCTGTCTTGTATTCGTTTACGGTTTTCGCAATACCAGCTGCACCGCCTGCTAAACTTCCTAAAGCCGATAATCCAGCGAAAATTGGAATTAAAGGTAAGACTCCTCCTGTCTTTGGTATTGGTATAACTCGTGGAGTGCGAATCTTCTGAATGTCTGGAAATATCTTTTTTGCAGCGGAGTAAGCAATGTTGATTAATGTTTTACTATTTTTAGGTTTCAGTTTCTTAATTTTTGACTTAATTTTTGACACAAAAGCATTGAATGTTTTAATGCCAGCACCCGACTTTAGTTTGGCTTTCATTACTTTTCTCACTATCCATGAGCTAAGCTTTTCACCTTTCCCTGCATCTTTTGATTTTAGTCTTTGTTTAGCCATGTTCAAAAGTTGTAAATCCGCTTTGTGACGATTAGATAAGTCTGTGTGATTTGCATATGCAATGTCGTGATGCATACAAGCTTCGTCTAGTTTATTCACACCTCGATCGTCTCGCAACAATCGCTTCTCAAGTTTTGTACCCGGTCCGCAATAGTTATAACCAGGCAAATGAAGTTCGAACGGTAGATTATTAATCACACTATTAACTAGTCCACCGCCTTGCATAGTCAAAAGTGTAATGAATGAAAAAAATCCTTACAAACACGGTTATATATTCATAATCCTAATCCATAATTGCATCTTTATCAATCCAACTGTTTTCTTCGTTGCTTAAGCCAAGCCATTTCACGTAAACTTTCTTTCCTTTCCTTCTAAGAACCTTTTCTATCAAATAGACATCTGGATAGCTAGTTTTTTGAAGTTCTTGTTCGTAGAAACATCCTTTAATGGTTTGCTTTCGATGATCTTCTAAATGATATGTTACTGGTATGGTTTTATTAATCTTTTTTACAGTAAATATTTCAGTTGTCCAATTAGGAGTGTAACCTTTATCAAAAATATGTTTGTATTTACTGATCCGAACATTTTCACCTACTTTGAACTTAGGTTGACATCGGCGTGATGTAAGTTTCTGAGTTTTTTGAATATTTTCTCTTATCTTTGACTCGTTCAACTTATTTACCTCGAATGGTTTAAATTTGATTATACGATGTTTTGTACTATTATAGGTTTTTAGAATAACTTCTAATGGTAAACCTAACCATTTGTAATTCCCAAAGAGACTAAAGTACTTATACAATTTATTTTTAATCGTTTTAATAACCCGTTCTACAATCGAAGCTTTCTTGGTAGAATACGAAGAGTAGTGGTTAATATTGTAGCTCTTCATAAGCTTTTGGAATGTTACGTTATAGAATTCTGTCCCAGAATCTGTTTGTAAATGATCAGGTTTTCGATTACTCGTAGTTAGTATTCGCTCAAATGCACGAGTAACATCAAGTTTACATTTGGATTTTAGTGGTTCTGTCCAGGTATACTTTGAGAAACAATCAATTACCACTAAAATATAATTATATCCTTTATTAAACTTTTTTAGATTTTGCATATCTACCAGATCAGCTTGCCATAAGTCATCAATGCCTTTTAAAATAACTGAACGTCTAACAAAGTTTCTTCGTGCCGCTTTGTGAAGTTCATTAACAATTTGTTGCTTTGCCATCACGGAGTTTTTTCAAGTAATTTTTGGACTTCTGCTTTGTTATAAAACTTATCTTCCAACTGAACTAAAACTTCAGGTATCTTCGCTTTTAAAGTGGCTTGGACTGTTATTTTTACATCTTTTATGATTTGAGCACGCAACAATCCAGTCACTCTATTCTCTTCCTTTATTATCTGATCGTACAATCGATCGACGTAATCTTTGTTTACAGCATCATCTATGTCTACAGGAGATCTAATTCCTCTTAATCTAGATTTTTTCAAATCAAAATCACCACTTTCAGATTTTAGCAATGCATTTTCAATGAACTCTAATAATTCAGAGAAACGCATTCTCTTATGAATATGGTGTCCAAATTTATCTACATTCATATTTAAGGTGTATTATATTTAAAGGTTGATAATAAAATGAACGGTTTAAAATTTATACCAATTATTTATTACTTAATAATTTTACTTTCACGCAGTTCTTCAATAATAGATATAATTTCGTTGTCTAATCCAGTGTTACCAGCGCCTCGAGATGCAATTAATAATTTTAACCTATCCACAAGTTCATTAGGATCATCCCAATATACAAAATCTATATTTTTTTTCCACATTTTTGTCAAGGGTAGCCCTTTCCCCTTTGCTTGACTGTTTTGAATAGTATTCGGCAGTTTGAAAAGAGGTTTTATAACTTGCAAATATTTTTGTCCCTTATTACTTTTTATTGGTTTGTTCGAATCAAAGTCTCGACGATGTGCGTTTGTGGCAATCAACATCATTTTATAATTCTGCATATCAGACTCTGTAACTGTGCTTAAATCTACGTCCTTTTTCAATAATAATTGTTTCAGTCCTGGAGTACTTCGATATTTCCGTCCAGTAATGGTGATGTAATCATCGCTGATCGTTATAACAGCAGAACCTAACATCAATTGTCCTCGCTCCACTCGAACACCAAATGGAATATCTGTTAGTGCTTCCGCAGATACTGACCAGGATGATGTATTACGCTCTTGATTATTGTCTCCTAATGATTGGTACGACTCATCACTGTCGGTATCACATTCATTTTCTTCTACATTACTATCTTCTTCGTTATTAGAACTGTCTTTCTGTAAAGTATTGTTTTTAAACGAAACTTTTGTTTCTTCAACTTCTTTAGATCGCAAGAGGTCAGTTTGCTTATTGGTGTCAGCTAAAAAATTTAGAGACTCTGTTACAGGTCTAAAAACTGATTCCAATGCTTGCTTATTTTCAGTCTCCAAATGTCGCATCTTTCGTACCTTTTTCTTTACAGCTTCTGCAGCATCAACAATTTGCCTTTTCAGTGATTTTTCCATTACTACGATTTTACGGACTATAATAGTTATCGATGAAGAGTTGACCAAGGAATAATGATATCATGTAAGTACCATATCTTAAATATTTGTATTTCTAATCAAAGACTACAAAAGTGTCAAATTTATTTCTATAGCATCCGTTATTTTTGTTGCAATCTTTATTAATTACAACATAATTGAAGGGCTCACTCCATATTTTAGAACACATTTCACGAAATTCAAGCCATGTCATATCAGTGTTAACATGTTCTTCATAAACATGCTTCAAGTTAATATCATCTTGTTTGAATAATATAATTAAGTTAGCATTATCTCTTACTAACTGTTTAGGGATTTTGCTATATGTTTGATTGAGGTAAAAACAGTCGATGTGTTTGTGCCTTCCCATTGCGAAATAATCACGCATGTTAGTTTGATTCTCGCAAGCAACGTCATCAAATATAATCACAGAGTTGGGTTTTGCGTCCTGAACGCTTATAACTTCCTCATTCCCTTGATATTTCTGGAATGAGATAATTGGTACCTGTTGTAAAACTCTTTCTAAAAAAATGTACTTTGGTTGGTGTAAGGTTTTTGAATAGACATAAACATTTTGAAACCGTAAACCATTTTCATGTATAAGAAGTCCAATAAGTAAATTTGTTTTTCCACAATTCGATGGTCCGCAAATGATACATCTTACTGAATTAGGTAATAATTCTCCATGACGAGATCTAGTTTTACAAAAATCATCGCAAATAGTGCTTACATGCAGTGATTGTGGTTGTTTTACAAATTTCATGATTACTGTTGTCAACAAACTGATTAACAATGAGTGCATGTGTTTATTACAACATTATTTATAAACTGAAACAGTAACAAATTTCGCGTACGAGCGATCTGTGGGACAGAATGCTAAGAACTCGAACGAATGAACAAATGAACGAGTCGAGTCGATTACCGATTATTGGGCGTTCTAGACCACTTTCGGCAGCGAGGCGTACTCGCCGAGCGATTTGCCGAAAGTGGTCTAGAATGCCCAATAATATACTACTATTACAATAAAGGTTTTATGTACACATTTTAGTCAAGCTCTATGTCCTACCAATGAAATTGGTGTACAAATATATTCGTCACGTTCGAGTATTAATGTTTATTTAAAATGTTTGTTGTATTAATGTTTAAATAAATAATTAATTCATTATATTTTTTTTTAATGCATGTCAATGGTAAATTATATTAAAGGGCCGGTAATGTCATATTTTATCATTTAAAAATTCTTCGATAGAGTTATACGTCTTATATGTTAGAAATAAATACAATTTATTTTTTAATTTGCGGATATTACAATAAACTTGTTTGCTCTCGTTAATTGGTTATCATTCAATTCAGAATAACTAAAATAATTAATTTTACTTGTTTTCAGTTTGTTATTTCCGTTGGCTTATCATTATTAAACAATTAACAGCAAATAATAATGTCTGTAATTGGTGTCCTAGGCATTGTATTAATTTTAAGTTCGTTCATAACAGGAAAATAGATAACGTCCAAAGAACAACTCGATAACTGTAGAAGTTTGTTTTATTAATTTAAACACCACGTGCGCTCGTGAAGTGCAAGAACTATGTATATATAGTTGTACTTCACGAGCGCACGTGGTGTGGTCTATGGTCTGTGCGAAAAGTATCTAATGAAAATGTAACAAGTGGACCAGAAAACGTACTTGAGGATGCCATATCGTAGTGCCACTTACAAATTGAGTGCTTCGATTTGATTATTTGAATACTGAAACCCGAATTTTAAGTTTAAATCTCCTCAACGTATTTTTTTATTTAACAATCCAGATTTATTTTATAACCTCATTTTTCGTCACATATTGTTATTCCAATAATAATTGTTGGAAAAGTGATAATAATAATATATGAATGTGGAACCTTTTAATACAGATGAATGTGTTATTGAGTCTCTTAAGTGAATGCGTAACAATTAAATCTGAACAGGTTTTTTTTTAAATTTCTTGAGCTACTTTTGGAAGAGACTATAACTACAAAATACATCCCCAACGGGTCGTCATTTGCAAGCGCAGAACCCGCCGTCCCTTGACCAACATTCTAAAGCCTTCATTATGAGCCTTCAAAGAATAACCCCTATTTTGTGTTGCGTTCTAAAGGTCAATGCCAATTTGGACGGGCCACACCGCATCACATGCGTCACTTTAAGGCCTATTTTTCTCTGCTCACTACCTACACAATAGATCTGCTTTGACTCAGCACTATACAGGGTAGCGATTTAGTCACATGGGTCCGTCAAGAGCGTGATTCCACCCGTCATACTAATAACTTTCGCTATGAAACTCATATCTAATTCGTAAAAATATAACTTATCGTACATGCATCGAAATAGTCTGTCTACTGTCATTTAGGAATTTGTTTTATTTTTTGTAATCACTGTCAATACCACATAATGATACTCAGTCATGGAGTTAGTATGTTCTATGTTTCTTACACACCTTGGCTATTCTTACGACATCCCTTGTTGTTCTTCTATAATGCTATAGAAATTGAGAAACGAAGAAGAGAGAAAAATATTTATTCGCACTAAACGTGACGCATGAGGAAAAAATATTCCAAAAACATGCACATAGCTAACAGTTAGCACATGTATTCCACAGTCAAAAACAAAATTAAAATGTAATGTAATTTTTTAGAAATTACAGCCAAATTAGTAAAGAAAGAAGTAATTCTTTCTAAAATAAAAAAATAAAAATATCTAAGATCTATGGAAAAAATAGTTCAAATTGTGGTAAGTGATAGCTGAATATAAGGTGTATCGACCCCTTAACATTGGACCACTATTTACGCCACACCCTGTATATGTAGAGTTTGTAAGCAAGTTGACCAATATTTTAAAACTGTGGCCACTCAAATATCCCCCTCTAATTGACTACGTTGAACCTGCAGAAAAACTCCCAGCGCGCCACCAACTACCGTGGCCACACTGCTCACCTCTCGTAGTACTCATTGTGCAATAACACCTGCACTATGGAAGACCTTTGCGAGGCTAATGCTAGGCTGTCAAAGTGGCCGAATTCTGTTCGTAGCTATTTTAAAAATATACAAAAAGAATCATCGATAGGTACGACGTAGAAGAAGAAAAAATTTGTTGGTGTTCATGTCCTTTGGTATCATGTAGGATACTCCATGTGTTATGTGCGTTGGAACTTATAACAAATTAATTTAATCACTACATTTATGAACGGGTGAATTTCTTATATCAGTATTTGTAAAGGTTGTCTGTGTCTGGATCGTTCCAGTTGTATGTGCGTTAAATGATGTCTGGCTTAATTGGTACGAATTCAAATTTAATTTTGGAGATTTGTAGTGTTGTATCATTGACCCAGTCTGCGTTAATATTTTGGTATACTGGGTTTTCTGATAATTATGTTTAACCAAAGTTCTCGTTATCCTTCAGGTTCCTGGTTATGTAGCCTGCTTACTGTTGTCTATTTTTTTTTCAGACTATGCCGTGAGCTCTGACACTAAACTAGAATTTTATAACAGCGAAACACAAACGCACTCAGAAGACTTCGAGTTTGATATCAAATATTTAACATATGATGCTGTACAAAACAGACTGCTGTTTTTAGACGGAAAAATAACCCAGAATATCTTTCTACGTAGTTTGAACTTAGCAACCATGCAGCGTCAATCATTTCTTATGAGAACAATAAACAATCACGACTTAGAAATATCGACCAACATCTATAGTCTTGCCTACGATCCGGTCACAGAGTTAGTCTTCTTTTCTGACTCAGTAGCAATCTTTTGGTTTTCATTAAAGCCTGGATTCAAAAACAATCTTGACGGGAACCGATTAATCGAATCGAACACCACAATTTTCTATGCTATTGCCGTAGATAGTTGTAGAGGGTACGTTAATGATATAATTATGATTATAACTCAACAAAATATATTTTGAACTTTCTGTAAATTATATTATTTAACAAATTACAGGTATATTTACTGGGCATATACGGATGGCACGATTAGTACAATAGAGATGGCTCGATTAGATGGCTCTGATAGAAAAGTTTTACAAACAAATGACCCGGGTGGTATTGACTACTTATTCATAGACCAGCAGACACAGAAATTGTACTTTATTGATCAATATTATGACCCTCAAGACTGGAGTGCACTGGATACCGCACATTTTTTTATTGAAAGTAGAGCATTGAATAGAGATAGTCGTTACTTAAGAACACTATATTCTGATCAAAGCCTGGAATATTCTATTGGAATAGCATTGACCGTATCTAAGGATTACATTTACTGGATGGACAACCATGCTACAATATGGAAATTTGAGAAAAATGGCGATGCGAATTCCTATAAAATGTTTACGAATTCTTTTATAAGATCTCATAAATATTTAGTTGCGAACTATAAATTAGAAGATCAAACTCGAGGTGTGCAGGACTGCGAAGCGCTGATATCAAAAAACTTAGTGCTCAGTCCAAAATTAACTCCGTCCAATTGCAATGTGACAAATGAAAGTCTGGTCTGTCATAACTATTGTATTCAAGGGAACTGTAATGTCGTCGAAGGACAAGCTACATGCAGGTAAAAATCAAATTGTTTGTTGGTTTAACGGTTACCTTGGTTAATTAATTGAGCTACCCTATTCATACTGGAGACTGCAAAGGTCCACTCAATCTGTGTGGTTCTTTCCTTAACAGACCATTTCAGACACCAATCTACATGGCCTTCACATGGTCTGACCAAGATTGTGTCAGGACTTAAAAAGTGTTCGTGCAAACCTACTTACAGATATAAAAATCATTTATCATTTATCTTCATTATCATTTATCATATTTTCTTTATTACAGTTGTAATACCGGTTACTCTGGGAAAAGGTGTGAAGTAAACATATGCCAGGAGTATTGTTTGAACGACGGCGATTGTTATTTGAACGAGGAGAATAAGCCTGCCTGTCAATGTAAAGGAGATTATAGGGGTGAAAGATGTGCTGTTCCAGGGTTTCTGATGAAATGTTTCCAGACGGTTTCATTGTTGAAGGACATCCTAAACACAGGTACCTACAAATTGTTTTAGAAAAGCGTGCCTTTAATCGAACCCCTAATAATTCTCATTTAAATTTCCTAAAAATGTTAATGGACTCGACAATATATTGAAATAAGAACCTCGTTTTGTAAACCTCAAAAAAATCAAAATAACCTTTTTTGGGTTCCGTATCCGAAGGGTGCTAACTAGAACCGTATCACTAAGCCTCCGCTGTCCGTCTGTTTGTCAGTGGGCTGTATCTCATGAACCGCAATAGGTATACAGTTGTAATTTTCACAGATTGTGCTATAAGAACAAATAAAAATTAAATATAGTTAATATTTAAAGGAGAGTTAGAAGCAAGAAACTTTTTTAACACTTTTGATCAAATGTATACAACATTTTCGGGAATTAATGCACACCACCAAACACCCCAATTAGAATATCCTACTAATATTATAAGCAAAAAGTACTGAACGGATTTGGGTGAAATTTAGCACACAGATAGTTTATAACCAGGAATAACACACAAGATACCTACTTTTTATCCCGATATACCCACGGGGTCAAAACTTATGCGGGTGAAACCGCGGGGCGCATCTAGTTATGTTATAATCATAATACATATACTGGATTTTTACAATTATGTATAAAACATTGTTTGTTTATTAAATTAGTTATACTGATTGTGGGAGAAAATTGCGGTCTTATTACAAATCTACGGACGCACACAGTCGCACACGGGTCTAGCGTAGTAGCTACTTCGTCCATTGTGGTTTGTTTTAACTGTACAGCGGAAGTGTGACTGTAATTAACGTAGTTTTAATTATTTTTGGGATAAAAAATTATCTATATAAAAATTACAGAAATCGATTCAGTAAATGATTCTGAACAAACTACCTTCATAATGTGCATTAATTCAGTTACACATTGTATAATATGACAGACGCGTCGAAAAAAATCGGACTTCGGATCTTTTAAAAATCGGCAGCAGACTGGTCACATCAAAACCTATTTTGATTCACTGGAAATAAGAAATATATGCATTAAAATACATATATTTCTTTTTTAAATATATTTAAAAAAATCTTAGTGTGTCTTAAAGGGCACATTAGATATAAAGTGTTAAAACAGTTTCAAAGAAGCCTACGCCATTCATAAAAATATCAAGTGGAAATTGGGAGGATCAATAAGATGAATAACACCCCGTAAAAAATATATCACAGTGTAAATTTTCCGCTAACCAACTTTGACAGTACAGGTAGTTTTAAGAAATACCAAATATTTAAAAGACAATAGTTTGAGAACAAAACAGGCGGCCATCATTTTCAAACACTTTTTTGAGGCTCCATTTCATAATTTTCTTTTAAAAACGTCTAAAGGCTGGCTAGCTGTTGTGACCTCAAAATTGATTGCCCTGAGACGGCTAGAAATTCAGTCCTATGCAAATCTAGTTTGATCGTTTCTGGATTTGTGTGTACGCTCCATTCAGTCTGAACCGATGAATTTGTGCCCTAAACACGTTGTCATATTAATAATAATAATTTATTATGCAAAAAAGAAATATATTAATTGCGATCTTCTCACTTTTCCTTTGTAGATGTAACACCGTTAACTCTAGACTACGGAGTGAAGTCAACGTGTTCTAAATGAGAAGCCGTTAAGATGTCACCTCAACAGATGCGTACTACTCAGAAAAACAAAACCTGACCTAAGCCCCTCAAGGAGTCACGACATTAACGACCAGTATGACCATACCTTCCTAAACTTTACTCAGCGTATATAATATCAATAAGAGGGTAAGTGACAAGATGGTAGCTTCGGGAGATTCCTGTGTCGGATAAGGCGGGAGGAAACGTCCGGGTGTCACCACTGTGTGGATCGCCTGGAGGACACGGTGGAGCATACGGTGGAGGTCTGCCCGGCTTGGGCAGAGCACCGCCGTGTCCTCATGGAGGCGATCGGCGGCAGAGACCTCTCGCGTCCGGCCCTGGTTCAGGCCATGGTACGGAGCGAGAGGGCATGGGCAGCCGTCACCTCCTTCTGCGAAGCAGTAATGCTCGCAAAGGAGGAGGCGGGACGGTTGAGGGAAAGGCAAGTTTCGCGCCCTCTCGCCCCTAGCCGCCGCAGGAGACGCCCAGGGCGTCGGGAATCCCGGGCGGATTTCCGGCCACCGTAGGCGCGGGCTTGCGGACGGTGAGCAATGGGTAGCTCACCGTCCGGTAAGGACCAGGCCCGGGTCGACGGCGCGTCGTATTCCACGCGCGCCTCAAAGAGATGTCGTCAGCACAAAAGTAGGGGTCCACTAGGGCCGATGCCTGCCGGGGTCGCGGGAAGGTACTTATGGGTCACCGAGGCCCCCGCAACACAGGCAACAGGAAGGAATACGGGTGGGTTTTAGTCAGTAAGAGTCTGACACACCCTCCCGCTCCGCCCAGAGCGGGAGAAGTTATTTGATGATTTCCCACCCTAAAAAAAAAAAAAAAAAAAAGTGACAAGATGGTGAAACCTACTGCTACAAAATCTGTAAAATTCATCGTCTTCCTCCTGCCCATATTCTATTGTTTTGGGTCGGTCAGCACTTCTGAGATCTCGGAATCTACTTTCTTTTATTCCTTTTAACATAGTTTCGAACAAAACTGACAGCTTATAATCTATCAATCAATATTTTCGAAAAACAAACTGTAAATGAATAAAATTTAAAATCGAGTAGTGCTTCTTAAGTTTTTTGAGGTTTTATTAGAAATGTAACTATTTTCTTAGTTTTTTTTTAATTTAATTTTAATCTTTATGTTGTTGTTCCTACAGCATTCCGTGAATGACCTATTTTCTTAACTTTCTTTGTTTTGTATTGTTCTGTTTTTCTTTTAAATATATATCATATCTTTATAATGAATTCAGTTTTATTTCCGGATAGATTAAGAGGTGCTTTTTCAACAACCAGTATTATTACTGCACGGGCCCAGTGCGTCCAATCTTTGTATGAATTCTGACGCTAAGAACTGTTAAACAAAATGGCACCACGGTGCAACTTTTAGATATAGGTAGGCCTTTAATCGTATTCAGCTACAGGCACTAATTAACCACAATAAACACACATTATTAACAACTGCAGGTGCACTCAAAAGCAATATCTCCAATAAGCAATATGTTCATGAGTAATGGTGCATTGACGATGAAGGGCGTATGTTAGTACTGTGACATGAAGCGATTGTTTGTCAATGTGAATCATACTCGATCTGTTCTCTCGTGAAAGATAAGATCTTTGTGTAAGTGAAACAAGCATTACCCTTGATCCGATAAAATCAATGCTGAAGGTGGGAGGAGTAATTAATTCTCTTGTTATTCTGTAATGGCTTCATAGGTCTAGTCTTCGTAAACGCGATTGTTGAGCGTGGCATACTGGTTTCAGAACATACACTCAGTACCAATAAAAGTGTGGCCAGGCGCGAATTTGTGAATAAACTAAACCTAGTATATGGGGGTTTTAATGATAATAATAGATATAGATTATCAAGTCGTTTTAAGTGAATAATTTCATTATGTGCATCTTTTCAAAAGCGGGAAAATTTTGGGTCTGTAGCCCGGATCAGCCTGGGAAAACATATTCCACTGCCAAGTAGAGTAAGCACTAAGGCTTCGGCGACCGTAATACTTCTAAGAAAATCAGATCAGAAAATTAATTTTGAACGCTGCCCTAAAAAATCCTTGAAATCACTACATACTTAATCCCAGGGCCTGAGGCATTAAGTTCCCATTTGTGCCTTCTATATTGCATAAAGTTTAATAAATAAATATTTATTTAATGGATCAGCGATATTGTCAGCGACTACAAAATCGAAAGTTATCCAAATATTTAGTTATTTAGATATTTTTAGATTTTGTAGTCGCTGAAAATATCGCTGGTCTATTTCAAAGACTCTTTCTCATTTCACTTTTTAGCGCAGGAATTAATAATATTTTTTTCTTTTGTCTTTTTTTCTTTTGTCTTTTTGCCATTCTCCATCATCATCATCCTTTTTTCGGCCTTTTTCAACTTTGTTGAGGTCGGCTTACAGCCTAACCGGATTCAGCTTAATACCAGTATTTTAAAAGAAGTGATTGCCACATCACTGTTGTGACAGCTGTCGTTCCACCATCCTATCCGTCAAAATCTGCAATAATAAACTCTACATTACACTTTTAGCCTTAAATTGAATTAACCTTTACAAATGCCTACACGCTTACAAAGGCTTAAGCTGGTGGGCTGTCGTTAGGGAAGCGTTACTCACTGCGGTTAGAACAAAGGCGTCTGCGAAGCCGACAGGACAATTAATTTCCATTTTTTTATAGCACTGTGATAAAATATATAGGGATTCCCTGTTGTTATTGTTGTTGAATTAATCGGCTATGGTAGATGAAAGCGCGTTTGAATCTTTATCTAGGTTTGTTGCATCTTGTAAGATGCGTCTCCTTTATTGGTTTAAGAGAAGAATGCGTAAGTGTGTAACAACAATAATAATAATTACAATTTAAGAGTAATTTACATTGTTTGAAATTTATTGTATAACCACCTAACATATCTAATAGACAGCGTTAAACTAAAAATCACATTTATAAGCATGGTATTTGTCAAGTTGCTCAGACTTCAGAGAATTGACAAAAGTAGTCATGGGTCATCATCATGGGGTATTATTAGAAAATGGAGGTATAGGAAAATACCACCTGCAGCCTAGCAAAAATACATTTTCTCCCTAGGACACGCTCGAACACATTTTGTCAAAATAATCCTTTGACAAGACAATTGCTGTGCAAAAGTAAATGGCGACACAAATAATAAACGAAGGCTATATACACATTGCTACACTTATCGCACTTACGTAGGTATTTAAGTGCCAAGGAATGTGCACAAATATGTCCTTAAATTATAAAATTGTGACCTCCTGTGGTAATTTGCTCGATATGACTTCAAAACAAATCAATATCTTAACCTTTTCAAACAAAATACAAACGTGTGTACGTTCACTAATTCATTGAGGAGCCTTGAACGTATGTGAGACGACGGCAGTTCACTCCTCCGGAATCGAACCAACGACCTGTGCGACTGCGGTGTATGGCTGTGGACTTGATACTTTTTGGTAGAAACATTGATTATCTGAAAACCAAAAAATAAATGTTCCAGCAATCTTCAGAATAAAAATAAAAACCAGCCAAGTACGTGTCGGACCACGCGTTCCGTTCCGTAGTTAGCAAGTTGGGATGAATTTATCGCAAAACAAACATAACATTGTAGTTGAAAATCATGTTCTCCCATAAATCGATATACGTCACGGTAAAGTCTATTTAGCAGTAATAATTTTTCTTTTAATTTCATTATATTTATGTACTAGTGCCATGATTGTTTTCACATCTCCATAAACAACCATTTAGGTGGGAGGGGCATATCTTTGTTACATTGTCTATGTATGTATTTATTGAAAGTTGTGTGTGGATTTATATGTGGATTTTATATCTGGAAATAGAGATTTCATTTCATTTTTATTTCATATCATCCCCACATTACGTGCAAGGGAGGCACTGTAAATAAAATATTTTCAAGATTTTATTTTACCACTTCGTCTGCGTAATTAATATGTACCTATACCTACGCCTATTTACTTAAGTATGAAGCCTTTCTAGTATGAAGCGTCTCTGAGCTACAGTGGGGATAGACATACAGACAGTCATGGCAAAACTATAAGGGTTCCTTGTGTACTGCGGAACCTTAAAAATGCTTTAGCATTGTGACAAAATTAGAATGCTATTCTGAATGATCTGCATTATTTAGACAAGCTTAAGGGATCAGTTAATTGGTCCATTACAGTAAATGGCACGTGAAATTGAGGAAGCGATTTGATAATTAGACTTCCCCTCGTAAACGTTGGAAATAATCCTTGAAGCGGAAATGTTCAATAACCTTAACTTGTTTAATGTCCTTAACCCTCTATCTGTAAGAAGTTTTAAGATTGTGTTAAGAAACTACTTCGACGCCGCGCCGCTTATGCAAGGCGACTCGCTGGAGACTTTAAAATCCCGCGTCCACACGTAGATTTTGACAGCCGATTTGCCAGTGCACAGTGTATGTTCGAAAAAAAGAGTGAGTATATTTTAATTTCTATCCACTTGATTCGCTGGTGAATGACGGAGATAAACATGAACAAAATATATAACTGTCATTCAACAGCTAGCTTGGTGGGTTCACGATACACTGCGCTTTGGGCGTTCACAGTAACATATATGTGTATCATAATTATGCTATATATCTATGATAAAACAATAGGTACAACAAAAGTATAAAAAAGAAAATTATAAAATCCCTGTATGATGCCAAAAGGCATGTTGCTGTGACATTTAAAAATAAACGATGCTACGGACAGATAAATAAATAAAATATAATAAAAAAATATATAAATGTAAAATACTAACTAATAAAAATAAAGCATTGTCATTGTTGAAACAAGACTTGTGTAGCTTTATATCAGCTCTCCAATAAATTGTTATATGTATATGCATGGTAGAATGGTATCGAGACTGCCTGTTTGAATTTGAATATTAGAACGCCATTGAAGACGCTAGAGAGAATACTTTTTGGCGGGAAAGTGGCATCACGTATTTCCAATATATTTTGTTGATGTTCATGTTATTGATTATTTATTTAATGTGGTAAATCGCCTAAAGTTTGGTAATATTGTTATTCACTGCTATTCTGCCAAACGCTCCGGGCACAACTGCCAACTGCGTGCAGCCCAAGTGAGGTATCTTTTTAAAGTTGTAATAAGTGCTGGATTCAGATCACAGACATTCATTCAGAGACATTCAGATGTACCAACTGTTGTTATAGCATAAAGATGGCAAGTCGTTCCAGCAGCGAGTGGAATTTGAAACTACCGTGGAATTCAGCAATTCTGTACTGAAATGAAAACGTCTTGTCAATACAAATATTTCTGTATTTGCACACATACAAACTTGGTATATAGCAATATTTACCAAACTATTTAATTAGGTACTCAATATAATATCAGTATAGACTTTAGACTTCTTGAAGACAACCTTTCGATTCCGAGGCTCGAAGAGAACTAACTTAGCAACTACGCGGCACACCAAATATGTATATAATGATTTCCATTCGGTTGTGTTCAAATAACCGGTACTTCTACGGTAACTATCAAATTAGATACTTTTAAACTTCATGATTGATGATATAAAAATGATTTGTAGCAAATCAAATACTTTCAATTTTATAGTTAGTATTTAAAATGAATTTATTTATTTACATAACCAAATTACAAGATGATTATTAACATTAACTAAATTAAATTAAAACTAAGTTAAGCCTGGAGGATGCTAATATGAGGTAAGAGGATGCTCTAGTTTTCATCTTGTTATCATCGCGACCAACTTAATTTTTCTACCAACAATGTCATATAATATTTTGCAGTTTTATTGCGTAATACGCTTTTAATCACATTCCGAAAACAATTGAAGGAAATTGCCAATCCATTGCTTCATAAGTTTGAAAAATTCGTCTGCACAGCAACGTAAATAAAATTGGAATAAAATTGGAATGAATGTTGTTGAACTGTCAATATGAAAAGCACTATCATTGTGAGTGTTTTACGCAACTGGCTGATTAACCTAATTAGCCCGATGAGTGGCGTGACGCACTTAGCGCTATTCAGTTACCCCGCTGGTTTCTTTGTGAGAATAGTGCCAAAGAGTAGGGTAACCTGAAGTTTTCTGCGTGCTGACATTGTTGCCGTTAAATTAGATATTTGATACATAGCTCTTGACGAGACTAAGTTATTTTCTTAGTAGCTTTCTTAGTAACAAAACAATTATAATATCCGTTGTTTGTTTGATGGGTATCAGGATACCTTTTGGAAGGGGCAACTATATTCAGTTCTATTTTTGTGTACATTTTGACGTTCAAAAGTTCCTTTTATGTGCCAATTTGTAATAAATAATTTGACTTTGACTTTGGTGCTAAGCTACGCTTTGCGGTTAAGCTCGGCTGCTTATGCTGTTACAAAGTTAAGACAGTTAACAGATGTAGAAACTGCGCGTTTGGTCTATTTTAGCTACTTCCACAGCATTATGTCGTATGGCATTTTACTGTGGGGTCGGGCTGCTGACATTGAATCCATCTTTATTTTTCAAAAGAGGGCTGCCGCGAATCTCTAAGGGGAAAAAAAACAAAAGATTAATATTTTGACTGTATCTTGCCAATTAATTTATGAAAATATTATTTATGTTAGAAAAAATCTAAATCTTTTTAATAAAATAAGTGATAGATTTAATTTTAATACTAGAAACAAAATAAAATAGATCAACCATTTTTCAGATTATCTAAAGTGCATACATCTTTTACGGGGTTACTGTGTTAAATGTTACAACAAAATACCTTGTGATATATTGCAATTAAATGAAAGTACACTTTGTAAACAAGCATATTACAAATAAGAGGATTATATCCAAGATAACAATGCTTGGAAACATGCTGGTCCAGCTCCACAGGACAATCTGGAGTTTAGACAAAATCAAACTGGTTGCATTGTATTTGTATAATTTCTTATTTTTATGAAATTGATTTTAAATTTTGTGATTACCTTAACTCACACACTGACCCATTACTTTTTTTTTTTTTAGGAATACGTATAATTACTTTTACAAAGTTTGTAAATATGTGAACACCGTGTATTTATCACATAATGAAGTTTCGCTAATTAATTTAATTTAAAAAGGATGTTTATTTAATTACAAGATTATTATTAAAAATAATTAAATTGGGGCATTGTACCGAAGATGCTGGCGGCATTTTCTCGCTAAATTGCAATGCTGATGCGTTGCGCGAGAAAGCCGCCAGCTTTATTAATTTACATAATTCATTTATCTGTCATTGCTTCATTTTTAATTCTATTTATCTACTGTGGTATACTCGTAGTACTCGTAATTTTATTCTAGATGCATCGTGTTCACATATAATTATATAATTAATGTACTATAAAATATTGTAAAACATTTTTATAGGAGTAATGGTAGAATTTCTTGCCCATTCTTCTCCATACGGAACTAACTTTTGGAAGGGGCGACTAGAATCGTTTCAATTTATTTGTACATTTTGCCGTTCAAAAGTGCCATTTATGTGCCTAATTGAAATAAATAATTTGACTTTGACTTTGATGTAAATCGATTCACCAGTAATACAAATCGTTATTTGGTAGTCATGTAGTATTTTCAATTTTCTTCTTTTGATGTCAATGGTCTACAAGGGAGGAAACGCATGTGACTAAAAAAGTAATGAATATAAATGTTAATGGATGGAGAGGGAGAGGAAGGACAAAGAATACATGAATGGATTGTGTGAGGAATGATATGAAAGAGAAGGGAGTGAATGATAGCATGACGGCTGATAGGGCAGAGTGGAAAGAAACAAAGTTTTGCGCCGACCCCAAGTAACATGGGACAAGGGTAGGAAGCTGATGATGTCAATGGCCTGAAGTTTTATGAACCTTTTTCTAAGGCTGCTGATACGTCGCGGGAAGGTACTTATGGGTCACCGAGGCCCCCGCAACACAGGCAACAGGAAGGAATACGGGTGGGTTTTAGTCAGTAAGAGTCTGACACACCCTCCCGCTCCGCCCAGAGCGGGAGAAGTTATTTGATGATTTCCCAACCTAAAAAAAAAAAAAAAAAGGCTGCTGATACGTTGGTAGTTACTAACTACCTATATTCAACACACAGTCGTCAACACTTCATACAGGGTGGTGAATAAGTCACGACGGGGTTTCAAAAATATGACCTTTGCACTGACTTTTACTATTCTTTTGTTTAAAAAAAATATAAAATACATTTTTGGGATTTATCATGGATAATTTCAGCGCTATCTAACGTACGAAAATAACAGATTTTTTTTTCATCATCATCTTTCGAATATTCATACCCAGCAAGCATATCGTCGCAAAACTCATGATTTGACGGTTGGTGGAACGTTATCAGCAGAGAGATTCAGTACCAGGTTCCCACGAACTAAAAGACCGCGTTCTGCTCGAAGCGCCTAATATTCAACGAGTGCAGGAGAGTGTAGAGGAGAACCCGGAAACATCAACGCGTAGGCGTTCGTCTCAGCTGGGAATACATAGATCACTTCAAAGAATATTCAAACAGGATTCGAAAATGTTTCCTTATAAGGTGCAATCAGTCCAGCAATTGAAACCAGCAGATCACCTGCAGCGTCTTTATTATGCGATTTGGATTCAAGAATTGTCTCGAATGATGATTTCATTGATCATTTGATAATGAGTGATGAAGCTCATTTTTATTTGAATGGCTTCATTAACAAACAAAATTACAGAATTTGGGGTACCGAGAATCCAAGAGAAGTCCACCGGCATGAATTACATCCTATCAAGTGTACAGTCTGCTGCGCAATTACATCACAAAAGATTATTGGGCCCAATTTTTTTGAAGACGACGACGGCGTTGCTGCAAAGTTTAGATGGCTAGTTACCAGAATTTGATTGACATTTTTTTAACGCTAGCTCTTGTCGACAGTACAAAGATGTGATTTCAACAAGATGGAGCTACAGCGCATACGGCTCGAGCCACTATGACTGTCTTAAGGCAGACTTTTGGGATCGCCACAATTGTGGCGATAAGAAACCTCTTTAAAAAGTGGCTAGAGAGGTGCCTCGGTGACCTTCTGCCTGACGCAGGTCCTCACCGGACACGGCAGCATCGTGAGGTTCCTGTTTCGGATAAGACGGGAGGAAACACCCGGGTGTCACCACTGTGTGCATCGCCCGGAGGACACGGTGCGGTGGAGCATACGGTGGAGGTCTGCCCGGCTTGGGTAGAGCACCGCCGTGTCCTCGTCGAGGCGATCGGCGGCGGAGATCTCTTGCATCCGGCCCTGTTCCAGGCTATGGTAGGGCGTGAGAGGGCATGGGCAGCCGTCACCTACTTCTGCGAAGCAGTAATGCTTGCGAAGGAGGAGGCGGGATGGTTGAGAGAAAGGCAAATTTCGCGCACTCCTGCTCCTAGCCATCGCAGGAGACGCCCTGGGCGTCGGGAATCCCGGGCAGATTTCCAGCCACCGTAGGCGTGGACTTGCGGACGATGAGCAATAGGTAGCTCGCCGTCCAATAAGGAGCAGGCCCGGGTTGACGGCGCGTTGTATTCCACGCGCGCCTTAAAGAGATGTCGTCAGCACAAGAGTAGGGGTCCACTTGGGCCGTTGCCTGCCGGGGTCGTGGGAAAGTCCGAAAGGGATACTGAGGCCCCTGGCAACACAGGCAACGGAAGGAACACGGGTGGGTTTTAGTCAGTAAGAGTCTGACACACTTTCCTGCTCCGCCCAGAGCGGAAGAAGTTATTTGATAAATTGCCACCCAAAAAAAAAAAGGCAGCCTGTCGGCGAGCTTTAATCTGGACGTTTGCAACATTTCACTGGCCCGCACGTTCCCCGGATTTAATAGCGCCAGATTATTTCCTCTGGGGTTATTTAAGAGACAAGGTGTATATTAATAAACTTAGAACAATCGAGCAGCTGTAGGCGAACATCTGAGCTGAAAAACGGTTTCTAACTCCTCACTTTTTGAGGAGAGGAAAGACAAGAGCCCGTCTTTGTGATGCTGTAAATGATGGTCATTTACGTGACGTAATATTTAAAACCTAATACGAACATATCTCCATGAGTTTTATTTTATTATCTGATCACAATTAACATTAGTAAACAAAATAAACAAAGTTTTAAGAGACGTATGCGAGACGAATGCGGAGGTGCACGGCCTTAAATACAATTTAAAAAAAAGTGAGGTGTTAGTGTTTACGGCACCTAAACAACAGCCCCGTCGTGTACCTCCAGTATATCTCAACGGCGTTGAACTGAATGTGGTAACTCAATTTAAATACTTGGGTCATGTTGTCACCAGTGACCTACGTGATGATGGGGACATAGAACGCGAGCGCAGAGCGTTGGCGGTGAGGAGCAATATGCTCGCCCGTATGTTTGCTCGCTGCACGACATACGTCAAAGTCAGTTTATTTAAAGCGTTCTATCAGTCCTTCTACACGAGCGGCCTATGGGTGTCATCAAGGGCGTGCCATCCATAGAGGCAATTAAGCCTAGCCTACCCTACCAACAACGCCAAATGCATTTATTTTAACTATGTAATACAATAATATAAAATATTAAAAAAAAAGTTAATCTCCTGTTAAAACTCTTATAGCAACTTGTCGCAGACACCACGTGACTCACAGTTTGACGGAGCTTACGTCATACGTAGGTAGGTATGCGCGATCTATCAGGCAAGGCAAGTATTTGTTTTGCCTACAAGCCATTGATAACTTTACGCACATTCGTGTATATTTTCGTGTGTATGAACGGCACACAATAGTGAAATGGTTTAAATTAGGGGCGTAACTCCGGCGGCAGGAGCTTGGTCCCCATTGGTCCCCGTTGTGTGTATGTAGATTTAATGAATGAAAAATATTGAAGACCAGGATTCCCAATTTTTGGACAATTCCCCGAATTGCGGGGAAGTTTCCTTCATGACTACCAGACTACTAGAGACAATTAAAAAAAAGGGTGGTATTGTTGAATTTATACCTTCCAAAAATTATAAATTGTAAGGAATAGCAAAAGCCCTATAAAAATAATTAAAAACCTCATAATTTTTTATTTTTCTTCTCATATTTGGGAAATTTCGCTTGGTTTTTGGTGGGAGTTAAGACAATAAGTTTCGGCAACACAGTCCAGTGTGTCAGTGCTATCCGACAAAATATGATGGTCCCTTTTGTGGAAGAACACGGTATGACAGTGATACAATTTTAATTGGTAGTGTTTGTTTCATGTGACAGTGACACGTAATTTATATGTGATCTTGAAAGTTTTGCTGTTATAGATCTTATTAAGTTATAAGTAATTGGTTTTGAAACGTAAAGTAGTGTAAAGATTATGTGTTGTGTTATTATTTGTTTATTTACCTAAGAATGGTGTTCTGTTGTGAAGTTTGCGCTGATAATGTGTTGGTTAGGTTAAGTTAGTCGCACTTGTCGTTTAATGATAAGATTCAAGTTGTGTCTAAAGGTAGATGTGTGCCCGAATTACGAGAATTAATCCAAAAATATGATAATTCATGACTTCGGATATCTTGCAAGTGACGTGTTCTGTAATTATCATCCACCCACTTGGTTATGATATTTGAGGTGGCCGAATCTTTCTTCTGTTTACATCGTTAGAAAATCGTCCTTGAATAATGTGGTGAGTTAATATTATTACCATTGATGTTAATATTATTACAGTAGCTCAACATGTTTCGCTAAGATATAACATAGCATGCAAAAATTTATATTTTGACAAAAGGAATCAACATCTCACATCCATAAAATCTTTTAAACTGTAAAAATTACATTCAATAAGCCACTTGTGTAATTCTGTCTTAAATTTTCTCGAGTTCAATATTTTAAAGCGACTTGGTATTTTGTTATAAATACGTACGCGCACGTGAGTTCTTGTATGTAGAGCCGCGCTGTGATGTTGCGCGAATTAGTTTTTTTTTTGGTGTCAGTATGCATGGCCTACCCTCTGTGGAGAACCACTGCACGCTACTGGGTGTCATATACGAGCCGAGCTTACAACGTCCTGCGCGTGCAATACAACAATGCCTTCAGGATGCTGTTGCGGTTGCCGCGACGTTGCAGTGCGTCGGGAATGTTTGCTGAAGCACGTACGGATGGCTTTCACGCCATCATGCGTAAGAAAGCGGCTTCCCTACTGCAACGTTTGCGTAGCACTCGGAACAGCATCCTAAAAATGATTGTTAGCAGAGTGGACTGCCCCGTCCAAAGGCACTGGATAGAATTAGGTATAGGTTTATGTTAACTAGAATTAAGTACTAACAACAATAACATAGCATGTAAGCACAGTTAGTTTTAACCACTAACTACGTATGGACTGCTTTCGTCTGAAATAAAGATATTTTATTATTTATAAGTAGTTGCGATCCCTTCCTGACTTATGCGACGACTGTATATCAGTTTCCATGTTTTCCGCATCGCAAAATCAGCCTAATGCAAAAATGTTACGAAACTTTTGCTTTTGTGTTTAATCAATCAATCTGCCCAGCCTTTTCCCACCATATTTCCATGTTGGGGTCAGCTTCCAGTCTAACCGAATGCAATACCATTATTTTACATGGAGCGACTGCCTATCTGACCACCACAACCCAGTAACCGGGTAATACGATACCCGTTGGTAAGACTGGTTGTCAAAGATTGACGAATGACATCCAGGACCAACTACTTAACGTGCTTTCCAAGGCACGGACGAGTCTCGGTATGTGAAGATAGTCACCCATCCACGGACCAACCCTGGCAAGCGTAGCTTGACCCGATGGATCGACCCGTGCAGTTGTTAGTACTTAGCCACAAGCTCCTCCTTGTTTACCATGAATACGTATCCAAAATAACACTTGGCTAGTGCCTAATTTTGGTCATCCGTTGTAACAATCTATCATCAAATTATCCAAGCGAAAACGCTTGTTTACAACGACATAAGAGCCTGGACAAACTGATATTGAATCAACGATAACGATGATCGATTCCTCTAAAATATATTTGATTGACATTTGCAACCGAAAAGCTTATGTTAATCCCGTCGAAAGTTGAAATACGAAACGCTTTGAAAGCATTTGCCATTTCTTTTGGCAAACGGATGAGGTGCTCACAACAAGCTTTAGACGTCTTCCGCAGCCCCCACAGAAAGATGGCTTTATTCTATTCCGGGTAGTAATTAAAATCTATTATTTAGTTCGACATCTGAATCTCTTTGAGCTTTATTTTCTAACAAAGAGAAGTTATTGTATAAAAGTAATTTTTTACCACACGTGATAAGCCTTATCACTCTTCATTGAAATAAACACGCTAGAGAAGTGCAATGAGAACAACGATTACAATTTTACACATTGTGAAGCCGATCATTCAAATAAAAAATATTTTTATTTTATTTTATTTAATAAGGGATACTACAACATATATAATACGTAAGGTTAACAAAACTTTAAGTAACAATGTTGCAGCCACTGCATTATCCGCAAATAACACATATTTATGCATCTATGGTCGCCGCTAGATGAGTATTACCAAAATTAACAAATATATTGAAATAAATAAATAAGCGACTATAAAGCTAGCTGTAGCTACAAAGCTAAATTAGATCAGAAACAATTTCATTTACTTAAATTATGCAATAAATAAATAATAACAATAAGATTACGATTAAGATATTTTTTTTTTATAATATTAGATTTAAATTTATTTTTCGAGCATGCAAATATATCAATGTCAATGAATTTTGAATTATAGGATTCCAACAATCTATGAATAGGGCAGCGTAAGCCAGAGTTTGTACGACAAGAATTAAGCGCGAACAGAGTACGTGCACGAACCTGACGCACATGAACCGTTCGGGGGACAGAATAACACAGCTTACTCGTCAGATCAATGGCATCAAAATTATTGTGAACAATATCATGAAGCACGTTGGCCTCCAGGTATTTGCGCCGGTTCTCCAAGCTGATAAGTTTGTACTTATCAAGAAGTTGGGAGTATGACAGATAAGTCTTAGCCCCATATCATCTGTAGTACATAGTACTTGCGCTGGGCCTTTTCTATTCCAACTACGTGCTTTTGGTAGAAGGGGTTCCAATATTGTACATAATGTCCTCATGCTCAACAGCTCGCTTGCATTTTGTTCGATTCTGAGGTCGGGAATATGGTTATTGGGGTTTACCATCAAGAATTTCTCAGTAGCAGCCTGGAATCTGGATTGGTGTCCGGTTGACGGCAATAGGATCGCCCCCTGTTACATGGGACTTCCTGGTGAAATGCGGATGTATTAAGGTACACCTTTGCCTAACCCTTCGGGGAATACCGGCGTGATATGTGTAAAATAGTAAGTATAGGCAGCAGAAGCAAATGTTTTAAACACCTATTCCGCCCGTGTTGTTATAAGCTCCTTGTATCCAGCAACCCTGCTACCATCACCGAATTTAATAAAAATACGAATAAAAAAATAAAAAACCTCAAATATTTGTCGATCCCGCACAATGGTGGAAAACTGCCCCGCACAAACTGAATCTGTCACTAACAACCTTTTCACTTCTATCGCAAACTGTATTTGCCGATTCAATTTCCACTGAAATTACGGAATTTCAGTGGTAGTTTGCCAGGAATGTATCGAATATTTATGTGATATACACGGGTATATCACATAAATATTCGATACATTCCTGGCAAATATGAAATTCGACTGCGGAAGGAAAACATCGGACAAGCGCATTTTTTTCTGTATTATTAAATTCCGGAATGCATTTTTCATAATTCTCTGCTACCACGTTATATTTTGGATGATACGCGTCATCGATACATACACACACATACATTAACTCACTCCTTCTTACCATGTACTCGTAGGCAGAAACTACGGAACGCCACTTGCTATGATCCTCACATACTCCTTTTGCTTCGTTTACATTCATTCATAAATATTGTTCAAAAAACACAAAATCTCTGTCGATCTGACCGTTTGTGCACTTCTATCGGAACTATGTCATGTACCCTTTTTTTTTTTGGGTGGGAAATCATCGAATAACTCCTCCCGCTCTGGGCGGAGCGGGAGGGTGTGTCAGACTCTTTCTGACTAAAACCCACCCGTATTCCTTCCGTTGCCTGTGTTGCCAGGAGCCTCGGTAACTCTTTAGTACCTTCCCGCGGCCGGATACATTTCATCCAAATCTGTTCAGCCGTTTGTGTGTTACAAACAAACATGACTATCGTACGAATATTTTCGATTCGAATTCGTTTACATTACTAATGTTTACAGAGTCATGCTAGCTCCACTGCGAGCACCAGTATGGAGTGAACATTAGGATTCTATTAAAGGCGTTTCTTGAGGCTTCTTTTAATGCCAGTGTGCGTTACTGATTGACTGACTCATGGCGGTTTACAGTCTCAATATATGCGGCTATTGGATTTAACTGTAGGCAATATAGTGCAGTTTTTTTGCAGTACCAATATTTTACTTTCCTTACCGTTTTTTACGTAACACAGGATATCTCAGGTTCATTCACGTTTTACATTCATAGATAAGAGAAGAAAAAACTAGTTTGAGGCTTTATGCAAACCTAGTTTTTTCTTCTCTTATCTATGAATGTAAAACGTGAATGAACCTGAGATACCCTGTGTATATATAAATAAATTTTATGTAATTTTAGGTCCGTTCTTATATAATAAAATCAATAAGTCTCTAAGTATATATAGTGTTAGTCGTAAAAAATGTAGTGAAATGTTGACTGAATATTTAGCGGCATTTAATTACTCAGAAACTGAAAAATTGCTAGATGTAGTTTATTAGTGTTAAGTCAATATTTATTTATACATAACATAACCATCACGCCTTGTTTCCCCGAATGGTTGGGCACAGGTGTACCTGTAGTACATCCACATTTCGCCAGTTATGTTTAAGTCCCATATAATAGGGTGGATTATTTATTTAAAAATATAATTATTATGTATCAATGCTAGCTCTGTGTACAGTAAATTATTGTCCACTAAAGCACTCAACGTTGTTAAGTGATGGCCTGAAAGCCTGAAACACAGGTTTGAACAAACCTACATCAGGCAGGTTGCTATTGTATTCAATTAGACCTTAAACCAATATATATAATTTATACACTAGATTAATTTTAGACATAGTTTAACATTTTCTTACTAATATTAATATGTAACTTTGTAATTATGTAACTTCTAGGTAATTTCTATGTGAACTTATGAATAAAATTATTACTTATGTTTTATTGACAAAGAAATGTTGAATGAATATTTAAAATGATAGGTATGGTTTTTTTTTCAATTAAAACAGGTAACTTATCATATTTTAATTTGTAATGCATTAAAGGGTATTATATTGCATTACATTTTGTACTTCATATTTTTTTTTACTTCGTGAGATCTAATTACAATTTAATAACAAAATACCAACAAATTCTTTATATATAAATAAATACCTACATAATTTATTTCTTCAAATAAAGAATTTGCAACTTTTTTTTTAGAGATTTTCCCTCACCGTACTTAGTTACGCGATAAAGTGTCCATAATCAGAAGAGTGAGCTCACACATTATAAAACAGCGATTTTGTTGACTGTACAGGCAGTGGGCCTTAATCGCTGTTAAATTGTAAAAAGAGCCAGCAAAGGTTTAGATCAGTGGCTAAAAAATTCCTTGTCTTCTATGTCTATGTTGGAATTTAACATCTTTAACGATTTATGCATTTTCAACTTATTACTTACAATGCCTCGAGGGCCTTTTTTAAGCTTAACTTAGTTTTAATTTAATTTAGTTAATGTTATTTACTCTAATAAATGAATTATCGGCTATTTACAAATATAAAGTTACGTAAAGATAATGTCCTCATATGTGATTGTACATTTTGTCACAGGTTGATTGTAGGAAGATTATATCCTCTTGTACTACAGGTATGCACCAGGCATTCTGCACAGCGGCAACGGTTCACATCCCGGACACTCCGGCGGTACGTATACTATGCAGTCTTCTTCTCCGAGACAGACGTGATCTTCACACACGTCCATCGATGATAGGCAGGATCTGTGGGCTGGAAGTAAAAATATCGTATTAACTCAAGCTGTAGGTAGATTAATTCATCATTTCGCACATGATTTTCAACATAGCAGCAGCAGTGGTGGCCCAGTGGTAACGGCCCCGATTTACGAGTTTTAGGTCATAAGTTTGAACCCAGGCAGGCGCTTTAGTTTGTGTAATTTATTGCATCACCACTGCTCTCAGAACGGTGAAGGAAAACATCGTGAGGAAACTCATCCTACAACCAAAAAATCAAAGACATGACATCTATCAACCCACACTGGCCTCGCGTGGTGGATTACGGTCCGCTCCCTCTCAGAGAGGAGGCCTGTGTCCCAGCAGTGGGAACATTATAGGCTGATTATGCTTATGCTTTAAACACAGTATTACCTCAAAAGATGCTGTTTTGAGATATTTTATGAAAGCAGCATCGTTCAGACTAATGGTCGTAAGTAGAGCGCTGCTGTGATCTCTGTCAGGATATCCGAGTCGAGTAGCAGTCCGGAATTTGGTGTTACGATGTGCTCGGTAAATGACACCTTTACCGAGCACTTTGGTGTATAGACACCTTTATGGTGTTCTAGGTTAGGTTAGGTCATTGTTCTAGAAAAACAATACTGGCTATGGGATGGATTAATGGAAGATACCGTAGACCGATTTGTCATTGAGGTCGGCGATGACAGTGATGATAGTGACTCCGATTCTGCCATATCTGTGATAGTCGAAACTGATGATGATTAAAATTACAATATATATTTTTTACAATAATAAACTTGTTTGATTAAGATTTCCGGCTTTCTTACAGTTTTCTTAAAGTAGGGAATATATGCATGATATTTTCTTTTTTTTTATACCATAACTTGTAATAAAAATATCTAGCGCAAATATAATAAATAAAATGTGTTAAAATACTAACAGATACAAGCAGTTTGCACGTCCACTTTTAAGGTGTCAAATAAAATATCAAACACCGTTCATTGTCGCTAATTAGGTCACATCACTAGCGCATTCCTCAGAACTGCACTCAGATCGCGCGCCTACTGTACATTGAGTGACAAAGTGTTTTTTTTCGCTGTAACAATTATGTCAGAGAATCGATATTTTTTTTGCTTGCTTTTGAAACGAAGCAGCATTACTGCAACAGCAAGCATCGAATGGATGCAGGCTAGGAAGTGTCCATAGGCGAGGGCAACATTATCCATTTTTCTTAAGAAACCACGACTGCCTTTTGAGGCTATTTACCAACTCAAGATACTTTTGAGATTAATTGAAAAATGTATTAATCTAAAACGATTTAATTTTGTTTTTATCTGTTGTGATCCTGCGACCTTGTCTACCACTATGTCACACGAGATACTCACTGTCAGCACATTCGCCATAGAAGCAGCATCCTCCGCAACATTGTTCGTGGTCGACACACTGTGGATATAACGTTTTGTTTTAATGTTTGATTAACATCAGAGACACGCATATGTACTTAATTTATAATGTAGGAGTATGTATGTGTAAGTATAATAATATAAAGTCAGTGATTTTCTCACGTTTAGGTAATCCACACTATACCTTTTTCTGTGTATTGAAAAAGCTTAGTCTCGGTTTCATATCAGTCTTTTTAATAAAACGAACTACTACATGTGGGTACTTTTAGACACCCCGATGACTATGCAAGTCGTTGAAAACATTGTTTACGAGTGTGAACGTTTCATTAGCATCCGTAACAACAGATTGTCAGAAACATCGATAAACAGGCATAAAAACCAAGTGCACAATTTGCACTGACAACCATGATGACTGCACATGACATGTATCTAAAAGTGTTTCTTATACACAAGCGACAGAACCAAGCACCCAACCGTCAAGTGTTGAGGACAAGCTTAACCAGATATTGAAGTGCATATCCTCATTTGACCAGATACTAGAAAAATTAGAATCAAGCACTACGAAAAAACAATCATGCATAAAACACTTAAAGTAATGGCGTGGAATTCACAGTACATACAGTCTTTTGTAAAATTGAAAGGCTATAAGGTTTATAACTCGCTGCACCCTAACAACACGGCACGAAGAGGTAGCGCAGTTATTATTAAACAAAATATCTGACATTACGAACAGTGTACATACGAAGAACTAGACACGCAAGCTGTGGCAATATCAGATAATACAAACACACTTAATTTTACAAAAGCGGCCGTATACTGTCCCCTAAGACACACGATAAACAAAGAACAATATGTAGAGTTCTTCAGACTCTTAGGACAGAGATTTATATATACGCTAAGAACACTCAGTGCCGCACACACACCCGCCAAATAAAACTTTATTAAATAATCTTACGAAAAAAAAAGAGAAATATTAAAACTTTTTAAGATGAAGCTTTCAATATTAACCTACGTCAGTTAGCATACAACGCAATACTGTCTTTGAAAAGCGACAAAGTCACTCAAAAGGCCGATTACACAAATTCCCTCCTATCAGAAATGGTAACGGAAAATGGCCAATAAGCAATGAGCAAAACGCCATAAGATTTCACTTATAAGAACCTTTCAGACAAATGACAACTTTATAGACAACTTACAGTTTGCCAATATGCAAGATCAAAGAATTACGCTTGTGACCCCAAAAGAAGTTTCAAAGGAAATTCAGTCGTTAAGTGGACGTATTGTTTGTCTGAGGAGTACAAGCTAGAGTGTGGCGTGAGGCAAGGGGGAATTTCCTCACCCACTCTTTTTAATGTATATATGGATAGCCTGATTGGCGAGCTCAGTAGGTTATCATATTGATGGAGTAGCTGTCAATAATATAAGTTATGCCGACCACATGGTGCTGCTGGGCCCGTCAATTAGGGCCGTTCGGCATCTACTTGGAGTTTGTGAGCGGTGTGCCGATAGTGATGGTCTCAAGTATAATGCTGCCAACAAAAAGTGTATGTTTTTTTGTCCTGGTGATAAAACCCCTCATGAAGCTCCACCTATTGTTCTGAACGGTTCTCTTCTCACTAGAGTTAAAAAGTTAAAATATCTAGGGCACATTGTCACCGATGATCTAAAGGACAACGAGAACATTGAACGTGAACGCAGAGCGCTGGCCGTCCGGGGTAATATGTGGGCTCGCAGGTTTGCTCGTTGCTTAGCTAAAGCCAAGTTAGCGCTATTCAAGTTAGCGCCGTGGGTTAATTTTACTTAAAAGACATACAGCGCTCTGCGGGTACAATACAACAACTTCTTCAGGATGTTGTTGCGGTTGCCGCGGTTCTGCAGTGCGTCCGCTATGTTTGCCGAAGCACATACGGATGACTTTTATGCAATGAGTTGCAAGCGTGTGTGGTCGCTGTTGGCCAGAGTACGCGACATCAGCAATGACTTTCTGAGGATAGTTTCGAGTAAATATCAGTGTCCGATGCACTCGCTCTGGGTAAGCATCGTGGTTGGGACGGTAAATGAAATGTTTTAACTATCATTTATATTTATATTCCTTACCTACTAACATAGTTTATAAGCTCCTGTTGTTACTAACCATAATGGATCATGTTATCTGACAAATAAATAATAACAATAATAATTAACCAGAAAAAATCTCCCTGGATATGACTTTACTATGGGAGACATCCTGAAACAACTCCCACGTAAAGCCATCATCAAACTTATCAGACGACTCATCAATGCTGCATTCGTGTTAAAGCATGTACCTGAGCCGTGGAAAGTTGCTGAAGTGATTATGATTGCAAAGACGGGTAAACCACCTCACGAAGCATCATCATACAGACCTATTCCCTTGTTGCATAAACCATCAAAGCTGTTTGAAAAATTGTTTTTAAAATGCCTAAAACCTATTATAAACGAGAGAAACATTATCCATGATCACCATTTTTGTTTCAGAGAGAAAAACTCTATTTTTTACAAAAATGATGGACAACAGACCAAGTACATAGAATTACCAACATCATTGAGAGAATGCTTGAAGATAAAAAAGTCTGTCCCACCGTATTCTTAGAGTTTGGCATAAGGGTTTGATATACAAGCTAAGATTAATGTTGCCCAATGATTTTGCCGATATCTTGGAATTATACATTATAAACAGAATGTTTCGAGTAAGGCACAAGAATGCATATTACGATTTAAAAACTATTAAAGCTGGCGTGCCTCAAGGTAGTGTGCTGGGTCCAGTCCTCTATATGTTGTACACGTATGATATACCAGAGCTGGAAAATAATACTAGAGCGACCTTTGCAGATGACACTGCCATTATGGCTAAAGAAACATGCCACAAGGAAGCAGCCAAAAAGGTGCAAATCGCTGTAAATAAAGTTCATGACTATGTAAAAAAAAATTGACAGTCAAATTGAATTAATCAAACTTAACACAGCCAAATATGTTGGCGGGACGCTTGACACGAAACCGCGCTGGAAAGCGAACGTCACTTGCGCGCTTGTATTTAAAAACATGTATTGGATTGATAGGACATAATTCCTGCCTATCGATACAAAACAATATGTTATTATACAAGCAAATATGCACGATATGGGCGGATGGTATTCACCTGTGGGGCTGTACAACACCGACCAATATCAAAATGATACAGACATTCCAAATTAAGGTACTCAGGGGTATTGTTAACACCTGTTATATAAGAAATGACAACCTCCAACTATGGAGGTTGTCATTTCTTATATAACAGACGGACAAACGGACCGGACGGGGTACAACATAATTCAAAAATTTGAGTTAGTGGAGTGTAAAAAGTGTAGAAATAATACGTGGAACGGACTTGTGTAAAGTGCAATAAAAACTATTCTAAAAAAATTAAAAGTCAAATAAAGAAAAAAATAATCACATACAAAAAAAATGAAATGATTATCACGTAAAATTTTTAAGTTAGATTAAAATTACTCATTCAAAATCAAAATATTTTATTTCACATAAACCTAGGTGAGCAGTTATGAAAAGTCAGAAGCTAGGTGCACGGTTCCAATTGGTCTTTTCCTATGGAGCCGGCAAGAAACTCTACGGATACTCTTTTAAAAATAATTGGCTTTTACAATATTCATATTAGAGTGTTAATAGGTACTTGAAGACAGTGTAGGCCTGTCAAGAAATACCAAGTACTTAAGAAAAAATAAATGGTCTACAAATCTAGTCTATTAAGCCTACAACGTTCTCACATTCACAAAATATAAGAATCTATGTTAAATATTAATAATATAATAAATACCTATTTAAACCAAATTACATGTTTGCCAGTAACAATTCTTCATTTGTATCCTGTCCACTGTCTTAAAGGCTACATTGTCATTAATTATTAAGAACCTGGTTCTTTTTAATAAAAACATGAAAAGAAATATCAACTAGTGTGTGCGTTTGAAAAGCGAATCAGCTGATTTCACACGTTTTTTGCGTAACCTACAGTTTTGTGCCCAAAACTTGGACTCCGGACCAGCCTTCTTAATGTATCTTTAATTGGTTATCAAAGTATGAACAAAAACTTAATCCCAAGTCAATCGGCAATTAGAAATGAAATGGTCGGTGCCTTCATTAGTTGATTAGTAGGTAATAAGATTGTTTTAATGGACCGTTAAATAGGGATATTTGGAACTCATTGGACTTAACCTACATAATGTTAAACAGGTATATTCTTGTTTTTCATAGAGTAACCTTTAAAAATGTAATGTTAAAATAAGAGACAAATGATGCTTTCAATTCAGTAAACAGGGATGCCATGCTGACAGAAGTTAAGAACAAAATTCCAGAACTCTATCAATACCTGCTTACCTGCTACGCAGAACCTTCAAAATTAATTTACCGTTCCCATGAACTTTCTTCGGAGGTCGGCTGTCAGCAGGGCGATCCCCTCGGGCCAGCAATTTTTAGCTTGGCTATAAATCCGATTATTCAAAATTTAAAATCAAAATTTAACGTTTGGTATTTGGATGACGGAACCCTGGGAGGCGATGTGGACACTGTGCTATCTGACTTATCAGATATTAAAACAAATTTCGAAAATATTGGTTTAGAATTAAATTTTAGCAAATGTGAACTCTTCATTCAAAAAACTTCTTACGGTTTGGATAATTTAAAATCCAAATAAAATTTTCTGGCACCGAATATCAAAATAGTAGACAGAAAGTCACTTTGCCTCCTGGGTTCTCCCATCTTTGAAGAATCTTTTCCTGATTATATTACTAACACTATTTCTAAATTCCAAAGTCACGCAAATTGTTTACTCGAAATCAGTCCTCATTATGCTCTTATAATTCTAAAGTTTTGCCTTTTTGTCCCTAAATTTACTTATGTGCTTCGCTGTAGCCCTTTTTGGAAACATCCAAATTTGCTTTCACCAATAGACGATTTAGTCAAAACTAGTTTAGAAACGATTTTAAATATTCAGCTCAATGAACCATCTTGGTTACAAGCAAGTCCCTCCCTATTCGGTTTGGCGGTTTAGGAATCCGCAAAATTTCGAGTGTTGCTTCCCCAGCCTTTTTGTCGTCCACCCATAGCACGTCACGTCTCGTAGGTAATGTCCTAAGGGCTTTGCCCACAAACTATGAGACTGCGGGCTTGGAGGATGCCAAGAATGCTTTTCAAATTGCTTGCCCGGGTAAAGAATTTCCAGACAACCTAAAATCTCAGAGGAGCTGGGACGATATTTATTGCGATTTAACATACAAATCGATTCTGAGCCGCAGTTCAGGTCCGGATCGCGCAAGACTTTTGGCGGTCGGAACCAGAGAGGCCGGTCATTGGCTACATGCCCATCCTTCTCCATATACCGGTACCTTCCTGGATCCGACCTCGCTTCGTCTGGCGACTGGTCTGCGGCTTGGGGTCACGGTATGCACTCCACACACATGCCCTTGTGGCACGGACGTGGACCGACTGGGTCACCACGGACTTTGTTGTCAAAAAAGTGCAGGCCGCTTTTCAAGACATGCAACACTTAATGACATAATCCGCCGGTCTCTTGCCAGCATCAATGTGCCTGCTCTTCTTGAGCCGACTGGCATTGTCAGAGATGATGGCAAAAGACCTGATGGTGTGTCTTTGGTCCCGTGGAGTTTGGGACGGATGCTTGTGTGGGACGCTACCTGTGTAGACACACTGGCACCGTCCCACCTCCAACGGACTACTTCTAAAGCGGGTGCAGCGGCAGAAAATGCCGAAAATCTGAAAGTTATTAAATATGGAGGCCTTGGCAGAGAGTACAACTTTGTGCCCTTTGGCGTCGAGACCCTCGGTCCGTGGGGTCCCAGTGCGCATAAGTTATTTGCGGAAATCGCGAAACGTCTAGTTGATGTAACTGGTGACCGAAAAGCTGGCGGCTTTCTCGCGCAACGCATCAGCATTGCAATTCAGCGAGGAAATGCCGCCAGCATCCTCGGTACAATGCCCCGAGGGCCTTTTTTAAGCTTAACTTAGTTTTAATTTAATTTAGTTAATGTTAATAATCATCTTGTAATTTGGTTATGTAAATAAATGATATTATATTTCAGAGACAAATATATGCTAGTTATTATGAGGAGGAGGTTGGCATACAGACGATGACTTACAAGACAGATTATGGAACAGGAAAACGAAAATTAATGACAACAATTTTTTCAGCAGTCTAGATTTTATGTTTATTTAAGATATGCACAAAATATTAACAAAAAATCAATAGTATTATTTAACGGGCACATAATTATTCTTGATAATTATTCTTGATAAAAAACCGAAAAGTGAAAATCCACTCCAAACAAATCACTGAAAAATTCACTCAACCTTATTCCCGCCAACTTTGCAATCCTGCGCACCCGCAAACACGAGCACACAACTGAATAACAACACTATTATTATCCTCATCGTCTCACTATGGTTACATGTCCCTTCACTAAAAGTGTCAAGTCGTGTATGAAAATTAACAGAAGAACATTTTCACGAAGTATCGCGTATATGAAATTACGAGTATGTAAAATGGTCGTATCTGCGCTCGCGCCGACCTCGGTCATTGTTACCGAGTTAGCTCAGCCGGTGCACTGTACTATTACGTATTTTAATAGCAATGTAATTTTTGAATGTCAGATTGACAGCTGTGATTGTGTAATTGGCTAATTGGAGTCTGTGAGTTAAGAACATGCATGTGATGGTAATTATTTGAGCTACACTTTTAATTTATTGAGGTCACTGTTTATGAAATACCTACTCTTAGATTCTTCAACGGAAACAGGAATAATATAAAAACAATGCGAAGCCTTGGTCAAGTTATAAAATTTTGTTTTATTGAACATATTGTAACTGAGTTATACCTACCATACCATGGTTAAATTGTAATTTAAAGTTGTATTTAAATATCCTATAATTTTATATTTTTTGTGTCAAGTATCAAAGAAATGTAATAACTTCGCCGGGTAAATGAGATGTCGAAACTGTAACCACACTAACAAGAACCCTAAATATGTATAGAGTTTTCCGTTCTATTTGACATTTACTTAGCACCAAGAGGAGACCCAGATCTACTTACACTAGTTTTCACATAGAAATGCTTCAATAGTTTTGTTAAATACGTGTATTAAATATTCGATAGGTTTTATAACAATAGTGAAAGTTTTAGATTAATGAAGTCATGCTAGTACGGTTCGTTTGACAGTTTTATTGTTAGATATTTAAATAATTCAATCGTTCAAAGTGCACTCCCCGAGCATAGTTAATTGATTTTTAGGGTTTCGTACTTAACAAGGAACCCTTATAGTTTCGCCATGTCCATCTGTCTGTCTGTTTGTCCCCATTGTAGCTCAGAGACACTTTTTACTAGAAAGCTGTAATTTGGTATAGATATACATATGAATAACGCCGACAAACTGCTAAAATTGAAAATGAAAAAAAAATAATAATTTAGGGTGTACCCTCGTCTACCCCATGCTGGGGTATATTGTTGGATAGGCCGTTCAAAAATATTGCGGGGCTCTCAACATCACTTTTCGATTCAATGATCCGTATACGTAATATTAAGCATTAAAGTGCTATTTTTTGTTAGTCGAGGGTCCCCCCTACCCCAGCCCCCTATCCCAGCTAAATGGTTATTTATGGAGATGTGAAAAAAAACATGGCAGTAGTACATATAATGAAATTAAAAGCAAAACCATCTTAGCTAAGTGAGCTTTACAAGTTAACGAGTAATAGTCGACCAACTTAAATTTGCAGTTGGAATCGATGTATGGAAGAACATGTTTTTTGGTATAAATTCATCCCAACTTCCCAACTACGGAATTCTTCATTGTGCGTGGTCATGGGTTTTGATTATTCTGAGTACCAAACCTAGTAACTGGTTAGTAAATGTTATTAGATACTCGTAGAACTGATTTTTTAAATAAAATATTGTGCAATTTGGCATATGAAAATTGTATCCCTTATTAAAACCATACTTACACTAAAGTAATGACAGAAATAATTATTTGTGGTTTGTTTAGAAAAATAGATAATAGATTTAAAAATCACTTACAACATCACCATAATTGTCACAGTTTTCTGAAACCACAACCACTAAATAAATAATAAATAAAGTAACCGCCTTTACACAAACAGACATGTTTCCTTTGATTTATGAATCAACACACAGCTCGCAATGGATCACACAGGTCCATTTATTATCTAAAACTACCAACCCTAATTACCATCCAATAAACTCTCTTGAACCTTAACTCAAAGATATAAGGTTTATTTTCGTTTATGTTGACAAACTAATATGGATGCTTCAGTCGCGTAGCAAGGCTGTCACACCGCATTAGCGAACAATTCGTGATAAATTTTGAACAAATCGAGGTCTTCGATTGTTGCAGCATACAATGCATCGTCATTGGTCTAAAAGACAATTAGGATTAACCAAGGATAGAAACAAGTGTCTAATAACTCAAATCTAGATTATTTCAGTGTCATATTTTTAATCTGAGATAGCTTTTCAAACTCGATGATGAAATAAATAGACTGAATTATAAACCCGGCTGCGTAATTATTTTCTTAAAATATGAAAAAAGAAAATGGAAAATTCCTCTGCCTTCCGCGAAAATGCTGACGGCCATGAGATTTATGGAAACTATTGGAGGCTGATCGAAAATACCGGAAGGAAAAACATATTTTTAACGGATTAACACCTACTTAAAGACAAGAGTAAGATGAAAAGGAATGTCCATACAGCATCTGTTTGGTTTCCAAAGAATTTCTAGAAAAACAACCCAACATTGAAAGTTTCATTGCTGTCAAAGAATTTATATCAATGAGTAACCATGGAAGCAGCGCCAGTAAAGACAAAAATATACTTGCCTCGGCAATAATCACCTAAATCCTTGTCTTCTACACAAGCAATAAGGTCTCAAACATAGAGGTCTTGACCAGGATCACTCTCAGTTTATCTTTCACTTTAGTTTGTTAGTTAACTTAGTATTAATGAAGGCTGTATGTGACTGGGCCTGAATTTTAAGCAGGTATTAGTTTAGGGTACCCCACAAGATAAACTATAGGCTGGTAATGATAACGATGAAGTTTGTGGATGAATGAAGACTTATTACACAAATTGCATACTGTTGGGGCACAGGCCTTCTCTCTATGAGAGCAGTGCAGGATAGTGGATGTGACAGTATTGTCTTCAAATTTTTGGTTATAGAAATAGAATATGTCGGTTTCCTCACAATGTTTATTTTCTTCCTCCACCGTTTTAAGAGCATCATCATTCTCCTGCCCTTATCCCAATGTATTTGGGGTCGGCGCAACATGTCGACTTCTACCATACTTTTCTATTAGTTGTCATCTCCGTAATCGCCCCCTTATTAGCCATATCATCTTTCACACAGTCCATCCATCGTTTCTTTGGTCTTCCCCTACTCTTATAGCCATCGAAATCCATACTCAAGACTTCCCTCACGACATTTTCCTGATTCCTCCGCATCACATGCCTATACCATGACACCCGATTTACGCACAACTTTTCAGTCACACCAGTGCCACTTTCAGACTTCCTCTTATGCGGGAAGGTACTTATGGGTCACCGAGGCCCCCGCAACACAGGCAACAGGAAGGAATACGGGTGGGTTTTGGTCAGTAAGAGTCTGACACACCCTCCCGCTCCACCCAGAGCGGGAGAAGTTATTTGATGATTTCCAACCCTCAAAAAAAAAAAGACTTCCTCTTATGTATTCATTTCTTATTCTATCCATTCGTGTCACACTACACATCCCTCTTAGCATTCTCATCTCAACTGCATGCAATTACCTTTCATTCATCCCTTTTGTGGCCCAATATTCTGATCCATACAAGACAGCAGGTCTTACCATTGTTTTATATTTATGTTAAGTTTAAGGGGAATGCGAGAGTTGCAGATTGTTCCCGTGACCTGCTGCCATATCATCCATCCATTGTTAACTCTATTAACTCTCTACCATTTTAAGAGCAGTGTTGATGAAAAAATGACAGGAAGTAAAATGTCTGCCTGGGTCTTTTTTTTTTTTTTGAGGGTGGGAAATTATCAAATAACTTCTCCCGCTCTGGGCGGAGCGGGAGGGTGTGTCAGACTCTTACTGACTAAAACCCACCCGTATTCCTTCCTGTTGCCTGTGTTGCAGGGCCGGACGCGAGAGGTCTCTGCCGCCGATCGCCTCCACGAGGACACGGCGGTGCTCTGCCCAAGCCGGGCAGACCTCCACCGTATGCTCCACCGTGTACTCCGGGCGGTCCACACAGTGGTGACACCCGGACGTTTCCTCCCGCCTTATCCGACACAGGAACCTCCCGAAACTGCCGTGTCCGGTGAGGACCTGCGTCAGGCGGAAAGTGAGGACGCCGTGGCGCCTTTCTAGCCATTCCTCAAAGAGGGGACTTATCGCCGCAATCGTGGCGTGCCCAGCACTGGGTTGCGACAACCGTACTTTCCATGACGCCATGAGATCCCGCCGGAGCTCCGTCCTCTGTGCCGCGATTTCTCGCGGCAGCGGACTTACGCCCCGGCGTTTCGCCTCCTCGCGCCACTCCCATACGTGCGCGAGTCTGCCTGGGTCTGAACCCACAATTTTGTATGTTGCAGCCATTTCCATTGGGTCACCACTGCTCCAAAACTGCTAAATATATTCTAAAACAGGCATTATTTAACAGGCAATATCCTACCTAACGAAATCAATACCCTTATCCTCTTCACTTAACCACCTTTCATTTAACAAACGTTTCAGTGAAAAGCGATTTATTTTCTTGTAGACAAAAACGGTACCGGATTTCCTTGTCCTTACCGAAAGCTGCCCGTCATTGGTCCTTAGGGACTTGGAAAATCGTTGTTATCTCGGTTTATCTAAAAAGGTAAAGAGCCTAATGGATTTTACACCCGAGCATCGAATATCAATCTTGATAAGTTGATACTGTATTTCGTGATTATTACACAGAATAGCAAATATTTTATATTGATTTTAGGGATTATCAACCTATTTCGTTTTGTTAAGAGTTCGCCCAAACGAAATTGCCTTATTTAAGAATGTTGCCAAATATTTTTGACAGCGCATAGATCATAGGAAACCATTTATTTTGTTCAGCTCGTGTTTTTATTGAATGTATCATCTGACTTTGCCTATTCATTTATCAATATTTATTTTTAGTTATTACGTGGGGCTTGATGCTAAATAATAGCAGCCGCACGGGTCAATCGATCAGGTTAAGCTACGCTTGCCGCGGTTGATCCGTGGATGGGTGATCATCTTTACATACCAAGACCCCTCCATGCCTCGGAAAGCACGTTAAGCCGTTGGTCCCGGCTGACATTCGTGGTTCTTTGACAGTCGTTACGGGTCGTCAGAAGCCCGAAAGTCTGACAACCAGTCCTACCAAGGGATATCGTGTTACCTGAGTTGTGGAGGTCAGATAGGCAGTCGCTCCATGTTAAAAATAAAATAAATTAAAAAAAAAAAAAAAAAAACCCGACTGCAAAAACACATAACTGAAAAGGGAAAAACAAGCATTGTAATCTATAGAATTTTGGTATCGCAGGCGGGGACAATCAAAAGTTACACCATATTTCAGGTTATTCGACTGTCCCCGCCTGCAAGACCAAAATTATATAGATTACGATGCTTGTTTTCCCTTTTCAGTTATGTGTTTTTGCAGTCGGGTTTTTGGTTTTTTTTTAATAATTTATTTTATTTCAAGCTTTTTTGTTTTATTAATACTTATATATTTTGAAAATTACTCATTACTAGCTTTTACTTGATACCAATATTGTAACAATTAATTAAAAAAAAAAACTTCCCCTCCTTTTTTTTGTGTTTGCAGATGCAATATATAAATATTTTATAGCCTATGTCACTCCCACAATTAAGACGAACCTAAAAACACCTCATATGTTAAAATCCATCAAGCCGTTTAGGCTACAGAGCGTGCCAAAGAAATAGACATACATACATACATACATACTCTCGAAAAACATTACCCTCCTGAGGCAGTCGGGTAAATACTGGTATTCAGCTGCATCCGGTTAGAATGGAAGCTGACCCCAACGTAGTTGGGAAAAGGCTAGGCAGATGATGATTTTTAGTTATTACTTTGTGAAAATGTTTCTATGATAAGTACCTAATAGCAGGTAAATCCAGTGCAAGGAATTTTCTCGTAAAACATACGTTTTTGTTAAGAGCCATTTCACAAAATTATTGCGCTCGAGTTTAGGTAAAAGACGGCAGATTGTGTATGTGTGCGCAGCTATCCACACATACACAATGCATGCAGTGTAGCGCGAGTGTTGAGATGGATTAAACAGTCTTGAGCCTTTATGATCGTAATGCACCATGTTTAGATATTTATGAAAAAAGTTATTTTATTTATTCAGTCTACTAAAGCTTACTAGACTAATAAAAAAACACAAATATATGTTTTGTAAAGTATGTAATAAAAATTAACAGGGAAAAAATCACATATTATTTATACTATATGAATATTTGTCGTAAAGGCAAATTTATCGATCTTGCCTTTCTAGGGTCTATGATTTCTAGCAATACACAATCTTGGTAAAACTTTGGTAAAACCTTTTCAGTCGGTCCATATTTAAAAGTTTACGTTCGTTTAGAGGTATAGCTGTATCTTTTTGAAGTAGCAAGTTACAAACATACAATTTCTGTTATCGAATCTGACGTTCCACTTGTACCCGGTACGGCGGCGGCGTGTCTTCTAAAGGTACTATCCTCCTCTACTCGATTCATGCGATTTCTCATCCTGAAATGAAAACGAAATAGCTGTCAAGTTTCAATATCTACGAATAATTTTTTTTTTATCAATAATTGATTATTAAAAACATCAATATTTTTATATGTCGAAGTCAGTGTATACAAATCCTTAAAATTGTATTTGCGGTTTTATAGTTCATGTCGATATGTACTTATTTGATCGATTCCTGTGTACATAATATGAATTGCAAATTATATATATCTCGCTTCTGTTGCTTTCTTTAAGGCTGCAGAATTTTTATTTTTCCTTTTTTTGACACAATGGTATACACAACCCTTATAACTTCTCCCGCTCTGGGTGGAGCGGGAGGGTGTGTCAGACTCTTACTGACTAAAACCCACCCGTATTCCTTCCTGTTGCCTGTGTTGCGGGGGCCTCGGTGACCCATAAGTACCTTCCCGCGACCCCGGCAGGATACACAACCCTTACGCTCCATTGCTAAAACTAATAAAACAAAAATATGTAATTATTCTCAAACTACTAAACTAACACTTTACTTGATAATAAATTAAACTCTTACCCTATGCAAAAAAAAAAATACGAAGAGCATCAAAATTTGTAGTTGTAGTATAATAATTCGTTCACAATACGTGCGCTCGAAAATCGAGACGCGGGAAAATTTGGCACAGGTCCTACCTCGATCGGCGCTCACGCCGTACTAAACGGTGCCCGCTTAGCATCGGAATTTATTCTAATTTAGAGTGATTTTAATAACGATATTATGTCTAATTAAATGAAGGGATTTTAATAAAACTTTAGAATTCGATTTGTTAAAGAACGTAGTTTATTTCGCCAATAAAAAAAAAACGTAATTACGCTTTATCCAAACCAAAATATCACGATTTATTAGCGATATAAAACCTAAAAATTGGCTTAAGACTTTATTTTTTTACTAATTAATGTTATTAATAATCGATATTCTAGTACTCTATGTGTCGATTAAATTATATTTCTGATGCTTCATGTATTTTTTTCAGTTAAATTTATAAATATTAATGATAGATATAGGTGTCTGAAATTGACTGTGCGATGATATTTCAGTAAACTAGTTGTGGGAGATTAATCACAGCAAAGTAAACAAATAAGTTTTTGTAAATGTGTTACATGAAGTGTCAAAACGAAGGATTAGTCTATTTTTTTACATGTATTCACCAATGTCAGAGTATTACCTAAGATGGTAAATTAGGCGACTGAAATCTTCGATATTCGCGCGAAAGCGTGGAATGGCTCTTAATATTTTTGATAATGTAAGTTACCATAAAAGAACACATAACATAACATCACGCTTGTATTCCCCGAAGGGTTCAGCAGAGGTGTACCTATAGTACACTCACTTTTCGCCAATTATGTATAGGTCCCATGTAATAAGGGGCGAGCCTATTGCCATCAACCGAGCACAAATCCAGACTCCGGGCTGCTACTGGAAAATTCCAGATGGATAAACCCAATAACACTCTGTCCGACTTGGGAACCCAGGACGTCGTGTTCAGCAGTAACGCTTGCTTGACCAGTAGACCAACGAGTTAGTACATAAAATAAAAGAGTGCAATTACTTATCAAGAGTCTTACATGCAATTGATCTGTAAGGCAATAACGTATCGCTTCCCTTTAGTCTTGTGTAGTTCGTGAACGATGAACGAATAGGAGCCGTGTCTTCGCACTGTACTAGAAGAAACGTTTCCGAACGCTGGCTTGTAACCGGTCTAATAGGTCAAATAGCTCTTTTCGAACTCGTACATCGCCCGAACGAGAAATGAAATACAGTCTGACTGATTGTTTGACAGAAACATTATACGTTTTCATTCGGTGTCTGTGAATGAATGAGATTATGAGATCGAGAGAGAATAGCCGACGAATGACGATGCTATCCGAACCCGACCGACCGAATTCGCAAGAATGAGATGAGATGCGCGTTATTTCAATGCCATAATGGTGCCGATTCCCTTGTTCACAAACTAAACTAAATTTAAGTTCAGTGCATCTTTTTCTTTCTATTTCAACAAGAAAAGGACAGAAGATACATTTTAGTTTAGTCCTGTCAAATTAATCAGCGGTTGACGTAAATTGACGTAATTTTAATAAGCAAGTTTTTAATCACGTCTAAATTTGTATAGAGTAGTGACAGGCGCTGATTAATCTGACAGGACTAAACTAAAATGTATCTTCTGTCCTTTTCTTATTGAAATAGAAAGAAAAAGATGCACTTAACTTAAATTTAGTTCAGTTTGTGAACAAGGGAATCGGTGCCAGTGTCTATTTTAGCTTATCGCCCAAACACGGGAGACGAGCTGTGTTCGCAAATTGGAAGTTTATACCTATAGTATGTGCGACCCGTGCTTGCTAGGTAGTGCAATACAAACAACCGAAGTTTCGGCGCGCTTTTTTGATCGTGCCAGTAATAAGTTATTGTAAAGTGTTTTGTTTGCTGTATAGAACTATCACCGTCACAGATTGACATTTGAATGGTACAAAATAATTCAGTTAAAATTCTCTTAATATGTCAGCTGTGTACTCTGTGGTAATAATAAACAGAGATAAATAATTATAGATGTTGCATTTATATATTTTTTATTTATACGTAGTGGTTTGTATAATAATGTCTTTGGTAATACCTAGAGAGCGTATTTGCTCTGTGGGTAATCCGCGCTGTGCTCTATGGAAATGCTTACCGAGAGCGAAGACCGAATAGAGCTATTAGAACTAATAGAATGAACTAGTTCACTGTCCAAAATTAACTAGTACGGAGCGATCTTAAAAATGACCGAGCAGGCACAAGACTACTTTCCTTGCTCCTAGATAAAAGTAAAATATGATCAATATCAACATGAAGGACAACGTTTTTCGTTTCAGGCATTACTCATCATGTAACAGTCATATAAAAGAAGAATGGTAGGACTCCATGTTCTACCAAAGATACATATCGACCAAATTAAGAAAAACGGTAATCGTAGCATATTTTCTAGGGTTCCGTACCTCAAAAGGAAATAAACGGAACCCTTATAGGATCACTTTGTTGTCCGTCTGTCTGTCTGTCTGTCTGTCCATCTGTCTGTCAAGACCCTTTTTCTCGGGAACGCGTGGAGGTATCGAGTTGAAATTAAAACCATATACTCAGATCTACAGTCCCTTGAAGCTGTCAAAAACAAGCTTCTAAGTTAACGTAAAAAAAAGTACGGACGCTTATGCCGCAAAAAACGTACTCTCAAGGGAATCCAAAATTTATAGGGTACACTCCGTTGACCTAGAACTATGAAATTTGGCAAGTAATATCGTCTTATACTACAAATACAGGGAAAAATCTGAAAACTATACATTTGTAATTAAATCATAAAAATAAAGTCTTTATTTAAAGTACGTAATCAATCATCCAGGTTAAGCAACGGTATGCGCGGTCATAATTGTATTTATAATATATACCTACAAATTTGTACGGAACCCTGGGTGGGCGAGTCCAACTCGCACTTATCCGTTTTTTTAATAAGGTGTTTCGCCAGATAAACGTTGTTTAAAGAGCAGGTAGTTCTAAGTGGAGTGATGGTGGTGGGGTCTGTATAAGTATACAGACCCCGTGCCATATGCAGCGAGTAAACAGTATATGACATTCAAAGATGACGGAAATGAATTGTTCCAAAAATGACTCATCATCTGCCTAGCCTATTCCCAACTATGTTAGGGTCGGCTACCAGTCTTACTGGATACAGCTGAATACCAGTATTTTAAATACGAGCGACTGCCTATCTGACCTTCACAACCCAGTTACTGGGTAACACGATTCCCCTTGGCAAGACTGGTTGTCAGACTTTCAAGCTTCTGACGACCCGTAACGACTGTCAAAGATCTACAAATGACAGCCGGGACCAACGGCTTAACGTGCTTTCCGAGTCACGGAGGGGTCTTGGTGTGTGAAGATGGTCACCCATCCACGGACCAACCGCGGCAAGCTTAGCTTAACCTGATCGATCAACCCATGCGGCTGTTTTTACTTAGCCACAAGCCCCTCAAAAATGACCAAAAAATACTACTGAAAAGTCGCACTAGTAGCTGACTTTGTATATTAAGACCTTTACACATTGAACATCTTGAAGAGCGTAATTTCCTATTGTGCTCCATGCACTTCTATGCAAACAGCCATAACGTGATGATTGACAAAACTTCTCGATCTTTTGTTATTACTACTAATGTTAACGTCACTCGTATATGTATAAAGGCAAATCAAAGAAAACAACGCTTTTAGACGAAGATAACCAAACATGTGAAAAGAAGACAAAACAATACGAAAACTTCCATTTTTCTTTGACAATACCTAATATTACACAGGTAATATCATACTTCATACATAAAAATAGTATATTCTTCTATTAGAGTAGAACAATGGAAAAACGTCTAGGAATGGAATCAAATAAAAGCTAAGGTCAAAAGTTAGATCACGAGAGTACTCATATAATGTCAGCATTACATAATGCCCCGTGAGGAATAGTTGACAAAGATTAAATAGTGTGTTGCAGATGAGACACGTTTTTAATCATGTGATGTTTGCTTGTGATGAAACTAAATTATTGAGGCTTTTATTGGTTTCTCTCAGACCGATTGGTTTTAATATAGTAAACACACAGCAATGAAAACCATGAAGAAAAGATTGAAGAAATACTTACATTTCTATTAATTTGAGTATAAAATATCCAGTTGCTAATCTCAATTTACAGGTTTCACTGCGTAGTTAGAATCGTTTTTCTTATGTTTATTTCAATTTAGATAAAATAGCTCAACAAAATCTACCAATCCAACATTTTTCGTACTTAATGACAGAGCTTACACAGTCGTAATTCAAAATTCGCTAATTATCATTGTCGGCACATACACGTACATATACATATTCAGTAGATAAAAGGCAAGTCAACTCAACTCAACTCAAAGCATTTAATAAACCTTTAATAACCAACTTCAAAAAGGAGGAGGTTCTCAATTTATCGGAATGTTAATTTTTATGTATGTTCCCCGATAAGGTAGGTACCTTATCGGGGAACATACATAACAAAAAAAATATGCATGTAAAAATGTGCGTGCAGAAAACCTCCTCGTGTGCCTGATTGCTGCTGGTTCCCTGCGAATACGTTCGGGGGAAAGAGCAGTCGTCGGGCCGGTGCATCCTGGGCACGGCCAATAGTCTCTCCATGTTTCGGACAGGGTATTGACCGTGGCGAATTTCTGCGTGGCGGGGAGCTTCATGCTCGATCGTCGGTCGTCCACTCCCCTCTCTGCTTACAGAGGGCAGGTCGAGTGGGCGAAGAGTGGCGGTGCTTGCTGTGCACTTACCCTGCCAGCAAGCAAGCAGCGGGAGAGTGATTCTTCTGCCTGCAACCGTCGAAATCGTAATCCGTAAAGAGACCACAGTCATGTTTTGTGGCTTGGAACGGGATGAGGATCTTGGCTTGGTCGCCCGGATCGCAAGGAAGGTAACCTCTATAAAAATTCTTCTAATATCAAGTTTTGGTGCGCGGCGAGGATATGAATGGCTGAGGAGTAGTGTCATCTGCAACTTCGCAGTTGTAGGTGGCGCATCAGTCGTTAGCGCACCCCCAGCCAGGGTACCAGTAGACCCCCTGGTTTGGTTATAAATGTACACTTGCCTAGGGACTGGGGGTGAACCTAGGTGTACTTTTTACATCCCCCACACTCGTGGGATCAAATATGGAACAAAATAACAAAAAAAACAAAATTCACGTGGAGGAGAGTGATGCGGGGTCGGAGTCCGACGCCGCATCTAGCGCAAAGAGCTCAGGTCGGAGCTCGGAGCGCAAACAGGTGGTCGGGAGGAGCCGAGAGTTCAGACGAACCTCGAAGCGCCCCAACTCGGGGTCGTCCTCCGACGAGGTTGTCGGTCGGAGGAAAAAAATGGTGTCCGCACAGGTTAAACTGCTGGAGCCCAGACCTCTGAGGTGCTTCCGTTGCCAGGTGGGCGACCACGTGCAAGCTAATTGCACCTCAGAGGTGGACCGTAGCGGTCTCTGCTACCGCTGTGACCAGCCCGGGCACAAGGCCGGCTCCTGCAACGCCACGCCGCACTGTGCCGTATGTGCGGCGGCTGGCAAGCCGGCCGACCACCTGATGGGGGCACCGGATGGGGGGCAAGGCCTGCACCCCACCCGCCAAAGCCAAGGCCAGGGGCAAGCCCTCCGCCACCACCGCCACCGCCTTCACCGCCGCAGCCGTTGCCGCCACTGCCACTTCCACCACCGCAGTCGTCGCCGCTATAGCCACTGCGGCAGGACCCTTGGTTCGGGAGGAGGCCAATGCCAACATGGACTGCCAATAATGGCCCCATTACGCCTCCTCCAGGCGAATAACAACCACTGCGCCACCGCTCAGGATCTGTTGCTCCAGAGCATGGCGTAAGTAAGAGTCTGACACACCCTCCCGCTCTACCCAGAGCGGGAGAAGTTATTTGATGATATCCCACCCTCAAAAAAAAAAAAAAGACGGCTCGACCGATTCGGAAAATATTTTTTTTAATTGAAAGGGTTATACTTCCTAGTTGGTCTCATTGGCATCTAGTCAGGATCTGATGATGGGATACTGGAGAAATCGAGAGAGCTCTTCAAATATTATAGGCACATCATAGCTCGTGCATTTGCTCTTGGATAGCAACATTTGTTGAAGTGAAATTGATGATGAAGACCAAATGGGCAAATGGCCACCGGAATTACTTAGTAATAAGTATTTAACGGGTTGCGATTCGATTACTTTAATATGGTTGGTAAGCAATTTACGTTCGTTATAATGCATATGGTGAATGGGAGGTGATGGTGAAGTACCAAGAGAACTCCTCAACAATTAACGTCCCTGCATTTGTAAAAGGTGATGAGCAGTTAACATTTTACTTTCGCAACTTAGACAAATTACGAACTGACCCACTAAATACGTATTTGTCCCCTTTTATTTTATGTGGATGATGTTTTAATAACTTCCTGATACTGTCATTTACATAGCAGGTAGTGAAAAGAGAACAATATCGTTTTTCTTACAAAATAAAACCGACCAAAAACAAACTCTACACAGTGAAATGTAACTTTAATTTCGGAAATCAGAGGCAAAAAACGAAAATACCCAAAGAAACCGGCTTCCGAAACTGAAGTTATTTTTCACTACGTAGTGTTTTTTTTTTCATAAAACACGCAACTGAAATCTAATTGAAATTAATAAATAATTTAGTTTCTTACGACAAATACGATTGTCTTTAGGTACAAAGCTGAATTGAATGATTGTCCTATCTGTATCAAACATTTTTATCTATAATATAGTACTAACAAGCACTCTATAAGTAATTATAATCCCTTATTACTTCACTGTAACACCCTAATGTGTTGATTTAGGTGGCTAGACCGACAATTAAGTGATATTTCTACCTAGATTCTAGCTCCAAGGCCCAGGTTATTACTTATGTGTTTACAAGGTCGTATTTTCCGGGACTTAAAACCCGTTTGTTCACAAATTGAGCTTACATTGCAGCTGGCACATAACTTCGTCGCATTCAAACTTTTTAATGTTCAAAGTACCTAAATGTAATGAGTTAAAGTTGCAAATGACTGAAACTTATGCTGAGTGGGAGAAATGCATAAAAATGAGAATTTCCATGTGGTTGACTTTAGCTAATAGAAGTTTGTTGTTTTCTGGTCTTGAAAATGGAAGAGATAATAATAGAATGAATATGGGAAACACGTGTAGGTAATGAGGTTCTTATCACCCATCTGCTTTTATTTTCTTAATAAACACAAGAGCACTTGAGTTTAATTGAACGCACTTTATCATTTAATATTAGGCAAGACATGCGCCTCTCCTACTTAATTTAGTGGTTGATCAATTAATTTGCTTAACTTTGACAGGTGTCAAAATACATGCGTTCTATTTGATCAAGCTAGTACGCAGGTACTTAATTAAAATAAGCTAAGCAACAAAATTGATCATAATTTACATCGTCTTGCATTAAAATTAAACATATGTGCAAGAACCACTATTCACTTAGTGTTTAAACCTTTTTGAAAAAATTGCAACAAGAATCGTGGCTGACCGCAAATAGCTTTTAAAAGGACGACTACCAAAAATCATCTTGGATTATTGTTAAATTGAGCATAAGAGATACAACACGATGAGTAATTTCGCGATCGGATTAATTAAAGCAAAGCTCTGCTAAACTGCTTCGAAGACTTAATAAAAGAATATCATATGAAACAATAGAAATAAATAAGAAAAATTGTTGCACTCAGGGAGCTTTCAAGAGGGGTCGGCTTTTTTTTTTTGTTTTTATTTTTGGTGGGTAATTATAAAATAACTTCTCCCGCTCTGGAGCCGGAGGTTGTGTCAGACTCTTACTGATTAAAACCCACCCATGTTCCTTCCGTTGCCTGTGTTGCCAGGAGCCTCGGTAATCCTTTCGGACTTGTCGTTGTCGGCTACTTTCATAATACTATCCTAACTAATATTATAAATCGCGAAACGTCTAGTTGATGTAACTGGTGACCGAAAAGCTGGCGGCTTTCTCTCTTTTCTTCTTTCCGCGCAACGCATCATCATTGCAATTCAGCGAGGAAATGCCGCCAGCACCCTCGGTTCAATGCCTCAAGGGCCTTTTTTAGGTTTGACTTAGTTTTAATTTAATTTAATGTTAATGATCAACTTACAATTTAGTTATGTAAATAAACTTTGTATATAATATCAAAAAAAAAATAAATGATATAAATGCGCAAGTGAATTTGATTGTTTATTACGCATTCACGCTAAAACGGCTTAACCAAAATGGATAAAATTTGGCACATGGGTAAATTAGGATGTAGGATAATTTTTATCGTTATATTCTCTCGGGATCGAGACTTACGCGAGTGAAACCGCGGGGCGCAGCTAGTTTATCATATTTATTTATCTAATTAATAATTATGTAGGCATTCATGACATTTGATTGATATAAACCTCATCACTAGTTGTTGCAGTACATAGCCGTTATGATGGCTACAGTACCTAGTGACCAGTCGCGATTACACATGAAATTATTAATAGACTTCTACATTTGGTTTTTGACTTCCACAGAGGTATACATAAGTTCTTGACCACAGCATCACATCATCTCTATCAGATCATCAAATTAGAACTATAAGAACCAAAACTAAACCTCTATCAGACCATCAAATTAGAACTATAAAATTGGATTTAAAGTAGAAGCTTGTAAAATAAGCATCAAGTAACCCCACATTTCTATACGCAGCAAGAATAAAACTGTTCAAGGTCTTACAAGTGCACGTTAGTAAGATAACATTGCCCTTAGGGAGGGCTCATTTATGTTTTACAATGTACCTGATACTGTTACACTTGTAAAGCATCGTTCCCACAGAGTCGTTACGGTAGAAAGTAAAGGAGAAATAAAGGTCACTCTCAATAAATAATACACTGGCCTGCAAAACTAAGTAGCACACTTTTAAAATTGCAATAACTTTTTAAGTACACAAGATACGAGTATACTTTCGAAACAAAAAGGGTTCGAAAAATAGCTTAATTTTGTACATAAAAACTTCATAGTCGGTAGACTATGAAGTTTGAACAAAATTATTTCTATGGCTGAAAAAACTTTAAAATAAAAAATAATCATTTTCGAATTACAATTTTACCATTCATTTTATGTTTCCATTTTTGTTTTCTAATTTTTTCTTGATCGATGAGTCTTGTTACAAAAGCTAAGTTAGACAACAGCACATAAACTTATTTATCACGCCTCTTTCACCTGAAGAATGTGCTGGGATCATGACTTTTCTGGAACTAAGCATCAGTATGCGTCGTACAGCAAGAATGGTGGTTGTGACGTTACGAACGGTCCAGAAGGTGAAGCGAAGGTACGAAGAGACTGGAAACCATTTGACGAGACCTGGTAATGGCAGACCCAGGTGTACCAGTGCCCGAGAAGACCGTTATATTGTTTCCACTGTGTTGAGAAATTGCCACCTAAATGCAGTTGATGTCCAGCAACAGCTTCTTCAGACCCGAAGGGACTACATTAGTGACAGTACAGTGAGAAGAAGACTGGCTGAAGCAAACCTGAAACCCCGAACCCCGAAGGCCCCGAGTGCCCCCAAACTCGAGAGAGAGCATCGAGTAGCGAGACTGCGATACGCCCGTGAACACATACAGTGGGATCAAGAAGAAAGGTCAAGAATTTTGTTTACAGATGAGTCTCGATTCTCACTTAACACTTCTGATGGAATGCGAAGTGTCTACAGGCGACCTGGTGAGCAATACCTTCAAGCCTGCTTCTCAGAAAGAGTCCAGTACGGTGGAGGTAGTGTACATGTATGGGCTGGCATATCCTCAGAAGGTCGCACAGAGTTAGTGGCCATAGAAAATGGCACTCTGACTGGGGAAAGATATGCCCAGGAGATTTCCAATGAGTATGCGTGGCCGTATTTAGTAAATATGGGTGATGGATCGATGCTGATGCATGATAATGCCCGGCCACACACGGGTCGGGTCGTGCAAGAGTATATTCAGGAGGTTGGTATCAGCGTGATGACTTGGCCATCAAAAAGTCGTGATCTCAACCTGATTGAGCATGCCTGGTATGAGCTAGGGGCTAGTCAGAAGCCGTAGACCACCACCAACCACCCTCAGGGCACTAAAACAGACCCTGATAGAAGAATGGGAGAATATTCCCCAACATCGACTTCGAAACCTCGTGTTCAGTATGCCAAATCGACTCGAAGCTGTAAGCTGAGCCCGAGGAGGCAATACCAGTTATTAAAAAATAAATAACATGTCAAACATACTAATGTACATCATGTTAATTGAGTTTTATGACACTAAGCTAAAAATTTTCATTTTTATTGTTTTATTTATTTTGTTTTAGATTTACAAATATAATAATGTATAATTTACTATATTTTCAAAGAAAGCTGATAAAAATTGCTATAAAACGTTTTTTTTTTAATTTTAAATCTCTAACTTCTACAGTTAATAAAAAAAAATTAAAGTGTAGTACTTAGTTTTGCAGGCCAGTGTAGTTTAAAAAAACTAAATAACACGCTTTAATATAAAACTAAAATAATAAGCTAAAATAAGTTTGAAATAAGAATAGAGTGATTAACAAGAAATTTATTTTATCGTAAAAAATGCTTGGGGTGCTTGACGTCAATTGTTGTAAATATTTCACACAAGACACTACCGTGTCTCCGAATATGTAAAATCACTAATCCTGAAGATCCTGGTAAGGATAATGAGACACTTATTAAATTATAGCCAATTCTTGACAAGTGTACAAAATTTCAAATTAACCCGATGTTTTGAAGTGGTCGAAAATCGAGTTCAAAGATTCCGTTACGTACAAATATACATACATACAGGCGAAGCTAATAAAAACGTATTAAAAATAAAACGACAGACAATCGTGCCTTTAATATCACATATACGAGTAGGTACGTGAACTGCCGAACTTTTCTGTAAAAATCTCACCGTTAAAATTGAGCTGAAGTGAGCTTGAAGTTAGCTGTGAATTGTGTCAATAGCATCAGCGGGGTAGTTGTGTAATACACTATCAGTGGCAATGGGTTTCATTTTGATAGTTCAACAACATTCATTGCATTAGTTACGTTGTTGAGCAGACAAATTTTTGGAACATATGTAGCAATGGATTAGCTTCATCTAATTTTTCACGGTGTGATTTTTACAGTATAGAAGAGGTCCATGTATAAATAAGCTACAAAACTTTAAGACGCTGACAACACCTTAACCGCGGCCACTGTCAAATTCCATAGAAAAGAAAGAGAAGCGCGATGACAAAAAGCTTGTAATTAATTGCAAAATATGAAGTCTTAATTATCTATTTACTCAAAATTGAGTTGAGTAATCGAAAATAAAAAACAACCAAGTTCTGCATTCAAATAAGACGTTCTTGTTATTAATTAAATACGTAACGTATGTTGATATTTGATACAGATATTTTGGATTAGAACTCAAAGTAAGAGGTTAGTTTAACGTTAGTTTGTATCAAGATTTTGTTTTCAAAACGTGTTTTGGTAACAACCAAGTTCTGGGAAATATGTTCAAAATTAATATATATTTTTTCCGCTACCACAAACTACACAGATTTGGCATTTTTTTTTTTCTTAAGCGAAGCCTATTTTGGTCAATTGGGTCTTGTCAGCGCCTTAAACAGAAGAAAGACTATCCGTCGTTACGACACAGAAGGGAACATGCTAGGATATTTCCAGAACGGTAGTCAATAGGGTTGATGCATGGGTAAAAAAAAGAAATCCTATTTAGTCCGTCAATTAAATTATAAAAAAATATTAGACACGTATTTTTCGTTTCATCATATTAATAAAAAAATACTTAGATAATACGCATTAAAGTTGGGGAGTGGGGCTCGCTACGTCACAAGTCAGTATAATATCTGACGCCGTGACATCATGTCACATTTTAACTCAATGTATCGCTGAAATCTTTTGATTACGTAAAAAATAATAAACATGTATCCAATATTTTTTAATAATCTTGAGTAAATTATGTGATATGCAGCGGAGGAGTCCAAAAAAAAACCCAAAACTTTCACTAAATGAATTTAATAAAGTAATTATAATTAATTCATAATATTAGGTAAGTAGGTACTAAGAGGTTGTCCTAACGACCGATGTATGTGACGAAAGGTCTCGCGCCGAATCTGCTGGTTAGTTTTATTGGCTGCATCAAGTTGGGTTGCGCAATCCATTCACAGTAACCGAATGTATGGTGATGACGTATCTGGGAGGCACTCACAGACATAAAAAGTACCAGACGAGCAAAAAAAAATCATTATCCCTAATATTGACATTATGGAATGCGATTTTGCGAATCTTACGACCGTCTTGGTTATTCATTCGAAATCCACTGATGTCTCAGAAAACCGCGAGCAGTCAACAGATTGATATATCTGACAGCTGTCTGAATTCGGTTTGGGTAGACGAGCCATTTCAGCCATTGCTCTCTGATTTGACTAAAGGTACGGAGGTCTTAATAAATTGAGCTCTCTTTTCTGATGAATTTATGGTTTGATTCAAGTTGAACAATTTATAGCAACACTCAAATTGGTGACAGTATAGCAAACATAATAATATAAGATGAAAATATCAGTGAGTAGGTAAAATAAGTTCTAACACAGCTTCAAACGCGATAGTTCTTTGTAACTCAGAAAATCTTGTGTCAAATACCATTAAGATCCATCTATTGAAACTAGACTTCGACTCCACCATCCTAAGGGATCGTCTCAAAATATCAAATTCTAACATCACACGGTATACAATCGCTCTCCCAGGTTGTGACTGCTAGTAACTGAAGCTAGACTCCGTAGTTCTGACTCCTTGGGGAGACTCGCGTTAAGAGTAACCGTCACAACGTGTTAGCGCTGCTAGTCGCTCTGAACTATTCCATTATTTAAACACTGCAGATGCGGAGTTTCGAGTTTCTGTGTTTATACGGTTGTTGAAAAGATGTATCTCATTGGGCGACTGGTAACGGTCTAAAGTAAAGATTTTTGCCTTTTTTGCTTTTTTTGATTTATTTATATATAAAGGCTTAAAATAAAAAATCAAAACCAAAAGTCATTTATTCAAATTGGGCTGAGAATCAGCACATTTCGAAAGTCAAAATTACATAAGACAGTCCCCCAAAAGCGTCCCCGCCTTTCACCACTTTCGCTTTAGCTGGGAACAAGAAATGGCGCAACAAACTCCCCAACAGTACACCTGTTTGTTTATTTAGATTTTGATTCTATACAAATCGTATGAAAAGTAATTAATACTACGAAACACAAAAGATTAAATTAAATTATTGCCATAAGTTAGCTAGCACACGCCAATATACCAACAAACAATGAAAAATGTAGCTCAAGCAGAAATAAAAATTGCAACATAAAAACGTAAACAGAACTTAATACCTACTTAAAAGCCTCCAGGCATAAAGGGCGTACCCACTTAGATAAGGCTATAGCTGTAACTCGAAATGATAAACTAGCACCATCGAAGTAAAATAAATAAACAGTTATTACTAAGAACAATAATAAATTACCAAATAAACACAGACACAGCATTAACCCACATTCTTTTTCCTAATAAATAGAACTCGCATCGCATGTATCTAAATTATAGGAAAGCATGGTACTAAATCTAATGCAATATAATCTTGTGTCTAATTTCCAAAATTGTGTGGTTAATTTGCTAGACATCGACTAACATTTGGAAATTAATTTCAGTTACGCATTACCAATATCTCTTTGATATTAAATTCATTCAGCGGGCCGTATAACCACAGTTTTGGTAATCATTCTAGCGCTAGTACGAGTTATTCCATTTCCAATAATAGGTACACTCTAATGTGAAACAGACAGTCGGAAAGCAATTTGTTACGGTTAAGGAACTTTTTCCAGTGTTTAAAGATAAATGTCAAGGTCCATGGGGACCTTTTTTAAGGGAATTCGCTAAGGTAACCCGCAGTTTTTTTTACGTTTTTTTCTATTTGCAGGTCAGTGTCAGGTTGTGTTGATCAGAATATGTTTCGCGATCATAAGAAATATGTATTTACAGAATTGTAATCATTAGAATCATGAATAAAACTAACTTAGAATTGGCCTCAAATGTCATACTTTCATGGATCAGTCATTCAATAGGGCAAATTGAACTTAGAGAGGTGAATTACTGTTGATTTTTTTCAACTTACAACCTGGTACTGACCTGCATTTTGCAAAAAATAAAATATTGGGCGATCCTGGCGCGTTCGCCTTGACGTAATAAACCCGATGAGTGCCATTTAGCTAAAGCATAAGCACAAGGTGCTAATTTAAATGCCTTGAACCATGGAATGGCACAGCACAAGGGCAATGGCAACAGCTCCCACCTTCATGTTTGTAATTATGTGAATGAAAATGACGACCGCGTACCGGAAGACGTAGCTTTAGAAGGCTTCCCACAGGGAGGACTGATGACCTGGTGAAGGTCGCAGGAATCCACTGGATGCGGGAAGCACAGAACCGGTCGAAGTGGCGGTGCTTGGGCTTCCCCAACTTCCATTACTGGAGACTTCGTAAGAGTAGGATTCTATTTTTAAAAAGTGTTTGTTTTCATTATTTTTGTGGCATTTGGGAAGCTGTTAGTGGCCAGGTCAATTTAATCTTGTAATCAATAAAAAAAATTTAGTGTTCATGAGATAAAGATAAAGTTCCTTTGAGATTCGGTATTCCCAATAGATTATCGCGTTTTATCGACAATAGTCAGTCGGATGGTTTGGGTTGTCAGTACGTTTTTTACGTGTGAAGACTAACCAAAACCTTTTGAGTTATTAGTTAGTGACAACGACACACATATCAGACCTATGGGTCTGATATGAACTGTCTGTCCCCGCTGTAGCTCAGAGATGCTTAGTACTGGAAGAAAACTGTAATTATAAATTGTAGGGTACCTCACTTGCACGTAGAGTGGGGATGATATTTTTCTCGTTTATCCCATAGTGTGGGATATCGTTGGATAGGCCGTTCAAAAATATTGCGGGTCTGTGAAAACCATTTTTCGATTCAGGAATCAGTTTGCGAAATATTAAGCTTTAAAGTGCTCATTTTTTTAAAGTCGTGTCGGGCCCTGCCAGCTAAATGGTTGTTTTTGGATATGTGAAACAATTAATGGCAGTAGTATATATGTATAACGAAATTAACACAGCTAAGTATGCTTTACAAATTAACGAGTAATAGTCGACCAACTTACATTTGCAGCTGGAGAATTGACCGTGACGTATATCGATGTATGCGAGAACATGTTTTTCAACTACAATGTCAAGTTTGTTATTGGGATAAATTCATCCCAACTATGGAACCTTTCATTGAGAGATGTCGTACAGCACAAGCGTAGGGTTCCACTAGGGCCGACGGCTGCCGGGGTCGCGGGAAGGTACCAAAGAGTTACCGACGCCCCTGGCAACACAGGCAACTGAAGGAATACACGTGGGTTTTAGTTAGTAAGAGTAGGCGGGAGGATGTGTCCCTCCCGCTCCGCCCAGAGCAGGAAAAGTTATTTGATGATTTCCCACCCAAAAAAAAAAAGCGTGGTCCCACACGCACTTAGCCGGTTTTTAGAATTTACCTTTGCTTACTTGTGTCCGTTATTAACGTAATGTTATTTATTATCTTATCGTTTTCCATATAAACGAATTCTCAGTTTCAACACTATTTCAACTCTAGATTTTTTAGGCGTGACTAACTGTGGAGAGGTCCTCAGAGAATCGGCAGACAATTCACAGATGTATAGCCTAACATTTGAGATTGATGCCTGGACGTCCGCAGACGTGGATGACAGCTGTTGGAATATATTGTGTGACGATTGTTCAATGTTCAGTCGGGACGTAAAGTAACATATACAAGACCCACTTTATAACTTGGCTTGAACAGTTTTTAACTTTAGGTTCATTGTATAGTCGTTCATATTTGATAACGTTGCTAACATGAGACTCAAGCCTACTGCTAAAAAAGTGACCTTTAATTTGAAATGATGAGTTAGTATAGAATATAATGTTTCTTAAATAATGTTTCTGATCAAATGTGGTTGGCCAGCCACGATTACGCTATCTGACATTTTAGAGGTAGTTATCGCGTTCATTTGATGTGCTTTAGGAAAAGCGTCTATTCACTTTCTTCTTCATTGTAACGTTACGATTGGCCGGAGGGCCAGTTGTAAGTCACGTTAAAAAGAAAACTAGAGTATTAGTACTTACTACTATATATTAAAAAGATTAGATTAAATATTAAAAGTATTCTAGGCTTCCGGTCCGAGTGCACGGGACGCTTGGACGGCAGGATGTAGGATCGGCTGGCAGCAGCTGGTCAGGGTCGTCAGGTAGTTGGACTGGATCGGCAGTCAGCAGTAGACAGGGTCGGCAGGTAGTCGGACTGGATCGGCAGGCAGCAGTGGGATAGGGCTGACAGACGAGGCGGAGCACGAAGATGAGGATCTCGTCTTCGCAGTCAGTCGGCAACTCTGTCCTAAGGAGTAAAACGTCCCTTGTTAAACAAGAGGATTTGTTTTATAGTACCTAAATTAGTGGTATTGTTGGTGTGGTTGGTGGTATGATGTGTGTGTGTGTGTGTTAGTGTCCAACGCCACGTTGACAGAATGCCCTCATAATGGTAGAGCTCTCCGTCCTGGAGTGGACTAGTAAGACGGTGGCATAGTCCGAATCTCGCCGATATGGCTGACTGCGGAGGCACTCTACAGCACCTCACGCTCCACGAGACGAGTGTCTGGACCTCCTAAGACACACAGGAGTGGTCGGCTATGGCGTCCTAAGTCACGCGACTATAACGCCTTCGGCCTTAGAAATCCCCCAAAGGCGGAAGTGAGAGGGCCGGCGGCTATGTAAGGTGAATCACAAATCACACACACTATGAGATTCTTTAGAGATTATATTTTTCACACTTTACAATTATTAGTATAAGAAGTAAACAAAGTAAGCTATAGAACTGAATCGGATTCAACCGGAACTGACTGAATTGAGATTAGACTGAGTCGAACTGTACCCTTGTCAGGTCCGATCACCGCTTTTATAGATCCTGGCAAAAGTTCTAGAAGTTTCTGTGAAGCATAATTCAAATGATTAGTTTGAATGCCTGCCAGGATCAATAAAAACGGATTACATGAGTGAGTACATAGCTTAAATATAGTGTGGAACTAGCTTTATCAAGGCCGGTATGCAAAGAGAAAGAAAATCTTAGACAGATGACAATTTATGATGAAGGATGTCAAATTGTTAATGGATAAAAATATGCTAAGATTTTACAACAAGAGAAAATTAATAATATAAAATACAGTATTCAGTGTTAGAAACAGTTCATTGTGATGTTGCTTTTCAGCTGTGGTGTTCAAACATATGTAAGAAAGTTAGAGAAATAATATAATTTCATATGTTTGAAGCAAGGAAAACAGTACAGGAATTATAACAAAGGTAAATTTATAATTATTATAGTATAACGATGTGGCTTTGTATAACAAAATACCACATCATTCACTACCCGTGTCTACAGATTTGGTCTGTATCATGAATGAACCTTCTATATCTAGCCTTTAAAATAACTTACACGTGTACAAATTCGTCAGAATTAGGCACGATTTAAAGGGACCTCAGGGGTTAACCTACCGTGTAGTCCTTCCATATTTGAATGTTTTACTTTCATCCCTTGACAATTATTTCCTATGCAGTTTTTATTATTTGGGATGAACCAAGAAAAATAAGATACCTAAGTAGCCGTTAGTACGGCATCACGTATATCACATAACGCCGTCACTCGGTAGTCGCCTGACGGTTGAGGCATGGACTGACTAGTGACTCTAGATCCCATGATCCCCGATGCAAGTATGGAGGGAAACACCTGATTGGTTTTTAGTCAGTAAGTATCTGACAGACCTCTCCGCCTGCCCCCCAGGGCAGAAGACATCCATGAGGATTTTCTACCTCGGAACAAAAAAAAAAAAAATGGACTGGCTAGTGCCAGGTTCTCCCTAACCGTTGCCCTATCGCCCCCAGCTGTATTTTATGAGATATATGAGATGAGTACTCACTCATCTTAATTAAATACTACTTTTATGCGTAAATGGTTTTTTTTTTCATTTTATTCAATGAATTTCTAACTTAAGGCGCATGTATGATTTTAGTGACTTTTAAATCTGTAAATACGCCTTCATATTATGCAGGTAAGTTATTAAAAAAAATGTTTGTTAAACTGAAATGCATACACATCACTATATGATAATATTTAAGTAAAATACTGTATGAAATAAATTCAGGAACTAGGTAATGTCTACCCAAAGCATGAAAAAACGATATTACTTTCAAACTACTTAAGATATTACCAAGTGTTTTTTTGTATGAACAGAATATATTATTATCTATAATTCTATCTGTATTTGTTTTTCAAATATTCATATTTTCGCTACTAACAATAAATATTCCCAATGAAACCAAACGGCCCCTAAGGCAATTTTAGTGAAAAAGAAAAATATTTTTATTCCTACAGATTATATACCATGTGCAGCTAAGAGCAATGGTTGGTTGCTGCCTACCTACGCGTAACAATGTATATGTCACAGCCAACTAGTTTAGTTAGCCGTTTAGTTAACAGCCTCCCTCCGTTACGTCTTAGAGAGTCGCGCGTGGAACACTACGCGCAGCTCTCTCAGGTTCTAACCTTTTTTTTTTGTTCCGGGGTGGAAAATCCTCATGGATGTCCTCCGCCCTGGGGCAGGCGGAGGGGTCTGTCAGACTCTTACTGACTAAAAACCACCCCGGTGTTCCCGTCTCACACTTGCACCGAGGATCATGGGATCTACTGCGATTTCCGCGATCCGCTACTCTGCGGGCCATCTCAAGTCTGTGTGTGGGGGGGTGAGTTGTTTAAACCCCCCTCACGACATCTGAAAGGGGCGCGCGTGGAACACTACGCGTCCAGTGTGATGGGGGGCGGCGGACGTCCCCTAGTTCGCCGTCCCTGGACCCATTTAGGGGGGCCGGAAGAGGGCGTTGTCTACCCTCTGCCGACGCCTGGTGCGCCTGCTGCGGCCGGGTGAGCGGAAGAGATCTCCCGCTCCCGTTCCGCAGCATCCTTCTGCGACACGACTGTTTTGCAGAAGGTTACCACCGCGTCCCAGGACTCCTCGCTGCCGACCATCGACTCGACCACGGCCGGCAGCGATAGGTCATTACCTACTCCTGAGATGAGGGCACGGCGCGGCTCCTCTCAAGCGGCACACACTGCCAGCGTATGCCGCGCCGTGTCCTTCCGACAGTCGACACAGTGGTGACACCGGGCGTCGGGCTCCCTGTTTATGCGACACAGGTACTTCCCGAAGCAACCATGCCCCGAAAGCATCTGCATCACCCGAAATGACAGGGAGCCGTGCCTCCTGCCGAGCCATGGCTCGAGCACTGGCCGGACCGCCTCGATGGTGGCGAGGCCGAGGTAGGGCGTGAAAGCCTGTCCCGCTATTCCGCCACCAGGGCTGCGCGCAGCTGTGACCGACGCAACTCCATATGTCGCTGCATCAGCCACTCGCCCCGCGCTCTCGCTTCCTCGCGCCACCGATACAGCGACGCGAGTAATTAGCGTTTTAGATCATATGATCTAAAACGCTAATTACACTACTCTGAATTTTCAAATCATCATTAAGATTTGAGCTAAGCGAGCCAGGAAGGCAGGAACCATCCTGATTGGTCAATTAGTCACATGCTGCGTATGTACTAATCGAGAGTCTCTCAGCGAGTGTTCTACCCGCCAAACGAATGTCGCTGTGGAAGTATTTTAATTGATAGCTCTGGTCGCTGCGACAAACTATTGGAGAGAGTTCTTGCCGCCAGTGTGAACAGTTAGTGATCAACTATTTTAACATAAATGTATCTCTTTTACTGACACGGGACCTATATGTATTGTACGTTTCTTGAGCCAGAAAATAGTCGATAGCTTGTCGCTTTCTCGTCCGTTGTGGGGCAAGTGCCTAAGACTTTAAGTTATACTCCGATGAGACGTCAAAGTCGTCAGAAATAGCTGATAATATCTACTGATGGCTTCAACAATTTAGGCCCTATCACCGAAAGTACATTGTAATAGGACTTTAGGCACATTGTGGTAGTCAAAGCATTATTAAGCAGGCTGCAGTCCATGGGCATGGGCAGCCGTCACCTCCTTCTGCGAAGCAGTAATACTCGTGAAGGAGGAGGCGGGCCGGTTGAGGGAAAGGCAAATTTCGTGGCCTCTCGCCCCTAGCCGCCGCAGGAGACGCCCTGGGCGTCGGGGATAATGGGCGGATTTCCGGTCACCGTAGGCGCGGGCTTGCGGACGGTGAGCAATGGGCAGCTCACCGTCCGGTAAGGACCAGGCCCGGGTCGACGGCGCGTTGTATTCCACGCGCGCCTCAAAGAGATGTCGTCAGCACAAGTGTAGGGGTCCACTAGGGCCGATGCTTACCGGGGTCACGGGAAGGTACTAAAGGGTCACCGAGGCCCCTGACAACACAGGCAACAGGAAGGAATACGGGTGGGTTTTAGTCAGTAAGAGTCTGACACACCCTCCCGCTCCGCCCAGAGCGGGAGAAGTTATTTGATGATTTCCGATCCAAAAAAAAAAAAAAAAAGGCTGCAGTCCCGGCGGAAATTAATAGCCTGATCAAAATGGCTATTTTGATCACGCTGTGGATTTCCGCAGACGTCATTGCTATTATTGTCCGTTCATAAAATACTGTCGCAAAATTCAGATGCTTTTGTTAAGGCGCTGATAAGAGGCAAATGACCAAAGTAATCTTGCCTTAAGAAAAAAATTGCCATACCTGTATAGTTTGTGGTAGCGGAAAACAATTATGTTAATTTTGAACACATTTCTTAGAATTCGGTTGTTACCGAAACACGTTTTGAACAAGAAAATCGATATAAACTAAAGGTAAACTAACCTTTTACCTTGACTTCGAATCCAAAATATCTGTGTTAATAATAATAATAATAAATCTATAATTACAGATCAGAGATCCATAATACATGAAAACACTTACTAACTAAACCAAAAACTACAACTAAAAACTAAAAACACACTTAAATAAATTTAATTACTTCACTTGAATAACGGTTCGTAAGCCGCCATCCAGTGACTAATTATTAGGCCATCCACCCTGCCGGCTACAGTAGCCACGAGGCTGTTGGGGCTGTCGCGCACCCGACGCATCAGTGATGCGATTCGCAGGCGCAGCAGCGAGCCGAAATCCGGAACGCGTGCGGCCGCGAACATCCCCGACGCGCTACAGAAGCGCGGCAACCCCAGCATTACCCGGAACGCATTGTTATATTGGACTCGTAGCGCATTGTACGAGCCCTGTGTATAACTGACCCACAGGGCGCACGTATACAGCGACAGTAGGCCCTGAACAATGTTATTTTAACCTCTCGCGTACACCGTGCGAACCTGCGGGCCAGCATGTTACACCTGACAGACAACGCTCTACGTTCCCTCTCTAAATCGTCGTCATCCGACAGCCTATCAGTGACCCAGTGCCCCAGGTATTTAAAACGAGTGACTCTTTTCAGCGGAATGCTGCCCAAGGTAACCGGTGGAACAATGTCACATATTTTGTTTTGCGCCCTAAACACTAAGAGTTCGCTTTTCGTTGAGTTGTACCTGAGGCCATGACTCACCGCATAGTCTTCACAGATTCGGAGAAGCTTTCTCAATGCACTGATCGATGGGCTCAGCAACACCATATCATCCGCGTAACTAATATTATTGACACATTGTCTGTCAATGGAACAACCGACTTGGGTGTTGCTGAGCTCACATATCAGCCGGTCGACATACAGGTTGAAGAGCCTGGGCGAGCTAAGGCCCTCCTGCCTCACCCCGCACTCCAACCCGTACGCACCTGACATGGCACCTACCCATCTGACGTAGTAAATATCAACGTACGTTAAGTATTTAATTAATAACAAGAACGTCTTATTTGCATGCAGAACTTGGTTTTTTTTACCCGACTGCCCAAGAAGGAGGGTATAGTTTTTCGAGGGTATATAATTATGTATGTATGTCTATTTCTTTGGCACGCTCTGTAGCCTAAACGTCTTGATGAATATTAACATAAGAGGTGTCGTTAGATTTGTCTTAATTGTGGGAGTAACATAGGTTATATAGTATTTATATATTGCATCTGCAAATACAAAAAAGGGAGGTTTTTCTAAAATCAAATACGTGTAGCAATATTGATATCAAATAATAGCTAATAATGAGTCAATTCCATATACAATACATATAAAATAACAAAGCTTGAAATAAAACAAATATTTAAAAAAACAAAAAACCCGGCTGCTATATATAATATAGAACTGAAAGGAGAAAAACAAGCAATATAATCTCTAGAATTTTGGTATCGCAGGCGGGAACAAACCAATAACCTGAAATATGGTGTAACTTTTGTCTGTCCCCCCGGCGATACCTAAATTCTATAGATTATAATGCTTGTTTTTCTCTTTTCAATTATGTATTTTAGCAATCGGGTTTTTTGCTTATTTAAATATTTTATTTTTATTAATTTTGATTATTCAACTCAATTTTGAGTAAATAAATAATTGCTTCATATTTTGCAATAAATTACAAGCGTTGTGTCATCGTACTCCTCTTTCTTTTCTATGCAGTCTGACAGTGACCGCGGTTTAGCTGTTGTCAGCGTCTTAAAGAAACAAAGAAGCAACATACATAACAGAAAGTAAGTTAGTGTAACATCTTTCCTTTCGTTTTCTGTGGGAGTGATTACGTGAAAAGGAACGTAAGTGAGAAAAGGGACGGAAGTGTGTAAGAGGATTTGACAGCTTGAGCTTGGAATAAGTAGAAGTAAGTATTTTTAATAGCATCGAATTAGTTTACTCATGAAATTAGTACGTACTATATAGATTGTAAGTAGAGGTAGGTGAGTACTCATATTTAATTTATCACAGTTAAGACGCTGACAACACCTAAACCGCGGTCACTGTCAGATTGCATAGAAAAGAAAGAGAAGCGCGATGACAAAATGCTTGTAATTTATTGCAAAATATGAAGCAATTATCTGTTTACTCAAATTGAGTTGAGTAATCGAAAATAAAAAACAACAAAGTTCTGCATTGTTTTTATTTTTTTTATTTATTTATTATTTATACAAAAAAACACAGGATTATATAAATAGATAGCAACCAAAAACCACTAAGGTTTGAACTTGTGCTATCATGAGTCTATCTCAATATCATACAATACAATGAAGCATTTTATATGTTCGCGTTATTGTCGGTACAATTAATAACATCCTTACATATTTAATAGTTACAACATAGAGTATAGTAATAGATTGAGTTACAAACATTTTATATGTACGCGTTATTGAAGATACAACCTGCATATTACTTATGTAATATAATATTAAAATAAGACGTACTTGTTATTAATTAAATTCGTAACTTAAGTTGATATTTAATACATATATTTTGGATTAGAACTCAAGGAAAGAGGTTAGTTTAACGTTAGTGTGTATCGAGATTTTTTTTCAAAAGGTGTTTTGGTAACAACCAAGTTCTGGGAAATATGTTCAAAACTAACATATATTTTTTCCACTATCACAAACTATACAGATTTGGCATTTTTTTTTCTTAAGGGAAGCCTATTTTAGTCAATAGGGTCTCGTCAGCGCCTTAATAAATTCTCTGTATCTTCGTTAGACATACTTTGGAGAGCCTCCTTGAGAATTCTCTTACAATTTATTACATCACACATGAACATAATATCGCGCCTGTATTTCCCGAAGGATCAGGCAGAAGTGTACTATTAGGTGTATTTATTATTGACGTGTAAACGTGTTTTATTAACCAATGTACGGACATAAATATAATTTTTCAATTCTTTCAAGTTTCATGCCTAAAGCTGGGACTATCCGAAGGTTCCAGTAGATACTTATACATTTTCTAACTGACGTCATGCTGTCTAGGCCTTAATGATGGTAGATCAAAATATTAATGCTCAAGCTTGTAGACGATCATTATAGAAGTCAAGTAGCTGTTTATACGTTTCAAGTCACAGAACACTCAAGCGAATAGTAAAACAGAACAAAGAAAGTGGAACACAGAATTAGCACCTAGAAAGTAGCAACTGCAACCTTATTCTCATTGGCATAACAAGTTATAAGTTTCGAACTTAGATGACTTTTTCCTAACTAGTTCCAACTTAGGAACAGTTGCCAAGTTGCTTTTTTGATCCCCTTGCTATTTACCTGCGTGCGAAGTGCTGCAATCTTTAAAACAGTGTTTGCTGAGTTCTTGTTAACTGTTTAAACTGTAAAGTAGCTATTTTAGTGAAGTTGGCATTCTTGAGAAAATGCCTGGGAACCGATCGTTTATTTACCAATTGTATTATTGGGATTTTTAAACACGATTTAAAGTTCATACAGGTAAACTTTAGATTTAGCCGTGAGTCCAGGCTGTCATTTGTAGATGTTTGGTAGTCTGAAGCCAGAAAGTCCGACAATCAGTCATATCAAAGGGTATCGTGTTACGCAGTAACTGGGTTATCGGGGTCAGTTAGGCAGTTGCCCCATGTATAATACTGGTATGCAGCTGTATCCGCTTAGACTGGAAGCTTTTACTAATTCTTTGAGTAGTTGGCATACCAATTGCTCAGTTTCTGAATATATTTACTTTTTTTAATGAATGCGTGTATTTACAAAAAGTTAAGGAAAGTGAAAACAGCTAGGCATCAATTTCAGCGGAGACAGTTCCACGACAATCAATATTCAGATTTTCACTTTGTTATTGCCAGGAAAGCAGAATTGGTCTTTGACGTTCGAAAAGTGCTGATTCTCAGCCTAATTTGAATAATTTACTTTTGCTTTTGATTTTGGTGACAAATATTTAGTTTAGGCGCAAGTGAAGAGTTTTTAGCGGGCTATAATAAATATTTATGAATAAGTCTAAGGTCCTGGGTAAATTAGATGCTCACTAGAAGAGGCTCATATTATTAATAGCCATGCCCACAAAATAAAAGGTTATCTATGCAAGGTTACTCGTATTTGTAAGTATTTGGGTTTTTGAAAACCCTTTTTTATGGAAGACCGGAAATCGAAATATCATAGATTATGCTTTTATATTAGCTAATTTCCTAAAAAAATATGAAGTGGAGAACTTTTAGGGATTACACTTTAAATTTTAATAGGTACTTTTGTCAGTTATATAAATTTTCTACAAACTCCAACCGCCATCGATGTCATATTTTATTCCAAAAATATCCCCCAATTTAATTTCCAAATATTTAAGTACACATACATCACGCCAGTAATCGCTGAAGAGAGAGAGAGGGGCAGAGGTGTCCCGTACCTACACCCATATTTCTCCAGTTTTGATTAAGTTCCATGAACTAGGGGGCATATTGCCTTCAATAAATTAAAAATCAATCAACTTAGCCTACAGCAGTCTACAGCTGGACATAGGTCTCTCCCAGGCTGCGCCACAACACCCTGTCTTCTGCCTTCCGCATTCAGTCTATTGCCATCAACTGGGCATAAATCAAGACTCCGAGCGAAAACTGAGAAATTCCTGATCGAAAATCCAATAACACTTTGCCCGACCTGGGAATCGAACCCTGAACCTGATGCTCAGCAGTAGCTCTTGCGACCACTAGACCAACGAGGCAGGCAAAGATTTAGTAATGAAAGCAATAAAGAAATACAAAGTAATAAAGGCGTTATCTTCGCTCGTAAGTCGTAATTTACGACTTTTAAAGTCTACTGAGGCAGTCATTGAGACTTTTATGATGGTCGTGGGCGAAGCGTTTGTGACTTCTCATTACATCGACTTTATGTTCGAGCATCTTTAAAATGTATATTAGATGAAAAATGAGGTTGATTATCACTTGGCTTCCTTGCTTAATAATCAGCCTATAATGTTCCCACTGCTGGGACAATGGTCTACTCTCTGTGAGAGGGAGTGTGCTGTAATCCACCACGCGAGCCCAGTGCGGGTTGGTAGATGTCACATGTCTTCGAATTTTTGGTTCTAGGAACATGCCGGTTTCCTCACGATGTTTTCCTTCACCGTTTTGAGAGCAGTGGTGATGAAATAATTTACACAAAGTAAAGCGCCTGCTTGGATTTGATCGTACGACCTACAACTCGCAAGTTGCGGCCGTTACCACTGGGCCACCACTGCTCTTCCTTGCTTACCGGAGGATATTTAGTTCAATTCTTCTATGCATAATTTCTTACCACGTCTTCTCATTTTCACGAAATTAAAAACGGAACCCTTATAGGATCACTCATGTGTCTGTCTGTCCGTCTGTCATCGACGATTTGCTCCGAACCTACTAAACCTTTAAATTTGGTACATTATATGTGTTTATGTATTCCAAACACATACACGCAATGTAAATTAATTAATTTTGAATATGGGGTTCACTATTGGGGGCAAAATTAGAACAACGCGTGACATATTAAATGAAAGGACTTGCTATGATTTTTTTTCTAATTTTAAGATACATAATTGGTTTTAAAGTTATTTAAGAAAATAGATGAAATGAATGACCCCTACCCTTATCTCTGAAACTGCTGAGCCTTTTTAGGCTCAGCAGGCTTTTTTTTAAACATTTTTGTTTAAAAAATACGGAGAATAGTTCTATACTTAAAGATTACAGGTAAACCTATAAGAGGTCTATGGTCTTTAAAGAACATGCTATCACTCAATATTGTGCATACAATTTTACATTTGCAGTTGGAATGTTAGGGGAACATGTTTTTCAACAACACTTAAGTTAATTCTTAGGATAAATTCATCCCAACTACTCTTCGTTGTGCGTGGTCCCGGCACGCACTTGGCCGTTTTTTTCAATCTAAGATTCGGTACTGAATCTTTTGTCTAGACAGGACTAAGCCTTTTGGAGAAGTTTAATCTAAAAGGGTCATAAATCTGGATAAAAAAAATCCCCACTGAGTGGTGGACTATTAAGATACAATGCCGTAGGGATTTGACAATAATATAATGAGATACCATATGATGTCATGATATGATGTTATATGAGAATATGACCTTGAAACCATCTATACGAAATAGCCAAATAATTATATTTTAGTACCGTATGTGTGTAAATTAAGAATTAAATTATGTTGGTTGATTGTGTCTGATTTAAGGTTCACCTACGCAGATCAGATTTTGAACATTAAAGTATAATTTCATGTTCAAAATCAGGTTTGCGTAGGTGAAAATCTTTATTATCGCTATCTCTTATGCTTCGACTCAACCTTTTTTATGGTTTTTTTTTGGGTGGCATATTATCAAATAACTTCTTCCGCTCTGGGCGGACCGGGAGGGTGTGTCAGACTCTTACTGACTAAAACCCATCCGTGATCCTTCCGTTGCCTGTGTTACCAGGGGCCTCGGTAACCATTTCGGACTTTCCCGCGACACCGGCAGGCATCGGCCCTAGTGGACCCCTACACTTGTGCTGCCGACATCTCTTTGTTTTAGCTACTTAGCATGATAGAAAAAAGAATACTGTCACCTATGGAGAGCATGCAACTTACAGGAGCTTGTCGATGCATTCAAGCAAGTTAGTCTGTCATAGTACACGTGCAAGAAATAGGTCCCAAGTTGTATCATGAAACCCGGTTTTCAGATTTCAGCATCCAGTCCTTCCATCTATGTAGTTTGAAGTCTCACGTGCCTTAAAAGGTACAAGCACCATACACCTAACTAAAATCATATTTTTGTAATTTTATATCTGTCTGTATAATGCTTTCAGGGTGTTGATGGGGTTACCGCGCTGGAGTGCTTCCGGTATGTTCGCAGACAATTGATGCCTTTCACGCCATCATGTGCAAGCGTTGCGCATCCATTATGCGCAGGGTACGCGTCAGCCCCAACAGCATCCTGAAAACTATAGCTGGATACGCCTACATGCCTGTGTGGCGTAGTAATGAATAGTTTGTAGTTTGTGTTGTTTTTCTGGTAGATGTAAGTACTAACACTAGTTTCTAAGTCATGTGTATACTAACCAAATGTACTATCCTAGTGGGTTCGAAAAAAAAGATTTCCGTCCTCCTCCATAATGCTTGCAATTCTTTATTGACATTTATTTCATTTTGTTATTAGTTTATGTGTTTTTAGGGTTCCGTAGTAAACAAGGAACCGCCGTTCAAAAATATTAAGGGTTGGTGAATACCACTTTTTACCCGACTGCCCCAGAAGGAGGGTAATGTTTTTCGAGAGTATGTATGTATGTATGTCTATTTCTTTGGCACGCTCTGTAGCCTAAACGGCTTGATGGATTTTAACATATGAGGTGTCTTTAGATTCGTCTTCATTGTGGGAGTGACATAGGCTATATATTTTTTATATATTGCATCTGCAAATACAAGAATAAGGGAGGGTAACTTTTTTTTTAAATAAATTACAACAATATTAATATCAAATAAATGTTATTAATGAGTCAATTCCATACCTATATATATTAATAAAACTAAAAAGCTTGAAATAAAACAAATTATTTAAAAAACAAAAAACCCGACTGCAAAAACACATACCTAACTGAAAAGAGAAAAACAAGAATGATAAGCTATAGAAAATTGGTATCACCAGCTAAATGGTTGTTTATAGAGATGAAAAATCATGGCAGTAGTACATATTATGAAATTAAAAGGAAAACTATCACAGCTAAGTGAGCTTTACAAGTTAACGAGTAATAGTCGACCAACTTAAATTTACAGATGGAGAATAGACCGTGGCATATATTGATGTATGGGAGAGCATGTTTTTTAATCACAGTGTTAAGTTTGTTATTGGGATTCATCCCAACTTCCCAACTACGGAACCTTCATTGTGCGTGGTCTGACTCGCAATTGGCCGGTTTTTTGTTATTTGTTTTAGTACCTATTTGTTTATGTGCTGTCTTTATTTATTGACATGTTATTATTAACTAAGTGTATGGCATAAAATTGTGACATGTACTTAACTTACCTATTGACTTTTTTATTTTGATAATGGCGCCGATTCCCTTATTCACAAACTGAACTAAATTTAAGTTCAGTGCATCTTTTTCTTTATATTTCAATAAGAAAAGGACAGAAGATACATTTTAGTTTAGTCCTGTCAGATTAATCAGCGCCTGTCACTACTCTATACAAGTTTAGACGTGATTAAAAACTTGCCTACTAAAATTACGTCAATTTACGTCAACCGCTGATTAATTTGAGAGGACTAAACTAAAATGTATCTTCTGTCCTTTTCTTATTGAAATAGAAAGAAAAAGATGCACTGAACTTAAATTTAGTTTAGTTTATGAACAAGGGAATCGGCACCAATGTGACATTCCATTACCTTCACTATTATATTTTGTATGCCTTCTGGCGGGATGTAATATGAACCAACATTTCTATAAATAACGTCTGTTTATTATTTTACTCTATGTTCACAAAATTAATAAATGAATTTGAACTTCATCCAAGTACAATAATACTCGAAACTCTCTAGGTACCTATATATTATATATGTGACGTACCTACAAAAGTTTCCGTACAGAATGACCGCTATAAAAACAATACAGGCTGGTGTTAATTGCTACACAAAGTTGGGTACGTAGCGGGTGTGTGCGGACCGTCAGTCGGTCTATTGTTTGTTATTGGCGGAGGGCACAAGTTTTTCCGCAGTTCTAATCGGCTCATGAACTTTCGTTTCTAGATAGTTTTTTGGTGATAGTCGTAGTTTGTGATAGTGTGAATTGTTATTGGCAATTTTAACTTGAAAGTGTAAGGATAAATATAACTAACTAAACGTTTTCAGAAAATATCGAACTATTTGCTTATATAAAAACTGTATCCTTTCTTACTGCAAATATAAATACACGTAGTAAACATGAAATTGTGATACCCAAATTTAGATTAACAAAACCAAGCAAATCATTTGTTATCAACAGTATCCGATTTTATAATAAGTTGCCAAAGTTGGTTACAGAACTTAGCGATGGAAAATTCAAAACTCTCATCAAACGTGTCCTTATCAAAAACGCATATTATAAGATTAAAGACTATGTTGAAGACAATGAAGTTTGGCAAGAATTCCTTCTGCACATGTGGCTTCCCTGGTACCTCATAAACGGCATAAATATGTAAATGTCTATTAACTGCTCCCAAATTACGATATTTTTTATTGTTATTTTTATACATACTTTTTGACATAATATTTTCTTTATTTGACATTATATACCTACAATTTTGATATCACTATTTATTAGTAGCTTTGTGGATAGAATATTAATTCAGGCTTGTTACAGTTGTAATAGCAAACATGTCATTTGGTTTAAATAGGTTTTTATTTTTCTTGTTTTATTAATATTTTACATAGATTCTTTTGAATTTTGGGAATGTGGGAACTTTGTAGGCTTAATAGACTAGATTTGTGGATCATTTATTTTTTGTTAAGTGGTACCTACTTCTTGACAGGCCTACACTATGGGAGGACCCCATACCTATTAACACTGTGATTTGAAAACATTGTAAAAGAAAATTATTTTTAAAAGAGTAACCGTGGAGTTTCTTGCCGGCTCTTCTCCATAGGAAACGACCAATTGGAACTATGCACCTAGCTTCTGACGTTTCATAAGTGCCCATGTAGGTTTATGTGAAATAAAAATATTTTGATTGATTTTGATTTTGATAAGAAAATGGGAACCTGTTTTCCGTGATAAATTCGTAGAATAATTGAAAAATTTGATAGTTAAAAATTTGATAGTAACAAATTTGATAGTAACAAATTCAGAATCTTAACTGACATGGGTATATTATTATACATTTGTGAAAAAATAAAGAACAATTTCTCCTTATCACAATACAGAGCTGATCATCTCAAAATTTGCATTTCCATCGAATTTTCGCTTTATGGATCCATCAGTCCCAACTGTCTACTTAAGTTCTGCTTTACTTCATTAAAAAAAAACGAAGAAACATCACCACTTTCTAAAGAACAGAATATAACCACAATCAGATACTTCTAAGCAATAAACATCTTAATCTAAATCTTCAAATTATTATCCAGAGCCGTAAAGCCATCACATGCAATTCCGCCACTGTGTAGACGCCGCTACAATTTAATGGCATTACGTTGACGCCATCTTTGGAACATAAACTGACAAAATGTCTTGCTTGAGGCTTTGTGAGTTACTGCGGGCAATATTCGCTTCATACAATGTTTTGACTTATCTGTTTACGTCTTTGCTGATATTGGGATCCTCGTAATAACAGCTGTGACTTTTTTATATTTGACAGTTCGAGCGTCCATAGTTTACGACAGTTTTTAGGCTCTTGCTATAGTCAATATTGCCAACTCTCGCAAAAAATATTAATAAAAGTTTTTCCTAAGTATTTTTTGTACTGAATTCTTGTATAACAACTGAAATAGCCAGCGCGAGCGGCGATTCTAAAATTTTAATGTTGGTACCTACTTCCGGCGTACCTTGGACAGTGCTGCCTGCTACCACCTTATTTACGAGTTAATATGACAACCATCGTATGATAAAAGATATTTGATTTTATTTCTGTAAGTAGGTTTATACAAACACTTTTACACAATAATTTTTAATAAACTAGATTAGCTCGGCGTTTCTTATCTGACTACTCTGAGAATAAAAGGCCGAAACAAACTCAGAGGTCACAGTGTCTTTTAAAGTCCAGACATAATGTTGTTCAGATTATGTGAAGACCATGTAGATTGGTGTCTGAAATGGTCTTTTGATGAAAGAACCACACAGATTGAGTGAACCTGTCCAGTGAGTGCACGCATTTTGCAGTAGTCGTGCAGCTCAAATCAGAACTTAAGGAGTTCAACGATACAACGAACAACGAAAAAATACTCAAACTGCCAGAACATGTTAAAACCTAGCTGAGAAAAAAAAACAAAATTAAACAATGACAAGAGTATGTACTCTTCACATTAATAATTATTAAAATAAAATAATACTTCACAGAGTAAATATTAATGTCATTGCATAAATAAAATTCATCAATGTCAATGTTTATATAACAATCTGGACATACTCTTGGTCAGAACTTGATCTGACCAAAATTATGTGTCTGAAATGGTCTTTTGAGGACAGAACCACACAGATTTGAGTAGACCTGTCCAGTCAGTGCACGCATTTGTCAGTTATCATGCAGCTCAACTCAAAACTTAAGGAGCTCAATGATTTGACAAACAATACCAAAGAAAAGAAATTTGAATCGGCTGCATAAAGTACTCAAAGTGCCAGACCATCGTTAAAACTAAGAGAAAAAAAAAGCAATTACCCAAATAGTCCTCACATTCATAATAATTAAAATAATATAATACTTTACAACGTAAATATTCATGTCATTATTTATACAACATGGTATATAGAAAGAGAAAATATAAATAGCTAAATAAAAAAAAGAGTACAAAACAACATTCACTATAAATTTATTGGAGCAGCTCAATCCTAAGCCTTTTTGTCCTTAATATAGTCTTTAACAGTATAAAAGCTATGAGCTATTATCAACTTAATTCATGCCAATATACGAGAGGATAAAATGAATACATTGGAGCTTAGAGTCATTTAATTTTAATTTATATATATTTTAATAACCGGGCGTAACTCCGCTGCCGCGAGAAATTACGGCACAGCGGACAGAGCTCCGGCGGTATCTCATGGCGACCTGGAGAGTGCGATTGTCGCAACCTAGTACTGGGCACGCCACAATTGCGGCGATAAGTCCCCTCTTTGAGGAGTGGCTAGAGAGGCGCCACGGCGTCCTCACCTTCCTCCTGATGCAGGTCCTCACCGGACACGGCAGCTTCGGGAGATTCCTGTGTCGGATAAGGCGGAAGGAAACGCCCGGGTGTCACCACTGTGTGGATCGCCCAGAGGACACTGTGGAGCATACGGTCGAGGTTTGCCCGGCTCCACGAGGACACGGCGGTGCTCTGCCTAAGAGCACCGCCGTGTCCTCGTGGAGGCGATTGGTGGTGGGGATCTCTCGCGTCCGGCCCTGGTCCTGGCCATGATACGGAGTGAGAGGGCATGGGCAGCTGTCACCTCCTTCTTCGAAACAGTAATGCTCGCGAAGGAGGAGGCGGGGTTGAGGGAAAGGCAAATTTCACGCCCTGTGGACCCTAGCCGCCGCAGGAGATGCCCTGGGCGTCGGAAATCCCGGGCGGATTTCCAGCCACCGTAGGCGCGGGCTTGCGACCGGTGAGCAATGGGTAGCTCACCGTCCGCTAAGGACTAGGCCCGGGTCGACGGCGCGTTGTATTCCACGCGTGCCTCAAAGAGATTTCGTCAGCACAAATGTAGGGGTCCACTAGGGCCAATGCCTGCCGGGGTCATGGGAAGGTACTAAAGGGTCACCGAGGCCCCTTGCAACACAGGCAACGGAAGGAATATGGGTGGGTTTTAGTCAGTAAGAGTCTGACACAACCTCCCGCTCCGCTCAGAGCGGGAGAAGTTATTTGAAGGCAGACAAGATTACGTGGAGTCAGTTTTGCAGCGATTCTTTTCTGTCACTAACATATTAACTACTTTTCATAGTATGCCAAGTGGAATTGTACCAAATAATCGCGGAGAAGTTATTTGATAATTTCCCACACAAAAAAAAGATAAATGTTTTCAAGTTGTCCCTTGATTGCTTAGTAGCAATTAATCTTGTAACTTAGACGATTCACTATTTCCCTGAATCTGATATCGATCCTTTAACAGTTTGCCTTAATTGTTTTATTAGTATACCTTCCCTGTATTAAATAAACTTGCTGGTAGTTTGTCTTCCCTTGGGGATTATTAGGTTTAGTGATTCGTTAACTCGGCCTTCCTTTAACATGTTTCGGGTTATTTTAATGAGAAATTCTGTGTCTATTGGAATACTTTCATAACTAGTGAATAATTCAACGCATTGTTAAATGGTAAATCCGGTGATGGCCACGACACTCATGTTCCGTCGACGTTCGGGAAAGTCCGTATTATTTTCCACCCTTTTTTGTGGCTGGCGGCCACATGAAAACATGTTTTATAAAAGTACAAAATAAAAAAAAGTAAGTTCAACAACTTAAACCCGACTAATAAAAAAATCACACTCTAAAAAGTATGAAACAAGACAATATTCTCATCCGAAATTGTTAAGTACAAAATATACAATATTGATTGTCTATTACGTAAACAACTTACACGTAATATATTTTAATGTATCTAATACAAATTCATAGTGATGCTCAGAGGATAGCCAATAAATATACAATAAACATACGACCACGGCTTATTTGAATTATTTACGGGTTATAATTTCGTGATAAAGTATTTGCGGAGCCGCTTTAATTTTTTTCTGTTTAGGTTTTATTGTTTATATTACTAGGTAGTATACTATACTCACACATAGGCTGAGGCGTGATTTAAAAATGATTCCCAATTATCGGGTGCATGCAACAACCGCCACGAGCAACAGCTAGCAATATATATTTTTTAAACATGCTTATTAAGCTCTTTCATTTGATACCCAACATGGCATCATTTTTAAGGTTCCCTACCCAAAGGGTAAAACGGGACCTTATTACTAGGACTCCGCTGTCCGATTGTCTGTCTGTCTGTCCGACTGTCTCATGAACCGTGATAGTTAGACAGTTGAAATTTTCACAGATGATGTATTTCTGTTGCCGCTATAACAACAAATACTAAAAATCAGAACAAAATAAATATTTAAGGGGCTTCCATACAACAGACATGATTTTTTTTGCCGTTTTTATAGAATGGTACGAAACCATTCGTGCGCGAGCCCGACTCGCACTCGGCCGGTTTTTTTTTTTGTTAATTTCTTTATGTCCTTTAGAGGGCGTTATATTCAATATAATGTGACGACACATAGCCTATATATAACCAGCGGACTATCAAGACGCTTCCAATTGTACCTCATTTGTCAAACTATGGTAAACAGTTTAGAAGTTATGAGGGAACTGATGAACATACATACTGTCATATTCAAAATGGCTGTTAGCTTTTTTTCTATTGAATTTAGAAGTTGTCATTTTTCACACATTTAAAAACAAAATTGACTTTGGAAGCACATAAGTACTTTTTTGCAGATCAATTGCATCAAATAATGATTTATTTAGAATGAGAATACATTGCAAAATACAATAAAAGCTATTTCGTGCAATTACAACCATAGACAATAAAGTAATGACTATTTTAATGCGAAATTTCGGGTGATTTTGGGAAAAAACCTAAATGAGACATATCTTAATAACCGTGAGACTTAGGACAATGGGGTCTTTCGGTGAAACCTCGCAAATGACCCTGCCAACCCTTCAAAAAATTGTGTCAGTCCATGCGCCAAACACCCTGTATACCGGTCAAAATCATAACCCTCCGTTTTGAATCGCGCACGCTTTTTTTTTGACGACTAAGGTAAAAAAAAGCGTATGGGTGCAATCTCTTAAAGTTACTGTTTTTCGTTCTCAATATTTCAAACCACACATTTATTTTCATTCTCAAACAAAGATCTTCTAACCTTAACAACCCTTTTTATCCCCTCAACAAATATTTTCCACTCAAACAGATTATACTCGTAAAACAATTCCACACGATGATCAGTCGTACAAATCCATCAAAGAGTAGCGTTGAAGTGAAACCGGAAGCCAGATAGCAGCCATGTTGTCTGTCACCGGATGTGACGCGCCAGTTGTAAGGCGACCATGTGGATATAGCAACACGCTTTGTTGGCTGGGAAACCGATATCTACAGTGATTGGTGTCCGTATTTGCTGTTATTAAATTCTCTGGTACAAAGTGTTTCTACAATGTTGGCATGAAATGTTATTTTAAGGATTTTCAACTAGAAACACATTACAATCATCTTCTACAGAATAAAAACTTGTTCAGTATACGTAATCTTGTAATAAAAATTAAATACAGGTAACCACAGCGTACACATTATCACTGATACAGAGTATACAGGGTGTCCCAGAAATCAACGTCAAGCCGGAAACAGGTGATAGTCGTAACAGTTCTCGGCTCATCTCCCACAGTATAATTATTGCTGTTACCTACGTATTTTGTATTGATACTTCTCTAAAGTCTATACCAGACCACTCAGAAAGTATTGCGAATAGGTACGTTCCAATTTCAAAAATTCCCTCCACATTGTTTGCGAGCTAATTTAAAATATCGTGTCTCATAAAAAAATGTACCGGGACCATTTTCGCGCTATGACTTTTTACGATTTCGAGTGTTGCCTAAAACCGGACGAATAGTACGATAGACTTCAAATGCCATTCATGGATGAAGGCCTTTCTAAGGCACCCGTGTATTGTTGGTATAACGAATTCAAGCGCGGTCGACTAACTTTGGGGTATGAAGAAAGAAATGGTCGCCCTTTGACGGTTGTTACGGAAGTAAACGTGCTAGCAGTGAAAAAATTAATCCATGACTAAAGGTGAGGTACGTATTAAGATATTCAGCACATATTGCAGGTTGGATCGGGAAGCCTTCACGAAATTCTACACGTGCATCTTCGCGTGAGGAGAATAGTTTCACGCTGGGTGCCGCACAACCTCACCGATGCTCAGAAGCAGGGCGGACTGGTGCCGTGATATGATAAACAAATTTGAAGCAGGCTCGTCTCGGCGTGTTTACGACATCATTACAGCAGGCTTAGCATGGCGCTTTCCATTTCTTCGAAGAATAGGCGTAGCTATTTCTATACAAAGTGACATTTCGTTTCTCCATTTTTAACACCGCACCGTAGAAATCCTTCTGCAATCTGTCATTTTGTCTTTCGTTTCTAACGATCTTTGTCTAGGTCCTTTTTTATGTAGACTATTTCAGAAGAAAGTTTCTATCCCTAACTGTCAAAATCACACTGACAACTGACAGCTGTTGTCTAAGGTAGTGAAAACAATTTGCGTGTTTCTATTCGACGGCCACAAGGTATATACATATGTTATTCTATAAAATCATGATTAAACGCAAAACTGTGATAATTAATAGAAGAATAAGGCTATCTTGTCTGGACAGCACGCCGGTCAAACTCCTGGGTCACCCTCCTTACAGCCCTGACCTAGCACCGTGTGACTTCTTTTTATTCCCGAAAATAAAAAATCAGCTCAAAGGGATACAATTTTCGTCGCCGGAAGATACGCTGTCAGCGTTCGAGCAGGCTCGAAAAAGTGTTTCCAAAACTGGTACAGACGCATGAAACTTTGTATAGAGGCTAGTGCAGAGTACTTTGAAAAGATTAAAAAATATATATTTAGTAGAACATTTTTTTTACATTTTCGCAAAGCTTTCTGAGTGTCCCACGTATTTTGGTGAGAAAATAAGTAATAATTATTACCTAGTTATCAGAAAAATATCCTTAATTGAAAAAATTGCTTATGATGTACCTTTCAAATTATAAGCATCATAAAAAAAATGTTTGTATATGCTCTGTGTACATAATTAAGTTTCAAATATATAAAAATAATCAGTTTATTAAAGATGGATACGTAGATATATGTAATATTAATAGAATTATCTTAATTTGACAGCGTGGGAAAACAAAAACAAAAGCAATTAATATAATTGAATGCAGGATACTAAGAAATTACAGTATGCGGTGCTTTTTGTAAAAGTTCAGGGACGCATCACAGCGATATTTACATGATGTTTGTCCCCAAGAAGCATTCCTGTGTTCCAGTTTTAAATTCATGGATGCCGATGAAATTATGAAATTACGGCATATGCCTTAATATACAAACAACAACGTATATAACTGAAATGTCTCATATGAGATATTTCAGTTTTGCTTCTTAATCCAACAACTCATTGGCAAAACGTAGTGAAGTTCACTACACTGCAGGCATTGATGGACGCTACGGATTGCGCCAAACTCGGAACTAAGTTATGGGTTGTCTCAATACAGATTTCCATAGATAACACAACTATAAGTTCGTTTGAACCGCTTTGATGTATATTAATAAATGACTGACTTGTCTGATTGTGCCCGGTTGAGGGCAATAGGCTCGCCCCTTATTACGTGGGACTTAAACATAACTGGCGAAATGTGGTGTACTATTAGGTACACTTCTGCCCAACCCTTCGAGGAAAACAGTCGTGATGTTATCTTATGTTGTTTACAAACCGGTACCATTTAATTCCAAAGCAGTATTTATAAAACGACATTGCATAAGAACTTTTTCGATCACATCGAACGTCGCCGTAGACCGTAAATAAAGGAAGCCAATTTTAAACTTTCCAATTGGTTCCGTAACAGTTTTTGAAAAACAAAAGAAACTCAGTTAACTTGTGCATTGATCGTTTGTTTCCAATTACTGCTCGACTTTTTAAATTAAACTTGTATGAAGCCGTGTCCTCATGGAGGCGATCGGCGGCAGAGATCTTCGCGTCCGGCCCTGGTTCAGGCCAAGGTACGAAGCGAGAGGGCATGGGCAGCCGTCACCTCCTTCTGCGAAGCAGTAATGCTCGCGAAGGAGGAGGCGGGACGGTTGAGGGAAAGGCCAATTTCGCGCCCTCTCGCCCCCAGCCGCCGCAGGAGACGCCCTGGGTGTCGGGAATCCTGGGCGGATTTCCGGCCACCGTTGGCGCGTGCTTGCGGACGGTGAGCAATGGGTAGCTAACCGTTCGGTCAGGACCAGGCCCGGGTCGACGGCGCGTTGTATTCCACGCGCACCTCAAAGAGATGTCGTCAGCACAAGTGTAGGGGTCCACTAGGGCCGATGCCTGCCGGGGTCGCGGGAAGGTACAAAAGGGTTACCGAGGCCCCTGGCAAGTTATTTGATGATTTCCCACCCAAATAAAAAAAAAAAGAAGCTAATTACGTAATTGTTTGGTTTGATTTCGTGTTGCAAAAAAATCATACATTTTGTTAATATGTTGCGACTGTTTTCTTGTAAAGTATTATTATATGCCGTTACAACAACAAGATATTAAGATGTCAAGCGTTTTCCAGAATAATATGCATATTGATCTTGAAAGCATTTAGAAGCAGTAGACAAGACTTAAACATTAAAATTTTAAACAACATGTAGAAATGACATGTAAATAGTTTTCAAATGAGACTCAGTTTCTCTTTGTGTTGTATCGTTCACAATGTTTTACTTTTATTAATTTCGTGCTTTTACTTAACTTTACTTAACTTTTACTTAACGTGCTTTAACTTTTAGGTTTTTCTTTAGAATTTTAATTTAAACATGTCTGTTTACCGTCTTCTACTGGGTTTTTTTATAACTCTAGTATTGTTGTGGTTTGGTCATGAAGAAATTGCGGAATTGTGCAACCATGTAAGTCATGTAAATCTACATCACGTACAGTTAGCTGAAAACTAGATATTTGCCAGAACAACGGAAATCACCCGCATGGGTAGTCTTATCTTTGCCCAAACCCACGCCACCTCGAGTCAGGCTAACTGTTCCTAATAATACTCGTAGAACCACTGTAATAGAAATCGGTACGCCGCACTATGGGACCAAACGGGGTCCTCAAAAATCTATAACGTTTTTGTTTCTTAATATTTTGAATTTAACTTTTGTATATGTATACCGAAATACCTAAACTATTAGATAATTAAAACGGGTCTCCCCTTTATGGCAGAACTTTTTTTGTCATAATATTATTTTGCTAAACATCGGACAGCATAAACATAATTTCACAGAAAATCGTTTGGCAGACACTCATTTATCATACATTCAAAACTCAAGTTTGTAAGTCAGAATCATCTTTAGCCATACATTTTATATCCATTATAATATCCAATATCCATCATATCGCAGAAAGTTCACAGTCAGAATCGTCTTTTGGTATACATTTCATATCGAAAGTCATTAAATCGAGACGCCCGTTAAACGGTCAAGGGATATATTTTGTCCCTCGATCCTGTATGGGCACGTTCCCTGGCGCTGCGGCCAGCCCGCTGGTTGAGCGCGGCCCAAAGGGTCATGGCCATCCGGATGGTCCAGCGATACCGCACGGTCTCCTGTGAGGCAGCGAGCCACCTTGCCGGATTGCCGCTATGGGATCTGGAGGCAAAAGTCCTCGCGCACGTATGGGAGTGGCGCGAGGAGGCGATTTCTAGCGGCAGCGGAGTTGCGCTCAGGTGAGCGCAACTCCGCTGCCGCGAGAAATCGCGGCACGGCGGACGGAGCTCCGGCGGGATCTCATGGCGACATGAAGAGTACGGTTGTCGCAACGCAGTGCTGGGCACGCCACGATTGCGGCGATAAGTCCCCTCTTTGGGGAGTGACTAGAGAGGCGCCACGGCGTCCTCATCTTCCGCCTGACGCAGGTCCTCACCGGACACGGCAGTTTCGGGAGGTTCCTGTTTCGGTTAAGGCGGGAGAAAACGCCCGGGTGTCACCACTCCGTGGATCGCCCGGAGGGCTGTAACGTTACGATTATTAGTACAAGAAATAAAGTAAGCTATAGAACTGATTATATATTAAAATTATGCCAAGTGTGTTATGCCAAATAAATTTCGGAGCATCAAGATTCTTCCAGACAGAGAGGGAACCCAATTAAAACACTGCCACTTCCAAAACTATATTTATTTATTAAAACAATTACAAAGTAAAATGTTTGAAATTTTCATACAAAAATTTAATTTAAATTATTTAAAATGATTTATTTGCTTACATTAGGTTATATTAAATTATTTATAAGTTAATAACTACGTAGTTATAAGGTTTTAAACTTAAAAAAAAACACACGAGTAATGAAAAAACAAAACATTATTCTACTCGTCACTTGTCAATACTAAAATCTCATATTAAGCTTCGTTAAGTAATTATTTTGCTATCACAATACTCGTACTGAATTTATTTAAGCTAATTTTATTTAAACTTAAGATATTATAGTGATCAGAAATATACAACAGTATGTGCAGAACGTCTTCCATTGTGGCTGACCTGGAACACTTCCGAGCGTGATTTAACCTATACTTCTTACAGTCTTTATTACGAGCTTCTTGAGCATCTTCAGATAATTGGCCTGTTGGCAAACTGCAAAACGCATGTTAGGTGGAAAGTCCGTATTTAAACACATCTTAATTCTCAACTCTTGCAGTTACTTTTGTTTGATCGTTCATCTATTAAGGAGTTGCTCCATAAACAGTGCATGAAGCACTCGATGGTGTCTGCGTTAACACTTGAGCAACTTTCACGTAATCATAGTCATGAACAGCTCATGTCTTACTTCTATTGCTGCAAGCGTTGGGAGTTAATTCATTAATTTTGGCTTCAAGTTCACTTACAACAGCTGTGGTTTTTTCTGGAGTATCTTTTGCAATCTCCAGAGAAATGGGTCTGCAATATCTAACTGAACAGCATGTCGGATTTTGCCATATAACTGCTTTGCTTTCTTCATCCACTAGTCTTAATGGTACAAGTGAAACTATAAATAAATTGGTGGTTTTTTTTTATTTTCCGAACAAGTGTCATATGGTTTTCTGGTCTACCATGATCTCAGGTTGTATTCAAGTCGGAATTTTCAGATGTTGAAGTATAGCCCGAGTTCAATGGTACTTTTAACTTGCCATTTAAGCAATTTGCGTTTTGGCTCTTGAAACCAACTGGTTTTCTTTGAGCTTTCACTCATCTTTGGTTATAACTCGATATCAAATGTCTTTGTATAGTATGAATGACCGTATTCGCATCTATTGTTGATAAATTGAATTTGCCCAACAACTATTTTTCAATATCTGAAGTGCTTTTCCCGCTTATTATTTTAGCACGTTTAGGTATAACCCATCGAACACAAACGAATACACACATTTTGAACTTTTCTTCAGCAATTGCACGGTTACTGTAGGAAGGTATCCGGACACTTTGACGAACATACTGAAAACCTGAGTATTTATAGGACCCTAGATTTAGTAACTTATGCAAAATCGATGAGCAAATTGTTTAACATAGTTCTCACATATATGCTTTAACCAATACTAACTAATACAATTACCACAACAGATAAGAAGTATGCAACATAATTATTATCATATGAGTGGTTAAAATAATTACCGCAAAAAAAATCATAGGAAAATATTTTTCCCTCGGTCGACATTTATGCTTCTAGCTCGAAATGGCGCTATAATGACGCAGTTTTTTATTTTTATTTTAGAAAATTTAATAAAATATAAAATTTTAGAAAATTTCTCTGTGACACTTATACATTTAAAATTAAATTTAAAACAAATATTTCTCATAAAAACATAACGTACCTGTAAACTAAGGATCCTGAGCAATCCAATAAAGTATGTATTCCCTGAAGAAAGTTCAAAGTTTGGGTGAAATTTTGTATACCTAAAACTGTTTTTTGTTTTTTTATTATTACGTCGGATAGCACATGTATCTCAGAATATAAAACAATCAAAACGGTTTCAATAACACTACTTTTGTCCGAACCCTTTTTGAGATTAAACATACCGTTTGGTCCCATAGTGCGCCGGACTACTGAAAATCGGAGAAAGATTTGTCGAAATTGATTGGTTTGACGGCTCGTGGCAAAACATCAGCCGCACGGGCTAATCAAAGGTAAAGCTACGCTTGCCACGGTCGGTTTGTGGATGGGTGACCATCCATTACTTATCGAGCCCCGTGTTGGTCCCGGCTGTCATTACTTTAAATCACACACTGACTTTATTTGTTATTTTTAGGAAAACGTATACTTTTACAATGTTTGTAAATATGTGAGCATCATGTACCTATCACATAATTCATTTATCTGTCATTGCTTTATTTTTCATTGTTTTTTTTTTTACCTATTTTGGTATAGTAATTTTATTCTAGGTGCATCGTCTTCACATATAATTTTAAAATTTACATATACAAAATGTTGTAAAACATTTTAAAAGAGTAACGGTGGAGTTTCTTGCCCATTCTTCTCCATACGAATCTACCTTTTATGTGCCTATTTGAAATAAATTATTTATTTCAAATAGGCACATAAAAGGCACTTTTGAACGTCAAAATTAACAAAAAAAAAAATTTAATTGATTCTAGTTGCCCCTTCAACTAGAATCAATTCAATTTATTTTTTTTTGTTAATTTTGACGTTCAAAAGTGCCTTTTATGTGCCTATTTGAAATAAATAATTTGACTTTGACTTTGACATTAGTAGACCTTTGACAGTCCTAGTCACAAGCCCAAAAGTCTAACAACCAGTCTTACCAAGGAGTATCGTGTTACCCAGTAACTGGGTGGTGGAGTTCAGATAGGCAGTCATTCCATGTAAAATACTGCATCCAGTTAGACTGGAAGCTGACCAACATAGTTGAGAAATAGCTGGGCGGAATGATTGATTGGTTTGATTGATTGATTTGTGGTGTAATATTGTTATTACAAATTGTCGCTACAACATTCTGGCTCTTTCCAATTCTGTCATAATATACAGATGGACCTTTTATATTCATTGCTAGTAAAAGCTTTTAGCATAAAGTTTCAATACCACTTACGTAACTAAATTTCAACACCACTTAGTTACAAATAAAAAAGAAACATTAACAGAAACAATGTAAGGTACGCTTCAAAGGCTTATTCAAATGTTTTGTATGTACTATTGGCAAAACTTAAGCATGCTCACTTTAGAAAATATTTCTGCGGCAAGCGCAGCTAGTGACAAACCACACCCCTTCCTGGTTTCGTCCAATTAGAGACAATATGAATTTGTGTGAGTATAGGGCGTGTAACAAAAAATATAAATATGTGTGGTATGTTGGTTACTCACTGCACGAGCCGGTATTATTCGCGCGAGCCGAGGGCGAGCGAGCGCGATATGGGAGTCGAGTGTGTGCGCGTTTCATACGACGGTTTTCAACTTGAGAGGAAAAAAAGAGACTGGTATTGTTATTAGTTTCGTACGCCGCTAGGTATTTCTCTCTAGATTTTGCAGGCAACAGGCTGTCACTAGCGTTTCGTGCCTAGATTAGTATTTCCGGGGGGTTAAATCTACGCGTTGCTCTTCGCTCTTCTTTCCTAATTGAAGTCAACATTTTTGATAATAATTAACCACACAATGAAAACGTTAACAAGTATTTCTGGAAAATACCGCGCTTGTTTTGTTTATCCCGCGCGCCGCAGGTGTAAATAAAGGCGCTGGAAAAACCGCTAAACAGCCTATATAAAAAATATAATAAACAAAATAATGTTTTGAATAAGCAAATTAAGGTTAATATGTAGTGAAAAATATATAATTTTATGAAATGATGATAATTTTGATGATTGATTTATCTGATGTATTAACGAATTTTTTTTTCTCAAAAATATTTATTGTTTTTGGACAAAAACTGCGTATATTGAAAAAAGAAATATAAAGTAAAAATACTTCTATATAATAAGCTGAATTTCTGAGTCACTTTACAAGCAAGTGTGTTGAAGAAATATTTCGTAATTTTTTGCGACCGTATTTTATGGCCGTTCTATAAAGCCGATCTATTGTTTAACCAGATGTTCTGACGTTCCCACTGAATAACAATGGTGCTTAGATAATGAACTTATTTTTATTGCAGTTGCAAAAGTTGCGACAGCAATAATAAAAAAATCTGATAACATTGTCTAAACTGCGCCAAGTAATGGTTCAAATACTACTGTAAGTAATTTTGCTATTATAATCAAAACAGCAATAAAAGAAAGAGATAGCAAATGACAATTTCTAACAAAACTACGTAACTTGCTTCGTTTTAGGGTTCCGTAGTCAACAAGGAACTCTTATAGTTTCGCCATGACCGTCTGTCTGTCTGTCTGTCCCCGGCTTAGCTCACAGACTCTTACTAGAAAGCTGTAATTTGGCAAAGTGGTAAACAAAAATGCTAAATAAAGTTTTTTTTAGGGTACGCGTATAGCAATACCAATAATACATTTTCTAAACCAAACGGAAGATATTAGTACGAAATTACTTCTTGTCAACAGTAACAATTCATAAAGCGCTCTCGCTGGCCGTGCCCATTAAAAAAATGTCTTACAAACAAGTGAGCATAGCACGCGCCTAGTGTGACTGTCACACACACTATACATAATTACATTAATACAAACACGGCTAAAATACGCTTCATGCATCCCATTGGCCAAAACGCTTGCATCGGGCGATCGAGTCGTGAGCCGTGCTATACGATTATCGCCTTAGAGGTGAGCATGCGGAAGATTGGCCGATAGTACCTACAGTCAACAGCAAAAAGTCAGAACTAAAGTTGTCAAAAAATAAAAGGCCCGTTTTGACATTTGAGAAAGACCCTAGAATGTAACTTGGACCGAAACTGAAAGATACAATAAAATAATAATTAATTACATAGTGTTTAAAAAAAAATACATACATTTTTTTTTGCTTTAAATAATATGATGGAATATATTGCTAGTATTCTTTTCGCGCTTACTTGATAGTCGCATGCAATTTCTATTTATTGGTTTCTATATAATGGCTTGCCTCTGACCAAGCGGCACGTGACTTAGCGTCCACGCGCGCACTGCGCAGTCTTTCGTTCGCCATCTTGTGAAGTTGACTGTGCGCTCGTTTAAGTTTGATATTTTTTTCTCGACTCGGCTTTGCTTTTGGACTATTTTCTATTCTATTTTCGGCTCTTCTATTTTGGACATTGATTTAAAGATAGTGATTTGGACTCGATTTTGGTGTTTGTTGATATATCATAAGAACTGTTTCAACATGTCGAAAAGAGGACGTATAGAATATTGATAATAAAATTGAATATGAAATAATTATATTTACAGGTGACGATATCTCAACTGACGATTTTGGCTCATCATCCGAAGAAAACGATTGAATGAAGATTCAATAACATTTGCTTTTTCTTGATTTTTTTGTGATTGGGTGAGTACTATTGTAACTAAAAATATTAAATTAAAGACAAATTGACCTTTCGTACCATTGTAGCATTTCAAAATACATACAATATTAAAGTTTAAGTTAAATTTCCTAATCAGAGCTTTTTTTTTTTTTGTTTCTTTATTTATTTTAAGGGGCTTTTACGCAAAGCGTATGCCAGTCCCATCGTATCCTAAACAATTATACTTTCACAAGACGTGGGCCATGAATTTGAACAAACCCTTCGCATCGTCGCTATTTGGTTGTGATAGAATTGTATGGAACATGCCTACATCAGTTCTGTTCAAATTCAGGGACCTTACTAAATTATTTCTATTGGACTCATATTGGACACATTCCATCAATAAATGTTGTAGGTCCTCGACAACTCCACATTTCTCACAATTGGATGAAGCGATTTTCTTCATCATGAAGGCAATTTTTGCATGTAATGTGTCCAGATCTGAGTCTAAGAGCAGTAGCAATCAGTTTTCTACTAGCATCACTATTCATGAACCAGGGCTCGCGGAGAGGTTCACACTGTATGGTTTTATACCATAAACCCTTCTCTAATGACTGTTTATTAAAATATTCTTTCTAATAATTATAGCATGTATTTTTAAATTTTGGTAAATATTCAGAATAATCTAATGTGGTATTTATTTCTTTTCCATTCCTAGCCGCTAATTTCGCCAACGTGTCAGTCTCTTCCTTGCCCCGCAACCCAATATGCGATGGAACCCACTGCAATCTCAGTTGGATGCCATTTGAAGTAATTTCATAAATTTTAGACAAAATAACATAAACTATCGATGCAATCAGAGCTTTAACCCAATGCACTTTACAATACATAATCAAATCGACCATATGGTCGAGTATATACTCATACAAAGTTGAATCGATTTATCGTGAATATCGAGTACCGAGTCGTAAGGTTACTTCACTAGTTACGTCGCGATGACAAATGTCAAAACGGGCCTTCTATTTTTTGACAACTTTAGCTTCTGCTCGCGGCTTCATGCGTGGATGTCAAAAATTGTCCCATGGGAACCTGCTACCGGAATAAAAAGTATCCTATGTACCCATGGCCTATTCAAAATTTAAAGCGTGAAAGGGTAATAGAAAGACAGACAGATAATAAATGCAAATAATCTTCTTTTTTTAATTATACAGGTTTTGATGATTCTATATGTCTAACTTGAAAATAATAATAATTATTTTTTATATTATCACCATTAATTTGAAATACTATAGCGCCACCATTGCCATGTAACATTTATATATTAGCTATAACTTTAAATTGTAATAACTTTTAAGCGGGTGGACGGATTTTAATGAAAAAATACTGAAATAAATATTACCTCAAGATACGGAGTTGATTTCCAATTCCTTAAATCTCTTAAACACAAAATTTTAAATAATCATGTGAATTTTAAAATCATCCCCTATTTTAGCCGCTTTGGGAATGATTTTACAAAAACGCTGAAAATCAAACTTCTTCATTTCTTATCAAAATCATAAATTTGATTTTTCATAACTCAAGAAATGCTAAGTTGTTCCTACAAACTTTCATCCCCTATATCACCCCATTTAAGATTATTTTCGAGACAAAAAGTAGCCTATGTCGTTCCCTAAGGTGCCATCTATTTCCTTGCAAAAATTTTATCGAAATCCGTTCAGTGGTTTAGGCGTGAAAAGGTATCAACTTTAGAATTTTTAATATCGGTATGGATTCAGGCAGCTAACCTTAGCCGCTTTTTATTTAATATTGAGCATGTGCTGAAACTTTCAGACGTTCTAAAAGTTTCTTAAGTTTAAAACGATGACAGTTAGCATTTCAAAAAAAGGATTTTATTTTTGAGTACACTTATTTTTAACTGTCGCAGCACCACGCGGATGCTTTAAAACCCAAGTACGAAGGCAAAGATTTTTTTTTTTTTTTTGGTTGCTGTGTATTTTTTGTTTTTTGCATGTCCCAGTAAATGCTTTTAATTTCTATCTTTTTCATCACAAACTCTTTTGTTAACTGTGCATTTACGTAAACATTCATCTGAAAGCTTCAGAAAATATGTACGTGACTCATTACAAAGAGTCAACTTTTAATTATTATATGAACCTCAATTAAAATTTCATAATTCAGAGTGTGAGCCGTGACGCCTATGAACCCGAGGCGACGCGTAATGGAGGACTTAAAACAATTCAATTTATGTTATAACATATATTTTATGTTATAACATACATTGAAATTAATTTGTTTATTTATTTATGGTGGTACTCTAAATTTTTCTGTTGGCAATTTACGGGAAAAAACAGAGGTTCCTAAGTTCAATCCCTAGGTCGGGCAAAGTGTTTGTTAGAAGTTTCTATATTGGGATTCTCTCTGAAGCAACCCGGTTGATATAATTATGGTCGCCGTCTATTACATTGGACTTAAACATATCTGCCTACTGCAACGGGGAATACAGGCGTGATATTAATTTATTTGAAAGACAACGGAATTGATGCTTAAATGTGTGCTAGATAAATCTATCTACGAAACCGTAATACAAGTGATTAGAATTGATGGACCTTGGGATCAAAAGGCGTCTGTAGCGTCACAGTATCTGATATCGACAGATATTGCCCCAGATTGCTCAGCTAATTGCTTCTCTGTGTTCGGCGATTTGTCGCTAGGGCGATTAATTACCTACAGACCGACGCATTTAGGTCCCCATATCAATTGTGGTAAGTCAGAATTTCAAAGCATTCACATTAAGCTGAAAGTGCTACAACAGCCCGCGAAATAAAAATTTTCTTAGGTTTTTAGCAATTTATGATCGCGATACATTTACGCATTACGCTACACATTTACAGAATTATCATGATTTAAATCTGCAATACAAGCGAGGGCTTAGCGCATCCCCCTCAAACAAACCACTTTTGAAAAATATAGTAGTCGTGCTACGATATAAAGACTACGCGTGTTACTACGGCGTAGCTACACCAACATAATTGTCATTGCTACGCCAACCGCTCCGCTACGTAGTTTTGTAGGCATTGTATTATTTTGTCTTATATTAACCGGTCGACTTTTCATACTAAGAACCTTGTAATTTTCTTCGATGAAAATGGCGCAACGTCGTTTATCATCAATTTACAAGGAAAGAGTTTAATGTGAAAATGTCCAAAAGAAATCAAGGTTTTCATGCGTTGAAAACCTTGATTCCTACAAGTATTATTTTATAAACAACATTTTAGCTAGAATATTGTGAAATTGACACCTGGGCTCTTTAATGAGTCCGAGGATGCCCAAGAGCGAGTAAGTGGATAATGTTTACAAGTATCGGTTTTCCACTTTATAGCATAAACCAATGTTGAAATTAGTTTGTACTGAAATATTAAGGTCGATGTTCGGAACAGGTGTTCGGATCAGCGACCTAGACAATTGCTGATATTATTCTTGCCTGAACAACCGGCAGCAAGGTCGTCATGCTCCCTTAGATGTCACTGCTTGCGGTAACGTCGGGGGTCAGGTTGCCTTCTTCCCTCAAATATGGCGAGGGGGTAATGGCTGATCTCTGCATTATGCTCGTGAACGAGTGCTGCTTGTGGTGCTGACATGGTTTTGTTATTGTTATTAAAAAATAACTGTTTATTTATTTTTATTCGAGGGGCTTGTGGCTAAGTAATAACAGCCACACGGGTCGATCGATCAGGTTAAGCTACGCTTGCCGCGGTTGGTCCGTGGATGGGTGACCATCTTTACATACCCTCCGTGCCTCGGAAAGCACGTTAAGTTGCTGGTCCCGGCTGTCATTTGTAGATCTTTGACAGTCGTTACGGGTCGTCAGAAGCTCGAAAGTCTGACAACCAGTCTTACCAAGGGGTATCGTGTTACCCAGTTGGTGAGTTGTGGAGGTCAGATAGGCAGTCGTTTCATGTAAAATACTGGTATTCAGCTGTATCCGTTAAGACTGGAAACCGATCCCAACTTATTTGGGAAAAGGCTAGGCAGATGATGATTTTATTTTTTTCGATGGTCCTAGTTTATCATTTGTGAATTCGAGTTACAGCTATATATAAGCGGGCACGCCTTTTATGCCTGGAGATAGATAGATAGATAGATAGATAGATAGAATACTCTTTATTATGTACACCATAAAAAATACAGCTATAAAAAATTCAAAATTCAAAATGTTTATTGTTTCTCAAATTATTACATCAAACTAAATGAAAATTGAGGCAGCCCCATTAAGTAATTAACAATACTTGTGTTGGGGCTGTCTCGCATTAAAATTGAATACTTCACTGGTAACAATGTTGAGACTGTGACATAGTGCAAAATGAAAATAAAATAAAAACAAAATGAAAACCAACTTAAATTAAAAATATAAAAAGGAAAAAACAATTATCTATTAGAGGAAGCAGCTTAAAGAATGTCTGTCTCCCACAATATTTGTGTATGTGATGTTTGTGGAAGTGTATGTCTGGGTACGTGGGAGTGTGTGTGTGGGTGTATTGTGTAGTGTGTTGGGTGTGTGTGATATAGGTTTATGGATAACTGAAGAGGTAGGTGTGTAAGTTCTCGATTATGGTTTTAGCCAACTCTAACTAAGATTGCTCTGTTATAAGTTTTTTGCATACGTGCAGGATTTTAGGGTAGCTTTCTAGTTTAGCATTGATCTTGTTGTAAATATAGGCTGATTGAGTTACATACTGACGTCTTGCAAAGGCCGTGCGTACCATAGGGGCGTGAGCTACAATGTCGCTCCTTCTTTTTTCTGATTCGCTGGGTTAAATGACATATTTTTGTGTAGGAGTAAGGACACATTTAAGAAATATAACTTCCTTACAGTTAGTAAGCCACTAGTTTTATATAAATTGTCTGTAGAGTATCTATAAGGCTTAAAATACATTACTTTAATAAGTGAGCGCTGGGCTCTTTCTAGCTCAAGAAATTTAGTTTTAGTGGCTCCCCCCCACACAGGTATGCAGTATGTTATAACTGATTGTGCAAGCGCAGTATAGATACTATTAAGTAGCTCCGGAGACATCACATAACGCAGAGTTTATATATCCATATCAGTTTCCTAACACGTGTTATAGTGACTCCGATATGTGAGTGCCATGACAGACATTCGTCAATAATTACACCCAAGTATCTAGTTGCGGTAACTTGTTGAATAGCTTGACAATAACAATTTTGATGAAAGTTCTTTTGACCCAAGTGGTTTGTACGCTCATGGATTCCAATTTTAAAGTCAACACCTGGTTTTGATCTTTGACTAGGAGAGAAGCAGATGTAGTTGGTTTTTGAGATGTTAAGGGTTAGGAGGTTAGCTTTTAGCCAACTATCTATGACAGCAAGACCCTGTTCGACATTATGGCGTACTATTTCCCAAGTTTCACCATAGTAAACTACAGCTGTGTCGTCCGCATAGGAAAAGATCCGCCCACCACTACTCCTCAAGTTACACAATTCATTGATATATACCAGGAACAGCGGTGGGCCGAGCACGCTTCCCTGCGGGACACCAAAAACAACATTTTCTTCATCACTATATGAGTCTCCGATTTTAACTTGTTGCGACCTGTCCCGGAGGTAGCTGTCGAAGAGAGAAAGAGCCGTACCTCGGATTCCTATCTCCTCGAGCCTCTGCACAAGGATGGGAACAGAAACGGTGTCAAAAGCTTTTTTAAGGTCTAGAAACACGGTTACGCATTTAAGTCCCCCATCCACCTTACCAACAATTTCAGCCGTCAACGCCTCAACAGCATCCTGTGTTGAACGCCCTTGCCTAAAACCGTATTGAGAGTCAGAAAGAATGTTGCATTTATTTAAGTAGCTGATAAGTCTTTTATTTAATAGTTTTTCTAAAATTTTAGAGATTGCTGGCAAGACAGATATGGGTCGATAGTTGTTGACATCGCTCATGTCCCCCCCCTTGTGCACGGGCGTAATTAATGAACGCTTTAGGGCTTTGGGAAAGATTCCTATCTCAAAGCACAGATTAGTTAAATGGCATATAAGGGGGACCACAAAGTCTCTGGCTAACTTAAGGAATCTTATAGGTATGCCGTCCCATCCAGAGGCACTCCCCGAGTCTAGAGCCATGAGTATGCCGTCAACTTCAGCAGGATCAGTCTCCAGCAATACAAAAGAGGTGGTCTGAGATTGTGTACTGGACTGTGACTGGTACAATCTCATGCTCAATTTGGATGGCCATAATTTGTTCTGCTAAAATTTTACCAATTGTAACGAAAAATTGATTTACTCGGTTCAACGAGTCTAGAGGATGCGGTGTAATTAGATGATTTAGGTTTTTTGAAGTGAGTAATGTTATTAATATTACGCCAGAGATTTTTGGGATTTTTTATAGAACATGTTATTTGATTTTTATGGTATTGTATCTTCAGTTTCTTTATTAGATTAGAACAAAATGTGCGAAAACGTTTATAAGTTATTTTTATTACAATATTATAAGGGTTTTTTCTCAACTTTAACTGCATTTTATTTCTTAGCCTGATACATCTCAAGACCCCCATAGATATCCAGGGTTTAAGAGTACGTCTGGAGCTGGGGACTGATGCGACCCTAGTGTTCAGAAGGAGAGATGTCCTGATCACGTCTATTAGCATATTAGCTAACAAATTAGGGTCTCTGTGTGTATTAAAAAACGATATGTCTGTACTAACAAGGTATCTGTAGGCCTTTTCATAATCAGTAAAGGTTTTGGATTTTCCATGGGATTTAGTTTGATATGTGTGGGATACATTTAACAGTATCGTAGAATGATCAGTAATAGAGGTTTTCAAAACAGCCACAGACGCCGAGTTTTTGGTCTTATCCAGCTTCAGGAGCACGTGATCAAGGCAGCTCTCCCCCCTAGTAGGCAGACAATGTCCCGGGAGGAAACCATGGATGGACGACATATTCAAATAAGTTAATCTATTTACTCGCAATTGTGATGTATCCGACTGTTTTTCAATTAAGTTTATGTTTATGTCACATAAAATGATAATATTTTTATGTTTTTGAATAGTTTGAAGATATTGATCTAATGAGTTAATAAAGTTTTCAGCTGAGACCTTAGATGGGGACCGGTAAATACCAATAACGGTGAAGTTAGAAATAATAATTTGCAAAGCAGAGGCATGTATAAGATTAATTTCAGTTACTTGAGACAAATGGCAGTTATTAATGTAAGCTATGACGCCATCATTTTGGTTTAGATGTCGAGATGTAAAAAACGAGGTATAGTTATTTAACACTGGAATTAATTTATTACAGTTAAGTCTGCACTCAGTTAAGATCAGCACATCAACATCGACTCCGATTTGAGACAATGTCAACTGAAAGTCGTCAAAGTTAGTGTATATACTCCTTATATTTTGAGTCAAGACCGTTAGGTTATGATTATCGTTTTGTAGGTAAGTAGATAAGTGTCCAACGTCAAGAATAACAGACTTAGCAATTTCGGAATTGTCTAGTTCTTGAAAAGTACTCAAGTTACTATCCATCATTAATTATAGTAATACATAAATGTTTCTCATAGTTTATGTTAGTGCTAAACTTAACCGAGGCAAAATAATAGTAAAATACAAGTATACCTGCGCGAAGATACTCGCAGTCTACCACCTGCCTGTGACGCGGTTCATGAGGAAGTACTATGTAGCAAACTGAGTTGGGTGAGTGTGATTGTGTATGCAGTGCGTGAATGGGTTGTTTTATTTGTGTGAGGAAGATTGTGAGTATGGAGTGATTTAATATTTCGATTGTTTGTGAAATGAGTTGTTTTAACTGCGTGAGAAAGATTGAGTGAATTGTGTGACATAATATTTCAGTTGTTTGTGAAATGTGTAAGCGAGCCTGCTTGTAGCAAGGATATTTTACAGTTTAAGCTATAAATGTGTAAATTATGTTCTGTGCTATTGTATAGAATCAAGTTGTTCTAACTGAACAGACAACTGTGCTGCTGGGGAGTTTGTTGAGCCACTTCTTCTTCCCAGCTAGCAGTAGTTTTATGTAATTTTGATGTTAGAAAATGCCGATTCTCAGCGTAGTTTTAATAAATGACTTTTGATCTTGATTTTTAAGGTTTATGTGGAAATAGACTGCTGGGATAGGGAGTAAAAAATTGTCAAAACAGCAATATTTGTAATTGTAACAAATTGTAGATTCGCATTACTGCTGACCTTAGCTACATGCGAAGTATTCACAGTAAAAACAAAACAACAAAATAAAGCGTAGTTAAGTTTTGTGTCCCGTAAAAAGAAGTTGTGAGATTAAGAGCTCTTTTAAACTTTGATACTTTTCCTTAGCTGAAAGTAACGAAGATACACTTACTTTTGTTCTGGTAAGATACGAAGATACTCCTTGATACGATATCAACTCAACGCAACTCCAAAGCATTTATTTCAAATAAACCAATTACAGGCACTTTTGAATTGTCATAGGTTCGGTCAGTCAGAAAGAAGCTAATTGCCCATTCCAAAGCGTAATAGGTTCCTATTGAGAAGAACCGTAATAAACAAATAAACTATTTACAGGCACTTTTGAATTGTCTTAGAGTCGGTCAGTTAGTCAGAAAGTAGAAGGAGGACACATCGGATTGCCTAATTTTCTCCAGACCCAGTAACAGCTAGTTCTAATACAACTTATGACTAGTTTTTTCATCCTAACTACCCACCAAACTTTCACATGATGGATTGCCCTATCCCAATATACGCAATGTGTCCAATGGTCGTGAAAATTTCGTGTTTTTGCTCAACACTCGTTTCATTGAACTTTGCTAAATACGAGTAGACAAAAAAATTGTTTTCACTCGCTTTGTTTTGTGAAAGGGATTTACTGTGAGAGTATGGACGCCGAAACTTATACAATAACAGTCGTGAATTGGTAACACATGGTAACATTCATGAATGTTGTGTTTCTTTTTGTATTTGTATGTAGATTGCATGTATAGGTCTTTTTTTTCTTTTTTTGGGTGGGAAATTATCAAATAACTTCTCCCGCTCTGATCGAAACGGGAGGATGTGTCAGGCTCTAACTGACTAAGCCCACCCGTGTTCATTTGCCTGTGTTGCCAGGGGCCCCGGTAACCCATTCGCACTTTCCCGCGATCCCGGCAGTATGTATGTGTCTGGATTCAACACAATATAAATTGTTTATTATTAATAAATAGAAAGAAAGAAGAAATACACATTTATTTAGCACAGAATAAAAGGCACACAATATAAAGTACAGTAGATAAAAAAAAATGTATAATAGTCAAATAAAAAGTGTAAAGTACGATGTAAGAAATTAGCAGGAAAGTGTGCCTCATGGCTGCGCCAAAAAGGCCCAGTTCAGCAAAAAGGCCAGACAACTAGTGCCTGACGCTGGATTTCAATTAAATGAAGGTAACACACGTGAAATTTGTAAAGCCCTTTGTTCATGTAAGATAAATTCCTAATTATTCTGTAAATACTGTTATTTTGACAATTCAAAAGCATACTTGTCAAATTGTAAAAATAAAGGTAGGTGGTAGCTATTATTAGGATTTTATTTAACAAACATTTTTTAAGACTTTTGATAATATCATGACATTATATAAAACTATAACATAAATCTTATTGGTTACTACTTAGTTTGAAAACGCAGAAATCATACTTAGCGGCATCTAAAATTAAATATTAGAATTTCAGAATTACTTTGTAACTTTTGACGTTTAGAAAGTGCTGTTTCTCAGGCTAATTAGAATAAATGAGTTTGGATTTCGATACAAAGAAGCAAATCAGTAAGTTTCTGTTGTGTACACTCAACTTAACAGATAACGAATGTTACGTAACAAACTGTATCATGTCATTCATGAATCAAAAATACTGTGGACATAACCTAAAAGAAAATATTGATGTGAGTTTTGAAGTCATAAGGCACCGTACAGGTGTAACGGCTAGTGCCTTGCAGGTAGATTAAACAACTTATGGATGAAAGCAAGGTACTTCTGTTTAATTAAAAAATATAAATATAAGTTTACAAAACAGCATAGAACCAACTCCGGCAGCAAGCTAGCGTGAGTTCCTGATATCGAGCGCGTGTTAAATTCTAGCCCGCCTTAAGAAAAGTACTATCCTGGTAGTTCCCAGAACGTAGGTGACTGGTGTTAGCCAAGTAGGTAGGTCGGTCTTCCAACAGCGGTTAAGGCAGCTTGTTGGGTTGACCAGCCACAGCCCTCGCAGCGACGATACAGAAAAATCCGGTACGGAAGAACCCTGGAATTTCCATTTTAGAAAATGACCGAATTCATGCTACTGACTGCAACTTCCTGACAACCGTTGAACGTGGAATCTACGGTGGGAAGCGGCGTTCTAGCATCAATTAGCTATCCAGATGAAGCAGTCTAAGCAGCGTGGTACAATTTTAAAAGGATGATAGATGACTAGCAGAAAAATGATAACTAGTGATGTAGGGTAGGTGAAAAAAATATGACAAAATGTTATATAAGAATTTACGGAAACATAACCACCTACTAATTAAAACAAAGAATACATAAAGAAAAAAAAAAGAAAAAATAAAGAAAGAAGGAAAGAAGAAAGGAAGGAAGAAGATAATTATTTAAAAAGTAAATGTCATGACCCGTTACACCTATGTTACGGTCACTCGGTAAAATCATAAAATTAAGGTACAGTGTTTAAAATGACGATCACAATCAATACACTAACGCAAATAAAACACATCGGCAATTCGAATGACATAAAGCTAATTATAGCAAACAGCGTAAATTTAGCAAGTCATGCAAAGAATACTCAAAACTAGTTGATATAAATGTTGCAACACTCGCCCGATTTGGGGTTACACTGAATTTAACTTTTTCTTTAGACGTAGTAGACACGTAAGAAATGTACAACTTTTCAAAATATTGTTCATTGAGAACTATAGTGAAGATGGTAGTGGTGTGTACAATTAACCTTTTGTCCGCCACAGTCATGTATAGATGACAGAGCAAAATGTGCCCAGCACGTCACGGTCACGATATATGACAGATTTTAAGGAATAATTCGTAGCTTGGCGCCGAGGGCACGTCTTTGCTTTTTTGACGTGGCAATCAATAGGTTAAAAGTCCCTAGACACGGTCACTCTGCTCCGTAGTGTCAGGTCAATGCGCCGGTCGAGATTGTTCCACGGACCGCTGGAAGTGCGCGAACTTTAACCTGTTAAGCCCCGTGCGACACCGATTCGGAGTCAAACAATAGAAAATCAATTGTGTCTCATTAGCTGTCCTTGACCAATTAAAGACGCGTATAGAGAGGGGAGACATCGACAAACCAGTTTCGTACGCGAAGCCCGCTATAGTATTTTATAAAAACTGATTGGAATGTTTAGCTATATATTTATATCAGTAGCAATAAACCATCACATAGTAGTTTTGCAAATCGTTAATAATTATAGATACAATCAACGTACAACGTTACACAGGATAAAATAGTATACACTCGCGAGCAAGAGTATGGAAACACTTACTTGGAATTGATTCCGCGCGATCTTGAGTACTTAATAACTAGTTAAGAATAATAAAAATGATGCCATTTTAAACGTTAAACTGTTAACTTTCAATTGATACCAAATTAATTTAAGTCACACCAGTATTTAAGGAGCTATAACGGATTAGGTGAAGAAGTAAGGAAAAAGATATGTTTCAATTGTTAGATATGTCGCGAGTTGCGGTCTATTGACCCCATATAAAAGCACGTGTTATCGGATTTTCTTTTCTACACTCCGTCCTAAATGCGCGCAGCAAATTGTCCCTTAAGGGCAAATTGCGTATTTACACAGCGTGCATCCGTCCCATCATGACATATGCCTGTGCAGTCTTCGCACATGCTAGGCCCCACCACATCCACAGGATGCAGTGCCTCCAAAACCGTTTCCTCCGAAAGGCAACGGGAGCCCCCTGGTTCGTCCGAAACGAGATCCTCCATCTCGATCTTAAAATCCCCACCATCAAGCAGTTCATGAAGCGCATCACGAAGCGCTTCTTCGACTCCGCCGCCACCCACCGCAATTCTCTGGTTGTGCAGGCCGCCAGTTATAGGCCCGCCACCATTAGCTCCATTCGCCGTCCAAGGCATACTCTCACCGACCCCGATGACCCCATTACCCTCCTCCAGGAAAGCAGTAGGGCCACGAGTACAGTGCACAAAACACACCGACCTACGTTCCGACCTCGCCGCCGAGGTCCCTCGCGTAAACCCCGACGTAACTGTCCCCCCCCGACCCTTGCTCGACGAAGCGCCAGCCCACGCCGCAGCTGAGCCTGTAGTTTTAAATTCCCCGATTAATAATAATGATACTGATTAGATCCAGCCTGTCCCACCTTGCTGTCCTGCCCCAGCGACGCCCTAAGCCGAGGTCCGTACCCCACAGGGGGTGCCCTTAGCGTGCAGTCGCTTAGTATTATAAGAAATTCACCCCTGGCTGGAGGCTTTGAGTTCGCTTAAGGCAGCCACAGGAAAGTCCGGTTAAGTAGTCACGATCTCTCAAGGTCAACTACGAGATGCCATACACAAAAAAAAAATTTCTTTATCAGTCGGCTTCACACGTTGACCGGTACACATCTCCACTACTTTTGACCCTTGAACTTGGACGACAATGGATACTACACCTACAGAAGCAGCACAAATCGTTGCCCTATTGCAAGAAGGGCTCAGCCAGCGGGCTGCCGCTCGTCAGCTCCACATAAGCCAGTCCTGTGTTTCGAAAGTCTATAAACGCTTTCGGGAGACCGATGGCTTTATCCCGAGACCAAGATCTGGACGGCACCGGTGCACATCGGAGAGGGATGACCGTTTTATCGTGTCAACCTCTCTCCGAAATCGACATATGACTGGTATCGACGTCCAACAGGAGCTCTGAAATGTTCTACAGTTCGTCGAAGACTTAGGCAAGCTAATTTGACTCCAAAAAGGCCTGCCACGTGTCCGAAACTGACGGCAGGTCACCGAAAAGCACGCCTTCAATTTGCTCGCTCCCATCTTTATTGGGAGGTTGAGCAATGGACGCGAGTCCTGTTGGATGAAATGGTACTTTCCGATAGCAAATGCACAAGTTACTATAAAAATACCTAAATCGCTATAGGTGTGCCTTTAAAATTTGAGGATTTCCCTTGATTTTTCTTTTGAGATCCCCTCATCAGATTATGACTTCGTAACAATGGGACCACTACGGAAGAAAAAATTAAAATCGGTCCCCAATTGACGGAGAAATCAGCGAAAATACATAAAAAAAAACGTCGAATTGATAACCTCCTCCTTTTTGAAGTAGGTTAAAAACCCATTTTATCAGTTAAATTTACGCCAGAAAAAGCACTGGGCCTGTTGCTTTCTTTGAAATTAAGTAAGTGGCACACTTTGCTGGAAACTACAATTCGAGAAGGTGCTAAAGACATTTATGTAAAACAGGTAAAATTGCAGTGCTATCTTCCGAAACGATCAGTGACTGTAACGGATTCGACAGCTAAGATTACGCTCCAAGTAATACTTGATGTAACAGTAAAGAGAATCCTTGAACGTTTATCCAACAATGTTCAAGACAAACAGTTGACTCTTGTAGCGAAGTCGGGATTTGATAGTGCTTCCAGTAAGAGCCTTTATAAGCAGAAAATTGATGGAGACCAAGATGACTCCAGCACCTTTATGGCCTCCTTGATGCCACTTAAGCTGACTGTCGATGACGGAGATATTACTCTTTGGACGACCTACTCAGCTTCATACTGTTGCCCAGTGTAGTTCAGTTTTGTGAAGGAAAGCGAAGTCGTGGTCATTGATCAAAAATGTAAAATGACGAAGAAATTTCAGTTCTAACCCCCACCAAGCGCAATAAAAACAAAGTGTATCATCAACTGATGTTGACGATGATTGATGGTAAGGTTTGTACTTAACTTTCAGAACCAAAATCAAACGCAACGTGCTACGTCTGTTTAGCCAAGTCAACAGAAATTAACAATTTAGAAAGACGTGTATCAATTTGGGTTGTCATCACTAGACGCCCGTATTAATTCCATGGAGTGCCTACTCCAAGCATAAGCAAACGCAAAGCAAACAGACTCTTACAGACTTGATTTTAAAAAAGTGGGCTGAAGGAGGAGATGAGCCAAACAATGTTAAATTATTCTCGACAGATTTAAAGATAATTAATCTTTGAGTCGATATAATTAAACAAGGATTGGGAATAACAAACGAAGGGAATACGGCAGGAAGATTTTTTGATTTTCTCGATAAAACTGCGTCCATCTCTGGGTTGGACGCAGACCTTGCCCGCAGATCTGCTGTGATTTTGCAAGCCATTACATTTGGAGAGGTAATTGATGTCACTAAATTCAAAGATGTTTCATATAAGACAGCACAAAGGTACGTGGAATTATATGGTTAGTTCTACATATCATCGACCGTTCATAAGTTGCTGATTCATGGAGCAGATATCATCGAGTGCAATGCAATTGTACCAATTAGGAGCTTATCAGTAGAAGTTTCAGAAGCTGGCAACAAAGATTTTAGGAGATTTCGGGAACATCATTCTCAGAAAAAGAATAGACGAGGATTTCCTTAATATGCTTGTCCTATCTTCCGATCCCCGTATTAGCGCACAAAGACCTCATATGGATAATAACAAAGAAAAGAAGTCACTCTTTACTGAAACGTCCGAATTAATTAAGTTTCAGGATATCCAAATCGAATTTTTGGATATGACCAACATAGAGCCGCATTCGGAATTGGATTCCGATAAAACCGATAAAGAAAATTAAGCTAGGATAAATTTTTATTGTACTATTTGCAGTTTGTCTTAAGTTTTGTTTTTATTTATAATATCACTGTATAAAAATATATTTTACAATTAAGTTTATTTAAGAGATAAACATTTTAATACCTATGATTAATATTATTAATTATTTTTCAATATAAATACATATTTTTTCAACGATTATTTTTGTAGCCACAGTTTTATTTATTTTCGAGCATAAACAATCCATGTTTAGTAACCATTTAGTCATAAAAAGTGTGAAAAAATAAATGTTTCATATTAAAACTATTGTTAAAAATAAGAAAAAAAGAAGCGGAGGTTTTCAAGGAATATGAAGTGTCAAAAAATATTAATAATTAGTTCTTTGAGAGATGCTGATTTTTCATACCTGCTTCATACATATTTTTCGTATTCGTATTTTTTTTTATTATAAGTCTTCAGTTTTCAAGTCAAATTACTTCTTGTGGTATATTTGACCATAGTAATACTTAATAGAAACCATTTCAAGGTCAAAAAAGGACTCGTAAAACTTAGTAGCTGTAAGTCTAAGCGCGGTTTTCGCTCCAGTGCAGTGCCAAAAAAAATGCTTTCATGCAGTTTCTAAACAGTTATCAATTTCAATTACTGCTTCGATAAAAAATATGACTATTTTTATATTAAGGCTGCAAGTGCAATAAAGCATAATTATAATTATTATTTCTTGTATTTTTTTTCGTAACTTTAACAGTAAGGAAGGTAAAACCGTAATTTTGAAACAATTATTTTCACTACACTTGGTATCCAAATTATTGCCGTATTATTTTCTCGGTAATACGCAGTACCCACTTAATTTATGTTCATTTATTTGTTAAATTTCCCTCTCACGTCGGATAATTATGTGGTAATACACAAGCGGTAATTAAATTACCGCAGTATTTACTTTACATCATTTACTTTTAAATAAAAGCGTGTTTTTCGGTTTTAAATTTAAAACAACACAATTATTTACTCACCGCGCCTGAAATTATCAGATGCAACGGGCGAGCAAAATGAAATGATGCGTTTAAAATTAAATTATTAACCCGTTAATGCAATATTTTGTCGGGTAGTTACATTCCAATATGTCTGATGACGGTGTACAAACGAAAACATTTATGAAAACGTGCTTTTTAAATTTCGGGTTTTAAAACATAAATACGTAGGTAAACATAATTTTAGTTTTTTAACTTAAGTACCTATTCCTGTACAGTATTTTTGTCTCACGAAGCGACGCGCGCTTTACTTGTAGCCACCAAGTGTACAAACACGCTGTGAATCTGTGTGTAAGCGCAGGAGCTCTTTAGTGGTGGTTAATAAAGCATATATCAAAATAAAGCACAGTCCTTATCATAGATAACATAAAGCAAATGCTATCATGGCTCTCACTTGTTGCTATTTGCTTTTTTCTTTACATCACAAATCGCACTCTCTGTCTCTTTCCATCGCACATCGCAAGTGCAAGTAGTAATAAGCAATTAAGCAATAAGCAACCAGGAAGAGCGGCGGGTGCCAGCCGCCGGGTGGCTAGTCGTCACATGCTATCGCTAGCGATTGCTTTCGGTAGCGTGCGTAATCGTTTTTGCGCGCTGCGTGCGATATTGCGATCTCAGGCGGCTCACGTAACATAATATTATGTTTGTTTGTTACGCTTTCACGCTAAAACAGCTGAATGGCTTTGAATTAAATTTAACAAATGGGTAGACCATTACCTGGGTTACGACATACTCGTAGAATACTTTTTATCTTGATATTTCCACGGGAACATAACTTATGCGGGTGAAACCATGGGACGCAGCTAGTCACAAATGAAGTGCGAGTCACTTCTTGAGATAAACATACTGTACTCAAGTAGGTAGTCTTCAAAAAGCAAATTTCCCCAATTGTTGCTAGTGTCAACTGAAAGAATTTTAGATGAAGGGCAAATACGAAAAGTTTCCTCGACGTGTCTTGAAGCTTTAATCCCTGGTGATCCCAAGTGTTTTCGCATTTTCAACGCATTTAATGTTATACGCTTTAGTTTTCTACAAGAAGTACAATTCGTAATAAGTAGATATTTTAAATCATATTTTAGAGTATGGATATCAGCTATATCCATACTCTAAAATATGATTTCTCTAACATAAATTTTCTATAACATAATTATAAAAAGCTACCAATTATTAAAAAAAAAAATCATATACGAGTATTAAAGGTGGTTAAATTCTGATCTTAGTAAAATAGAAAGATTAGCCAATTAGCAGGAAAGTAAATCAAAATCAAAAGTCTTTTATTCGAACTAGGCTGAGAATCAGCACTTTTCGAATGTCAAATTAAAGTAGCTCAACTGACTGTCCCTGGTATTTCTCAGGCACCCGCCATATGAGATCAGGAATAACCATGTGACTTTCATCGGTACAACACAATTAGAGCGCAGGGTATCCATGACATGGTACGGAGCGAGAGGGCATGGGCAGCCGTCACTTCCTTCTGTGAAGCAGTAATGCTCGCGAAGGAGGAGGCGGGACGGTTGAGGGAAAGGCATGTTTCGCGCCCTCTCGCCCCTAGCCGCCGCAGGAGACGCCCTGGGCGTCGGGAATCCGGGGCAGATTTCCGGCCACCGTAGGCGCGGGCTTGCGGACGGTGAGCAATGGTAGCTCACCGTCCGGTAAGGACCAGGCCCGGGTCGACGGCGCGTTGTATTCCACGCGCGCCTCAAAGAGATGTCGTCAGCACAAATGTAGGGGTGGGTCCACTAGGGCCGATGCTTGCCGGGGTCGCGGGAAGGTACTTATGGGTCACCGAGGCCCCCGCAACACAGGTAATGGAAGGAATACGGGTGGGTTTTAGTCAGTAAGAGTCTGACACACCCTCCCGCTCCGCCCAGAGCAGAAGAAGTTATTTGATGATTTCCCATCCACAAAAAAAAGGGTAGGATCCATGACGATTTCTCAACAGAAAAAAGGGTGCACCAGACAAACGCTTGGTACTACTAGCTACTTTCCTAGTAACTCCAATCTTATCAACACCCTTATTATAATTTTTATGTTTATTTTATATTATTAATTTCCCATTAATTTTAAATTTTTATTTAGTTTTAACATTGACTTGCTTGTTTTTATTTGACATTGTATTTATGATTTGATGACATTCTATTTATTTTTATATTGTAATTTGTATTTATCTCGTGTTTCATAACTTTTTTTTTTTGTTGGGAAATCATTAAATAACTTCCTCCGCTCTGGGCGGAGCGGGAGGGTGTGTTAGGTCTCTTACTGACTAAAACCCACCCGTATTCTTTCAGTTGCCTGTATTGCCAGGGGCCTCGGTAACCCTTTGATACCTTCCCACGACCCCGGCAGGCTTCGGCCCTAGTGGATCCCTACGCTTGTGCTGACGACATCTCTTTGAGGCGCGCCTGGAATACAACGCGCCGTCGATCCGCCAATTATTCCGTCCGGTAAGGACCAGTCCTTACCGGACGGTGAGCTAGCCATTGCTCACCGTCCGCAAGCCCGCGCCTACGGTGGCCGGAAATCCGCCCGGGATTCCCGACGCCCAGGGCGTCTCCTGCGGCGGCTAGGGGCGAGAGGGCGTGAAATTTGCCTTTCCCTCAACCGTCCCGCCTCCTCCTTCACGAGCATTACTGCTTCGCAGAAGGAGGTGACGGCTGCCGATGCCCTCTCGCTCCGTACCATGGCCTGAACCAGGGCCGGACGCGAGAGATCTCTTCCGCCGATCGCCTCTACGAAGACACGGCGGTGCTCTGCCCAAGCCGGGCAGACCTCCACTGTATGCTCCACCGTGTCCACCCGGGCGTTTCCTTCTGCCTTATCCGTCACATTAACCTCCCGATGCTGCCGTGTCCGGTGAGGACCTGCGTTAGGCGGAAGGTGAGGATGCCGTGGCGCCTCTCTAGCCACTCCTCAAAGAGGGAACTTATCGCCGCAATTGTGGCGTGCCCAGCACTGGGTTGCGACAACCGTACTCTCCATGTCACCATGAGATCCCGCCGGAGCTCCGTCCGCTGTGCTACGATTTCTCGCGGCAGCGGAGTTATGCCCCCGCGTTTCGCCTCCTCGCGCCACTCCCATACGTGCGCGAAGGGTTTTGCCTCCAGATCCCACGGCGGCAATCCGGCAAGGAGGCTCGCTGCCTCACAGGAGACCGTGCGGTATCCCCGGATCACCCGGATGGCCATGACCCTATGGGCCGCGCTTAACCGGCGGGCTAGCCGCAGCGCCAGGGATCGCGCCCACACAGGAGCCCCGTAAAGGGCCATGGACCGCATACCCCCACGTAGAGCCTCCGGTGGGAGGCGTTTGGACCCCCTAGATTGGGCAGCAGCCGCTCCAAGGCAGCCCCTGCCCGCTCCAGTTTGAGAGCCAAATGTCGGAAATGCTGCATGCCACTGGCTGTCAAGGACGAGTCCCAGGTACTTCATCGTCGACTCGACGCCGATGTAAACCCCTCCTACCGTGATTGTGGATCCCGACGATGGCGCGTTCCGAGGACCATGAAAACACATGGTCTCGGACTTGTGCAGGGCCACCTCGAGTCCCAATTGCCGGATCCTTTCGACGATTGTCGCAACCCCGCGTGCTGCTAATTCGGCCGCCGCCTGGTGCAACCTCCCCTGCGCCAGGACCAACGTGTGGTCAGCGTAGCACACCACGCTGACGCCGCTAGGAAGGTCGGCGCGCAGCACCCAGTTGTATCCGATATCCCACAGATGCGGCCCCAGGACCGATCCCTGTTGGACACCGCACGACATCTCCAGTTCCACACTTCCTGGTGACCGGGGTAGATGACGGTCCTGTCCGTCAAATAGGCGTGTTTCGTAACTTCTGATTGTAATATGGGAGAACCTGAAATAAATGGATTTTGTTTATTATTACTTCAAGTAACAAAATCATACCCAAAACCGGTCATCAACTCTTAACACAACCGTTGCTCACATGACGCGTGAACACGTGCTGCCGTGGTGAGAGGCAAGATAATTAACCACATCACTCGGCCCAATGAATGTTTCGATATATTTCCGATAGCTCTGTGAGAGCAAATGTTGGCAATTAAGTAATGGAACGTAATCATGCTGTGGTTTGTGAACGATATTGTTTGATCTGGCTTCTGAAATATAGGTACTCTAACCTCTCAATATATTTTTTAAAATCTCTTATATACCCATAAAAATATAAAATTGTTTAAAAAATACATTGATATCCATAATATAAATACTAGGAACAAACACAAATTTGTTGTACCTACAAAAAGGCTCAAGAAAATAGTTGGCTCGTTCAGATGTCAATGTATACGCTTTTATAATAACTTTCCAAGCCACGTTCAAGATCTAAGCCTTAATAAATTTAAATAATTTATTCAAAGTAAGTTGTGCCAGGAACCCTTTATTCGGGTGTACAATGCAAAATAATCGAATACCTATAAAATTGATCGACCACTATACATCCAACGTCTAAATACTCGAACGTTCTTACTATCGTTATGGTTAATAAATCGAACATTCAATATATCGTACACTCAATACATCGAGTGTTCAAAATATCGAATGTTTGTTTGAACGAGCGTTCAACGCATCGCATATTCATTCTATCGAAATATCAACGTACTGGTACTTCCAAACAATTGGAAATCGAATAATTTTTAGAAAAAACAATGTTTGACATTGTCTGTATAACTGAGCATTGGTTAAAAGATTATGAAATGTTAATTAACAATGAGAATTATAGTGTGGCCAGTTGTTTTAACCGAAAATCGATGCTGCGTGGTGGTTCACTAATCTTAATCAAAAATTGTATCAAATCAAGAACTCGTAAAGACATAGTTGAACTTTCGGTTGAACATAGCATTGAACTGTCTTGTGTTGAGCTAGATTAGCATGTTATAGTGTGCGTTTACAGACCCCCTAATTATCAAAAGTACTCGATATTTGAGTCTGTTATGGAAGATGTTTTGGCTAAACTAGCAAATGGAAATAATTCAGTAATTATCTGTGGTGACTTTAATATTAATATTTTAGAAAGTAATTCAAATACCAGTAGATTATTAAATTTGTTTAAATCATTTAATTTGTCAAATGTGTTTGTGGAACCAACCCGAATAACTACGACTACTGCTACGTGTATTGATAACGTTTTTTGTTGCTGCGACTATTTAGAGAAAGCCATCGTTAATTTTCTAGACGGGAGATGATCACAGTGGTCAAACCGTAACTTTTGAGTCCAACATAACAATAAAAAAGTGCAGATACAATTCAGACCAATAACATCTGTTAATTTAAATAAATTTAATAGCACTTTAATTTGTAAGTTAAGCGATCAGCACCTTACAATGAACTATGTTAATATTTTGTATAAAGATTTTTAGGTAGTCCAGACCGAGTTCAATCATTATTTTAAGAAGAACAGTAAAACTATCAGCCCTAGGTTTTTATTTAGTGACTGTGCAACTAAAGGACTCAGGAAAAGTAGGGAAAGACTTTTCGAGCTGTATGACCTTAAGCCTTATATAAACGCTAAAACTTTTAATATGTATGTTGCTACTTACTCTAGAATTTTTAGGAACACTTGTAGGGCAGCTAAAGCCTTATACATTAGCAACAAGGTTAAATCAGCAGACAATAAAATAAAGACAGTTTGGAAAATTATCAATAATGAAACAAATAGGAACAAAAAGCATGATTCTGATTACACACTGGAGACGTCATGTGGTCTCATTTGCGATAACAAAGAAGTTGCTCAAGAATTTGTAAAGTTTTTATCAGTATCCCGCTTTAAACTACTGAAACCTTCAATTCCTTGCCCTCGCTCGCTTTTGACTTAGCAAGGGAAAACGTTCAAGCTTGCACGATTGAATTTAACTTTAAGCATATTAATCCCATATACATATATAAAAGCTTTTAAGCAAATCGAGACCAAATTGTCTAAAGATCTTTGGGGAATGTCCATTAAAGTATGTACCTCTATAATTGAGACTATAGCGCCCTACTTAGTCTAAATATTTAATTTGTGTGTGATTCAAGGAGTCTTCCCGGATTTAATGAAATACGGTAAGATAATACCAATTTTTAAAATCCGGGATAGTCCAATAATTATAGACCCGTATCCGTGTTGCCAGTTTTCAGCAAGGTGTTTGAAAAGGTAATGCTTAACCAAATGCTCAATCATTTTAACACGAATAAAATCCTTCAAGATCAACAGTATGGTTTCACTAAAGGACGGTGTACGACCGACGCCGGTGTAACCTTATTAAGACACGAAGAAGCGCTAGACGCTATAGGAATCTTTTGTGACCTCTCCAAGGCATTTGATTGCGTCGACCACGAAACCTTACTCTTGAAACTTGAGCATTACGGACTTGGAAATCTTATTTAAATGATAGAAAATAGCAAGTGCAAATTAATGGTATCAATTCACTCGGTTTAAAAGTAAAAATAGGTGTTCTACAAGGCTCGATATTGGGTCCTTTCCTCTTTTTAGTGTATATTAACGATCTACTCCATTTATTAAATAATTAACATTTGAAAATACTGTTGGAGTAGCTGTAATTCATTGTAAGACTATCTATGCATTGTATAAATTCAATCTACTTTGTATTATATAACTGCATTGCACAGGTGAGAGAGAGAGAGAGCAGCGGTGGCCTAGTGGTAACGGCTGCGACTTACGAGTATACTTACTTATGGTCATAGGTTCGAACTCTGACTGGCGCTTTACTTTGTGTAAACTATTTCATCACCGCTGCTCTCAAAACGGTGAAGGAAAACATCGTGAGGAAACCGGCATGTTTTAGCAAAAATTCGAAGACATGTGACATCTACCAACCCGCACTGAGCCCGCGTGGTGGATTACAGCCAGCAGTGGGAACATTAATATAATATATATATATATATATTGTATAGACCTCTTTTTTGAGTCATGCGTCCCTGGTCTGTTCGGATCTACTCGCGATCTTTTGTAGGTTCTCTAACTGGTTGTTGCAATGCTATGGTCTAATATTTTCTAAGTGTGTTTGAATACGTCATCCAATACAATGAAAATGAGTTTCAATTTTGTCTACGACGTTGGTTATCGAAAAACTATTCGTGTCTATTGGCAACTACTTTACAAGTGAGCCGCAAGATAACATTGAAAATTAACTAACCCCGTGTCCTAGCCAATACGCGTTCGTCGCGTTCATAACATGTTACTCATTTGTTCGAAAATCGAAAGGCGCCCTCTGTCGGCGCGACAATGCATTAGGGATCGGCGAACAAAATGAACGCGACAGTCGCGTGATCAGTATGCTAAAGTAGTTTTCTGGAAACATTTATACTAGGCCCAAACGTCTTATCTTTGTTTGTCTTGTCTTATCAATTTTTTCTTTACGCATACCATTAGTTTGGTCTGCGTAAAGAAAAAATTTCATGCAGGGTCTTATTTCAGCAATCAATATTGCAGGACACGATATATTCTGTTCTGGAAAGATTGTGACTGGTTCTGACTCCAGTTCAAAGGAACGGTAAGTGGGTTTCAGGCTATCGTATATAATGGGGTAAATCCTTATTTCAGTCTCACATTTAATCCACTTTTTACGCTTATTGTCCCAACATACTCCACTTACGCTCCCGGACGTCTAAATTGAGCGACCGTTTACTTATTATTAGTATTATGCTACTAATAGGATTTTAATGAAATTTGACACACAGCTAGTTTATGTTATTTATCTGGATTATATATATATCAAACTACTATATCACCGCTATATCAAACTCAACGCATTTATTTCAAATAAACTACAGGTATATTTGGATTGTCAAGGGGCCGGTCAGTCAGAAAGATGAAGCTAGTTGCCCATTCCACATCATAATAGGTTCCTACGGAGAAGAACGGGCAGGGAACTCCACGAACACTCTTTTAAATAATTATTTTTTTACAAGGTATTGGTTACATCATTCATGATGAAATTATACATGTGAGAACAATGTAGAAAGACGTACACCGTAAAAGCTTGCGTAATAATAAAACATTTTTAGATGATAAATTAAATATTTTCCGTAATCATACAATCAGATGTATAATAATAATCTGCCTAATGTAATGTAATTTCTGACAGCGGATGCTGGACCCAAAAACAAACTAAAATTGACTCAAAAAAATCAAAATCAAAAGTCATTTATTCAAACTAGGCTGAGGATCAGCACTTTTCAAACGTCAAAATTACATAAGACAGTCCCCCAAAACGCCCACCCTTCGCCACTTCCTAGTGCTTTAGCTGGGAAGAAGAAGTGGCCAACCAACTCCCCAGCAGCACAGCTGTCTGTCCAGTTAGAGAAAATAATGGATTCTATACAATAGTATGCAAAACAATTTACACCACGTGTAACACAAAACATTAAATTATCAGTCATATGTCAGCTAGCACACCACTATACCAAAAAAAAAAAGAAAAGAAAAAGACCGAAAACTGTTCTCAAGCAGAGATAAAAAACGTAAACAGAACTTAAAACCTAAATAAAAGCCTTCAAGTATAAAGGGCGTGCCCGCTTACATATATCTACAGCCGTAACAGTCACAAATGATGAACTAGAACCATCAAAGTAAAATAAATAAACGGTTAATTACTAATAACAAAACAAAACAATGGTCAGCAAGACGACCAGTCACCACAAGCTGCACCCGTTCACGAGCATAACGCAAAAATCAGCCATATTTGAGGGAAGGAGGCAACCCGACCCCCGACGTTACCGCAAGCAGTGACATCTAAGGGAGCATGACGAACTTGCTGCCGGTTGTAAGAACAATATAATCAGTTATCGAGGTCACTAGCTAACCACATATTACAATACAACTCAACAAAAACATTGTAATGAGAAGATTATGTCAATAATAAACGAAAATAAAATTTAAAATAAATTGACTTATACAGACTCAGCTTTAATTATGTTTACATGAACACCTCAACATTTGTTGAACTTTAAATACGCCGTGTATTTAAAGTTCATCATCTATTGCACTTTATTTAAGCAATTAGCTAATGTTACCTCCATACAACAAACCAAGCCAATACGATTACCTGCAACAACAACTAGCTAGAAGGCTTCCAGCATTGTTAAAGTCCTTTCATCTGTATCAAACATAACCGCTGCCTGAAAGTTCAAAGTTTGTAAGGTATGTTCAAATCCTTGTTTCCAATTGATGTTATTCCACTTAAACAATTTATTATTATTAACACTATGTCAGTGTAAATTATGTTGATTTTAGAATGATAATGACTAGGTACTACTGAAAAAGTCATAACAAAAATTGAAGTGGTAGCGCAAACAGAACTGTCTGTTTAGGTATTAAAGTTATTTTTCCAAAACTCGTCTTTGTTTATATTTTTGGAAACTAAATTGCGAACGTAGATTACATAAATAGTTATTCTCAGTTCACCACATTTGAATCAACGAACTTCAGAAGTGTTTAGACTTCAAATGCCAGTCAATTCTGTTTGATCGCTGAATTGACTGATTTGATGTTGAATTAGCATTAGTAAACAATTGGTTAGAAAATAATTTTGTTGGTTTGACCTTACATTTTTTTTGTGGGTGACTGAAAATGAATTGCTGAAATCGTGATTTTGTTTTTCTTGAATGAGTAATTTCGGGTAGTGCTCTGAATGGTAGCTTTCGAGAAACTTCTTCGGTATAACATGTTTTACAATCGGCAGCTCTATTATTACTTACCACTTAATCATTTATATGGCTGCCAACATATATCCAAATCCGATCGAATACTATTTTTGTAGATCATTACCTAGTTAGATTCCAAAAAAATACTGAAAGAAGGACCCACGGGCTCGCGAAAGATGTGGAAGGAGGACTTTGTCCAGGAGTGGGATAGAGCTAGATATATATATATATATATAAAAAAAAAAGGATGACAAAACCTAAAATTTTCGCTTTTATGTATAAAAAATAAAATATTTCAAACCTACTGAATACGAAGAGAACTAGATAAGCATTTAGGCCTACTTGCACAATCATGGGTTATAATAATTAAATCGCGAGTTAATAGCTAACTCAGGGTCAATCAAATAATTCATCTTGCGCCCCCAAGAGTTAGAGGTAAATCTAGGGTTAAGCTTCTAAATATTTTAGAGTTAAGTCACTAATCTCTGGTTTAGTGTAAGTAATGTCAAAATAAATTGAAGATATGAGGTATCGTGATAACTTATTTTGTATTTTATATTGTTAGCTGTTATAGTAAGTGAACATTCGGTACTATATCAGCACGTATATTACCTATTACGAAGACCGGGTGCAGCAGTGTTGTAGGTTATAGTAAACACTTGTCACAATAGAGGATACAGTCGACTCTTGAATACGAAATTCCGAGAGTAGTTTTTTAACCGATAATCAAATTCACTTTTCCACAAGCAGCCCACCAGTTTATCATGGTAATATAATGTGCAGTGATTAAAGGAATCTATTCATAACATAATTTTCTTTGGTAGAAAAAGCCATCTCGAAGCTATCTCCCAAGTGGAAAAAAAATTACGTATCACGATTCCGTCACAAACAAAAAAAAAATTCAAACTGTAATATTCAAGAGAAAAAACATAATGCCAGTACCATCCTTTAAAAAAAGGTTGATTACTTTTTGAAACGAAAGAGGAATATTACAAAAGAAATTGTTGTAGAAGGACAATTCTACAATATGTCGTAACTAATACAAGTCAATTTAATTATTTTATAATTTTTGGTGAGTGATAAAATCGTATTCTTTTTTTTTTAACTACATGAGTATTTTTACTTTTTAGTCTAGTATATTCTGAATTTAGTTAATAAGTCTATACTCGTAGCTAAAGTCAACGTAGTTTTGACTTGATCGGTTTTATAGTAGCACACTACCCAAATCCTGGCTCCATCATCAGATCATCGATACCAAGTGCAATATATTGGACTCATCAAACCGAATCATATGACCCCATACTCGAGGAGTTTACTAGTAGCCACTAAACAGTTCCTCTATCTACCTCCTGGCTTCAGCATCACACCCTCGTTACCAAGCTTAGTCTATTGGACTCATCAAACCGAATCATATGTTGAGAGGTCTACTAGTAGCCACTGAAGATTTCCACTATCTAACTCCTAGCTCCATTATCAGATCAGCTTCAAGATAACAAATTATAATTTGGTACACACATAGTTTCGTTGCGATACGACAATTAGTAGTAGGTGAAAATTACGTTGAAAGATTCCACATACAGGGTACAGGTCATGCTGCATGCAACATTTACAGAAGAACGGCACAAGAGTTTGATACACTCATTTAACAATGTATGTGTACAACAATGTACGTGTAACAATAATGATATAACAATCTATCAGATTGTTACACAGAGAAGAAAGTCTTATTGTTTACAGGTTTAATAGTTTGTACATCGAAACATTTAGGATCCTGATGGGTTGTTTATACAAATTCATCGTCGATATCGTACCGCGGAAGCGAGCTGTGTCTACTTTGTTGTACATTGCCGTTCCCCTTAAATAACACAATCTGGTTTTTGTGTTTTTTTATTACACTCCCTGTTAAATGATTGGAAATTAAATACACAACTCTACCACTTTGTCTATTACTGTGCTTCTGCACCATGTGATCTTTTCTTTATTGTTAGTTTAGTCGTTGCGCATGAGTGGGGTCGCGCTACTCAGTTTGCTTTCGTCCACCTTGACTGACCTTTCGTCTTCGCGAAGCCCTCGCAACTCTGAGCGTTGCTATTATATCCACCATACGTATTAAAATTATTTGTGTCAACCTGATTTGTAGATAATAAGTGTATTATTGTGTATATAAGTGTATTAATTAATGTATAAGTTATGATTATGTATGACGTGTATATTGTTTATATTGTATAAGATAAGTGTTAAGGAGGACCATAAGCTAACAAGCGACCTAGGAATTTATGGCAAAGTGCATCCAAGAAAAGCCGCGGACACAATGGATGACCTAATTACTAAGTCTATTATATGCTTTTACGAGAACCTGCTTTGTGAATTCCCCGCAATAATGCAATCTTGGGAGTTGTTAAAGCTAAGTTATTGGGCAGGTAATCTTAAAGTTTCTTGTTTTACATGCTATTGAGTGCATCACGGGGGCTGTAAACCTTGCTAATATGCACATTCAAACCCTGTGAAATTTTCACAGAACATAATGGCGCCTATCACGGTAAATCATTGTAACAGGTTAACTTTTAATCAAATTCTGAAATTCCTAAAAGCTCTTAGAACACCAGCATTCGATGAGTTGCATACCAATGTGGTTGCTGGTGGTGTTTGCTCGACATCCGGAGTCCCTCGAAATGTGCCTTTGAAATGGAAGACTACACTACACTTTAATTACGTTAATGAGCTGCAGGTGTGTTTTAATGTCAATGTAACATCTTATGCTATCTTTTTCCACGCGATTGTTTTTTTTTAGGCGATTTTTTTTGTATTCGACGGGCGCCTCAAAGAGATGTCGTCAGCACAAAGGTAGGGGTCTACTAGGGCCGATACCTGCCGGGGTCGCGGAAAGGTACTTATGGGTCACCGAGGCCCCCGCAACACAGGCAACAGGAAGGAATACGGGTGGGTTTGTCAGTAAGAGTCTGACACACCTTCCCGCTCCGCCCAGAGCGGGAGAAGTTATTTGATGATTTCTCACCCTAAAAAAAAGGCTATCTTTTTCGAAAATGTGTAGGTATTCATTACTGAGTTCACTCAGCCTTCCGTTTACCATTTGTTCGCGACAATACATCATCAGATAGTGGTATTATAGTGTTTTTGAAAGCAACTTTTTTTTTGGTTGTGAAATCATCAAATAACTTCTCCCGCTCTTTGTGTCAGCCTCTTACTGACTAAAACCCACCCGTATTCCTTCCGTTGCCTATGTTGCTAGGGGCCTCGGTAACCCTTTAGTACCTTCCCGCGACCCCGGCAGGCATCGGCCCTAGTGGACCCCTACCTTTGTGCTGACGACATCTCTTTGAGGCGCGCGTGGAATACAAAAAAAAAAAGAAAAATAAAAAAAAAATCGCCAAAAGAAAAAATCGCGTGGAAAAAGATAGCCTAAGATGTTACATTGACATTAAAACACACCTGCAGCTCATTAACGTAATTAAAGTGTGGTGTAGTCTTCCATTTCAAAGGCACATTGCGTGGGACTCTGGATGTCGAGCATACACCACCAGCATCCACATTGGTATGCAACTCATCGAATGCTGGTGTTCTAAGAACTTTTAGGAATTTCAGAATTTGATTAGAAGTTAACCTGTTACAATGATTTACCGTGATAGGCGCCATTATGTTCTGTGAAAATTTCACAGAGTTTGAAGCGCGTGGAATACAACGCGCCGTCGACCCGGGCCTGGTCCTTACCGGACGGTGAGCTACCCATTACTCACCGTCCGCAAGCCCGCGCCTACTGTGGCCGGAAATCCGCCCGGGATTCCCGACGCCCAGGGCGTCTCCTGCGGCGGCTAGGCGCGAGAGGGCGCGAAATTTGCCTTTCCCTCAACCGTCCCGCCTCCTCCTTCGCGAGCATTACTGCTTCGCAGAAGGAGGTGACGGCTACCCATGTCTTCTCGCTCCATACCATGGCCTGAACCAGGGCCGGACGCAAGGGATCGCTGCCGCCGATCGCCTCCACGAGGACACGGCACTGCTCTGCCCAAGCCGGGCAGACCTCCACCGTATGCTCCACCGTGTCCTCTGTGTGATCCACATAGTGGTGACACCTCGGGGCGTTTCCTCCCGCCGTATCTGACACAGGAACCTTCCGAAGCTTCCGTGTCCGGTGAGGACCTGCGTCAGGCGAAAGGTGAGGACGCCGTGGCGCCTCTCTAGCCACTCCTCAAAGAGAGGACTTATCACCGCAATTGTGGCGTGCCCGGCACTGGGTTGCGACAACCGTACTCTCCATTATGCCATGAGATCCCGCCGGAGCTCCGTCCGCTGTGCTGCGATTTCTCGCGGCAGCGGAGTTACGCCCCGGCGTTTCGCCGCCTCGCGTCAGTCCCATACGTGCGTGACTTTTGAAAGTAACTTAAATTCACTGTTTGGGACGATACGTCACCATATATAGTGTTATTCAGTGTGTTTGCTTACTTAGATTGAAAGTGATAACAGTGCTAGTTATGCATAAGAAACAGTGATACGAGTAGTATTAAAATAGTGTTTAGTACATAAGACTACAAACCTCAGTTAAGTGGACTATATGGCCATAATTTATAATTTTATCGGTGCGTCCAGGTAGCCTAGACCGAGACCTAGCCCTCGACATAACTTTTATGGAGTCCCTAGGAAAAGCCCATTTAACTTAGTTTGTATGTCGTGCTACTTTAGATTATTAAATATTGTTATTTTGGTTTCACCAACCATGATTTCGGGGCGCGTAAATATTGGAATGTTTTAGGTCTATAGACCAGCCTGAGGTATCTGTAACTAGTTTGAAAATCGGTTCAGTAGGTACTTTTCCAGAAATTCACAGAATAAAACCGTTTCAGTGGAAAATTCCAATATTTTGTCGTTTTCCCTGAAATATCCTTTCAGTGGAAACAGATAAAACCGATATAGATATCACAGGAGACAGAGAATCTTATAAGGAATGTAATGTTATATAACATGCCTTATGTATGCTTCCAGTTAAGAGTTTATACGCGTAAATGTGATGTACACCAGGTGAAAAAGTAGTGCCGATAAAGCATTAAAACAGGAAGCAATTAGAGGCTCTCGTTAAAGTAAAGTTAGCCAGTAGCTAAGAAAATATGTAAAATAGTACAATTTGTAGTCATCGGCAAGGTACATAATTATATTTTCCAAATCATCAAGTAGTTTAAGTGTTCCTAAAGAGTCCCGAAAGTTGCTTCCTGAAGATTTGTGGAGACTTGTGTTATTATTCAGGTAAAATACTCCTGTATCAGCTGTCGAAAACGTACTCCTCTATGAGAAAGTCAAAAACGCTCTCAGTCTAAAACAATGGTACATAAGAAGATATACAGTAGCTACATAGAAGCCGGGATAGCCGTCTTGAAGATATCTGGAATCTATTGGTGCAGGGCGTCAACGCCGCATGGACAGGGAGGCCTACCCTCACACCGGGATAAACCTGGATACTACACACCCTAAGCTCCCTACACACCCTTCGCGTCCAGCGATTACGCCCGTCCAGCACAGGATCTCGTAGTCAAACAGCAATAATGAAACCGTGATGTTTAGAAATGTTTATAAGTTTCCAAATCATCTCGCTGAAGATAATATCTTAAATTTTAGTTTAATTCTTTTTATTTAGGTTTTACGTGTTTTTATTTTATTTTAATTTGATTTAATTTAGTTAATTAATAATATTAAACCTTATTATTCGTTTTTATTTGAGTTAGTTAATAATATTGTATCTTCACTGTACCTTAATTCTGCCGGGGTCGCGGGAAGGTACCAAAGGGTTACCGAGGCCCCTTGCAACACAGGCAACGGAAGGAATACGGGTGGGTGGGCTCCGCCCAGAGCGGGAGCAGTTATTTGATGATTTCCCAAACAAACAAAAAAAAAAAACAAAACTGTACCTTAATTGGATTTTGTTATCCATGGAAACGTAGTGAATTGTACTGTAACCATCCTCTTAGATTTAATTTTATTTTATAATTATGGAAACCTCACTGTAAAATTATTTGTCTTCCCAAATAAATAAAACAAAATAAAATAAATATTGTTTCTTATTTTAACACATATTAGCTTTTACCCGTAGCTTCACCCGCGTGGATGTTGGGAAACTATCCGTATGAATCATTTTTGTAAACATGTACTTATGCTGTGTTATCACATCACCTGGTATATTTACTTCGTGGTTACCACCAAATGATTGTGCTGAAACTTCCATTGTTTTCCCCGTTGCTGCATAGTCTAAATTACTTACTACTAAATAGGTACGATTACATACAATCATAAATTATATTCCAAACCACTGACCATTTTAGCTTATCTTCCATAATGAATTGTCGGACTTCAAGGCAGCACTATCTTGGCCAGTTTTCGTCAAACTGGTGCCAGCGAGAACGTTCCGAATACTATCAGACGGCAACTTGTTTGTAAGACACGTTCCACATGTTATTACTGCAGAAACTTTGACTTGTGAGTCAGATAAGTAGGGAGATTCGTGTATTTGCGTTTACCTCGCGAAGTTGTGATTTAAAATGTAGGATGAAGTTTGTTTCGTGGTGTTTTCTTGTTCCTGCGGGGTTCATTTTGTTTCGTGGTGTTTTGTTGTTCCTGCGGGGTTAATTTTGTTTCGTGGTGTTTTGTTGTTCCTGCGGGGTTCATTTTGTTTCGTGGTGTTTTGTTGTTCCTGCGGGGTTCATTTTGTTTCGTGGTGTTTTGTTGTTCCTGCGGGGTTCATTTTGTTTCGTGGTGTTTTGTTGTTCCTGCGGGGTTCATTTTGTTTCGTGGTGTTTTGTTGTTCCTGCGGGGTTCATATTGTTTCGTGGTGTTTTGTTGTTCCTGCGGGGTTCATTTTGACAGTTGACCCACGTTCATTGCGTTATTTACGTTACTGAGCAGATGAATGTTTCAAACCTATGAAGCAATGGATCAGCAATATTCTTCAAATCTCTCGTGTGTTAAGCAATTACGGCGCTGATTTTAACATTTCTACCATGTCATGTTTTTCAAGAGAACTCTTGAAATACACCTGAGTTTCTACGGAAGATTTTATAAGCATGTTTGGTAAAAGCTATTGATCACTTAATATGTAGCTATTAAGGCGCTGACAAGACCCAATTGACAAAAATAGGCTTCTCTTAAGAAAAAAAATTGCCAAATCTGTATAGTTTGTGGTAGCGGAAAAAATATATGTTAATTTTGAACATATTTCCCAGAACTTGGTTGTTACCAAAACACGTTTTGAAAACAAAATCTCGATACAAACTTACGTTAAACTAACCTCTTACTTTGAGTTCTAATTTCCAAAATATCTGTATCAAATATGAACATACGTTACGTATTTAATTAATAACAAGAACGTCTTATTTGAATGCAGAACTTGGTTGTTTTTTATTTTCGATTACTCAACTCAATTTTGAGTAAATAGATAATTACTTCATATTTTGCAATAAATTACATGCGTTGTGTGATTGCGCTTCTCTTTCTTTTCTATGCAATCTGACAGGGACCGCGGTTTAGGTGTTGTCAGCGTCTTAAAAAAACGAATTTTGGTGTTGAGAAGTTCAATGGCAATGTTTTGTCTACAAAGAAAAATAACAGTATTTCTATCACGAACATACCTAATAATAAAATAATAATAATTATTATTATGGAGACACGGTTTTGTATCGTCACGGGTTTTGCGATTATCGGCTTTCATGAAACTCGATTTGACGTACACATCAAAAAACGTTTCGTGCTACCAATTCCGTTTATTCTACGACCAAAAAAGGTTGCCTGGTTGAGATCGAGGAAGCGGCCCATTGTATGTTTTGTGGTGTTACATTTATTTTTTTGTTATATATTTTCTGGAGTACAATAAAGTATAAACTAATTAGAAATTACGGAGAGGGTTATGCTTGAAGTTTCGCTACGTGATCGAATCAGAATTGAAGAGATCCGCAGGCGAACCAAGGTTACCGACATAGCCCGAAGAATTGCCAAACTTAAGTGGCAGTGGTTCTGCGAGCAATGTGCCTGGCTTCTGGAGTGGCGATCGTGTACTGGAAGACGTAGCGTTGAAAGGACAAGGTGTACCGATGACTTTGTGAAGGCCGCAGGAACCCGCTGTATGCAGGAAGCACAGGACCGTCCAGCAGTGTACGTCTTTCGGCTGAAATAATGATAAATAAATCAATTACCTAACAAATCCGATAGCAACACAACCTCGCTTACTATACTATTCTGAACAACATTCGCAAATCAATTTGTTGTCGAATTGAACATTCTGTAATTACAAAGATTCTCATTGAGTACTGAAAACAATTAATTCCATCGTTGATTCGTCCTACATATTAAAGCTTTTAATTAAACCGCGTCTGTACCAATGAATATTTAAATTTTGTTTCAATCACAATGTGTATTTACGAGGGATTCCAACTTTTGGGTGTGATTCTGTGAAGTTTTGTTCGATGGGCAGTTGGGGTTTATTTTAGTGGATGGTCATTGATCTATGTATTAGGTAACGATCCTGGTACGTGTACCTTTACTTGGCTGGTCTTTGAAGTCGTTATGTGTGCTTGCTAGTTTGTTGTTATTTAGTAACGATCCCTATTTTTTATTATCAGGCTTTCTACACATTATTGTAGTATTGCTTATCGTCTCCTTAGAGTGAAAACCTCGGGAATGTATTTGGTCATTTTTATTTTGTTACATTTTTGGAAAGCTAAACCTCGCAACGCACGCCTAGTTCCTACAAAAAAAGTTTAGTCACCTGTAGCGCCATCTATGGCGAGTTCGAAATTCTCGCAAAAGAACAGATGAGGTTTTCAATTTACCAACACTTAGAATTTAATAATTATTCCAGTAAAGTTGCCTTTTTCGCATATACGAGGTTTTCACTCTAAGGCGACGTTATGCTTATATAAGTTTACCACAAAATTAGGATGACTAATTTATAATTAATCATAAAGTTCCTATTAACCATGACAAAAAAATACAACGGGTCTAATATTAGAGAAATGCTTAATTAAGTTATAATACAAACTTATCGAAACTAGGAACCTTGAAGCATGTCAAAACAAAACAATACAATATGAAACAACACTGTATCCGATGGTTTCCGCCCGCTAACTTTGTTCGCTACTCGTTGCTTTTTGTATACAAAGTTCTGACCTTGTGAAATTTCAGCGTTAAAATGAAAATTAAATATATTTGCTGTGTGTTTTATACGTAGAAGATTGCCGCTTTTTGTGGGCGTCTGAAAAGGGTTCCTTATTACGCATTGTTCATTGTGATTAACTTATTTTTTTATTATTAGGTCTTTGGTTCTTTTAGTATTACTTATAACCAGTTATTGTTTGCTATTTTCAGTTGTGGACCATTACATTTTTTTGACTGATCCTGACTGACGCAAAAACTTTCTTGTAAAAATACTTTTAATGACTTTAAAAGGGTTTTAAAGGCTTTTTAATTGTGAAACTTGTTTGTATTTTTAACAACAAATATAATATTTACGTATTAGGCAGGTATATGCGAATGTAGTTATAGTACGTAATAAATTACAGATTGTAGATAAGAAATTCATCAGATAATGTCACTATATCAGTAAATAGTCATTGAAATCATTCATAATCAATAATGGGGGTGAAACAACTTCTGTGCCACATTACGTCGGCTCCAGAGACTCCCGCAATAGTTTATAACTGAAATATTGGCAAGAATATTTGGGTCGTTTAATATATTGCAGGGTTGACCATCGACGCGCAAACTGTGACCATGAAATCAGTACATAATTCTAGACACACTAGCGTCGAATTTTTACGTCGGTTATAAACCGGACAAGTGCGAGTTGAACTCGCGTGATGAGGTTTCCGTACAATGAATATGTTTTCTAAAATGTTTTTCATTCCAAGACCAACTTAACATAGTAGTCGATACACATGATGTCTCATATATTCCAACTGCAAATTTAAGTTTGTACGCTCAGTATTGAGACATTTACCATGTTACTTTAACACCATAGAATTCTTATAGGTTTTCCTGTAATCTATAAGTAAAGATCTATTTTCTGTATTTTTTTCAAAATATTAGGCTCAGTAGGTTAACATGTTTAGCCCCGCGCGACACCGAAAAAAACAAATGAAAATCAATTGTGTCTCATTAGCCGTCCTTGACCGATTAATGGTAAATTTTCATCAATTTTTTTAAATCAATTTATTTATTTATTTATTTAATACTTTACGCACACAAATGTACAGAGGCGGACTTAACGCCATAGGCATTTTCTACCAGTCAACCTTTGGGTGATGCAGAGACAGACAGCGGTAGGTGCAATAACGAAAACTGTGAAAAAAATATTTATTAAAATATAAGTATATACATACATATACCTATTAAAACATTATATATATATAATAGATATACCTAATTATACATAAATATAAGACTAAATAAATACACGAATATACTAAACAGTAAGACAAACAAAGGGAAAACATTATCGTTGTGATGATACTGCCAGCTTCTTACGAATGTGCTCGCGAACTTTAACTTTAAAGGATAATCGGTTGGTTACCATCCTGATTTCCTGGGGGAGTGCATTCCACAGGGAGATAGACTGAACGAAGAAGGAAGAGTGAATAAATTCAGTGCGGTGAGTGGGACATTGAAGAAGACGATTATGTGATGAACGTAGATTTTTACTATGGTTCGCGCAAATGTACTGAAAGTGGGGGGCGAGATAACTAGGGGAAGAGGGAGAGTCAAGAAATGAAAACAAGGTGGTCAGCGCCCTTTGCTCTCTGCGCTGGCGTATGGGCAACTACTTTAGAAGCGATCGTTGCGCAGAGACATGATCATATTTACGCAGATTGAAAACGAATCGAATGCAGTTATTAAGAAGACGGTCTAGCTTGTCGAGGAGGTCTGCATTCAGGTCATAGTAGCACACATCACCATAATCGATGATAGGGAAAATTAAGGACTGCACAAGCATTGTCTTGGTACTTGATGGTAATAAATTTTTCAGTCGATATAAATCCCGCAGAGTTCCAGTAACCTTCTGGCTCACCCTAGCGACTTGAGTACGCCAGTTCAAGGTACAGTCGATGTGCAAGCCTAGGTCTTTCACGTCAGTACTAAACGGAACAATCGTTCCATTGAAGAGAACAGGTGGCAAGGTTGAACCATCCACACTACCAATACTACGATGACTCCCAATGATGATCGCCTGACACTTATTAGGGTTTACTGCAACACCAAATCTATCAGACCAGGTTTTAATGGCTGTCAAGTCCCTATTTAACTTGTCGATAATGTCAGGTATTTCATCAACCCTCCCTTGAAAGTACAACTGCAAGTCATCTGCATACAGATGATACGAACACTGAAGCTCGGAAGTTATAAGATTGATAAAAATAGAAGACAGAAGAGGAGAAAGAATACCGCCTTGAGCAACGCCAGCTTCCAAATCACGCCAGCATGATGAAGTATCCCCAACATGAACGGACTGCTGTCGTTCCTGAAGGTAAGAGGAGAACCATTCCAGCGCTTCGGAAGAGACCATAACATAGGAAAGAATAGCTAATAGGATGTCGTGACTAACGGTATTGAAGGCATTCGAGAAATCAACCAAAACAAGAGCAGTGACTTTGGTGACTTCCAGTCCTGCCCTCATATCGCCAGTTATTTTAATGTTATAAAATAAAACATCTGAGACCCTCACAACAAGCCAATTCATTTGATATGTCACACGTTACAGTGTGCAAAACTTTTATTAAATTTTCTAATTTGTCCGCCAAAAGTGGCCCACATATTAAAAATTAATTTATTTACGTTACATGTCCGTGTTTGGGTCACAGAAATTCATAATATTATGTACCAAATTTCCACAAAATCGATCCAGTAGATTCGGAGCAAATTGACTATGACAGATGGACAGACAGACGGAACCCTAAAAACAACAATTCAGGTTTCGCTTGATACGCGGGCTCAAACTTCAAATACATAAAAAAAACTTTTTACAAAAAAAAAACGACCGACCAAAAAAAAAACACTACAAAGTGAAAAATAACTCTAATTTCGGAAGTCGGTGTCTTTGGATCATAATTTTAGTTTTGCCAACGACTTCCGAAATTAAAGTTATTTTTCGCTTTGTAGTGTTTTTTTTGGAAGTCGGTTGTCGGGTGTCGTTATAGGTGTGCCCATATATGAGGATTTCGTTCGATTTCATCTCATAAAATTCTGACTAGTCGACAATGGTACCATCTCGAGAGCATGCCCTTTCAAAAAACGAATTTTCGAAATCGGTCCACAATTAAGGCGCTGACGAGACCCGATTGACCAAAATAGGCTTCTCTTAAGAAAAAAAAAAATGCCAAATCTGTATAGTTTGTGGTAGCGGAAAAAATATATGTTAATTTTGAACATGTTTCCCAGAACTTGGTTGTTACCAAAACACGTTTTGAAAAAGAATCTCGACACAAACTAACGTTAAACTAACCTCTTACCTTGAGTTCTAATCCAAAATATCTGTATTCAATATCAACATATGTTACTTGACCTTAACATAATGATATGTAACGTTCTTAAATTAATCCTAGATAGTAATTTGGCAGGCGCAAATGTCAAACTCCTCAGTCGCTCCATGTAAAATACTGGTGTTCAACTGCATTTGGTCAGACTGGAAGCTGACCCCAACGTAGTTTGGAAAAAGGCTAGGCTGATGATGAAATCTCAAACTCCAAATTGAAAAAACAAACAACAAACGACCCGGTTACTATCTGGTCTTAAAAGCGAACTTTAAATGGAGTTATTTTGGTGATTGATTAATGAAATCTATGTTATTGGATAAATAACATAGATTTCATTAATCAATCTGAGTTGATTAATTGAAACATATTGAGTTTGGTTATTAATTGGTGAAACGCACATTGGATACTATGTATAGTTGATTGATTGATTGATTAAAGTGTGTTTATTAAAATAAGGGAACTCGTTACAACAATATTCAAAATATCAGTAGTTTATTAAGTTAGTAACTAAGCTGTTAAATTAATTAACTAAGCCTCAGTTATTCAACAACTTCGTTTATTGTAGATGCGTATACCACTGAGTTGAGCTGCACGGTTACTGACAAATGCGTGCACTGACTGGACAGGTCCACTCAATCTGTATGGTTCTTTCATCAAAAGCCCATTTCAGGAACATGGTCTTCACATGTCCTGACCAAGATTATGTCTGGACTTTAAAAGAGACTGTGATCGCTGAATTTGTATCGGCCTTTTTACTCAGAGTAGTTAGAAAGGAAACGCCGTCCTCATCTAGTTTTTAAAAATATGATTGTCATGTAAAAGTGTTTGTACAAACCTACTTACAGAAATTAAATAATTTATCATTCGCCTATTCGATATCATTTATCACCAGTTTCGGAACTATGGGAATATCATGTCCTACGTGCCCTGATACCTGCACGTTACAGAAATATATGGATGCTACTGATAATGCTGTCCTCGTAGTTTAGTTCTGGGGTGAAACAACTTTCTCGTTTCAGAGACGTCCCTACTGAAGCCGCGGTTAACGTGGCCACCTACTGGGTCAATAAGCCGACTCCTGGCATCCCCTCTAAGAACACACAACCGCTCCGGGTAGACTTTACAGCCGGAAGAGCTTCCTCCGCTGTACACAGGCAATCCAGAACCAACCAACTAAGGTGAGAAGAGTCTTGCGGCAAAAATAGCACCCGCCACCACCCGACTTCGTTCAGCCCCAGGAACATCTGCCACCCGAACGTGCAGTGGCCTATATGGAAAGCAATCAATCGACTGTGGACCCAAGTAGGCCGCTGAAGGCACGCAAAATGGGGGATTATAGATCTCGCCGACCCAGTGCGAATGCGGTGCTCCTGAGCAAACCATGTAGAATATGTTGGAGTGTCTGAAGTGTCCATACACCAGCATTTCTGAGGACCTAAAACTCGCCACTGATACTGAGCCCACCTTATCATCATCACTCTCCTGCCCTTATTCCAATTTATTTGAGGTCGGTGCAATGTATCTTTTTCTTTCATACCTCTCTGTTAGTTGTCATCTCGGTAGTCACTCCCTTTCTACCCATATCATCATATCATACCCATATTTCACATAGTCCATCCATCGTATCTTTGGCCACCTACTGGAGCCACCTTATTTAACAAAATAATTACATAATTGTATTTACCAGCGACTCGAAAAGAACAAGAAGGCTGGGTCAAAGTAATCTAGTAACTTGACGAACGTTGTATCAACAATTCACTACATAAACTCAAGCCTTCTTCCCATAGGGGTAGGCAGAAACTACAGGATACCACGTGCTACGATCCTTACATACTCGTTTTGCTTCGTTTATTGATACATCTGGTCATACATGCACGAAAGCGCCAGTCGCAAGTACTATGCACCTGAACTTTCCGAAGAACATCACCAATAAGGTCACATGGTCCTGGTCATATGTCCTTTTAGGCCGTCTCAGGCAACGTCTCTTCTTCACCCTCGAATCTAGGATAAAGACGAGACGTTGCAAAAAAATTACAATCATTCACTTTAATTGTAGATAATATATCACTGACAGTAAAAACATATATTATGACAGATTGAGATCATTTTAATTTTACTGACCTTGTCCTAACAGTGTGTGCTTCTACTATACGCTGGTCAATAGGGTATTTTACTATATACGAGAAAACATCTATAAATATATTATTGAGACAGTTTAGGCAAAAAGGAGTCGGAAAATGTTAGTTTTAGTTCATAAAATAACAAAATAAATTTTAAAATTCAATTAAACGTTTTCAGTTTTTCTAATCTGTTAAAAAACACCATGAAATAGTAACCGCCATGTTATTACGTCATACGGCTATGTTAACAAAAACGTGTCAATTATCATACAAAGATCAGCGCATTTGTTTTTATAGCCCAGTGATGTCATGACCACAGAGCAACATGGCGTCCACTGCGTCCAGCGTTTTTGTCAACCTACGCGCGAAATTTGAAAATGTAAAATTTTAAATGCATTTTTATGGCACTTATAGATTGAATAAAAATTTGAGTGATTTTTTTAGGGGCATATTAGCACTATAGAATTGAATTAAGACACTTTTAAAAAATGGGTGTAAGGCCCTATTATAACGATGATAGTACCTATTTGACATCTTCTACAAAACATATCTACTAGAACATAACATAACATCACGCTTTATTTTCCCGAAGGGTTGGACAGAGGTCTACCTATAGTATACCTACAATTCGTCAGTTACGTTTAAGTCCCATGTAATAGGCGCAAGCCCCTATTGCCATCAACTGGGTACATTTCTAGACTCTGGGCTGCTACCGACAAATTCCAGATAGAAAAACCAAATAAAACTTTGCTCCACCTGGGACTCGAACCCAGGGCCTCATGCTCGGCAGTAGCGCTTGCGACCACTAGACCAACGAGGCAGTACCCTACTTACGATATAATAGCTCTTGTAAATGACGAGAGTGCGTCATGTGACTTTAGAAGTCATAGAAATAAGGTTTAAATTGCAATGATTGACGAGCAATCGTAGAATGCAAATTACTGACGTAGATATTTGTGCAGCAGCTGCGATCGACAGATACTTGCCCGCCGCGTTTAACTTTCATGTCTCGAGCTTAAACGCTTTTTCCTTGTTGTGGATATTGGTTGTGCTATGTTTTTACCCGACTGCCTCAGGAGGGTAATGTTTTTCGAGAGTATGTATGTATGTATGTATGTATGTATGTATGTATGTATGTATGTATGTATGTATGTATGTATGTATGTCTATTTCTTTGGCACGCTCAATAGCCTGAACGGCTTGATAGATTTTAACATATGAGGTGTCTTTCGATTCGTCTTAATTGTTAGAGTGACATAGGCTATATAATATTTATAAATTCCATCTGCAAATACAAAAAAAAGGAGGGGAAGTTTTTTTTTAAATTAATTGCTTCAATATTGGTATCAAATAAAAGCTAGTAATGAGTAATTTTCAAATATATATATTTGTGAAACTAAAAAGCTTGAATTAAAATAAATTGTTTATAGTGCTTGTTTTTCCCTTTTCAGTTATGTGTTTTTGCAGTCGGGTTTTTTGTTTTTTTCAATAATTTATTTTTTTAATTAAAATTAGAATCCCTATTTCTATCCAGATGAAGCATCAAAAAAAAAATGCCCTGGTGTTCCATGCAATGGTATATAACGATAAACATTAGAAACAAAAGTTTTATTAATTAATAATTAAGCTAAAGAGTTTGTTTGTTTATTTTTTTGAACGCGCTAAAACCAGATAACATAAATACTCACCTACGACGAGAAGATTGACATCTTTATACAAAAAATATGCGACGAAAGGCGCCATCTATCGAATGCCCGGAATCACTTAGCGGCGGGTTTTTTTTTTGGTTTGGAAATCATCAAATAACTTCTCCCGCTCTGGGCGGAGCGGGAGGATGTGTCAGACTCTTTCTGACTAAAACCCACTCGTATTCCTTCCGTTGCCTGTGTTGCCAGGGGCATCGGTAACCCTTTGGTACCTTCCCGCGACCCCGATTTGGAGTTCACTTTCACTTCACAAGGGTTGGCTAAGACCCTTAGGAGCCGAGCAAAAAGAGAAAAGTCAGAAATAACTCTAATCGAAAACGAAGTAATAACGTGGGCGGGCGATGCGATGCGACGCGGTGGATTGGGTTCCGAAAGGAGATAGTTTTTTTCTTCCGGGATTAGGCCCTCCAAAAACTGTAGCTTATATTAATGAATGATCTCCAGATTATAGTGGCAGTAATAATTATACTTCGGAAACGATCATAACCTGAAGTATCACAAAAAGTTATTGTTTAAAGTGGAATTATTAATTCACTGGAGTAATCTGACACATGCTAGCAGTCACTTTGTGTAATAAAATGGTCATATTTATTGTAATGGTGACCGTTTAGTGTAATCGATTAATATAAGTGTTTATTAAATGTATAATAATAAGAGTAAAAGTCTAGAATACCATAAATATGACCATTTTAGTTTTAGCTAGCACATGTGAGATTACTCCGACTAAAAAGAGAATAATTCAACTTTAGTGAGTGGGTTGACCTCATCGTTAGTATAAGTTAGTAAAATTATTCTTTGTTCAGTAATAAATAATAGGAATATAGGATGAATAAATAATGGAAAAATCACATAATATGGCAACAAAACATTTTTATTACTGAAGAAGATATCGTTTCCAACGCTCCACCTCCCATCTTGACACTGTGTCCAAAATAAAAACACCACACGATTAAACGATTTGCACAACAGCCGACAAGTACCAACGTCTGACCACCAAACAGTTGCAACAGTAGTACCAGCAAGAGCAGTCCTAGTGTTAGAAATTGATGTTCTAGGTACCTAAATAATGCACCTGAAAACATTGAAGATTTGTGTTGAAAATAAGCGTATTCTAACTAATATTTTTCTCTTTGGTCTGACGGTATCCACTCAAAATAATTTTCTTTTCCGTAAGGTCAACAGGCATGGTATGCGTTTGGTGTGCAGATTGACATGGAACATAAATATTTTTGTATCCAAGTCCCCATAATGAATAAACAGGTTGAGTACTTTCTTACATAAAAAATACGCACTTTCCGTAAACTACATCTAAATGGTTTGACTGAAACAAGCGAAAAATGCATGCGTTCACAAATAACCGCACATTTGCAACAGTCTCGGACAATGTCTTCGCACATTACGTAGAAATCTTGCTGAACAATTAACATAACATCCTTCTTGAAGATTAATTATATCACAGCATAATCAGCCTATAATGTTCCCACTGCTAGGACACAGGCCTCCTCTCTGTGAGAGAGTGGGCCGTAATCCACCACGCGGGCCCAGTGCTGGTTGGTAGGTGTCACATGTCTTCGAAATTTAGGTTCTAGGACATGCCGGTTTCCTCACAATGTTTTCCTTCGCCGTTTTGGAAGCAGTGGTCTTAGAATATAGAAAGAACCAGAAGCCGTGAACACGCCTAATACTGAAGCGTCTAAGACTACTCTTAAATAGAGTAGTTTAACGCACAGCCGATCAGTTAGTCTGTGGACGTCGTACCGCGTAACGTGTTTTACCGGTGTACAATTTAGCTAAATTATGCCGTCTTGTGTCGTTCATACCGGTAAAAATGCAGCAGGGCTAAAAAGAAAACAGGATGGGATCACGTTTCGCGTGTAAGTAGCGCATTCAAATATCGTCTTATTTAATTACTGAATAAATTGTTCAGTTTGTAATGTTCATAGAGAATGATGCATCCATCTTGTTAGTGTTGCCAATATAAAAGTTTTGATTTTCCCTTCTTTGTATTACCTCCTGAGGGCTTTTATTCGTTGTAGTATTAAATTAATATCTACATACGTATGCATATGATTTTGTTAGAATTGTATAACATTCATATACGTACTATGTTAGACTACTAGGATTTCTAGGGAGGAAGAAAAACCACCCCCGGTGTATGAAATTATGTATCTAACTAACATTATAATTATCTCAAATTTTAGCTTCCCTGCTGAGGAAGAAAGGAATTCGGAGTGGACAAAATAATACAAAGACTAGGTACGGCTGGAACAGTTATGGAAACCTTCAAAGCGAAGCGTTTGCTCGATGCATTTTGAGGAGAAATATATTTATGAGGCAAAATGTGGTTTGAAAAGACTTTTTTAGAAGAGAAGTTTTTTAATCTAAACATTGTTTTATTTAAAGAACTTCTCTATTTATTGAGATTATCTGGTACATAAATATTAATACCTGTATAGAAAAGGGTAATTTTGATTTTATTATTATTTACCTCCAATACCTACTCTCAACGTTTACCCCAAAACTGGTTAATAATGTCTGAGCTAACAATATTACGCGGGTGGGAAGTGAGGCGGGTGCGGGACGTTTGTCTTGTTTTTGGACACAGTGTGCGGCTTCCAATTATAATTGAACGCGTATTCTGGTTCTTTCTATATTTTAAGGCAGTGGTGATTAAATAATTTATATAAAGTAAAGCGCCTGTCTGGGTTCGAACCTACGAACTACAACTCATAAGTCACAGCCGTTACTACTGGGCCACGACTGCTCTTAAATATTATTAGCTCATTATATTCCTTCAATTAAATACCTAAAGGAAATCAATTTAATTCAATTCGAACGAAACGGAAAGAAGAAATAAAATGAATGAAGTGTTGTTGTCACTTGACAGTTGTCTTTCTGACAGTGTCAGATAGTGATACGGCTCAATGTTGTTTAGCAAGGTACTCGAGTTAATTAAAAATAGGCCCGAGTTGATTGTCTCTGCCGGTGCTACATGATGTAATCGGGGCTGGATAAATATCACCAACACTAGTTAACTGTCGTGTTCATTCTATAATTAAATACGCATATTTCGCCTAATAAACCGTCAAAATACTGCCGATCTTAGCTGAATGTATTGACATTCAGCCGTTCAATATTGGGACACTGGGGTTTAAGCCATTGGGCTTAAACCCCAGTGTCCCAATATTGAACGGTTGCTGACTCTTGGATCTTGCTATAATTCTTTTTCATAAGTTTTTTGTGCGTTTCGAATGTACTATGTAACATAATCGGGAGAATCGAGTGCCCGAAAGTTAGTGACTGACTAAAATCACTAAAATGAAACTGACAAGCAACCAAAAATTACATTCCGTTTCACGTTGATTTTTAAACCAATTTACTTGGACTAAACAAACTTAAAAATAGGATTAAACTCAGGGGTGAACCTGCTGCAGCATCTATGGTTTATTTTTTTACTTCACATAAACAATGAAACTGACAAGCAACCAAAAATTACATTCCGTTTCACGTTGATTTTTAAACCAATTTACTTGGACTAAACAAACTTAAAAATAGGATTAAACTCAGGGGTGAACCTGCTGCAGCATCTATGGTTTATTTTTTTACTTCACATAAACAGATTTGGTTAGCACCTGGAACTGTAATAATATTTAAATATTCTATTTATATTTTTTCACATCACAGTTTCCCCAATGCAACAAACCGATTATTGGTAGGTACCTACTGCTCTCCTACAGTAATATTCAAAGCAGACTATAGAAGATATTGCCAGTAGTTAGCAATAAACCGCTTCGCTCCAGTGGTAGATACATGCATGACATTTCAACTTAACGATCCTCAGGGGACCTGTAGAGAATTATGTTACGTGTAGGTCCTCAGTTTTTCCAACCCTTTTTAACCACGAATGGTAATATTGTCGGATTTATGCATTTATCGGAATTAATTGGGATTAAGGACATCTCGCCCACGCAAAAACTGGCCTGCAGGCCAAATGTCAACTTTTTAAAATTTGTATGGGTAGATTCGCCCGGACCAGTTTAGTAGAACGGACCAAGCGTCTCCTATTAAAAAGTAAAGGGACATTTCAAGGCAAAATCGTATATTTTTGATATTAAATATTATGTTATCTGTACATCTTAGCATCAAATCACAATTATTTTAACAAAAAAAAAATAGGGTTAAATAATCACCTCAATAAACTTATAAGTACTTATTTAGCTAGTTTCATACAAAATCTTGGTACAATTAATTATGTAGTGTTACTTATATATACAGGGTGACATTGAAAACATGCGACAAAACGAAATGGGAGATTGTACTCATTATTATGAACAACTTTTACTAAGGGACCAAAGCTACAATCGCAAAAAAAAGAAACTGCTGTCCCCTACATTTATGTTCGCAATACCTCATCAAAATGTAGGAAAAGCAGATTTTTTTTTTGGGATTACAGCTTTGGTCCCTTAGTAAAAGTTGTTAATAATGATGTATACAATGTCCCATTTCAGTTTGTCGCAAGTTTTCAATTTCAACCTGTATATTGAATTATGTGTGGTTATTGATTTTTTTATGAAAATTAAAGAATACAGCACCTACTAAAGATCGGCAGGCTGCACCATTGGCCAGTGGAGCAGACGAGTCCTGGAGTGGAGACCGCATATCGGCTAGCGTAGTGTGGGACGCCCCCCAGCTAGGTGGACCGACGACCTTAAAAAGGTGGCTGGGACAGACTGGATGGGGAAGGTGGAGGACAGGGTGTTGTGGTGCAGCCTGGGAGAGATCTATGTCCAGCAGTAGACTGCGATAGGCTGAGTTGATTGATTGAACACCCATTATGTGATAAAATATAAATAGTTGAGATAATCAAAATAAAGGACCGTTAGGCTTATCTGATGGGTGGTTGGGTGGGTCTGGTGGGATGGGTTGCGTGAAAGTCCAAAAGGGTTACCAAGGCCCTGGCAACACAGGTAACGGAAGGAATACGGATTGGTTTTAGGCAGTAAGAGTCTGACTCACCCTCCCGCTCCGCCCAGAGCGGGAGAAGTTATTTAATAATTTCCCACCCAATAAAAAGATTTTCCTAATGTTTCTTGTTTAAGTAAATGAGGGATTCTTATTTCTAATCGAAGCCTCTCTGTGCCTGTGACAGAAACACAAGATTTGTGCTAGGTTCACATGGGATCATCAGGGTCGTAATTGATAAAATTATATTTTTAATGATACTCGTAAGAACAAAATGTGATTATAGCTACCTACTAAAATAAAATTAAACTTAATAAAGAGAAACTCTCGCTTTCAATATAATAAACTGTTGTTTAATAACAATTTCACAGAAGTGTCTATTGGAGTCGTAGAGCTGACTTGATACAACCTAGTACCCACATTAAAAGGACTTGTAACTTAATTGAAAATTCACTGGATTCCAGGAACTCGTGTCGTCTTGATTGAGTTTGTTAAGAACAGCTGCCCTTTTGAATATTAATAGATAACGAGAAGCGATCCATTGCCTCGTGTTCAGTATTTAATATTATCACAAAACGTCGTGGCTATTATTTATTTCTTCTGAAGAAAGGACAATTACTTTTATTTAACTAAATTGCTGTTCTACTACCCGCTGTTTTATCTGTATCTTTGAAATATATCTCTGCCTAGTTTCATTCAAAGTCGTTTAGTTATAAATTAACGATATTTTCTCACAGTTTTATCTCATTGTAAATACCAAGTAGGATGGGGTCGGATAGAGATTGACTTCTGCCAAACTTAAGGTAGGTACCCTTTGCTTATAAAGATTATGACTAATAATACTCGTAATAATGATTTATATTTCGGAACAAAGACTCCATAGAGCATAGCCATGATCGTTTCAGGGGTTCTACTCGCCCGGCTGTCACCACTATGTGGATCGCCCGGAGGACACGGTGGAGCATACGGTGGAGGTCTGCCCCGCTTGGGCAGAGCACCACCGTGTCCTCGTGGAGGCGATCGGCGGCAGGGATCTCTCGCATCCGGCCCTGGATCAGGCCATGGTACGGAGCGAGAGGGCATGGGCAGCCATCACCTCCTTCTGCGAAGCAGTAATGCTCGCGAAGAAGGAGGCGAGACGGTTGAGGGAAAGGCAAATTTCGCGCCCTCTCGCCCCTAGCCGCCGCAGGAGACGCCCTGTATTCCACGCGCGCCCCAAAGAGATGTTAGCACAAATGTAGGGGTCCACTAGGGCCGATGCCTGCCGGGGTCGCGTGGGAGTTCGAAAGGGTTACCAAGACCGCGGGCCTGGTCCTTATCGGACGGCGAGCTACCGTCCGCAAGCCCGCGCCTACGGTGGCCGGAAATCCGCCCGGGATTCTTGACGCCCAGGGCATCTCTTGCGGCGGCCAGGGGCGAGAGGGCGCGAAATTTGCCTTTCCCTCAACCGTCTCGCCTCCTTCTTCGCGAGCATTACTGCTTCGCAGAAGGAGGTGATGGCTGCCCATGCCCTCTCGCTCCGTACCATGGCCTGATCCAGGGCCGGATGCGAGAGATCCCTGCCGCCGATCGCCTCCACGAGGACACGGCGGTGCTCTGCCCAAGCCGGGCAGACCTCCACCGTATGCTCCACCGTGTACTCCGGGCGATCCACACAGTGGTGACACACGGGCGTTTCCTCACGCCTTATCAAAGTCAAAGTCAAAGTCAAATTATTTATTTCAAATAGGCACATAAAAGGCACTTTTGAACGTCAAAATTAACAAAAAAACAATAGAATTGATTCTAGTTGCCCCTTCCAAAAGGTACTCGTAGTTTCGTATGGAGAAGAATGGGCAAGAAACTCCACCGTTACTCTTTTAAAATGTTTTACAAAATTTTGTATATGTACATTTTAAAATTATATGTGAAGACGATGCACCTAGAATAAAATTACTATACCAAAATAGGTAAAAAAAGAATGAAAAATAAAGCAATGACAGATAAATGAATTATGTGATAGGTACATGATGCTCACATACTTACAAACATTTTAAAAGTATACGTTTTCCTAAAAATAATAAATAAAGTCAGTGTGTGAGTTAAATTATCCGACACAGGAACCTCCCAAAGCTGCCGTGTCCGGTGAAGACCTGCGTCAGGCGGAAGGTGAGGACGCCATGACACCTTCCTAGCCACTTCTCAGAGAGGGGACTTATCGCCGCAATTGTGGCGTGCCCAGCACTGGATTTCGACAATCCCGCCGGAGCTCGCTGTGTCGCGGCAGCGGAGAAACGCCTCGGTGTTTCGCCCCCTCACGCCACTCCCATACGTGCGCGAGGACTTTTGCCTCCAGATCCCATGGCGAGACTCCCAGGCTCTCAACATCATTTTACGCCATGATATTCTACATCGCCCTAAAAGTGTAATTTATACTGAAATATCATACCGACCTCCACATTATGCCAAGGAAACAATCTTAGTCTCACATTCCCATTAACCAAGATGAATCTTCATAAATATTGATAACATCGTTACGCAACGCGTCACAAAGCTTCGCGTTACTAACGCGAACGCGAACATTAACGTTAAGAACTACCAAATCACGCTTCCTAAAAACAGCTTGACGTCAGAAACACGGCTGGGTGATTAAAATGTAACTTTATATCAGAATGTCACTTGAGCTGGCAAACAAGAGCATCCGACTTGGTAACACTGCTGTTAAATTCATACGCGTTACCGGGAAGCGGGAAAGTTTGATCCCCGGCTAAGCTTAACAGATTATATTGATGACTTATTGATATTATTTAATGAAAAAGCAGTGAGTAGCCAATGGGGTAACTAATCTGATAAGACCAATTAGTTTGCTGAGAATGGTAACGAAAAAATAATATTATTTACTCGAGACCCTATTAAAGATAAATACATAGATAATTAATAATATAGATAATTAATAATATAGATAAATAATTGTCATGAACACGAGAAAGATCAGTGATTATGATAGGGATTAGATAGGAATCGTTATGTGCGTGAATGAATATAAACGTTACTTTGCCAATTAATACTTAACAAATTGTTATGAACTCGTGTTTTCTGAGCAATGAGTATGGAGAATTGACTGGTCCTGTGTTTTTTTTTTTTAAAGTACCAGGAATGTAAGGTATTCATAACTAACTTTCCTGTTAAACCCTCCAACAACATGCAATATTTGTCCTAGTTAATCAAGTTCTTCTAAATTAACAGACAGCTGTTCTGCTTTGGAGTTTGTTGCGCCACTTCGTCTTCCCCTCTAAAGTATTAGGAAGTGGTAAAGTGCGTGAGTTTTGGGGGACCGACTTATGTTATTACGACGTTCAAAAAGTGCTGATTCTCAGCCTAATTTGAATAAATGAGTTTTGGTTTTGAATAATCAAACAAATGGGACTCGAAATAACAATGTGTAGCCCGCCAGTCCACGAATTAACAAAATCGCTTCAGCCCAGCCCCAAGTCATGACCGCAATAAGCAAGGAGTGGCGGCTATGTTTGAGTAGCGCTAATTGAGGCTCGCAGCCGCTGAGCAAACACCACGACAGCGGGCAGCTCACCCAGGCTAATTTTAGTAATAGCTGCCCCGCACGTACGGAGATAAGAGCTTTCCAAGTCATTTGGATAATGTTAAAAGTCCATTGAGCTTAAAATGTCGCTCAAAAGCTCATCTTGTTTTATTTTTTAAAGTTAATCGTAGGTAAGTGGAATCAATTAGTGAGTTTTTAAATGAAAGTAAACACTAATAGATGCTCATGACAAGAGTGAAATGGACATATAAAAAACAACCTTTTTGCTGTAGGGCTATTTTTTTAGAAATAAGATCATTTTATTTGTGATCAGCCCGAATATAGCAAAATAAATTAATGTTACTTGATATTTTTTTATTCTGGTTTACATAGAAAAATCCATTGACACATAAAAAAACGAAAGGTGTCATCGAACACCTGATTGGGACGAAGTTCCATTCGCTTTTGCACATTTTTTTACGTAACTAAAGTGTCGTGACGGTCAAAATGTTACACTTATTTTGGTCTAGCTCATAAAAGGTAGACCGAAACCGACTGATTTGGCAGGTGTGCAGAGTACAACGTGCGATAAGGAACTTCTTTCGAAAAAGCAATACAAAATCATATCACGAGAAGTCAACAAGCAAAACTGAAATAATACGGATCAAAATCAACAAACCCAGTGACATTTTATGAAACATTTAGCAACACTACAACTACAATAATCACACCTACAGTAGAATAGAATAGAATAGAATAGAATACTCTTTATTATATACTCCATAAAAATACAGATTTAAATGTTGTAACTTTACATATGGGTGAAACGTGGGAACCTTTGGTTGGATTAAAGGGAGAAGGAGCGACAATACTGCAGGTAGTAGTGTACCATTTACATATACAATAAATACTTACATACATAAAGCATACACTTGTATACATAAATATATATACAATAATAAACATGAAACAAGAGCAAGGAACTATGTATATTATGTAACTAAGTGTTTTAGACCAGTTTTATTTAATTCATTTTAATTTGTGTTAGTCGTACGATAACAATAAGTCTGCTTAGTGGTCTTATGGTACTAATATTCAAAGCGTATCGTTTTTTTTTTTTACTAAATTGGTAATTTTCTATACTCTAAATCGAGCCATTATCATTTTAAATTTCACAAAGATTTGATCTCTTAAGAACTTAAAATTGTCATCAAACTTAGCTGGTAAGTGCTGATATATTGTTTTTTATTTTACAGTGGTTTGCAAAAAAATATAATTCAACTTTGTCTTATTTGGACATCACGTGTTAAACATGCGTACACAATTTGACACAGGAAAGACGTAAATCGACCGTAATTACGTACGGCCGATTTATGTCTTTCCTTTAAAACCTTCTTAAGAACATTGAATACCATTGAAAACCACCATCATTAATAACCAAACAACATATTACGTAATGATGATGTGGAGAGAACACCACTTTCGAAAATACAAACGAATCCGTCTCGAAGCAGTAGTACAAAACTAACGTAGAAAACAAACAGCCGACTATTTTTCTTTCATTTCACTTTCGGCTTATACAGAGGGTATTTGCGTAAATAATTATTATTAGCTAAGACGTACGTCACTGTTCACTCCAGGGAGGTATGATATTACAATATTATTTGTTTAGTAAAGTTGTGAGTAAACTAGATCTATATTATAAATAATATATAAGAGTCACTTTTCATGTCTCTCTGTGTGGTTCTTGTTCTTGAAAACAAAATGGATTTATATATTTTTTTTGCTTTTTTAGGATTCCGTACGCAAAGCGTAAATCGGGACCCTATTCAGACTCCGCTGTCCATCTGTCTGTCTGTCTGTCCGTCTGTCACCAGGCTGTATCTCATGAACCGTGATAGTTAGACAGTTAGGAATTTTCACATGTTGTATTTCTGTTGCTATAATAATAAATACTAACAGAATAAAATAAATTTTATTCTGTTCCGTAAAAACGGCAAAAAAATCATGTCTGTTGTATAACAGACATGATTTTTGCCGTTTTTATAGGTACGGAACCTTTCGTGCGACTTGCAATTGGCTGGTTTTTGTTTTCTTTGAAAACTACCCAATGGATTTAATGCGGTTTTTACAATAATTTAGATATTATTCCGGAAGGTTTTAGTGTACCTATAACACATTAATATTTGACTAAGCTATAATAGCTCAGAATTATCAGTAAATTGTTGTAACCGGGCGAAGCAGAGGGCGGTTCCATTAAATAAATTAACCTTTGTCTTTGCAAATAGAGAATGAATCTTGTGGATGTCGGTTGAAGGATTTCAGTAGAATAAGCAAAGTTGCCACGTATATAGAAGGTGTCGTTTTGCAACCTCGTCAAATTGAAGGAGGTAACTATGCTAATGATTCTCGACGCGAATCAATAGTAAATTAAGTAGGTCTTTTGTTTTTTTTTTTTTTTGAATTTTCGGAAATCAGCATGTGTGGGACGGGACACGCATGTTAAAACGCGGCCTGTGTGATACCGCACTGTAACTGCCCTTTTACACACACACTAGCTACCGCATGCACAACGAGGTGATTCAGTTCTGTGAAGTGGTGTTTATCTTATTTTACTTTTTTCCAATTTTTCTTTTCTAAAAACTAGATTCGGACTATTAAGATTTTTTTTTAATCCAACCAAAATCTGTCCGGCCGGTTTTATGTGATGTGCTAAAATACTGTCAAACTTAAATAACTAAAAAAACAAGTATGTATTAATTCTTAAGCAGGTATCTTAATTTTATTTGATTATTATGTCTGTCATAGCAGACTCCAGAAATTTGACGAGGATGCAAAACGACACCTTGTATTGTAGGTTAAAAATAATCTGGGAAAAGTTAACAAATAATACCCAAGTGTAGAGTTGGATGTAGGATGAAGGATTTCAGTAGGATTTTTCCTAAGATTTTATTTCAACCTTCACAATGACATTGCTTATGTTATAGTGAAGTTTGAAATAAAATCTGTGGAAAAATCATGTTGTCTCTTTTTCGTCTAGATCTTTAAATAGTAAGTGTTCTTGTTTTCTTCGTAACAAAGCTCCCCTTTTTTGGCTGTTAAATTATCAAATAACTTCTCCCGCTCTGGGCCGAGCGGTAGGGTGTGTCTCTTACTAACCAAAATCCAACCGTGTTTTTTCGGTTGCCTGTGTTGCCAGACGCCACGGTATCCCTTTCGGACTTTCCCGCGACCCCGGAAGTATCAAAGCTTCCTAAGTTTGATATGTTTCTAGTGAGTTCATGTTAATAATGGATCTGTAGGAATCTCATTCGTACGTTCACTAGCTCACGTCCTTAACGTTGTGCTATTTCTTCCGACTGAGAAATGTTTTTGATTAGTTCTGCAAAAAAACAGATCCTAGCAATAAATACTGCATAGCAAGTTATACAAGAGCAAGCTCAACGAAAATACGACATTAAATGGACACTATTTTAAAGCTTTTCAACTCATAAATAACAAGAGCACGGAAACTGGGACCAAATTTATCTTAGCTTTCGGAGATGTAACGTTATATTTAGTTTTGGTGTATAAAGTAACCGGAGGTAATCGTTGATGAAGGCGGAGACACAAGGCGGAAATAGTCTTTAAGATATGAACAGATCACCTGCAGTATTTGTATGGTTATAATAGCCCAAATGTATTAATGTAGTGTGAGTTTGTGTGTGTTTGTGTCTGTTTGTGTGTGTGTCTGTGAGTATGGGTGTGTACGAGTATGTCATGTTTTAAGAATTATTTCCGCATGTTTAAATTTTTTACGCAATTTTAACACGTAGTCCAAGTAAGACAAAGTTTAGTTATAATTGGTTGCATGCCACTTAAATATATCAGCACTTATTTTAGTTTGATGAAATTTTTAAGTTCTTAAGAGATCTAGTCTTGAAAATGACCATGGCTTGATTTAAAATATAGAAAATTACCAATTTATCAAAAAAAATCGATACGCTTTGAATTTTAGAACCTTCAGACCACTAACACACACACCTTCTCTTTTTACCTTGAACTTTAAAGAACAGAAAATCTCAGCGAAATAATTCTTAAGATATGAACAGATCACGTGTAGCATTTGTATGGTTATAATAGCCCGAAAATATTAATGTAGTGTGAGTGTGTGTGTTTGCGTCGCTGTGAGTATGTGTGTGTATGTCAAATTTTAAAGATTATTTCACTGAGATGTTGTGTTCTTTAAAGTTCAAGGTAAAGTATGGGTCGTTTATTTGTAACACGTTGACCTGAGGGAATTCGTGCGTCCAGATGTTGTAAATTATGTGGTAGTAAATGTAATGTGTTAATAAACAAGTTTTATGCGAGGTCCAGACAAAACAATTTTTTATTACCTATATTGAAAGGTATAACTTTGAGAGAATTTTGAATTTTAACAAAAAAAGTGAACATGAACAGGAAATATGAATTAACCGACTTCTAAAAGGAGAAGGTTATTATTTGAAGAGTTTTTTTCCTGTAAATTATGCTTGCTGTAGTCAGTGCCTTCACTGCTCGGTGGCTCAAGCAACTCGTAGCATATGTGCTACGAGTCGCTACGGCGTAGCTGGTACTCGTATTGTGCTACGAAAGCGTAGTCACCGTGAAATCGGACCGTTTTGGGACTTCTCTTTATTGTGATATTATAAAAGGCCATGCTCGAAACATAACATAACATCGCGCCTGTGATTCCCAAAGGGTTAGGCAGAGTTGTACCTATAGTACACCCACATTTCGACAGTTATGTTTAAGTCCCATGTAATAGGGGGCAAGACTTTTTCCATTAACCGGGTACAAATCCAGACTCCGGACTGCTACTGAGAAATTCCTGATGATTGACAATTTTATCACAAAATAATAGTATAATACTATACTTGGCAAAACTTAATTCGTAAACATTTCAGTTATAAATTGTTAAAATAAAACGCTTTAATTTTCCATTTCATTTCGCAAACGAAATGATCCATGAAAAAAATGGTCGTCTTTTTTCATATAAGTACTTAGGTAACAGCTTTCGGTGGTATCAATAAAATAAGTTTGGAAACCTCTTGAAGTGACGTAAAGTAATAACTTATTAGATTTATGAGCAACTAATACAATAATAAAAAATTCGAAGTACGTACATATTGGCGCTCCGATGTTATTTCTCTAGCAATGTGGGTTTTATTTCAACATTGTATACCTACAGCTAAAAAGTACTCCTTAAAACCCTTACTACGGTAAAAAAAGGCGTTTGGCGTGGCTCAGAGTCCATACGTGGATTTCATAATACTTATTTATATTCATGCAGATTTAATCATGATATTTGTTAAGATTTCGTTTACACAGGGGGTGATCTACGGTGGACGCCATCATGCACGTGCCCATTCTGTGGCCCAGGGTGGGGTCATCTTGGCGGTGTCTCTAGACATCGCCAATGCCTTCAATGCCGGTACCATCAGATGCCGGCCGACCTACGTTTGTCGTGTGGTCGAGGCCTATCTGACTTACTGAGCCGTCATCTACCCCAGTCACCAGGGAGTATGGAACCAGCAAAAGATATCGTGCGGTGTCCCACAGGGATCGGTCCTGGGTTCGCATCTGTGGGACATCGGATACAACTAGGTGCTGCGCGCCGACCACCCTAAAGGCCACCGGCGTTAGAGCATTATGCTACACTGATGATACGTTGGTCCTGGCGCAGGGGAGGTTACACCAGGCGGTGGCCGAACAAGTGACACGCGGGATTGCGACTTTCGTCGACAGGATCCGGCAATTGGGACTCGAGGTGGCCCTGCACAAGTCCGAGGCCATGTTTTTTCATGGTCCTTGGAACGCACCACCATCGGGTTCCCAAATAACGGTAGGAGGGGTTCATATCGACGTCGAATCGACAATGAAGTACCTGGGATTCGTCCTCGACATCCGGTGGAACTTCGTGGAGCATTTTCGGCGTTTGGCTCCCAGACTGGAGCGGGCCAGGGCTGCCTTGAAGCGGCTCCTGTTCTATCTAGGGGGTCCAAATGCCTCCTACCGGAGGCACTACGCGGGGGTCGTGTGGTCCATGGCCCTTTACGGGGCACTGGTGTGGGCGCGTTACCTGGCGCGGCGGCCAGCCCACCGGTTGAATGCGGTCCAAAAGGTCATGGCAATCCGGCTTATCCGGGGATACTGCACGGTCCAAGGTGAGGCGGCGAGCCTCCTTATCGGACTACCGCCATGCTATCTGGAGGCAAAAGTCCTCGTGCACGTATAAGAGTGGTGCGAGGAGGTGAAACGCCGAGGCGTAACTCCGCTGCCGCTAGAAATTACGACACAGTGGACAGAGCTCCGGCGGGATCTCATGGCGACATGGAGAGTGCGATTGTCGCATCCCAGTGCTGGGCACGCCGCAATTGCGGCGTTTAGTCCCCTCTTTGAGGAGTGGCTAGAGAGGTGCCATGGCGTCCTCACTTTCCGCCTGACGCAGGTCCTCACCAGACACGACAGCTTCGGGTGGTTCCTGTGTCGGATAAAGCGGGAGGAATCGCCCGGGTGTCACTACTGTGTGGATCGCCCGGAGGATACGATTGAGCATACGGTGGAGGGCTGCCCGGCTTGGGCAGAGCACCGCCGTGTCCTTGTGGAGATGATTGGTGGCGGACATTTCTCGCATCCGGCCCTGGTCCTGGCCATGGTACGGAGTGAGAGGGCATGGGCAGCCGTCACCTCCTTCTGTGAAGCAGTAATGCTTGAGGAGTAATGAAAGAGGAGGCGGGCGGGTGAGGGAGAGGCAAATTTCACGCCCTCACGCCCCTAGCCATCGCAGGAGATGCCCTGAGCGTCGGGAATCCCAGGTGGAAATCCACCTGGGATCATGGGCCATCGCAGGCGCGTGCTTGCGGATGGTCAGCAGTGGGTAGCTCGCCGGCCGATAAGGACCAGGCCCAGGTCGATGGCGCGTTGTGTTCCACTGGCGCCTCTAAGAGATGTCAGCACAAGTGTTTGGGTTCACTAGGCCGATGCCTGCCGGGGTCACGGGAAAGTCCGAAAAGGCTACAGAGGCCCCTGGCAACACAGGCAACGGAAGGAACACGGGGTGGTTTTAGTCAGTAAGAGTCTGACGCGCCCTCCCGCTCAGCCCAGAGCAGGAGAAGTTATTTGATAATTTCCCACTAAAAAAAAAATCGTTTACAAGATGATTTGCGCCTTTCCAAAACACTGCAAAATACAATCTGATAATAGACCACCGAACCAAAGTAAACAATTTTCATAAGTAAGCAAAGGATCATTATAATAAGTCCAAGCTTATCAGACATCTTGTTTATTATATCAGTATACATACGTTTTCATAAGCATTTAGAAGAAGATTGCTTTTTTTGTCCAGGCTGACATGTTTGCTTAAAGGCATTAAACGACTGTCATTGTAAGCCTCACAAAAATAATCACAATATTTGCAATATATCCTAGCTTATTCAATAGAATAGATTACTCTTTACTATAAACACCAATTTACAGATATAAATGTTGAAATTTTACATAGGAAGACACAATCGTATCGCTAAAAGCGATCTTTTACAGACAACCTTTAGAATTTTTTTAATTAGATTAAAGGGAGAAGGAGAGAAAATACTAAAGGTAGGTCAGTGGTGTACCATTTACATAGTTATATAATTAATACATACATTCAATCAATCAACTCAGCCTATAGCAGTCCACTGCTGGACATAGGCCTCTCCCAGACTGCGCCACAACACCCTGTCCTCCGCCTTCCGCATCCAGTCTGTCCCAGCCACCTTTTTAAGGTCGTCGGTCCATCTAGCTGGGGTGCGTCCCACACTACGCTTGCCGATACGTGGTCTCCACTCCAGGACTCGTCTGCTCCACCGGCCATCGGTCCTTCGACACATATGGCCAGCCCACTGCCACTTCAGCTTGCTGACTCTGCAGGCTATGTCGGTAACTCCGGTTCTCTTCCGGATAACTTCATTTCTGATCTTATCCTTCAAAGAAACTCCGAGCATAGCCCGCTCCATGGCGCGCTACATACATACATAAAGCATATACTTATCTATATAAATATATTAGCTGTGCCCGCGACTTCGTCCGCGTGGAATTTAACTTTTATTGTATTGATAGAAGAATAAAGCAGTTGGGCGTGGCCAAGACAGCTGAATCAAGAGTGGGGGTAGTATGCGGCAACTGCAGATGGCGAGAAGCACACGCTCTCTTTTGGATCGACAGCCGACGGCGACGGACGTCTCTCTACCTCAGTATTGCGTTTTCTTGGTGCCAATTGATTAGCTGATTAATTGCTCATTAATTCTATTAGTTTGCTAGGTTTTTCTATATTACGTTTTGTTTGTTAATAATATTAAATACAGTTGATTGGTCATGCGTATATTTTTAAATAAACCTGCTTCTGATAGATTAATATATATTATTTTTTTTTATTTTTTATTAATTATTCATATTAATAAAAATAAAAAATAATAATAAGAGTAGCCTAAGTTACTTCTTATTACATATGCTATCTGCCAGTAAATGTCCCGTCAAAATCGGTCCAGCCGTTTCAGAGATTAGCTTGAACAAACAAACAAATAGACAAACAAAAATTGTAAAAAAAAATATTTTGGTATACGTACCGTGTATACATTCTTAATCATCATCTGCCTGCCTTTTCCCAACTATGTTGGGGTCGGCTTCCAGTGTAACAGGATGCAACTGAATACCAGTATTTTACATGGAGCCACTGCCTATCTGACTTCTAAAACCCAGTTACTGGGCAACACGATACCCCTACCTAAGACTGGTTGTCAGACTTTCGGACTTCTGACGAGCAGTAACGACTGTCAAAGATCTACAAATGACACCCGGGACCAACGGTTTAACCTGTTAAGCCCCGCGTGACTCCGATTCGGTGTCAAACAATAGAAAATCAATTATGTCTCATTAGCTATCCTTGACGAATTAAGAACATTGAATACCATTGAAATGAATGTTTAATAATAAGTATAAATAAGAAAACAAGTAATCCCAACTGGAAATGTAAAGAAGTTTAGTAGAATAAGAAATAAGAATAAGTAAACCGTGTAAATCCCATCAGGATGTATAGAATTAACCTTTTGACCGCCACAGTCATGTATACATGACAGAGCAAAATGTGCCCAGCACGCCACGGCCACGACTACATGGCAGATTTGAAGGAATAATTTAAAGCTTGGCGCCGAGGGCACGTCTTTGCTATTTTGACGTGGCGGCCAATAGGTTAATGGCCTAGACTAAGATAATGCATAGAATTAAGTTTCAATAAAGATAGGTTAGAAATTAATAAAGAAAACCTGTAGATACATCCCATCAGATAAAATAATTAAGGACTCTAATTATGTTAGAGGTAGGTCGCGGGCCGGGCCTTGCGCCCGGACAGAAAAAAAAAACACACACCATTGAAAACCACCACCATTAATAACCAAAACAAAACTCCCCTAAACATTTCGCCTCAGTCAAGGCTACCCGATGCATCTAACATTTCAACGAAATCCCCATTTCTAAGGTACGTATGTATGGTTGACAACCAATTTCAGACAACATTAATCTCGGTCGGCTTCGATAATCGATTTACATAAATTCGATATTCCATAAATACTCGCTAATCGTTTTAATTCTGTTAGATGAAAGTCACTTTAAGATAAACGAAATATGGATTCGCTGTTATAGTATGCTAATCATATTGTCAGAACAGATTATTTTGAGCTAGAGAAGAGATTGTTTTGAGAAAATTTAATAGTCATGATAACAATTAGTTTGTTAACACAAGTGCTAGGCAAATGCGATCATTTAAGGTAAGAACAGTAATCAGATTTTCATGATTCTATACTCATGACTATTTTCATATAAAGGGTGTGGCGCAAATAGTGGTCCAACGTTAAGGGGTCGATACACCGTATATTCTAAAGGCTCTACACACTATGCCGGCGGCACAGCCGACGGTTTTTTGCCGCGCGGGTATGTTGCCGGCATAATCAGGCCGTTTGTGCGTACTAGGCTCGTTCGTGCGGCAAGCCCAGGCGACTCAAATACCCGCCGGGAATGCCGCCGGGCTTGTTGGCGGCATACCCGCCGGCCGGGCCACTGGCATAGTGTGTAGGAGCCTTAAGCTATCACATACCGTAACTTGAACCATTTCTTTCCATAGGTCTCAGACGATTTTTTAATTTTATTTTTTTAGAAAAATTTACTTCTTTTTTTACTAATTTGGCTGTAGTTTCTATAAATGACATTATATTTTAATTTTGTTTTTGTTTATAACTGTGGAATGTTATGTGCATGCTATGTGCATGTGATACGGAGTTTCGAATATAATTTTTAAATAAACACAATTTTGACATGACATTTAAAATGTTACTAGTTTGCATGTGATAACACTGATAATACATGTATTTAATTATTATATATATATAAAAAAATACATATAAACAAATATTTTATTCTAAGACCTATGGAAAAAGTGGTTCCAATTACGGTATGTGATAGCTGAATCGACCCCTTAATGTTGGACCACTATTTAAGCCACATCCTGTATATGCATAAAATAACCGTGATATACATATAATGTCTACCAAATAGTGAAAAGGTAAATTGCTTTAATAACCAGACTTACTTGGCAGGTGGATTCGTGATTTCAGTTTTTATGATATTACAAGAGGACGTTGCGTCTGATTCTATAGACACAAATATATTTAAGTCCCTTTTAACAATAACCAAACCAAAAATAAAAGAGAGGGACAACACATATATGTAAATATATATATATATACATATATGTATATATATATATATTTACATATATGTGTTGATATATATTGTGTTGTAAATATATATATATATACATATATGTATATATATATATATTTACATATATGTGTTGTCCCTCTCTTTTATTTTTGGTTTGGTTATTGTTAAAAGGGACTTAAATATATTTGTGTCTATAGAATCAGACGCAACGTCCTCTTGTAATATCATAAAAACTGAAATCACGAATCCACCTGCCAAGTAAGTCTGGTTATTAAAGCAATTTACCTTTTCACTATTTGGTAGACATTATATGTATATCACGGTTATTTTATGCATATACAGGATGTGGCTTAAATAGTGGTCCAACATTAAGGGGTCGATTCAGCTATCACATACCGTAATTGGAACCACTTTTTCCATAGGTCTTAGAATAAAATATTTGTTTATATGTATTTTTTTATATATATATAATAATTAAATACATGTATTATCAGTGTTATCACATGCAAACTAGTAACATTTTAAATGTCATGTCAAAATTGTACGAGTATATATATTAACAATAACCACGTGAGGAAGTACTTGATGATTATTGTCCCACTAAGAAAAAAAAACCAGACAAGTGCGAGTTCAACTCTTCTGGTGAGGGTTCCGTACAATGAATATGTTATCTACCATGTTATTTTTATCCCAAGAACAAACTTAACACTGTGGTTGAAAACATGTTCTTCCATACAATCCAACTGCAAATGTAAGTTTGTACGCGCAATTTTGGGAGATTTACATGTTTTATTAACACCATATAGACTTCTGATAGATTTTCCGATAATATATAAGTAAAGAACTATTTTCTGTATTTATTTCATAATTTTAGGCCCAGTAGTTTCGGAGATAGGGGAATGGTCAAATCTCATCTATTTTCATAAACAAATATTAAAAATATTTATTATAAGATTATAAAAAAAAAATAAAAGATTGATGATGATCAATTAACGACATTTGATATGTCACACGATACAGTTTGCCTTTTTATTCTAATTTGCTCCCCAAAAGTGAACCCCATATTCAAAATTCTGTAATTATAATATTATTATTAGATATGCGTTACACGTCCGTGTTCGGGTCACAGAAATTCATGTGTATCAAATTTCAACTTTAAACCTTGATAATACGCAAACGAATCCCTGAATCGAGAAATGTTTTTCACAAGCCCGCAATATTTTTGAACGGCCTGCCCAACGATGCCCCACACTATGGAATACTTTACAATTTTTTTTCAAAATTTTATATTAACACTTTGTCGGCGTGATCAATATGTATACCTATCCTAAATTACACATGTCTAGTTCTAAGCCTCTCTGAGCTACAGCGGGGACAGACAGACAGACAAACACAGACGGGCATGGCGAAACTGTAAGGATTTCATGTTTACTACGTAACCCTAAAAGAGTAATTGAAGAGTGAAGTGAATACGTTTTAAAAAGGAAGAATGTTCCATAAACAGTCGGTAATGGGGTGGACATGTTCCTAAGTTTACTGCCACACTACGACTGAAGAGCCGTTCCTTTTAAGTGTAAATACGATTTTAATGCCACGTAGGTAGGTACCTACTTTACTGAAGCCAGTATCTTTGATACGTCTTTAGTGTTTTACGAAGATTCTATCTAAGATCTGGGCATTATATTTTAAATGGCTAAAGCCTCGTTTGCACTGCAGCACAAGTAGAAAGGCTTTCACTCGATCGGATTTTTTACGCTACGTCTTCCGATACGTGGTCGCCAACACAGAACCTTTCGGCTTCATCAGCCATCTGTTCTACGGGTAATGTGCCCGCAGAACAGATGGCCGATGAGGCCCTGCCCACTGCCACTTAAGTTTGGCAATTCTTCGGGCTATGTTGGTAACTCTGGTTTGCCTGCAGATCTCTTCATTTCTGATTCGATCACGTAGGAAAACTCCAAGCATAGCCCTCTCCATTGCCTTTTAGGTGACTTTTAGCCTTCTAATAAGGCCCATTGTGAGCGATGCGAATCGACAGTTAGTATTAAAACACAAAGAAACACAAAAGGGTAACAAAATACTTTAGTTATATACTAGACCCGTGAAACTGCCACTAAGAAAAATATATACCCAACTTCGAAGCGTTATTAAACCACAACGTCTAGACTGAAAAACAATACCAACGATCCACGAATATTCCAATTTTTAGTTTCAAACTGGTAATTTCGGCATTCACACTAATATTATTATAAATGCGAAAATAACTCTGTCTGTCTGTTACCTTTTTACGCCTAGACCACTGAACCGATCAATATATTTGACGGATAGGCAGCCTGGGACCTGGCGATGGACATAGAATACTTTTCATCTTGGATTTCTTTATTAAAAATGATGAAATACAAAATAAACGCAAATAAAGGCGCGGGCTACATATTAATATTTTATCATTGTGCAAGTCCTCAATCTTAATCAGTCAAAGGTTCAGTATGCAATAAAAGTTTGTCGAAAATAACTCTGTCTGTCTGTTACCTTTTTACGCCTAGACCACTGAACCGATCAATATATTTGACGGATAGGCAGCCTGGGACCTGGCGATGGACATAGAATACTTTTCATCTTGGATTTCTTTATTAAAAATGATGAAATACAAAATAAACGCAAATAAAGGCGCGGGCTACATATTAATATTTTATCATTGTGCAAGTCCTCAATCTCAATCAGTCAAAGGTTCAGTATGCAATAAAAGTTTGTCGAAAGTCGGCCGCAAGGCTTTAGGCTCTACCAAAATCCCAATTGGAAACGTACTTATTGAACCTAATTAAATATCTGTCTACTCTAACGTCATCCATCGAAGCGTAAAATATAACGTTCGAAGATAATTCTTAATTACTTTATTTCGAACGAAAGGGTTCATCATTTCAGCCGAATGACGTCCACTGCTGGACATGGCCTCTCCCAAGCATCGCTTCTTCGATCGGTTTGTGCTTCTCGCAATAAGCGGATTCCTGCGGTCTTACGCGGTCGCCACTTTCATACAGAACCTTTCGGCCCCATCGGCCATGTATTCTGCGAGCAATGCCAAAAAAATTGTCAAACTTAAGTGGCAGTGTGGGCACACTGGCACTTTTATTTTGGCAATATGTCGGTTACCTTGGTGCTTCTGCGGATGTCTTTATTTCTGATTCAGAACGGAAAAAAATACAAGCGGTTCAGCTAGTATATTGCGATGGAACCGCTTTAATGGGTGATGGGTGATGGGTGACCATCTTTACATACCAATACCCCTCCGTGCCTCGGAAAGCACGTTAAGCCGTTGGTCCCGGCTGTTATTTGTAAATCTTTACTGTCGTTACGGGTCGTCAGAAGTTCGAGAGTCTGACAACCAGTCTTACGAAGGGGTATCGTGTTACCCAGTAACTGGGTTGTAGAGGTCAGATAGGCAGTCGCTCCATGTAAAATACTGGTATTCAGCAGCATCCGGTTAGACTCGAGGCCGACCCCAACATAGTTAGGAAAGGGTTAGGCTGATAATTGCGTTGGAACCACTAAAAGCCATAGATAACGTAAATAGCACAATGTTGGCATTTAGTCATCTTATCTTAACTTTTCGTCAATACAGATAAATATTAGGGATGTCTGAATTAAGTGTAAGTCAGTATAACTCTATATGGCCACCGTAGGCGCGGGCTTGCGGACGGTGAGCAATGGGTAGTTCGCCGTCTGATAAGGACCCGGGTCGACGGCGTGTTGTGTTCCACGCGCGCCTCAAAGAGATGTCAGCACAAGTGTAGGAGTCCACTAGGGCAGATGCCTGCCGGGGTCACGGGAAAGTACGAAAGGGTTACCGAGGCCCCTGGCAACACAGGCAACGGAAGGAACACGGGCGGGTTTTAGACAATAAGAGTCTGACACACACATGCTCCGCCCAGAACGGGAGAAGTTATTTGATAATTTTCCATTAAAAAAAGTATAACTATACAAAGAACAACGTCTGGTATTACATAAAAACTATAGCAGTTTCAACCTATCTATTTACATTTTCACGTAACATTTTTTTTTAATTTGTAATGTCTTTCTTCTCGCTTTCTGTGGGAGTGATTTCGTGAAAAGGAACGCTCTGGGCGGAGCGGGAGAAGGAACAGCTTGAGCGTGGAATATGTTAGTATTTTTTAATAGCATGGATTAGTAAGTAATTCATAATAACATGCAATTGGTGTACTCATGGAATTAGTAAGTACTATATAGATTGTAAATAGAGGGGGTTGAATTTCGACCAGTGGGCGACCACTAGTAATGAATAATTATTCAAATAAATATTTAAGTATTTAATTTTAAAATTTTGATGTTAATTCCTGTCGCTGCTCAGTTGCTTATTACCAAGGTGGATGTCAGATGTTACACATTATAGGCAACTACTGTAAAGCTCGCTGGTTTTTTTGTTGATAAACCATCTCGAACTTCACCCAAGGAAGCTGTCGGCTGCTTAGCCGGACTATCCTGTGGATGCCTTAATTAATTAAGGCCTCCAACTAAGGCATGCAACTCATAAACTAACGACTACACGCTAAAGGCATTTCATGTAAAAAGCATTTCCAAACATCTAAATAGAAACGTCCTCTTTTATTAAATTGATTAAATCAGTCTAACCAAATACCAGCTGCTGCAGGAAATCCTGTGTAAATATTAAATGCGGTTCGCAGTATATCCGGCATCGTTATTAAATTCTGCTCCTATTAGATTACGTCACATTTGTCGATATCAACCAAGTCTTAATTAAATGTAAACGAATCATTTTAGTGCTGTATTTTTATTGAAAATTGATACAGGCTTCATTAACCTTTTTTTTTTCAAAGTATTTGTATTTTTTAGAAGAATGTTGTTCCCGCTTACGTGTTAGTTTAATTTAATTTGGTTGCAGAAGAAAAAGGAAGTAAAAATGTTTTTGGAGCGCAAATTCGAATGTGTGTAACATTCGAATTTGCGCTCCAAAAACATTTTTTACGGGTTGTCAATCTTTCAGGCTTACGACTACCCGTATAGAAAAACTTGGTGTGCAATAAATGATAACCCATCCACGGGCAGACCGCAGCAAGCATCGCTTAGCCGCAGATACCTATCCACCGAGTTGCGCTGTTCCCATTTAGCTACGTCCTACTCAAGGTTAAAATACACTTAGGTGTCCAGACTAATTTATTTTAGTCTTACGCAATAACAATGTAGATAATAATTCGACAATTATGTTACAAATAACCTCAATTTATTTAATTGTAGTTACAAGGTCGCGCGCCAAGGGACTGTAAAAAACCGGCCAAGTGCGAGTCGGACTCGCGCACGAAGGGTTCCGTACAATTATCTATAAAAACGGCAAAAATATCATGTCTGTTGTGTGGGAGCCCCCTTAAATATTTATTTTATTCTGTTTTTTAGTATTTATTGTAATAGCGGCAACAGCAATACATCATTGGTGGAAATTTCACCTGTCTAACTATCACGGTTCATGAGATATATCCTGGTGACAGACGGACAGACAGACAGACAGACGGACAGCGGAGTCTTAGTAATAGGGTCCCGTTTTACCCTTTGGGTATGGAACCCTAAAAATGAATAGTCTGCCGAAGCATGACCTAAGTTATATTAATATTAATATAATAATGAATTTTGGTCACTTGGGTACGATTACAAATGATAATGAAGACTTTGAAGCTAATACTGGTAGAAATAAATACACACTTGTTCGGCTCGGCATGACTCGGCACACCCGGGTGTCAAAATCGAATAATGTAGAAACATTTATTTATTATTATTTGTATCTACTTTATTGTACACCACAAAAATTATTAGAAAAAAAAAAAAAAAAAACTACAAAATATACAATGGGCGGAATGTTCGTTGATGTTCTAAAAAAGTCGCCTGGCTCTTACCTCGAATTGTGCCGAGCCGACATGAATATTCATGTCGGCTCGGCACAACCGTTGATTGAACCGTTGGTTGATGCCGAATCAAGCCAAATGAATAGAATAGAATGGAATACTCTTTATGCTCGCCCGCAGGTTCGCTCGTTGTACTACTAACGTCAAAGTAACCCTTTTTAAGGCATTCTGTCAATCGTTTTACACGAGCGGCCTGTGGGTGTCATACACGCAGCGAGCCTACAATGTCCTGCGTGTTCAATTTAATAATGCCTTCAGGATGCTGTTGGGACTGCCATGGCGCTGTAGTGCGTCGGGAATGTTCGCGGAGGCTCGGACAGATGGTTTCCTCGCCATCATGCGAAAGAAAGCAGGCTCCTCACTACAGCGCCTGCATGGTAGTGACAACAGAATTTTGAAAATGATTGCTGCCAGACCAGACTGCCCCTTTCAGAGACACTGGGTGGGAACAGTATTACACTTGAAAATAAATAAAATGTAAAAAACTAACAATACTAACCTATTTATTTAAGCACTATTGTTACTAACACTAAAATACTAACAAAACTACGGACTGAAGTCTGAAAAAAAATTATTATTATTATTATTATTTTATTACGTACCTACGCCTTAAAAATTACAGATACAAATGAATGCCGAATATATGTATTTAGTCATTGCTTCGGGTCGGCTTTTTACGTTAATAATCTATGCAAATTAATAATAATCCTATTTACGAGTACGCGAAACATGCGCATTGACGTGAAGTTGCGGAAACCAGACCGCATTACCTGTTCGGGTTGGCTTTCTTGTTCAACAAATACTGCCGAATCGAATGTTCCGACCGGAAAAAATGTGTAATACGCTTAAGGTACTTAATTTACTTTGTGAGTATATCATGTCATCCATATGTATTTAAGTAGGTATTATCTAATAAAGACCATTTTTGAGATAATATTCACACCAGTCCCCGCCCCTATTTTAAGGGGCTTAAAATTAAGAGGCTTACAACACCTAAAGCGCGGTCACTGTCGGACTGCATAGAAAAGAAAGAGAAGCGCGATGACACAACGCTGGTAATTTATTGCAAAATATGAAGCAATTATCTATTTACAAAAAATCCATTGATTGGAGAAAAAAAAATAAAACACTATTATGCTAATATGTTGCTTGTAGAATTATCTGACATAAAATCAGAATGATTGCATGTATATTAGTATGGTTTTTAATCGTTAAAAGAATTTTTTCGAGGTAGCTTCTTGATTTTTTTCTATCGTACCAAATTAATTATATTATGTTTTCAATACTCTACCTACCTAGCATATATCCTGAGGAATATCATATATTTTTCTGATTATGTTTACTGCACTGGATCATATACTTTTACGCATTATAAAACTTACAAAATTTGCGTTTAGGTCCTGTAGTCCCCTTAAATGTAACTGGTGATATGTGTATTGACTATTACACCTCTGCGGAACCCTTCGAGAAATAACCAATTGCTTAATATTACGGATAACTGCCGTCAAACCGTAGATATCATCGAATACGTAATTGAGACCCCTGTCACTTGCCACTATGACGAGAAAGGTAAATGCGTTGTCAATAACATGATGTGTAAGTTGACGACTTCGAAGTTGGCGCTGCGATTTCGAAACTTGGAGAACTGAAAGGTAAGAAAAAATTGTTCAGTATGTATGTTAGCTAATAAAAGTCTCGAGAATATTTGTTTGTGTCTAACTTTTTGGGGAAGTTTTCAAATTGAATTCAAGAAACTTACTGCATAAATGCTGAAATAATTGTTTTCTCAGTAATTAATTATGAATTTACAAATATATCAGTATGAATTAGGGCTTTCAGTCTCGATGCATTACTGAGTCCCGGGAAAAAAAAACGAGACTCGATGCGGTCTCGAAATTCCCGGAGAAAACGAGACTTTCGAGACCATTTCAAAACTAGGATTTTTAGTTATAGGTTATGCAAATAGGCAGTCAAAACAACATATTTCAATGAAGTAGGTACTTTATTAACAAACGCGAATTAAAAATTAAAGATTTATTGTACTTTTTTTCATTTTTATAATGGGCACGTAAAAAACAAAGGGCATTTAGTGTAGTTTCTGACAGAGAAGATCTAATTTTATGCAAAAGTAACCCGCGTTGGAAAAAGCTCTCTCTGCTTCTACGCTAGTGGGGGGGATTGATATTAAATAGTTGTAGCAATAATTTAGGTATTTCCCTCTGTCGCCCCCATTTTCAAAGAGAGCTTTTTCTACGTGAGGGGTTGTTTGCAAATCCTTTGTTTAACAAATTTTGAAGCTCATATTCCAGCTGTTCTTCCGTGGACAAACTTGTGAGCTTCGCAATCGACGAATCATTTGCATTACTGGTATTTGCAGTCTAATTGTAATTTTTGTCGGTTGTGGATTAATTTAACCTTTCGTACAATTCCTTTAAAGACACTGTAATTTCGTCGTTGCTTAATGTTTGAAAGGCTGTTGCATCAAGCTTCTTTTCGAAAAACTGAGGACTGAACAAGTATTGTAAAATACTTGCCTCAATCAGTCTATTCTCCTTTATGCGGATGCGCAGTGAAAGTGTATTGAGCTTTTTTAAACAACTCGCGTAAATCTTTAGATTCGACAAAAGTTCGAAATGGTATTCCATCCAGGGAAGCCATTCTCGAATCTTTAACTTCAATACCGTCAACTCTCTGAAAGAAATCCGTCACCTTAGCTTTCTTTTCGGGTGGTTTATAAGCTCCATCTTTACTCGTGCATTTGCTGGTTGAAGGTGTGCATGCGATATAACTTCTAACTAACTTCTTCCTTAGACAATATGCATACTCTTAAGATGTTTATGAAGACCACTTGTATTCCCTCCTAAAGTCCTTAATATTCTGTGGCATGTTTTGCATTTAGCAGAAGCATTATTATTGGCTCGCAAAAAATAGCACCATACCGAAGACTTACCATGCATTTTAGCAATTACATCGCAATAAGACATGCTTTTGTCTAAAACAATAAAAAAAGCCCATTACCACAGACAAAAACGATAAAAAAGCCCACCAGAATACGTCCACTCGGCCACAATATAACCTCAAAATAGCAAAAAAACAATATTGTGTCAAATAGCATGTAAAATTGATGGTTAGCTGATTAAAAAAAAAAAAAATTAAAACGCTGTCATGCCATAGAATTAATGCGAAAACTTAAGTAGGTACAACATAAAACGCCACAACTCAATGAAAATATTTAGTTGATAACTTATGCTTTTTACATGTTTAACATACCTTTTAATATATCTTCTAACGAACACATGGCAGCTAATAACTTCACACTTTCATAATGTTTATAATGTTCATAATGTTGTTCGTCAACAAGGTTATTTAATCTCCACAGATAACTAAGCTTTACAGTGTTGCCATTGCCATATAAATGTAACCATAATAAAAAAATACTATTGGTTTAGCAGATTATTTAATACTGTTAATTATGTGACTCCAGTCTCAAAAGTCTCGTTATTCCCGAGGCCGAAACTGTTAGTTTCGAGTCTCGAAAATATCAAAAAATCGTCGAGACTCTCAACATTTTCGAGACTGAGACTCCCGGGATGAAAGCCCTAGTATGAATCCTCTGTATTCTAAAAGGCGCCCATAGTTAATGGTAAATAAACTAGCTTGGGAGTTAGGTTCCGCTTTGCCCTAAGCACTATCAATTGTCAACCAATAATCCTAACTAATATTATAAATGCAAAAGTGAGTTTGTTTGTTTGTAAGACTTCTACGCTAAGACGGCTGAACGGCTGATTTGGATGTAATTTGGCACATGGGTAGACGATGTCCTGGAGAAGGATATAGGCTACTTTTGTTCCTAGGTCGCAGACGAAGTCGCGGGCAACAGCTAGTGCCATCATCCGGGCACAAATCGTGACTCCAGGCTGCTACTGAGACGGAGTTGCATCAGGCAGGCACCCCGGTACCACCGGATGCCGACTTACCTCTGTCGTGTGGTCGAGGCCTATTTGTCGGACAAGGCCTTCATCTAATCCAGTCATCAGGGAGAATGGAACTGGCGAGAGATGAAGTGCGGTGTCCCACAGGGATCGCTATTGGGGCCGCATCTGTGGGACATCATATACGACTGAGTATTGCGCGCCATCGTCGGCGTTAGCGTGGTTTGCTACGCTAACGATACGTTGGTCCTGGCGCAGGGGAGGTCACACCAGGCGGTGCTCGAACAAGTGACACGCGGGATTGCGACTTTCGTCGACAGGATCCGGCAATTGGGACTCGAGGTGGCCCTGCACAAGTACGAGGCCATGTGTTTTCGTGATCCTTGGATTGCGCCACCGTAGGGTTCCCAAATAACGGTAGGAGGGGTTCATATCGGCGTCGAGTCGACGATGAAGTACCTGGGACTCATCTTCAACAGCCGGTGGAACTTCGTGGAGCATTTCCGACGTTTGGCTCCCAGACTGGAGTGGGCCAGGGCTGCCTTGAAGCGGCTTCTGCCCAATCTAGGAGCAAAACGACTATGGAGGGCCTTTATGGTCTCCGGTGAGGCAGCGAGCCTCCTTGCCGGATTTTTGCCATGGGATCTGGAGGCAAAAGTCCTCGCGCACATATGGGAGTGGCGCGAGGAGGCGAAACGTCAAGGCATAACACCGCTGCCGCGAGAAATCACGGCACAGCGGACAGAGCTCCAGCGGGATCTCATGGCGACATGGACAATTGCACTCAATTGTCGCGACCTAGTGCTGAGCACGTCACAATTGCGACGACAACTCTCCTCTTTGAGGAGTGGCTGGAGAGGCGCCACGGCGTCCTTACCTTCCGTCTGACGCAGGTCCTCACCGGACACGGCTGCTTTGAGAGCTTCCTGTTTCAGATAAGGCGGGAGGAAACGCCCAGGTGTCACCATTATTTGGATCACCTGGAGGACACGGTGGAGCAAACAGGAGATCTGCCTGGCTTGGGCTGGAAACCGCCGTGTCCTCGTGGAGGCGATTGGTGGTGGTGATTTCTTGCGTCCGGTCCTGGTTCAGGCCATGGTACAGAGCGAAAGGGCATGGGAAGCCACCACCTCCTTTTGCGAAGCAGTATTGCTCGCAAAGGAGGGGGCGGAACGTGTGAGAGAGAGGCAAATTCCGCGCCCTCACGCCTCTAGCCGCTGCAGGAGACGCCCTGGGCATCAGGAATCCCAGACCGATTTCCGGGCATCGTAGGCGCGGGCTTGCGGACGGTGAGGAACGGGTAGCTCGCCGTCCGATAAGGACCAGGCCTACGTCGAAGGCGCGTGTGTTCCACGCGCGCTTCAAAAATATGCCAGCACAAGTGTAGGGATCTGCTAGGGCCAATGCCTGCCGGGGTCGTGAGAAAGTCCGAAAGGGATACCGTGGCCTCTGGCAACACACAGGCATCGGAAGGTACATGGGTTGGTTTTAGTCAGTAAGAGTCTGACACACCCTCCCACTCCACCCAGAGCGAGAGAAGTTATTGATAATTTCTCACCCAAAAAAAAGGCTGCTACTGAGAAATTTTAGATAGAAAGTTCAATAATACTATGCTGACCCGGGAATCCAACCCAGAACCTCATGCTCATCAGTAACGCTTGCGATCACTAGACCAACGAGGTATTTTCACACATATAATTAAAATAAAAACACCACATAACGTTATTGGAGAGAGTATAACGATAGTTTTTCCGCAATTCGTAAAGAAAAATACAGGAAGGTAAACCTTCCTACTTACGGACCACTTTTGCTCCGAATATTGCTGACCTTACGAAACTTTTCGCAATAACCATTCTATTTTCCGGATCGCGTTAGTTTTTTTTATAGACATCGGCCATGACACTAACCGATAAGAGGTAGCTGGCTGGCCCTTTGACCGTACATTAAATGGAAGGTGTAGACTCAATCGTTTTTATGGCCCAATTTGACGGGTTGGATTAGGATAAGATCCGTTCGCATATATTTATTATGGTTTCCTGTCGCTGTTCGCTACGATTTTGAACCTTTTTACTTCTTAAGTAAAAATGTTATTATTTTATTAAAAGGTTGAACAGTTTCTTCATTTTATACTCAAGTAATTAGTGATGAAGTGTATATACAAAATAATATTTTATGTAGATTTCTACATAAAATAAACAAATACCGTTTCAAGTACAACTTGATATTCTAGAACAGTACTTTATTAAAATTTCAAGGTTGTGTCCCAAACATTGTTCTTATAATAATGATTATTTATTAGGTAATGGTTTTTGTTCCACTTAAGTTTATGAAAGTTCAAGTTTTCAAGGCAAACTGAATAAACTAACAAAAACAATATTGTTGTCCGTCAAAGTAACTAATATCTATTAAAATAAACTGTCTAGATATTTTGCTTGACTACTTTTAAATTGAAAATTAAAGTTAATTGATTACAACGAAAAGAACAGTCAAATTGATTATAGGCGTCATAAAGACATACAACGGCACAAGAATCAGTTAGCACGTGGCCAAAATTGTATCTAACGCCGCCATTTTGAATACGATTTCTGTAACAATTTCACTAATGCTTAACATTAATGACATGGCTCCCGTCAATGTCATTCAGGCGCTATTTTTTTTTTTTTTTTTTTTTTCTTATGAATTATATAATTCAGGCGCTATAAGATCGTAGTTGCACTCTTTAAGCAGAAGCTTTAAATGTGAACTATTAATAACAGTCACAACAACATTCAGTGTATTATTTGAATAGTCCAGTCACCACCCATTCTCCACGTAATAAATGTTGTTGACCTTGAACAAGAAGTGTTTTTATTTAAATCGAATCTAAGAGATTTTTTTGTGTCTTTGTTTGTTACGCTTTCACGCTAAAACGAATAAACGGATTTGGATTAAATTTTGCACATAAGTAGACCATGACCTAAATTAGGACATAAAATACTTTTTATCCCGATATTTTGTCGATACCGAGGCTTATGCGGCTGAAACCGCGGGGCGCAGCTAGTGTTCAATAAATTATCATCGTTCTGCCTCCCTTTTGCTTTCTATTAACGCTAACTTTACCTGCCTACTCCCGTTCGTTCATAACTTACTCTCCCGTTTATATGTAACACTAAATGTGTCCCGTTGGTTGTCGTCATAGAACATAGTGTGATGTTTAGCCGAACAATAGGGAAGTCATACCACTCAGGGCGTTACAAGTTTATGTTAACGTTAATGATTTATGTCTTCGCCTTGTTAAGGGGTTGAGAATAATTTATATGTGGATTTGGGTATTGTCATTGATTTGATAGAACTCGGTATCGATAGATTTTGGACAAATTCAAGTTTATTTTGGTTTCGGCGTTTTTTAGTTGCAAGCAACTAAAAAACGCCGAAACCAAAATAAACAATACCAATACCTACCCGTGTCAAGACACGGGTAGGTATTGGCTGGCTGGGAATAATAGTCTGGTGGGTGAACTCCTTAATTCATCTTTCGTGGCATAAACTATAGGTCCGTGAATAAACTGCCATGATGAAATTAGCTAGTCAACAAGTTTGGTAGCAAGACTTATGTCCAGAGTACATATAATTGACAATCAAGAACGTTTAAGAAACATCAAACTCATTTAGGAACTTTGGTGCTACAAAATATAAAGAAAAAAGAAAGAACTAGATATTTATACTAGTGTAGTTTATACTAGTGCGGTAAGTTGGTTTTTACCAACGAGTAGACGATTACCATAGTCACGAGTTTGTAAATACCAATTTCCGCACGTGTGTGATACATATAACGTTTTTCAACACATTTGCAAGGAAATAGTATAATAGGTAATGAAACAAACTTTTTCATTAGACTATTTTTAATTCTTGGAATTAATAGTAAAATTTGAACAACAATATCAATTGATTTTGGCGGCAACAGACCTTTTTCTGCAATTTGCGCCTCATTCAAGATAGTGATGGAGTAGATTTCTCGCTTGAAGTCACACTTATTATTATTTTGTTTATAAATAAACTAGTTATTTATAAGGGAACTACATCTTTCGTTTCATATTCTCTTTCTATTAAAGTGAGACAAGCGTATTGAGGAAAAGCGCTTCCAAAGAGGTTCGATCATTCAGCTAATTTATTCTCGTAATGTGAAACTCCTTGCTGGAATTCTTATATATTTTTTATAGAATAAAAAAAGTCGTAGAGGATTTGCACGGGGCGGCGCTATACAACGGAGTATGCGGTAAAACAGCTACTTTGGTGAGAGTACCTATTTTACCGCACATTCCATTGATTGGTTATGGTGCATAATTTTTAACTTTCGAACAATGTATATTGACTTCGTAAAATCTGTTGAAAATACGTTTATTTGCGGTAAACCAAACGTAAAGAAAGAACACAAACACGAAAGAACAAGTTGGGGGAAAATACGCGTCACATCCACGCAATCAGCGATCGCTTAGCATGATGCTGCAACCCTGTGCGACACAGCCCCAGCGCACAGTGGGCTGAAAATCGATCTTCATAGACTTAGGGATCAACTTCGTAATTTTATAATTTTGTGATTCACGGAGTTGATATCATCAAAAACTCCATTGTACCAATTGGAAATCTGTCTGAAGAAGCATCTGAAGCACGTAACAAAGACTTTCGCAGATACAGAGAGCTCCATTCACGTAAAATAAGTAGGACGAGCACGAATGAGGATATAATGAAGATGATGCTTCTGACTTCAGATCCTTATATTTCTGCAACACGGCCAATAATGTATCGTGCTCAACATAAAACAAAGATGAGGCAAGAAACCTTGGATCTTTTAATTGTTGAGCCGAAGCAACAGGATGATATTGAGTTCTGTGACATAGATGATATTAATTATTACACAGTGTCTGATGACTCTGATATTGATGTTTAGGATGCTTGTAGCTTTAATTATGTTTTTGTTTTTTAATTTGTTTTAGTATTTTTCATTTGTTTTAGTATAGATCTAATCATTTAACTACTCTCACTAAATTAGAAAAATCTTTCGATAATTACCATGTATGTTATTAGTTGTTATGTTGATTCGATTGCTATTTCATTTATGTTCATATATTTTTTTTATAATCCTTTTATAATCTTTTAGTACCTAATGTCAATTATAAACGGATTAAAACCTTTTTATATTCTATAAACACATTTTTTTTCCCAAAATCTAACGCGTGCGAGCATTGTGCGATATGTCAAAAAATGTAGTAAAATAAGAGAAATAATCTCGCTAAAGGAAATTAGGCGCACTTGTACGAAAGTCGAAATATATCCTATTTTACATATTTCTCTTGTAAAGAAAAACGTTTATTAAAACACTGAAATAGCATTATAGGTAATAATATACAACACCTAAACCCATTTTAGCCGAAAAAATTAAAAAATTACGAAATTGATCCCTAAGTCTATGAAGATCGATTTTCAACCCACTGTGCAGCGCTGGTTTTCAGCGACAGCTGGCGTTGACGTGATGACGTCATCAGTGTACCCAGAAGCTTTTGCCCGTGGCACCATCTGCCTTTACCGGACTCAAAGTATTCTATGAATTAGTCCAGGTTATAAACTACCTGTGTGCCAAATTTCATCCAAATCTTACAACAACACAATAACTCGTACATGGTGAGAATGAGTCGTATGTACAACGCAAACTGCCAGGAAGCTGATATCGACATTTTCAATACTAGTGTTGCTAAATTAAAGAAAATTTTGTCCAATGGCTTTTTCGGGCGTAAATAGCATTTTTTCTGTTTTGTGTTATACGTATATACTTAGTTTATTATCAATGTTCTGTCTTGTTCATATGATTTATATACTTTAAGTTGAAACTTTTAATTGGCCATATTTTGTTTATACTGTATCTTTTTAGCTGTAAGTTTTCCTAAAAATAAAATAAATAAATAAAAGCATCAAACATACAAACTTTCATGTTCATATTATTAGTAAGATTTGTTTGAAAATATTATGATTTAACATATCGATATGCGCCAGTAACATGAGGAAACTAACAGGAATGAGGGCAATGAGGGTACTTGTCACTTACACACAACCGTGAATATGACAAATTGTTGCCCTCCGCCGAGTTTTTAACATAAAACTTTTTGTTTTTATTGCCTTTGTGTCAGAATTAATGTGGTTTGGATGAAAGTAATTTTATGAAACATAGATTTAGGGATATTAATGTGAATGTAAGTGTGTTAGAATGTAAAAGATAAGCCATAGAAAAACTGAGCATTGAAAGACTAATATTTAAAAAAAAAATCATAAGGTGGTAAGGAATTTTGGAAGCTTCGACAATAATAATATCAATAACGTGTTCTAATGTTGGCAATAATTGCAAACCCTGCTTTGGACTGTTGCTTGATCTAGGTTGCAGCTTCTTTTGATAGTGCAAAACTATTGCAAAATGCAAACCGTTTACAATCTTATGATCGGGGTTGACATAAAATTGATAAATTATTTTATTTCTGTAAGTGGGTTTGTACAAACACTTTTAAACGTCAATCATATTTAAAAAGCTAGATAAGGTCGGCGTTTCCTCTCTCACTACTCTTAGAAGAATGACCAAAACAAACTCAGATGTTACAGTCTCTTTTAAAGTCCAGACATAATCTTGGTCAAATCATGTGAAGACCATGTAGATTGGTGTCTGAAATGGTCATATTTTGTTATTTATTCATTTATGTATACATTTATATAAACCGAAAAGAACAGAAAAATACGTACAAAGGTGCTTATTTCTAAAGAAATCTCTTCCAGCATACCTGTGGTAGGAAACTAGATAAATTGAAGTAGACCCCGTGTGTAAGAAGAGAAAATATAATACAGAAAATCCAAACAATTCACAATTTTTTATTTTAATTTTAATTGATGAATTTATTTACATAAGCAAATTACAACATGATTATTAACATTAAATAAATTAAATTAAAACTAAGTTAAGCCTAAAAAAGGCCCTCGGGGCATTGTACAAAGTATGCTGGCGGCATTTCCTCGCAGAATTGCACTGCTGATGCGTTGCGCGAGAAAGCCGCCAGCTTTTCGGTCACCAGTTACATCAACTAGACGTTTCGCGATTTCCGCAAATAACTTATGCGCGCTGGGACCTCACGGACCAAGGGTCTCGACGCCAAAGGGCACAAAGTTGTACTCTCTGTCATAATATTTATTCACAAAATAAATAATATGGGAATATACTAACATACACATATTATACTTCTAAAATAAAAATTGCTAGAATATTAAAAAAATACAGTGTAATTAAAATAATAAATACATACGCAACTATGAAGAAGTGGAAAGATAGTGTTCTTTCACTTCTCTTTTAAATATTGTCTCTTGATGAAAGAACCACACAGATTGAGTGGACGTATCCAGTCAGTGCACGCATTTGTCAGTAATCATGCAGCTCAACTAAAAACTTAAGGAGCTCAACGATTCGACGAACTAAAGAAAGGATATTTGGGTAGATCGCAAAAGTTACTCAAACTGCCAGACCAAGTTTAAAACTAACTGAGAGAAAAAATAAATAAAAACAATGACCCAAATAGTCTTCACATTCACAATATTTAAAATATTTATAATACTTTACAAATTTAATATGCATGTATATATATATGCAGATATATTTATAAAAATTCATCATTGTCAATGTGTGTATGAAAATCAAGAAATAATCATGGTCAGATCATTTGAGGACCATGTAGATTGGTGGTTGAAATGATCTTTTGAGGAAAGAACCATGCAGATTAGAGTGAACCTGTCCAGTCAGTGCACGCATATGTCAGTAATCGTGTAGCTCAACTCAGAACTTAAGGAGCTCAAGGACTCGACGAACGAAACCAAAGAAAGGAACTTATTACACACGTAAGACTTTCCTTACCAATTTTCCAACCATGTTTGTTCTACTTTAGCTCCCATAAAAATGTATTCGCTGACTTTGAATTTAATGCAAAAAAATGCTACGAGGCAATATTTGAATATTGCTTTATTAATGTAAAAATGAGACGTGGGTGGAGAGACGTGGGTATCCCGTACCTAGCCGATTGCTTCATACAGCAACAGAACATAAAAAAGGAATAAAGAAATTCATAAAAATTCAGAACAAAATTAATTCAGATAAAGGAATTCATAATACAAATTATGAGAATTCCCCTTTTGTGACGTTTTTTGTACGGAATTGCTACGACTAGCGACCCGTAAGTATACGCTTTATTACGAAATGAGAACGTACAAAATGTTATTTAAAATGAGACATTCCTTTTACTAGACTTCTACTTTTCCTGTATAGTTCAGTCTGACTTCTATTTTAACCTAATGCAGTAGAATATTAGTAGGAGTTTGATAATCAAGTATCTGAGTATTCGTGGCGACTGGCATTAATTTTGTGTGACAAGCGAGACAACCGCACTCCTTGAAGATCCGTACCGTCTTAATTCATAATCTGCTGACACACCACGGAGAACTATCAATCCATGCAAAGCCACAAACCCTATCAATAAACATAACATAACATGACGGTTGTTTTCTTGGAAGGTTTAAACAAAGGTATACCTACACACCTCTGCCCTACCCTTACGGGAAAACCGGCGTAACCCCTACCACCATATTCCTCAATGCTCCCCCATCGCATTTCAATAGACAAGAAAATGATACCTTATTGAAACATCTACCCAGATCAGGGATTAAGATCTAATAACAATAGAAAAGAAAAACAATCCGAACCAAAGAACCGGTTATTTTCAATTTCAGATCAATACAATGTCGTTCCAATATCCTAACTTTATAAAGTTTTTGTCGCCAAAGGATTGGAGCGGAACAAATATACGAAACAAATCGAATGGTGTCAATGTTGTTTTAGAGCTTTTGTTCCCTACAACTGGGCTGTTAATCTGGCCCTTTTAGTTTTGGGTAGGGACCACAGAATTGTACAAATGGAAGGTTAAGTATTGCAATTTATAGTGAATTTAGTACTTTTTAGAGTTCCGTACCTCAAAAGGATAAAACGGGACCCTTATAGGATCACTTGTGTGTCACTGTCTATCCGCTTGTCACAGCCGATTTGCTCCGAATCTAATGAACTGATTAATTTAGTACACATGAATTTCTGTGACCATGATATGGGGATCAGTTTTGGGGGGAAAATTAGAAAATAAAAAATAGAAAGTTTTGCAAACTGTACCGTGTGACATGTCAAATGAAAAGCCTTGTTAAGAGGATTTCAAATACATTTTTTTTTATAATTTTAAAATACTTTGTTTTAAAGTTATTATAGAAAATAGATGAAAATTGACCATTCCTTATGCTGGTCCAGCTCCATATGACAATCTAGAGTCTAGACAATATCAAACTGGTTGCTATTTTAATTGTACAATTTGTTATTTGATACAAATAATAAATCAATGTTGAATTTTAATTCTGTGATTACTTTAACTCAAACACTGACTTTATTTATTATTTTTAGGAAAACGTATACTTTTACAATGTTTGTAAATATGTGAGCATCATGTACCTATCACATAATTCATTTATTTATTTATTTATTTATTATTTATTTATTTATTAAAACTTTATACACAAGTAAAAAAAATAATAATACGAGTACCGTACAAAGGCGGATTTAATGCCTGAGGCATATACAAGAATAGATACGTAGATACACACATATAAATGGAATAAACTTTGTCAGGAGAAATAACGATCGGTAGTGGGGAAATAACGATCAGTAGAGGAGAAAACGAATCCAGCAAAATATCAGCGCTGGGATGTTTCTGCCAACTTCTTACGTATATGTTCACGTGCCTTCAGTTTAAAAGACAACCGACTGGTCGCCGTCCTGATGTTCAGAGGGAGCGCATTCCAAAGAAAGACAGCCTGGACAAAGAAAGATGAGCGAATAAAACCAGAGCGGTCAGAAGGACATCGAAGAAGACGATTGTTGGTGGAACGAAGATTTTTACTATGGGCAGAGCACAAGTATTGAATATGGGAATTCAGGTAAGAAGGAGAAGTGGGTTTGTTGAGAATAGAGAACAACATAGACAGAGCCCTCACCTCTCTGCGCTGACGAATGGGTAACCATTTTAGAAGCATACGGTGTGCGGATACATGGTCATACTTACGAAGATTGAAAACGAACCGAATGCAATTATTGAGAAGTCGGTCAAGTTTATTGAGGAGATCTGCATTCAGGTCATAGTAACACACATCACCATAGTCAATTATGGGAAAGATTAAGGACTGTACAAGCATTGCCTTTATGTGTGATGGGAGAAGATTTCTCAACCGATAGAGCGACCGCAACGTTCCGGTGACTTTTTTACTAACAGTCGTCACCTGCTTTTGCCAGTCAAGACAAAAGTCGACATGCAGACCAAGATCTTTAACATCGGAGCTAAACGGAATGATTGAGTTGTCAAAGATTACAGGAGGCAAAGATAAGCCATTCAGCTTCCTTATGCTATGGGGACTCCCTATAATGATAGCCTGACACTTGGTAGGGTTAACCGCCACTCCAAATCGATCAGACCAGTTTTTGACCACACGTAAATCCCGGTTTAGCTGCTCAATCGCATCAGAAATGTTATCAACACTTGCATGGCAGTAAAGCTGCAAATCGTCGGCATAGATATGATTATCTGTCATTGCTTTATTTTTCATTCCTTTTTTTCCTATTTTGGTATAGTAATTTTATTCTAGGTGCATCGTCTTCACATATAATTTTAAAATGTACATATACAAAATTTTGTAAAACATTTTAAAAGAGTAACGGTGGAGTTTTTTGCCCATTCTTCTCCATACGAATCTACTTTTTGGAAGGGGCAACTAGAATCATTTCTATTTTTTTTTGTTAATTTTGACGTTCAAAAGTGCCTTTTATGTGCCTATTTGAAATAAATAATTTGACTTTGACTTTGACTTTGACTTATCTTCAAAACTACTGAGCTTAAAATTTAGAAAAAAAAAACAGAGGATAGTTCTATACTTATAGATTACGGGAAAAACTATATAAAGTCTATGGTCTTAAAATAACTTGATAAATCACTCAATTTTTGCATACAAACTTACATTTACAGTTGGAAAGTATGGCGGAACATGTTTTTCAACTACATTGGTTCTTGGGATAAATTCATCACAACTACGGAACCCTTCATTATGCGTGGGACGACAAGCACTTGGCTGGTTTTTAAATCGATGATATTTGTTATATTTTATGCCATTATTAAAAGGGACGTGTGCCCATTTATGGCACGACAAGATATTTTTTTCATCATGGAAACTGTCACTACGACGGAGCAATTTGTAATATTTCGCTCTGCACACTACATCAGAAAATTGGATCTTTGTAATGAATGCCCATGGCTTTGAAGCCGTAAAACCGTTACCCTACGTATTCCAACCCAACGATTCACAGCTATTTGGCGACGTTCTGCCTCGTTGAACCAAAGTCTGTTCGATGAGCTGGTGGTCATTGCCCCAAGTATGGTTTCTGCTGCAATTGGCAATCAACCCACAGTCACTATAGATCTGACATGTGAAGACAACATTAAGCCTACTAACTCAACAAGGCTGGTCAAGTGTAGCAGAAATAAATTGAAAAAATATGTAAGGATAAACAAATTTATTAGAAAAACCCAAAAATTGGTTCACAGGCAAAAATTTTTCATAAGAAATGTTAAATTAAATAGGGAACGCCTATCATTACTAGACAAATTAGATTATTATTCAGAAAAATGTAAAAACACCACTTTAAAATATGAAAATAACGCACAAAATTTAAATTTTGTAATTGAAAATCTTAATCATAAATTAATATCAATACAATATCTCTGAAAAGCAAATGAGGGAATACATGCTGGCAATGAATGAGTTAATCGTGAGTGCTAGTTCCTATGCCTGTGAGCGATCACAATCATTGACCAACAACGGCTTGTCCAATAGTCAGCCCTCACCGGCTTGTTTGACGCCGGCATGTGATACTTCATTGCAACAAGGTTATACCTCTGATGGTTCCCCAAATAAAACTAAAGTTAGTGTAAAAACTCACAACTATGTACAAACCCAAATAAATAATGATATTGTGATATTTAGTGATGAAATTGGGAAAGACATGGGCCGGTTATTATCAAATATTTGCAAGGGAAAGTCAGTTACCAATTATTGTATGCCAGGCTTAAGTTATGTTGAGATAGTGACAAAGATTATTAGTTTAAATTTCCACCAGGATACAACTTTGATATTATTGATCAGTGACAGAGGAAATGTGAATCAGACCAGTCTACTTCATTACTATAACAAACTTTGTGAGCTAGACAGACAGATTGTTATGTTTACATTTCCCTATAGTAACAGTTTGCCAAAAAAGGAAAATAATTTTAGGCACAAATTAAACATAATGTTAAATAATATGACATTCAACAATAACAATTGTCATGTCATTGACACTAACAAGTATGTTAGTAAATATTTATATGTGACAAAATACAAATTGTATTTACCAATATGTTTAAAAAGACAAATAGCCTTATCGCTATACCTTTTGTTTATTGATATATCAGCCAAGAAATTGGCTAGTAAAACTGTTGCTTCTATTGAGCAATTATCTTAAATTTTCATTGATTCAGCCAATAACTTGGCTACACAAGCTGACATTAATTTAAATTAGAATATGAGACAACAGAGAAAATCTCTTGCATAATTAATTAATGGAGATAATTTAAATTTAAATATTAGAATTAATCATCGAAATGTCAGAATAAGTTCTAACACAGTAAACCTGGTGCACCAAAATATTCAAGGTATGTTGAGAAAAGACCTTGAAATTGAATTATTCATGAACTGTAACAACATTGATATTTAGTGTATTACAGAACATTGGTTAAAAAGCCATCAGTTCATGTTTAATTTCAGTAATCACCAGGTTGGTAGTTCTTTCAGCAGAGAAAATGCAATACATGGTGGCTCATTGATACTGTTAACTAAATAACTTAAATTCAAAGATCGTAAGGATATAGTGAGCCTCTCTGTTGAGCGGACTATTGAAATAGCTTGTGTGGAGTTCGAGCGGCTTGTTGTATTGAGCGTGTACCGGCCTCCGTCATCGATTTATGATTGCTTAGAGAGTATCATGGATGATGTGTTACAAAAACTTGTGGTCAGCTGATTACATTTAGTAAGCAAGATAGAAAAGTGGCTAAGAGAGATATCACTGTAGTGCCAAAAACTGCCGGTCGCTTGGAAAGCTTTAAAAACAAACTTAATAGTCAGTTAGCCTACTTGCCTTATAGTCATGATCCTAATGAACTATACAATTCCTTTTTTTCCATGTATTATAAAGAATTTAACTCAACATTTATACCCAAGCAGATCTCAGTTAATGGTTCTGCAACCTTCAGTGAATGGGCAACTAAAGGGATATTTAATAGTAGAATCAAACTTTTTGAACTTTATGAGGAAAGAAATTATAATAAAAGTAAAGAATTTTATCAATATGTTAAGAACTATTCCAAATTATTTAAACAAGTTTGTAGCGAAGCTAAGAGTCGATATTTAAGTTTAAAAATTAAAAATAGTCAAAATAAAATAAAAATGACTTGGGAAATTATAAACAATGAGACTGGAAGGGATAGGAAGCGTAATTGTGAATACAGCCTTAATATTAACAATACAGTTATTAAAACGGATTAAGAGGTTGCCACAGTTTTTGAAAATTTCTTTGCAGATATTACAGTCTCAACCACTAAATCTTTAAATTCATCACCCACTGTTGCTGAGTCCATATTGAAAGAAAATGTTGATAATTGTAACCATGAATGTAATTTCGACTATGTTAGTGCTCGGGATATTATTAAAACTTTCAATACACTCAATGTTAAAAAAACCGCTGATCTATGGGGAAATTCTGTGAAGGTTGCAAAATGCATAATTAACACTGTAGCGTCTGAATAGGTAATTACTTTTAATAAATGTATTGACTGTGGATACTGTTAACTAAACAACTTAAATTCAAAGATCGTAAGGCTATAGTGAGCCTCTCTGTTGAGCGGACTATTGAAATAGCTTGTGTGGAGTTCGAGCGGCTTGTTGTATTGAGCGTGTACCGGCCTCCGTCATCGATTTATGATTGCTTAGAGAGTATCATGGATAATGTGTTACAAAACTTGGTAAATTAGGAAAAAATATAATTGTATGTGGTGATTTTATTGTCAATTATTAGAGGACTCATCGATGTGCCTAAAAATTAAAAATATATTTCAGTCATATAACCTTGATCATTTATTTTTAGAGCCTACTAGAATAACCGCCACCTCAGCTACATGTTTGTACATCAGCTACATGAGTCCATATTGAAAGAAAATGTTGATAATTGTAACCATGAATTTAATTTCGACTATGTTAGTGCTCGGGATATTATTAAAACTTTCAATACACTCAATGTTAAAAAAACAGCTGATCTATGGGGAAATTCTGTGGAGGTTGCAAAATGCATAATTAACACTGTAGCGCCTGAATAGGCAATTACTTTTAATAAATGTATTGACTGTGGTGTAATTCCTGACTTAATGAAGAGTAGTAAAATAATACCTTTGTTTAAATCGGGCAGCACAACAGACCCCACAAACTGTGCTTCCCACCTTTAGTAAAATATTTGAAAAATTGATGCTAGATCAATTGCAAAGACATTTTAATAAACATAAATTATTAAACAGTAAACAATTCGATTTCACAAAGGGTCGATCGACTACCGACGCTGGGGTGGAACTTCTTGCACATATTTTTGAGGCTTGGGAGAAGTCACATGATGCCCTAGGTATTTTTTGTGACTTATCTAAGGCTTTCGATTGTGTTTCATCACTATGGTGTTAGAAACACTGCCTTGGATCTTCTTATTTCTTATTTGGATAATAGGGTCCAAAGAGTGGACGTTAACGGTAAGAGATCGCCGGGTTCTATTGTCACTATGGGAGTTCCGTAGGGCTCAATTCTTGGCCCTTTTTTATTTCTCGTATATTAATGACCTACCTTGCCTTATAAAGAACAGTCATGAAATAGTGTTATTTGCAGATGACATGTCACTTTTATTTAAGCTTAAACGACAACAGACAGTTACTGACGACGTAAATAATGCTCTCTCTAAAATAGTACATTGGTTTAGTGTTAATAATTTACTTTTAAACAAGAAAAAGACCAAATGTATTAGATTTCTGACACCTAACGTTAAGCAGGTAAAAACCAATGTACTAGTAAATGGGGCGGAGTTCGATCTTGTGGACACCACTGTGTTCTTAGGTATTACTTTGGACTCAAAGCTACAGTGGGGCTCACATATAACCAAATTGTCGAAGCGGCTAAGCTCTGCAGCCTACGCGGTGTATAAAATCCGTCATTTGACTGATATAGAAACAGCTCGATTAGTATATTTTAGTTATTTCCATAGTGTAATGTCGTACGGAATTTTGCTGTGGGGAAATGCAGCCGACATTCAGGCTATATTTGTGCTGCAGAACCGAGCCATTCGAGCAATTTATAACCTAAGTTGTAAGCATTCACTGAGGGATACATTTAAGGATATAAACATAATGACAGTCGCATCTTAATATGTATATGGAAACCTGATTTATGTAAAAAAGAATATTAATCTATATTCTAAACACAGCGACATTCGTAGCATAAATACTAGAAACAAAGACTTACTTATTGTGCCCAAGACTAGGCTCCAAAAAATTAGTAATTCATTTAAGTGCCAAAGTATACGTTTTTACAACAAACTACCAAGCCATGTTAAAGAATGAGCCTCAATAAATTTAAATCATTTATTAAACAGAAGCTCTGTCAAAAAGGTTTCTATAAAGTTAAAGATTACTTGGACGACAAAAAGGCTTGGGATTAATTAAGCTATTCCAATGTACCCCCATACATTGGAGTAGCTTAATTAATCCCAAGCCTTTACACAACAAACTAATTTTAAACTAAATCTATTTTTATACTAAGTGTGACATTGATGATTTTGTTATATACACTATGACATTAATATTTACTTTTTGTAGTATTAGTTTCTTTTTTTAAATTATTGTGAATGTGAAGACTATGTGGATTATTGTTTTTATTATTTCTCTCAGTTAGTTTTCATCTTAGTCTGGCAGTTTGAGTCATTTAAGCGGCCTACTCAAATGTCCTTTCTTTGGTTTTGTTCGTCGAATCGTTGAGCTCCTTAAGTTCTGAGTTGAGCTGCACGATTACTGACAAATGCGTACACTGACTGGATGGGTCCACTCAATCTGTGTGGGTTTTTCCTCAAAAGACCATTTCAGACACCAATCTACATGGTCTTCACATGATCTGACCAAGATTATGTCTGGACTTTAAAAGAGACTGTGACCTCTGAGTTTGTTTCGGCCTTTCTTCTCAGAGTAGTCAGATAGGAAACGCCGAGCTCATCTAGTTTTTTTCTAAATATGATTGACGTGTAAAAGTGATTGTATAAACCTACTTACAGAAATAAAATCATTTCATTTCATTTCACGTTGTCGTTTTCGGATCATGAAATCTCAGCAAACCGATATGAGTATCGGTTCTTGCTGCCTTTGTTTTGTAACGGTGTATTATTTTAATTACTTCAATTTCAACTACCTACTCTGTGGTCTAAAATCACAGAAGCCAATAAGGCGATTTACGCGTAACTCCGAAAGGGTTCATGATTTGTGAATCATGTTTACTGCCGAGCATGGGTGAAAGGTTTAACCACAAAATTGTATAAAGTTTGGATGATTTTCATTACGTTTGAAGAATTGGTGTTTGCTGGCTTATATTATGAGTTGAGTGCAGTGGTATATTCAATCATCATAATCAGCCTATAATGTTCCCACCGCTGAGACACAGGCCTCCTCTCTTCGAGAGGGAGTGGGCTTTAATCCACCACGCGGGCCCAGTGCCGGTTGGTAGATGTCACAAGTATTCGAATTTTTGGTTCTAGGACATGCCTGTACATTCTATAGTGATAGCAAATACAACTACTTATATTATTTGTTCTCGCTATAAAAATATAATATTATAAACAAATTTTCAAAATATTGTATTTTTCTTGAAATATTCAAATCTATTTGGAAGTTGTTATTTTTACTTATATGTGCTTTTTCTCAACCACTTTTTCAACATATTTTTATAGTGCACTACCTAGTACCACCTACCTTCACTACCTTTAGCTATATTTCCTTTGTTATTCATTTTAAAGGAAAACAACAACGTATCCTCTGAGCAAAACATTTATACAGTAATCTGAAACGCTTTGTCGAGTTACATAACAACTTACGTAGAAAGATAAATTGCAGCTACATTTTCTTTTATCTTTTTCTTTCCTCCTCTACAAATCTTGAAGAATTACAATTTAAGTTTAAAAAGTTCAAAGTTTACAGTTTTCATATTAAAGGTAAATTAATTTTGATCCCAGTGTGACCAGCAGTATATATAGTAGTATTCCCAATTTGGATGGATTTACATCTTCTGGATTCTAAAAAGTATGTTTTTAAATATTAGATTAGTCAACCTAGAAAAGTTGAATTTCCTCATCATGACGACTACTTATAGTAATCCTAATAATATTAGAAATGCGAAAGTTTGTATGAATGGATGGATGGATGTTTGTTACCTTTTCACGCAAAAAGTACTGAACGGATTTGAATGAAATTTGGCACACAGATAGTTTATATTAAAAACAGATAGTTTAGATTAGTATTAAATATGGTAATATTTTTGCTATAGTTTATTGAGGACCGTGCACAAATATATATATATATATATTTTCATTCATAATAGTTTTGGATTTTTTTTGTGATTGCACAAGTATTTTAGAAGTCATTCATTAGTATTGGATGACGAAAGTCATGTCAACCTATTTCATCTTGTAGTTTTCAAACAAAATGTTGGCATTTTACGTAAATACATTTAAATGTCAAATGTTTCGTCCATTTATTCATCATCATCATCTGCCTAGCTTTTTCCCAAGGGGTCAGCTTCCGGTCTAACCGGATTCAACTAAATAAATTTTACATGGAGCCACTGCTTATCTGTCCTCCACAACCCTGGGTAATACGATTTCCCTTGGAAAGACTGGTTGACAGACTATTGGGCTTCCTTTTCTTCTTTTGTAGTCTAGCTTTGACAGTTGTTACAGGTAGTCACTCGTAACCACTGTGAAAGACTACAAATGACAGCTGGGACCAACGGTTTAACGTGCTTTCCGGGGCACGGAGGGATCTCGATATGTAATGGATGCTAACCCATCCACGGACCGACCTCAGCAAGCGTAACTAAACCTTCGATCGACCCGTGCGGCTGTTATTATTTAGCCACAAGTCCATCCCATTTTTTCGACATCGCAGCAATGTAATAATTTCCAAGGTATTTCTCATAACAAGATTTTAAAAAAATATTTAGGGTTTTTGAGTATTATTAGAAAGTTGGTCGTAGTTTGATTAGCAACAATTGGGCCCTGGTTGCGTGAGCCAAGTTGAAGCCGCTACTTGAGTGGCTTCATTAAATTAATGGGAGTTTACTTATTGGAGTTTGCGATCCTGTGCTAAAGGCCACCTTTCGGAACAGTTGAAGGATTATGTAATTTGGTAGGCAGCGACGAATAATGGATGTAATTTGTATGGGGATTTCCATCATTTGAAAAATTGTACGGGCTATTTCTTATTGGTCTGCTGATTCTATTATCCTGTATTGTCCCAATGCAAATTTTGCTTGGCAAAAACCTCCCCCAAATTCTTCTCCGTACTCTTTTCCCAAATTCGGGTCTCGGGCTACCTACCGACGTAGGGGTTCACTAGGGCCGATGCCTGCCGGGGTTGCGGAAAGGTACCAAAGAGTTACCGAGGCCCCTGGCAACACAGGCAACGGAAGGAATACGGGTGGGTTTTAGTCAGTAAGAGTCTGACACACCCTCCCGCTCCGCCCAGAGCGGGAGAAGTTATTTGATGATTTCCCACCCAAAAAAAAGGCTACCTACCAACAAGGATCACTCAAGTCGAATTATTAGTGCACTGGAGTATTTTGACATGTGCTAGCTGTCGCTTTGTGTAATAAAATGGTCATAATTATTGTATTCAAGACTTTTTACAAATGTATTATCATTTATTTTACACTTATATAAATCGATTAAACTAAAAAGGCTAGTAAAACTGTTGCTTCTATTGAGCAATTATCTGACATTTTCATTGATTCAGCCAATAACTTGGCTAAACAAGCTGACATTAATTTAAATTAGAAATTGGGACAACAGAGAAAACCTCTTGCATAATTAATGCAGATAATTTAAATTTAAATATTAGAATAAATCATCAAAATGTCAAAATAAGTTCTAACACAGTAAACCTGGTGCACCAAAATATTCAAAATATGTTGAGAAAAGACCTTGAAATTGAATTAGTCATGAACTGTAACAACATTTATATTTGTGTATTACAGAACATTGGTTAAAAAGCCATCAGTTCATGTTTAATTTCAGTAATCACCAGGTTGGTAGTTCTTTCAGCAGAGAAAATGCAATACATGGTAGCTCATTGATACTGTTAACTAAACAACTTAAATTCAAAGAACGTAAGGATATAGTGAGCCTCTCTGGTAAGCGGACTATTTAAATAGCTTGTGTAGAGTTGGAGCGGCTTGTTGTATTGAGCGTGTACCCGGCCTCCGTCATCGATTTATGATTGCAACTTTACCAAGTTTTTGAAACACATCATCCATGATACTCTACTGGATGATGTGTTTCAAAAACTTGGTAAATTAGGAAAAAATATACTTGTATGTGGTGATTTTATTGTCAATTATTAGAGGACTCATCAATGTGCCTAAAAATTATAAAAATATTTCAGTCATATAACCTTGACCATTTATTTTTAGAGCTTACTAGAATAGCCGCCAACTCAGCTACATGTTTAGATAGTATATTTACTAACATATTACTAGTCAAATTATAAGCCAACTGGATTCTGACCACTGTGGTCAGCTGTTTACATTTAGTAAGCAAGATAGAAAAGTGGCTAAGAGAGATATCACTGTAGTGCCAAAAACTGCCGGTCGCTTGGAAAGCTTTAAAAACAAACTTAATAGTCAGTTAGCCTACTTGCCTTATAGTCATGATACTAATGAACTGCACAATTCCTTTTTTTCCATGTATTGTAAATAATTTAACTCAACATTTATACCCAAGCAGATCTCAGTTAATGGTTCCGCAACCTTCAGTGAATGGGCAACTAAAGGGATATTTAATAGTAGAATCAAACTTTTTGAACTTTATGAGGAAAGAAATTATAATAAAAGTAAAGAATTTTATCAATATGTTAAGAACTATTCCAAATTATTTAAACAAGTTTGTAGCGAAGCTAACAGTCGATTAAGTTCAAAAATTAAAAATAGTCAAAATAAAATAATAACTTGAATGACTTGGGAAATTATAAACAATGGGACTGGAAGGGATAGGAAGCGTAATTGTGAATACAGCCTTAATGTTAACAATACAGTTATTAAAACGGATTTAGAGGTTGCCACAGTTTTTGAAAATTTATTTGCAGATATTCCAGTCTCAACCACTAAATCTTTAAATTCAACACCCACTGTTGCTGAGTCCAAATTGAAAGAAAATGTTGATTTATTTAACCATGAATTTAATTTCGACTATGTTGGTGCTCGGGATATTATTAAAACTTTTAATACACTCAATGTTAAAAAAACAGCTGATCTATGGGGAAATTCTGTGGAGGTTGCAAAATGCATAATTAACACTGTAGCGCCTGAATTGGCAATTACTTTTAATAAATGGCTTAATGAAGAGTAGTAAAATAATACCTTTGTTTAAATCGAGCAGCACATCAGACCCCACAAACTTTAGACCAATTTCTGTTGATACATTGGTCTGGAAATTGCATCACTAGAAATCACTGTTAGAAACACTGCCTTGGATCTTCTTATTTCTTATTTGGATAATAGGATCCAAAGAGAGACGTTTACGGTAAGCGATCGCCGGGTTCTATTGTCACTATGGGAGTTCCGCAGGGCTCAATTCTTGGCCCTTTTTTGTTTCTGGTATATATTAATGCATGGTATTAACCTTGCCTTATAAAGAACAGTCATGAAATAGTGCTATTTGCAGATGACACATCACTTTTATTTAAGCTTAAACGACAACAGACAGTTACTGAAGATGTAAATAATGTTCTCTCTAAAATAGTACATTGGTTTAGTGTTTATAATTTACGAAAAAAAGACCATATTATTATATATTATATTAGATTTCTGACACCTTACGTTAAGCAGGTAAAAACCAATGTACTAGTAAATGGGGCGGAGTTGGATCTTGTGGACATCACTGTGTTCTTAGGTATTACTTTGGACTCAAAGCGACAGTGGGGCCCACATATAACCAAATTGTCGAAGCGGCTAAGCTCTGCAGCCTACGCGGTGTATAAAATCCGTCATTTGACTGATATAGAAATAGCTCGATTAGTATATTTTAGTTATTTCCATAGTATAATGTCGTACGGCATTTTGCTGTGGAGAAATGCAGCCGACATTCAGGCTATATTTGTGCTACAGAATCGAACCATTCGAGCAATTTATAACCTAAGTTGTAGGCCTTCATTGAGGGATACATTTAAGGATATAAACATAATGACAGTCGCATCTCAATATGTATATGAGAACCTGATTTATGTCAAAAATAATATTAACCTATATTCAAGACACAGCGACATTCACAGCATAAATGCTAGAAACAAAGACTTACTCGTACTTATTGTGCCCAAGACTAGGCTCCACAAAATTAGTAATTCATTTAAGTGCCAAAGTATACGTTTTTACAACAAACTCTCAAGCCATGTTAAAGAACTGAGCCTCAATAAATTTAAATAATTTATTAAACAGAAACTCTGTCATAAAGGTTTCTATAAAGTTAAAGATTACTTGGACGACAAAAAGGTTTGGGATTAATTAAGCTACGCCAATGTACCACCAGGCAACAAACTAATTTTATACTAAATCTATTTTTATACTAAGTGTGACATGGATGATTTTTTTATATATACAATGACATTAATATTTACTTTTTGAAGTATTATACAGAGCGGTGGTGGCCCAGTGGTAACGGCCGCGACTTACGAATTGTAGGTCGTGGGTTCGAACCCAGACAGGCGCTTTACTTTGTGTAAATTATTTTCATCACCACTGCTCTCAAAACGGTGAAGGAAAACATCGTGAGGAAACCGGCATGTCCTAAAACCAAAAATTCGAAGACATGTGACATCTACCAACCCGCACTGGGCCCGCGTGGTGGATTACGGCCCACTCCCTCTCACAGAGAGGAGGCCTGTGTCCCAGCAGTGGGAACATTATAGGCTGATTATGTGAAGTATTATATTTTTTTTTAAATTATTGTGAATGTGAAGACTATGTGGATTATTGTTTTTATTATTTCTCTCAGTTAGTTTTCATCTTGGTCTGGCAGTTTGAGTCATTTAAGCGGCCTACCCAAATGTCCTTTCTTTGGTATTGTTCGTCGCATCGTTGAGCTCCTTAAGTTCTGAGTTGAGCTGCATAATTACTGACAAATGCGTGCACTGACTGGATAGGTCCACTCAATCTGTGTGGTTCTTTCCTCCAAAGACCATTTCAGACACCAATCTACATGGTCTTCACATGATCTGACCAAGATTATGTCTGGACTTTAAAAGAGACTGTGACCTCTGAGTTTGTTTCGGCCTTTCTTCTCAGAGTAATCAGATGGGAAACGCCGAGCTCATCTAGTTTTTTTCTAAATATGATTGACGTGTAAAAGTATTTGTACAAACCTACTTACAGAAAAAATAAATCATCATATCATTTCATCATTAAACAATCGCCATTACATTTTATACACAATATATACACAAAGTGACAGCTAGCACATGTCAGATTACTACAGTTAATTAATAATTTGACTTTACCTACACCAATAACTTTAATGGTAACCTTGACGTTACTATAATAAATCTTATTTCTCCGTGCTCCAGGTACAACAATAGACTCAAATAACAGCAGTAACATTTCGACTACCCAACACACTATAAACCATGATTTTATCTCTACTCATTTCTTTAATATGCAGTATTGTTGAAACAAAAGAAGTATTGTGCCAATTTATATAACAGAACAAGAACACCACTATTTGTAGGTCAGGTGTACCAGAGACCTTTCATTTTTATTGTGGCGTGAAACAATGAAATACGGTGACCGCTTCGAACCGCTTGAAATCGGATCGAGCCAGTTTATGGCAGTTTCAATTGAACTTTTTCGAATTGATTTTCATTATGGCCGTGTAGGTGAATTTAATGCAGCAGTTGGCTTTTATTTATTTGATTTTTGTATTTCGGTAAGGGTAAATGGTTGTATTGTTTAAAAAAAAGTGGATGATTGCACGTTGCTTGCAGGCCTATGATTTAACGACCTTTTCAACCAATGTTTTTTTTTTACGTAATGTTCCATAAGTTTAGGTATACCAGTTTGGAATCTAGGGTACCTACGCATTACGGATTTAGAATATTACAAATCCTTCAACCACATAAAATTATTTCCACACCAAAAGGAACTTCTAAAACTTCATTAAGATTGTAATCGCCTCATTTAAATTAAGATTAAGATAACGTACATATTTAAGGCTTACATAATTTATTCAATGAACGGATTTTATCGGAGTACTGTCAAAAGGGATTTGAGAAGAAAGAAAATCTCATAGCCTCATGAAAGAATGATAAGGTGTACTGTACCCACTTTAGTAGTGGTTTTATGTCCAGTCAGGTAAAGTTAATTAATTATCAAACTGACATACTACGTCAATTTGCCGTGTGATAGCGATTTCATACAACAGCTGTTAGTGAATTACAGTTTCGATCTGTAGTTTAGGTTGGTTGGCGCCCACTTCATATACTCACTTGGCGAAAACGCCAAGTGAGTAATATAAAGTGGGTTAGCGTCAAGATCAATGCTCTATCCTTTTTACACGACTACGGCGAAGCAAAAAGAAGGGTTGTGATTTTGACCGGTATATATGTGGGTATTTATTTGTTTATTAGAACTTTATGCACACGATAAAAAAATATACTGTACAAAGGCGGACTTAATGCATGAGGCATTTTCTACCAGTCAACCATTTCCGACGTTTGGCTCCCAAACTGGAGCGGGCAGGCGCTGCATTGAAGCGGCTCCTGCCCAATCTAGGGGGCCCAAACGCCTTCTGCCGGAGGCTCTACGCGGGGGTCGTGCGGTCCATGGCCCTCTATGGGGCTCCTGTATGGGCGCGCTCTCTGGCGCTGCGGCCAACCCACCGGTTGAGCGCGGCCCAAAGGGTCATGGCCATCCGGATGGTCCGGGGATACCGCACGGGCTCCTGTGAGGCAGCGAGCCTCCTTGCCGGATTGCTGCCATGGGCTCTGGAGGCAAAAGTCCTCACGCACGTATGGGAGTGGCGCGAGGAGGCTAAACGCCGGGGCGTAACTCCACTGCCGCGAGAAATCGCGGTACAGCGGACTGAGCTCCGGCGGGATCTCATGGTGACATGGAGAGTATGGTTGTCGCAACCCAGTGCTAAACACGCAACGATTGCGGCGATAAGTCCCCTCTTTGAGGAGTGGCTAGAGAGGCGCCACGGCGTCCTCACCTTCCGCCTGACGCAGGTCCTCACCGGACACGGTAGCTTTTGGAGGTTCCTGTGTCGGATAAGGCGGGAGGAAACGCCCGGATGTCACCACTGTGTGGATCGCCCGGTGGAGCATACGGTGGAGGTCTGCCCGGCTTGGGCAGAGCACCGCCGTGTACTCGTGGAGGCAATCGGCGGCAGAGATCTCTCGCGTCCGGCCCTGGTTCAGGCCATGGTACGGAGCGAGAGGGCATGGGCAGCCGTCACCTCCTTCTGCGAAGCAGTAATGCTCGCAAAGGAGGAGGCTGGACGATTGAGGGAAAGGCAAGTTTCGCGCGCTCTAACCCCTAGCCGCCGCAAGAGACGTCCTGGGCGTCGGGAATCCCGGGCGGAATTCCGGCCACCGTAGGCGCGGGCTTGCGGAGGGTGAGCAATGGGTAGCTCACCTTCCGGTAAGGACCAGGCCCGGGTCGACGGCACGTCGTATTCCACGCGCGCCTCAAAGACATGTCGTCAGCACAAGTGTAGGGGTCTCACTAGGGCCGATGCCTGCCGGGGTCGCGGGAAGGTACCAAAGGGTCACCGAGGCCCCTGGCAACACAGGCAACAGGAAGGAATACGGGTGAGTTTTAGACAGTAAGAGTCTGACACACCCTGCCGCTCCGCCCAGAACGGGAGAAGTTATTTGATGATTTCCCATCCAAAAAAAAAAAGGCATTTTCTACCAGTCAACCTTATGGTGATACGATAAGAGATACATTACATTACATAATAAGCCTATAATGTTCCCACTGCTGGGACACAGGCCTCCTCTCTGTGGGAGGGAGTGGGCCGTAATCCACCACGCGGGCCCAGTGCGGGTTGGCAGATGTCACCGTGTCTTCGAATTGTTGGTTCTAGGATATGCCGGTTTCCTTCACCGTTTTGAGAGCAGTGGTGATGAAATAATTTACACAAAGTAAAGAGCCTATCTGGGTTCGAACTTATGCCCTACAACTCGTAAGTCACGGCCGTTACCACTGGGCCACCACTGCTCTCGATCTCGATAAGAGATAGATAACTCGAAAATCAAAAATATTTACTAATACATATGTAGATACATACATACATATAAAAATAAAATAAAAAGTGTCAGAAGAAATAGTTATTGGTAGGGGAGAAAACGAATCAGCGCTGGGATGATTCCGCAAACTTCTGCGTATAAATATATGTATGTTCATCTATTCCCTTCCCCTGAGCTACTTTTAGTATTTTGACAAACTAGGTACTGTTGTAAGCATCATGTGAGGCTATATGACGTCACAAAAATTCCAACATGGCGGCTTATAATGGACGTAAAACGTAACCGAAAAAAAATCACACGTAATCTGTACGATTTCATGTATTGACGTGTGACCGGCTATACGAAAACATATTTTAATTTTAATTAATTGTCATTGTCAAAACAACATCGATGTCTTTTTCATACCTTTTAAGTTTGCGTTTTTGTCGTAGTCGGGTTTTAGTTTTTAACTTTTTTTTCTGTATCAGCATTGCTTTGTCTTTGTCCTTTGTTCTTTGGCTGATATGACTTATTATTTTTGTGAGATATCTCAATTTAGGAACAGCTTTCCAGCAGGGCTAACATGACAAGCGCGAGAACGCTCTCTTTCTCGATTTGTCGTTTGTCTACGATTCTGACGTCATCCGAATGCCTAACATGACCGCTCAGCTCGAGTAAACTCGAGAAAGGCACTTTGACAGTTCTTTATCTCGCGACGAGAGACCGATGTAGCAAATTATTAAAAACAAATCATTTTTATTTTAGCAACATCGGCTCATTCATTAAATTGTACGCATGGAATTAGTATGTACTATAATGATTTTACATTCACCTCTATTAATTTATGTTGTAATTTTTTGTGTAACCTACTTTTTTTGATTAAAATTTAATATTTTTCCATGGCATGCCGAAATTAAAATACAAAATGACGGGAATAAAATTGGATGAGCCATTTTTGTTAGGGGAAAAACCTGTGGGTTCGCGTCACCAATATCTTAACCGCGTCACCGACATACTAACCACGTCACCGACATACTAGCCGCGTCACCGACTTATGAACAGCATCCCTTGAATATGCAATCTGCGTCACCAACATGCTAACCGAGTCACCGACATGCTCAATGCGTCATCAACATGCTCAATGCGTCACCAACATGCTAACAGCGAGCCCGACCTGCTAGCAGCGTCACCGAAATGCTAGCAGATTTACGAAATGCCAATCGACTTACGCCGTAATAACCGCGTCACCGACATTCTGAAAGCACTTGTTGACATGCAATTTGCATCACCAACATGCACACCGCGTCACCGACATCCTAACCACGTCACCAACATGCAGACTGCGGCAACAATATGCTACCCAAGTCACCGACATGCTAATATAACGTGTGCATCAGACTGGCGTCGCGCAGCGGCTTGTGTACGTACATGTATACGCATATATATACTTATATATGTTATTCCAAAGTTTTAAGTTTTCATTTCTGTCACCAGTCCCCATGAATGCCATAATAATTTTTTTGTATTATAATTTTGTCTACTCTTCTCGTCGTCAAAATCGAGGACGACTAAATGACAGCAGAATCGAAGATTATCTCGTGTTAAATTGTCAAAATTCGAGATAACTTAGGAGCCATGTTAGGGTTTGTCGAGAAAACATCGAGTTTGACAGAACAAGTCGAGTATTTTCTATAGCAGCGCTGTCAGAAAACGAGAAAATTGACAGAAATAGACAAAAATTACTCACTCTCGCGTGAGTAATTGTCGCGTGTGTCATGTTAGCCCTGCTGGACGCATTTTTTTGTAGTGTGCTGTTATACTTTCTTCCAGTAAATCGTCCCTAATGTCTGCTCTTTCAATCTATTTATCCCCAAAGTTTGCTGGTTCTAGAAAAGCATTACTCTACTCGTCGAGTCAACAGTAAATGTTAAAGTTACGTGATACAGTAACAAATGCTGACGCTATGGTTCACTGTAACTTACTCTCACGGAACGTCTGAGGAAACCAGTCGCCATTTCTCTTCAATTCACCCTTAAAAGTTTCGTAGAATTAGAAACAGGAGCTATTGTATTGGGTTTCCGGAAATCTGTGCGGAAATATTTTGGATGATATTTGAATTTAGGACATATTTGCGAAAAAGTAATTGGGTGTTTTTCTTGTTAGAAATTATCAACACAAATTTTACGAACATTTTGAGTAATTTGAAAAAATGTGTTATTAACATTATTGAAATGAACTGAATACAAATTACTGCACTGCATTGGTGCATACAAGCATGATAAAATATTAATTTCATAACACTAAAATTATATATTATTATAAGTTATATTAAATTAAATCAAAAGGGATTATTTTATATAATATATATTAATAACAATTTTAGCTAGTATACAACTAAATAACATAACATCACGCCTTGTTTCCCCGAAGGGTTTGGCAGAGATGTACATGTTGTACACCCACATTTTGCCAGTTATGTTTAAGTCCCATGTAATAGGGGGCGATCCTATTGCCATCAACCGGGCACAAATAAACAAAAACTAAATATAAAACTAAATTTTAATTCTAAACTAACCACAGCAATACTAGCTCATGGCTATTTCATGGATAAATCTTCTTCATCCAGGATAGGTCACGTAGATAGTATTAGGTCCACTGTTTGTACTGAGATAGTAGTTCTAGGGAATGGTAGAACTCTGTTGTTGAGAACTTATATTGCAGCACAGAGTAAAAAAACAGTTTCATTTTATTTGTTTTGTGGGCCTTATGTTATTATGCGAAAGTTGATATTATATTTTATATTAGCTAAAAGTAGTGACGCTTTAAGATACTGGAAATTTTTCTTATATCTGTGAGCGATGCTTAATTTGATCCTGGGTTATTCATACTACCCACTCTTGCCATATTTTTATTCTTTTAATCACAACAGGTTCGTTCTTTTGACCAAACGACTCCTGCCGGAGGCTCTACGCGGGGTCGTGCGGTCCATGGCTCCTTACCCCCGTAAGGAGCCATGGACCGCACGACCCCGGTGTGGGCGCGTTCTTTGGCGCGGCGGCCAGCCCGCCGGTTTTATGGGAGTGGCGCGAGGAGGCGAAACGTCGGTGCGTAACTCCGCTGACACGAGAAATCACGGCACAGCGGACAGAGCTCAGGCGGGATCTCATGGTGACATGGAGAGTGCGATTGTCGCAACCCAGTGCTGGGTACGCCACGATTGCATCAAGAAGTCCCCTTTTTGAGGAACGGCTTGAGAGGCGCCACGACATCCTCACCTTCCGTCTGACGCAGGTCCTCACCGGATATGACTGGTTTGGGAGGTTCCTGTGTCGGATAAGGCGGGAGGAAACGCCCGGGTGTCCTCTGGGCGATCTACACAATAGTGACAATTGTGTGGATTGCCTTGAGGACACGGTGGAGCATACGGTGGAGGTATACCCGGCTTGGGCAGAGCACCACCGTGTCCTCGTGTAGGCGATCGGCGGCGGAGATCTTTCGAGTCCGGCCCTGGTCCAGACCATGGTGCGGAGCGAGAGGGCATGGAAAGCCGTTCCCTCCTTTTGCGAAGCAGTTATGCTCGCAAAAGAAGGAGGAGGCAGAACGGGTGAGGAAGAGGCAAAGTTTGTGCCCTCACGTCCTAGCCGCCGCAGGAGACGCCCTGAGCGTCGGGAATCCCAGGCCGATTCCCGGCCACCGTAGCCGCGAGCTTGCGGACGGTGAACAATGGGTAAGTCACCATCCCATAATGACCACGTTCGGGTCGACAGAGCGTTGTGTTCCACGCGCACCTCAAAGAGATGCCAGCACAAGTGTAGGGGCTATGCTCCGCTTGGGCCGATGCCTGCCGGAGTTGCGGGAAAGTCGGAAAGGGATACCGTGGCCTCTGGCAACGCACAGGCAACGGAAGGAACACGGGTGGGTTTTAAGGCAGTAAGAGTCTGACACGCCCTCCCGCTCGGCCCAGAGCGGGAAAAGTTGTTTAATAATTTCCTACCCAAAAAAAAGGTTCGTTCTTTGAACTTAAAGTTTTTACCACTTAAATTAATTATTTCAGTATAAAAGGGATTTACTTCGTGTGTAACAGCTATAGCTATATTTAAGCAGGCACGCCCTTTATGCCTGGAGGCTTTTATTTAGGTAGTAAGTTCTGTTTACGTTTTCATTTTTTATTTCTGCTGGAGTAGTTGCTCAATGTTTTTTTGTTGGTATTGTGGCGTGTGGTAGCTGACATACTAGTAATTATGGCAAATCATTTAATTTAATGTTTTATTTTGCGTAATGTAAATTATTTTGCATACTATTATATAGAATCAAGTTTTTTTCACTGAACAGACAGGTGTGCTGCTGTGGAGTTTGTTGCGTCACTGCTTCTTCCCAGCTAAAGTACTAGGAAGTGGTGAAGGGCGGGCGTTTTGGGGGACTGTCTTATGTAACTTTGACGTTCGAAAAGTGCTGATTCTAAGCCTAGTTTGAATAAAAGACTTTTTTTTTTATTTTGTAGTCGTTTCGATTAATGCTTCACCAACCTTTTGATAAATCAAATGTGAAGGAAAAATTATTGTTTATCAAATTAACACATGACGTAAATTTGCCGCATTGTAGCCATTTCATCGAACAGTCACAGAATGACAGTTGTGGTTTAATATTCAAACAATTTAAGTTGGTAGTCAATTTGCTTAGCAAATAATTTCCCTGACTTTATTGGCGTAGGAAGTAGGAACACATGCTCGCAATAATTTTAGCAACTGTTGTGTGTGGACCGTGGAACGTTCCCTAATGATGAGTAATGACCACCTTTCGGGAACATTAATAGCACCAGAGGATTTCCTAATGAGTTACCGGCCTTTTATTCTATTTAAGACGCTGACAACACCTAAACCGCGGTCACTGTCAGATTGCATAGAAAAGAAAGAGAAGCGCGACGACACAACGCTTGTAATTTATTGCAAAATATGAAGCAATTATCTATTTACTCAAAATTGAGTTGAATAATTGAAAATAAAAAACAACCAAGTTCTGCATTCAAATAAGACGTTCTTGTTATTAATTAAATACGTAACGTATTTTTATTTAGTTATTTTTATTTAGTTAATGTTATATTATTTTAATTTAGTTAATGTTAATAATCATCTTGTAATTTGGTTATGTAAATAAAGATTGTTAAATACGTAACGTATGTTGATATTTAATACAGATATTTTAGATTAGAACCCAAGGTAAGAGGTTAGTTTAACGTTAGTTTGTATCGTGTTTTTTTTTCAAAACGTGTTTTGGTAACAACCAAGTTCTGGGAAATATGTTCAAAATTAACATATATTTTTTTCGCTACCACAAACTACACAGATTTGGCAATATTTGTTCTTAAGAGATGCCTATTTTGGTCAATTGGGTCTTGTCAGCGCCTTAATATGAATCTACAATTTCCCGTGATCCAAGGGCTGGCTTTTACCTTGGCCAGAGGTTAAGCATTGCCATACAACGTGGCAATGCCACCAGTCTCTTGGGTCGACAGCGATGTGGATGAATTTTTCGACGCCATATTTTAGACTGTGATTTGTTTTAGTTAAATTAGAATATAATTTAGTTATTTTTAGGGACAACACGTATATATATTTTTATTTCTTCTAATTGATATAAATCCAAACATCAATCTTATATCAAAGGAAAACTTCCTGTCTGTTAATAAGTTAATAAGTTTTATTTAATTTTAATAATCCTATTAACGTCCCCAATTTTTGTGAGTTACCAAAGCCTAGGAGAAGAAGATATCAAATCTATTTTTGGCCCCGAAAAGGTCTTCACAAAATATTCAAGAACATGGTACCATACGCAGAGTAACTTCTAAGGGATTACCATAATTTGATGTGAAAAACTTGTAGAATTTATATTAAATATCAAAGTGGACCTTTCCATTAATATTACAGAAGTTGTATTAATCTATGCTTTCTATTTATTATAATTTAAAGTTCAATGGTTTGTTTGTTTTTTTGTTTGAACGCGATAATCTTTTAAAATTAACAGTCGGATTTGAAAAAATATTTTTGCATTTGATAGCAGATAAGAACAGTGGTGGCCCAGTAGAAACGGCCGCGTCTTACGAGCTCGTCGTAGATTCGATCCCAAGCAGGCACTTTACTTTGTGTAAATTATTTCATCAGAACTGCTCTCAAGAGGGTGAATGAAAATATCTTAAGGAACCGTCCACATGTCCTAGAACAAAAAAATCGAAGACATTTGACATCCACCAACCCGCACTGGGCCCACGTGGTGGATTACGGCTCACTCCCTCCCATATAGAGTAGGCCTGTGTCCCAGCAGTGGGAACATTATAGGCTGATTATTATTTGATAGCTCAATTCTTGAGGAAGGTTATAGGCTATTTAATATCACGCTACGACCCTTAGGAGCAGTGCAAAAAGAAAAAAGTCAGAAAGAACGCTAAGTGATACCAAGGGAGTTTTATAGAAATGTGCCTGTTATTTTCGTATATTGTGTATCTTACGACTTCCACATGCACGAAGCCATGGGCAAAAATAGTATAATGATACAAGGCAACACATGTATTTCTGAGAATAAATCTCATTTCTTTCAAGACTTAGTTTTTGCTTCGAATAACTAGTTTTCTATTTGATTGGTTTCAGTCGGCTATTTGTTTTATATTTAAGGCTGAACTGGCTAGCTATCTAAAAAGCATAATGGAATTATCATTATTTTAAACGACTGAAAATGGCAAGGACGCCGTTTGGCCATTTGGGTTTTCCAATTACTGTTAAAATGGATGGACTGTTAAAGAGAATGTATCCGATCGATTTGAAATTGGAACCATTCAAAATTAACACAGCATTATGCTGCTTTATGGTAGATGGTTGATACAACCATCAGCACTTTTGTGAATAAAATCTATATTCGAAACTTTCCACATCAAAATATACCTATCAGTGCATGTTCATAGTCTCCTAAATTATAATATCTCCCTCAAGATCTCTTACAGATAATGAATTTTCACATGTATGTATGTCAAACTACCTTTTTTTTTGCAGGTCGGAAATTATCCCACGGGCTACTGGAATAATAAGTATTCAATTCCCTACCCCAGGTCATGGTCTACTGTGTGCCTTTAGTCAAAATCCGTTCAGACGTTAAGGCGTGAAAAATTAACAGAAAGACTGTTGGCTTTCGAACCTTGCGCGCGGTTTATATTTATAAGGATTAGACGGCAAATAAACCATTGCCTATTTCATACAGTCCACTCTTTTATTACCCAAGGAGTTACTTTCGCATTCATAATATTAATATGGATAATATGTACCTACTACCACGATGTACCGATTAGAATTATGATGGACGTTTGCGGTGAACTCATTGAATAAATCAATGAGAGTTCGTGCTCCGGAAATCGTGTTAGGTATTCTGATTCTATAACAGTTTACATGGTTGATATGTAGACTTGGCTGACGTTATGATACGTTCGGCGGGCAATGCTGCCAACATTCTGGATCAAATTAGTAGCTACGGGCTATCGTTAAGTGATTACAAGCTAACACACGTCTCGTATCGTAATTGAGGACGAGTTCTATCTCCGATTTTGGTTGGTAATGATTCAATGCGAGTCTGGTTGGATTGATGTTTAATTAACGTTGATTTAGAGACCACAGCAACCAACTGACAGCGCTAGCATGAACGCAAGGTGATCCGTATAAGAAGTATACAGTCACTGAATGAACAACACTGTTAGCGAGCACAGCAATCTCATTTTGTGAGTATGTACCTTGTACATATCAAGATATGCTTATAACTATGAAACCCGACTGATTGGAATGTTAATTAGTATGAAACACCATCAGTCGGGTCCCTTTAGATAATATATGTATCTTCTAGAACGAACGGAGCAGGTTTTGACTAGAAACAGGACTGATTCACACCATAATAACGCATAGTACATGGAATATTGCACCATGATTACTCATGCAAGCTATATTGCAACATTACATGAGTTATTGCACCCTAATTACTCATATTAATTATGTTGCAATAGTACGCGACAAGTCACAGCCTGATCCGTTGGGAAAATCCATTTCTACAAGCTCTGTATGGAATAATGCCCGGGGGTACGATATAGGTGCTCCCGCAACTTGTATGATAGTAGAAAACTACTTAAGGTACACCACTTTGGTGTATCAATGGTATATCAATAGTAAATCAAATAGTAGTCATTAGGACTCAGTTAACAACGGTGTGTTATGCATCAGATGTCCATCAGCCCTCAGCTGGAATCTGTTCCAATAGAGTCTTCAGATTACAGGACCTATATTTAGTTAGGGAAGTTTAAAGTATTAGTTAGGATAGCTTACGTATATAATTTGTGTTCTCTGTGTTTTATGTGATAGTTTAGTGATAATAGATGAGTGTTGGTAACTTTAATTATTGTGTATTGTGTGTGCGAATATACCGTCTTTTTAAACCAACCCCTGGCTCATTTGATAGGGCAAATATTTTACCCCGCACCTGAATAGCTTACAAACACCTTTCTAAGGGAAATGTATACTTGCACTGTGTATGAGCTTTTTAAAGGACACAAAAGTACGAGAAAACAAACATTTAAAAGCAACACCTTGTCCGTGACTAAACATAACAAATCGGAGGTTTCTCGTAAGTTTAATATTAGAAAACACAGACTCTGAACGCCTTGAAGTATTTAGGTTGCTCGAATCATCTGCTTAGCCTTTTCCCAACTACATTGGGTCGGCATTCAATCTAACCGGATGCAGCTGAATACCAACATTTTACATGGAGCAACTGCCTATCTGATTTCCACAACCCAGTTACTGGGTTATACGATATCCTTTGGAAAGACTGGTTGTCAGAATTTTGGGCTTCTGACGTACCGTAATGACTGTCAAAGATCCACGAATGACAGCCGGGACCAACTGCTTTACGTGCTTTCCGAGGCAAGCAGGGGTCTTGGTATGTAAAGATGGTCACCCATCTACGGACTAACCGCGGCAAGCGTAGCTTCACCTGATCGATTGACCCGTGCGGCTGTTATAATTTGTTGCTTGAATGCTGCGTAAAATTTGTCTCTCATAGTTGAGAGCTCAAGATTAAATGCTTTTTTTTTTGGGTGGGAAATCATCAAATAACTTCTCCCGATCTGGGCGGAGCGGGAGGGTGTGTCAGACTCTTACTGACCAGAACCCACCCGTATACCTTCCTATTGCCTGTGTTTGCAGGGGCCTCGGTAACCCTTTAGTACCTTCCCGCGACCCCGGCAGGCATCGGCCCTAGTGGACCCCTACACTTGTGCTGACGACATCTCTTTGAGGCGCGCGTGGAATACGACGCGCCGTCGACCCGTCCGCAAGCCTCGCGCCTACGGTGGCCGGAAATCCGCCCGGGATTCCCGACGCCCAGGGCGTCTCCTGCGGCGGCTAAGGGCGAGTGGGCGCGAAATTAGCCTTTCCCTCAACCGTTCCGCCTCCTCCTTCGCTAGAATTACTGCTTCGCAGAAGGTGGTGACGGCTGCCCATGCCCTTTCGCTCCGTACTATGGCCTGAACCAGGGCCGGACGCGAGAGATAAGTACTTTATGTATTATCAAATTTTTCCAAATGATTTTAGACCTTAAAATGTTGACGGTTAATTTCAAAATCGATCATGAAAATTTGACAGTTTCTGGTAACTTAATGTGTTGGTGACTGTACCTACATAACGACTCCAAAATCAGCGCATTTTGAACTGAATAATCGACATACATATTGCAAAAATTATAATTAAATAAATCGAATTTTCAATTACTTCACCAGACTGGTGGCCATGTCCGCTTTATCCAATCGATTTTAATTTCCGTGCGGAGAAAAGCCGATGAGATTATACTGAGATAGATAATACTGATATTTTTTATCGGTGACTGTACCAATTGGATTATAAGTAGGGCTTTTAAAAAAAATATTTCGTCTGTATTGTGTTGACGTTTGAGGAAAAATGTATAGTGCCGTCAAAAATGTCTTCCACGAGGCATTACTCAAATATTTGTAGGTACATCAGGCACACCCTGAGTTGGTGTCAGTCCCGCTACCGCCTGAGAACAGTGGTGGCTCCACTGAGGCCGCGACTTACTAGTAAGTTCGATCCCAGACAGAAGCTTTACATAACATAATCAGCCTATAATGGTTCCACTGCTGGAACACAGGCCTCCTCTCTGTGAGAAGAAGTGGGGCCATAATCCACCACGCGGGCCCAATGTGGGTTGGTAGATGTCACATGTCTTCGAATTTTTGGTTCTAGGACATGCCGGTTTCCTCGCAATGTTTTCCTTCACCTTTACACAGAAGCTTTACTTTGTGCAAATCATTTAATCACCACTGCTCTCATAACGACGAAGGAAAATATCGTGAGGAAAAAAAGGAAAATATCCTAGAATCAAAAATTCGAAGACATGTGACATCTACCAACCCGCACTGGGCCCGCGTGGTGGATTACGGCCCACTCCCTCTCACAGAGAGAAAGCCTGTGTCCCAGCAGTGGGAATATTAATAGGCTGGTTATGTGGGGTTATGTATCTTTTTTGGTTAAGGAGTTCCCTAGGCTGCCTTCCGGCTCCATCGTCAAACCCTAGACACCACCTAGTACAATTACACTTGTTAAAAGTTAACGAATGAGTCAGCATCTTGGGTACTTGTCAAGTCAAAACCAAGGAGTTCAAACTCAACGACGCTATCTTATGTAGTTGAGGAGTTCTTATTTAGGAATCATCAGACCGGCTCCATGGGTACCATATTTTTGTGTTGTCATCTAAGTTGTATAAGCATGCCAAGTTTCAGCTCAATCGAATGCCAGGAAGTGCTTGAAAAATGGATGACAATGCGAGTAACCAGAAACACATACTAACGAAGCAAGCTATAGTGCGTTTACTTGACGCGTGACATGATTGGTAGCATTAAATTTGCAGTCACGTCATTGGTAGTTCTGTTCTATCAGTCGCCACTTTGAACTCTAATATTATTGAAACAGATTGCAAAATTCAGTGCTATCAATCGCGTCACGTGTGAAGTTATAGTGAAGGCACTATAACACAAAGCCTGTAAAAAAGGATGTTGCTATCGGTCATGGATAGATATCCACGTTTAAATTTCTGTGCTAGAGTGTGACGTAGCTACGTCACGCCCTTATTATCAGACTATTCTGTCCCACTGTAGGGCAAAGCCCTTCTCTCTTTTCATTTATCCTTTTTATTGGTGTATGTGGCCAATCCTTAAGTAAATAGTCGAGTTAGTCCCGATATCTCCTCCTAGACCTGCGGCGCCGCCGTTTGCTGCCGTTTCCGAAAATCGAATGGTATCTACCGTACTTTAATCCTCTGAGTATTTTTAGCAATTTCTTATAATATTGGATTTAGCCATCCACGCATACTTGGAAAACGCCTTTTAAAGAAAATAATATTTTATCCGAAAAAGGTTAACGGTAGGTACTGATTTTATCTACAAACACGATAAAACCTAAAAAAATACTCGTAGGTTGTAATACCAACTTTCGTCATATTTTCAAAATATTAGTAAGCCCACATTGATTTCATTACCTTGTTTGTGTCGGGCGTAGATAAGTGTTTTTTAAACGATCATATTGTAGCCATCAGCTAAATTACTTAGCGTGACGACGGTGACCATTTTTCGACGATTAACCAATTAACTTGAGATGTTTACGTCCAAGTTACTGTTGAGTATTGTCTGGGTTTAGTTACTGTGTACATTTTGTTTATTTTTAGAAAAGAGTGCAGTGTTTATTTTACTTTAAGGCGGGATGTTTCATACGTTTATTTAGTTCTATTCGTACAACAGCTTTTTACTAAATACATATTTTATGAAAGTGTTATACGGTACTTATAACTCTTTTACATAGATTATTTTATATTTTGTGAATGTGAGAACTTTGTAGGCTTAATAGACTAGATGTGTAGACCATTTATTTTTGTTAAGTACCTCAGGTACTTCTTGACAGGCCTACACTGTCCTGCCATACCTATTAACACTGTAATTTGAAAACATTGGAAAAGCCAATTATTTTTAAAAGAGTAACCGTAGAGTTTCTTGCCGGCTCTTCTCCATAGGAAACGACCAATTGGAACCGTGCACCTAGCTTCTTACGTTTTATAAGTGCCCATGTAGGGTTACGGGAAATAGAATATGTTGATTTTGATAACAAAAAACAATTTTTAAAGTTTTTGTCTGTCTGTATGTTCCGGCTACTCACCGAAACGGCTGGATTGGACTTACCTTCATTCATTAAAAAGCCACGCTGGCGATGGTTTCGCCCGCGTGGCTTTTTAATAATTAATAATATTTACTAGTTGTAAATATTATTAATTTAGGTGTAAGGTACTTATTTGAAAAACTTCCTAGCTCGAGATGGAATAGCGTGCCTAAAGGAAACGGTGTATTTAGGTACGTACGAAAATAAAATCAATTCATTTCATTTCATTTAATTTCATCATTTCATTTCATATTTTAAAACAGAGAAACAGTCCTCAAAAAATCTCAGGCACATACTCTTGATTCCTAACGAACAAGTTCATTGTTTTCGGATTTTTCTGCAATCACAAGAAAAAGACGGTAGGTAAATATTTCTCTGTCCATAATAATTTCTTGATGAAGTTTGCACCAGCTGAGTTTAAACAGATCCAGAGCAGATTGGAAAAGGTTCCGGTCTCGCAAATGTGCTCAAAGAGAAATCTGATTGGATAAAAAAATTACGATGAAATCTGATTTGTTGGGTTTTTCGATTTTTCTGATGAATATTAATTCTGAACTTGCATAGAGGAATTTTTAATGAAGTATTTCTTTTTTTTCTTTTTTCCAGTAGTTGAGGCCTCGGTTCAAATCCGGGCAAGTACCGATGTGACTAATTCAATTAATATTATGTACTTCCTGAGTTTATCTTGGACATTACTGACATCGGTGAATGAAAACTTCGTATCTTATAGTTAATGCTATATAAGTCTAGGTTTCCTCACAAAAACATACGAGTATATCGATAAGTTCAGACTTATTGGTAGATCTGGTACAAAAACATATATCGATAAGTTCAGACTTATTGGTAGATCTGGAGTAAAAACATATGTCGATAAGTTCAGACTTATTGATAGATCTGGTGCAAAAACATATATCGATAAGTTCAAACTTATCGATACATCTGGTACAAAAACATATATCGATAAGTTCAGACTTATTGATAGATCTGGAGTAAAAACATATGTCGATAAGTTCAGACTTATTGATAGATCTGGTGCAAAAACATATATCGATAAGTTCAAACTTATCGATACATCTGGTACAAAAACATATGTCGATAAGTTCAGACTTATTGATAGATCTGGTGCAAAAACATATATCGATAAGTTCAAACTTATCGATACATCTGGTACAAAAACATATATCGATAAGTTCAGACTTATTGATAGATCTGGAGTAAAAACATATGTCGATAAGTTCAGACTTACTAATAGATCTGGTGCAAAAACATATATCGATAAGTTCAAACTTATCGATATATCTGGTACAAAAACATATATCGATAAGTTCAGACTTATTGGTAGATCTGGAGTAAAACCATATGTCGATAAGTTCAGACTTATTGATAGATCTGGTGCTAAAACATATATCGATAAGTCTGAACTTATCGATATACTTATGTTTTTGTGAGGAAACCTAGACTTAGATCATTGACTATAAGATACGATGGTTTCCTTCACCGATGTCAGTAATGTCCAAGATGAACTCAGAAAATACATATCGACGCCCCCAAACAATAAGTACGCTTGCTCAAGACGTGTTGACGATTTCAGAATCGTCAACACGTCTTGATCAAGCGTGGTGATCAATTTTCGTGCCTTCTCTGTATGAGAAGAGGTCTTTGCCCTGAAGCCCCACTGCAGTACTAAGCTGGTAATATTATATTTCTTAATATTTCGGCCTGTGTATTCTATTTTTATCTACTTACGTAGGTTTCCACACGATGTTTTCCTTCACCGTTTTCGGTACTGTGGATATGAAATAAATTGCTCAAAGTAAAGCGTCTGTCTGGGATCGAACATACGACCTACAACTCGTAAGTGGCGGCCGTTACCACTGGGCCACCACTGTTCTCAGGCGGTAGCGGGACTTACGGCAACTCAGGGTGCGCCTGATGCACCTGTCTAGATGTCACATGTATTCGAACTTTTGGTTCTAGGACATGTGATTATATTATATGAAAACATGATCATCACGATGTTTTCCTTCACCGTTTTGGGAGCAGTGGTGCTGAAATTATTTAGACAAAGTAAAGCGCCTGTCTGGGTTCCACCACTCGTAAGTCGGGGCCGTTAACACTGTTCGTTTTACTTACATATTTACGTAAACTTTGTCCCAATTCCCGTCAGAAAAAACCTATTTAGGGAATCTAAAACGTTTATAACATGTGGTCTTGTCGACATAATGATCTGGGCCAGACGTTGGTCTGTTCTGGACAAACTTAGACGATTAGTGACATGTGCTCCCTCGGAGTCACAAGTTCCTCTTAAGAAATAGAGATGGGACATGACTTTGTGTATTGCGAATCGATGGAAGTTTTTGCAGTAGGTACGTAATCAGGGGTAATGCAAAACTGATTTCAGTCTCACATTTAAAACTTTTGTGCGTGTATCATTAAAGAACTATTACATACCTACCGATATCATAGGTACACACTTTCTTCTTCTTCATTTTAGGTATTTTGAAGACCAATTCAATTTCATTAAGGCTCGTGCAGACTGGCACGATCTTGCGGGCGCGATTGGCAGCGCGACGCGCAGCGCGATGTTTTCCATAAAGTTTTCATAGAAATTGTGCTAATAGTGTCACGACGCGCTGTCATGTCGTGCTGTCACGTCGCACCTGTCTGCGGGGGCCTTTATGCCTCTTGAGTAGTATAGTAGGTAAACCCACATTTTTCCGGTTATGTTTAAGTCACATATAATAGGACAAGCCTATAGCCATCAACTGGGCACAAATCCAGACTCCAAGTTGTTACAGAGAAATTCCAGATGGAAAATTCAACAACACTTTTGCACAACCCGGGAATTGAACCCAGGAGCTAGTGGCTCAGCGGTAGCGCTTGCGACCACTGGACCAACGAGGCAGTTGTACGTATTCTTATAAATTGATAAAAAACCATTATAAATTGATTTTATTGACTTCATTTGAACGATCGCACTTGAACTCAAATAACATCTTATCGGACGATGGTCAAATAAAATATCATAAATTAGAACAGAGATTTTGATCTATTACGTGCCTGCGTCATTAACTTGTATTCAGTTGAGTCATTGAAAAGATGAATGCCTGATTGAAGACGGTTGCCTGGAAGAGATTGCAGAAAGCAATAAGGACGCCCATTGTATATTTTGTAGTGTTTGATTTATTTTTTGTTATGTATTTTTGTGGTGTACTTAACAGTATAATATATAAATAAATAAATAAATAAATAAATAAATGCTTCAATTTCAGCCATGCTTAAATATATTAGTAGGTCATCATCATCACCTTCCTGCACTTATCCCATGTTACTTGTGGTCGGCGCAAAACGTTGTTTCTTTCCATTTTCCGCTGTCAACCGTCACGCTATCATTCACTCCCTTCTCTTTCATATCATCACCTCACACAATGCATCCATGTTTTCTTTGGCCTTCGTATTCCACTCCATCCATTAACATTTATATTCATCACTCTTTTAGTCACAAGCGTTTCCTCCCTCCTCATCACATGCCCATACCAAGCCAAATGATTTCTTTTAAACTTTTCTGTCACTGGCGCCACTTATTTATTAGAAGGTTCCCAGTATTATTTCTGAATTCATAAATGGACAACGAAGGAATTAGTTGCAACGTAAAAGGGTAACTTAAATAAAGATCAACTAGACATGCTATCAAACTGTGTATGTGTTGCAGCTTACAGCGTGTATCAAAAATGCGTGATCATATGGGATGTGGTACAGCCATCAAATCGAACACCTTTCTCCATGGGATCAAACTCAAACTCAAAGCATTTATTTCAAATAAACCAAATACAGGCACTTTTGAATTGTCAAGGGGTCGTTCAGTCAGAAAGATGAAGCTAGTTGCCCATTCCAAAGCATAGTGGTATGTAGAAAGACGTGCACGTTAAAAGTGTCCGTAATAAAAAGATAAAATCAAAAACAATTTAAAAATTAAAATAAGGCGTGGCAGCTAAGAAATGACCAGTCCCTACTGACGACGCCCGTCCACGAACATGACGCATGGATCAGCATCATTCAGCTCAACCATTTTGAAGGCCAGCGAGACATTTGAGTAAGCATGACATACAGTCAAATCTTGAAAAAAAAAATATTTGCAAGATTTTATTTTAGCACGTTGTCGGCGTGATTAATAAGTATACCTATGCTAAATTATCGCTTTCTAATACTAAGCGTCTCTAAGCTACAGCGGAGACAGACACACAGACAGACGGACATGGCGAAACTATAAGGGTTCCTTGTCTGCTACTGAACCCCAAAAACAAAAGTAAAATGAAAATAAAAACAGAAAGTCCTGTAAGAGGCCAAAAGGCTCCTATATCAGCATAATTCTGCGACATTAAAAAAAAAAACATAGCGCAGGTATTCTGATAGGGCTCACAACCACGCATTCCTGATATACGCTGCATATTCTACCAACTTTATCCACTTCCGATGGCTATATTATAAAAAAAATATAAAATTTGTTGCAAACACATATTTCACCAACTTCGGATACGTATTTTATTCGAAATCCAATATTCAACAAACATGTCACACTTGTCAAATATACCAGAGTTTCAAACTTCCACATTCAAATATTCGATGCTGAATACCTAAATCGAATAACTTTAGAGTTGTCACATCCCTAGTAAGAACTAGGTTGACTGGGCCACTGGACGTAATATTACTTCGACAGACGTTTTTCTTGCAAACAAAGTTTACTGGGCAAGACCTAACACAGAATATTTATGGCTTTTACGGCAGTTAAGTGGAAGTGACTTGCGATGTGTATCAGGTTTTCTGGAAATATTTTTCTTTTACTGTAAATATTTTATGTAGTTTGTTTTCCTGGATAACTTTCTCCTTTAGAAACCTCCTTCACAATCGTGGCCTTTAGTAACTGACAGATTAAATCGCTTCGTTGTTCGATGGTTGATAGTAGTGATGGCTCTGGCAAACGGTCATAATTCTCTATGCTTTAAATAACAATTTAATAAGCTTACCGTCCTGAACGTTATTTAAAATATCTTACGCATTATTTAAATAATTTCAGTGCATTGTCCGAAATGCTTTGATGTCATTTCGTTTGTCTGTACTTAATATACTTTGACATTTTTGGTAAAAGTTTTCATGTTCATTAAGAGTTTCTTTTGTGTTCGCCTACATGTCTTATTTTAGAGACAAATCCTTTAAGATTTGTCTCGAAAATAACATGTAGGCGAGTTTTGTGTAAAACATTCTACATAGGTAACTACATAATTAGTTTGATTTTCATCAGAATCTATTTGAAGACGCTTTCAACCGTGTCCTGATTTGAGAATTTGAAGTTGTCAGAACTCTATTTCTTAACATGAAACCGCGGGAAATTGAAAATTTCTTGAATTTTACGGGTTACATAGAAGGAATATCCTTAAGTAATGTTAAAGCAGAGCTTGTCAAGATATCAACTTGCAGTTCTCAATTCAGAAACCGGGTGTAAGTTGCCTTTTTATGAGTAGGTACCTACCGAACACTAAGACTTACCTACTATCATTTTCATATCTTTGCCATATTAGAGCGTGGTCTGCAATCTGCATAACTACTTAGATTAAAAAAAAAATATTTAGTAAAAAATATATACATATATAATATATAATATGCTAGCATATTTTTTTTTAATTTTTCTCCTTTCGAAGCAATTTACAGGTATCATTTTGTTCAGTGTTTTCAAAGAGCCAGTTTAATACCGTTAAAAATATTTCAGTTAAGTAATAGGTTGGTACCTGAAATATTTTATATATTTTTATTTTTATACTTTTTGTTGGTGTGTGGCGAGTGGCGTAGCTAGCACATAGCTAACTTTTTTGTGTTACGCCTAGTGTATATTATTTTAAATACTATTGTATAGAATCACGTTTTTCTAACAGACAGCTATGCTGCTGGGAAGTTTGTTGCGTCACTTCTTCCCAGCTAAAGCAGTAGGAAGTGGTGATGGGCGTGCGTTTTGGGGGACTGTCTTATGTCATTTTGACGTTCAAAAGGTGCTGATTCTCAGCATAGTTTGAATAAGTGACTTTTAAATTTGTTTTTTTTTTTGTGTTTGGAATTTAGTTTCAGGAAATAGGGTTTTAAATTAATTTAACAAACAATGTCTTTGGTACACTTTATTAATATAACGACAGCGAATTGCACGTATTTCATCCATTGACATTAATTACAAGGCATTTTGCATTTTATTTACATGTTTAATTTCCCAATTTTTACATTACAAAAATATTTTTAGCGTAATACAGCGCTACTTAAAACTTCCTAAGACTAATGACTATACATTTATAGAAAAAAGTACCTTCGTCAATGGGCTCAAAGTTCATAATGGAACTACATAATTGACGTAAATACTTTTATTCTTAGTTACGACAAATTTTATTTACAATAAACATATTTTTTTGGCTATTCTGTACATTTTTTCGCATATGTACTTCTCTATTTACATACAATCTTTAGTTACTGAATTTTATATTTTTTACATAATTTGTTTATTCTAATAGTTAAAATATTTCATATTTTATATGAATAAGAAGAGTTTTATCTAATAGCTTTTACAGAACTTCCTAATCTTTAAAAGTTACACAAACAGGATTCCGAACACAGTAACGGCTAGTGATAGGTACATAATAAATTATACACAATCAGAAAAACTACCAAAATATAAATCCTCACAATTATTTCGCGAAAATATAAAAGTTCTTATTTATAAAACTTTTAACTACAACAGTTCTTTTTAATGTCAAAACACGAATGTTAACACTGTTTTATATTTTTCATTCGAAAGGAAGTCACTGCAATGTGTTACCTGTAACAAAAGAAGAAGTTATAAACAAAAGAATAACGTTAAAAAGAAACCTTTCAAAGTACGGTGTTTTTATGAAACAGAATTTCTGTTTGGGAAGGATGGAAGTTGCAATATTATTCGCACCCTCTTTCATCCCAGAGGGGTGAGGAGTGAAGTAACCAATTGCAGCCTTTTTTTTATAATTTGACTACTGACCCACCCCCGTTTCGCACTATTTTTACGACTTGACTACATAATCAGCCTATAATATTCCCACTGTTGGAACACAGGGCTCCTCTATGTGAGAGGGAGTGGGCCGTAATCCACTACGCGGGCCCAGTGCGGGTTGGTAGATGTCACATCTCTTTGAATTTTTGATGTTTTCCTTCACCGCTTTGAAAGCAGTGGTAATGAAATAATTTACACAAATATCACTGTCCTTAAATAGCAGTTTTTGCCGTAAAATTTGTTCATAGAAACCACTGTTTCTAGATACCTCGGTTCACAGAATCTTTCATATGCATCACTTTCGACGACAGTAATAGAGGGGATCTGGCGCTCGGCGGTCGCTGCCGCGACACGCTCGCTTTGCTCGCTCGCCTTCGTGCGTTAATGGTCACTGTTCTAACCTAACCTAACCGGTTCGTTTCTGTGAACCGAGGTGTCTGGAAACAGTGGTTTCTACGAACAAATTTACGGCAATAACTGCTATTTAAGGACCGTGATCTCCGTCATCAGTGCTTCCTATATACCGAGATGTCTACGAACAATATTTTCTATCAACAGAGTGCAACAGGGCGAAACGTGCTGTCTAGGAATAGAGATTTCTATTAGTTTTGCTTTCTGTGTGTAGTCATATCCTACAAGCGTGTTTCTATCTTAGGTTCCACGCTGGGGTTTGAACCTTACCACTACCACTGGGCCACTGGGCCACCATGTGTTTTTATTATACACAGAATAAATTCTCTAAATGATGGTGAAAATTGCACAAAAATCCGTCGCGAAGTTTAGAAGAACAACGCGGTCATACAGACAGATACGAAAATCGACTTTAATTTATCATATAGCTGCTATTTTTCAAACCTTATAATAATACACGAGATTTAAAATTCAGCAGGTGCGAACACTGTGCACAGTCCATTCCAATAGGATATTTACCAACAATATACATATAACCTTTGACAATGTCTGCAACAGATAATGCATAAGTACTCAAATATTTTTTAATTAAATATTGCTTTGATATATAATTTTAACAGTGAGTAGAGTAACTGCTATAATAACTGGCCACTCATAACAAAAGAGGTAGAAACAAGGTAATGTGAACTTAAACAAAAATACAATAGGGACAGAAATATTTTTGTCCTTTTCATTCACGGATTTTTTTTTTTCTGGTGGGAAATTATCAAATAACTTCTCCCGCTCTGGGCGGAGCGGAAGGGTGTGTCAGACTCTTACCGACTAAAGCCCACCTGTATTCCTTCCGTTGCCTGTGTTGCCAGGGGCCTCGGTAACCCTTTTGGACTTTCACGCGACCCCGGCAGGCATCGGCCCTAGTGAACCCCTACACTTGTGCTGACATCTCTTTGGGGCGCGCGTCGAACTCAAAGCGCCGTCAACCCGGGCCTATTCCTTATCGGACGGCAAGCTACCCATTGCTCACCGTCCGCAAGCCCGCGCCTACGGTGGCCGGAAATCCGCCCGGGATTCCCGACACCCTGGGCGTCTCCTGCGGTGGCTAGGGGCAAGAGGGCGTGAAACTTGCCTTTCCCTCAAACGTCCCGCCTCCTCCTTCGCGAGCATTACTGCTTCGCAGAAGGAGGTGACGGCTGCCCATGCCCTCTCGCTCCGTACCATGGCCTGAACCAGGGCCGGACGCGAGAGATCTCTGCCGCCGATCGCCTCCACGAGGACACGGCGGTGCTCTGCCCGGGCCAGGCAGACCTCCACCGTATGCTCCACCGGGTCCTCCGGGCGATCCACGCAGTGGTGACACCCAGACGTTTCCTCCCGCCTTATCCGACACAGGAACCTCCCGAAACTGCCGTGTCCGGTGAGGACCTGCGTCAAGCGGAAGGTGAGGACGCAGTGGCGCCTTTCTAGCCACTCCTCAAAGAGGGGACTTATAGCCGCAATTGTAGCGTGCCCAACACTTGGTTGCGACAACCGTGCTCTCCATGACGCCATGAGATCCCGCCGGAGCTCCGTCCGCTGCGCCGCGATTTCTCGCGGCAGCGGGCTTACGCCCCGGCGTTTCGCCTCCTCGCGCCACTCCCATACGTGCGCGAGGACTTTTGCCTCCAGATCCCATGGCGGCAATCCGGCAAGGAGGCTCGCTGCCTCACAGGAGACCGTGCGGTATCCCCGGACCATCCGGATGGCCATGACCCTTTGGGCCGCGCTCAACCGGTGGGCTGGCCGCAGCGCCAGAGAGCGCGCCCATACAGGAGCCCCGTAGAGGGCCATGGACCGCACGAACCCCGCATAGAGCCTCCGGCAGGAGGCGTTTGGACCCCCTAGATTGGACAGGAGCCGCGTCAATGCAGCGCCTGCCCGCTCCAGTTTGGGAGCCAAACGTTGGAAATGCTCCACGAAGTTCCACCGGCTGTCGAGGACGAGTCCCAGGTACTTCATCGTCGACTCGATGCCGATGGAAACCCCTCCCACCGTTATTTGGGACCCCAACGATGGCGCGTTCCGAGGACCATGAAAACACATGACCTCGGACTTGTGCAGGGCCACCTCGAGTCCCAATTGCCGGATCCTTTCGACGATTGTCGCAACCCCGCGTGCCGCTACTTCGGCCGCCGCCTGGTGCGACCTCCCCTGCGCCAGGACCAACGTGTCGTCAGCGTAGCACACTACGCTGACGCCGCTAGGGAGGTCGGCGCGCAGCACCCAGTCGTATCCGATGTCCCACAGATGCGGCCCCAGGACCGATCCCTGTCGGACACCGCACGACATCTCTTGTCGGTTCCACACTCCCTGGTGACTGGGGTAGATAACGGCCACTCATAACAAAAGGGGTAGAAACAAGGTAATGTGAACTAAAACGAAAATACAATAGATACAGAAATATTTTTGTCCCTTTCATTCACGGATTAATTTTTTTTTTTGGTGGCAAACTATCAAATAACTTCTCCTGCTCTGGGCGGAGCGGGAGGGTGTGTCAGACTCTTTCTGACTAAAACCCACCTGTATTCCTTCCGTTGCATGTGTTGCCAGGGGCCTCGGTAACCATTTTGGACTTTCACGCGACCCCGGCAGGCATCGGCCCTAGTGGACCCCTACACTTGTGCTGACATCTTTTTGAGGCGCGCGTCTAACACAAAGCGCCGTCGACCCAGGCGTGGTCCTTATTGGACGACAAGCTACCCAATGCTCATCGTCCGCAAGCCCGCGCCTACGGTGGCCGGAAATCCGCCCGGGATTCCCGACGCCCAGGGCGTCTCCTGCGGCGGCTTGGGGTGAGAAAGCGCGAAATTTGCCTTTCCCTCCACCGTCCCGCCTCCTTCTTCGCGAGCATTACTGCTTCGCAGGAGGATGTGAGAGGATCTATGAGATCTATCTATCTACATGTAATTCATGGGCTTGCTTGCTTGCATTATTGCTTTGTTTCTACCTCTTTTGTTATGAGCGGCCAGTTACTATAGCGTCGCCAATTACTATAGCAGTTACCTTATATTGTGCAAAAGTAAATAGTGCTAAAATGTGAGTAATTAAATAAATCAGGTTTTGATTATGCATTAAGATTTATAAGATATTAAAAAGAGAAGTGAATTTACAATTTAAAAAACATGATTTTGTCGGATGGATACCTAACTATTGGAAAAGCAAACTCTTATCTTACGAAATCTTAAAACAGAAAACAACAAGAAGTTTCTATATATTTATGTAAATCATACAATGTTTTATGGGCAATGAAGCGGAACGATCTAAATCTGTACAGACATGAACTAAATAAACTAATCCAGGTCTATAGTTAAATATAAAAATAAAATTTATTATCCTGGCCCATCGTGTGATGGGTATGGGCCATAAAAGAAGCGAGATCAAAACAAAAATCTCGATGATTCCCCTTTGAACATAATCATAATATTTCTCTTTCTATTTTTATGGAGTTCTTCTATGATTCGTCTTTTCACTCCTTCTTATTTTCCGTCGTTGAATTATTAAGAGTGCTGTCCAATGAAAAATCCTATTAGTTATTTTCTTTGTTCGCCATTTTTGTCCCCGTAAATGATTCTGACGAGCTTTTTGTTTTATGTTTGGGGAGAACAGTAACTACATGCCATTAATGCATTTTTCATCAGAATCATCAGCATCATCATCATTGCAGCCGAAAGACGTCCACTGACACTGGACATAGGCCTCCTCCATGCACCGTCACTTCGACCGGTTTTGAGCTTCCCGCATCCAGTGGATTCCTGTGGCCTTCACAAGGTCATCGTTCCACCTTCTAGGAGGCCTTCCAACGTCTTCCAGTACGCGGTCGCCACTCCACAACCTTTCGGCTCCATTGGCCATCTGTTCTGCGGGCAATGTCCACTGCCACTTAAGTTCATCACGATAGAAATTCTTAATTTAATTTTGTGTTTGTTGTAGATGTGCTTTCCGTGGTAGGACTTAATAAGTTTTGTCTTAATCATTCGCTCTATAGATTACAATAGCGGAAAATATTACAAAGTCGTGTTGATTAACGAACTGTGCATACCCGATTGAAGTACAAATAAAGGCACATACATAAATCTGTACAATTTATTCCGCAGACTGTACGCTGTACAAATATCGGATACAATTCCGAACGGATCCCGGAATGACGGAAAAATAATAAGATTTACGATGTTAAAATTTGTGTGCAATTTACATTGTGCAACGATTCATTTATATAATTGCAGTTCGCGTGAGGTGGATAGGTGCCATATGTTTTGGTAAGCATACAGTGCGAGTTCAGGGATATTTAATAAACAGGAAAGACAAAAAAAGACATTTGAAATATACCTTTTTATATATCTTTCAATTAAATATACATTATTTTATGTACAACGACTTTATATTTAAGCAGTACATTCACGATCTTTATACCTTACCTTACTGAGATAAAAGTTACTTTATAATGACTAATGGTTTTACATCGATCGTGAATGTCCTACATTATATTATTATATTTCACGAACGCGCTTCAATGATTGCAGTGTATAACCTTCTGACATAAAATTAACATGAAACGGGCTCATGAATTACAAGGACTGTAGTAGATATTAGACGAGCACGCAGAACTACACGTGCTTTCAAAACTGTGGCCCACTTGTGAACCGATTACAGAAAATGGGTAAAACTCGATCACAAAGTTCAGCTGGAAGGTGGTAAGTGGTTCGAAACTAAGTAATATCGTATCAAAAGTGAAATATCTGGTGGTATAATTGGGGTGCAAAGAGAACCACCCAAAAATGAATCCTGGCACTAATAAATGAAAACATACATTCGCACAAATTGAACTTTCGTGGGAAAGCTTTCCTCAGTTTATTTTGTCTAGTGGTTCTATCAAATTTAGCCTGCACCGTAATTACGTAAAACAGTTTGGATTACTACCCGAGAATTTCGAGCATTTTGCTAATCCGAAGCAATGGATTAGCAAAATGCTCGAAATTCTCGGGTAGTATATGTTTGAAAAATTCATCTGATCATAAATAACGCAATGAATTTTGGATGAACTGTCAAAATTAAACCCATTGCGATCAATTGTCATTTTATAGATATTGCTGATCATAGAAAAATAAATAAACCTACTTGTACCCTACAGTTTCAGGGTATTATAGTACAAATCAATTAATTCTGACTGGCATAAAATTTCACTATTATGCTACTCGCCCAGTTTCCCTTCCATTAGAAATAATATTTCTATTTCCGTGGTCTAGTCTACACAACAGTGCATACAAAATGTCTGCTTCAGCGAGTTTGCGACAGCCTGGCTGCCTAATGCGTTATCTACTTCACGGCATGCATGACTGACAATTTTAAGCCAATACTTCACACCGCTGAGACTCGTTGCTTATATGTTTGACGCTTTGCATCAAAATATACAAGTTTATTGCTCAGAACCAGTTATGGCGTGCGAAAAGCGTGTCTTTGATAAACGTCAATTCCACGCTATTTGCACGAAATATCTATACAATATGTATTAATCTTCTGAATAGGAAAAGATTAGAATCGCAATTTTGTTTTTTTTTTTTAAATAGTATCTAGTGTTAAAATTGAATTGAGCTGAATTTGTGGAAAATAAAGTAATAAAATAGCTGCATTGAAAAAAAGAAGACGTACAATTGTGTAATTGCGTAAATTCTAAAATTAATGAATTTGTGTTCTGAACCCACAACAATTCATTTTATTTTGTAGTGATATCTGACAATTGTTTATTGAAATAATTAATATTGATTTGTGCATTAAAATAAAAACAAATATATCTAATTAATTAATAAAAATAACTATACCCAAAAATAACTATACCCAAACTACAATAGGGCGTTTAAACTAAACTGATGATGACTCAATCGGAATCGAATAGTTGAGAAACTTTTTATTGTAATGTATTCTGAAAGTCGTAACTTTATTCTTTTAAAGCTCGTATTGTTGAAAGTAACTAATAAAATAGAAAACTATTAGAATCGTAAATAAAAAATACATTTTATTCACATTTTACTTCTCAATAAACTTTTTTGTCTGGTTCTGACAGTTCCCTTTGGAATGTTCGATACATTTTTATTGGATATATCCTGGAGTCTATTCTCAAATCTTTTGCATGAATCTTACATTCGAATACTCAAGCTAGACCTAGGTAGGCGGCGGCGAGCGCCCCGGCGGCGAGGGAACCAGCCCTGGTGGTGAGAATGCCGCCCCCGCCTCCTAAATCTCTTCCAGCCGATGCTGAATGGCAAGCAGGAAGGCCGGGGAGAAGAGGAAGGCAGGTAAGGCAGCAAATGCGGCCAAAAGGAGGGAAAAGCGGCAGCGGCGCAAGGAGTGAACCGTCGCGGCTAGGCTATGCGCCCCGAATTCCGCAGCTGTAGTGATTGCACTACAGCCAGATGCGGCAAAGAAGGGCGTGTCCTACAAGGACGTGCTAGCCAAGGTGGTTTAGGTAATAAACCTAGAAGAGCTCGGCGCTGCCAAGGGCCTCAGGCCATGGGCAGCCGTCACCTCCTTCTGAGTAGCAGTAATGCTCGCGAAGGAGGAGACGGGACGGTTGAGGGAAAGGCAAATTAGTAGGCGTGGGCTTGCGGACGGTGAGCAATGGGTAGTTCGCCGTCCGATAAGGACCTGGCCCGGGTTGACGGTGCGTTGTGTTCCACGCGCGCTTCAAAGAGATGTCAGCACAAGTGTAGGGGTCCACTAGGCCCGATGCCTGCCGGGGTCGCTTGGGATTTCAAAAGGGTTATCGAGGCTCAGTAAGAGTCTGATACACCCTCCCGAGCGGGAGGGTGTGTCTGATATTGGGATTTGATCATTTCAAATCACATTCCCATCCATTTTTAGAATGTTTCCCCTCCCCCCCTATGTCAAATAAAATCGCTTAAATTGACGGATGTCACGTTTGTTCACGATTACTCTCAAATTGGGACATTTAAAGTGATTCCGTATAAGTTACAACAATACGATCCTGCAGATAGGATCCGCCAATTTGTCGCCTGCAAGTTTCGCGAAATTTATAACGAGCGTTTTCAAAATTGAGCCCTCGACTAAATTTTCTGATTGCAAAAATATTATGTGATATTTCTTAGCTTAATAGTTGTTTAGAGCTTAGATATTACATTTTGTTCAAAAGCTTTTCATTCTTCGCTCCACCATAAAACTTGAATGACCGAATGACCGAAAGCAAGAGACTATAAACTGGAAAATATAGAAATATAAAATGAAAATGCACTAACATGGAAAACAATTTGCGCCAAACCGTTCAATTGAATTCAACCCTCTAGGGTTCAAGCGTGTGTATATTTTTTATTGCCCATTTTAATCGAACGTACCTTTTTGGTTTATTATTAGTTCATGTTTGTCAGAGAGCGGTTAGTCAAATAAAAGTTGAAAACCTTTTTCGTGCTTTTATTTTGACTTCAGTTTCAATTTCATCATCAGACTCTGTTTCATCAATTATCTGTGTAGTTTATTCATTTAAAGCTTTTTTTATTATTTATTTTTATGGTTGCCAATATGTTTTGTCACAACTAATTGCTTTCTCTGTTATAAATAACAGCTATTATTCAAAATGTCTGATCTGAATAATGGTAAAAGATTAAAATTATAATGATACCATTCCATTTAACAAAATTAGTTTTTTTTTGTTGCTAAGTTTTTTTATTACTTGCTATTATTGCTGCAATCATCAAAACTGCTTAGAATTTCCATTAATACAATGGGTGCTTCTATTTCATCGGACAGTTTGCTAAATACATAATCGTTCACTAATAGACGTTGCCAGCTTTAATTACTGATCAAAGCATTATTAATCCTATCAAGTACCAGCAATTGTTTATCCTATTACGAGTAGTAACTATATGTTGGCATGGATGCACAGAGAGCTTACTTTTAATACCCATTTTTGTTAACGCGTCAATTAATTATTGAAAGCGTTTATAAAATATTTGTTTATCTTAATGACTTACCACTATATCTACAGCGCAGACACGATAGGCTCCTTATCCGAAGTATTTACAGATTTATCTACAAACATATACATATTAACACAGTCTTCGTTAGGACTCGGGTTGTCCTCCGGCTTCTCATCAGGACTTATATTCTCAACACCATCATCTTCGTACACCTTTAATTTATCATTGAATTCTATTTTATATCTAACTGAGGGTATCTTACTAACTGTGGACGTCAAAAGGGACTCTTGCACGGTATCGTTACCGTTGCAAGTTTTCTCTGATCGAAACATACCTGTCCGCTCTGACTGGTTGAACTTCCTCTTAGACCTCTTAGTGACCAACGCTCCTAAACACGGCAATATCTGCATGAACTCCTTTCTGAAGTTCTCGTTCAACCACGCGTACAGGAACGGGTTGTAGCAAATGGAAGACATAGCGATGAAGTGCGCAATGAAAAATAACACCATGTAATATCTCCAGTCTTCTGCCAACGAATAAAAGTCACTACTTATATTTATTAAGTTCAAAGGCAGCCACGACAACCCAAATATGGCCACCATTGCTATCAACATTCGGTTTGTTCGCCTCTTCCTTTCTCTTTCTGCGTCTTCCTTCTTACTGTTCTTACTTCCAGGCCTTGATTTTAATCTATCATTCAATTTTACACTAACACATGTATAGCAAAAAGCCATTACAATGAAGGGAACCACAAACTGCATAATAGTGGTTACTGCGCCAAATGCTTTACGAATTTGATCTGAAGGCCATTTTTCCGCGCAGTAGACATCTTGGAGGGCCATGTAGTAGCCATAGGGGAAGGTCACAGATAGAGAGAACACCCAAATAAAAACAATCAGGCAGATACAGGTCTGGATCTTCATGCGAGGTTTGAAGGGATAGATGATGACGAAGAATCTATCTATAGCTATAGAAGTTAAAGTTAACGTGGAAATATAGACACTGCATCCTTGTGCATAAGGCATAATATGACACAAAGGGCCTCCGAACACCCATCTACCGAGGAAAGTGTAAAGTGGTGTAAATGGTACAGCAAACACGCAGAGCAGAATGTCGGATAATGCGAGGTTCGTGATGAATAGATTAGTGACGGTTTGCATAGCTCGGTTCCTGATCACAGCGTAACATACTAGAGCATTCCCAAAGATTCCAACTACGAAAATAATGGTGTATGCTGTACAGAAAGCTGCTTGAATCGCTTTATCCTCAATTGGGTCAGTCCTTGTATTATTTTGGAATTCATCGTTGATTGCGCTGTATGTGACATTGTCAGTTGGTGTATCGGTTGCCCATAGGTTGGTCGGCATAATTCCTTCTTGTTCTTAACTTGTCATCATAAACCATTTAGGTTTGGTTTTATCATATTTGGTATGGTTTATATTATTTATCTCTATGTGAAGCTCACTTTGTCTCATACTGTTATTGATTGCTTATATTATACTTGTTATGATTGTTATCTCCCCAAGCAAACATAATATGATATTCGAGATTTTTTTTCTATATCCGGTCGATCATTCTTGATTGATGATAGAAACCTGAAACAAGAGAGAGAATATTTATTGTATTTGTTTGAGTGAAACTTTTAGACAGTTATTGACATTTTCGGTAATGTTATTGAAGATATAATTTATTATGAACGCATTTATTTAGTTAAACTCAATGCCGAGATCTAGTCTAGAGCTCAAAGAACAAAGTAATCCCAAAGGTTTTCTAGATAACTTTTCAATAATACAAGAATATGAGACATTAAATAATGTTCCATATGTTCAAAGTTATCGTTCATAAAGTATTAATACCGGTTCGTAGGGTATTTTATGTCTTAAATTTTCCGAGATATATTTCACACTCGGTAAGTGTTTTGATTGGCAGTAAAAATACTTGTCTATAAAATCGGAATGCTGAAGTGGAAACTATAAAACGTAGATTCTAAAATGAGTTCTACCATAAATATGTCTGTACAATCGATGTAGTGAATACCTACAAAATACTGGTTCAAATAAAAATATTTTGTTTTATGTGTATTGTGAAATTGTATTTGTAAATCTCACATCTTAGAAGCGATAGTCAGCCTTACTCATATTATAGATGAGTAACCAGGTATAACATTTATACCTAACAAAGTTTATTTTAGGAAAATTATTAAATAGTAAATAGATATAATAAATAAACAGAATTGTTATCAAAACGTTATATGCTCAATCCCTACTAATTGACTACCACAATATACTAGCTTTTATAGTAATTAGAAAGAGTATCCAAACAGATCAGCCGAGCTTAGTCAAAGTTAAACAGTTTATAATGCCTAAGTAATGGACACTAATTGTTTTTCGAAATGACGGGCTGTTTGTTTGGTAATATGATCAGTTCAGTAGTTCTAGGCAGCAGTATTGGGACAATCAAAGAGAATATTTTGTTTTTGTAGTTTGAACCAGACGTGGTCTTCTCATCTGTAGGAAAAACAAGTCTAATCTTCTTGCTGCTTGTAAGATGATGAAAACGATGGCATAACATGACACGCCATACATGACAAGAATACCTCAGAGATATAAGGAGGGCTGGCACAGGTTGTAGTGTAGGTTTATAAGGAGACGAATAATTGAAAAAAAAAACGGCCTGTCTGTCCCACAGTCTTTTAAGGGCGTTAATAGTAATCTGTGAAACGATGTGGCCATTATTCTTCTTTATTCACAAATTCGTGACATCTATAAAAGCCCAATAAATCGTTTCTGTCATTCTCATTTTCTTTTTAGATGGAATTGAAGATAATAGCTGTGCTAAGCACTTTTAATTCATAAAGCTTTTCGTTTTTTTTACGGCATAAAAAAATAAGTTGTGCTTTATTTTCTTATAAATTAATAATGTCGTCGTCTTTGAAAAAGAAAAGTATTTCATTTTATTAGAACAACATTCATTATTATATGAGATTAATTGGATGTTATAGAGAAAGTTGCTAACGTGCATAATATGCGGCTACCGCTTGTTCACACGTAGATTGAATGTTCCTCAAAGATGAAACGAGTTTATGAAATATGATGAGAAAATATTTTGAGAATAATGTGCTAAAGAAAAGGCGAACGACTTTAGACATAATGACATTGGTTAATTTAGTGAATAAAATTAACAACGGAAATCGGATACTTTCTTGGACATAAATATACTGACGATGGCATTGTTCTTGTCGGTGCAGATGGACCTGAGAAATGGCAACAGAAGCTGGAGAATGTTGACTTGACAATCAGTAGAACCAAAACTTATATGTTCTGCGATTTCGGCGGTCTCTCCAGTTCTGGAGCCATAGCCCTTGATGGCGCGCTTCTCCCAGTCTAGTCTGACTTTCGATATCTCGGTTCACTCGTGCAAAGCGATGGCGAATTACATCGGACGGTTAAGCACAGAGTTAACACTGGATGGATGAAATAACAGCAGGTCACAGGAACAATCTGCGCCTCCCGCATTCCCTTTAAACTTAAGGGGATGATATATAAAACAATAGTTAGACCTGCTGTCTTGTATGGATCAGAATGTTGGGCCACAAAAGGATGAATGAAAGGCATGTTGCTGAGATGCGAATACTAGGAGGCATGTGTACAAGAATGGATAGAATAAGAAATGAGTACAAAAGAGGAAGTTTGAAAGTGGCACCGGTGATTGAAAAGTTGTGCAGAAATCGGTTGTCATGGTATATTATATAGGATGCGGAGGAATGAGGAAATGTCGTGAGGAATGTTTTGAGTATGAATGTCGATGGCTATAAGAGTAGGGAAAGGGGTAGTAGACCAAAGAAATGATGGATGGACTGTGTGAAAGATGATATGGCTAGAAAGGGGGTGACTACCGAGATGACAACTAATAGAAGTATGGAAGAAAGGGACATGTTGCACCGACCCCAAATAAATTGGGATAAGGGCAGGAGAATGATGAAAATAGACTCAGAACATGTTAAAAATAAAACAGGTTATAACATGACGTAAAATGAATTTATGGAGAAAAATGGATATTAGATAATTTCTTGCCTTGTTACTGATGTAGTTCGTTTTCAACTTTTATAAACTGTTCGAGGATAGTAAAACCTTAATTTGGATTAGGTTACAGTTTAGTTGTACTAGACTTATGATTAAAAGCTATGTGTCTTTGACTCGTAAAAAATAAGGGAGAACTGAATGAATGAATTGAGATGATATAGTGAGACATAGCTTATCCTTACCTCAGAATGTTTGAACGAATTTGCATGAATTCTCTGATTGTAAATATCTCACGGTATTCCCATCGTTACATTCCTTGGTAAACATCAATTTAACGAGACATTTAGATAAACACATGTTTGTACCTATCTATTTGTCTTCGTTATTTATTTGGGTCGTAAAAATCGTCGGTATATTTTATGTAACGTGTGTCAATCAGTTACTTTCATCATTATTATGTTGGTATTGATCACAGATGTGGCTGCTTGGAAATTCGCCAACGTTTTATACTCAATATAGATAATCAAAATAAATAAAGTTATTTTCATAAAAATATAGATAAATTATATCTATATACGATAGTTTTTGAGTTATGGCTTCTTAGTACTGCAGGTATGTAAACGTGTGTACGGAATCCTAAAAAAAACAACCATATTTAATTTGGTTGTTTTTTCAGGATTTCGTACCTCAAAAGGAGGAACCCTTATGTCCTTCTGTTACAGCCGATTTGCTCCGAATCGACTAGACCGATTAAGTTGAAATTTGGTTTATATATGAATTTCTGTGACCCAAACACAAATGTGTAGCGAAAGTAAATGAAGTTTGAATATGGGGTTCAGTTTTAGGGGAAAAATTTAAAAGTTTTAAAAATAGTTTTCAATCCGTACCTTGTGACATATCAAATGAAAGGACTCGTTATGAAGATTTCAAGTTGGTATTTATTTACATAACCAAATTATAAGATGATTATTAACATTGAGTAAATTACATTAAAACTAAATTAAGCCTAAAAAAGGCCCTCGGGGCGTTGTACCGAGGATGCTGGCGGAATTTCCTCGCTGAATTGCAATGCTGATGCGTTGCGCGAGAAAGCCGCCAGCTTTTCGTTCACCAGTTACATCAACAAGACGTTTCGCGATTTCCGCAAATAACTTATGCGCACTGGGACCCCACGGACCAAGGGTCTCGACGCCAAAAGGCACAAAGTTGTACTCTCTGCCAAGGCTTCCATATTAAGATTATTTATAGATTTCAAATATATATATTTTTTATAATAATTTTTAGAGTTATTACAGAAAATAGATGAAAATTGAACACGTGGGACCCGAACTCTGAAACTGCTAAGCCTACAATTTTTAAAAAATACTGAGATTAGTTCTATACATGATTCGATGACATGGTAAATCACTCAATATTCTGCGTACAAACATATATTTGCAGTTGGAATGTATGGGGGAACATGTTTCTCAACTACAGTGTTGAATTTGTTCTTGGGATAAATTCATCCCAACTACCCTTCACTGTGCGTGGTCGGACACGCACTTGGCTGGTGTTTAGGGTTTCGTAGTAAACAAGGAACCCTTATAGTTTCGCCACGTTCGTCTCTCTGTCTGTCTGTTTGTCCCTGCTGTAGCTTAGAGACTCTTAGTACTAGAAATCTGTAATTTGGCATAGGTATACTATATATATGGCCGTTTTTTCTTGCATGATGCTTTGATTAACTGTCAAGATTAAAGTTAAGGACTGTATTTATTAGTCCTCAACTTTAATTTAAATCACGTCATGTTGACACCTTTATGTCCACCACCCAATGTCATCTATCAACCGCCTTTCTTATCTCTTGCTACGTAGGGCTTGCTACTACGATATAAACTAGTTTCAACCAATCAAATGGATTTTAATAAGTTTTATGTAGGTAATGCATGAGTTTTAAGTGAGGCTCTGTAATACTGGCTTAGTCATTTGGGGCCGGCTTCTAGTTTAATCAAACTTCGTCGTTTCTACTGAACTTACGCTGAATTTACGCTGGTCTAGTGCCGTTTGACGTACGCTACTAGGCACCGCGTATCCAATCGGAGCCAAACAATGGAAAATAAATTGTGGTTCATTAGCTGTCCTTGACCGATTAAACCTGTTGCCAAGTTGTTATGCTTCCATACCATAAATAAATGATAATGATAAATGATTTTATTTCTGTAAGTACAAACACTTTTATACGTCAATCAATTTTAAAAATAGATGAGATCGGCGTTACCTAACTGACTTATCTGAGAAGGAAGGCCGTAACAAACTTGAGGTCACAGTCTCTTTTAAAGTCCAGACATACATGTGCGATCGGTGGCAGAGATCTCTAGCGCCCGGCCTTGGTTCAGGCTACGGAGCGAGAGGGCATGGGCAGCCGCCACCTCCTTCTGCGAAGCAGTAATGCTCGCGAAGGAGGAGGCGGGACGGTTGAGGGAAAGGCAAGTTTCGCGCCCTCTCGCCCCTAGCCACCGCAGGAGACGCCCAGGGCGTCGGGAATCCCGGGCGGATTTCCGGCCACCGTTGGCGCGGGCTTGCGGACGGTGAGCAATGGGTAGCTCACCATCCGGTAAGGACCAGGCCCGAGTCGACGGCGCGTTGTATTCCACGCGCGCCTCAAAGAGATGTTGTCAGCACATAGGTAGGGGTCCACTAGGGCCGATGCCTGCCGGGGTCGCGGAAAGGTACTTATGGGTCACCAAGGCCCCCGCAACACAGGCAACAGGAAGGAATACGGGTGGGTTTTAGTCAGTAGGAGTCTGACACACACTCCCGCTCCACCCAGAGCGGGAGAAGTTATTTGATGATTTCCCAACCCCAAAAAAAAAAAAGACACATGTGGTCAGATCATGTCTGAAGGCAGTGTAGATTGGTGTCTAAAATGGTTTTTTTTAGGAAAGAACCACACAGATTGAGAGACCTGTCCACTTGTCCAGACAGTGCACGCATTTGTCAGTAATCGTGCAGCTCAACTCAGAACCTAAGGAGCTCAACGATGCGACGAACAATACCAAAGAAAGGAAATTTGAAAATACTTTAAGACCATTGGTAACATTCATATTCAGACACCACGTATCTACGTAGACAGTAAAGCTCTAGTACTTTAAAGTCCGCAAAAATAATACGCAAAATAAGTTCTTTTGACCTCATTCGTTCTCAAAGCCATAATAGATAGATTTGAGACATCTGGTTTCTTATACACTAATAAAGACAAATTACGAAATCTGCTTTTTTCTGAGTAACTGAGATCAGACGATAGTCCTTTGATTTGTGTCAATAAGATCATGTCTGGTGCTCCCAGCGAATGGGTAGCCTTAAAAAGAAAGGGCGCTGATCAAAAATAGAATTGGAATATATTACTTTTTAGGGTTCCGTACCTTAAAAGGGTAAACGGAACCCTTATAGGATCACCTGTGTGTCTGTCTGCCTGTCCGTCTGTCAGCCGATTTGCTCCGAATCTACTAGACTGATTAAGTTGAAATTTGGTACACATATGAATTTCTGTGACCACGGACGTGTATCGTAAATAAATTAATTTTTAATAAGAGGGTCACGTTTAAATTAAAAATCACAATTTCGCAAACTCTAATGTGTTACATATCAAATTAAAAGACTAATCTCATGAAAAGTGAGGATCTCAAATATATATTTTTATATAATTTTAAGATAATTATTTTTAAAGTTATTTAAGAAAACACATGAAAATTGGCCCGCCCCTTATCTCCGAAACTAATAACTTTGAAATTTTGAAATAAATACAAAAAAATATTTCTTTACTTATAGATTACAGGAAAACCTATAAGAAATCTATGGTGTTAAAATAACTTGGTTAATCTGTCAATATTGTGCGTACAAACTTAAGTTTGGATTTGGATTGTATGCGGGAACATGCTTTTCAACTACAATGTTAAGTTTGTTCTTGGGATAAATCCATTCCAGCTACAAAACTCTTCATTGTGCGTGGTCCAACACGCACTTGGCCGGTTTTTCCATAGTAATATTAGCATAGATACTATAAAGGCATGAGGAACAGGGTATAAAGTTCACTCATCCTCCATAGAAAAGGGAGGATCCTCCGACCAGACGGGTTTCGTGTCTGGTGGGCAACTGCCCGACGGTCGACGTCGGGATGTTGTATATGCTAGTTGCGCGGTAAACTCTGCTTGCGCGATGCAGGGTTTTGCGTGACGTCAGTGTGATACGTAGTTCGCATGTGGCGATGTAGATGGCCGCCACAATACCACCGAATATTGCAAGAAAACCGTTCATATTTATTTGACCACTGACCTTAAAATTAACTTATTATAGAGATTACGTTTCACTGCGCGCGACAGTCGAAAAATTATCGGCTACTAACCAAACATTATACCGAGTGAATTTCAAAATATGTATGTATTCATCTGCAATGCCATCGAGTCGACACGGCTGGCAGCGACAGGTCGCTGCCTACTCCTGAGATAAGGGGACACTAACCTAACCTAACCCGTTAGGTTAGATTAAAATTGTGAGCAACCCGTGCTACATCCAAATTGGTCGCAGTTGCTTGGCTAAAGGTAGTTTTAGGACAAAAAGAGGCGCATTCATTATATTAGAGTGTTCAATAATATTTTTTCCATAATATTAGCATAGAAACCGTCAAAAGTTGCAAAAGTATCGTAAATATTTATTTGACCACGGACCATAAAATTAACTTATCATATAGATTACATTTCACTACGATAGTCAAAATATCTACTATCCAAACATGATACTAAGTAAACTTTTTGATCTGCAAATATCAGCATTTACTACAGAGGTCACGGTAATGAGGTTCGTGGCTATGAATGATATGAGTGACAGAGTAATGAAATGCATTATCCGATGAGTTGACCAAGAGTGGTATTGAAAAGAGCTTTCGTTATTACATTGTTATGTAATTACTACTAGTATCTATATCGTGACGGCCTTTTTTTTGTTTTCGGGGAAATCTTCAAAAGGCGCCCGGTCTTTGGGGATAAGACCAGGGAGTGTGGGATTTTACGTCACTAAAACCACCCCGGTGGTCACCATCTGCACATGGAAGGGTGCATCGTTACCTCTCAAAAGACCGATCCGAAACCCCCTCTGTGCAATGCCTGTTATGGCACATCTCTGAGGAGACTGTAAAGGGGTCTCCCCGAAACCTAACTGTGCAAATATGCAAGGCAGCACGCGCCGTCTTCCCTGAGATCACTCAGAGGGCGGACAGGGTCTCCACTATGAGCGCCCGTGATCCCAAATTCCCACCTGCTTTAAAGGTTGCAAGCGGGGTTTCGGCGTGTTAGGAGTTGAGGTGGTTGCCTCCCCGACGCCTTTTTCTACGAGCGGGATCAGCCCTCTCACGATCTCGCTCGGCAGCCTCCTGGACCGTCACGGTCTTCACAGATGTCGTGATGGCCTAGTGGTTAAGACGCTGACAACACCTAAACCGCGGACATTGTCAGATTGCATAGAAAAGAAAGAGAAGCGCGTTGACATAACGCTTGTAATTTATTGTAAAATATGAAGCAATTATCTATTTACTCAAAATTGAGTTGAGTAATCGCAAATAAAAAAAACAACCAAGTTCTGCATTCAAATAAGACTTTCTTTGTTATTAATTAAATACGTAACGTATGTTGATATTTAATACAGATATTTTGGATTAGAACTCAAGGTAAGAGGTTAGTTTAACGTTATTTTGTATCGAGATTTTTTTTCAAAACGTGTTTTGGTAACAACCAAGTTCTGGGAAATATGTTCAAAATTAACATATATTTTTCCGCTACCACAAACTATACAGATTTGGCATTTTTTTTTCTTAACAAAAGCCAATTTTGGTCAATTGGGTCTTGTCAGCGCCTTAAGGCCTCGCCTTTTATGCACGTGTTTGTAGGTTTAACTCCGGGCAAGTAGGTACCAGTGTGACTTTTTCAATTCATATTAACTCTTTCAATTTAGATTAACTCACAAAGTACATATACTTTGTGAGTTAATCTTGGACATTACTGACATCAGTGAAGGAAAAACATCGTGAAGAAACCTGGACTTATAATTAATATAAGTCTGAAATCACCAACCCATCTTAAGAGGCCGACAACACCTAAAGCGCGGTCACTGTCGGACTGCATAGAAAAGAAAGAGAAGCGCGATGACACAACGCTGGTAATTTATTGCAAAATACGAAGCAATTATCGATTTACAAAAAAGCTATAGATTGTATAAAAAATATAAAACACTATTATGCTAATATGTTGCTTGTAGAATAATCTGACAAAAAAACAGAATGATTGCATGTATATTACTCGTAGAATGGTTTTTAATCGTTAAAATAAATTTTTAGAGGTATCTTCGTGATGTTTTTATATCGTATCAAATTAGTTTGATTATGTTTTCAACACACTATCTACCTAGTATATATCCTTAAGAATATCATATATTTTTCTGATTTAGTTTACTTTAGTGGATCATATACTTTAAGGCATTATAAAACTTGTAAAAATTGCGTTTAGTTCCAGTTGTTGTATGAGAAAGAGCGTTAGCCTTGCATTGGGACAACAAAAGACTCGTATTAGAATAGAATACTCTTTATTATGTACACCATAAATTTAGAAAATGTACATAGGGTGACACAATGGGCGGTCTTATCGCGTATTATTATTATTGTAATGTAATTATTATAAATACGTGAATAGAAATAGTATCGGCGCAAATCTAAAATGGTTAATCTAAACATAGTAAAATAAAGCATTTACTGCAGAGATAGAACACGAATTTGGTTTTAACAAAACACTAAAACATGATTTATCTGGATGAAATTCTAAAAGCTTCAAGCAGGCAGATTATCAATAAGCATTTAAATATATTTCAAGAGTTTAACAACGTACAAGGATCCATTCATAGGTAAATGCTGACTTTTTTAAATTGAATACAGAATTATATTACAAGCAGCTGTTATAAATCGTAGTTTGTACGTATGTATGTGTGTGTTTAAGCCGTTTATTATTGTGAGCAAACGATGAACACAGTATTAAGGCCGATTCACACCGGGAAGCAGCGGCCGGCAGCGGCGCGGCGGTGCACTATGGAAAATCGTAGAACAACTGCTGATTAAAAATGGTTTTTGTCAATGTCGCTACTGGCATGCTTTTTTATTTTACTCAATAGTTTAAGGACCAAACTAGACTATAATATCAAAAAATTATAAATATTAAATGAAATGATTTTTTTACAACACCACAAACTTTATAGTTTTGACGGACGTCCATGTCAGGCCCGTTCACTTCATCACTTTTAAATTGATTTTATTGTTATACGTTACAGGAAAAGGTATAATGTATTATATATTTCTAGAAACCTCGTCTTTTGAAGAATATGAAACAGCTAATATGTATTTAATGTTATGTTAAGGTTCACCTTAAAATAATTGCAAAATAAAATATGGTGAAAAAAAAGTTTTTTTAAAGTTCAACGAGACTTTTGACAGTTACCCACGTTTACCCCTGCTTTAATTTAATGTTGGTTTGTAGCCTAACTATCCATAAACATAATCAAATAATAACAGCTGCGGATACTTGCGGGTTTCGGAGTAATTACTAAAAATGTGATAAGAGTCAGAAAACGGAAAACCGCTCGCTATCTATTGCGGTTTGAAATGTTGCTGTTTACATCAATAGTTTGCGGTAAGTTTTGTAATTTATCATTGATATTAGGGCATTTATCTTTTTTGCACTCATGTTGCGTGTAAAAATATTAATCAACAAAATGCACACTACCCTCATATTTCAAATAGTATATAAACAGTGGTTTCATTCCATTGTAAATAACAAAATAGTGGTGAATTAACAGAAGTGTAATTACATTTGTTGACTCTTCAAAATGTCTACTTTCAAGTGTTCTAAACGTGAAATAATACTTTCGTATATCGAAGGAGGAAAATCGTTGGAAGCATTATCAACAGTTTTGCAAGAAAAATATCATGTGTCTGAAGACAACTTATGTTTCATCCTCAGTGATTTTCAAAGACATATTATTCCCGCTTTTAATAAACGCTGGAACGAAGCTTCACGGAACAAGGATACATTTTTAATGAAGAACAGTAATTGGTTGGAATCAGAATATTCAATAACTTTACCGGACTCTGAAGACGTTACAACCATCTCCACACCATCTACTTCTTCTGGGAAACGTGGAAGACCGTGCGTATCTTATCCAGACTTGTCAGAATCCAGTAAAAGAAGAAAAAATACAATGTTACTTAATGAATATGGATTTGAACACGTCTATAATGCATATCTTCAAGGGTTACGTTCGATAGGAGAAGGAACAGAAACTAAACTTGTGGAAACATTAAGGTTTGTTGACAGTGAAAATAAGACCTTATTTTCGAGTCTCATAGAAGACGCAAGGCAGACCAAAATGTTAACGGATGAAGAAGCATTGAGCGTATTTATTGACTTGGATTTAACGAAAGCACAATATTTGTACTTGAGAAATTTAACGAACGAACGAAAATGTTTTGTGCTTCCGCCATATTACAAAGTTCAAGAAGTTAAAACTACTTGCTATCCACCGTCTTCAGCCATAGAAATTACAGACACAAGTGCAAAAATAGTAAGACTTCAAGATTTATTAGATCACACTGCAGCTAGAATATTGACAATAGATTCAGTCTATAGGAATGGATTGAATAACTTACTTCTGTATAGTAAATGGGGCTGTGATGGCTCATCCGGTCAAAGCAGACAGAAACTGCCAGAAGAGTCTGAACTTATTTCTGATTCGAATTTATTTATCACTTCTTTGGTGCCTATTAAGTTAATTAACGAGCTAACAGGTGATGTTGTCTGGCAAAATCCGGTACCTTCATCTGTTCGTTTTTGCCGGCCTATATTAATAGAATTTTGTAAAGAAACTCCCGAGAAAACTAAAGCCGTTGTGGATGAAATAAAGGGTCAAATAAATTCCTTGAGTCCATCATTAATTAACAAAGAAGGTGAGACAGTGCAAGTGAAGCATGATCTCTTCCTTACAATGATAGATGGTAAAGTAGCTCAGGTATTAACAGATACGCCTTCGGGTTCCACATGTACAATATGTGGAGCTACTCCACGCCAAATGAACGATTTGACAAAAGTGACAGCTAGGCCTGAAAATGAAGATTCTTATCAATACGGACTGTCTACTTTGCACGCCTGGATTCGTTGTATGGAAATGATTTTACATATATTCTATAATCTGTCTTTCAAAACATGGTCAGCCACAAGTGAAGAAAAGAAACGACTATAGCAAGAGAAGAAAACCCTGGTACAAAGGCGTTTCCGTGAAGAGCTAGGATTGATCATCGACAAACCAAGACAAGTAAGTGGTAATTCTAATGACGGTAATACTGCCAGAAGATTTTTTCACAATGCAAGCTGCTCTGCTGAAATTACAGGAGTGGATATAAATTTGATTAAACGACTTTACATAATTCTGCAAGCTCTTTCATCGGGTGTAATGATAAATGCTGAAAAATTTGGCAGCTATGCTATGGAGACTGCTAGGATCTATGTGAGCAATTATGAATGGTATTACATGCCATCTTCAGTTCACAAAATTTTGATTCATGGAGAAAGTGTCATAAAGTATTTTGCAGTACTTCCTATTGGTCAACTTTCGGAAGATGCACAAGAATCTCGCAATAAGGATTATAAAAAATTTCGTCTTCATCATGCTAGAAAATGCTCAAGATCCGCTACAAACGAAGATGTATTTCATACTCTTCTTTATACTTCAGATCTAAGGTGTCTTCATCAAGTTCCTTCACGTTTTTAGTATACGGTTTTCTAATGCTGGTAATGTAAGGATCCCGAAGTTCATCATGTATAAATAACATAACATTTAGTAAACAGTACAATTAATTAATTAATCTGTGTTCGATTTTAATCTTTTAAAAAATGCTTTTTTTATTTTATTTGATTTTTATTTTGATGTACTATATGATATTTGGTTTTTGTAAACATTAAAATAATAGTATTCATTGTTAAGAAATAAACATTGGAGATTTTTTATAATTTTGAATTTGTTTAATTTATTATTTTAAATTTAATCATAATAAATTACTTACATTCTATTTGAAGCCATATACACTATTCTATATTTGTGCAAAATTTTAGAATATAATATTCAGAAATAAAGAAGTTATTGATTTTTAATCAGAAACAGACCATTATTTTCCACAGTGCGGTGGCGAGCACTTACAGTGTGAAATCATTTTAAACTTTATCTACATAATGAAAAGACTACTATCGCTTGAACAGGTCGAAAACGTTGTGCGGCTGCCCGCGGTGCCGCGAGGCCGCTTGCGGCAACTCAAGCTGCCTCGTGGCCATGCGCGTCGTATCAGCGCGTACTACCCGCGTCGCGTCGCTGCCGGCCGCTCCCGTTCCGGTGTGAATCGGTCCTTATAATATGGCATGGCTTAAACAATTACACAAACCGCCATAAACATTTACACATTATTTGTGTGGGTTGTAAGTCTGACAGATAACTGAGTTTTTTATTATTAGGTATACAGTTTTGTTGAATCTTAGAAAGAAACCACTGAATTATCGAATTAAAAGTAAAAAAGGGTAAAATTAAACTAGCTAAACCCCGCAGACGTGATTGTTTCGATATCTCAACTTTATAAAACAAAAAAATAATTGATTTGATTTGTTTTTGGGGTCAACGACCTTCGGTGGTATAGTTGCTTTAAGACGCTGACAACACCTAAACCGCGGTCACTGTCAGACTGCATAGAAAAGAAAGAGAAGCGCGATGACACCACGCTTGTAATTTATTGCAAAATATGAAGTAAATATCTATTAACTCAAAATTGAGTTGAGTAATCGAAAATAAAAAACAACCAAGCTCTGCATTCAAATAAGACGTTCTTGTTATTAATTAAATACTTAACGTATGTTGATATTTAATGCAGATATTTTGGATTAGAACTCAAGGTAAGAGGTTAGTTTAACGTTAATTTGTATCGAGATTTTTTTCAAAACGTGTTTTGGTAACAACCAAGTTCTGGGAAATATGTTCAAAATTGACATATATTTTTTCCGCTACGTTAAACTATACAGATTTGGCAATTTTTTTTCTTAAGAGAAGCCTATTTTGGTCAATTGGGTCTTGTCAGCGCCTTAATATCAGTTTAAAAATATCAACAAATCATGTTTTTTTGTGTTATCGTGTTGAAATAACGATACCGATCACGGTCTGCGGAGTTTTGCAAGCTATTTTTTTTGATCCTGAGGCCTTAGTGTGAGTTTTTTTGACTCACGTTCGAACGCGTTCGATTGCGAGCGCGTTAGAATTTAGTATGGGAATTTAGTCATAGTGCCACCTGGTGGTCACTCGTAGAACCTAAATTCCCATACTAAATTCTAACGCGCTCGCAATCGAACGCGTTCGAACGTGAGTCAAAAAAACTCACACTAAGGCCTCTGTACTATAGTGATTTACATAGGTAAAACTTTGTATTTTAGTTCAAGAATGATGAAAGTAAACATTTACTTTTCAGTGAGATCTTTGTCTTGTTTGTTATTTTATGTAAATACATTATGAAAAGCTAAACATGACAGTTAAACATTGTGAATTGAAACTCCAACTAAGATGAGTTTCAAGAATGTTATCGAATGTTTTCTTGCAACGATTAATATTTCCTTATGCTTTTTGACATCTAAAACTAAACATTTAATTTTAAGATATGAATTATTATTTTAAGTCTTAATCAATGTTTTAGTGCACTATACAGAGCAATTTTCAATTTCATAATGAATTTAACAGAACCTCTAAAACTTATTAACCTTCTAATGCTGAATGCTTTTTTTAAATAAATGAGCGTCTTTTTAACTTTTCCTTTTCTGACAGTTGGTCGCAGTTACTAAGCTAGGGTACCCCGATCAAACGGGTTAAGTTAGCACTGTGACAATCGTGACAACTTGGTCGCAACTTGGCCGAATTGGTCGCAGAAACTAAGCTAGGGCAGGGGAAAAAAAAAAAAGGGCACTCCGAACAAATGAGTTAGGTTAGGTAAGGACTATGAGCAACCGCGACCTGCATCCAAGTTGGTCGCAGTTATAAGGCTATTTAGTGTTTTTAGGACTACAAATAGACTAAAAATTTGACTTTTACAAAAAGAGGCGCATTCATTATATTCTTAAGTTCATTAATATTTTTTGGAAAGCTAAAAATAGTACACTTACATGAAAATAAATGGCTTAGTTGCCTTTATATGTGGTACAAATTCTATAACAAAACAACAAAAAAGTAAGCGGTACGAAATCTGGCGTTCACCTTTTACGTTTTCATACATCAGTGTAAGTGTGTCAATGTGTATTAAATTTGTAAATGTATGTTCCACTTACGTCAACTTTGAGATGAAAGACGGCTGTTGAATTAAATGAAATGCTTTGATTTAGAAAATCCATTAATTTTCTATATATTATTCGTTTTGGCCATGAATATACATTATATTATTATATGGTTGTATGCAGTGGATACAGTAGCTAATCGTTTTAATAGGAATGATGCCTGGGTAAAAAAAAAATCCTATTTAGTCCATCATTCAGATAATAAAAAAATATTTGTCACGTTTTTTTGCTTTATCATTCATTTTAACTCAATGTATCGCCGTAATCTTTTGATTACGTAGAAAAAGAAAAAAACACGTGTCCAATACTTTTTACTAATCTCGGTACCTGATGGTCAAAAAAAATTCATCCCTATAAATAAAGTGTTTTTATAGCTGTACTTGGGGATCAACAACGCGTAATAATTTAAATCCAAATTGGGTTTACCCAGTTAACCCAATTTGGATTCGGCAATATAAAAAATAGCCATCCGTTACCTAAATTTCTAAATACATTCACCAATTTTTTTTAGGGCACCGTACCCCAAAAGGAAAAAAAATACGGAACCCTTATAGGATCACTTTTATGTCTGTCTGTCCATCTGTCATACGCATATGAATTTCTGTGACCCAAACACGGTCGTGTAACGTAAATAAATGAATTTGGAATATGAGGGGGCACTTTTGGGGGCAAATTAGTAAAATAAAAAAATTGCAAATTGTACTGACATATCAAACTTTAATGTGACTTGTTGTGAGGGTGTTTATAATTTTAAAATAAATAGTTTACAAATTATTAATGAAAATAGACAGAAATTGACCAACCCCGTTTCTCCGAAACTACAGATCCGAAATTTTTGAAAAAAAATACAAAATATGGTTCTTTAATTATATAAAATAGGTAAACCTATAAAAGTCTATGGTCTTAAAATAACATGGTAAATCTCTCAATATTGTGCGTACGAACTTACATCACTTGGATAGTATGGGAGACCGTGTTTTGCAACTACAATGTTTAGTTTGTTTTTGGGATAATAAACATGTTTACTGTAAGGAAGACTTACCACACGAGTTCAACCCGCACTTGTTCGGGATTTTTTTTTATTTTTCGTCCAATCGACAGGCCAATGGCTTATTCCCACAACCACTAATCATGAAACGTAAATTAGCAATCGCAATAGTTTCTCACTCAAAGAAGGTCAATGACCCCTTTTTTTTTGTTTTGGAAATCATCAAATAATTTCTCCCGCTCTGGGCGGGCGGTGTGTCAGACTCTTACTGACTAAAACCCAACCGTATTCCTTCCGTTGCCTGTGTTGCAAGATATGAAGTAATTATCTATTTACTCAGAATTGAGTTGAGTAATCGAAAATAAAAAACAACCAAGTTCTGCATTAGAATAAGACGTACTTGTTATTAATTAAATACGTAATTTATGTTGATATTTAATACAGATATTTTGGATTAGAACTCAAGGTAAGAGGTTAGTTTAACGTTAGTTTGTATCGAGATTTTTTTTCAAAACGTGTTTTGGTGACAACCAAGTTCTGAGAAATATATTCAAAATTAACGTATATTTTTTCCGCTACCACAAACTATACAGATTTGGCAATTTTCTTTCTTAAGAGAAGCCTATTTTGGTCAATTGGGTCTTGTCAGCGCCTTAATTACGTAACATACTCACAATTCAATGATTTTGAAGGGAATTCCTAATCCTTTGCGTCATAGGTTTTAAAATTCGTCCAATCAACAACGTAAATAAATCAATGAACGTGGCTGAACTGTCAAAATGTGTTACGCAATTACTCTGCGGTTTTTCTTATCTCAATGTTCACTTATATCAAAAATAGGCAAGCAAAAGTATAAAGTTACAAAAAAGTATTCTAAAACCCTCGTCTCATTTTATGTTATTAAATAAATGAGTTGAGCGTACTCTACTTGACGCCGTGAAGTACCACATTTTAATCATTTTACGCTCGCGTTACCCCAAAAATACGAGAACATTCAGAAAATTTCATTTGAAACTGTAAAGTTGTTGGTTTTCCCAGGAATAAAATCGGGTTAGACGTCGAAGATTGCTTTAAGCCTATTAAATTGGTCGAAATTAGTCCAATGTTCTAGAAGTAGTTTATACACTAACATAATTATTATTTACTGGCGCCGCTGCAGCAGCTGCTGTGCTCAAGAAGCGCAAATACTTAATATAACCTTATGTGTAACTACAGCTTTGAGCCGCTTTTCAGACTCTTACTGACTAAAACCCACCCGTATTCCTTCCTGTTGCCTGTGTTGCCAGGGGCCTCGGTAACCTTTTAGTACCTTCCCGAGACCTCGGCAGGCAACGGCCCTAGTGGACCCCTACACTTGTGCTGACGACATCTCTTTGAGGCGCGCGTGGAATACAACGGGCCGTCGACCCGGGCCTGGTCCTTACCGGACAGTGAGCTACCCATTTCTCCCCGTCCGCAAGCCCGTGCCACGGTGGCCGGAAATCCGCCCGATTCCCGACGCCCAGGGCGTCTCCTGCGGCGGCTAGGGCCGAGAGGGTCTAAATTTGCCTTTCCCTCAACCGTCCCGCCTCCGCGCAAGCATTACTGCTTCGCAGAAGGAGGTGACGGCTGCCCATGCCCTCTCGCTCCGTACCATGGCCTGAACCAGGGCCGGACGTGAGAGGCCTCTGCCACCGATCGCCTCAACGAGGACACGGCGCTGCTCTGCCCAAGCCGGGCAGACCTCCACCGTATGCTCCACCGTGTCCTCTGGGCGATCCACACAGTGGTGACACCCGGGCGTTTCTTCCCGCCTTATCCGACACAAGAACCTCCAGAGGCCGCCATGTCCGGTGAGGACCTTCGTCAGGCGGAAGGTGAGGACGCCGTGGCGCCTCTCTAGCCACTCCTCAAAGAAGGGACTTATCGCCGCAATTGTGGCGTGCCCAGCACTGGGTTGCGATAACCGTACTTTCCATGACGCCATGAGATCCCGGCGGAGCTCCGTCCGCTGTGCCGCGATTTCTCGGGGCAGCGGACTTACGCCCCGGCCGGCGTTTTGCCTCCTCGAGCCACTCCCATACGTGCGCGAGCTTTGAGCCGCTTGGGGTCGAAACGATTGAGGCATGGGGCCCGAGTGCGCGTCTCATTTTTAAGGAAATTTCTCGCCTACTGATAGACACTTCACGTGACCAGAGGCCTGGCTCTTTCTTTGGCCAAAGTCTTAGCATTTGCGTTCGACATGACAAGTCTTCGGGGCACGTTTTCGGAAGACAGCGATGCGGACGAGTACTTCGACGCCTAAGTGTCCTTTTGTTTTTATATTTATTTGTATATTTAGTTAGTAATTTAATTTACATAGTACCTAGTTTAAATAGTTAGTAGCGGCATATATCGTATATAATCACACCAATAAATTTTATTTTTTGTAAAATAAATAATTGATTTACTAGCTGACCTGACAGACATCCTGTGCTTTCAATAATTCACAAAAACATCTCAAAGAAAATGAACTTTTAGTTTTCCCTAATTTTCCAATTTTTCTGGCAACGTTTAAAATTTTTGATTCCGTAAAACCCGATTCGGACTATTAAAATAAAAATTTGCCAAATTGGTCCAGCCGTTCTGAAGTGATTCGCTTACCAACGAACAGCATTTCATTTGTGTTACAATAGAAGATTTTTAGAACATGATTATATTACATTTATAGCACATCGTCATTATTTTTCTAAATGACATGAATTTACATGAAGTACAATAATAAGAAGAACTTAGAATTGAATCTTGTGTCACTACATAAGAAGATCGTCCATTTTATTATCAAAGAATACACACTGCTATTACAAAATATTTAACAAGGTCCTCACCTGCAACCATTTTCATTCTGATTTAGTTTCAAATCCTTTATTTCAAACAGGACAAAAGCGTTGTCGAGGTAAATTCAAGCACTATTTGTGTAAGTACATCGTTTGAGTTTATATCCATACCACACAACCACTCACAGTTCTCATGTTAGACAAACAAAGCGTGGAAATAAGCTCATAAGTAAAGCAATAACAAGTAAATAACACGGGAAATGATACACAAAATGAATAAACGCCTTTCGCTAAGATTTATCGTAAATATAAATTATGGCGAGACCCTTTTCACTTGAGCTGGGAGCCGCAAGAATCTGTGGGTGCTAATGGAAAGTGATGGATTCTAAGACGATGCTAGACTGCCATTGGCTGAATATTTGGTTACTTATCGTGCTGAAAATAAATGACACTTGAAGCCGGTAGTGGAAATCCCTTGGCTAGTAGAATATTGAAAACAGATAAGAAAACAGTCTTATTTTTGATAGCTCGACGTTGGAAGAACTAAAGTGGATTGTAATTCTGGAGTGTTGGCTAGGTGTATGACACTGTGTGCAAATAAGATTGATTGATCAACTCAGCTGATCTGGTCGAAATTATGTAGATAGATTGATTAATGACTACAGCAAATTATATCCTCAAAAACCCGGGCAAGTGCGAGGTGGACTCGCGTATTAAGTGGATTGTATTTGTGATATCAAAACTTTTTAACCGACTTTAAAAAAGGAGGAGGTTACTCAATTCGACCGTGTATATATTTACGTGTTCGCCGATTTCTCCGTCAATTTAGACCGATTTAAAAAAATCTTTTTTGTTTGAAAGGGTATGCTCCCGAGGTGGTCCAATTGTCACCAAGTCATAATCTGATGAGGGGATCTCATGGAAACGAGGGAAATCCTCAAATATTAAAGGCACACTTATAGCGATATAAGTATTTTTACAGTCACTTGTGCATTTGCTCTTGGAAAGCTTCATTTTGTGGAGTGGAATGGATAATATGGCCGCCGGAACTACTTAATAAGATGTATTTAACGAGTTGCGATTCGATTAGGTACTTTAATATGGTTGCTAAGCCATTTTTTAGATAAATTACAAACCGGGTCAGTTTGTAAAAAAAGTGAAAAATAAAAAACTTTTTACAAAAACAAAACAACCAACTTCCAAAAAAACACTAAGTACAAAGTGAAAAATAACTTTAATTTGGGAAGTCGGAATCGGTGGCAAAAAACTAAAATACAGATCGAAAGACACCGACTTCCGAAATTAAAGTTATTTTTCACTTTGTAGTGTTTTTTTTGGAAGTCGGTTGTTTTTTTTTTGCAAAAAGTTTTGTTATTATATGTACTATCTATACTTTTTACAATTTCGACTGAGTACCTATTATACTTTAAAAGAAATGGCTTTATAACAAACTGACAGCGTTACCCTACAAATAGCATTTTAGGACAACATATATTTAGGTAACGTTTTTATCGAATTGTTTGTTCAATAACCAAATAACCATGACGATAATCAAATAACTGCTGGTAATGTAGGCGGCCACTCACAGGCTAAATACTTCAAACACTAACACAAAAACCTTTTGGGCGATAAGATAAAAATAAAAAGTTTGCCACGAATCCCTCGTTCACCTAAAACCTGATGACTGATAAAAGATTGATGGACGTAAATGTTACAATTGCTACTGAATTTTATTACGTCAATAGCTTATATCTGAGGCCAATTGTTTGTAAAGCCTTCGTTACATTTATAATTTTAGGAGGATTTTACTCTTGTTGGAGCATGTGCTAGATCCCACCTCGACTCATGGTACTGTGGTTCTACAACGTAACAGGCGAATTACGCATCACACTGACGTCACGGAAAATCCTTTTTTTTTTTTTTTTGGGTGGGAAATCATCAAATAACTTCTCCCGCTCTGGGCGGAGCGCGAGGGTGTGTCAGACTCTTACTGACTAAATCCCACCCGTATTCCTTCCTGTTGCCTGTGTTGCGTGGGCCTCGGTGACCCATAAGTACCTTCCCGCGACCCCGGCAGGCATCGGCCCTAGTGGACCCCTTCCTATGTGCTGACGACATCTCTTTGAGGCGCGCGTGGAATACAACGCGCCGTCGACCCAGGCCTGGTCCTTACCGGACGGTGAGCTACCCATTGCTCACCGTCCGCAAGCCCGTGCCTACGGTGGCCGGAAATCCGCCCGGGATTCCCGACGCCCTGGGCGTCTCCTGTCTCGTCAGACTATTACTGACTAAAACCCACCCATATCCCTTCCGTTGCCTGTGTTGCCAGGGGACTCGGTAACCATTTTGGACCTTCCCGCGTCGCGCGGAAAATCCTGCATCGCGCAAGCAAAGATCACCGCGCGATTAGCATATAGATGTCCCAGAATTAATGCACACCACCAAACACCCCAATGACAAAATGTATGTTATAATCATTAAAATAATACATACTGAATGTCGACTATTATGTTTTAAATAAATATTTATTTTTTTATTTATTATTAATACTGATTGTGGGGAAAAATTGTGTTCACATTACAAATCTACGCACGCACAGTCGCACACGTGTAACGGTGTGCGGTCCGTGGCCCTCTACGGGGCTCCTGTATGGGCGCGCTCTCTGGCGCTGCAGCCAGCCCGCCGGATGAGCCTCCTTGCCGGATTGCCGCCATGGGATCTGGAGGCAAAAGTCCTCGCGCACGTATGGGAGTGGCGCGAGGAGGCGAAACGCCGGCCGGGGCGTTAGTCCGCTGCCGGCACAGCGGACGGAGCTCCGGCAGGATCTCATGGCGTCATGGAAAGTACGGTTGTCGCAACCCAGTGCTGGGCACGCCACGATTGCGGCGATAAGTCCCCTCTTTAAGGAGTGGCTGAAGAGGCGCCACGGCGTCCTCACCTTCCGCCTGACGCAGGTCCTCACCGGACACGGCAGCTTCGGGAGGTTCCTGTGTCGGATAAGGCGGGAGGAAACGTCCGGGTGTCACCACTGTGTGGATCGCCCGGAGGACACGGTGGAGCATACGGTGGAGGTCTGCCCGGCTTGGGCAGAGCACCGCCGTGTCCTCGTGGAGGCGATCGGCGGCAGAGACCTCTCGCGTCCGGCCCTGGTTCAGGCCACGGTACGCAGCGAGAGGGCATGGGCAGCCGTCACCTCCTTCTGCGAAGCAGTAATGCTCGCGAAGGAGGAGGCGGGATGGTTGAGGGAAAGGCAAGTTTCGCGCCCTCTCGCCCCTAGCCGCCGCAGGAGACGCCCAGGGCGTCGGGAATCCCGGGCGGATTTCCGGCCACCGTAGGCGCGGACTTGCGGACGGTGAGCAATGGGTAGCTCACCGTCCGGTAAGGACCAGGCCCGGGTCGACGGCGCGTTGTATTCCACGCGCGCCTCAAAGAGATGTCGTCAGCACAGGCAACAGGAAGGAATATGGGTGGGTTTTAGTCAGTAAGAGTCTGACATACCCTCCCGCTCCGCCCAGAGCGGGAGAAGTTATTTGATGATTTCCCAGATTTCCCACCCTCAAAAAAAAAAAAAAAAAACACGTGTAACGGTCTAGCGTAGTAGGTTCTTCGTCCATTTTGGTTTATTTTGACTATACAGCGGAAGTGTCACTGTAATTTGCGTAGTTTTAATTATACAAGGTGTTGTTTTGAACCTGCAAAACATTTCAGGAGGTTGTTATGAAACTCGTAAAATATAATCGTATAACAATACGATACCAAGTCAATAATCAATAATATAGATTTTTAAATTTTATCTTTTCTTTTTTTTTTTCTTTTTTTTTATTCTTTCTTTTTTATTTTTTTTTTTTTGTTGATTCGGGTCGAGAATCACTAACATAATTACCTCCTAAAATGTTTTGCAGGTCAAAAACAACACCTTGTATTTGGGATAAAAAATTACCTATATTCAAAATGACAGAAATCGATTCAGTAAACGATTCTGAAAAAACTACTTCCAGGATGTGCATTTATTCAGTTACACATTGTATACAACGTCCCGACATCAACAGTTGGTCAGTAGCCCACCAGAAACAACACCCGTCCGGTTGGAGGATCCTCCCTTTTCTATTGGGGATGAGGAACTTTACATCCCGTTCCTCAAAAATACTTAGTTAACCTACTCATAGTGACATCATTTGGTGACGTCACAGTTTATATACCTACTTAAGCCAAAGAAAAGCAATAGAACCCATACTATCATAGGCAACTCACTTGGCAAATCGATCTAAGTTGGTAACTGGATAGAGTGCAGGCCTATTAGATGTCGCCCTGATGAATCATTTCATTAATGATAAATGATAAATGATAAATTATTTATTTTCTGTAAGTAGGTTTGTACAAACCCTTTTACACGTCAATCATATTTTTAAAATAAAGCTAGATGAGGTCGGCGTTTCCTATCTGACTATTCTGAGAAGAAAGGCCGAAACAAACTCAGAGGTCACAGTCTCTTTTAAAGTCCAGACATAATCTTGGTCAGATCATGTGAAGGCCATGTAGATTGGTGTCTGAAATGGTCCTTTTGAGGATAGAACCACACAGATTGAGTAGACAGGTCCAGTCAGCGAACGCATTTGTCAGTAATCGTGCAGCTCAACTCAGAACTTAAGGAGCTCAACGATTCGACGAACAATACCAAAGAAAGAACATTTGGGTAGGCCGCATAAATTACTCAAACTGCCAGACCATGATTAATACTAAATGAGAATAAAAAAAAAAACAATAATGACCCACATAGGCTTCACATTCACAATAATTGAAAACAATATAATACTTTACAAGTAAATATTAAGTTCCAAACAGTATATTGAACTCCACATAGTAAATATGTCAAAATGGTATATAAATAAAATAAAAGTTTCAGTATGCAATAATTGGAGCAGCTTAATCCCAAGCCTTTTTGTCCTCAATATAATCTTTAATAGTATAAAAGGCTTTCTGGCACAACTTACTTTTAATAAATGGTTTGAATTTATTAAGGCTTAGGTCTTGAACGTGGCTTGGAAGTTTATTATAAAAAATTAAAAAATACATTGACATCTGAATGAGCCACCTATTTTCTTGAGCCTTTTTGTAGGTACAACAAATTTGTGTTTGTTCCTAGTATTTATAATATGGATATCACTGTATTTTTTTTAACAATTTTATATTTTTATGGGCATATAAAAGATTTTCAAAATTATACTGGGAGGGCAGTCATAACATTAATCTCCTTAAATTTCTCTCTGAGAGAGTGTCTCGGACTTAATCTATAAATTGACCGAACAGCTCTTTTCTGCAAAACAAAGATAGTCTGAATGTCAGCGGCATTTCCCCACAACAGAATACCGTACGACATTACACTATGAAAATGGCTAAAGTACACTAAACGGGCTGTCTCTATATTAGTCGAATTTTTCTAACAGCGTATGCTGCGGAGCTTAGCTTTTTCGACAATGTTGATGATTTTGATTAGGGTGAAGAAACCTATCATCTTAATGTTAAAAAAAAGTGACCTGCATGTCGATTCTGTAAAAATCACACCGTGAACTCGCGTGGAGTGAGCGGTCAGTGTCATCTCACTGATGCTAGGGAGTGACCAAGCATTACATTTATAATCATAATCGAGATTTTAATAATATTTTTATACTAATTCATTTTGATAATTTTATATTATTTTAAAAGTACTATTTAAGTGTTGAAACGTTACTATTAAAGGGTTTTTTAAATAAAACAGCAAAACAGAAATTCAGTCAGGAACTCAATTTGTCTTTTTTATTCCAATAGGTTTGGTAATTTTCACAGCCGCCATCTTGCTTTTTAGATTTGACCTCACTATCGGCTTCAACACCGCTGAAAACCATGAAAACGACACCCATGACGAAAAATTTGAACATTTTCTCAGCCGCCGTCTTGCTTTTTAGATTTGACCTTACTATCGGCTTTAGCAACCCCAAAAACCATGAAAACGATACCCATGATGAAAATTCTGAACATTTTCGCAGCCGCCATCTTGCTTTTTAATTTTGACCACACTATCGGCTTTAACACCCTCGAAAACCACGAAAACGATACCCATGATGAAAAATCTGAACATTTTCGCACGCGCCATCTTGCTTTTTAATTTTGACCACACTATCGGATTTAACACCCCCGAAAACCACGAAAACGATACCCATGATGAAAAATCTGAATATTTTCGCAGCCGCCATCTTGCTTTTAAATTTTGACCTCACTATCGGCTTTAGCAACCCCGAAAACCATGAAAACGACACCCATGATGATAAATGATTGTAGCCGCCATTTTGGATTTTGAAATAAAGGTGGTAAAACCAAATTTTTCTTTTTCGCGCATTTAAAAATAAAAAATGGCAAAGTGAAAAAAAAACTCAACTTGATATTAATAACAGCGCCTCACGCGCATGCGCGGCGTGATCTTATCACTTCACCCGATTCTCGTAACCATAGTAACCACCCGCGCCGAAGTGAATCGGTAAGCGCGACGCGCGAGTGTAGTGATCTTATCACTTCACTCGATTCTGGTTGCCATAGCAACATCACTTCACTTGGGCTGGATGAAGTGAGCCGTCCGCCGGCCGCGGTGCGCGCGCTTCGCGAGTGTTAGTAGAACTGTTGAATTTTGTTATAGTATTGATGACGGTGATTTTATGAATATTATTTTATGATTGGCAACGCGTAGGTCGGTTTAAATTTACCTACCTATAATAAAATATTAGAAAGGTACATATTAAATAATCCGCACGTTTTTATTCAAATGGCTTATGTATACATACACAAACATCGTTTAGTTAGGTTTCCACATAGTTTGTGAGGGGATAAATTCTATGGTCTGTCAGCCAGGCACACTTTCTCACTCGATCACTTGACACACTCGGTTATCTATTCTTATTGAATAGATTTGGGTTAATAACAACGCTGAATAACGTCGCACAGACTTTAGTCGACTCAATCCACTATCGCTTCTTCAAAACACATCGCGGTTGGGTCATGGGATTGCGCTTATTTAATCAGTTAAAACACATCGCGATTGGGTCATGGGATTACGTTTATTGAATCAGTTAACTGATTATGATCATTATAATTGTCATTATAATTAATCAGTTAAAACACATCGCGATTGGGTCAAGGGATTGCGTTTATTTAATCAGTTAACTGATTATGATAATTATAAATAGCATAAAAATATTATTAAAATCTCGATTATGATTGTAAATGTAATCCTTGGTCCATCCCTAGTACCATGTGGGATGACACTGACAGTTCACTCCACGTTCACTTCACTTATGTTTTCACGGTGAGAAGGTTACAGAATAGCACTGCTGTTCTTTGCTGGAAATCATAATAATTATGATTTTCAGTACATAATTAATATGTACTCAAAATTAATATTTACGTTAGCAAAGTAACGAGGACATAATCTATGTATTTATTTCTTCTCTCATACATGAATCATCTGTAAGAGGGGCTCATGGCTAAGTAATAACAGCATGTATTAAAATTTAACGCAGCGACAAATTATTTTGAATTTGGGATTAAAAAATAATTAAAGGCGGTAGCAAATATAGTAGATAGGCAGATACAGCGAAGGATAATTTTAAGTAAAACGTAGCAGCTTAATAATCAGTTGTTAGCTTTGTTTTAATTTAATCACGCATCTGGTTTTTGTTTTGGTAACTGAGAGTCACCAACAACAGAGGGGATCTAGCGCTCGGCGGTGGCGCTAGGACACGCTTGCTTAGCTCGCTCGCCTTCGCGCGTTAATGGTCACTGTTCTAACCTAACTTAACCCAAAAGATTCAATAATCCTTCGTTGTAGCTGCCAACCTACTATATTTTTGCTACCGCCTTTAACCATTTTTTAATGCCAAAATCAGATTAATTTGTCGCCGCGTTAAATACATGCCTAACAATATTTAATCGCTGCCAAGTTATTTTTTTTGATAGGAAATAGTTTGCCGCCCTTTAAGTTATTAGTAGCCTGGAAAATAATTAGCCAATAATAACAGCCAAACGGGTCAATCGAAGGTTAAGTTACGCTGACCGAAGTCAGTCTGTGGATTGTGGACCATCCATTACACATCGAGGTCTCTCCATGCCTTGGAAAGCACGTTAAGCCGTAAGTCCCGGCTGTCATTCGTAGATCATTGACAGTCGTTATGGGTAGTCAACAGCCCAAAAGTCTGCCAACCAGTCGTACCAAGAGGTATCTTCATCATCATCATCATTTCAGCCGAAAGACGTCCACTGCTGGACATAGGCCTCCCCCAAGCACCGCCACTTCGACCCGTTTTGTGCTTCCCGCATCCAGCGGATTCCTGCGGCCTTCACAAGGTTATCGGTCCACCTTGTAGGAGAGAGGTATCTTGCTACCCAGTAACTGGGTTGTGGAGGATCAGATTAGCAGTCGACCCATGTGTGTGTGTGTGTGAAAATACTGATATTCAGCAGCTTCCGGTTGGACTTGAAGCCGACCCCTAAATAGTTGGCAAAAGGCTGGGTAGATTGATCCATCAATTGTCTTAGCCCGCCCAAGTTTGTCAGCACAAGTGTAGGGGTCCACTAGGGCTGATGCCTGCCGGGGTCGCGGGAAAGTCCGAAAGGGATACCGTGGCCTTTAACAACGCACAGGCAACTGTAGGAACACGGGTGGGTTTTAGTCAGTAAGAGTCTACATAATCAGCCTACAATGTTCCCACTGCTGGGACACAGGCCTCCTCTCTGTGAGAGGGAGTGGACTGTAATCCACCACGCGGGCCCAGTGCGGGTTGGTAGATGTCACATGTCTTTGAATTTTTGGTTCTAGGACATGCCGGTTTCCTCACGATGTTTTCCTTCACCGTTTTGAGAGCAGTGGTGATGAAATAATTTACACAAAGTAAAGCGCCTGTCTGGGTTCGAACTCACGACCTACAATTCGTAAGTCGCGGCCGTTACTACTGGGCCACCACAGCTCTAAGTAAGAGTCTGATACGCACGAAGTTATTTGAGCAATTCCCACCCAAAAAAAAAAAACGCCCACTCAAGTTGTGGTCTTTTAAAATACCTTTTGCCACTACATTTCCTAGTTCCATAATTTCTTTCTCCATTAAGCTGAAGACATAAAGTTTATACCGACCACTATCTATAGCTATTTCTGTCTTTACCCTGTAAAAATTTAATGCCTTGCATTTTATGTGTTAAGAGTGCAAAGGTGCACTTTATACAATTTACTAGGTTCCAATGCTACGAGAGCACTTATTCTTTAATAAAAATGTTAGAAGTGTAACTCTAGAATATTTTTGTGGCAAACATGTAATTTAGTTTAAATATGTTTTTAATTTTATTAATATTTTACATAGATTCTTTTATATTTTGTGAATGTGAGTACGTTGGAGGCTTAATAGACTAGATTTGTAGACCATTTATTTTTTGTTAAGTACTTGGTACTTCTTGACAGGCCTACACTGTCCTCCCATACCTAACACTGTAATTATAAAGCATTGTAAATGCCAATTATTTTTTAAAGAGTAACCGTGTAGTTTCTTGCCGGCTCTTCTCCATAGGAAACAACCAGTGCACCTAGCTTCTGACGTTTCATAAGTGTCCATTTAGGTTTATGTGAAATAAAATATTTTGATTTTGATTTTAATAATACTATCTGAATTCCCTTTCTTTTTTTAAATACGCTGTGATCTGAATAAGCTCGTTTTTTATAATGTATGGTGTTTTTTTTTGTAATCACATTTTGATTTCGGAGAAACTAAGTAAACAAAAAAAAAATATAAATGGATAGGGAAGCGTCATTATTACATTTTAATTATCATTGTAACTCTACGCCGCTCATTATAATTTGCATTTCGCACCCTTAATTATAATTTAAAAAAACGCCCCGTTATTATTCGAACGTTTATTTTTTTTCATATTTATTATTTTTAAATAAGATAACATTTGGGTAGGTGTACCTACCGGTTTCTTAGTTTTTAACGACTTTTAAGATAAAGGTAAGTAGCTTTTTTACCACAAAGGCCAAGAAATAAATAAATTAAATAATTCCATATCGATGGATTATGAAGGGTGGTCCAGTTCCGTATAGGAAAGAAATAAAGTAAGAACAGAGATGACGGAGCCCGTACATTGTTATTAGCTTAAGCCGCTTTGTTAAAGGGATTAGGCCCAGTTGAGTGCGCAGCTAATTCCTGGTAATACGTTTAGAAAACTGTACCATTGTTCCATATACCGAATTAATTGGAAACGAGAAAATGCTGCTATCTACCAACTTCATCAAAATCAAAAATTCATTAAATCATTCACTCATATTTGTCACAAGAGCTCCTTATTATAAGGTGAATCAATCAACTCAGACTATCGCAGTCCACTGCTGGACATACGACTCTCCCAGGCCACGCCACAACACTCTGTGCTCCGCTTGCCGCATCCAGTCTGTCCTAGCCACAATTTTAAGGTCGTCAGACCATCTTGCAGGGAGGCGTCACAGACTACGCTTGCCAATACGTGGTCTTCACTCCAGGGCTCGTCTGCTCCACTGGCCATCGGTGCCACTTCAGCTTGCTTTCTCTGCAAGCTATGCCGATAACTATACGGTTCTCTTCCAGACAAATTCATTTTATGCTTCAAAGAAACTCCGAGCATACCACGCTGAGAGACCTTAGATTTGTGGACCAGCCCGACTCTGTCTGTATCCATGTTTCGGCACCGTGTGTCATAACGGGCTGGACGCATAGGACGATAGAGGACGAAAAGATTTCACGGAGTTTTCCAAACAAAATATAACGTGAATACTAAGCAAGTATTCAAAAAACTAATCCCCTAAAGGGGTTTAAAGGGGGGGGGGGGGGTATAGTTTGTATGAAAATTCGTCATTTTTGCCAATAGAAAATCCCATCAGGCACATGGCTGGTCTAAAAAAGACGTCGTGACGATCGTGTGTTGAAACACTGTTCTCCAAGCTCCCCTATTCTCTAGAATTTGGTCCCGAGAAACTAAAAGATTTCCCAGAGGATGAACGCAGACAGTAAACATATTTTTATGCGATTTCGATATGGAATCACCAAAAGAAAATCTCAACAATAGGTATGCGTAGATACTTTTTCGCAACTCATATGAGGTCAGTCCTAGATTTGACATTCTTTGTCCACACAAAAAAAATCCGCGAGTCTAGTCACGAAACAAAAGATTAAACCCCAAGGAAATGGGGAGCAAATTATAAGTATATGGAAATGTTCTTTTTGAGTACCTACCCATGAGAATAAAGAGTGACGTCAGAGCCAGGATGTGTTGATGTACGGATGTTCCGATGCTGAATTGTTTATCACTTAAGACAAAAAGATAACAGGAAGCTTTATGTGAGTTAAATGGAAATATATTTTAAGCTGTGAGAACTTAAACCTTGTTAAATAAATAAAAGAGATATTTCGGAAGTTTACGTGGAATCCGACTTCTGTTAAAACAAGTAACCTTCGTTATTGCTTCCATAATTTATTATATCAAATGCTCGATTTTCGAAAAAACTTGGCGTGCCGAATTAACTATATTAGGCACTTGTTAATTAAAATAAATTATTAATAACAAACTTTGCCTTTTTAAAAAAACTTAGTTCTTATTTCTATGAAACTAAGGATATAGCTAATTTGACAGTCAACTTGCAAATAACCTTTTAACATATTTTCTCTGGTTAGACTGAGGCCGATCCCGCACCGCTGCCCCGGGGTGTGTGATGAAATTCGCTCGCGCACACACTGTATCAACTAATTTGCGCAAGATTACACACTTCCTTAGAGGAGGCGTGAAATCTGGCGCAAATAGTCGTATTACTTCCTAGTCATTAAAATAATCGAAGCGCGCAGTCGCGTCTCGCATCTCGCGTGAGATTCGCCTCAGCTGGCCAGCTTTAGGCCGGCCACGGAATTCCGATTCGGAATTTCGTTTTGAAATATAGGTCCGAAATTTCGACGACAGCAACTTCATACAAAATTAAGAATCTATCATGCACGTACAGTAGTTCTCCATTCGAAATTTGCTTTGATTCGAAATTCTGCATGGTAGTCTGTACATTTGGAATCCCGTCCGGAAAAGAGTGGATATGTGTGTATTTAGAGCTTCCGCGTACAAGAATTTACGCGCGTGTTCTGTACCGAACAGTTGTTATATCGAACAGTTGTTATAGCCGTAGCCGTACCCATGCTTATGGGATACTGTAGGTTCACATAACAGGGATATTAAGGAACTGGCATGGTAAACCATTGCTAAAAAATGTTTAGCAACTGAATAAGTCTTCGAAAGAATTTATAGACATTTTGTAATATTTAAATAATTACTCTATATTGGCTCGTAGTTTTACTCTTTTTACATAAAATTGTCTATCTTGCAATCTTAGGGTGTTTAGGTGTGGATACACCCAGTAACGGCAAGGTTTTTTATTTTATTGCAAGATAGAGCAATAATGCAATCGTAATCAGAAAAACTTCTCGTGAAAGGCCAGATTGTCTGTACTCAGTGCCTAGCGTCTCTCAACTGAGACTTGTTGTTTCGAATGGATTTTTAACGTGTGTGTAATGTTTAAGTATACGGAATCTTTAATCGATCGTTTAGAAACAGAATTATGTCTGTATGTGGCAGCATTATAATATTCTAGTTTTTACGTAACTAATACCTAGGTTTTCGCTCTTTTATTTGCAAAGTTCCTTTCCAACAATAAATAAATAACTTATTCTGTAAGCCTGTAGGCGCCGGTCCCTGTCACTGGCCATTCTCATCTGTCAGTGGCATCTGTCGATCATTAGTCAAGATCAATCTAACGTGCCGACCAAAATAAACCAGGCTGATGATAGATAGAAACATTACTGCTACGAAGGGATCGGATTCACGATTGATGTTTGATTGGAAGACGTGGCTACGCATGATTTGTCATTAATTTCGCCAAAATCGGAACATGGGAGCATCTGCAGCCGAACTAGGTGAAAACCTGTATCTCGGCATACCTCTCTGATAGATTGGAAGAATGTTTAGCCAACATTTACATTTTTTTTTAATCTTACAGAATATTTATTAATGTACAGTATTTTTTTTGTTTTTAAAATAGAGAAATTGATTACACTTAAATGAGCTGTAGAGTGTGAATGAAAAAAGTCTGCATGCAGTTCTACATTCGAAATGAAATATGGAAGCATGGAATGGCCGGTTGTAGAAAGTTGGAAGATAGTCAATGATACTGCTGTGTTTAAGGTAAAATAAATGTATTTAATGGACCAAAGGTAACAACATAAAGGAGCGAGGGAGCACACGCGATGACCGCTAGTCATGTACTAAATTCTCAATTAATATTTATTAATGGAGTTACGTAAAAATGCCTAGTCGTCGGTAGTGTATGGCTTCACCGTACACCATGAAACTAATGAGGTAGGATCCTACTTACTTACTTACTTACTCATAACCTTTTTACAATATTAGAGTAATTCTGTAAGAACACCCTTGCACTTTGATCAATGAGCTTATTTCAATATGTAAAGCCTCAAGCGATTAGCGAAGTACAAAGCGAAATTAGTTCGTACGCTTCCGAAATAAGTTCGTACCGTAAATTAAAACTAACCGTTCGAAGCTTTCTGAAACAAATTCGGCACCTTACGCAGAGTAGTTGTAGCAACTCTTGTTTGTACTCATCTGATCCGAATACCCTGAGGGTTTATTGACTGAGTGGATGCAAATATTAATATAAAATAACCTGAGGGCCCACACAAAGTGACATTCTATTAGCGATAACTATGATAGTAAAGTCAAAACGTATTGGATTGCATAAGCTACCGAAAAATGTATGCTTATGCGATTGGAAGTCGTTGTAGAAATACGATATCTTTGAAAGCAGTTACTTGTCTAGGCCCTCTTGATTTGGGAAACTAGGGGACTCTTTTTACAGCCGTGGGATGTTACATAATCAGCGTATAATGTTCCCACTGCCACAGGCCTCATCTCTGTGGGAGGGAGTGGGCTGTAATCCACCACGCGGGCCCAATGCGGGTTGGTAGATATGTCACATGTCATCGAATTTTTGGTTCTAAGACATGCCGGTTTCCTCACGATGTTTTCCTTTACCGTTTTGAGAGCAGTTGTGATGAAATGATTTACACAAAGTAAAGCGCCTGTCTGGGTTCGAACCTACGATCTACAACTCGTAAGTCGCAGCCATTACCACTGGGCTACCACTGCTCTCCAGCCGTAGGATGTTACAAGCTGAATAGAAACTAGATTTTGGACTTTAAATGGAAGTCTGAAATGCAGAGTATTGTCTATAAACAAAATACGGACGTAATGCTACAGAATTATTTCTTGAAGTTAATTCAAAATTGGTTGCAAATCCTATTACGAAGTTTAAGCTAGCGAGCTAGACTTCTTGTTCTAGATAATTGACCGAGCGAGCGAAGCGTCTCTTCTTCAAACTTGGCAAAATTTGCTTCTCTCTGTCAGTTTGGTACTCCTATATAGGTCGTATTTTACAACCGATCGGGACGAAACTTGGTATACAAGTTTTACAACTTTATAATTTTTTTTTGTCGCCGGGGATTTTTGATTGGAGGAGGGTACTTCCTCCAAAAAGGGGTACCTACACTGGAAATCTCGGCCTTGTGAGACCAGGTTTAGACAGTTCTTTTTTTATTTGAAAGGTAGTAGTAACTTTTTTGTCTCATAGAAATTTGGTGAAGATTCGATGAGGCAGTAAATTGCTCACTTTTAGATTTCTACCAATGGAATTAGCCATTTAAATACTAGGTAGGGGTTAAATACTAGGAATGATGTAGCACCTGGGACCACCTTCTCATCACAAAATAGCTCGGTCCACCGTTCGTAGAACTACTAGTGTTACCAAAATAGATGTCTACAAAAAGGCAATAGGTATAAAGTAAAATAAGGTAAGCTTGGACATTTTTTTCATATTAGCGTTTATCTTTCTTAAAAAAGTAATTTATGGTCCTATATCGCTCACACGTTCTCAATTTCATATAATCTTCTGTGATGAATGAAAATAGGTCCTCCGCTCACAAATTCTTTCATAATATGTTTGACTGAGCGACGGTTATTATAAGCACTGTTTTAAAGTTCACGGTTAAAAATAATACAGGCAGTAAAGAAAAAAAACCGCGCTTGAAAAAAATGTTGGGTAAAGTATCTGTCTAAAGAAAAAAACCGCGCTTGAAATAAATGTTGGGTAAAGTAACTGTCTAAATTCAACATGGTTTGTTGTGACCATTAACGCATATTAGGGACTAATATGGACATCTCGAGGCAAGAAACGATACCATACGCAAGGTCATACCTTTCTCTCGACCGTGATTGGTCTTCATTAAAAATATTGTTCCCAAACCCGCCTCCTTGAATGTTGTAAAATTCAAGATGGCGAATACATAATTTGTTGGTTAAACTAACGCATCGTTTTAATTGAAAATCCTCAACACAATCTATAAAACACCTAAGTTTACACAAAACCTCATCGTTGCTGCTACACGGTTTCTATAAATAATAATTATACGCGATGTTCTTCTATATTCCACAAAGGATTTTGATGCGGTTTTCACCATCATTTAGAGTATTATATTATATGTTTTTGAAATCTAATAATCATGGCAATACTAAAAACTGTCATATTAATTCTAAACACATAATATAAAAAAAAAATTGTAACTGGTGACCGAAAAGCTGGCGGCTTTCTCGCGCAACGCATCAGCATTGCAATTCTGCGAGGAAATGCCGCCAGCATCCTCGGTACAATGCCCCGAGGGCCTTTTTTAGGCTTAACTTAGTTTTAATTTAATTTAGTTAATGTTAATAATCATCTTGTAATTTGGTTATGTAAATAAATAAAATTAACTATGAGTAATTAAAAAAATATTAAAAAAAATAAAGAGCCTTTATTTCAAGCAAGCTTTGTATACAGTGCAATGATTTGAAAAAATAGGTTTATTTATACTACGTTCCTGCATTAGGATACTAAGGAACATAATTTGTTATCATAAAAATTGACGCTTTGACATAGTGACAAAACAATATATATTATAATCAATACTCTAATAATGATACCAATAAAATTGGTTTAAACTTTTGAACTTTTAATATAAATCAGATTAATTTAAATTATGCCTAAACACATAAGTAACTCAGAAAACCAAATCCCGTAAAATGACTTTTCAATCTCCGACAATCTCCGCCTAAATAAACTTGAATTATTTATTTTAAAACAAAAATAATATAGACTCATACGAACAGTTATTCCACGTACCTTTTAGTAGACGATACTCTAAATACGGTCCTTAAGGACTGGATTTAGAGTACTGGCAAAAATAACAAAAACAGAAACACTACTTTTTGGCTCTCAGTCTCACATTATGTTAACAAAAAACAGTTCACAAAGCTTGTAACTTTACTGTTATATATATAAGGAACAGCTCAACACTTCACTTGCTACTGAAGAAGTTATCACGATTATCATATAAAATCAACGTTTTATAAAGAAGAAGTGATATTCTATTCAGGGATTAACCCTAAGGCTTAGTCCACATAGGAGGATGACATGTGGACAATGGACAGACACGTGGCGAATTTTAGGTGATATTTTATGCGAAGCGTAGGAAAGGTAACTGGAAAAGGGGAGACAAATGTATATTCTCGACAAAGAATTTATATACAACTATCATATTTTATTTAGCACGTGTGAGGCAATAGGGTATTTTACTATATACGAGAAAAAATCTATAAATATACTATTGAGATAGTTTAGGCAAAAGGAGTCAAAAATGTTAGTTTTAGTTCATAAAATAACAAAATTAATTTTAATATTCAATTCAACGTTTTCAGTTTTTCTAATCTGTTAAAAAACACCATCAACTAGTAGCCGCCATGTAATTACGTCATACAGCTATGTAAACTAAAACGTCTCAAATGTCAACTGATGGTTCGATAATATATCAGCGCATTTGTTTACATAGCCAAGTGACGTCATGACCATAGAGCAACATGGCATCCACTACGACCAGCGTTTTCGTCAAACTACGCGCGAAATTTGAAAATGTAAAATTTAAATGCATTTTTATGGCACTTATCGATTGAATAAAAATTTTGTGATTTTTTTTTAGCATATTAGCACTATAGAATTTAATTAAGACACTTTTCAAAAGTGGGTGTAAGACCCTATTATAACAAGGAGAGTACATAGTCATGTTTTGTAATAAGAACCTGAGAATTGTTCATGTATATGGCTATAATGGCAAGATTTCTTTAAAACGTATTATTATTACAGCTATCTATGTCCTCAAGGGACCATCCATAATGATTCTTAGAACCGTCTCCCGTCCTTGTTACAGGGTCCATATATCTGTTCCCCAAGTCATCGATGTTGTGTTGATGGCACCCAAATTAAATGCAGAACTTTCGATAGCTGAAATCAAAATAATGGCACAGCTACGACATGACGTAAATTAGACCCACCCCCACGCCACGTCCGCACCACGTCCACGCAACATTCTATCTGTGCCACGCCTAAATGCGTCATCATTCATAATCTGCAGAATTTTGCATTTCGCGAGTCAGTGCCAATAAACCGGTAATAAAAGTAGCGATAATGGAATGATAATGACATATGCAATGTAAGTTATAATACATACGTCATTTTGTTATGTCATCTTGTTTCTACATACGCTGTTTATGAGCGGTATCAACGCTACTCGTAACCTAAGCCATTTGTGTCGGTAATGGGTTGAGGTTACGCGGTCATAATCTTTCTAGGAATTACTGAGTATAAGGTGATAATAGCTATGAGAAGGTTGGAAGATTGAAGATACGATATATGGATTGTGTGAAAGATAATATTATTATGTTTAGAAAGGAGATGAATATGAAGATACCCATGACGACTGCGAGGATTCGTTCTACCTCAATAATTTTAGCGTGGCAATAGCGGAGCAGTGGTGGCCCAGTGGTAACGGCCGCGACTTACGAGTTGTATGTCGTAAGTTCGAACCCAGACAAGCGCTTTACTTTGTGTAAATTATTACATCACCACTGCTCTCAAAACGGTGAAGGAAAACATCGTGAGGAAACCGGCATGTCCACCAAAAAATGTGCCTAGAACCACCAAAAATTCTAAAACATGTGACATCTACCAACCCGCACTAGGCCTGTGTAGTGGATTACGGCCCACTCACATATACGCACACACACACACAGAGGAGGCCTGTGTTCCAGCAGTGGGAACATTATAGGCTGATTATGTAATAACGGTCATTGCCCTTTCAATAATATCTCTTCGTAGGAACCCAAACAACAAACTATGTATGGTTTTTCGTTATTGGAACATATAGAAGATCACGATAAATATTGATTCAAGACGTTAACGGACTTTATTTCAAATAAAGAATCCTAGAAAATGTAGGTGGGTCAATGGCCACTATTGCTACGCTAAAGGGATTTGGGTATAGGTTATTTAATATTACCTTGTACATAAGAAAAGGACGTGCTACGTAAACCATAAACCACTGGTATACGGGCAGGGGGATGATGGTGATGAAAGTGGTATTGATTACATTTGTAAACTTGTGGACAGCATTTTGTAAACATCTACAACGCCACATGCGAACTACGCATCAAAGACCTAACGTCACACAAAGCCTGCATCGCGCAAGCAGAGTTTACCGCGCGACTGGCATCTAAACTACATCCCGACATCAATCGTCGGGCAGTAGTCCACCAGACACAACACCCGTCTGGTCGGAAGACCCTTTCTTTTCTATGGGGAATGAGTGAACTTTACACCTTCATATTTCTATAAACTAATTCACATAGGGAAAGAGGCTTATTCTAAGAAGAGTTGAAATTCATTTGTTTACCTGCTTTCATTCACTGAAAGAAGAACTTAAACTCAAACAAAACTAACATAAACTACGTAGGTACTCGTATATTAGGTTCACATATACTGTTTCAAGCGAGTCCAAACAATCACTGTGAGTAGTTAAGATAGTTTGTTTAACAAATTACTCATGCCCCACGCACTGCTGACGGGGCGGGATCGTCTCGCGTCACATTTGGAGCGGTTTTAACCGTAAAATCCGTTAAATGTGGAAGTCTAATAGTACAGCGAATAAGGTGAATTGTCACGGGGAAATAGGACAAGTTTCTCAATTGCTTTTGTGAAATAATTATGTTAGTGTAACTGGGAATAGATTGCAATGAGAATTTTACGCAGTACCGTGAGTGCGTCATGATTTATTTTGATCACTTAAAAGCATCTTATTTCGTGAAAATTTATGAAAAAAAGGTTTTGACTGTTTAGCTATTCTTATTATTTCAACCTCGCATAAAATTTCGGTAACGAATCCCACTTTAAAAAAAAAAAATTATATGATTTTCTGTGGAAACCTCGTCTATTTAGTGGGTGGGTAATACATTATTTTAAAAATCACTTGTTCAACTGAAGATCTTAAGAAATACCTATCTATTTTAAAACCCCACTCGGGTTTTAAAATAACTAGGTATGTTATCTCAAAATCAAAGCTGTATCTACAAATAAATCCTTGGGAGAAAACAAAATGTGACGAACGACTGCAACGAGCGCTTTAAAACTTTTAACTGAAAGAACGACTGAAGATGTACAAAAAGAACATTCTCTTAAAATAACCATAAAAGCTATTTTTTGTCAAAGAAAAGCCATTATTGCAGATACGGAGACTGTATTATGAGATTTTAATTTAAAAGGCAGCTTTTGGTCAAATATTGTTTCTAATTCTTAGGAACCTGAAACAATATTTGACCATGAGCCTAGGCTCGAGATTTTTACGATACAGAAAGATTAAGAGGAAAGGCAATTTTACTAATTTAACGAGTAGGTACCTTTCGCAGACTTACTCAGCGGTAAATCGTGTGAGAAAATTTACGACGGTCATGAAGAGTTCACATGATCTATTTACCATACAACCATTATGTTTGCAGTTTCAATTGCCTCAATATTTTGTAGTTTTGCTTCCGTATTAGCACAGATTACTTAATTTACTAGCTTCTCCGTCATATGGGAGGATGAATCTATCTGAATAGGTATGACGTAATGTTTGTTTACTTTTCTGAATCCAATCTTGAATAATCTCAAGTGTATTCGCATATTATAATTTACTCACGTGCTTATGCTTAATTCAGTGCGTGAGAATTCAACAATATTACTTAAAACTAGTTTCAACCAATCAAATGACTTTTAACGAGTTTTAAGGTAATGCTTGAGTTTTGAGTGAGGTTCTATAATACGGGCCTAACGGTGCGTTTCCACTGACGCGGAGCTGGGTGGAGTGGAAAGGAGCAGACCGTGAATTGGCCAATCACAGTGCTCGAAATCTCCACTCCGCAGATTTCAAGCACTGTGTTCGGCCAATTCACGGTCCGGTCCTCTCCACTCCGCCCAGCGCTACGTCAGTGCGAATCTCCACTTCACAGAATTCGAGCACTGTGATTGGCCAATTCACGGTCCGCTCCTCTCCACTTCGCCCTGCTCTGCGTCAGTGGAATCGCACCCTTAGCACCGAGCGGCGCCCGGCGCACAGAACAAGGAATTGTCGCTCCGCCGTCGGCAGCGTCTAGACACGGTAGCGGAAGTGCTCATAAAATTCGAGAGAGAGATAGAAAAAAATATGAATAAAATATTGAAGGCCAACTAGGAATCAAACAGTCGTAATCACAGAGGTCACACTGATACTGGTACACAGGTACACAAGAGAAAAAAGTTCGCATAAGTTTACATATCTGCCTGTTAAAGTTCAGACAGTGTGTAATCCCAGACTGAACATTGATAGGTTATAACTAATTTGCATAAAGCACTTATTAGCCCGCCCACATATGCAAAACGTGTCAATATCATCACGATGGTGGATAGAGCACTATTTTTATTACGTGGTTTTTAATCATGCGCGTTTGGCAAACGATCAACAACATTGTGGTTTTCAATATAACTATATACCTACGTCGAAAATGCTCCATCTACAGTGATAATAAAAAATCATGAAATGCTATTATTGGTACAGTCGACCGCACCGTCGTCGGTAGTAAAACTTTGACCTTGAGCTGGCCTAGCGTTGTAGGACGGACGGACTTGCAAAAGAATAAGAGGCCAGCTTTTACTTTTATTTTACCACTGACGTGCAGCTTACTGTACTATAACATAGTGTAAGATAGCTGCATGGGTGTAGGTGTATTAAAAATAATAACTAATCACTGATTTGTGATGATACTTAGTTAATTAAATGAGTGATGAAGAAAAACGAAATACCAAGAAGAAATTTTAACTGATTTATGAAAAAGAAAATCAGACAATACTCAAACATTGGACGCACTGAATCAAGAAAGTTCAATCAACCAGGGGTGGCGCAGTTGTAACGGCTGCGAGTTGTAGGTCATGGGTTCGAACCAAGAGAGGTGCCTTACTTTGTGTAAATGATTTCATCACCGCTGCTCTCAAAACAGTGAAGGAAAACATCGTGAGGGATGGCATCGTGAGGCATAAGACATCTGACATCTACCAACCGGCACTGGACCCACGTGGTGGATGACGGCCCACTTCCTCTCACAGAGAGGAGGCCTGTGTCCAAAGAGCATGTTCCCAAACATGCTGATTATGTTTATGAATAAAATTAAATCCAACAATAAGCCTATAAAAAAAATATGTTGTCATTTAACCACATGATCAGAATCATGTGATTGATAATAGAAAACCACATGCTTTTACGAAACCACACAAAATTCATCGTACAACATGTCGCAATCATAATCAATTGAATAGGATACACGATAGATTTCCATATAAAAAATGTCCGCCCATCTATAAAACGTGTCAATATCAGACGCTGTACCGTACAACTGTGCTGTGACGTCACACGATAGACGCCATTTTGATTACGAGACTTTTTAAATATTGAATATTATGTTGATTGCCGGTACCTATTTGGTTTTGGAATTGTAGCTGTAAAACGAATATGAAATAGCTTCAATATTTACCATATCGGAATCCAACTGACGCGTGCACTTTCAACCTCGTAGCTAGTGACACGGACCTATTCTGTTGTTCTCTGAGTGAGTTTACAAATAGTAACAGTAACAGTAATTTTTTTCCAAACTTTGGTACACGTTACATCAATGAGGTCTCGACCCCTGAACTAGGACATCCTGTATGACAGGGGTGGGTCAGGATGAGAAGGCTTAACTAAATTCAAAACAATTTATACTAAATCTTTACAATAGTTAAAATAAGACAAAATACGAAGAAGAAAAAAAAAATTATGAAAAAATAAGAATGCATTGTTTGTAATAAGTTACAAAAGTTTATTACAATAATAAGTTAGGATAAGAGACACTAAATAGGTTACCCTGTATTATAGATGTTAGTTTAAAAATAAATAAAAACATTTAGTCCTACTCGCACCACAAATCATGAAATGTGTTTAGCGCAATATATGTTCAAAACATTATTCTGTCTCTGACATCTTCAAACGATTGACAGACACGGAACAATGTTTTAAATACATTTAGCGTTAAACAGATTTAGATTTGTGGCGCAAGCGGACTTTACTGGTAGCGTGAAAACACTAACAGCGAGTTGTCAAAATTTAAGTACATACATAATAAACAGAATTGATTAGCTACTTGGCGTTCAAAAAAAATGATAAGGTAGTGTTTTCAGTAGGAGGAAATCCAGTTGAATGATTAGAATTGTACAGGAAACCGAAATGACTGCTAGTGGGCCTTTTAAGAAAAGTCTTGCTTTGGAGTTATCCTTTTTTGAGCTCTCCAAATCAGATATGGTACCTAATTTTCAACGTATACTGCTCTAGCATATAAGCGAAGTTTTTCTAATTTAGGCATGATGTGTAATAATAGTATTAAATTTTAACCGTTATTACGTATTTTAATTAAATCTTTGCTGAACAAAAAGTGCTCAACTCCTTTGACAGCCATAAAGGTATGAACGTAGAAAATTCAACAGAATCAACAACCATGCATTCTTTATGAGCAAAGAAAAATAAGCATAAAGGCTCCTACATACTGGCGCGACTTGTCGCGCGACGCGTCGCGACACAAAGACACCGCGTGTAGCGCTACACGCGGTGTCTTTGTGTCACGTCGCGTCGCGCGACAAGTCGCGCCAGTATGTAGGAGCCTTAATGTTTGAATAATTCATAAAAGTATAAGGCAAATATTTTTCATTAAGATGAAACTCTAAGAGAACGAGGCTTTATTTTTAGTTTGCTTTTAATAAAAAAATACTTTAATAAATTATTATTAAGAATTGTACATATTATGTATCTATACTCCATTAATTCTAACATTAGACAAATAACGTTATAACGGCATCGTTATTTTATTTTTATTTATTTTATTTTATTTATTCGGGAAAACAAACAATCACACATTAAGAATTACAGAAAGATAGGGTACAAAAATGATACAAATGTGAAATCAACTACGTTCTCCACAGATACACAATGAGACAATTTGGTAATTGTTAAGACTAGCGTTGTTAACAATAAAAAAAACAAAAAAAAAGGGACATTAATATCAATAGCACAGTATCAACATAACATAAAGCCGCCAATAGTGCCGTATATGTGGAACAATTATTATTTTTCTTTCAAAATGTTGAGTAACATGAGTCTAAACTTTCTTTGCGGTAAAGCAAACAAATCCAAACTGCAGAAATTCTTATTAAAATTGCTCGTAAGGCGACGAAGAGGTGCACGCAAGCCGGCAATTGTACGACTGGTTATAGTGGCGAATACAGGTCGTGCGCGCACCTCGCGTCCCTGGCATGTTCTGGGAACTATATAACACAACTTGTTACCAATGTCTAAACAATCATACAAGTTATTGCATAAATCATACAAAAATGTAGTTTCAAGAAAAGTGCGCCTTGAACTCAAAGAAAGTAGATTATATTTTATAAGTAACTCACTATAAGAGAGATAACAACTTTTTAAGCAGCGATAATGCATAGATTTCAAAAATTTACGTTGTATGCTTTCTATACACTCAATGTACTTATTGTAATAGGGGTTCCACACAGGTACTGCATATTCTAACTGAGACGTAACTAGTGATCGATAGAGATATAAATATGTACTAGGGTGCTTAAATTCCGTGGTTGATCTCATCACAAAGCCGTACATGCGATAAGCATTATTAACAATTTTATTAACATGTGCATCTAAGTGCAGTTTACCGTCAAGTAATATTCCCAGGTCACGGACCAAGCTCTCCCTTGCCAGGGTTACACTGTGTATATCATAGGGATATTTAAATACATATTTATTTTTAGTAAAGCTAATACAACAACATTTAGAGATACTGAGTTGGAGTTTGTTTTTAGTGCAATAATCTGCAAGACGAATGAGGTCTTGTTGAAGCAGTTGACAGTCAAGCATAGTTTTGATGGGTCTAAAGACTTTAAGGTCATCCGCATACAGTAAGAATTTCGAATTAAGAAAGCACATGTCAATATCATTGACAAATATAATAAATAATAAAGGGCCCAATACCGAGCCTTGAGGCACCCCTGATGAAACAGTTATGGATTTGGAATGGAAACCATTAACTACCACCTTTTGCGTTCTATTTGTAACGTAGGAAGTAAACCAACGAAACAAGTCTCCACGAATGCCGTTAAATGCTAATTTGTCTAAAAGCAATCTGTGATCGACCTTGTCAAAAGCTTTACGGAAATCAGTATAAATAGCGTCCACCTGTACACGTGTGTCTAAGTTATTGAATAAATAATCAGTATATTCAATCAAATTAGTAGTTGTAGATCTTTTCTTAACGAACCCATGCTGTTGCTTAATAATCTGATTATGAATAATCGGATACAGCTGATTGTGGACAAGCCTCTCGAAAACCTTTGACAAGACCGACAGAATGAAAATAGGACGGTAGTTCTCGACTTCATATTTTGGACCAGATTTATGGACAGGGGTGATATTGGCTCGTTTCCACACTTCTGGGAAAGTTCCTTGGCTCAAACATCTATTATAAATAATATATAGTGGGAGACTTAAAGTGTCAGCGGTATTTTTAAGGAAAACTGGCGGGATACCGTCAGGTCCTGGGCCTTTAGAACAATCCACGGATTTCAAAGCTCTGTGTACTTGCTCAATACTGATCACAAGATTGCTAACGAGACTGCTATTCTTAGCATCGTCAAAGGTTTGCTGCTGCACATTGTTGAGAGTAGAAGGTTCATAAACAGAATGGAAAAAGTTTAAAAAGAGATTGCAGATTTCATCTGGATTGCTGGACGACTGTCCCTCGTAATGCATAGTTGAAGGAATGGAAGCTGTGGATTTACGGCTAGATATAAAAGTCCAGAAATATTTAGTGTTAACTTTTATGCTATCCTCAACTGACTTTATATATAAGCAATAACATTTTCTAGATTCAGTATGAAATCTCGACCTATAAAGTGAAAATTGTTCGTAATCTGATAAATTTTGATACACCTTCCATTTACACCACGCCTTCGTTTTATTTTTAAATATATGTATCAATGATGGTGAGAACCAGACCGGATATTTAGAGGACTTGACCGATGTTAAGGGAACAAGAGCTTTAATAATTCTGAAAATAACTTCATAAAATGTATTTAATGCTTCGTCTGCACACTGCCCCTGCAATAATTCGCCCCAGTTAACTTTGTCCAAATCACCATTTATTTCTTCGTAATTCGCCTTATAGTAATTGTACCTCTGTATAGATTTACGTGTCAAGGCTCGGTTACCTAAATTAAAAGAAGCCAATTTACATAGGGGTGGGTGATAAGGGTCTGAGGTTAATAGTGTGCCAGTGGGTGTTATAACAGAACACTCATTATTACTGATCACCAAATCCAAAATCTTTCCGGTCGAATTTTTTATATTATTAAACTGGTAGGCATTAAAAATGGACATAAAGATGCTTAAGTGTCTACAAATTGGAGAGTTGCTATTTAAATCTTGTATGTTAGAACATGTACCTTCAGTAGCTAACCAATCAATGCCGGGGAGATTGTAATCACCAAACATATAGAAGTTTTGAACACTTCCACCCTCAACAACTGCTTGCAAAAGCTCCAAATATGCAACATAAACGCTTTCGGGAGTTTTTGGTGGAATGTATGCTGAACATATTATATCGTACTTTCCTCTCGTCGCGCTCGGGATACGCAGAATGACATGCTCAACAGTTTGGTTTAATAAGATAGTGGACTCAATTGTGATAGATCCCAGTCCTTTCAGTGTCGCTATAAGGGTGCCACCACCATCCTTCTTTCGAGTAGCATTGCGATCCCGATCACATCTATATACGGAGTACCGTTGATCAATGAACTCAGAGTCAAGTATTTCAGGGGTTAACCAAGTCTCCGTGAGTATTATGATGTCGTAGCAGTTGGATAAAATATTCATAAATAGAACATGCAGTTTAGTGCGAAGCCCCCTACAATTTTGATAGTATATTATTAATTTATCAGCCATAATCGTAGGTGTACAATCGAAGCAGTAATATTAAATAAGTCTGAGCAAGTATATAAGCATCTCTTATCAGATAGTGACAAAAAGATAATTTCAAGATATACAACTTGAAGTCAAGTATCATTAAAATTGGCAATAAAAATAAAGTAAAATTGTGAAAACTCTCTTCTACATATAATAGCAAGTGTAGAAGTTGCACATACAGGATAACATTAAAAAAACAAAGATAGATTACGGAAAGCATGAGAACAATATACCGAAAAACTGCAAGATTCAAAATGGATACAATTAAAAAGTACATAACTGAAAAGCAAATAAACACTACATTACAAAATATATATGCGTTATCGACATTTAATATGGGTACATTTAAAAAATACACCATAGAAAAGTAAATAAAAACTACATTATCGAGTTCTTTATTCATCCCTAGTGATAGAATCGTTCTTAGTGGCAGCAGCCCCTGGTTTGATTTTACTAAGATCTTGGTGTGACCGAATGGCAAACGACTGCGATTGTTCTTTTTCACGGACGAGTATTGTGCCATGCTTAACCCACACAAATCTATATTTATGTAATGTAGAGACATTCTTACATTCACGAAATAATTGTTTCCTTTTTAACGTGATATGTTCATGCATAAATACGCGAAATGATGTTCCTGAAATATCCAGTTGATCGGACGTCAGGCCCTTACATAAACGAAAGGCGCTGAGAAAATTGTCACGCAATATGCGTGACGCCAATTTCACGACAATGTTCTTTGGTTTGTTATTATTCTGGTGTGCATGAGGAACCCGATGTATCGAGATTATATCCCTGATGTTTATATTAAAATTGATTTTAGTTATTTTCAATAAGCTTCGTTATTTCAAAATAAATACAAAGCAATGTGTTGTATTTACCATTTATAAATGTTAGCACTAAAATGCAGTAATTTCAAGAATACAACACAATAACTGTCGGTATTTGTCTACAGCTATATATAAAAAACCGAGTATAGATGAGTAGTTTGCAATATAAATAAAACGAAGTAGGTAAAAACTCAACGAGTAGGTAAAAAATATTAGGTAAACTGTAATTAACTAAAAAGATTATATACATATATTATCTATATTCAAGACGATACCTTAATTGTATCTTTTAATTTATTCTAGGTAAGAAGTCACAACATGTTATTTTCAAAATAATAAATTATCCAATAAAATCTCATCAACTCACAAAATTCCAAAACATCCAACAAATTAATAAAACTTTCGGAATAATATTTACATTCCTTCACACAAACTTCAATTTATGATATTTTGATTACGTCTAATAAATATCTAACCTATCCAAACACACAGTATAAATCAATGAATCATCTCAATGTTTACTGAAGTCGTAATTTAAAACAATTGATTGCGTCGTAAATAAAAACGGTAATAAAATGTACAAATATTATCAAATGAAAGAATTTGAGAGGAGCTATATATAGCTATACCATTACCATTAAATGAAGCTCGAATGTCAAGCATTTTAGTGGCCGTCTCGGAAATTCTCGGTACAATAATTCCTGCAGATTTTCAAGCATTATTTGTCAAGCTACAATTGGAGAAATTCTCCAATAATCTGTTTCAAGAAAGGCGCAAATTATGGAGCCCTTGTTAGTATCAACAAGGGCTCAATAAATTGCTCAATTTTTTTGACATGCAAGCCGGCTTGCTTGTATTTTTGAGCACTTTGACGAATGTCTTGAAATAAACACAAGTAAAGGCATTTAGGCTTCGAATCTGGTAAATAATCTGTAAAATATAAAATATAAATGTATATTGTTAATCAGTCACCGCTTTCAAAGTACATGGCCGATTTTACGGAGTTTTAGGTTACGCTACGCTTTACAAGGGCAATTTAAATTAGCTAGCAAGATTCTGCAGACATGATGGGTATCGATCTTTAAACACGATAAAACAAAGAAAAAAATTTTTTCATATTTTTTTTTTTTGGGGTCTATGAACACAATTAGTGTAGTGGCTTAAAATATCAGTTTGAAAAGTCAGTTTTTCACTAGTCACTTGGTCACCAAAAAATAATCAAACCATTTTGTGTAGTGACTTGAAATATCAGTTTGAAAAGTCAGTTTTTCACTAGTCACTTGGTCACCAAAAAATAATCAAACCATTTTGTGTAGTGACTGGAAATATCAGTTTGAAAAGCCAGTTTTTTGTGTAAACTTCGCAGAAATGATGGGTATCGTTTTCTAAACATGAATGTCATGATTTATTAAAAAAAAATCATTAAATGTATGATTGTTGTGTGTGCCAGGAGGCACCACAATGTCGGATGGCCGAATGTCATGATTTCCAAATATTAATAAGATTTGTAGTGATATTAAATACTAAATATAAATATAAAATCAAATGTATTTAGTATCAGGGTAGTCATGAAGTCTAAAATTATCTAATTTGACAATTAATGTAAAAGTACAGTTCGAGCCTCGCAAAGTCGCAATGTAAAGATTGTCTTCAAAAAGTCTAAAGTCTATACTGTTATTATATTGAGTACTTACCTAATTTAATAGTTTGTTAAATATTGCTATATACTAAGGTTGTATGTGTGCAAGAATATAAATACAGAAATATTTGTACTGACAAGGCATTTTCATTTCCTAAAGATAAAACAAAAAAAAAACGGAATTTCTAATCTCATACATACTTCAAGTAAAAAGTAAACTATCCGCAGTTGTTGACGCCAAAAAAATCATCTTTATTTTTTTTTTATCAGTTTTGTGGTAGTTTGTACGTCACACTCATTTTTATTCACATCAATATTGTTTAGCTGTGCATTTCCCTAACATAGCATTTAAGTGTAACAATTGTGTAATTATATTCAGTAGCAATAAATACATCAAGGGCATCGTTCATCTACTTGTTTACATTACATGACATAACATACCTAACAAGTTTACATAACAAGTACATAACATTTTCACAGTGCATTAAGGCTTCTACATACTGGCGCGACTTGTCGCGCGACGCGTCGCGACACAAAGGCACCGCTTGTAGCGCTATACGCGGTGTCTATGTGTCGCGTCGCGTCGCGCGACAAGTCGCGCCAGTATGTAGGAGCCTTTACACCCAAATATTTCTTTTCTGTTTTTATCGTGCTTAGATATCCATATCGAGAGCAGTGGTGGCCCAGTGGAAACGGCCGCGACTTACGAGTTGTATGGCGGACAGGCCCTTTACTTTGTGTAAACTGCTCTCAAAACGGTGAAGGAAAACATCGTGAGGAAACCGGCATGTAACCAGAACCAAAAAATAGAAGATAATATGTGACATCTACCAACCCGTACTGGGCCCGCATGGTGGATTACGGCCCACTCCCTCCCACAGAGAGGAGGCCTGTGTCCCAGCAGTGGGGACATTATAGGCTGATTATGTAGATATCGATACCCATCATGCCTGTGTAGTTCTGCTGACTAATTTAATTTGACCTAGTATTTTGTGTATTACTGCCTCAATGGTCTAGCGGTTGTAAGCGCTACTGCTGAGCATGAGGTCCTGGGTTCGATTCCCGGGACGGCCAAAGTGTTATTGGGTTTTGCTATTTGGAATATCTCAGTAGCAGCCCAGAGTCTGGATGTGTACCCAGTTGATGGCAATAGGCTCGCCCCCTATTACATGGGACTTAAACATAACTGGCGAAATGTGGGTGTACTACAGGTATACCTCTGCCCAACCCTTCGGACAAAATTTCAAAATGAATGATGTAAACAATATTTTGTAACCATAATACGTTGATTTAAAAGAGTGTCCGTGGAGTTTCTTGCCCGTTCTTCTCCATAGGTACCTACTACGCTTTGGAAAGGGCAACTAGCTTCATCTTTCTGACTGACTGACCGAACCCTTGACAATTCAATAGTTCCTGTAATTGGTTTATTTGAAATAAATGCTTTGAGTTTGAGTTTGAAACAAGGTGTGATGTTATATTTTGTGTATTATATTGATGCTATCGAAACAGTCTATTCGTCTATCTATCTACAGACATATTATTTTTCGCACCCAAGCACCCAATTCATGCAACGGTTTCAGGTTTATCATGCACATAAACATTTCGACTCCCACGAAACATCGAGTATTTTCCTTAATTCAGTTGTCACCCATATCCGCTATCGCTTGTCAAGGTCAACTTAACCTTGACGTAACTTTATTGTTGTCGAATAAATCTCAACTCGGTTTATTGCACGAAATAAAATGGCGGTAGACAAAATTTGCGTGAAAACAAATCCGGTAAATGGAACTGTGGACTTTTATGCGTGGGGTTCAATAGGATTTATGTTCTAAGCAACGGTGTTTTGTAGTTAAAAGACACTATGATAGGATATTTGTCATATTGAGGCTCGACTATGACTTCTCTCATAGGTCTACTACGATGAAGCTGGCTGCATTTATATGCGTTAAATAAATTTCAGATAAGATGTTAAACTTCATCTTTATTGTGTTCTCGATTACAAAAAAAAAAACCTCTTAGTTAATGGTTAACACGATTAATATATTTTATATAAAAGATAAATAGTAACAAAAATATCTGGTGGGTGCTTTAACGAGCAAGCAAAATAAAATCACATACCAATCAACACTAACAATCAGATTTAAATTTTATTATTTATACACTTATTTAAACTTCTCGCACACAATTAGTTACAAAGGCGGACTTAATGCCTTAGGCTTTCTCTACCAGTCAACCCAGAGTGGTGAAGAGATAAGATGGCAGGTGCTCTGAGAGGAAATAATTATAAAGAAAAATATTAAAAGATAACATAATAGATTATAAATTTTCTTCCATATAAATAAAAATACTCTTAGTTAAATTAACAATTTATGTTTTCGGTCGACGCCTCAACGGCGGGAAGTAGGGTTCTGCTGCGGAAATTGAAAACCAAAATATCATTTTCTCTCAGCGAATATATAATTACAACAAGAAGGAAAAAGTATAAATTAAAACGTCAGTTAAGACGCTGACAACACCTAAACCGCGGTCACTGTCAGTCTGCGTAGAAAAGAAAGAGAAGCGCGATGACACAACGCTTGTAATTTATTACAAAATATGAAGATATTATCAATTTACTCAAAATTGAGTTGAGTAATCGAAAATATAAAACAACCAAGTTCTGCATTCAAATAAGACGTTTTTGTTATTAATTAAGACGCTGACAACACCTAAACCGCGGTCACTGTCAGATTGCATAGAAAAGAAAGAGAAGCTCGATGACCCAACGCTTGTAATTTATTGCAAAATATGAAGCAATTATCTATTTATTCAAAACTGAGTTGAGTAATCGAAAATAAAAAACAACCAAGTTCTGCATTCGAATAAGATGTTCTTGTTATTAATTAAATACGTAACGTATGTTGATATTTAATGAGATATTTTGGATTAGAACTCAAGGTAAGAGGTTAGTTTAACGTTAATTTGTATCGAGATTTTCTTTCAAAACGTGTTTTGGTAACAACCAAGTTCTGGGAAATATATTCAAAATTAACATATTATTTTTCCGCTACCACAGACTATACAGATTTGGATTTTTTTTTCTTAAGAGAAGCCTATTTTGGTCAATTGGGTCTTGTCAGCGCCTTAAATACGTAACGTATGCTGTATTTAATACAGATATTTTGGATTAGAACTCAATGTAAGAGGTTAGTTTAACGTTAGTTTGTATCGAGATTTTTTTTCAAAAGGTGTTTTGGTAACAACCAAGTTCTGGAAAATATATTCAATATTAACACATATTTTTTCTGCTACCACAAAATATGCAGATTTTGCATTTTTTTATTTTAAGACAAGCCTATTTTGGTCATTTGCCTCTTGTCAGCGCCTTAAATAGCTTACTTAAAAATGCCGTCGTATTTATATTTTTGCTTGCCTTTTGACGTAAAACCACTGAAATTCGTCCGTACATAACTAACTTTAAGTATTTCAGTACACAAAAGGTAAAATCTTAAAGATTTGACACAGAATATTGTAAGCGAATGTCAGCTCAGACATTACCGTAAAAATATGTTTTATAACAAAAAATAAAATGGTTTATGTTGTTTCGGTGCACGGCAGTGTAACAGACTACCAGTACTCGCAGTAATGTATGGAAAAGGATAAATCTACCGGGTGATTGACACATTGGTCGAATAAATACCGAGTCGTCGGTACATAAAGTGCGTATTTGTTTCTGACGTAGGTTTTATTCAATTACGCTGTTATTTTCCGAACGAAATTATTGTTTGTTGTTTTACGTAAAGGTTTGGTATGAAAATCAAATTAATGTTATAAATCTATATTTTCAATGAAAAACATGATTTTCACAAATTGTACATCGTGTACATACACACGATGTACAATTTGTATATAATTATATACATTGGTATATAATTTTCATACACTTCACGAAATAAGAAAGGCGAACGGCAGACTTGTATGGGACTTTCGTACAGCTAATCAAATTTCGTGTTTTGGGATATTTTTTGTTTTAATTGGTAGTTAATACGATAGACAAGCCCTTTTTAAATTCTTGGATTTTTAGAACTTGGGACGTAAATGTTATAACTAGTTTTATTTTTTAAGGTTATGTACTAGTGTACCAATGTAGATTGTTACTTATAGGCACATAAACATTGTTTCGGTTTATAAAGTACATGTTCTAGATTGCTTGTCGCTATTTTTGTAGTGTTTTACTTACTATCAAGTAGGTAAATTGAGATGAGGATTGCACCTACTCAGCGGAGTGCATTAGGAGATACCTATGTCCAGCAGCTGACTGCAACAGTTTGATAATGATGAAGTCCTGATGGGGTTTTGAGTGTAGTTAAATAAAACAATACAGTTAATAGTTTTTTTTTTTTAAGTAGGTACATTTATTTTATTTATTTATAATTAATTAATTAATTATTATTTCATTTATTTTATTTTATTTTTTGTTGAGGGGCTTGTGGCTAAATAATAACAGCCGCACAGGTCGATCCATTAGGTTAAGCTACGCTTGCCGCGGTTGGTCCGTAGATGGGTGACCATCTTTACATACCAAGACCCCTCCGTGCCTCGGAAAGCACGTTAAGCCGTTGGTCCCGACTGTCATTCTTAAATCTTTGACAGTCGTTACGGGTCGTCAGAAGCCCGAAAGTCTGACAACCAGTCTTACCAAGGGGTATCGTATACCCAGTAACTGGGTTGTGGAGGTCAGATAGGCAGTCGCTCCATGTAAAATACTGGTATTAAGCTGCATCCGGTTAGACTGGAAGCCGACCCCAACGTAGTTGGGAAAAGGTTAGACTGATGATGATGATTTTATTTATAATTAATGAATAGTTAATATTACTTCATCTAAGTAGGCGCAGGTCGGGGAGTACCCTCATGGCGAGCATAGCTAAAATACCAACATAACTGCGTTTAGTTTACGACTAAATTACGTGTAGTTATTAAAATCTTTTTTTTATATTATTAATTAATCCGAACTTCTAAACATATTACACTTACATGAAAAGCCATTTATGGCTTAGTTGCCTTAATATGTGGTACAAATTCTATAACAAAACAACAAAAAAAGTAAGCTGTACGAAATCTGCCGTTCACCTTTGTATTAATCAAACAAGGGTCTTTGAAACAATTTCTTATAGGACTGTATTAATAAATAACTTGAGTAAAAGTGTCTTTCTCTCTCTCTCTCGGTAGTTTGTACAATCTTTACTTTTGATTTATTTAATATTAAATTTCAAACCCGATTATGGACCAAAATAACATGTGCTAGCCTTACAGTAGTCGCATATAATGTGTAACCTCTGACATCTCATCTTGGTAATAAGCAACTGAGCTGCGACTCAAATTAAGGCGCTGACAAGACCCAATTGACCAAAATAGGCTTCTCTTAAGAAAGAAAATTGCCAAATCTGTATAGTTTGTGGTAGCGGAAAAAATATATGTTAATTTTGAACATATTTCCCAGAACTTGGTTGTCACCAAAACACGTTTTGAAAAAAAAATCTTGACACAAACTAACGTTAAACTAACCTCTTACCTTGAGTTCTAATCCAAAATATCTGTATTAAATATCAACATACATTACGTATTTAATTAATAACAAGTACGTCTTATTCTAATGCAGAACTTGGTTGTTTTTTATTTTCGATTACTCAACTCAATTCTGAGTAAATAGATAATTACTTCATATTTTGCAATAAATTACAAGCGTTTTGTCGTCGCGCTTCTCTTTCTTTTCCATGCAATCTGACAGTGACCGCGGTTTAGGTGTTGTCAGCGTCTTAACCTCAGAATTTCAAAGGTAAATACTGAAATATTTATGCGAATAATTATTCACTACTAGTCTACTTACAACGTACTTAGTAATTCCATAAGTACACTAAATCCATGTTATTATAAAGTACTTACTAATTCCATGCTATTAAAAAGTACTTACTTATTCCATGCTCAAGCTGTCATTTCCTGCCTACACACTTCCGCCCCTTTTCACGAAATCACTCCCACAGAAAGCGAGAGGAAAGATGTTACATATTAAAAAAAAACGCAGTAGATATTGAAATATATATAATAAATAATCACCTGCATGTGGTGTATATTATGCCTTTACCATACTCATTTTTTTTGATAAACTTTGTTATGTCTAACTTCAAAGCATTTTTATGCTAACACCATAATGTCAAAAGGGCTTGACGTAACCCTTTTTTTTTGTTTTTTTAGGTTGGGAAATCATCAAATAACTTCTCCCGCTCTGGGCGGAGCGGCGGCGGAGGGTGTGTCAGACTCTTACTGACTAAAACCCACCCGTATACCTTCCTGTGTTGCGGGGGCCTCGGTGACCCATAAGTACCTTCTCGCGACCCCGGCAGGCATCGGCCCTAGTGGACCCCTACCGTTGTGCTGACGACATCTCTTTGAGGCGCGCGTGGAATACAACGCGCCGTCGAACCGGGCCTGGTCCTTGCCGGACGGTGAGCTACCCATTGCTCACCGTCCTCAAGCCCGCGCTTATGGTGGCAGGAAATCCGCCCGGGATTCCCGACGCTTAGGGCGTCTCCTGCGGCGGCTAGGGGCGAGAGGGCGCGAAACTTGCCTTTCCCTCAACCATCCCGCCTCCTCCTTCGCAAACACTACTGCTTCGCAGAAGGAGGTGACGGCTGCCCATGCCCTCTCGCTCCGTACCATGGCCTGAACCAGGGCCGGACGCGAGAAATCTCTGCCGCCGATCGCCTCCACGAGGACACGGCGGTGCTCTGCCCAAGCTGGGCAGACCTCCGCCGTATGCTCAACTGTGTCCTCCGGGCGATCCACACAGTGGTGACACCCGGGCGTTTCCTCCCGCCTTATCCGACACAGGAACCTCCCGAAGCTGCCGTGTCCGGTGAGGACCTGCGTCAGGTGGAAGGTGAGGACGCCGTGGCGCCTCTCTAGCCACTCCTCAAAGAGGGGACTTATCGCCGCAATCGTGGCGTGCCCATTGACGTCACCCTTGAACTCATAATTTCATTTTATGGCGTCAAAACATGAATTTTACGAGCTACTGTCTCTCAAATGACCTTGAAACCATGTAATGACAATCGTAGACATACAGAAAAACATATTTTATGACTTGTACTTCAGTCTCAGTGACTTAAGTTTTCCACAAATATCAAGATCATCATTAGGTTGTAAACACCCATTACTTACAATTTTCCAGCACTAGAGTGGATCGTTGTAAGGAAATATAAAAGCTAGATCATTGAAAGCCTAAAACACATGCACTATTATGATAAATGATAAATGATTTTATTTCTGTAAGTAGGTTTGTACAAACACTTATAGACGTCAATCATATTTTTAAAACTAGATGAGGTCGGCGTTTCCTATCTGACTACTCTGAGAAGGAAGGCCGAAACAAACTCAGAGGTCACAGTCTCTTTTAAAGTCCAGACATAATCTTGGTCCGATCATGTGAAAACATGTCGATTGGTGTCTGAAATGGTCTTTTGATGAAAGAACCATTTGCACACATTTGTCAGTTATCATGCAGCTCAACTCAAAACTTAAGGAGCTCAATGATTTGACGAACAATACCAAAGCAAAGACATTTGCGTAGGCCGCATAAAGTACTCAAACTGCCAGACCATCATTAAACTAAGAGACAAAAAAAAAAACAATGACTCACATAGTCCTCACATTCCTAATAATTAAAATAATATAATGCTTTACAAAGTAAATATTCATGTCATTGTTTATATAAATTGTTATATAGAAAAAGAAAATATAAATAGCTAGCAAAATAAAAAGAGTAAAAAACAACATTCACTGTACATTTATTGGAGCAGCTCAATCCCAAGCCTTTTTGTCCTCAATATAATCTTTAACAGTATAAAAGGCTTTCAGGCACAGTTTCTGTTTTATAAAACATTTGAATTTATTAAGGCTTAGTTCTTGAATGTGGCTAGGAAGTTTATTATAAAAACGTATACATTGGCATCTAAACGAGCTGCCTATTTTTTTAGACTGGTTGTAGGAACAATAAATTTGTGTTTGTTCCTAGTATTTACATTATGGATATCAATGTATTTTTTAAACAAATTAATATTTTTATGTGCGTACAAAAGATTTTCATAAATATACTGAGAAGCTACAGTCATTATATTAATGTCTTTAAATTTGTCTCTGAGGGAGTGTCTGGGACTTAATTTATAAATTGAACAGATTGCCCTTTTTTGTATAACAAAAATTGTCTGAATATCGGCGGCATTTCCCATAACAGAATACCGTACGACATTACGCTAGGAAAATAACTAAAGTATACTAAACTAAACGGGCTGTGTCTGAATCAGTCACCTAAATCACGAATTTTTCTAACGGCCTAAGCTGCAGAGCTAAGCTTTTTTATCAATTTATCTGTATTAGTGACAGTACATTAAAACACTGAATTCTGCTTTACTCCCAAAAGTAGAAAGTCGATTATAATACATATTATCACTATATATCACCACGATTGAAAAACGCATCCACTTCTATTGATCACTAAGGTACACCATAAAATTATAGTCCTACTTACTCGATTTCACGACAAGGAGATAATCCTACTCTTCATGGAAAGAGCCGAGAGACAGAGTTATAATAAGCCGTGGCGAATTATGAACAATTTCAGTAAAAATAATAACAAATTCTCTCGCCGTCCATCCTTCCAGTCCTTAAACATTTATAAAACCAACACCATATATTGGGAAAAAACCTGCAAATAACTTCTTATGGAGCGTTCGCGAGGAACTTATGAAACAATAAACTCGGACGTTGAATAACTCATGACGGATGTTTTAAGGTTCCGTAGTAAACAAGGAACCCTTATAGTTTCACCATGTCCGTCTGTCTGTCTGTCTGACCCCACTGTAGCTCAGAGACGCTTAGTACTAGAAAGCTGTAATTAAGCTTAGGTATACATATTAATCACGCCAACAAAGTACTTAAACAAAACGTTGAAAAAAAATTTTTTTTAGTGTGTCTCCCTCTCCCTTGCACGTAATATGGGGATGATATTTTTTTCTCGTCTAACCCATGGTGTGGGGTATCGTTAGATAGGCCGTTCAAAAATATTGCGGAACTGTGAACACCACTTTTCGATTTAAGGATCCGCTTGCGTAATATTAAGCATTATATTGCTAATTTTTGTTAGAGTCAGTCAAGTGTCGCCCCCACCCTGCCAGCTAAATGATTGTTTACGGAGATATGAAAAAAAATATGGCAGTAGTACATATAATGAAATTAAAAGGAAAACTATCACAGCTAAGTAGACATTAAAAGTTAACGAGTTATAGTCGACCAACTTAAATTTTCATTTAGAGAATTGATTGTGGCATATGTCGATGTATGGGATCACATGTTTTTCAACTAAAATGTTAAGTTTGTTTTTGGGATAAATTGATATCAACTTCCCAACTACGAAACACTTCATTGTGCGTGGTCTGACACGCACTTGGCCAGTTTTTTATATTTCTATGAGTGTTTAGTTTAATTTGTGATCTTCCTGTATGAGTCCCCAATAAATACTTTTTACCATAAAGCTGAACAAATTTCTCCAATAAAAAGAAATCTACACTTGGCCGGTTTTTTATTGCAAGAGAACACCGACAATAGCCGAGTGAGATAGTCATAATAAGCCGTGGCTTATTACGACTCTCTCTCTCGGCTATTGTCATTTATAACACCATAATGTCATTTATTGAGAAAAAACCTGCAAATAACATCTTACGGAGCGTTCGCGAGGAAATTATGAAACAATAAACTCGGACGTTGAACAACTCATGACGGTTTTTTTATTGCAAGAGAAATATAACCTTATCCCTCTAACTCAAGGTTCTTTCGAGAACGTTGAATAGCTGTATAATTTTACAGACAAAAGTAGTAAAGGCAGACGACAAATTATTCTTCAGTGCCGTTCTATAAAGGGCCGAGGCCTGCGTCTTGGACAAGGGTTAATTCGACTGGGCGATTAAAAATTAACCCGGTGTTCGCCGAGAGAATATTTAAAGCTAAATCTTTGTAATGAAACTAGTGGGTGTAACCGGATTTGTAATGCTTTTAGAAGAGCTAAAAGCGTCGAAGGGAAATGTAGTGAAACCACAGACCATTCAGTTTACCCTAATGTTGGGTTAGTTCGTGACTAAAATTAATTATAGTGAAGCCTTTATAAACTTTCTTGTAGTTAGGTGGAAACTGAAGGTAATTTTAAAGAAACAGATATAATATTTGAATCTCGAAATGTAAACTACCAAAGTGTATTTAAATGTAATTCTAACTCAATTCTAAGCACGAAACATTTAAGATTAGAATTATATTTAAACAGGGCTGTCACCCTTGTTTAAATATTATCGTGACAGACATTCACGTTAATATTTATGCAAGGATGACTTTTGAATGTATTGTGACTGTTGATATTGAAATATTATAAGTATGAAATGGTATCTCAAAACATACTATCTGACAAAAAGCTTTCAGCCTGTTTGTTTAGTGTCCTATGTATAATTGTCAGTAATATATTACTCAAGCCACAAGCCCATCTACCTAGCTCAGGTATACCTGAGTTAGGTAAAGGGGCTTGTGGCTAAGTAATAACAGCCGCACGAGTCGATCGATTAGGTTAAGCTATGCTTGCCGCGGTTGGTCCGTGGATAAGCCATCTTTACATACCAAGACCCCTCCGTACCTCTGAAAGCACGTTAAGTCGTAGGTTGGATCTTTGATAGTCGTTACGGGTCGTCAGAAGCCCGATAGTTTCACAACCAGTTTTACCAAGGAGTATCGTATCATAACTGAGTTGTGGAGGTCAGATATGTATGTAGTCGCTCCGTGTACATTACTGGTATTCAGCTACATCCGTTTAGACTAGAAGCCGACCCCGAGATAATATGTAGTTGGGAAAAGGTTAAGCAGATGATGATGGTAGGTATACAATGTATTTACATACAATATAAAAGTTAAAAACTTTGGTACCATGCCAAGCCATCGCCACAGCTTCTAAAAATACTTAAATTCAAAATTAATTATTTATTCAACAATATCATTACCGGTTCGAAGAATCTGCAGAAAAACTTAAATACACCGAAAACAGAAAATTTATAAATTTTCTTATCCAAAAGATGAGGAAAACTTTTCTGTTTCTCGGTGTATTTAACTTTTCTAAGTTTTCGGTGTATTTAACTTTTCTAAGTTTTCGGTGTATTTAAATCTTTTGTTTTAGACATTATTTTGGTCAAAAAGCATAGCTTTTCTAAGTTTCTCGGTGTATTTAACTCTTCTAAGTTTTCGGTGTATTTAACTTTTCTAAGTTTTCAGTGTATTTAAATCTTTTGTTTTAGACATTATTTTGGTCAAAATGTTTGAAAAAATTGGGCTCAGTTATAAAAGAAACAGACATGTTTTATTAAGTAAGTCTCTTAAAAGGAAAAGCCGTAAACTAAGAAATGATTTTACCATTAACGGCTCTTTATGAAATTTATAAAAATCTTTTACTAAAATATAAGCAGCATCGAAAAAACCGGACAAGTGTGAGTCGGCCTCGCACACGAATGATTCCATGCCACCGTACAATATTAGTTAGACGGTTGTATTTATTGCCATTATTGCTTTATTAAAATAAACGCCACAAATTAAAAAAAAAACGAAATATCACGATTATTGTATGAGCCTTTAATTTTTATTATCTGTTATTATAACGGCCATATTAGTACAAACTCCGTGAAAATTTGAAGTGTCCTATTACTGTTCAAAAGTTACAGCGGAGCCTTAGTAATAGATTATCCTTGGCACCCTTTGGGTACGGATCCCTGAAAAGAAACAAAAAACTAGGGATAGCCTGCAAGACTCTGATGAGGAAAAACCTTGGCCTCACAAGGTTTTTTTCATAATAACGTTGGCAATAAACTGGCTCAATACGTGCTAGTCATTTTAGATCATCATAGGCCAGCGTGCTTCTACGATATTATTAATTTGAAGACACCAACTTGATCTTCAAACTTCGTAGGTAGGCACTTGCAAACTGCTGTTAATAGCTATCCATTGAGTCTAGATTGAATCTCTCCGAGTTGATGAATTTTTTTTTAAACGTATCCGTGAATTACTGACTTTAGCAGTCCCTCTTGGCACTCTACTTTCAGTCGCCTCGTCGAGTTTATAAATTACGGTTTAAGGCTCGTGCAGACTGGGGCGATATCGCGGGCGCGACAGGCATATTGCTGCCTGTCGCGATCACGATATCGCGCTAGTCTGCATGAGCCTTTAAGATTGACTTTAGCACTTTCAAAAACTCACATCAACACGCCAGTGGTAACACTTTGACCTTGAGCTGACCTTGCGTTGTACGGAGTTTGTATAGAATAAGAGGCGAGATTATACTGGAATTGTTACCAGATTTTACGCCGGTCACTTTGATTCCACCGAAAGGTCCTGGAGTGGCGACCGCTTACCTGAAGACGTAGCATTGGAAGACCTCTCACAAGGTGGGCCGATGACCTTGTGAAGGCTGCAGGAATTTGCAAGATACGAGAATAACAGAACCGGTCGAACTGGCAATGCTTGGGGCGGCATGTAGTATGTCCAGCAGTCAATATCTTTCGGCTGAAATGATGATGACTTTGATTCTAAACACGCGGATCAACTAACATTCAAGCAACTTCCTATATCTTTAAAAATATTATGAACGGCCTGTTATTCTCGTTGCCATTGAGTAGGGTGATAAAATTATATATTTTTATATCGAAATGGGTCCAGTTTGAGGAAAATAATGTGAAATATTAATATTATTTCGGCCCCATTTCACGTAACTAACTGTTGAATGCTGACGAACGATCACTAAAGTAACGTTACGTTTAATTTAATGCGAATATATTATCCTTTGCATAGTTAAAGTAACATATAGAATATGAATAATGAAATAATAGAGTTTTGAGTTGTGGGAAGGTATTACATAAATTAATATTATGATAGTTTTAAGGCGCTGACAAGACCCAATTGACCAAAATAGGCTTCTCTTAAGAAAGAAAATTGCCAAATCTGTAAAGTTTGTGGTAGCGGAAAAAATATATGTTAATTTTGAACATAATTCCCAGAACTTGGTTGTCACCAAAACACGTTTTGAAAAAAAAATCTCGATACAAACTAACGTTAAACTAACCTCTTACCTTGAGTTCTAATCCAACATATCTGTATTAAATATCAACATAAATTGCGTATTTAATTAATAACAAGTACGTCTTATTCTAATGCAGAACTTGGTTGTTTTTTATTTTCGATTAATCAACTCAATTCTGAGTAAATAGATAATTACTTCATATTTTGCAATAAATTACAAGCGTTTTGTCGTCGCGCTTCTCTTTCTTTTCTATGCAATCTGACAGTGACCGCGGTTTAGGTGTTGTCATCGTCTTAAGTCGTAAGTACTCGTGGATATTTTTAATTGCGTGTAGTTTTTCAATTTTTTTATTAGCTTTCGTAGTTCGTCGAGTGACACTTTGAATCATTTTGAAAGTCCCGTAAGCACGGGGCAAAGTCGAAAGTCATACGGAATAGAACATACATAAATATTGTAAAAAAATACCTGCTATTTATCGTTACATTTTTAGAATCAATCTGAGAAACTATGAGATTATATTTTTAAACAAGCTTCAGTAAAAAATCTCTATTCAAAGACAATAAATTATGTAACTGGACACTCACTCGACGATTTTAAGATTTTTCACTCAAACCTTTACACAAGGTTTTGGAACAGGAACTAAATCAATAATATTCTAAAATATTTCATTTCATTACTGGTTAATTCAACTGAATAAAAAAAGAACAATAAAAATCGACCCAGCACCCTACGTAATACATATTTCGTAAACACACGTTTAATCACAATCTGAATGATTTTGAAGTATATAGCTAATCCATTGCTTCATATGTTCAAATGGTCGCTCAACAACGTAATGAATCTTATTGAACTATAGAGGCATGAGGAACATGGTGTATAGTTCACTCATCCTCCATAGAAAATGGAGTATCCTCCGACCAGACGGGTGTCGTGTCTGGTGGGCTACTGCCCGACGGTTGATGTCGGGATGTTGTATATATGCTAGTTGCGCGGTAAACTCTGTTTGCGCGATGCAGGATTTTGCGTGACGCCAGTGTGCTGCGTAGTTCGCATGTGGCGATGTAGATGTCGCCACAGAACTGTCAAAATGAAAGCCTGATAGTGTGTTACGTAATTACTTCTCCGCTCTTAAAAATGGAGAAACTATAAAATACACTACTCTTTGTGGTTTCATTTTAAAACTAAGTACCTAGAAGGACAGCATGTAGGTACTGTTATTAGACTGCGCTATTGAATTTATTATTCAAATTATTCGTCCAGTACAAAGTCAAAGGATACGAAGCTCGCTGGTATGGTACCTACTTACTAGTGATGCAACGATACGTCTATCACGATACCAATACTAATGACGAATACATCGTAATGGTCAAAAACGATAACGAATTACGATTCGAATACGATTTCTTTTAATTATAATTTATTTGAAGCATATTTGTGTTACTTTTTCTGTTATTATTTCAATAATAAGACTTACTAAAATAAAAAATAAGTTACGCATTTTTTATTATTCAAATTTTATAATTAAGTTACATTTTTAATTGTTATATTTACTTTAATTAAAATCAATCTTATCTTGTACATAATTAATTAATTATATTCGTAGTTTATTATAGGCAAATTCTTATTGAGAAAACATAACATTTTTAAGTTTTTTCCCTAAAGTCGGTCCATCACTCATCACGATGCCCCGAGCCGAGCCTTGCTGTGAAGAAGCCTTTCATATGGCACCGTTGCAGGTTTAAGGGATAAATATTTTAATGAAATCCTGAACCTTTTCAAATTTTGATACTCTGAAGCTATATTGTGCCAACAGTCAGCGATACTGTCGTCCATCTATAAATTCAGATAGTTCAGACAGTTTAGTTAAATAAGAAGTCTTCAGATAGTTTTTAATTTCGTCTTAAATATCGTAATGTTCACGATAACGAATGATCGTAAAAATCTACGATAATCGCTGATTATCGTATCAGTATCGTTGCATCACTAGTACCTAATTTTGTGCGTGTTCATATCGATATAAATATTAGTAAATACTCGTATGTTAGGTAAAGCTATTCACTGCTGCATATGGCGTAAATGTTCGTATGACCTTGACGCTGTAATTAATTCATTCAATCCTGTAAAAAAAAGTACATATAGGCAGTATAAGTAGGTGTGTGTGTGTGATAGATAAACAAATCTGGATAAAACAATCTGTACAAAGTATCATACTTACTACATGGCTACATTGTCGCGATAACGCGAAATACATTTTGCGCGCTCTCTGTTGAGAGCAAAACGGCGACCGGTGTGCGAGAGAGACAAAGTAGCCGTAGGGTTACTAATACAATTTTTTTCCATCGTCATAAAAGGTATTAAGGTCATCTGCCTATTCAAATTAACCCTTTACATTTTCAAAATAAGAACATCTGCTAAACTCGTTCCTTTTCTTTCATTATAAAAAAAATATCCTTGAATTTTCTGGTGTAATGTATACCAGAAAATTCAAGGACATTTTTTTGTCATTATGTTTTTTTTTATTATACACGTAGCCCATGAGGTATAGTAGTAATGGTTAACATCATAAAAGCATAATATCCTTTGACCAAGCAATGAATGAATTTATTTTAATGTGTGTGACTGTATACTTTTATTATTATAGTATAAAAATAACTGCTATTTAGAAAAGGGTGAGAGAACTGGTGTTACTGGTCACCTTGAAGGCGGCATATTACCTATACAACGTTTTTTTATAATACAAAACTATTCAAATAATCGGATATTCCATTGAGCAGACTTCTATCAAATAGATTATCTACCTACAAGATTCAACTACAAAAACACTAATTCATAAGCTTTTAGCGTTTTAAGCCCGATACTTGCATAGCAATTGAGGACTGTCTGATCAAAAATAGGCGTAATATTTTTACGTTTGTGAGGAATTTTCGTAATTAATAGCTTGATTTGATCAAAATTATAAGAAATTTAGACTCACAAGGTCTACCTTGTGAGTCTAAATTTCTTATACTTTACTCTAGTAAAACCCTCAAAACAGGGTGATTGAAACATTTTATTATAAGGGGCGCAATCCAACTCCGTGACCACGAGCTTCACTTTCAAGCGACACGCATCTTGCGATAGCGACCGCGGAGAAAATAAATGAAAAGAGTTGCTTAGGACCCCACCACATTTCAGCGACAAAATTTGGGCAAGCAGTGTGAATAGTGCCGCTGCAACAGTTTGCAGTTGCGTTGCGGTTGCGTTGTCGATAGTAGTTGCGATGCGGTTACGTTGTGGATAGGTGTTTCAGATGTGTCCAGCTAGTGCGCGGTCTCGCTGGTGGTTGAGTTGTGGCTGCGACGTAGCCTTGATGTGGTCGGTATCGCCTACACGGTTGATTGTGACGGTCAGATGTAACCTGTGTGGATAAACTGTTCACTTTCATACAAATTAGGGTCGGTCTACGTGTTGCGGTTGTGGTACGTGTGATCGGGCCCTTAGAGCATGCCACAAACCACCGCGACGCGACTTGTGGAGCGACGAGCGTGCTCCCAAGTAACGATGTTTATTTTTTATACATACTTCCTTGACATAATGTTTTCATTATTTGACCTTATATACAAATTTGATTTCAAACTATTTATTGGTGGCTTTTGTGGACAGGATATTAATTCAGACTTTTACAGTTGTAATAGCAAATATGTCATTTGGTTTAAATAGGTTTTTTTTATTAATATTTTACATGGGTTCTTTTATATTTTGTGAATGTGAGAACGTTGTAGGCTTAATAGACTAAATTTGTAGGTCATTTATTTTTTGATAAGTACCTAGTACTTCTTGACAGGCCTACGCTGTCCTCCCATACCTACTCTTATTAACACTGTAATTTGAAAACATTGTAAAATCTAGTTATTTTTAAAAGAGTAACCGTGGAGTTTTTTACCGGCTCTTTTTCATAGGAAACGACCAATTGGAACCGTGCACCTAGCTTCTGACGTTTCATAAGTGCCCATTTAGGTTTATGTGAAATAAAATATATTGATTTGATTTGATTTGACGGATGGAATGAAACAAGAACACGCACGCGTGTCGCTTAATGCAAGTCGCGTCGTAAGTCGCATCGCTCGTGGCCGTGGACCTAAGGAGCGAGTGGCACGTTTCATTTTCAACTCCAATAATTTATTATTCTCCTGCTGTTGATTTTACATAAACATTGAAGTGGTGTGGAGTCTTTCCCGTATTAAATGCTAAGTACCAGTAGCCGTGATGTTTCAACCTGATTGCATAATGAATGCGATCAATAATACATGATGTTCTAGAAATGTAAATATTTGATGTAGAAACGTGTTGAATAAACTTTGTTGCCGATGTCATTTGTTTTTTTAATGATTTCATAAAATTGTTTTTGTTATAATGATTTGTGATAGATTTCTTTACGAAAAAGTACCTGCGTTATTTGGCTGACCACAATCTAAAACAGCTAATTCAAAACATTAAATACAAAAGTTTTAAACGTTTTAGTATTTTATTTTTCATTCATAGTCACGCTTCTGTTTACCCAACGTTCGAGGGCGTTATTCATTTTCGCGAAAATAAAATTAACAAGCTTTTATAAACACAAAATAATTGTGTTTAACCCCCTTCATCCAGTATCGTTGAACTCGTAATTGATCCTCTTCGCAATTCCCATTAAAAACGTGAACCGAATATTATTTAAGCTCTACGATGAACAAAGCTGGGCTTATCGCTAAATAAACTCTTTGTTCGAAATGCTGATGGATCAAAGTCCCAAAACTGATCATTCGACATTTCATTCGCGGTCTCTCGACGGAGGCCGGTCAATCAATTTTACTATTGTCAGTCAATAAAACGAGATGTAACGAATTCGGGTGTTTTAAGTCATAAGAAACTGCGATAAAAACCTCTTTCGATCGTGGGCTGTGTAAGATACACAGCCCACGATCGAAAGAGGTTTTTATTCTTTCTTTATTTCTTTCCCTTTCTTGTGACCTTAACTTTCGTGTGTTGCACCGCCAACACCACCACCACTTCCACTCCACCATCACGCCACTTCACTCCACTTCCACATTCATTACAATTTCCTATTTACGTTATTTGCATTCCTTTTTTATTTATTTGCAAGTTTTTGCTTACCCATTTTCTGGTTATTACAATATGTGAGTTTAGGCTGTATTGTATTTGATGTATTTGATACCACTTCGTACTTACCTGAAAAAAGAAAAAGAAAGGTTATACAAAGTTACATAACAGAAATTTCACGGTTACTTAAGGTTATTTGGTTAGATTTCGTAGAATAGAATAGAATACTATTTATTATGTACACCATACAAATCTGAGGATATCGGATGGATTAGGGGGAAAAGGAGAGACAATACTGCAGGTAGTCTGTGGTGTACCATTCATATATATACAATAAATACATACATACATAAAACATATTAAAAGTATCTATATAATATATTCAATATTAATCATAAAACTAGCGCTAAGAACAAAGAAAATAAAAATATGTTTAAGGAGAGAGATAGTATTTTTTTAATATAATTAAAAAAATGGTCCGAGTTTGACCACGCCTTATCGACACAAGCAAGGCATTCCACAATCATACCGCTTGAACCGTAAAAGATTTATGATAGAAACTCGTGGAATGCATCGGCATATCTAGTCTTAAGTCATAGTCGTAGTTAGGTCCTGCCGGGGTCGCGAGAAGGTACTAAAGGGTTACCGAGGCCCCTGTCAACACAGGCAACGGAAGGACTACGGGTAAGTTTTAGTCAGTAAGAGTCCGACACACCCTCCTGCTCCGCCCAGAGCGGGAGAAGTTATTTGATGGTTTCCCACCAACAAAAAAAAAGGTCGTAGTCGTCGTCATTTATTTCTCCCAGATAACTGAAGGGTATCCGCGTATCCGCTACCTTTTATCCCTTAATCCAGTGCCCAAACCCGACCACGGCCATTCACATACGACTGTCCGCCAATTTATATTCCTTTGTCGACTTCTATATGCTTTTATTATCAGCGTGGTGTACAAATGTACCAGTTTCAGTGTGGTTCACAGTTTATGACCATTGTGTAAACGCCATGGCTTGGAAGTTGCATGGTGTTTTTTTAAAGAAGGTTGAGGAAGTAATGGGTGGTGTGTGTTTTGTTTTTTTAAGACAGAGATTTATTTTAATCTCTCAACCGTGCAAAGCGAAAAAAAATCTCTAAAAGTTTTTCCTTTTTAAATTGGATAGGCTTTCATTTGTCCAGTATCGGTTTTACTTTTTACCTTGCCTAAAAGCAAACATCGTCTGGTTTTTCAATCAGAATCAAACGATTTACTTCAAACTACAGAACTCACTGTGGCCTTTGGGCCTATAACGAACGCGCGGGGTAAACTTAACGTAAATTCGATTTTAAAATTGAAAATACTAATTTCGCACATAATATTTACATAGTTATAAGTATATATTAATTGTGTTTATCGCAAAAAAATAGTCACTAGGCCTGGCTGTCATTCTCGATAATTGGGAAAAGGCTAGGCAGATGATGATAATATCGCAAAAAAATAGACCCAATGCTGCAGTTGTATTTGCGATAAAAAAACTTGTTCGAATTTACGTTAGTTTCTGTCACACATTTGTGCTACGGCCTCTGAACACACTTTGCCTCCCGGAAAACTTTCCAGAAAAAATACCTGGCGAGCAAGTTTTTTGTTTTTCCCCTAACACTGCAATGTCAAAAAGAACCATTGAGTTCAATGTGTCGAATAGAGCCTTTTAAACCAACAAGCCGTGTCCGTACATTCTGATCTGTGCTAGAAACATGGTTGGCATTTTTCGAAATGTACTGGTTTGATCTCGATAAAACTGATTTTCAAATCGATTTCTTCTTTTACATTGTTAACATTGAATAGCGACTGTATGTTTGTCAACAAACGTTTTTTTGTCTGATTTCCATTCTAATCTGCCTAGTATTATTTCAATTATGTTGTAGTCGGCTTTCGGTCTAACTACCAACTATAGTCGTTTAAGTCTCAGGGTGAACAAAAACATGGCGCTGTCCGGTAAAGCCTAACTTGAAGGAAGTTTGGCAATAATTCCTTCTGCACATGTGACTTCCCTGGTACCTCATAAACGGCATAACTATGTAAATGTCTATTAACTGCTCCCAAGTTACGACGTTTATTTTTTTTACTTGTTTTATACATACTTCTTTGAGATAATATTTTCATTATTTGACATTATATACCTACAATTTTGATATCAAACTATTCATTAGTGGCTTTTGTGGACAGGATATTAATTCAGACTTTTACAGTTGTAATGGCAAACATGTCATTTGGTTTAAAAAGGTTTTTATTTTTATTGTTTTATTAATATTATATATAAATTCTTTTGTATTTTGTGAGAACGTTGTAGGCTTAATAGACTAGATCTGTAGACCATTCGTTTTTTGTTAAGTATTTGGTACTTCTTGACATGCCTACACTGTCCTCCCAAACCTCTGTGACACTGTGATTTGAAAACATTGTAAAAGCCAATTATTTTTTGAAGAGTAACCGTGGAGTTTCTTGCCGGATCTCCTCCATAGGAAACGACCATTTGGAACCATGCATCTAGCTTCTGACGTTTCATAAGTGCCCATGTAGGTTTATGTGAAATAAAACTATTTTTAATTCTCTCCTGCACCCTCTCAAATTTCGCGCCCTGGTGTGCGAAATTTGTCTATCCCTTAACCGTCCCGCCTCCTCCTCCGCGAGCATTAATACTGCTTCGCAGAAGGAGGTCTGCTACCCATGCCCCCTCGCTCCGTACCATGGCTTGGACCAGGGCCGGACGCGAGAGATCTCCGCCGCCGATCGCCTCCACGAGGACACGGTGGTGCTTTCCTCGTTCGCTGTCCTTTCCATCGTGTGGTTTCTGTGGTCCATCTATTGTCCGTGTAACGTGTGATGTGTCCAGCCCACCTCCATTTTAGTCTGAATGCATATGAGAGCAGCGTTATTTTTATTTTTTGTCTAATATGTCTATTCTTTACTTTGTTTATTTTTCTGAGCTGCAACGTGCTCCTTTCCATAGCCGTTTGGGTACATTTATTTTTTTGTTTGACTTGATTGATCAGTATAAACCCAAGTCTGGCAGCCGTACAGTAATCTTGGTAAGAGACATGTATAAAATACTGTCTTTTTTAAATGCAAACTGTAATTTCCTTTTAAAATTTCTTTCAGTGACCAGATTTTTTTCCATCGTTATGTTGATTCTTCATGTTACTTCTTCTTCGTTGCTGGACTTGTTGAATGGTAACTGCTTTCCCAAATATATATAACTGTTGATATGTTGTATACTATTACTTTTTATCTCAATCTCCAGAAAGATATAGCGGATCCGCAATTAAATCTAAAAACAAAAGACAGTCACAGCACTACTAGACCAAAAAATTTTCCAAAACGTTTCCAAAACGTTTCCAAAATTAAATCTACAAACAAATGAGCGTCACTCACCAAATATCTCACTTATCACTCACAGAGTCACATCGAATGGCCAATTTGACCAGGCTCTTAGTTCAACGAAGCGTGTCTCTACATTTTGATCTATTTGCACGACACGCCCTAACTATTGCTCTGAGCCCTGTTCATGAATATTGCCGGAATTAATGAGGCTAGGCAATGTTCAATGGTTCATCTCTAAGAAAACTTAAGTACAAGAGGCCATTTCTAAGGACGCGTGATATTGGGTACAAGAACCTAACTGTGTGTTTAGGATTTTTCGTGAAGATAGGACACTTTCTGTTGTGTTATATGGTGACTAAAGATCCGCTATTAGCGATACATGCATTGGTAGCGTTTATGATATTATATTTAGTCGTAAAAACTGGAGCAGTGGCGGCCCAGTGGTAATGGCCGCGACTTCCCAGTTATAGGTTGTAGGTTCGAACCCAGACAGGCACTTGCTTATCTTAGTGTACATTATTTCATCACCACTGGGCCACCAAAACGGTGAAGGAAAACATCGTGAGAAAACCGGCATGTCCTAGAACCAAAAATTTGAAGACATGTGACATCTACCAACCCGCACTGGGCCCGCGTGGTGGATTATGGCTCGCTCTGTCTCACCGAGATGAGGCTTGTGTCCCAGCTGTGGGAACATCATAAGGCTGATTATGCATAAAAACTTGGGTCTGGAAAAAGAGCTAATAGACATCTAGTGCCAAGAATGCGAAATCATTTTAATTAACAAATGACGGCTTGTTGGTGTAGTTTGTGCTGTTTCAAAACTGCTATAAATTTAGTCTACTTTTCTATGCTAATGCGCCATTTCCACAGGCGAGAGAATTGCGATAGTCTCTCCGTACCATCAAATTCTCGTCGCGAAGATATTGCCATGTGGAGATTGCTTCATTCAGTTTCCATAGAATTTGATGTCACGACGTGACTATCGCTCATGTAGATGGCATCTAAATATGGCTATTCTAATAGTTTAACGCACTAAAATCATTGTATTTTTGAAAGACACTTTTTTTCGATATGCAGTTACAATAATCATAGGCATTTAGTTTTCTATACCACATTGTTTGTTGGGTATGCCCAAATCTCTCATTTGTTAGTCTGTAAAAGGACTCCAACAATAATTTCAAGCCGTAGGCCTACAAATTGGTACTCAATAAGAAAACTCATTAAGATGCGTGCCCTGTTCGAGTACCCTCGTCTGCCCAATAAGGCTGTTTGATATCGAACCATTACCTTATTAGACGGTATTACAATTTCTTTTCACAATGTTCGTGGGAGCAGGTTTAGTGAACTCGTTGTCAGGGTGAATATTTTGGTTACGGTGAGCAATGGGTTGCTCGCCGTCCGATAAGAACCAATCCCGGGTCAACTTCCTGCGCGTTCCAACTTGTTCCTCGCGCGCCTCAAAGAGATGTCAGCACAAGTGTAGGGGTCCGCTAGGGCCGATGCCTGCCGGGGTCGCGGGAAAGTCCCGAAAGGGATACCGTGGCCTCAAGCAACACATACAGGTGACGGAAGAAACATGGGTAGGTTTTAGTAAGTAAGAGTCTGAGACGCCCTACCGCTCAGCCCAGAGCGGGAGAAGTTATTTGATAATTTCTCACCCAAAAAAAAAAGGGTGAATATTTTCCCTCCTTATCAAAAAGCCCGAATGGTAAAATGACCTATCCAATCCTAGACCAATGGTATAATGTCCAACCCAAGCAAGTAGTCCTAAAAACAAAATTACGGAAAAGGTCATACCACACATTTTATAACTGACTGGCTGCGCTGCATTGCTAAAGATAAAGGGCTTATCTGACATTTTTAGGTATTTTACTTCTTTGCTTGCCATGGCAACACTATTGAGGTACCTACAAAACAAAAACGTTCTATCTGTGCAGTTACTTACTCAAACTCATGTTTCCAGTTTGTCCTATCTGCCGTTTAGCACCCTGTTACAAAGGATTAAAGTCATATCTTACAGTTGTCTATTCAAAGGGCATTTATTCATTATTTATGAGCAAAACTAAAACAGTTTTTTATCAAAATAATCATATACTTTCAAACACTTTCACAAAAACATAAATAGTCGGCATTCAACAAAACACGTTTTTTCCTTTCCTGTAAAAAAATACATTGGGCAGATAGGAAGCTTAGCAGGGCAGTGCGCGGTTTATATAAAAAAAAAACAAATCAAATCTTTTCTCTAAAATATTAACTTTAGACTATTAAGAAGGATAACCGATATAAAGTTTTCTCACAATAATCATTCTCCTGTCCTTAGGTATCCCAATTTATTTGGGGTCGACAAGACATGTCTTTTTCATCCATACTTCTCTATTAGGCTCTATCCTTAATATAATAAATGCGACAGTGAGTTTGTTTGTTACGTTTTCACGCAAAAAAAATGGCACATGGGTAGACCATGTCCATGCTGAGATAGGAGCCTTTTGGCCTCGTACAGGACTTTTTGTTTTTATTTTAATTTTACTTTGTTTTTTTTTTATGTTTCTATGAGTGTTTTTTAGTTTAATTTGTGATCTCCTGTGCGAGTCCCAATAAATACTTTTTCATTTCTTTCTTTTCTTTCTTTTTATGTCCTGATTAGGATATAGGATACTTTTTATTCCGATATTCCCACGGGATCGAGATTTATGCGGGTGAAACCGTGAGGCGCAGCTAGTTATGATATAAAGTTACATTCTCTAAATGTTACTTAATGGTTATTGAAGTATTTCTTGAGGAACTTAATTTATTCATATCAGTAATTAAAAACAACATAACGTAATATCACGCCTTGTTATCCCCGAAGGGTTGGGCAGAAGTGTACCTATAGTACACCCACATCAAAAATCATCATATATAAATCATCATCATCATTATCAGTAATTAAAAAAAATCAAAACTTCGTTATTTATGCTTTTAAAGATAAAGTTGCCAGTCCCTTAATAAATACAATCTAACACTCTGCTTCTAAATGTGTAATTATTTTAATAAAGCTATAAAGTTTTCAAAATTATTTATTGTTGTGTTATTTTGATCAACCAATCACAAATTACAGTTAACATATGATTTAACAGCAAAATCACTAATCACATGCTGAAAATCATAAAGAATTCCTGCAAATTTCCATTTCAAACACCTGCTACCCATATAATACAATCAAGTTATACACTTCATTTACTTCTCATTCCATTTGCGCCATTTATGTCATTCCTCTGTGAAAATGAAATCGCGCGTTGAAACAGAAAAATAAATACAAGACTCTTTTTTTATTTTATACATAAGAGTGTTCTGGGTAAACGAGGCAAAGGAATTAATGTTATTCTATTGTAATGATTACAAAAGGAAGTTGTTATTTACTGGCCATTAACAGCTTTAGAGTTTTTAATTGGAGAAAACGCTGCTGAAAGGGATTTTTATTAATTAATAATAATATAATATTGTCTGCTTCGTTGGCCTAGTGTTCGTAAGCCGTACTGCTGAGCATGAGGTCCTCGGTTCGATTCCCGGGTCGGAGAAAGTGTTGTTGGGTTTTTCTATCTGGAATTTCTCAGTAGCAGCCCGGAGTCTGGATTTGTGCCCGGTTGATGGCAATAGGCTCGCCCCCTATTACATGGGACTTAAGACGCTGACAACACCTCAACCGCTGTCACTGTCAGATTGCAAAGAAAAGAAAGAGAAGGGCGATGACACAACGCTTGTAATTTATTGCAAAGTATGAAGTAATTATCTATTTACTCAAAATTGAGTTGAGTAATCGTAAATTAAAAACAACCAACTTCTGCATTCAAATAACACGTTCTTGTTATTAATTAAATACGTAACGTATGTGAATATTTATTACAGATATTTTGGATTAGAACTCAAGGTAAGAGGTTAGTTTAGTTAGTTTATATCGAGATTTTTTTTCAAAACGTGTTTTGGTAACAACCAAGTTCTGGGAAATATGTTCAAAATTAACATATATTTTTTCCGCTACCACAAACTATACAGATTTGGCAATTTGTTTTCTTAAGAGAAGTCTATTTTGGTTAATTAGGTCTTGTCAGCGCCTTAAACATAGCTGGCGAAATGTGGGTTTAGTACAGGTACACCTCTGCCCACCCCTTCGGGGAAACAAGGCGTGATGTTATGTATGAATGTATAAAAATATAAGAGAACGTTTAGAAGTAGGTATTGTTAATATTGCTAGTGTTTTAGCTAATAAATTAAAGTTCTTTTTTCTTGATGCCAACGCTTGTATTAGTAACCTATCTAATTCACGAAAAACCGTCCTACCTACATACAATTTTCTTTTTAAACACAAAAAATAATAATTAGTAAATCGTACCATATAATTTCAATCAATTTACTCTGTTCATTATGTAAACAGATACATGTAATATTTAAGTTGCTTATTACATCTAGACAGATTTAAAATCATAACAACTTTAGTGTATTAATTGAGTTACAATACATACTAAGGTGAGAGCAGTGGTGGCCCAGTGGTAACGGCCGCGACTTACGAGTTGTATGTCGTAGGTTCGAACCCGGACAGGCGCTTTACTTTGTGTAAATTATTTCATCACCACTGCTCTCCAAACGGTGAAGGAAAGCATCGTGAGGAAACCAGCATGTCCTAGAATCAGAAATTCAAAGACATGTGACATCTACCAACCCGCACTGGGCCCGCGTGGTGGATTACGGCCCACTCCCTCTCACAGAGAGGAGGCTTATGTCCCAGCAGTGGGAACATTATAGGCTGATTATGTATGTACATACTAAGGCTCGCGTTAGGTGGCGCCACGATCTTCGCAAGGTGGGTGGTAGAATCTGGATGAAAGTTGCCGTCATCAGTTGGCGCCACTTTTAAAAGAGGTCCTCCATTTCGACAACGAATATAAAATAAACGATGAAGTTCATCATTAGTTTAATTCATTCGTTCATCATTCAGTCACGACTGAAGAAAATATAGGTGCTTTGACCGTTTTGACAGATGCCTGGATCAGACGTCTCACTGCTGCTCGTCTCGTCCTAGTAAACGTCATTTTCAAAAATCCTCATTGGAGAGATGTATGTCATAAACAGTGGGCTGGTGTCGGCTGATGAAGATGATGATGAAAAACTGCCATATAATAAACAGGCGATTTGCTTTATATTTAACTTTGAACCCAATTCAGTACGACACAGCTAAGAGGTTACATTTTTTTTTTCATTTATAGTACCTACTACATTATACTTTAATGAGGATAAAAATATATAATAGAGTTACATTACATTCATTTTCTGATCTAACGACCAAAACCATTAAGTGTATCCGCAAACGGGCCACTAAGCGATCGCTAAACAGAGGTCAGTGACACTACCACTTTTCATACACGTTCCGGCCACAGAATTTATGAAAGGCATATGGTTATTTTCATTTCTCTCGCGAGTTAAAGAACGTTCCAGGGTGTGTCGATCGAGGGCTTGCGGACGGTGAGCAATGGGTAGCTCGCCGTTCGATAAGGACCAGGCCCGCGTCGACGGCGCGTTGTGTTCTACGCGCGCCTTTAAGAGATGTCAGAATAAGTGTAGGGTCCACTAGGGCCGATGCCTGCCAGGGTCGCGGGAAAGTCCGAAAGGGATACCGAGGCCCCTGGCAGCGGAAGGAACACGTGTGGGTTTTAGTTAGTAAGAGTCTGACACACCCTCCGCTCTGCCCAGAGCGGGAGAAGTAATTTTATATTTCCCACAGCAAAAAAAGGGTGTGGCGATCCCTGCCTAAGTTAGTTTAAGCTAAACTTAAATTGGGAAGATCCTGATTGACGATGAAACTTCTAAATTGTGTCGTACTCTTCGTTTATGCCTGAAGTTAGGCCTGTTTACCAACCGACTGACTTCACTAACTCCCTTGACTATTAATTAATTATTAATTAATAGCCGACAGCTTAATTGAATACAAATATCGTTTAGTATTGCTGGAAGATATTATCTATAGGTTAGATACAGCTTCGGACTGAGTATATTTTGCATAATAGGTACTAGTCTATGACGTGAAGTAGTAGCAGACGAGTCTTGGAGTGGAGACTGCGTATCGGCAAGCGTAGTTTGGGACGCCCCCAAGATGGGCCGACGACTTCAAAAGGTGGCAGGGAGAGACTGGGTTCGGAAGGCGGAGGACAGGGTGTTGTGGCACAGCCTGGGAGAGGCCTATGTCTAGCAGTGGACTGCGATAGGCTGAGATGACTTATTAGGGAAATGTAATCGGCTTATTATTATGTTACTTCGATAATGACATCAATATTTTTCTTGCAAAATCTCGTAATTTCCTAGATAGTTCTTGGATCTGTGTCGACAAGAGAAAAGATTCCGGCTTAAGACGCTGACAACACCTAAACCACGGTCACTGTCAGATTGTATAGAAAAGAAAGAGAAGCGCGATGACACAACGCTTGTAATATATTGCAAAATATGAAGCAATTATCTATTTACTCAAAATTGAGTTGAGTAATCGAAAATAAAAAAAAACAACCAAGTTCTGCATTCAACTAAGACGTTCTTGATATTAATTAAATACGTAACGTATGTTGATATTTAATACAGATATTTTGGATTAAAACTTAAGGTAAGAGGTTAGATTAACGTTAGTTTGTATCGAGATTATATTTCAAAACGTGTTTTGGTAACAACCAAGTTCTGGGATTTATGTTCATAATTAACATATATTTTTTCCACTACCACAAACTATACAGTTTCGGCAATTTTTTTTCTTAAGAGAAGCCTATTTTGGACAATTGGGTCTTGTCAGCGCCTTAACGAATTTTATGTTGTTTAACTTAAATAACACCAAGCCTGTAATCCCTAGAGGGTTAGGCAGAGGTGTATCTATAGTAAAACCCACATTTCACCAGTTATGTTTAAGTCTCATGTTAAGGGGGCGAGCTTATTGCCTTGATGGCAATAAGCTCGCCGCATCTATTGAGAAATTACTACTGGAAAAACCCAATAACACTTTGCTCGACCTAGGAATCGAATCCAGTACCGCATGCTCACCAGTAGCGCTTGCAACCACTAGACCACGAGGCAGTCTTAAATTATTATTTGTAAAAAGGCTAGGGTACCTATTCGTTAAAAAGTTTGTCATTCGCTTTTAAAATAAACAATAATATCTTCTTTATTAAAAGCTATGTCATTGTTTTCTGTATAATATTGGGCCTGATTATTTAGCTTACTTACTTAACTATTTTAAGCACACACTGGCTTGGTATTACTCAAATCACACACCAAAATTTCCACTGAACTGATCTATAGAGCGTGATATCGTTCCCACTGAAATCTAAAGCACTTGTAATCTTCGTCCGAGATAAAAGTTAATACCTTTGATACCGCACTATGTTCGGTACGGTAGGCCAAACATCCACTGGTAACAAAACCGTTTATTGTTCGTTTCGCATGAATTTACTCACCCGAAATGGGCGAATTGACACTTTTAATTTTTTTTTCCGTAGGCTAAGTTAATTTATTTGTGGGTGAATCAACAACTCCAGAAATACGTATAGGCAATTGGCACACAAAATATTTTCTTTTATATCTACTCATAAACTTTTGCTAAATAAAATAAAAACTTGTACAAAAACAATAGGGTGTTTTACTATATACGAGAAAAAATCTATAAATATATTGTTGAGATAGTTTCGGCAAAAAGGAGTCAGAAAATGTTAGTTTTAATTCATAAAATAACAAAATAAATTTTAAAATTCAATTCAACGTTTTCAGTTTTTCTAATCTGTTAAAAAACACCATGAATAGTAGCCGCCATGTTATTACGTCATACGGCTATGTTAACAAAAACGTGTCAATTATCATATAAAGATCAGCGCATTTGTTTTCATAGCCCAGTGACGTCATGACCACAGAGCAACATGGCGGCCACTACGTCCAGCGTTTTCGTCAACCTACGCGCGAAATTTCAAAATGTAAAATTTTAAATGCATTTTTATGGCACTTATCGATTGAATAAAAATTTTGTGACTTTTTTTGGGGCATATTAGCACTATAGAATTTAATTAAGATACTTTTCAAAAATGGGTGTTAGACCCTATTGGTAAATGAAGAAACTACATTTACCAATAGGGTCTAACACCCATTTTTCTAGTGTACTTTTTTAACAAATTTATTGCTTTAATTTCAAAATGTGCCAATTGAAATGTTTTTAACTTCGTTTGAATCGCCTACAGAAAAAATAGACGGACAAACGGATAGACAGCGAACTGATCCTATAAGATCACCTCGTTGACCGTCCGTCCGTCCGTCTGTCTGTCCGTCAAGACCCCTTTTCTCAGGAACGCGAGGTATTTAAAAGTGTCGATTCGCCCGTTTCGCGCAAGGTAATTCGTGCGAATCGATCAATAAGCCAACAAAACTAGTACACGCTGGCTTCTTATTTGATCGAAACTCTATACTACGATAGGCCAGCTCCAGGTCAAAGTCAAAGTATTACCACTGATATGCGGCATACTGTACAAAAATTACTATAGTACTCAAAATTGTTGCGATTGCCAATCGCTGACATCATCGGCTTTTTTTGCAATAAAAGTAATTATTTATTGGGTATATTTTTTTTTATTGCAGGGGATGAAGTGCATATTAATGCATTAAAGGAAAATAATCAGCGTGTTGGTTATTAACCAGTTTTAAACCTTTTCTGAGAATATTTTTGTTCACAATGATTTGTCAATTTAAGGAAAAATACCAGATTGCGACTTGCTGAGTTCTTATATTGACTTAAGTAGAGCAATACATGTGTCACGAGTGAACATTGTGAACATTGTGAGCTAGATAGCTTGACAAATTAAATCAAACTCAAACTCAAAGCATTTATTTCAAATAAACCAATTACAATAAGGCACTTTTGAATTGTCAAGGGGTTGGTCGGTCAGTCAGAAAGATGAAGCTAGTTGCCCATTCTAAAGCGTAGTAGGTACCTATGGAGATGAACGGGCAAGAAACTCCACGGACACTCTTTTAAATCAACATATTATGGTTACAATATATTGTTTACATCATTCGTTTTGAAATTGTACATGTGAGAACGATGCAAAACGTAAAAGCGTCCGTAATAAAAATATTAAAAAAAAAGCAATTCAAAAATTAAATTACTGAAGTATATACATATAAATGTATACCTGATTGAGGAGAACAACTGTAGGTAAGTACTTCAGTACTGCTGTCCCTGTCAAATATGCCTAATAAAACAACGTGTAAACTGCGAGCACTGTAATTTCCATTTTGAAAGAAGTTTCTGACAAAATTGGTTGATAAGTCGCATTCCAGAATGGTACAGCTCTATTTGTATTTATACATACGGAAGGCAAGAACGTAACGGTACCATTCGAAATCACTATGATATTATTAATACTTAGATCTTTTTGAACACTTAAGGCGCTGACAAGACCCAATTGACCAAAATAGGCTTCGCTTAAGAAAAAATATTGCCAAATCTGTATAGTTTGTGGTAGCGGTATTTCCCAGAACTTGGTTGTTACCAAAACACGTTTTGAAAACAAAATCTCGATACAAAGTAACGTTAAACTAACCTCTTACTTTGAGTTCTAATCCAAAATATCTGTATCAAATATTAACATACGTTACGTATTTAATTATTAAAAAAAACGTCTTATTTGAATGCAGAACTTGGTTGTTTTTTATTTTCGATTACTCAACTCAATTTTGAGTAAATAGATAATTACTTCATATTTTGCAATAAATTACAAGCGTTGTGTCATCGCGCTTCCCTTTCTTTTCTATGGAATTTGACAGTGACCGCGGTTTAGGTGTTGTCAGCGTCTTAAGTAAATACTGAAGTGTATGATAAAACTACTGGAAAAAAGTTGATAAAACATTAATAAGGTGAAATAAAACAATGAAAGATAAATAGAAAGACTATCAAAATATAGATATGAATAATTATCTTAATATTGTTTTATCATCTTATGACTCAATGTTTTTTTACAAGATGGTTTTTTTTCACGACATAACGATCATACAAAATACAGTGTCAGTACAATGGCACCATATTAAGTTAAAGTTTCCATTATCATAATTTTAATTTATTTACTTCAGGAGCTTGCTAGATAAGATTGTTTGACCTAAGAACTAAAAAAGTTGGTAGGGGCAGACTGAAAGCAGAAGACGTATAACTGGCTAGTCGGATAACGGTTTTTAGATCGAACTCTAACCGAACGCGACTGTCGCACGATGGCACGAGTACGCGATCATGGCGCTTGTTTTTATATCGATTTATTTTGTTTTATTTTCTGTTTACCTGCTCTAGATCTGCACGTGTACGTGTTTCTGTGACAAATAAACTTATTTTTTTTCATTTATTTTCTTTTTTTATATTTATTTATTATTTATTTAAACTTCTCGCACACAATTAGGTACAAAGGCGGACTTAATGCCTTAGGCATTCTCTACCAGTCAACCAAGGGTGGTGAAGAGATAAGATGGCAGGTGCTCTGAGATGGAGGCGATCGGCGGCAGAGATCTCTCGCGACCGGCCCTGGTTCAGGCCATGGTACGGAGCGAGAGGGCATGGGCAGCCGTCACCTCCTTCTGCGAAGCAGTAATGCTCGCGAATGAGGAGGCGGGATGGTTGAGAGAAAGGAAAATTTCGCGCCCTCTCGCCCCTAGCCACCGCAGGAGACGCCCTGGGCGTCGGGAATCCCGGGCGGATTTCCGGCCACCGTAGGCGCGGGCTTGCGGACGGTGAGCAATGGGTAGCTCACCGTCCGGTAAGGACCAGGCCCGGGTCGACGGCGCGTTGTATTCCACGCGTGCCTCAAAGAGATGTCGTCAGCACAAGCGTAGGGGTTCACTAGGGCCAATGCCTGCCGGGGTCGCGGGAAGGTACCAAAGGGTTACCGAGGCCCCTGGCAACACAGGCAATGGAAGGAATACGGGTGGGTTTTAGTCAGTAAGAGTCTGATACACACTCCCGCTCCGCCCAGAGCGGGAGAAGTTATTTAATGATTCCCCACCAAAAAAAAAATGTGCTCTGAGAGGAAATAATTATAATGAAAAATATTAAAAGATAACATAATAGATTATAAATAGAATTGGTACAGAAGTACATAAATAGGTTACGCGCGATCAATCAATTCGCGTTTGTACAACATTATTCATGCAAAAGTTCGCGTAATGGCATATTTGCGCGATAGTCAGTTTCGGCTATGACACAGGGTATGACTAGCTAGCCTACTATATATAATAGTTACGTCATTAAAACCTCATGAACTAATAACAGTCGAAGTTAACTTAGTCCTTACCTGCCAAAACACTAGAAATTTAATAAACGCCGACTGGTTCATACGAAAGCAAGGGTGGATAACTAGGTAGTTTCATCCGTTTTCATACAAACCTAACTTGAGGTGGACTTCTAACGAAATGAATTACTAATACTCCTGTTAGACCCTAACTAACCGAGTTTAATGAGCTCAAACTGGGAACTCTCCACAATAATTGTAGTCCCATTTTCAATTTTAAATACTTTTAGTTGTTTAGGGTTAAGATGGGCCATTACCTCCCTTCCCGAGTGTGTTGTGAAAACATGTGCCGTTGTTTTGGTGGAAAAACTGCACCAAATTCAGTTGTCAGGATCAGTCATACGATCAGATTACTTTTAAAGGCATCGTATGTTTCTTTGTTTTTTAATTGACAGAAGGTACCGAGTCATATCGTTGTCACAGTTTTTGTCAACATTCAGTACTGTGAAACGGGATGAATCGGGATGAAACTTTAAAATGGTTTTTACCGTTGAAATAATATAGTTTGATGCCAAAAAAAGGACTCTAATGTGTATAATAATAAACGACTAATTTTTTTTGTTGGCCGACCTCCACCGTATGCTCCACCGTGTCCTCCGGGCGATCCACACAGTGGTGACACCCGGGCGTTTCCTCCCGCCTTATCCGACACAGGAACCTCCAGAAGCTGCCGTTTCCCGTGAGGACTTGCGTCAGGCGGAAGGTGAGGACGCCGTGGCGCATCTCTAGCCACTCCTCAGAGAGGGGACTTATCGCCGCAATTGTGGCGTGCCCAGCACTGGGTTGTGACAATCGCACTCTTCATGTCGCCATGAGATCCCGTCGAAGCTCTGTCCACTGCGCCGCGATTTCTCGCAGCAGCGGAGTTACGCACCGGCGTTTCGCCTCTTCGCGCCATTCCCAACGTACGCGAGGACTTTTGCCTCCAGATCCCATGCCGGCAATCCGGCAAGGTGGCTCGCCACCTCACCGGAGATCGTGCGGTATCCCCGAACTAGCCGGATGGCCATGACTCTTTGGGCCGCGCTCAACCAGCGACCGATTTAACCCTACATCCCTATTTACCCCATTTTACGGTACGATCGACTGCCTCGTTGGTCTAGTGGTCGCAAGTGCTACTGCTGAGCATGAGGTCCTGGGTTCGATCCCAGATCGGGCAAAATGTTATTGAGTTTTTCCGTGAGGACTCTCTCAGTGGCAGCCCAGAGTCAGGATTTATACCCGGTTGATGGCAATAGGCTCGCCCTCTATTTTATTTTCCCATCCAACAATAGTTTAAACTGTAAATAGTCAAAGTAATATCTACTATAATCTAAGGAAAGTAGAACAATTTAGCACCGCATGCCCCATAAACATATTAGGTAAAATACCTTTCATTCAAGTGTAATCGTTCATTATTCAGAAGCTTCTGATAAAATATCGATAAAAACAACATAATCGATTTATAAGAATGTGTTTTTAATTACGTGGACGTTCGTAAAGTGTTCGTTCATTGTTGAAACTTCCAATTTCACGGTCTGTAGGTTCTGCCTATTCTCTTGGAATAATGATTTGATTCTACGACTATGTCCGTACGTACATTATGTAGCTATTCGGTCAAAGGCAACTAAACTTATGTACACAGACAATACCGGGCAGCACCTACATAATAGACAAATCAAATTGGTTACCCAAGCGTAGTGATATTGACATTATCAGTTGACATTATCATTTCATCACCACTGGTCTCAAAACGATGAAGGAAAACATCGTGAGGAAACCGGCATGTCCTAGAACCAAAAATTCGAAGACATGTGACATCTAACAAACCGCACTTGACCCGCGTGGTAGATTACAGCCCACTCCATCTCGATGAGAGGAGGCCTGTGTCGCAGCAGTGGGAACATTATAGGCTGATTATGCATATTCATGTCAATGGATAAAGCCATGCATACAAATAAAAATGCTGATAACTGAATTTCAGTTGCGATTAAATGCCTAGACATAGATCAAGTTTTCCATGATATTTGACAGGTAGTTCACTATTTTTACCCGATTACGGCTAAGCAAATAGAGGGTTATGATTTTGACCGGTCTGTATGTATGTGGGTATGTATGTATGTTTATTTATCTGTTTCGTCATAACTTCTAAACTACTTATCATAATTTTACAAATGAGGTATCGTTGGAAGCGTCTTGATCGTACGTTGGGTTAAAGGCTAGCCGTGTGCCACCCAAAAGTCGTATGCCACAATACATTCTAACAGTGAACTAAACTAAAAATGAACGAACGAGTAAAAAACGGAAATCGTATAGCCATCTCTTTAAATTACGATACGTAATACTTTCTCGTCTTAGAATTGTATAACATGACATTTCATTTTAATCGTATTGTAAGTGGTTCCCATGGAGATTAATGTTATTGATTGACGAAAACGTCAAACATAGAAAAATATTCTTTAAGTTTTTATAATTTGTATTTATTTTTATATGAGTTCATTAATATATTGCCTGCCGATATAGTACCGAATTTTCACTTACTATAACGTCGAACAATATAAAATACAAAATATTTACGTCAATTTATTTTGACATTACTAATACTACCCCAGAGTTTAGCGACTTAACTCTCCCACATCGGTGGTTTAATTATTTAAAAGTTAAATATTTAAAACTCCAGGTTTACATCTAACTCTTGGTAGCGAAAGATTTATTATTTGATTAACCCTAAATTAGCTGTTAAGGGTCGGGTAATCGCCGTTGACCTTGGCCATACAATTATGCGTTGCGCTCACGCCGCGCTGCCGTTCGCTTTCATAGGGAATATTTATTTTTAGTAACAAAAATATGACTATTAGAAAAAAAAAATCACAAATAGAATTATAGATAATAAAATAACCTGTTCACACAAAAAAAAATAAGAAAATATCTTGAGCAGTTTCAAAGTAATTTCGTTTTTTATGCTTTGGGTAGACTTACTTCCTGAATTTAATTCATAGAGTATTTTACTACAATACTTTAAATATTCACATACATCGATGTGTATGCGTTCTAGTTTCACATCTATTTTTTGCATAATTTATATTCATTAAATGAAGGCGTAATTAGAGATTTAAAAGTCACTAAAATCATATACCTGCGCCTTAACTCCGAGTTATTTAGGAATACCCATGAACGTGTAAGATAAATATCAATGTATTATTATACACATAAGTCATTTCGGTTTCATTCTCTAAATTATAGAAAAAACGGTATCAAATTCGATACAAACTACACAAGTTTACAAGGAATAAGCGGTCAAACAGACACACACCAAAAGCGACTTTTTTAAAACTGTGTATAGATTATTAGAAGTTAACAAAGCCGTTATATTAAGGACATGGTCTTTGAGGCCGGTGATGCTATATGCCCCGACTATGTATCACCTATACGTCTAAATAGTGTATATATGTCGCAGCCAACTAGCTTAATTACCCGTTTAGTTAACATCCTAACTCTTTCGCAGCCATCTGGTTAAATTTGCCAGCTAATTGGATGCCTATGCCGTTACCGTACCGCCGGCACCCAATTAAATAGCTGAAGGACAACTAGAACTTTGACCAACCACGCACGCCAAAGTCGTAGCAGTAACTAAGCCAGGGCACTCCGATCAAATGGGTTAGGTTAGAACTGCGAACAGCCGCGCGCGAGGCGAGCGAGCGAAGCGAGCGGTGCCACGGCAGCGGCCGGCGAGCGTTAATTCTAACGGTTAGGCTGTTAATTAAACGGCTAATTAAGCTAGCTCAAACTCAAACTCAAACTCAAAGCATTTATTTCAATTAAACCATTTACAGGCACTTTTGAATTGTCAAGCTAATTTGACCAGATGGCTGTGACATGTATATACCTAGGACATGTAGTCACGGCTGACCTCAGGGATCTTGCTGACTTGGAACGGGAGCGGAGAGCTTTATCTCTAAGAGGTAATATGCTGGCCCGCAGGTTCGCGCGTTGCTCGGATGGCGTGAAAACAACTCTTTTTCGAGCATATTGCACGTCCATGTATACCTGCAGCCTTTGGGCTGATTACACGCAGAAAACTACAATACCCTCCGCATTCAATTTAACAACGCTTTCAGAGCTACTCTGGGTCTGCAGCGCTTCGGGTATGGTCGCATGGGCGCGAACGGACTGTTTAATGCGACCATGTGGAAGTGTTGCGCGTCTCTTGTGCCCAGAGTGCGGGCCAGCTCCAATACAGTTCTCAGTATAATAGCAAATAGGTTGGACTGTCCCTATGTGCGACACTACTGTGATAGACAAGTTACATATAGTGTCCCACGTAAGCGACTACTGTAATTAATAAAAGTTAATTATGAATATGAATTTGATTTATCTAATTTGTGTTTTGATGTTATATTTATATTGTATTTATTCGTTTGTTTTTGCTTATGTGTGATTTTTTGTTATGGGTTTCTAATGTGGGTTATGTGGTACCTGAAATAAATGAATTTTATTTATTTATTTATGAATCACAATTACCACATTAGCTAGTTATATTCAGCGAGATTTTTTCCACGAATGAATTCTCAATATTATATTCGGGCTGAGCAATGTAAGAATATTATCCTCCGTCATGTTTATAAAAGGCAGATCCTTTTCAAAGAACCCACACGAGTAGACATGGCCCTAATTCCATGTAGGACGATAATAGACACATATTTGAAGGCTGAAATATCTATTGATACCTCTGTCACAGAATAGATACTCGTAGGTACAGAAAGTCAGCTGAATAGGTACAGCGGGCGAAAACAGATGCACACACACATTCATAGACGCGTACGTACAGGGGGCATCAGCCCTGGAACACCCGGGCGATTTTTAAACGTGAAGTTTTATAAATCGCATTGGTTTTTCAACTCTCGGTATTGCGCCGAACACTGAAAATCGAACTGAGCGCATTCCATCGCGTCAAAAAACAAACTGCTGGATTTTCAACTCTCGTCGCTATAAGCAGTGCGTTGAAAATCCAGTGTTCCAAAAAAAACGCGACATAGGCTTATTTTAATGGTACTTCAGTGTGGTAAAGAGATGGAGCTATACGTGCTGTGTATAGCTGCATATCCGATTTCAGAGATCTCAAACGAATGCCCGTTGCTAGTGCGCTCGTTGTTCCAGCTGTACGTGAAGCATGTCTATGTGTGCGTGCGTATGCGCTTGTTGTTTGGGGCCAATCTCCTGTACCTATCTATTGTGTGCCTCTGTACTGGACACGTTAATCTCCGCATGTAACTTCTTATTCAATTCGGTATGAGTAGCATTGTGTTCAGAAATATAAATGGCAATTAAAATTAATAAATAGGAAAGTGCAATTCATAAATTGGATGTTGCCAGATCGATGTATTATATTTCTGTAAAATATAAATACACCGATGACGTTTTGAATTCAAAATGGAGGGTCAGATAATTTCTGGAAATGCTTTGAAGTAATTTATAAAGTAATTTTTAGTGGCACAAACAATATTGTTGTTTTTTAACCATTTCTAATCTAATAAGCTCACGTAAAGAAAAGTTTCTACGAAATGTAAGAAGCCACTTGTAATCAAAAGGAATCACATAGTTATCTGGGGATAACCGAAAATCTAGAATCTGCAAGGAAACAAAGGATTGGATCTAAGATTACGTAATCCTGCTAAGATTGCAAACGTCCTCAAGTCAATTAAGATCTTGATATAGTCCGTGTTACATTACCTTTATTATTTTTCTTTGTGATGTATCTCTTATGTTTAATGGCATTTTGGGGTCAGTACTCTGTATTACCTGACCCCTCTTACAAAGAAGAAGAATGGAAGAGGGGTTGGGTCATGCAGAGTACTCACTGTACAATCAGCTTCCGTGTAAAGGCTGAGAAAAGTCTAGCTCATAAATATTAATAATCGGTAGAAAATTTGAGAGGGATTAAGAGTTCAAATAGTAGAAATTAGAATCCTGTGTGTTAGTAGATTTTTTTAATTAATAAGGTATGTTACACTGATACTCCACAACCGTATATGTCAATGAATACGTTTTTATAATAAACTTCCGAGCTACGTTCAAGATCTAAGCCTTAATAAATTCAAATCATTTATTGAAAGTAAGTTGTACCAGAAGGCCTTTTATACCGTTAAAGATTATATTGAGGACAAAAAGGCTTGGGATTAAGCTGCTCCAATTATTGCATACTGAAACTTTTATTTTATTTATATACACTTTTTGACATTCAAAACATATGATTCATGATTATTCAAAACACATATTTACTTTGTGTAGTTCAATATTGTGTAGAATTTAATATTTACTTGTAAAGTATTATATTATTTCAATTATTGTGAATGTGAAGCTTAAGTGGGTCATTGTTTTTTTTTTTCTCATTTAGTATTAATCATGGTCTGACAGTTTGAGTAATTTATGCGGCCTACCCAAATGTTCTTTCTTTGGTATTGTTCGTCGAACCGTTGAGCTCCTTAAGTTCTGAGTTGAGCTGCACGATTACTGACAAATGCGTGCACTGACTGGACAGGTCCACTCAATCCGTGTGGTTCTTTCCTCAAAAGGACCATTTCAGACACCAATCTACATGGCCTTCACATGATCTGACCAAGATTATGTCTGGACTTTAAAGGAGACTGTGATCTCTGAGTTTGTTTCGGCCTTTCTTCTCAAAGTAGTCAGATAGGAAACGCCGACCTCATCTAGCTTTATTTTAAAAATATGATTGACGTGTAAAAGTGTTTGTACAAACCTACTTACAGAAAATAAATCAATTATCATTTAACATTTAACCGTTCTGAAGGAAGGTTTTTATTAGTTCCTAATAAAACAAGGATTAACTATTTCAACAAGCTGTATAATTAACAAGTCTAGTATGGTATATGTATTCCTTCATCCGAGAGATACAGTTAATTAGGTATACACGGAGCGACTGCATCTGCGTGTGAAGTAAACACGATTTTGCACTAGCACGGTGAAGCTCGTTTACTCATTTTATAATAATTAATTTATTATGAGGCGAAGCTATTAGCAGCATTTCTTGGAAAGGAAGCTGACGACTCATTAAAAATACTGGAGTGTTGATGCAAGTTTTACTTTTAATGCAAAGTAAAATATTTCTCCTGTGAGATGAGAGAGAAAAATCAAACTAAGATGTTAGAAGGGCTTTGAACACATCTGTACCGTTTGGGTATCGAACCAAGATGCTAACTTTAATTGTATTGAACAATTTTTTCGGCGAATGATGTATCCAAAGGATAAATGATCAAGAATTATTTCAATACCTATTTTCAGGTGTGTCAGACTCTTACTGACTAAAACCCACCCGTGTTCCTTCCGTTGCCAGGGGCCTCGGTTACCCTTTCAGACTTCCCTGTGACCCCGGCAGGCATCGGCCCTAGTGGACCCCTACACTTGTGCTGACATCTCTTTGAGGCACGCGTGGAACACAACGTGCCTTTCAATCCCTGTGGTCACTGATTCTATCTGACATCTGACTTGTCAAAATTTTCTCGAAAACCTAAACAATGTGCTACTTATTGACATTTACAGGGTTTACAGTACCACTCAACCAACTTTCAAAGACAAAGACATTTATTCGTCGGATATGGTAGGTACAAGTTGGTTATCAATGTTATGCTCAGGACACACCCGCCGCTAAAAGCGGCATACGAATATCTAGCGTACAATGGGTATAAAACAAAGTAGTTTATACATTTTGTACATTTTTACACATTTTTTTCACAGACACCTACAAAATTTATAAACTACTTTTACTCTAATAAACAATACAAAACACTTACATAAAGATACATTTATAATCTACTGTACAAAACAAAAGTAATTCAACGAGGAAAGTCACATTCACTTAAATGACAAAAAAAAATCCTTAAAAAGAAAACCTCACTATACTAACCACGCCAAAAGGCACATTCTTGTATCATTCAAACATCAGACAACAGAACAGAAAAAAACGTGTTGCCAGTTGCCGTGCTGTTCTGAATTCAAAATCTAAACAATTTGGTATGTAGGTCGCATAGTGCTGGGATTACCATAATCTTGACATCAACTGACGGTCTGCTGGCACCGAAAGAGATTAAGTAGCTACAATGTTGACTAAGGACTAAAATTACAATCTGTATGAGTAATTTTACTTCAGGAAGTAGTGGAGCGGATATTTTTGTCGCCAGTCGAATTTTTTGTTGATGTTTTGACGGTAGCATGTTAGATTTTGCGGCTCAAAATCCAGCATGGGTGCTTACAGGGGATGTGTTGTTACAGCCATTATTAATCTGCTCGCGTACCTATTTTAATAACAAAAATCGGCCAAGTGCATGTCGGACCACACACAATGAAGGGTTCCGGAGTTGGGAAGTTGGGATGAATTTAACCAAAACCAAACTTAACATTGTACCTACTTGAAAAACATGTTCCCCCATACATCGATATAAGGCATGGTCAGTTCTCCAACTGCAAATTTATGTTGGTCGACTATTACTCGTTGACTTGTAAAGCCTACTTAGCTCTGATCATTTTCCTTTTAATTTCATTATATGTACTACTGCCATGATTGTTTTCACTTCTCCATAAACAACCATTTAGCTGGCAGGGGGGGACGGGACACTTGACTCTAACAAAAATGAGCACATTAAAGCTTAATATTACACAAACGGATCCGGAATCGAAAAATGGTGTTTACAGACCCGCAATATTATTGAACGGCCTATCCAACGATACCCCACCCTATAGGATATACGAGAAAAATATAATAAAAATATATTAATATTTTATTTTTACTATTTGGTCGGCGTAAATAATATGTGTACCTATGCCAAATTATAGCTTTCTAGTGCGCGTTTCTGAGATACAGTGGGGACAGACCGACAGACAGACGGACATGGCGAAATTATAAGAGTTCCTTGTTTACTACGGAACCCTAAAAACCGGAGGTTTGCGAGGAAGTGCGAGGTTCTGTACGATGAACTTGCTATCTACAGTAGTTGATAAACATGTTCTCCCTACATTCCAACTGCAAATGTAAGTTTGTACGCACAATATTGAGAGATTTGCCATTTCATTTTAACACAATAGACTTTTAATAGGATTTCTTGTAATCTATAAGTAAAGAACAATTTTAAGATTATTTTTTTTAATTTTTACGCTCAGCAGTTTCGGAGATAAGGGGAAGAATGGTAAATTTTCATCTATTTGCTTAAATAGCTTTAAAACTATTTATTTAAAATTATTCAAAAAAAATTGAGACCCTCACAACAAGCCCTTTCATTTGATAAGTCATATGGTACGTTGTTTGTAAAACTTTTTTGTTAATTTTCAAATTTGCCCCCCAAAATTGCCCTTATATTCAAAATTAATTTATTTACGTTACACGTCCGTATTTGGGTCACAGAATTTCATACGTGTAACAAGTTTCAACTTAAGGCGCTGACAAGACCTAATTGGCCAAAATTGGCTTCTCTTAAGAAAAAAAATTGACAAATCTGTATAGTTTGTGGTAGGGGAAAAAATATATGTTAATTTTGAACATATTTCCCAGAACTTGGTTGTAACCAAAATACGTTTTGAAAAAAGATCTTGATACAAACTAACATTAAACTAACCTCTTACCTTGAGTTCTAATCCAAAATATCTGTATTACCTAAATATCAACATACGTTACATATTTAATTAATAACAGGAACGTCTTATTTGATTGCAGAACTTGGTTGTTTTTTATTTTCGATTATTCAACTCAATTTTGTGTAAATAGATAATTGCTTCATATTTTGCAATAAATTACAAGCGTTGTGTCATCGCGCTTCTCTTTCTTTTCTATGCTATCTAACAGAGACCGCGGTTTAGGTGTTGTCAGCGTTTTAATCGATCCAGTAGATTCGGAGCAAATCTGCTGTGACAGACGTACAGACAGACACACGAAAGAAAAAAGAAAGAAAAATAAGTTTAATTGTCACAGAAACACGTGTATACAACAAATCTAGAATAGGTAAACGGAAAAATAAAACAAAATAGATCAACATATAATCAAAAAACACAAAAAGTCGGCAGCTGCATGTCATGACTGTGACAAGAAGGCTTCCACTCAGCATAATGCTGTGCTATGGGACCCACAGCACAGCGCTGATTTTCAGTAGTCACCCGACACAGACGTACAGAATTCAAGTCACGTTTAATGAGTTGTACATTATGTAGGTAACAAAGTAAAATAAAACAAATTGTACTTAGAATATAATGCAACTATACAACCAATTATAAGAATAAATATTATTAACATACAAAATTTACCGCAGGTATAATGTACCCACTTCGAGAATACCCAATGTTTTGTCTCGCTCCCACCCTCAGCTCCGCGTCGCCTGCGCGCGCTTACAATATAACGGTATATGTATAGTGGTGCTACAAGGGTTCCGGTTTTTCCTTTTGAGGTACCAAACCCTACAACATAATATTTTGATGCAGTATAGTAACAAAATTCACAAACTTGTCTATAAAAACTATATACATGAGCACGCTCTTCATTAGAAAACAAGTCATATTTTTATTTGTTATCCAGTATTGTATTATGGCAAAGTTAGTGAAGTGTCTGTTTTCAAACTAGTTTGCTAAATTGCCTAAAATTAATTTCATCTATAAAATCGATGAAATTTTCAGTTGAATAAGTTTCAAACTAGAAAATATGGTTGAGAGAATATTCCAGGCTAATGCTTCGACTCAACCTAATGGTTGCGATTACGTTAAATTTTCAACCCTACCAAAAACGTTTAATTACAATACCGTATTTTGAATAACAGCACAATATTTTAGGTGAGCTTTATTAAATTTTTTTGGATTGCTGGATAAAAAAGAAAAACAAAATAGGGTCTATGTGGCCGACGTCACTGAAGGAACTGAATGACGAGTACATTAGGTAAGTAGATGTTCGGCTATTTTGTTTCATAATACATGACAAGGACTGTAGTTTGATAATGGCGCCGATTCCCTTGTTCACAAACTAAACTAAATTTAAGTTCAGTGCATCTTTTTCTTTCTATTTCATTAAGAAAAGGACAGAAGATACATTTTAGTTTACTCCTGTCAAATTAATCAGCGCCTGTCACTTCTCTATACAAGTTTAGACGTGATTAAAAACTTGCCTACTAAATTTACGTCAAGCGCTGATTAATTTGACAGGAGTAAACTAAAATGTATCTTCTGTCCTTTTCTTAATGAAATAGAAAGAAAAAGATGCACTGAACTTAAATTTAGTTTAGTTTGTGAACAAGGGAATTGGCGCCATTTTCTTTCTTCTTTATTTATTATTGTTTGAAAAGAGAATGTTTCTTTTTTCTTTTTTTTTCATTCAAAAACTAAAGAAAAGTCTTGTTTTTGACATTTAAGTTTCACTTGTGTGCAAATTAAAATAGTTCCTTATCAAATATGTAGTATTTAAGATGTGGATAACGTCGTAAGCTAATCTCTTTTTGTTCTCACTACCTGTTTATTAAGATAGTTGTGTAAGTGTTTGTTACCCGAATTAAATAAATAAATAAAAAACTTTTAAATTCTTAGTACATATTCGTAATGTGCCTATAATGTTCCGACTGCTAGGACACAGGCCTCCTCTCTGTGAGAGGGCGTTTATTTTTTTTTTTTGAGGGTGGGAAATCATCAAATAACTTCTCCCGCTCTGGGCGGAGCGGGAGGGTGTGTCAGACTCTTACTGACTAAAACCCACCCGTATTCCTTCCTGTTGCCTGTGTTGCGGGGGCCTCGGTGACCCATAAGTACCTTCCCGCGACCCCGGCAGGCATCGGCCCTAGTGAACCCCTACTTTGTGCTGACGACATCTCTTTGAGGCGCGCGTGGAATACGACGCGCCGTCGACCCGGGCCTGGTCCTTACCGGACGGTGAGCTACCCATTGCTCACCGTCCGCAAGCCCGCGCCTACGGTGGCCGGAAATCCGCCCGGGATTCCCGACGCCCTGGGCGTCTCCTGCGGCGGCTAGGGGCGAGAGGGCGCGAAACTTGCCTTTCCCTCAACCGTCCCGCCTCCTCCTTCGCGAGCATTATTGCTTCGCAGAAGGAGGTGACGGCTGCCCATGCCCTCTCGCTCCGTACCATGGCCTGAACCAGGGCCGGACGCGAGAGGTCTCTGCCGCCGATCGCCTCCACGAGGACACGGCGGTGCTCTGCCCAAGCCGGGCAGACCTCCACCGTATGCTCCACCGTGTCCTCCGGGCGATCCACACAGTGGTGACACCCGGACGTTTCCTCCCGCCTTATCCGACACAGGAACCTCCCGAAGCTGCCGTGTCCGGTGAGGACCTGCGTCAGGCAGAAGGTGAGGACGCCGTGGCGCCTCTCCAGCCACTCCTCAAAGAGGGGACTTATCGCCGAAATCGTGGCGTGCCCAGCACTGGGTTGCGACAACCGTACTTTCTATGACGCCATGAGATCCCGCCGGAGCTCCGTCCGCTGTGCCGCGATTTCTCGCGGCAGCGGACTTACGCCCCGGCGTTTCGCCTCCTCGCGCCACTCCCATACGTGTGCGAGGACTTTTGCCTCCAGATCCCATGGCGGCAATCCGGCAAGGAGGCTCGCTGCCTCACAGGAGACCGTGCGGTATCCTCGGACCATCCGGATGGCCATGACCCTTTGGGCCGCGCTCAACCGGCGGGCTGGCCGCAGCGCCAGAGAGCGCGCCCATACAGGAGCCCCGTAGAGGGCCATGGACCGCACGACCCCCGCGTAGAGCCTCCGGCAGGAGGCGTTTGGACCCCCTAGATTGGGCAGGAGCCGCTTCAATGCAGCACCCGCCCGCTCCAGTTTGGGAGCCAAACGTCGGAAATGCTCCACGAAGTTCCACCGGCTGTCGAGGACGAGTCCCAGGTACTTCATCGTCGACTCGACGCCGATAGAAACCCCTCCTACCGTTATTTGGGACCCCAACGGTGGCACGTTCCGAGGACCATGAAAACACATGGCCTCGGACTTGTGCAGGGCCACCTCGAGTCCCAATTGCCGGATCCTTTCGACGATTGTCGCAACCCCGCGTGCCGCTAATTCGGCCGCCGCCTGGTGCGACCTCCCCTGCGCCAGGACCAACGTGTCGTCAGCGTAGCACACCACGCTGACGCCGCTAGGGAGGTCGGCGCGCAGCACCCAGTCGTATCCGATGTCCCACAGATGCGGCCCCAGGACCGATCCCTGTGGGACACCGCACGACATCTCTTGCCGGTTCCACACTCCCTGGTGACCGGGGTAGATGACGGCCCTGTCCGTCAAATAGGCCTCGACCACACGACAGAGGTAGGTCGGCATCCGGTGATACCGGAGTGCCTCCCTGATGCAACTCCAGGGCAGGGTATTGAAGGCATTGGCGATGTCTAGGGACACCGCCAAGACGACCCTACCCTGGGCAACAGCATTCCCCGTCGTCAGGGCTCGCACACGCATGATGGCGTCCACCGTAGAGCGCCCTCTGCGGAAACCAAACTGGCTCTCCGCCAAATCCGGCCCCACCTGCACCAGCTGGCCGACGAGGCGGTCTGCAAACTCTTTCAAAGAGCTTGCCCACCTCGTCGAGCAGCACGATGGGCCGATAAGCGGACGGAGAGTCCGCAGGGCGCCCTGCCTTCTTTATGAGTGTGAGAGGGCGTGGGCCGTAATCCTCCACGCGGGCCCAGTGCGGGTTAGTAAATAAATTCTTAATATTGCAAGTAAAACATTCATCAGGGTGGCTAGTATCTGTCCGTGGCCTCGGGCAATGCACAGGCAGCGGAAGGAAGACGGGTGGGTTTTAATCAGTAAGAGTCTGACACGCCCTTCCGCTTCGCCCAGAACGGGAGAAGTTATTTAATAATTTCCCACCCAAAAAAAAAAGGGTGGCTAGTATGTCATGTGTGTCACTAATACGCAAGAATGGGTGTATTGGGAGTCATATTCTTGTGACCAACAAGGTTAACTGTGTGACATGACAACAATTATTATTTGTAGGCAATTCAAATGAATTGTTCACCTACCTTGCTTAAAATATAGAAACCAGTTTTCTTTTAAAATATTCAGTCAAATGACCGTGTTATGAACAAACACGTATAATTATTTATTTAAGCGTTATTACAGTGTAACACAACTGAATAAATTATTTAAAACTAAGTGGTTGACCAGGATTTCAGCCATACTTAAATTAATGAATATAGATTGCATATAAATTCAGTTAAATTATTAATCGTTGGAATGATTAATTATATGCCTGTAGCTTCGCCCGCATGTAGGGTATCCCACGGGAGCGTACTACCGGGATTAAAAGTATCCTAAATCGTAACCCAGGTCATGGTTTACCCGTATGCCAAATTTTGCCTTTCAGTCGTTGAGACGTGAAAGGTAACAGACAGAGAGAGTTACTACAGCTAGAATATTACTAGTATTTTTTTTTTATTGGGTAATCATCAAATAACTTCTCCCGCTCTGGGCGGAGCGGGAGGGTGTATCAGACTCTTACTGACTAAGACCCACCCGTATTCCTTCTGTTGCCTGTGTCGCCAGGGGCCTCGGTAACCCTTTAGTACCTTCCCGCGACCCCGGCAGGCATCGGCCCTAGTGAACCCCTACACTTGTGCTGATGACATCTCTTTGAGGCACGCGTGGAATACAACGCGCCGTCGACCCGGGCCTGGTCCTTATCGGACGGTGAGCTACCCATTACTCACCGTCCGCAAGCCCGCGCCTACGGTGGCCGGAAATCCGCCCGGGATTCCCGACGCCCAGTGGCGCGTCTCCTGCGGCGGCTAGCGGCGAGAGGGCGCGAAACATGCCTTTCCCTCAACCGTCCCGCCTCCTCCTTCGCGAGCATTACTGCTTCGCAGAAGGAGGTGACGGCTGCCCATGCCCTCTCGCTCCGTACCATGGCCTGAACCAGGGCCGGACGCGAGAGATCTCTGCCGCCGATCGCCTCCACGAGGATAAGGTGGTGCTCTGCCCAAGCCGGGCAGACCTCCACCGTATGCTCCACCGTGTCCTCCGATATTATTAGTATGGATTTCATGTTTGCTATGTGAATAAAGCTTAATTATACTCAATACTCAATACTCAACATTTTTATTGCTTTACCATAATGTGTACTTAGGTGGTAACTATATAATTGAAATCATTATGGACCCTGTAGGGCACAGCAAAAGGGTAGGAGGAAAGAGGAAACCCTGTTTTAGGAGATCATTAAGTTGTCATTGTGGGATCATGTTTTAACTTTTAATCAAAGTCAGGAGATCGCGAAATAGATACGATCATTTCGTTTATCTGTTACTTCTGTATTATTTTAACTGCAAATTTACTTAAATAAATTAAATATTTTTTATAAACCTGTACATATGTTTTATAATCCTGTTTATTCATCTGTATAAATAGTTTTTCTTTGAATAATTATTATTCTTATACTCGTATTATTTTAATATATATCTTCAATATTTCTTCACTGATGTTATTTAAACTTTATTCACAAAGTAACTACTATGTATGAGTCAATATTTAATTCCACGTGTAAGTAAGTGCCAGGTTAAAGATCGTTAATGTCGGTCAACATTTTACTTAGTAAAGGCAGGAACACATGTCACGTGTATGAGCGGCCGCGGATATAACCGCGCAATCAAAATTTTTGGCTAAAGAAAATCGTGTGACTAAGTGAAAAATATCAATCACACCTTGGTTAAGATTTTGGTAAGTTTAGGAGGTAATGGATTGAAAAGTAGAAAATTTATTGACTAGAAAGAATGGTGGACAGAGGTGGACATATTAAAGAGTATTTCTATTCTATTCTAAATACAAATACTCTTTAATATGTCCACCATAAAAAATACAGATATAAATGTAGGAATAGAAATGAAAAATAATAATTAATTGAATGTTGAAAGATGCTAATTTCTAGCTAAGTACACACATCAACACGGTCTAGGGATATTTTTAAAAAAGCGAATTACTATCAATGTGTTAATTATTTATATGACATGTATATATTTAAAAGATACGTTATTTAATATTCTACCATTTTTTAATAATGGTTAAGGTACTTCGATTAAAATTTCAGGATTTAATGGAAAAAAAATTAAGCATAGACGGAAACCGTATATGAATTAACTTTTAATTTATGAGTAAAAACTGAAAAAAATAGAAAAATCATTAAATTTGTGTTTATAAACTTGAAGTTAGTAGTCTGAGAAAGCGCCCATGATGTTCATAACACATCGGCAACGATTCGGCATGCTCAGAACAAGGTTGTCAATGTCTTGCTGCGGAATATTGTCCCATGTCCTTCTGAGGTGCGCAAAAAGTTGATCTTCTGTAGCCAGATTTTCAGGAACTTCCTTCAGAGCTCTTCTTTGCACCATATCCCACGCATGCTCAATGGGATTTAGATCTGGCGATTGAGCAGGCCAGTCTAAGGCCCTAACATTGTGTGTATGTAACCAAGCTGCTACCGTTCTCGCCGTGTGTGCCCGGGCATTGTCGTGCATGAGCAGGAAATCTTGCCCCATTTGTGTTCTGTGGGGCAAGATTACGGGCCCCAGCACCTGTTGGACGTATCGTTCTGCCGTCATATTGCCCCGCACCCAAACGAGATCCGTCCGTCCTCCAAGACGAATTCCTGCCCAAACCATAATTGTTCCTCCTTGGTATGGGTGAACTTCCTGAGGGTTCTGAAGACGGCTCCATCGTCCAGGAACTCGCCAAACACGCGTCCTTCGTGAATCTGGATGGAAGCCGAACCTGGATTCATCCGTGAACAGCACATTGGACCATTGCTCACGGCCCCAGTCCACGTGGTTCCGAACCCATTCTAATCGTCGTCCACGATTGCCTCTCCGTAAAGGTGGGACCCGGAGTGGTCTACGAGAGCGTAGATTGCTTTCATGCAGTCGCCTTCTTACAGTTTGGTCACTCACAAGCACTTGGTGTTCCACTCGCAGCCTTTGGACCAATTGAGTCGCCGTTGCATTTGGTTGAGGTCGCGCAGTAATTTGCAAAAATCGATCTTGTCTGGGGAAAGTGATGCGACTTGGCCCCCGGTGCCTCTCCGCTACTTCACCTGTGGCACGATAGCGTGTCCACAATCTTGAAATTACATTTTGGTGGGTCCCTATGGCCTCAGCAACATTACGCTGAACAGACCCAGCTTCCAGCATTCCCACAGCTCGTAACATCTCCGCCCTCGTCAAATGTTGGCGTTGCATGGCTACAATACCTCAATTTTAACTTTATCTTTCGTTTAAAAATGAAATAAAACTGTAACTAAACGTAATTCGTATTGTTTTCTAAATTTCGCACAAATGAAAATTCCCTCTCCTACACATCAAGACATTTTTATGCCACCGAAACAAAAGAATTTTAAAAAATTTGAATTTGGAATTAGTCTGAGATAAATTACAAACAAATCGGTGTATGAAAGATTACAATGCGGCCAGTACTTTTCGAGTTATTTAATTGAGTATGAAATATCCCTAGACCGTGTTGATGTGTGTATATTATACGTAGCTAGAAATATATAGCTACGCTACCGAGATGACTAATAGAGAATGGAAGAAAAATACTTGTTGGGCCGACCCTGAATAAATTGGGTTGAGGGCAGGAGAATGATGAGGAGATAATAGAATCCTGATATTCCATTTATGGTGTGTTGGTCACTATTAGTCAGTATGTACCTACTTTATATGGAAATCTCAGGATACTGGATGTGAATGCAACTTGTTTCACCGAGGTAGGTAATTGGCTTTGTTTCCTAAGTGTAAACTTACCTATTTACCTAACGTCCGTCGGTAAAGTTATGGACAAGATATTAATTTAGACTTATTGTAAAGGCTTCCGCAGACTGGGGAGATATCGCAGGCGCGATAGGCAGCAATATGCCTGTCGAGCCTACGATATCGCCCCAATCTGACCAACCCTTAATGGCAAACACGTCATTTGGTTTAAATAGGTTTTTATTTTTATTATTGTATCAATATTTTCTATAGATTTTCTATAGATTCTCGTGTATTTTGTGAATGTGAGAACGTTGTAGGCTTAATAGATTGGATTTGTAGATCATTTATTTTTTGTTAAGTACCTGGTATTTCTTGACAGGCCTACATTGTCCTCCCATACCTATTGACACGTGTGATTTTAAAACATTGCAAAAGCCAATTATTTTTAAAAGAGTAACCGTGGAATTCCATCACCGTTTTGAGAGCAGTGGTGTTGAAATAATTTACACAGAGTAAAGCGCCTGTCAGGGTCCGAACCTGTGAACTACAAACTCGTAAGTCGTGGTTGTTACCACTGGGACACCTCTACTGCTGTTGACTAGCGCTTGTTAAATATTATGATAACACACGATGAGTATTTTTAAGATGGCAACGGAAAAAACGTGCATTTTCCTCGAATTTATTCATGAGGGCGTTATTATTCGTCAGCGCTCCGCTCTAGTGACCTAACCTTTAGCATTTTAATGTCGTCGATAAAATTAGGGAAATTGCGTTCGCCCCGTTTCGCTTATATTATTGCTAACTTAATAACATAATTTTCGAGTTTATTTATGTGTAGGTATGTAAATATTTTCAATGACACTTGGTTTTCTATGCAAATTCCGAGGCATTTAAGTATTAAGGTTCATGCAGACTGGCGCGATATCGCGGGCGCGACAGACAGCGCGACACTTTCGATGAAGTTTTCATAGAAATTGTGTCACTAGTGTCGCGTCGCGCCTGTGTGCGGGAGCCTTAATTGAAGGTTGCAACAATTTTTGTTAGTATTTTATCTTTCATTGGTTATCTATATGATACGGTACAATATTATTAGATACCTACATCATTTTAATAATGTGAAAATAGTGTCGTGTAATGAAAACTAAACTAAGTTACTATTTCAGGCTCCCTCCATTGAATTATTCTGACTCAGCTACAACAATAGTCGTCCAAATGCTTAAGGTTAAAATAAAATAATACTAAAGTAAGTGTTTACAAAAACCAACATGATATTTAAAGCACCATAAAATATGATAATAGAGAAGTGGTGGTCCGCGACTTACGAGTTGTACGAGTAGGTCATAGGTTCTAACCCAGACAGGCGTTTTACTTCCTGTAAATAATTTTATAACCACTGTGCACTGCTTTCAAAAGTGAAAGGAAAGCATCGTCAGGAAACCGGATGTCCTAGAACCAAAAAAATCGAAGACATGTGGCATTTACCAACCCGCACTGGGCCCGCGTAGATTACAGTCCACTCCCTCTCACTGAGACGAGGCATGTGTCCCAGCAGTGGGAACACTATTGGCTGATTATGCTATGCATAAGCATAAAATATACAAGTTATTGTCTAGTATAATTATTATTATTTTAAGCACCGTTAAGTACAATGCAGCTCAAAGTTACTCCAACTGTAAGTAATATTCTTTGGAACTTTTAGTCAAGTTGTTAAGCTTATAGAAGCTACATTTAAATTAATTATCATTTCCGTACTTCATATTTATCCTGGTTTTAAAGACTGGTTAATATAATAGTTGCTTAGTCTTAAAGCAACTTTTAGCGCGATTCTGGTAGAACAATCTCCATGAAGTTTTCATAGCAATTGTTCTACTAGAGTAGCGTCGCGCTGTTGCAAGCCTTTACCAATCTCGCGTCTTTGGCGAAGTATTTTAGTAGTTAATTATAATCGGATTATTCTAAGAACATAAAACGAACTAACTAATGAACGTCAACGAAGCAAAAGGAGTATGTAAGGATCGTAGCAGGTGGCATTCTGTAGATTCTGCTTGGGAAGATGTGAGTTTATGTATGTATACTTTTTATCTCGATATTCCCACGGGATCGAGACTTATGCGGGTGAAACCGCGGGGCGCAGCTAGCTTCTAATATTAGTAAGGATATAGTTAAGACAGAAGAAAAAAACAGGGCAGATGAATGATGTTGAAAATACTGCTACCCTGCATAATCAGCCTATAATGTTCCCACTGCTGCGACACAGGCCTCCCCTCATCTAGAGGGAGTGGGCTGTAATCCACCACGCGGGCCCAGTGCGAATTGGTAGATGTTACATGTCTTCGAATTGTTGGTTCTAGGACAAGCCGGTTTCCTCACGATGTTTTCCTTCACCGTTTTGAGAGCAGTGGTGGTGAAATTGTTTACACAAAGAAATGTGCCTGCTTGGGTTCGAACCCACGATATACAACTCTTAAGTCGGGGCCGTTACCACTGGGCCACCACTGCTACCCTAAATGTCCTTAATAGAAATTGGAAAGACATTTGTTCATTGTCATGTACAACAGAACCAGAACATAGTAACTAGAAGTTGGTACAGAGCTACGTTTTTCATTAGTGAATTCCTAAACCCAACTCTACTTAATTTAATATATTTTTAGTCTTACGTCTTTTTTACCTGTCCGATGAATCCTAGCTTAGGCTCAAACCCCAGGCCTATTATTACTCAACCTTTAGAAACTCTTTCTATTCAATTTACTACAATAAACGTAGGGACTCGTACATATAGCCCGGGAAAAAGCGATTAAAGGAATAAGTTTTGTCATTAAATACATCATTTTACGAATAACATCTTGTGGATAAAATGCACCATTAAAATTTGTTTACAGGATAAACTCATAAATTGGTAGAAAAACAAGAATCAAAAATTTGTAGATCTAAAAATGAACATGGCATTTTTAATCGACTTCTTAAAAAGTTGTAGTTTCTCCAATTCGTCTGTATATATATGTTTTAAATATTTGTTCATCGATATTTTCGTCACTAATAATTGTAGGTCGAACACTTATTTTTTCATTTAGTGTATGTTGATGATGTTATAATAAGTTCCTGTCACTGATATTTAAATAGCAAATAGTAGTGTACAACTAAAATGTGAAAATTTTATACATTTTACAAAAAAAACAATCGACTTCCAAAAAAAAACACTACAAAGTGAAAAATAACTTTAATTTCGGAAGTCGTCTTTGGTTTTGTATTTTCATATTTTATTTTAAAGTCGGTTGCTTTTTTAAGTTTTTGTTATAAGTTTTTGATCTGGAAAAATAACCTAATGAAACTGATTCAATCTCGAATTTACAGTAAAAAATATCGGAGGAAAACCTAGACTTATTTCTTTATACTGAAAGTTTCAACGCCTCAAAGAGACGTCGTCAGCACAAGTGTAGAGGTCCACTAGGGCTGATGCCTGCCGGGGTCGCGGCAAGGTACAAAAGGGTTAGGCCCCTGGCAACACAAGCAACGAAAGGAATACGGGTGGGTTTAAAGTATTTTCACTATCAATTCCAAAATAAAGTACTCAGGAATGCTGTAAATGCACCATTGTACATTAGAACTGAAGACCTCCACCGAGACCTTAAAATGGAACTCATCACCACCACCATACAAAAACTTGCTGAAGCCCATGAAACACACACTTCATCAACATGTGAATGTTGAAGTGATTCAGCTGCTAGACAACACGGACATAGTGTGTAGGTGTAAAAGAACAAAACTATTTGAGTTAGTGTAGTGTATACACATATTGAATGAATAATAGTATCAATGCTGTGCTACACATGTAACATAAGCTAAGTGTTTTTATTAATTTATCAATCCCTAAGAAAGTGCTACGGAATTGTGTAAAAGTGCAAATTAACACTGTTCTTAGTTATAATATAACGTAGGTAATCTATCACGTAATGTAATAAGTTAAAGTAAAACTGCTTATTAGTCTTTAAGGCTAGATTTTAATAAATTATTAAGAAGTTTAGTTCATACCGTAAACGGGGTGAAATTAAATAATACAGTTTCGTCCGGATTCACCCTTGCATCCCTAATGCAAGGGTGAATCCGGACGAAACTATAAAATGGATTTTAACGTTGAAATAATATCGTTTGTTGCCAAAAAGGACTCTAATGTTTTTACTGTATAATAATTAACGACTAACTTTCCTAGTTGGCAGCAAACTGGATTATTTAAAAACCAATTTTAAAGTTTCGTCCCGATTCACGCCTGCATCCCTATTCACCTCGTTTTACAGTATAAACGTAAGTTCGTATTACGGTATGGAGAAAATAACCGGTCAAGTGCGAGTCGGATTCGCGCACGAAGGGTTCCGTTCTGTTATCTATAAAAACGGCAAAAAAATCATGTCTGTTGTATGAGAGCCCCTTAAATATTTATATCATTCTGTTTTTTTTGTAATATTTGTTGTTGTAGTGGCAACAGAAATACATCATCTATGAAAATTTCAACTGTCTAACTATTACGGTTCAAGAGATACAGCCTGGTGACAGACAGACAGACAGACGGACAGCGGAGTCTTAGTAATAGGGTCCCGTTTTACCCTTTGGGTACGATACCCTTAAAACGGAAAAAAAGAAAACGATCAATTTTAGTTATGTAAAAAGAGTCATATGCTATGCAGAGAGACAACTTCAGGGGGGTAACCATCACCTCTTATAGCAGTATTACTTCAATATTACTTCAGCGTGAGAAACAGATGGAGCTATACGTCCTGTATAGCTCCATCTCTTTCCCACTGGAAGTAATATTATAATAATACTGCTATAAGAGGTGATGGTTATCCCCCAGGTTAGTAACAAGATTTTTGTATAAGCACTACATTATGTTGAAGTGTACGCAGTATTCACATTACATGATTTTGTCAAGTGCCGGAATTTCCCTACGATAACAGCCAGATGTTACATTCCCAGTGACCTGCACATACGTTCTATAAGTTTATATACGTTGACGATGACGTCATATTGTGTGACGTCACAATAACCACACTCGCTGAAGTATGGGCGAGGTAATGTTAAACGTGGTTCAAGTACAAAGTTGTATTTAAATTCTTGATACAATATTGGAGGGAATTTTGTAGAATGTTGTATGATCGGGACAGTTTATGGCAGACTTTTATATTGTTCCGTTTTCAAGTTTCTCAGTTTTCAGGGATGTATCCTGGTAATGTGCGAAAGGCATCATTTTATTACGCAAGTAAGATATGGTTTCAAAACTACAGGGTTTTTCAAGAATTACATAATAACTGGGACATGGAATTCTGAGGCATACCTATTCCTATGTGCTGAAGTCGAACATCAATGGAAATCCATTGGTGTTCGAGCATTTTTCTTAAAGGAATGAAAAACCCACAGGGTTTTTCAAGAATTACATAATAACTGGGACATGGAATTCTGAGGCATACCTATTCCTATGTGCTGAAGTCGAACATCAATGGAAATCCATTGGTGTTCGAGCATTTTTCTTAAAGGAATGAAAAACCCAGTAGTTACTTTCTTTTGAAAATCAAGAATTGTTCAAACGTAAAAGTAGGCCCCTCCACACCACAGGTCGCAGACGTGGTAAATGACGACCTTAAAAAAAACCTACCAAAACCTTAAACCTTTTAAAATAAGTTATAACATTACCTAGTGTAACATTTGGTACAATAGTGTTATCTTTTCAAAAAATACAAAACAAAATTCTAGAAATTACAAGGTTTTTACGGAAAAATATTCACGGTTGGCAGAAAGACTGTTGTAACTCCGATAAGAAGTCACGGCGCGCGACGGTTCGTAGTGCTTATGTACGGCCGACCTCACTTGTTGCATATATAATGTTTTACAAGGTTAACGGGGTTAAAAGTGACACTGCTCAGGTTAAATGCGTCATTATGAGAGTTTTTGTTTAAATAAATAAATACTTATTGTTATAATGGAACTGTTAGATGGTAAATGATTACTCGCCGTCCCAGTAATATACCTATATGTATATTGCAGAAAATATTAAATCTCTATAATAAGCTTTATACGAGTATTCGTATTACGATTAAAGAAATAAAGACTGCCCCACTCTTAGGGGTCTGTCTCTACTTTGAGACCGAATCGCAGCTTGTCCAGTTAACGCAATTTACGCGCGTAGACAATCGCGCGATTGTGAGGTACTAGTGATTCATACATTCCGTCCACATGTAGTCGCACGTTTTGCTGTCGACTCGTGCGATTAGCGCGCGTTCTACGCGGGAGTCGAGATACCAGTTGCGTGATTGTTCCGTCCAGTACATGCGCGATAGTTGAAGTGGGGGACCTATTTAGAATATTGTTAGAGCAAACTAGAAGTGTAAAACCACTTTTTATAGTTTATCCGGAAGTAGTTTTTATTGTGTTCTCTATGCTTCGCATATAATGTTTTATACATACCTACAATCATTCTATCATGTAGAATTGATACACTCTATATTGTCGGTTTTCTCTTTGCTTGCGTCGTTTCCATCGACGGTACGCAATCCACACCATACCCGCTTTGGCCGAATCCATGTTGCTAACTACCCAAACCGTCTCAGAACACTCGCGCGTAAATAGCGCGCATAAAACGCGCCATCTGGTCGCAGTGCAAATTCTTACACGTGACTCGACTCGCGCGTAAATCGCGTCATCTGCACAAACTCTTTCCTGCGAGTCAACTCGCGCGTAAATTGCGAGATCTGGACAAGCTCTTAATCTACCTGCATTGCCTTGTTTTACGACAAAGCAGTTATTAGAAGACATACTAATGTTTTTTTAACATCATTCATACTGTGTAGCAAGAATTTATTGTGCGTCGCCGTACAAAAAACACCATACAATGAAATATTATAATGACTTTCAAATTACACATTTTTTGTCTTATTTTAAATCGTAGTTTATGAATTAAAAATATTAAATTATACCTGTGTTGTTTACTGATCTTCTTTTTCATTTTTTTTTCATACCTGTAATCTACATCTATGTCCACCAAATGTATTATTTTATTACGAAGGCCATGTCAATAACCTAAGCCATAAACAACACAATCATGACAATAAGGGCTCTCGATCGATGGTGATGTGGAACAAATTACTGTTCGCGCCAAATTGTCGCCTTGTAAGGAAGCGGCCACAGTAATAAGCGACCGCGTTTATCAAATCTCAAATCGTTTATTGCAATCCACGATGTACAATTACAGGTGGTAACTAAAAAAAAAAATAGAAACACTTATGGATCCAGTCGGGCACAGCAAATTTTTATATAAGTTGAGAGGAGGAGCGCCTTATTAATTTTCCTTGGTATTAGTTAAAATTATTTTATAACCTATTACCCATGTATTTATATTTCCAATTAATCACTTATTCTATTAATATTTTATATGCAGGTCTATCTATTCATTTATTATTTATTTAATTATATTTAATATTGCTTATTTCTTTACTCGCTTAAAAATTGTTCATGGTTCATAATAAAAATTGTTTATCGAAATCATGGGTCATTCTCAAATATCGCTAGAATATTACTATGAATAGCTTAACAGGGTAGGTAATTCAGGGTAGATAATTCTGCTATTATAACTAAGTTTGGTATTATTTTAGTTCTTGTGATCATGATAAAGTAATTTCATTTTTATTACGGTTAAAATAATACGCCTATCTGTTTAATTTCTCAAATATAGCTTTAAATGTCAGCATATTATGTAACATAAGAAGCTCGGCAATTTCTCGGTATCGTAAACCCTCCTTGTTTCCAAATTCATAGACGCTGTAGGCGGCTATTGTAGACATCAATTTCCGGTTAATACAATCCGATCGAAAACATGTTCATGTAAAATGTTGCCAAGACGAGACCTTTTTTGTTGTTTGTGTACTGATAGCTCACATATCAAATTTCAGGTTTCTAGGACTTCTGGAAGTACCCTATAAGTTTTGATGATTATCAGTGAGTGAGTCAGTGACGAAATCGGGGTTCTTTTACATCAATAAAATTTAAAGTATAAGAGCTATGTAATTGTAACTTTATATGTATAATAAGTCTACTATTGACATCATATCCCGACAACTTTGTTTATCTGGTATAATCCAAACCCAAGGTATGAGGGTTCAAGAAAACGAAGAAGCTCTCCGAGAAAAGGTAGGTAGTGCACTTGCGCTTCGCTTGGCTCGTCTTGGCGGGGGCAATACCGTACGGTCCCCAGATACGGTAATATTCCGGTTTTTGACATCTACCCTACTAAATAATCCCGTAGATGAATAGACTTTATGTTGCTACCCGCACGTTGTTTTAAACGTTACGTTTTTGCACGTTAACAATTATAATTACTGTGGCAAATTGCTATCGTCTAGTGTTACAAATTTACACGTTCAGCCGTAGCAGTTTAAACTTTAGACTAACAAAACTTATGTCACTTTCAAACTGTTTAGGTACAAGTTTTTGTTGAATATAAAGTGGCGATGTTATGTTTTTGTATGCAGTTTCTGACACAATACCTATACCTTCTGAATTTAATGGATCGAACACGGGTGGGTTTTAGTCAGTAAGAGTCTGACACACCCTCCCGCTCAGCCCAGAGCGGGAGAAGTTATTTGATAATTTCCCACACAATAAAAAGGGGTGACGATTTAGTCATCTGCATCCATCAAGGGGGTGATTTTACCTGTCAGACTGAACCACTTTCACTATGAAACTTATAAAGAAAAAGATAGATGCATCGAAATAGTCTGTCTGCTGTTGTATAGGAATTTGTTATTTTTTTCCCCGAGTCGGATAGGTATGAGTTTCATAGCGAAAGCTGTTTCGTATGACGGGTAGAATTACCCTCGTAATGTCCGGTTTTTGCCCTCTGGTTACAATATGATTTAAAAAATTAAGATTTAAACTACTATGGATTTATTAATCCTTTTAAGCTAGCGGAACATATTCTAAAATAACCGGCCAAGTGCGTGTTGGACCACAACGCACAATGAAGGGTTCTGTAGTTGGGAATTTGGGATGAATTTATCCCAAAAACAAACTTAACATTGTCGAAATTTTATTCGCTAATCGCTAAAGTGTGTGAAAAATAACTATAATTCGTTTATTTTAGAACAAAGGAATCCATTAACGTAATTACGTGTAAAATAAGCCAAGATTATGTACTAAAACATTTGTGTACCACATAAACGAAATGAATGACGTAAATAAATAAATGCTTAATGTTTCATATTGGCATTTACAACAAGTTACTTTCTGTTTTGCTTGCAATTATTAGTACTTTAATCTTAATTCAGTAGGAATAAATAGTTACAGATAAATAAAATTTGGTAGATGTATTGAGGAATGAAACCAAAATATGGAACTCAAGATGTCATTTCAAGTAAATGTACAATAAAGAATAAATGTTTCGTGTTACAATAAAAGATGTTAATAAAAAATCTGTAAAATCATCAGGACCACAAAATATAAAATGTTTCACTGATCTCACGCCAGCAGTTAGTACCTGCGTTCACTCACAGGTTATATTTATAGTAAAACAAACATACTAAAATCCTAGGAGTATAAACCATATTTTTTTATCAGTTTTCATAAGTTCCTGTCTCCTAAAGCTTATTAATTGATAAACTAGAAAATGTAGCGGTTATAAATTTTTATCTACCTAGCTACCTAGGCATAATTCATTGACCCACTGGACATGTCCTTTGAAAGTGACTCTCTGTCTGCCACCTTTTTACACCTTAAAGGATGACCAGATTCCGATGAAAGGCATACAGGTAGGCCATGGTCTGAGTTAGTAGGATACTTACATAGGATACTTGTAGAGGTTAGAAAGTATCCCACGGAAACATACTACCGGGACAAAGGCAGTATGTTTCCATGGGATACTTTAAAAAAAAAACAATCCACCTAGCCTTTTCCCAACTGTGTTGGGGTCGGCTTCCAGTCTATCGGAATGCAGCTGAGTACCAGTATTTTAAATGGAGTGACTGCCTCTCTTTGAGAGCAGTGGTGGCCCAGTGGTAACATACGTGACTTATGAGTTGTAAGTCGTAGGTTGGAACCCTGACAGGTGCTTTCCTTTGTGTAAATTATTTCATCAAAATCAAAAGTCAGTTATCCAAACTAGGCTGAGAATCAGCACTTTTCGAACGTCAAAGTTACATAAGACAGTCCCCCAAAAACGCTACCTAGTGCTTTAGCTGGGAAGAAGAAGTGGCGAAACAAACTCCCCAGCAGCAAAACCAACACCACTGCCCTCAAAACGGTGAAGGAAAAGCTTCAAAGACATGTGACATCTACCAATCCACACTGGGCCCGCGTGGTGGATAACTTATTTTTAATTACCGACTTATTGCTTGGAGGCGTCGAAATCGTCAATGTATTTGAGCAGAGTGTGTTGACCTTAGTCAACACACTCTGCTCAAATCTCATCAATCAATCAATCAATCAATCCGCTACTCTTAAGTAGCGGTGGTCCAGTGGTGGTGGGTGGCCCCGAATTATGAGTTGTAAGGTCGGGGGTTCGAACCCCGGCAGGCAGGCGCTTTACTTTGTATAAATAATTTCATCATCACTGCTCTCAAAACGGTGAAGGAAAACATCGTGAGGAAACCGGCATGTCCTAGAACCAAAAATTCGAAGACATGTGATATCTAACAACCCGCATTGGACCCGCGTGGCGGATTACAGCCCACTCCCTCTCGAAGAGAGTAGGCCTGTGTCCCAGCAGTGGGAACATTATAGGCTGATTATGTTATGTGTGACTGCCTATATGACCTCCTATCTGAACTACCGGTTACTAATTAAATTAAATTCAACTTCTCAAACAAAGCATTCAGCAGTAAAGCTATTTTCACGAACTAAGTAGGCACTCTATATTTTAACAATGTTTGTGTAAATAAGTACATTGAATTTACAAATGTTGCCTGAAAAGTTTTCAGTTTTCTCGTTACAATTGGAAACATTATTTCAAACTGGTATTTGGTATTAGCAGTTCTGTTATTTAGCGGCATTAGGCCACGAAGTATCTATGATGAGTTGAATTTAATTCTGGCTGTACCGCTTTATTTTTGTTTTGTTCTACAGAATACCAAGCTAAAAAAGATGAATAGATTGTGTGGATGAGGGTATTGCTAGAAAGGTGAATATTGAGATTACGGCTGCTAATCGTCATCTACATTATCACTACATGTTCTACATGTTCTGACGTTTCATAAGTGCCTATGTAGGTTTATGTGAAAAATATATTTTGATTTGATTTGATTTGATTTCTATGTTAGAGGGTTTGGTTTCCGCACTTAGTCCTTCAGGTGGACCAATGATTTTATTATACAAGGTGTCGTTTTGCATCCTCGTCATTTTGAAGGAGATAACTATGCTCATTCTTGACACGAATCAATAATAAAATAAGGACTTTTTATTTATTTTTTCTAATTTTCGGAAATCGACATGTGTGGAACACACATGTTAAAACGCGGCCCGTGTGATACCACACTGTAACTGAACTTTTACACACACTACCGCATACAAAAGGGGGTGATTCTGTTCTGTGAGAGTGGTGTATTCTAAAATACTGTCAAACTTAAATAACTAAAAAAAAACAAGTAGGAATTAATTATATTGAGCAGTTATCGTAATTTTATTTGATTATACATGTCTTTCATAGCAGCCTCCTGACATTTGACGAGGATGCAAAACGACACCTTGTATTATCACTACATAATTATAAAACAAAGTCTCCCTACCGCATGTGTCTGTCTGAACGCGATAAACTCAAAAACTACTCGTACCTGACAGATTTTCATACTGCTTTCACGAATAGACGGAGTGATTCATGAGGAAGGTTTAAGTGTATAATTCATTAAGGTATTGTGTAAATTGTCAGAAATCTGACGGTTATTGTTGGAGATGTCAAAAAAATCATGCTGACTGAGAGCTTTACTGGCGTGCGCGTTACGGTAGTATGTTTCTGTGGGATATTTCCAACCTCCACTCAGGTGAAGCCGCGGAAAAAGCTAGTTATAGATAAAGATTTATTTCTGTACACCACAAATAATTTGGAAAAAGGCCAGATGAATGATGATAATACCTAACAACAGAATAGAGAACACAAATTGCCAAACACTTGCAATTCGCCGGTTTTTTAAAGTGTAAATTGTAATAATCGCAGTAAATTACAGTTATTTTCGTAACGGAATCTGGGTTTCAATAGTTTTGTTTGTTTATGATTGAAGTCCATTCTTTGAAGCGTCGTTGAAGTTAAATTGGCTGTGAACTCATGTATGAAGGCCGGCGGAAAAACAAAATGCGTTTAATGATTATGAAATGCGCACATTGCTGTGTCGTGGAATTATTATTGGCTTATTTTTGTACATACTATTATATTATACAAGGTGTAACTGAATACATGCATATTATGAAAGTATGTAGTTTGTTCAATCAATCAATTTATTTATAAAACATAGTTGTTTACATAGGTGTTTACATAAATAGTGGGTGCACTATGTTTTGTCATAATTATGACATACAAATTTATAAGTGACCCATTAGGTGTCATTAGATTATGCATGCATAATAATTAACAGGAATACAGAAACTTTAAATAAATCAAAAACAATAAATAGTCACAGTACTTATTATCTAAAAGTAAAATTGCATCATTATAATAATTGGTCGTTCAAATATTCTTCTACGGTATAATAAAATTTGTCAATTAATAATTTAGTAAGAGCTTTTTTAAACTTATATAATGTCATGTTTTTTATGTCATCAGGAAAAAAAATCGATTCAGTATCGTATACTGAATCGATTTCTGTCTGTTTTAATATAGGCAATTTTTTGTTCCAAAAATAATTAAAACTACGTAAATTAAAGTTTCAACTGAAGATGGTTATTATTGAAAAAAATTGAAAAGCTTTGAGTTGTATTGTTTGAGTTGCATTACATGCGGCTTAGGACTTAAAAACCCGTGCATTTGAAAGCTAAAATGCTCATTTACTTAAATCTACGTAAAAATAACATTCATTCAAAATAATAAGTTACAGGGAAGCTTGCTGTTACTAATCGTTACTGCTGCCCCAATTAGTTATCATAACGAGCTTGAGCATTAACATTCCTGTTTTCAAGTATTAATTATAATTAACAAACAAGGTGTACTTTGAGATTATGATAATTTAAAACACTGTTCCCCAGTGTGGACCTGTGCGCTCAGCTTGTCCAAAACTACGTGCAGAAATATACACAAAAAACTAGCTATTGCCCGCGACAACGTCTTTTTTTGGGCGAGACATTATCAAATAACTTCTCCCGCTCTGGCCGGAGCGGGAGGGTGTGTCAGACTCTTACTGACTAAAACCCACCCGTGTTCCTTCCGTTGTCTGTGTTACCAGGGGCGTCGGTAACCCTTTCGGACTTTCCCGCGCACAACTACGTCCCTATGTCCTTTTCCAGGTCTTAGGATGGTAGTAAGGCCGAAATTAATAAACGTTACTTTGGATAGATTCCGTCTCTATCTTGCCTTTATTGATTGACGTTTGTGTGACAGTGACAGGAGTTATAATGCTTAGCAAAAGCATGTGTTTTAGACTTCAAAAACAAAAACAAAATATTGTTCTGCAAATCTACAAGTTACGTAGTAGTAAACACACAGGTGTTTTGGAAGATAATTATGAGAAAAGCGTCTGAGAAAAACTTGATCTCGTACGATGCTGTAAGCTTCCTTTATTTGACGAAAAACTCGGACACTTAATTCATGCGGATGGATATAATTTATTTATTTAATAAGCTTTAAGCACAAGTAAAAAAAAAAATAGTACGGGCCTCTGTACGGTATTTTTTTTCACCCATACGGACTTAGTGCATTTCCAACCAGTCAACCTTAGGGTGATGCAGGTGCAACATATCCGGTTGTGTTCTACGGGCGCCTCAAAGAGATGTCACACAAGTGTGGGGGTCCACTAGGGCTGATGCCTGCTGGGTTCGCGGGAAAGTCCAAAAGGAATATCGAGGCCCCTGGCAACACAAGCAACGGAAGGAACACAGGTGGGTTTTAGTCAGTAAGAGTCTGACACATCCTCCCGCTCCGCCCAGAGCGGCGGAAGTTATTTGATAATAACCTACCCCAAAAAGAAAAAAGGTTCAACATATAGGACAGATAACTCGAAAATAATTAAACAATACTAGAATATATACATAGATAAATACATACAACCATATAAATATAAACTACAACTAAAATTACACCAGGAAATGACATAATGGTTACAGCTTGGGCTTCCATATCTGCGTCCACGCCCGCTATCGCCTCCACCATATTCACAGGCTACACCGCGGGTACAATCGGTAATGGCTCCGCAAATAATGTCGAACGTGTCAATAACGCCATCGCGTGATTTGCTGTGATACAAAACATACAATATTAATGTGTTTATTTGTTGGAAATTGATGTCAATTATAGATCGATTATGGTTAACTTAATAAACGACTTTATGAGGAAGTAACGCGGCTCGGATGACCTAGTAAATAGACTGTGACGTTATGAAAACAAAAGATAAACAATGAAGCTGATTCTCTTGTGCACCGAACTAAACTATCACTAAAATTTCTTACTTTTGGCTATGAGAATTTTATAGTTATTCTGCAAATAATTTTCTCTAAATTTAAAAACTATTTTGACACAACTAAAATCGGGTTTGACTCCGCGTGGTACTTGTTTGCCCTACCCCGAGTATTTTTTTTAGAGCCGGAGCCGCGCAAGGAGGGCAACCTCAATGTGTTTTATATGGATTTTTTCACTTTTTGTATAAAAAATATGAAAAATGATTACATGTTGGGTTTTAGGGGTTTGCGGGTTTCAAAAAGGGACGAAATTTTAATTATTTTTGCGATAGAACACACCGTTTCCTAGAAATGAGCAAAAAAATGAGGATACAGTTCCGTTTTTGCACTTGAAGTCAAGGTGTTGGTGAGAAAGAGAACTAATTTGATTCCACACCTTTTTAATCGCGATTAAAAATAGTCTGATTTAGTATTATAGTCAAAATGTCAGGTAAAAACGTCAAATTCAGAATAGCAAAATTGTCATTTTCACTAAATTAATATGTCACTACCATCTTAGTGCTGTCAAACTAAAATATAGTTCAATTACGTCACTTTAGTCAATTTGAGAATGGGAAATCGTGATTTGGTATTTTTTTGTCTAGTTTAGAGACATTTGTGACAAGAGAATCGGCACCAGCTTACCACACATTCGCTAGGCTTATCATACCTTTGATAAGATAATAATATCACACCAGTGCTAGTGCCAGTATGGATCCCGTCTCACTTCCTTTCCTGCGCTCATTCAACACATACACAACCACCTGAAATTTTCAGAATTTAAACGAAGCCAATGATCGACTGTCCAGATGGTTCTGGTCGGACAAAGTTTGGGTCAAATTGACACGTAAAAATGAAGAAGAAGGTCTGAGGCCTAGCAGTGGGAACATTATGGGCTGATTAATAGCAAACCAGTGAAAATGGCTGGTGGTTCTACCTCAGAGGTATCTGAATATCGAATGACAACATGACAGGTGACAAGTTTGCACCCCAGTCGTTGCTCTATCCATATAGAGCAACGACTTTTTTTTTTATTGCGAAATTATCAAATAACTTCTCCCGTTCTGGGCGGAGCGGGAGGATGTGTCAGGCTCTTACTGACTAAAACCCACCCGTATTCCTTCCGTTGCCTGTGTTGCCAGGGGCATCGTTAACCCTTTCGAACTTCCATGTGACCCCGGCAGGCCCTAGAGGACCCCTACACTTGTGCTGACATCTCTCTGAGGCGCGCGTGGAATACAACGCGCTGACGACCCGGGGCAACGAATGGAGTGCAAACTTGTCATCACACATTCTTGGCACAAGCTTGGCTTAGTTGGACGAATTGTTTGTAATATGCGACTCAGACATAAAAAAAAATGAAAGGAGAAAATGTGAAATTGAATATTAAGTTTTATATTTGTGTAGGTTTTCTGCTTGAATTTTGTGAACATGGCACATGATTTCAGCTAAATCTATTCGGTTTGAGAATAGTTTTCAACAAAAGTTTCTTGGCCATAACCGTTTTATGATATTACAAACCTTGACAATGGTATTTTGTAGTTAAATAACACATAATTATGACATGAACATTTTGAATTCTGTTCGTAGTATGTGGACAAAATTCTTCGTTCGTTCTGCTAGTTCAGACTGTAGGTATTCTAGGGGCATATCCGACAAGTAAACCTCTTTTTTAGGGTTCCGATGTCAACAAGGAACCCTCATAGTTTCGCCATGTCCATCTGCCTGCATCGCGCCGACAAAGTGGTAAAATAAAATCTAAAAAAAAATGTGTTTATCTTTCATCCTTACTTTACGTGCAAAGGCACGTAGGCCGTTCAAAAATAAAGCGGGGCGGTGAAAACCATTTTTCGATTCAGGAATCAGTTTGCGTAATATTAAGTGTTAATTGTTAAAGTGCTAATTTTTGTTAGAGTCAAGAGGGGTCCACTGCCAGCTAAATGGTTATTTTTGGATATGTGAAAAAAATCACGGCACTGCACGTTAATCGCTTGATACTTAGTAAACATTTACCACCATCCTTCTATTACTTAAGTACTACCAGATTACAATCATGAGCTATGTTTGATAATATAACTATTAAATCTGCGAATGAGTTTGAACCGAAAATACGACTATCCTAGAGCATTTTGGTTTACATTTTTGCAACGAGCACAATTATAATCACCTATTGATATGGATAAAGTCTTACTAAGTAAATATTATATGCGTAAGTAAGTAAAATTTTATTTGTTTAAACATGGTGTACATGATACATTGCATGCAAGATTATAAAGAAATACAGAAGTTCTAACATGTTCAACCGCATATCGTGGCGTACAAATTGGCAGGAAGAGATGGTACATAAACCGTGATAATATTCATCAAAATTACATTATGAAATTATGTAAGTACTTATTAAATCATCATTATTCATTAAAGATTTGGTATCATTACAATTCGGCAAGCATATTTATCAGATAAAATTAAATGTCAAAGTAGTCTTAAGTTAGTCAGTAAAAATATGAATTACTATCATTAAAATTTAAATTCCAAATTACAATTAATCAAAAAAAAAAAATTTATATAACAGATACCAAAACACGTGTCAAAAATACAACATCGTCATCTCAAAAACGAAGTAAACTGTCCTCTGTCATAAACTCTGTTATACTGTAATATGCTCTTTCAGTTAGTAAACTCTTCAATTAACTTTTAAGAGCAGATATATTTCACGTTCTTCATGATTTGGGAAATTTATTAAAAATGGTCGGAGCCATGCAAAAGATTACGTATACTCGTAAGAGTTGTTTTAGCGCTGTGAACACAAAGTTTGAAATTGTCACGTCAATTCCTAGGGACGGCATCGGACAAAAGCTGAAATAATTCAGAATTTGATTTAATGAACATTACTGTTTCTAGGATATATAATGAAGGCAATGTCAATATTTTACGTTCTAAATAATATTTACAGCTGTCTGTTGTTTGCGGTCTAAACATCGATCTAATGCACCTTTTCTGGGCCCAAAATGCTATTTCATTGTCCGTGCTATTCCCCCAAAATATGATTCCATATCTAAGAATTGATTCGGCTAATCCATAGTAAGTAGTACTTTGCGCATCTGTGTTGAGAACCACAGCAATTTGTAGTAAGCAATTGTAAGCAATTTGCCAATTTGTACGCCACGATATGCGGCTGAATGTGAATGTGAAGACTATGTAGGTCATTGTTTGTGAATGCGAAGACTATGTAGGCCATTGTTTTTTTTTTTCTCATTTAGGTTTAATCTTGTCCTGGCAGTATGAGTCATTTAAGCGGCCTACCCAAATGTCCTTTATTTGGTATTGTTCGTCGAATCGTTGAGCTCCTTACGTTCTGAATTGAGATGCACGATTACTGACAAATGCGTGCACTGACTGGATAGGTCCACTCATTCTGTGTGGTTCTTTCCTCAAAAGACCATTTCAGACACCAATCCAAAACATGGTCTTCACATGATCTGACCAATATTATATCTGGACTTTAAAAGAGACTGTGACCTCTGAGTTTGTTTCGGCCTTTCTTCTCTGAGTAGTCAGATAGGAAACGCCGAGCTCATCTAGTTTTTTTTTCTAACTATGATTGACGTGTAAAAGTGTTTGTACAAACCTACTTACAGAAAATAAAATCATTTCATCAAAATCATTTCATTTCAATCATTTCATTTCATTACAGCAAGCTGTTTCAGTTTGTAGGCTGCACTACTCAATTTTTTACTAAGTGCCTCTATTTGAGGTTTCCAATTAAATTTACAATCTATTATTAGTCCCAGATTTTTTTTGTGTCAGCTTCATTGATATTTATATTATTAAACTAATTATTAGGATTGTTGATTGTTTGTGTACGGTGTCTAAAGTGCATTATGTTAGTCTTTTTTAAATTAATTATTAAATTATTATCATTTAACCAATTTATAATAGATATTAGTGAATTATTAATGTCATGTTCATATGTGTTTATGTCATTACAAGCTATTGTCATAGTACAAACGCGAAACGAGTCTTTTAAATCGTTCGAATTTACATTACATTCATTCGTGCTAAGCCTACTGGAATATGTCTCGAATAGTCACTAGATGGCGCGAATAATTCTCCCGCAGACATGAGCGACGCAGCGGTGCGTCGCGATTCTGGTAGAACAATTTCCACTAAGACGCTGTCAACACCTAAACCGCGGTCACTCTCAGTTTGCATAGAAAAGAATGAGACGCGCGATTATACAACGCTTGTAATTTATTGCAAAATATGAAGCAATTCTCTATTTACTCAAAATTGAGTTGAGTAATCGAAAATAAAAAACAACCAAGTTCTGCATTCAAATAAGACGTTCTTGTTATTAATTAAATACGTAAAGTATGTTGATATTTAATGCAGATATTTAGTTTAGTTAGTTAGTTTGCATCGAGATTTTTTTTCAGAACGTGTTTTGGTAACAACCAAGTTCTGGGAAATATGTTCAAAATTAACATATCTTTTTTCCACTAACACAAACTATACAGATTTGACATTTTTTTTTTCATGAGAAAAGCCTATTTTGGCCAATTGAGTCTTGTCAGCGCCTTCAGTTTTTATAGAAATTTTTCCAATAGAGTCGCGTTGAGACTGACTGCGGGGCCTTTATGCAATCGGAACTACAGCACGTAGGTATCGTTGCGTCTCGACTCTGTGTATTTGTGCTTTCATTTATTAGTGTGTATTTAAACCATAGTGCAAAGAACAAACATACGTGAATGCACTAATTTCAGTCCGTTGAAATCACAGACTCAGAGGATTATTTAGCCGTCGCAAATACACACAGATAAACATAGGTATTGAAGCGGTTCTACTCGTATAGCGCAAATTGAATTAACATAAGCGGAAAATTAATATCAAATATTGAGGAGTACAACATTAAAACCAGAGTATAACAGACAAGTGGAACGGAAACTTTATGGATTATAAAGGTTCCGTTTTTTTATTCGGACGTACGGAACCCTAAAACAGTTTATAATGAAGGTAGGATCGTCAGAAACTGGCGAACAGGTCGACAGCTTTTCTGACATAAATCCTCGAATGCTTTTGGGCGATTTGTGTATGCTTTTGCAATTTGCAACCTTTTAGGAAAAAGTAGTCGCTTGTTCCCGTGCCTCTAATTTAACCAGTAACTGTAATATAAACATCTGAAACTCCCGGTTTCAGAGGTATAATTAAAAATACAGGCTTGGTGGCAGAAATATTAGCAAAGGTTGCAGAAAGTCTTGAGGGTTAGGCCAGGTTTTTTGTTATTCAAAACTTCAACAAAATAAGCATTGGTTTAGATAAGTTTCAATTTCACTCAATCCAAAAGGATCTTAATTCGTTAACCAAACGAGCTATATTAGCTACTTTTATTAAAGATGGGACGAGGAAATGTGGGTGCCTTTGAAGCTCGAAGGGAATGGCGAGGGCTTAGTAATGGCCTATTAAATAAATCTGGTGCTGAATAAATAATTGCAATCATTTATACTAATCGCGGAAAGCTTACGTAATCTGGAGGAAAATATGTTGTTTCGAATGAAAGTGGTGAGAATTTTAATTAAATGCTTCCCTTTCTCTGATGTGTCTAAGGAATAGGTCCGTTATGTAGGCACCATTTATTCTGGATTTTTAATGTGGACCTCAGTAAACTTTTCAGTTTTCTGAGGTCCACATGTCTGCGTGTTTTTTTGCTTTTTGAGAGGAAAGCCTACTAGAATTTGTCAATTTATTACTAAATTAACTTCTGCCCGCGACTTTGTCCGCGTGGAATTTCTTGTTGGCACATAAAATATATCCTATGACACTTGGCAATACTGCAGCTTCCCATTAGTGAAAGAATTTTCAGAATTGGATCAGTGGTTCCGTAGAAACATACAAACTTAGTAAACATACAAATTTATGATATTAATATAGACCATAGACTAACAATATTCCTCAAAATAATGACCACTTTAGTAGTACGGTGGTAAAAGAGGGTAATGAGGATTTTCATAAAAAATCACGCCACCAGTTGGCGCCACTTTGGCAAGAGTCTTCCATTTAGATTATGATGATAAAATACATGATGACGTTCATCATTCGTTTCATTCATTCGTTCATCATTCAGTCACGATTAAAGAAAATATAGGTGCTTTGACACTTTTGACAGGTGGCTGGGCCTGACGTGCTCAATGCTCAGTGCTGACATCTGGTGAACGTCTTTTCAGAAAATCCTCATTGTGTAGCGGAGCAGGTTGATGAGAGTCAGGAAAGAGATGCTCTGCAAAGATGCGGGTCACTCGATAGACTGCTATGCTCCAATTCTGACTCGCATCAACCTGCTCCGCTGGCAAGGTGGAGCCACAAAAATGCTGGCAGCGTAGTACGGTGTACGTCCCACTTCGTCCTGGGACTTAAATTAATCATGATAGGGCTGACAGTTGATCCCTGCGATCGTAGTTTCTACGGCATTAATACAAATCGGGTTACGACTATTAATTCTAAATTATTTCACGTGATACTTGTTAATAAAAAATAAATAGTAGAGTCGAAAAATAAAAAAAATCATGTTGAGTTTCAAAAGATTCACATAACTGATCTAGACAGCAATCTGGTGTGACTAACAACCAAAGAAAAAAAATTGACGTTCAACGATTGCGTCAAAATTGAAGAAATTTCAGACTAATATTCAAACGATAAACAGATATGTGCCTGTAGAAATCTACAAATGAGGATGAATGTGTGATGTTAGAGTGAAGGATAAATCCCAAAAAAACATATTGTAGAATTTATTAGGAATTTTACAATTGGTAGTAATTTGGCTTACACAAGCCTGTAAGAACCGTACCTAAGTTTGCAAAAATCCGGTACGAAATTCGATTGGCAAAAATAACTGGGAACATTATCATTTACAGGGCACAGTAGCAATTATCCCTTCGACCCTTATTGGTTAATGGTTACTAGCGAAAAAATGCTGAACGATATTTTTTTTCTCATCTTGAAATTCTAATTTGATTCCCAACTCGATTAAATGAAAAGCGTTATGGGAGTTAGATATTCATTTGTTATTAGAATGTCTGCCTCGTTTGTATAGTGGTGGCATGTGCGAATATAGAGCGTGATAGTTCTGGGTTCTATTCTTGGGTTGAGTATTGCAGTGTATTTTATTGTATTGTATAACGGCTGGTATCCGCAACTCTACACCCAAGCACGTATTTTGCGTACGGGTGTGAAAATTGATCATTCGATCTACCACAGCTGTATTGTTGCGTTTTTTTGGGTAATTCTCTGTAGCAGTGGAAATCTGGACTTGCGCTGACTGGGTTACTGGCATTAGACTGGGCCCTTATGGGTAATATTAATACATAACTGGTGAAATGTGTTATACATATATATCTCACCGTAATTGTGAGAACCGTTATTTTATAATCTATCGGTATTATTTCCGTTAAATTATAAACTGTCAAAGAATTGTGAACTGGGTGAAAAAGTTAGAACTATGGCCAACCTCGCTTCTTTCAAGTTGCTCGCGGCTTGGCAGGCTTTTTAGTATCAGCGTAAGGTGCTTTACATCGCAAGCAAGTTTGATACCAGTTCACAATTTGTCTAGATTTTTTAGAGTTTGTGTAGATAACTATCGAAAAAAAAGCGTTAAATTAGAAATGGTGTGTGTTTATAATCTAATGAAACGAATACCTATTGATTATAAACTTTATATAGAAGTTCAATGCATACAGTTCTCTAAATTTTCGGAATACAATTGTGATTTTATTTCATATATTCATAAAAAGGGAAAGAAAGGATATAATCATAAATATTTCATTTTGTGGTCTTCAGTAAGTTAAATAAAAATATAAATCGTTCAGGTCACTTTAAAAGGTAAGGGCAAGCGTTTAAACTCAAATTAGGGGAGAACCCTCCACAGTTTTGTGAGGTCAATCAAAGCGACGACCGATGTAAAATATCATGAAGGTAAATAAGACAAAGGTCAGGTTAATTTTAATGAAGCAGACCGCAAATTTTCATACGTGTATGGAGAAATGTATAGTGTTAGATAATAGTAGACTGTTTCACCAGGGAGCAAAATCGAGAGCGATTATTTGAACAAATTCAAATAATCGCCCTCGATTTTGCTCCCTGGTGAAACAGTCTACTATTATCTAGTTTTCGCAAACATACAAATATGTTTGCAAAAACTTAGGTCTATTCAAAATAAGAAGTTATTTCCATAATATAAATACACGTAGTGAACATGAAATTGTGATATCCAAATTTAGATTAACAAAAACAAGCAAATCATTTGATAACAACAGTATCCGCTTTTATAACAAGTTGCCAAAGTCGGTTACAGAACTTAGCGATGGAAAGTTCAAAACCCACATCAAACGGTTTCTTATCTAAAACGCATATTATAAGATTAAAGACTACGTTGAAGACAAGGAAGTTTGGCAATAATTCCTTCTGCACATGTGGCTTCCCTGGTACCTCATAAACGGCATAACTATATCAATATCTATTATCTGCTTCCAAATTACGATGATTATTTTCTTTTCCTTTTTTATACATACTTCCTCGACACAATATATTCATTATTTGACATTTTATACCTACAATTTTGATATCAAACTATTTATTAGTGGCTTTTGTGGACAGGATACTAATTAAGACTTGTTACAGTTTTAATGGCAAACATGTCATTTGGTTTAAATAGGTTTTTATTATTATATTAATATTTTACATAGATTATTTTATATTTTGTGAATGTGAGAACGTTGTAGACTTAATAGACTAGATTTATAGAGCATTTATTTTTTGTTAAGTACCCGGTACTTCTTGACATGCCTACACTGTCCTCCCATACCTATTAACACTGTAATTTGAAACCATTGTAAAAAAAAATTAAATGAGTAACGGTGGAGTATCTTAGGGGCTCTTCTCCATAGGAAACGACCAAATGGAACCGTGCACCTAGCTTCTGACGTTTCATAAGTGCCCATGTAGGTTTATGTGAAATAAAATATTTAGATTTTTTTTTATTTTGATTTTGAATCCAGAGTGAAGCGAAGGATTCTAGAGTAGAATCCTAAGCGTAGCGAGGGGTTCAAAGTACGTAGCTCAAGGTTAAATAATTTTGGTACTCTATGAGAAAAATTAATAAGAGATGCTTTTAGTAGTGACGAATATTTATATTTACATAACCAAATTACAAATTCATATTAATATCAAATTAAAATTGTCTGTAATGTTTTGATAAAAAGTAATCAAAAAAGGAATAAGAAGTTCCCGCATATTTTTTTTTTTAAATTTGGTTAACAAATAACGCGTCGGCAAGCGCGCTTTTTTATTACTGGCCAGGACTTTATTGAAGCGAATTGCGAACAAACTTTTTTAATTACACAGTGTTCTAGATTCAAGTCATTTCGACACTGTTATTAAGTGCGCCGGAACATTTTGCTCGCACTTATCGAGGAACCCCATCGCCTCTTTTCGAATGGGATGAAAAAGGGTATGACTGTTTCGTCCCAATTAAAAGAAAATAAGCGCTGGATTTTCTACGTCCAGCAAATAAAAATGTTTTACAAAGAAAAAAAGGCCCTATGTTGCGACATTTGGCCTTTCCATGTACAAGTGCTATGCTCGTGAGTGAATTCATTCGTGATTTAAGTTTTGATAGTATAGAAATATTTTTTTAGGTGTACCATTTACTGAGGGGCTTGTGGCCAAATAATAACAGCCGCACGGATCAATCGATCAGGTTAAGCTACGCTTGCCGGGGTTGGTCCGTGCATGGGTGGTCGTCTTTACATACCAAGACCCCTCCGAGCCTCGGAAAGCACGTTAAGCCGTTGGTCCCTGCTGTCATTTGTAGATCTTTGACAGTTGTTACGGGTCGTCAGAAACCCTAAAGTCTGATAATCAGTCTTACCAAGGTGTATGGGTGTTACCCAATAATTTGGTTTTGGAGGTCAGATAGGCAGTCGCTCCATGTAAAATACTGGTATTCAGCTGCATCCGGTTAGACTGGAAGCTGACCCCAACATAGTTGTGAAAAGGCTGGGCAGATGATGAGGTTTACCATTTACTGAGCAGTTAAACCATGTCCTAAAATAAAATAAATCTTTTTTCCTCTTTAAGCTTAGCTTCACACAGGCGATTTTTTTTTGCGCAATGGATTTTCAACTCTCGGTATCAAGCCGAGCATTGGAAATCCAACAGAGTGCATGTCAGCGTCAAGAAAACACGCTGTTGGATTTTCAACTCTCGGCGCTAAGCAGAGCGTTGAAAATCCAGTGCGCGAAAAATAATCGCCGCAATAAAACTATGTCTGAGCGAACCTGGGCTTAGTCGCTGACAAAAACCAATCTGTTTACTATAAAAAGAGTTGTGCAAACACTTAGAAATTTTACGACAAACTTAAACGGTGGTTATAAATCTTATGAGTTTACATAAGACATAAATCTCTCGTAATGCATTTAAGTACTTGCTGATTGATTGATTGTGTACTATAATTTTTTTGGATAAATGACGCAAGTGATTGATAATATGATCCACCTGGTGTTAAGGCGCTGACAAGACCCAATTGACCAAAATAGGCATCTCTTAAGAAAAAAAATTAGTAGCGGAAAAAATATATGTTAATTTTTAACATATTTCCCAGAACTTGGTTGTTACCAAAACAAGTTTTGAAAAAAAAATATACAATCTAACGTTAAACTAACCTTACTACCTTGAGTTCTAATCCAAAATATCTGCTTTAAATATCAGCATACGTTACGAATTTAATTAATAACAAAAACGTCTTATTTGAATGCAGAACTTGGTTGTTTTTTTTTATTTTCGATTACTCAACTCAATTTTGAGTAAATAGATAATTGCTTCATTTTTTGCAATAAATTACAAGCGTTGTGTTATCGCGCTTCTCTTTCTTTTCTATGCAATCTGACAGTAATCGCGGTTTAGTTGTTGTCACCGTCTTAACGTCATTAAATTGAGTTAGTGGTGAAGTCCAAAATCTCATGTGTCGGTTATTCTACGAGCGCACATAAGTAATATGTATTAAAACGTTTGCAAGGTACGACGCCCCCGGACTGGGTGCAGCGACGATTCTTCGTAGGCTGGCTGATAGCAGCAGGTTGTGATTGGAGGGGCCTGTGTCCAGCGGTGACCTGCTATGTATAAATTTGCCCTTAATGATAATGATGATGACAACAAATTTATACCCCTGCTGAATATAATAACAAAATAATGCTAATAGGGATGTCCGTGTGGTGCCGGACGTAACGAATAGCATCGTCCTATTTCTTCCCGTGGTTGTCGTAAAAGGCGACTAAGAGACTTACAAGAGAATGGGCAGTAGCGTTCTCTACGCATTTTAACACCATGCGATCGCCAACCCGCCTGCCAAACGTGGCGATTATGGCACACGCCTCCCCCAAAAATGACAAGCACTACGAAAATACGGCCCCTAGTACCCGAGCAGCCCACCTACCCTTGGCTACGATAGCGGTCAAGGCTACTTTTTGGGGGAGGTCCAGCAGTGGACGTCTTTCGGCTGAAATGCTAACAGGGAAAATGTGGATGTATCTACTACCTTCTATCTATAATAATAATAATAATAATCACTATCAGCCAATGGCTTAATTGCCAAGAGCCTCGACCAACACCTAAGGAGGCTCACATTGGGCTGCTGGATTAAGGGCTTGATTCAGAAAGTGGTACTTCTGGACACGGCTCGCATTGTTAGGAGGTTCCTCTCTCTGGAGCCCTGATCGCCGGTAGCTTGGACCCTGTTCCCGATACCGGTGGGCTACCATTTTTTTTTATATTTTTAAATGTTTTTATATATTTTTATATTATATTATTTAAAAATATCATTTGATGTGTATATAATGAAATAAAAAAATAATCATTTATTTGGCAGATCAGTATAATCCAATATTGTTAGTAAGGACATAGACAACTTACAAACTAGTTTTAGTACATATACCGCTGTCAATTAATACATTAAAAAAATATTTTAGACGATAATAATAACAATAATTTATCATGATCATTCACAATAACACTACACGCACTACTTCTGGGCACGATTTGAAGGCAACACTATCATCCTCGTCCAGTGCTTCAATATAGGGCCATCAGTCCTATCCGAAATGGTCTACGGTATAAGGCTTTTTTTTTGGGTGGTAAATCATCAAATAACTTCTCCCGCTCTGGCCGGAGCGGGAGGGTGTGTCAGACTCTTACTGACTAAAACCCACCCGTGTTCCTTCCGTTACCTGTGCGTTGCCCGAGGCCACGGTATCCCTTTCGGACTTTCCCGCAAACCCGACAGATACTAGCCACCCTTTTTTTATTGGGTGGGAAATCATTAAATAACTTCTCCCGCTCTGGGCGGAGCGGGAGGGTGTGTCAGACTCTTACTGACTAAAACCCACCCGTATTCCTTCCGTTGCCTGTGTTGCCAGGGGCCTCGGTAACCCTTTAGTACCTTCCCGTGACCCCGGCAGGCATCGGCCCTAGTGGACCCCTACAGTTGTGCTGTCGACATCTCTTTGAGGCGCGCGTGGAATATAACGCACCGTCGACCCGGGTCTGGTCCTTACCGGACGGTGAGCTACCCATTGCTCACCGACCGCAAGCCCGCGCCTACGGTGGCCGGAAATCCGCCCGGAATTCCCGACGCCCCGGGCGCCTTCTGCGGCGACAGTATAAGGCTGGAGTCCACAACTCTACGTTCAAGCGCATATTTTGTGTACCTACATGTATTATTCTCGCCAGTATGAATTTCCACGAAGAAGTAGACAGAGGCAGCCTTCTGTGTCGTGAATTATATTTTGATAAGGCGAATATTCCCGAGAAGTTTCATAAAACAGCGGCTAACGAGCCGAATTCGAATCAAACAAAAATTCTGGGAGTACAAACTTTTCATAACAAAAGGTACCTGTGTCCCGAGTTATTATTGTACCAATTTATTGAAGTGAGGGTTTTCATAAATATGGAGCTACATAATTAAATGTTCAGCGGGCTTATTTCAAGAAAGTTGCGTAGGATGTGATTTGATGTGACATTTATATATTTTTTATAAACTCATAAATATACAGGGCGTCCTACGACTTTGCCACATCGAGGGAAAGTATCTTAAATACTGTAGATAGAAAAAATGCAAAGGTTTTGCAAAGGTTAGCGGGTACGATTCCCGATTCAGACAGGCGATTATTTAAAATTCTTTGAATGCAGGTATTATTGTGTTTAAATAAAAATGAAGTCTTCATTCAGTACTTTTTTCTATCTACAGTATTTAAGGTACTTTCCCTGCATATAGCAGAGTCGTGGGACGCCCCGTATATAATCTTAATCAGTATTTTCAGGTAATTGGGCGTGTCTGCTAGTAGCAGTCAGTCAGCAACAAATCTAGAGTTCACTCGTTCATTGCCAAACCAAAAATGGTTTTTTGGTTAAGTTTTCTACGGGTGGCCCATACGGTTTTATTATACTTGCCAATCACGTAGCACGACAAAAACGCGTGATTCAAATGGCCATGCCCCTTTTCCGATAATTCAATCCTTTCTCTAGAGGCCCACAAGAAATTAATTTATGATTGATTGCGCTACATCCCATATAATACACTACGTTTAAAGCTCTATTGAGGGCATCACGCTACATCGCGTGAAGGGCCAAATTGACAAGGAGCGCGGACACGGGACGTCATCGCGGGACTGGCAATGAACGTGTCAAAGATTCAGAAAAGATTTACATAATTATGAAAAATTACTAATTGTGGCTGAAGAGCTAACAGGCAATACTTTTGAGTCCAGTACATATTATAACAATGAAATATACATATGTATATTTAAAATATTAATAATTAGGTTAAATTTTCTAAATGAAAAGCGATATTTGTCGCTGTCACTAAAAAACTGAACTGTGATATGGGAGATGGATAACGGTCCCGTACAAGCTTGGCCCAGAAATGAACACAAATAAAACAAAATGTATTATGAAGCTTTAATAGTGTTTCATAGCCCTGTATATATTTGTTCGTCGTAAAACTTTGTGAAGGGACTTAAGACCCTTCTCAAATCTGATTATTGCAAACCTGTCGATCGCGGAGTTATGCCACTGTCTTACAGCAAATTGAATTTCACTCAAATCTATCGACTGTATCTCAAATGATTCATTTGCTATGCCTTAGTTTATAGAACGTTGGATCTCCGTTAGAAACCAAGCAAAATCAGAGTGATTCGATATGTAAGTTATAGGTATTGTTATTGTAGCCTAGGTAAACTGTAATGCAAAGATCCATAGTCCAAGAAAGGCGAAGTCAATCAGAAATGCAAAAAAGATTAGAAAAGATAGACCAGAAAATTAAATTTTTGAACAAATCACAAGAAATCACAAACAAACAATTATGATGCTGTCAAACGCAGCACCACAGAGTTATTAATAAAATAGAAATCGTCAAAGACAGACCCGACTGACGAGAAGAGGTATGTTTTTCACGAATGTATTTGTATGGTAGAAATAGTTATGCCCTATGTACGAGTATCCGCGTACTGGAAAACTTAGCGTTGGAAGGCCTCCTACAAGGTGGACCGATGACCTGGTGAATGCCGCAGGTATCCGCTGGATGCGGGAAGTACAGAACCGGTCGAAGTGGCGATGCTTGGGGGAGGCCTATGTCCAGCAGTGGACATCTTTCGGCTGAAATGATGATGATGTACGAGTATTTGGGATTATTTATTATCTTGTAGCATCGAAACGTCCGGATGCATTATAATGATTTACATGTCGTTCGTTTTGTCGCAATATCTTCTCGTCCCACATACCACAGTGTCTCAAGACGAAAGTCATTGACCAGTGCGTGTTGCCAGTGATGACCTATGGCACTGAAACGTGGTCGCTTACAATGGGCCTTATAAAAAAGCTAAAAGTCACTCAAAGGGCAATGGAGAGGGCTATGCTTGGAGTTTCCCTACGTGATCGAATCAGAAATGAAGAGATCCGTAGGCGAACCAAGGTCACCGACATAGCCCGAAGAATTGCCAAGCTTAAGTGGCAGTGGGCAGGGCACATTGCTCGCAGAACAGATGGCCGATGGGGCCGAAAGGTTCTGGAATTTCGACCGCGTATCGGAAGACGTAGCATTGGAAGGCCTCCTACAAGGTGGACCGATGACCTTGTGAAGGCCGCAGGAATCCGCTGGATGCGGGAAGCACAAAGCCGGTCGAAGTGGCGGTGCTTGGGGGAGGCCTATGTCCAGCAGTGGACGTCTTTCGGCTGAAATGATGATGATGAGTTTTGTCGTGACCACCCAACGTAACGCTTCTCCTTCCACTTCTCTTTCAATCGCAAACCGAAAAATTTTGAATTGAAATTCCTAATCCAATAGCTCACGTTTCACAAAAGCAATGCAGTCGTGAAAAAGTTTTAAGTACGTTAAAATAAAGGGTTATAGGAAACGATTCCAAAAAAACCTATGACTTATGACTCTGGGGTCACCAAAATAGATCACGTCATACTTTGATTTTTTTAACTTTTACTACGGAACATTTTAGGGTTCTGTAGTAAATAAGGAACCCTTATAGATTCGCCATGTCCGTCTGTCTGTCTGTCGTCGTTGTAGCTCAGAGACGCTTAGTACTAGAAAGCTGTTATTCGGCATAGGTACACATATTAATCACGTCGACAAAGTGCTAAAATAAAACCTTTATTTTTTTTCGTCTATCGCATGTTGTGGGGTATCGTTGGATAGGCCATCGTCCGACACGCACTTGGCCAGTTTTTTTTTTTATTAAATTGAACTGTACATGTACCTAATTTATTAATAAAATAAAAACATAATGTTCTTTGATATTTATAAAGAACTCTTTTATGATTTGCTTGGATCTGTAATGAACTCTAAACTAATATGAAATGGCATGTATTTAATCGAATCTCTAATAATTCCCATTTTGCGCTCCTATAACCACCTTTTTCCACATTTTTTTTTATAGTATGTATAGGTTGTAAAATTACTACAAAGATTCCTATTAAAAGCAATAATTACAGGCGTACCATGGGAAGTCAGTCCTACTTCCACCTTGTCTGCTGACTGATATTTTAAAACAGCATGAGCTATCCTCATAAAACTCATACTACAAGTTTAAATTAAACTAAATGACGATTGAACAAAGAAACCTATATACAGGTTGAAATTGAAAACTTGCGACAAACTGAAAAGGGACATTGTATACTCGTACATCATTATTAACAACTTTTACTAAGGGACCAAAGCTGTAATCCCAAAAAAAAAATCTGCTTTACCTACATTTTGATGAGGTATTGCGAACATAAATGTAGGGGACAGCAGTTTTTTTTTTGGGATTGTAGCTTTGGTCCCTTAGTAAAAGTTGTTCATAATGATGAGTACAATCTCCCATTTCGATTTGTCGCATGTTTTCAATGTCACCCTGTATACTCACAATATAGGTACTCACAATTTCAAGTTATGACTAAGTCATAACTACTCAGCTGATTACCCGTAATCTGCTGAGTAGTTAGATTGCACGGACGGCCGTTAACCCTGGTCAACAACGGTCATTGGAATTGGAAGTGTAAAATGTGTTTTTTTTTATTGTTTTTATTATGTCAACCGACCATCGTCATGATCGATAATTTGCCCTCTCACTTAGATGTTGATATATTTGGAACCAGCCCTGGCATATTAAGATGAACTATAAACAAAGAAGCAGCAGTGGTGGCCCAGTGGCAACGACCGCGACTTACGAGTTGAAGGTTCGAACCCTGACAGGCGCTTTACTTTGTGTAAATTATTTCATCACCACTGCTCTCAAAACGGTGAAGGAAAATATAGTGAGGAAACCGAGATTTCCTAGCATCAAAAATTCGAAGACCTGTGTCATCTATCAACCCGTACCGGGCCTGCGTGGTGGATTACGGCCCAGTCCCTCTCACATAGAGGAGGCCTGTGTCCCAGCAGTGAGAACATTATAGGCTGATTATGTATGTTTATTTTTATTTGAGATACATAGTTTTTAATTTGTGGAAGCTTGTAAATGGCAATATATATACTTGTGTTCGGCGCAACACGTTTTCTCTTTCCATTCTCCCTTGTCAACCATCACGATTCACTCCCTTCTCTTTCATTTCATATTATAAAAGATAACCGATACAAGAGAATAATTATAATTAAAAACACTACGTCACCGTTGTCATTTAAATGAGTATCCTATAATGACACTTCAGAATTGGTAGTCAAAAGATCTCCCATTCAAATAATTTCAGATAATATCATGATGAGGTCATTGTACACTGAAATTAAGTTTTACACAGCTTATTCATGTCTATTTTCAATGAGGGCTTTCATAAAAGTAAAATAATCCCTGTAAAGCTGTCTGCTGTCGAGTGGTATATTATTGTTTTCAGTAAATGCTGTCGTATTTACTTAAGTTTCTTTTTTGCTTTTCATCGGTATTATTTTCAGCAGTTTTGCGTCTGTGTAAAAGAGTGGCTATTTTTACTGTGACCTTTAATAATGAAACTGCGAAGATTTTTTTATTGTGAGTATAACTTTTGATGAAATAAATATTCTTTTCTTGTGTTAGCATATTAATGGACAAGATTACTATTATAAGGACAATAGTTGGTACGATTTACCAATAAATTGCAAAAAGATAATTAACTGAATTTCGTGGCAATAAAAGCCTATATTGAAGTATTGCATGAAGTGTGTGTGCAACATGTTTACAACAACACAAAACATGTTGCTGCAACAACGTTACAAATCTTTTGTTTAACTTGAATACTAGACTATTCGCCTGCCATAAGGTCTGATATCATAACACATTGTGATAATACATATATTTGAGGAAACGTGACGGAAAATATATTAGATTACCTACCTCTGGAAAATCATACAAAAATCCAGTCATGCGTAGAGATAGAATTAAGATTTGTACGTAAACAACTAAAAATGTCGTGATTTACAAACGTGAATCACGATAACACGAGTGCAAATGACAAAGAAGTATCAAAGATTAGTTGAGATAATACCCCTTGATGTCGCAAGACTGAAATGATAACGTTTGGTCAATCAATCGCGATGTTGGGGATTGTCCAATGAAACACGCTACTTATGTACACCTCATAAAACATAGAGAGCAAGGAAAAATAAGATTAATAATATAAGAAATACTGTGTCTTTCGATAATATTTTGAAGGTTGTGAATACGTAAGAAAGGAATACTTAGACTATTATTTTTACAGACTACCAAACTATACACAGTGATTTTTAATTCACCTTGTTAACCTTTCAGGGCGTTATAGTACTCATGATTATGAGCAACTTTCACTATGAGATCAACTCTGAAATATCGAAAAAAATATCACCTGTTTCGTACATCATCTGCCTAGCCTTTTCCCAACCACGTTGGGGTCAGCATCCAGTCTAACCGGATGCAGCTGAATACCATTATTTTATATGGAGTGACTGCCTATCTGACCTCCACAACCCATTTACAGGGTAACACGATACCCCTTGATAAGACTGGTTGTAAAACTTTCGGGCTTCTGACGACCCTTAACGACTGTCAAAGATCCACGAATGACAGCCGGGACCAACGGCTTTACGTGTTTTTCGAGGCACGGAGAGGTCTTGGTATGTAAAGATGATTACCCATCTATGGACCAACCCGTGCGGCTGTTATTATTTAGCCATGCGCCCCTCAACTGTTTCATACAAAAATGCAATATTTACCCGATGAAAATGTATGAAACAGATGTTTTTTTTTACTAATTCGTGGGACCAACTACGAAATAGTGAAAGTTGATAATCATGAGTAGTTTCACCTGATTAGCAGTGAATTAAAAATCAGCGTGTCACAAGTTTCGTAAGAAACTCAATAATGCTGTTTGAACTATGAGCTAAGGTTACCTAACAAGGCGTGCTTGAATTTGCATCTGTTAGAAAACAGTCCCTATCCAGTTTATGTGGCTAGAAATACATAAAATTAAAAATCACCGTGTAGATACACAAGTCTGTTTAATAGGCTTCTTCTAGAGTTCTTTTCGCAAGATACTCAATAATGCTGTTTGAACTATGAGCTAAGGTTACCTAACAAGGCGTGCTTGAATTTGCATCTGTTTGAAAACAGTCCCTATACAGTTTATGTGGCTAGAAATACATCAAATTATAAATCACCGTGTAGATACACAATTCTGTTTAATAGGCTTCTTCTAGAGTTCTTTTCGCAAGATACTCAATAATGCTGTTTGAACTATGAGCTAAGGTTACCTAACAAGGCGTGCTTGAATTTGCATCTGTTAGAAAACAGTCCCTATCCAGTTTATGTGGCTAGAAATACATAAAATTAAAAATCACCGTGTAGATACACAAGTCTGTTTAATAGGCTTCTTCTAGAGTTCTTTTCGCAAGATACTCAATAATGCTGTTTGAAATATGAGCTAAGGTTACCTAACAAGGCGTGCTTGAATTTGCATCTGTTAGAAAACAGGCCCTACCCAGTTTATGTGGCTAGAAATACATCAAATTAAAAATCACCGTGTAGATACACAAGTCTGTTTAATAGGCTTCTTCTGGAGTTCTTTTCGCAAGAAACTTAATAATGCTGTTTGAACTATGAGCTAAGGTTACCTAACAAGGCGTGCTTGAATTTGCATCTGTTAGAAAACAGTCCCTATCCAGTTTATGTGACTAGAAATGCATCAAATTAAAAATCACCGTGTATACACAAGTCTGTTTAATAGGCTTCTTCTGGAGTTCTTTTCGCAAGAAACTCAATAATGCTGTTTGAACTATGAGCTAAGGTTACCTAACAAGGCGTGCTTGAATTTGCATCTGTTAGAAAACAGTCCTTATCCAGTTTATGTGGCTAGAAATACATAAAATTAAAAATCACCGTGTAGATACACAAGTCTGTTTAATAGGCTTCTTCTGGAGTTCTTTTCGCAAGAAACTCAATAATGCTGTTTGAACTATGAGCTAAGGTTACCTAACAATGCGTGCTTGAATTAGCATCTGTTAGAAAACAGTCTCTATCCAGTTTATGTGGCTAGAAATACATCGATATATACGCGTACTGTTACATAGTATACTTACTATATATACTCTGTGACGGTAACCAATTTCTTTTATATAGGTTATTAATACCTACCTAGGGGCAAGTAAGTAAACGATCATAATGGACACTCAGATTACAAGGGAAACAATTCGTGTAATTTTGCGTAGGTGTAAATGAAGTTACCATGTATGAAGCGCGTGTTCGGGTATAGTGAAGCTAATTGGGTTGAGTTTAATTTCAGCATTTTGAATGTAATATTTGTCACAGGACGTGAATATTACTCTTAAGATACCAGCAAATTTGTTCACTTTGAAGAATCGTTGTTTTCGCTTTAAAAATCGTGACCAAATATATGGTGAGCATTTTTGCTACGTTTTTTAAGATTTATAAGTGAAATTAAGAAACGTCAAATTCTTTTTTTTTTTGGTAACGGGGTTGAAATTTCCTTGGATGTCCTCCGCCCTGGGGTGGATAGAGGGGTCTATCAGACTTCTACGGATTAAAATCACCTCGCGTTGCCTCGCACACTTGCACCGGGGCCTACGTGGGCACTTAAGGACTCTTCATCACAGCCCCCCGACTGGTGCCGGGGCGCCTCTGCGGGCTCCGTCTGGTCAAGTGAGGTGTTTGACTCCCCCCGCGACCTCTAAGAGGAGCGCGCGTAGAACAATACGCGCCACCACCTCGGGGACGGCGGACGTAAACGTGAATAGGATTTCACGTTTACGTCCGCCGCCCCCTATCATATCCTAAACCAAGCTATAGTTATTTTTTTGTTTTTGTTTAATAGTTTAGAAGTTTCTACATAGTAGACATTTCCTGTTCAAAGTTTACTATTTACTATTCTTGGATCAGTCATAATTATGAAATCATAATTCACAAATGTCACAATATCTTCGAACTAAATCACCCATGAAATTATCATTTGAGTTCAAGTGCGATAACCCTTGCGTATGTACGCGTACCAATAAAATCGCGAGAGTGCAGAATACCTACGTGTACCTATAGGTATACAGCATAATCAGCCTATAATGTTTCCACTGCTGGGACACAAGCCTCCTCTCACTGAGAGGGCGTGGGCCGTAATCCACCACGCGGGCTTAGTGCGGGTTGGTAGATGCCACCTGTCTTCGAATTTTTGGTTCTAACATTTCCTCATGATGTTTTCCTTCACCGTTTTGACAGCTATTAGTGATAATATTATTTACACAAAGTAAAGCGCTTCTCCAGGTTCGAACTTACGACCTACAACTCGTAAGTCGCTGCCGTTACCACGGAATGGCTAGGCAGATGATGATTTAAGCCTAGCGTGGTGGGACTAATTAAGAAGTACATATTAATAGAATAAATATACACATACATACATAATCAGCCTATAATGTTCCCACTGCTGGGACACAGGCCTCCTCTCTGCGAGAGGGAGTGGGCCTAAATAAATATAATGTGTGAATAAGTGGGAATAAATATAAGTAAGAAAATACTCCGAGACTGGGAGACCTTTGATTCTCAACATCGTCACTCGAAGTACGAATATAAGTCCCTAATTAGTACGATTTCCTTTCAACAACAATAATTTCTAACTACAGATGCTTTGCCAAGAGACTATCTACCTAAGGAAGCTAATGCTTTGTGTTCCACAGTGCAAGCACTGTGAATAGTTCAAGGGTGAGTTGAGAACGTTTGCACACATCCTTGTGGAGTACTCTTGGCATCTAGGGGTACTTTACTTGGAGCTACTTTGAAAAATAGAGATTTTTAAAGAAGGTTGATACGTAAATAGTAAGTTATAGACAGGAGATGAATGTGTTTTTATTTAAGAAAAATTAAGATTTTAATAGTAGTAAGTAAAGATGGTTAAGAATGAAGATATTATCACGATGTGTAAGAAAGCTGTAAAGAAAATGACACCTAGGTTACGACTTTCAGAATATTATAAAGTCCTCAGACAGCGCAGGACCGATCACCGAGGCGATTTTTGAGGAGGCCTATGTTCCGCTGTGGACGACTTTTGGGTGTAATGACGATGATAATCTACAGAATGCTATAAAAAACTTTTAGGTATCCAAACGGCGCGGCTGTGGAATTTCTTGCCCATTCTTCTCCATACAAAACTACCTTTTGGAAGGGACGACTGGAATCAAATCTATTTTTTTTTTTTGTAAATTTTGACGTTCAAAAGTGCTCTTTATGTGCCTATTTATAATTATAAAAAAAATATTACATAAATATTTTATTTTTATATGTTATCCCTATCTCACAGATCTATTTTTTATTTTATTTTTTTATTTATTTCTGTATCTATCCGTGACAACACAGCGGGCCCTATCATAATACCAGCGCTGTGACATTTATTTTTAAATGTCGTAGCATTAGGTATGCTGAGATAGGAAACCTTTTGGCCTCGTATAGGACTTTTGATTTTCATTTAACTTTATTTTTGTTTTTTTTTTATGTTTCTATGAGTGTTTTTTAGTTTAATAATTTGTGATCTCCTGTGCGAGTCCCAATAAATACTTATTCTTTCTTTCTTTATAATTGAAATAAATAATTTGACTTTGAATTTGAATGACAGAGTCAGTATGTTTAAGGCCTGTTTTTAATCTCATAAAATTTCACTGTTTTTAAAACAACTGTAAACCGTTTATCTAATCAGCATTAGAATGATAATCGTACTACAATGAGATAAAAATGTGTGATAAACTGTAAACTAACTGAAATACATCACAAACAGAACGCTGTTACAGAAATGAACCGACAAAAGTAACGCGGACGAAGAACAATACGATCAAAATTAACAGAATGTAAGGTATGTATACTTACCTAAACAGGGATTAAATAGGGGTAATGATAGGACGATAAGATGTGAAACACCTTGATATCGAACTCACGACCTCCCGTTCACAAACCTTTGGACTACACACAATAAGAATAATAATGGACGTTATACATTGGCCCATTTTTAATTTCCTCAGTGTAGCTTTGACTTGTGTGAGGATTGCACTTTGATTTAAAGTATTCCTTTAAAATACCATGAAAGAAAGAAGCGGAACCGTGGTCCCATAATCCATGTTTCGGTCTATGTGTGCTTTTTGTGTCTCAACAATACAGATAGACAGTATTTAGTCCGACCGACAGTTTAGTTCTGTCAGAAGACAGTATTTGTGCACGTACATACGCGTTAAATCTATTGTATTTAATCTTGGCACAGGAATTAATAGTAGTCACTGAATATTGATTCTTTGATTATTATCCGCCATATCCTAAATATTCCGTGGGTGTCCTAAGAACCCAAAGCAGCATAAAAAAAAAACTCAAAGCATTTAGTTCAAATAAACAGGCACTTTTGAATTGTCAAGAGGGTCGGTTAGTCAGAAAGATGAAGCTAGTTCCCCATTCCAAAGCGTAATAGGTACCTATGGAGAATAACGGGCAAGAAACTCCACGGACACTCTTTAACTCCACAATAATGACTTGCTTCTTATTCTAACCTAAATAATTAACTGTACTATGTTCATTTCACAATAATTGATTTGACAAAAAGGAGCAGTGGTGGCCCAGTGGTAACGGCCACGACTTACGAGTTCGCCTATCCCTATTAACATTGTCGGATGTGAAAATCAGCAACATTACAAGAGACCGTCTCAAAGTTTAAATTGCAATGTTTTTTTCATATAGAAATTAGATTGTCAAAAATCAACAGAATTTTAATAAATGTTCTTGACTCCACTAAAACAAGGGACTTTTTAAGAGTGATTAATAAAATAAAAAGAAAATGGCAAAAAAACATATACGACAATGTTAATAGGGATAGGCGAGTTGTATGTCGTAGGTTCGAACCCAGACAGGCGCTTTACTTTGTGTAAATTATTACAACACCACTGCTCTCAAAACGGTGAAGGAAAACATCGTGAGGAAACCGGCATGTCCTAGAACCAAAAATTCGAAGACATGTGACATCTACCAACCCACACTGGGCCTGCGTGGTAGATTATGGCCCACTCCCACTCACAGAGAGGAGGCCTGTGTCCCAGCAGTGGGAACATTATAGGCTGGTTATGTATGATTTGACAAAATGCTGAATGTCATAACACAAATCAAAAATAGGTTATTTAATCATTGATCATCATCATGAGAGTAGTGGTGGCCCAGTGGTAACGGTCGCGACTTACGAGTTGTAGGTCGTAGGTTCGAACCCGGACAGGCGCTTTACTTTGTGTAAATAATTTCATCACCACTGCTCTCAAAACGGTGAAGGAAACCATCGCGTGCATTTGTAACATCTACCAACCCGCACTGGGCCCGCGTGGTTGATTACGGCCCACTCCCTCTCACAGAGAGGAGACCTGTGTCCCAGCAGTGGGAACATTATAGGCAGATTATGTAATCATTGGTCCTTTTAAATAAGTAGATGTAATTACTGTGATGTAATTAATGTCGATCACGCTTTAAGTTACCCACATTTTGTAAAAATAGACGATGGTGCCGATTCCCTTGTTCACAAACTAAACTAAATTTAAGTTCAGTGCATCTTTTTCTTTCTATTTCAATAAGCAAAGGACAGAAGATAAATTTTAGTTTAGTCCTGTCAAATTAATCAGCGCCTGTCACTACTCCATACAAGTTAAGACGTGATTAAAAACTTGCCTACTAAAATTACGTCAATTTACGTCAAGCGCTGATTAATTTGACAGGACTAAACTAAAATTTATCTTCTGTCCTTTTCTTAATGAAATACAAAGAAAAAGATGCACTGAACTTAAATTTAGTTTAGTTTGTGAACAAGGGAATCGGCGCCAATAGGCTCGCCCCTATTACATGGGACTTAAACATAAATGGCTAAATGTGGGTGTATCAGAGCTACACCTTTGTCTAACCCTTCGGGGATTACAGGCATTATGTAACGTTGTGTTATAAAACATATTAAAAAAGTTACGTATTATCTTTTGGACTTATTGCTTTTGTTTTATAAATATGACGATATTTGTACGAAAAAGTCGCTCACGCTACTTTCAACTTCGAATTAGCAATATATTACAAGGTAAAACTGCACTAAACCCTATATTACCTGGTAGCTTATTTCATATAACAACTTCAATGACTTGGAGTTTGTAGAGCTACGATGCGTATTTTCTGAGTTATCGTAGTTTTAGTGAACGCTCGCGTGTTTCGGGCTGTCGCTCTGTGACACGAACACGGAATCGCGGCGTGGAGGCGTGACGTGTGACCCCTCACACGTCACGCCTCCACGCCGCGATTCCGTGTCCGTTGACCGTCATAAAATGAGCAGAGTATAATTAACACGAAATGAACATAAGTTTGGAACCCGTTTTAAACCTTTTCCGGAGTTACGACGGCGCGCATCTGTAGTATTTGCACAAATTAGATAGTTTGCAGATAGAGAATTATTATATTTTATAGTTTACTAGCTTTTGTCCGTGGCTTCGCCCGCATGGGCGTCGGTAAATATGCCACGGGAAAAATATTTCCGTAATACATTGTGTTCATTTAAAAGGAAGCTAAATGAATTTCTGATTAAAAAGGCATATTACTCAGTAAAAGAATTCCTTAATGATAAATAATTATTTATTATTAAAATTATTGTGATACTTAATATAATGTCATATAAATAATAAGAATAATATAAAATGGACGAATATAATATAATGTAAACCGTATAACGGTAATATTGAGTATGTACATTTTTCTTTTTTGTTTTTTCTTATATAATTTATAACCATTTAAACTGCAAAGCCTTAACAGGCAACTAAGTTCTAAGCACCTACTTATTGTTAACATCTTCAAAATTTTTTAGCAATAAAGAATTTGAATTTGAATCATAAAACTATTGGTTTACGCGGCGCACGCCAATAAAGCTCCCAGTCGCGTAGTCGGTGTGATTTTGTCCGCGACTTCAACAATCATCGTCATATTTCAGTTAATTTACACAAAACTTTAATGAATTATACATTTCAACCTTCCCCATGAATCACTCCGTCCACTGTGGAAAACCGTATGAAATCCATCCGTTCGGTAGTTTTTGAGTTTATTGCGTTCAGACAGACAGACAGACGCGGCGGGGAACTTTGTTTTATTAATAGTTATGTATAAGTGATACCGTTAAAACATGGTTAGGTAGTTGTGTTATTAGTTTATAGTTGTAACATTTTGTAAAATTAAGCTCGTATTTAAAACATCGTGAGGAAACCGGCATGTCCTAGAACCAAAAATTCGAAGACATGTGACATCTACCAACCCGCATTGGGCCCGCGTGGTGGATTACTACCCACTCCTTCTCCTAGAGGAGGCCTGTGTCCCAGAGGCAGGAACATTACAGGCTGATAATGCTAAGCTCGTATTTGGAAAATGTAAATAGTTGATTTGATTGGAAAGTATAGGTAGATGGGTAATGTTGATACAACAACTAATTTTTAAAACTTGTTAAACAAACATTTTTAACGTATTTGGTGTAGTAAGTGGTGCACCGATCAAAGAAAATACAATGACTGTACCTAATTGAATCGATTAGTTTGCATTATTTTTTATTATATTAAAAGGGCATAAGTCGCAGTTGCACAATAGGTATAAGTATGAGGAAGTGTTTGTTAAGTGTTCGTTGTACGGCGTTAAGGCTCCTACATACTGGCGCGACTTGTCGCGCGACGCGTCGCGACACAAAGGCACCGCTTGAGATATCATTATCTTATGAGTTTTATTATAGTAGCTCTCGGCCGGCAGGCTTAGTATGATGATTTTTATGTATACGAAGAATAGATACAGCTCGCACCGTAGAAATCCTTCTACAATCTGTCATTTTGTCTTTCATTTCTAACGATCTATGTTTAGGTCCTTTTTTATGTAGAAGGATTTCTACGGTGCGATGTCAAAAATGGATGCTGTGTCTATTCTTCGTAGAAATAGAAAGCGTCATGCTAAGCCTGCAGGTACCAATTGTGCAAACCAGTGAACGTATTGATGGATTGGTAAAGTATGATTTTAAGCTGGCATTTGGACGGGAAAATACTTTACTACCAATAGAACTGGCTTACAGGAGTAAAGCACCCATAAATATAAAAAAAATGAGGACATAAAGAAAGTCATGAAAAATAGATATAGAATTTGTTATGGTAAAAGCAGTGGAACTATTTAATTTTTAAGTGTACTACAATATAGCATTGGGTCTAGCCTGTAAGGATATTTGTATGTTTGGAGTGAATAAATAAATAAATAAATAAAAATACATCACTGATTTTAGTATGAAAAAGCGTATAGCTTGAAAAGGGCACAAGTCCAGATCGAAAAATAGGCTATATTTCCGTTACCATTAATGTATGGCTGTCATTACTACATCAGAATAAAAGCTTTTATAGGTCACTTTTAAATGGTAGATTGGTTATGTATCCCCCCCCCCCCCGCCCCCTAACAAAAATATACACCAGACAGTTTTTAGTGTTTTCTGGACAATTCAAGTGAACTTAACACGCAGACAACAACTAACCTAACCTAACCGCGGTCACTCTCAGATAGCATAGAAATAAAGAGAAGTAAGTAATTTATTGCAAAATATGAAGCAATTATCTATTTTCTCAAAATTGAGTTGAGTAATCGAAAATAAAAAACAACCAAGTTCTGCATTCAAATAAGACGTTCTTGTCATTAAATGAATACGTAACGCATATTGATATTTAGAATATTAGAACTCAAGGCAAGAGGATAGTTTAATGTTAGTTTGTATCGACATTTTTTTCCTAAACCTGTTTTGGTAACATCCAAGTTTTGCGAAATATGTTCAAAATTAACTATATAACTATACAGATTTGGTATTGTTTTTCTTAAGAGAAGCCTATTTTGGCCAATTGGGTCTTGTCAGCGCCTTAAGCCGTTTTCAAAATAACCGATTCAATTATTATGTGTACTTACTTACTTACTTACCTACATTACAAAAACAAAAGTAAAACCAATGCAGACCTTCATGATTTATTCAAAGGGTCAATTTGGTTTTCGGTCAGAATTCAGAGCCTTCTTGAAAAATAAATTGAATTTCAAGCTCATCAAATATTTTTGTTAACCGCCTGAACCCTTATAACCTCGTTTATAAACCTTCTTGGATTCACAGGTAATAAGTAAACTTACACAGTTGTTAGAAGAGCTAGAATATCATTGAGGTTAAGGGTTAAGTCCCATGAAATTAATAGGAGACAACCTAATGTTTCTGAAAATAAAACCTAAATTCAATAACACTGTGTGGCCCAAATATCGAACTCAGGGCCCTACACTCCTGGTCCAGGCCATATTACGGAGCGAAAGGGCATGGGAAGCAGTCACTTCCTTTAACGAAGCAGTAATGTTCGCGAATTTCGCGCCCTCACCGCCCCTAGCCACCGCAGGAGACGTCCTGGGCATCGGGAATCTCGGGCCGATTCCCGGCCACCGTAGGCGTGGGCTTGCGGACGGTGAGCAATGGCTATCTCGCCGTCCGATAAGGACCTGTGTCAGCACAACTGACGGGGTCCGCTAGGGCCGATACCTGCGGGGTCACGGGAAAGTTCGAAAGGGATACCGAGGCCACCAAACTGCATGGGGCCCGTGTGGTGGATAATGGCCCACTCCCTCTCGCAGAGAGAAGGCCTGTACACCAGAAGTTGGAACCGGTTATAGGCTAATTATGCATCTGCTTTGTTATAATAAAGACGGACACTGCGATAATGGAGATGCTAAGAGCATGGTTAATACGCAAATATAGTAGATACCAAGCTTCAGGTTGGTTATATCTGGTTTCGCACACATAACTCTACTACCAAAATAAAAAAATCTCACTGCTTAGAATAGTCGCCATCCCTGATAAAAAATTGAAAGATACAATAGAAAGTATTGCCTTGTTATGAAATTCGTAAGTCTTTGTTTGATGTTTTCATTCAGTGATAAATATAGGCATCTAATGACGTAAAGGTATCATATGTTAAGTCAATTTAAAGGTAGTGTTTTTATTTATTGTCATCTTTATCTTAAGGCGCTGACAAGACCCAATTGACCAAAATAGGCTTCTCTTAAGAAAGAAAATTACCAAATCTGTATAGTTTGTGGTAGCGGAAAAAATATATGTTAATTATGAACATATTTCCCAGAACTTGGTTGTCACCAAAACACGTTTTGAAAAAAAAATCTCGATACAAACTAACGTTAAACTAACCTCTTATCTGTAGTTCTAATCCAAAATATCTGTATTAAATATCAACATACATTACGTGTTTAATTAATAACAAGTACGTCTTATTCTAATGCAGAACTTGGTTGTTTTTTATTTTCGATTACTCAACTCAATTCTGAGTAAATAGATAATTACTTCATATTTTGCAATAAATTACAAGCGTTTTGTCGTCGCGCTTCTCTTTCTTTTCTATGCAATCTGACAGTGACCGCGGTTTAGGTGTTGTCAGCGTCTTAATAGCAGAAAAATATTCCGTTTATCAAAAGAAGTTTTCAAGTAATTGGCGATTATTAATAGACACAAATCTCATATAAGCACAGCCAGTAAGCATATTAATAGGTTCGTGCTGGTCAAAATCAAAATCAAAATATTTTTATTTCACACAAACCTACATGGGCACTTATGAAACGTCAGAAGCTAGGTGCATGGTTCCACTTGGTCGTTTCCTATGGAGAAGAGCCGGCAAGAAACTCCACGGTTACTCTTTTAAAAATAATTGGCTTTTACAATGTTTTCAAATTACACAAATTAGGTATGGGAGGACAGTGTAGGCCTGTCGAGAAGTACTTAACAAAAAAAAAAGAAAAGAAAACGGTCTACAAAAGATCTAGTCTATTAAGCCTACAACGTTCTCACATTCACAACGTAGACAAGAATCCATGTAAAATAATATTAATAATACTAAGTCTGAAATATAAATTGTGGGTATATAATGTCAAATAGTGAAAATATAATGTCAAAAAAGTATGTGGCTGGTCCTACCAACTATTGTTTATAAATCACCTCAATCACTCAGCTACTGCGCAAATACACCCATCAAACATTCTACTCTAGACATTAAAGAAAATGTCATAATTATGTGATCTAATTTATCAGTCTGCTACTCCATTGGTGCGAACTACTAAGATCGGCTATAAAAAATTAGTACATTTCCTTGACTTAATCGCAAGATCCTGATGTTGACAGTTCGGAGTCCTTAAAAGTGTCAAAACTTAACATGAACAAGTTCAGGCGAGTGACAGCAACGATACGAAATTTGGTTTTAAAGCCAGTAAAGGTTTGATCAGCAATAAGCATTGTTACCTAGCAATAATCTTAGTTATATGTTAGTCTCTCACCCACGAGTTATTTTAAGCACAACAACTGATCTATCCTGTTAAAATCTCACCGCGAAAACTTGGGTGAAGTGAGCTTGAAGTGAGCTTGAAGTGAGCTTGAAGTGAGCTTGATGTGAGCTAGAAGTGAGCTAGAAGTGAGCTTGAAGTGAGCTTGAAGTGAGTTTGAAGTGAGCTTGCAGTGAGCTGAAAATAGTGTCAATACCCTTAAGCTGACTTTTTTTTTTAAGCTCACTTCACCTTACTTTTCACTATGAGATTTTACAGAACAGACAATTCGTAGCAAATGCCAAATTATCATCTTTACAAATTACTTCATAGACAACTTTTGTTTACATACATATTTGGGTCTAGTGAGGTTGTTTGTCTGCAACCGCTTGCATGAAACTATAGGATGGCCAAACGATTACTAAACTAAAAAAAATCACGGACCTCAATAGATTTCTACTATTACATATTATGCCCAGCAGTGGGTGAATTCGGATGATAATAGCAGACTGAGCAAATAAGTTGCAGTGATAAAGCGGAACATCACGTCACGTAGAGGTGCATAATACGTCCACGTTATGCGTCTCATGTAATAGGACGAACGCGAAGTTGCAGGGTTATTTCTTATACTAGAAGCACTCATAAAGCTGTGCTTGCTGCGGTCAGTACTTGGGATAGCGGTAATTCACTTCGCGGCTTTTCCGTACCTCGGAGAGAATGTTAAATCTTTGTTGGTCCCGGTTGTTGTACGAATATTTATGATAGTCGTTTTAGGAAGTGGACACGGCCAACATTCCAACAACTAGTCTACAATGACAAATTAGTATCGCTTCATTGGTAATTGGATTGAGGATGTCAAATGGCAGTTACTTTTAACAACTGGCCGCTTTGAAAGCGTTTCGTATTTCTACAACGTCTTTGGCATGATTGACTTAAGGTTTTCGGTAGCTTTCAGTCAAGACGGCCACTACTGGAAATAGGCCTCCCCCAAGCACCGCAACTTTAACCAGTTCTGTGCTTCCCGCACCCAGCGGATTCCTGCGACCTTCACCAGGTTATCGATCCACCTGGTATGGGCCTTTAAACGCTACGTCTTTCGGCACGCGGTCACCACTCCAGAATCTTTCGGCCCCATCGGCCATCGATAGCTTATGTCAATCCAATACACTTTTGAATTTTCCATCTTTGTCATCGCTGTTAGAAAGTCACTTTGTCTAGGCCTTCTGTTGATGTACATACGCATATATAATCAGCCTATAATGTTCCCACTGCTGGGACAGAGTAATTTCATTGTAATGGTCTGATGGCAATCGCTATATTAAAAACATAAATATTCGTCTTTATGAGCTAAGACTGGAAGCCAACCCAATCCTATCATATTAGTAGAGAAAAAGAAATTAGTAGTAGAAAAAAAGCTACACATTTGATGATACTATTTTAGTTTCAAGTTAGGTAAGATCAAGTAAGTTATTTTATCACTCAAAGAATATTAACACGAGCAGGAAGTTAAAATGAGCCTCGTGTGAGACATCTTTAGTCCAAAGGCGAAGGCATAAATTAGTTGTTTAAAATGTTAGCAAAGTTATACCAAGTTACGTTAAACTGGGCCAGAGTTAGATAATTGATTTTAAACCTTAAGGCTAAGCCTTTAAATCGTTTTACTGGCCTTTAATTGAAAATGTACACCTGAGGACCTAATAATGGCTGCGTCAGCAAACGGCCCAACAGCCAAAAACTTAAAATTATATATTATTTATTATACCTATATTTTTGTGTTATTTTTGCCACCGACACGCTAAGAAGACTCAGAATAATGTCGGGAAAATCTTAAAATACTGTATTTTGTTTTATTTTGATTTGATGTTACCTACCGTCACGGTTAACAAAAACAAAAAAAAATGAAAAGTATTAAAAAACTTATTGTTCGCTTAAGCCTGTAAAGTTCCCACTAAAGACTGGGTAAAACATTGTTTTTATACAGCGGAAAAATAATGTTAAGAAACAATAATTTAGAAAATAAACTACGTAAATAGCTTTGGTCAAAATCTGTATGTATGTATATATACTTGGACCTTGTGACTCCATTTGCAATGTCAGACTATCTTACTTGAGTCGTATTTCGGGCAGCAAGTTAGCACAATTCCGGTTGGTTTCATTTGATGGCATTGTTACTTAAGAAATGGGACCTCAAGGTCCATAGCTAATGTCCCGTGCAGGACAGACTGAATAGAACTGGTTGATAAGAAGTTTTTATGCTACGAAAAGATATATTTTTATGGTTGAGATTTTTTACATATATTTTTATTTTTCCTGGTAAAATAGGTGTATATTTATTGTTATTGATACAACTATGGTTTTCTTAAAGTACTATTTTATGAGTCTTATCATAAAATAGTACTTTAAGAAAACCATCATATAATCAGCCTATAATGTCCCCACTGCTGGGACACAGGTCTGCTCTCTGTGAGAAGGAGTGGGCCGTAATCTACCACGCAGGCCCAGTGCGGGTTGGTAGATGTTACATGACTTCGAATTTTTGGTTCTAGGACATGCCGGTTTCCTGACGATGTTCCTTCACCGTTTTGAGAGCAGTGGTGATTTAATAATTTACACAAAGTAAAGCGCCTGTCTGGGTTCGAACATACAACTCGTAAGTCGCGGCTGTTACCACTGGGCCACCACTGCTCCAAGAAAACCATAGTTGTTATTAACACCTAATAACTAAGTACTAATAACCACGTCTTAAGAAGTGAGAAGTTTTGTTTCAGTGATATACATTTATTTACATAACCTAATTACAAGATGAATAATAACATTAACTAAATTAAATTAAAAACTAAGTTAAATCTAAAAAATGGTCCGCGAAGCATTGTACCGAGGATGCTGGCGGCATTTCCTCGCTGAATTGCAATGCTGATGCGATGCGCGAGAAAGCCGCCAGCTGCTCAGTCACCAGTTACATCAACTAGGCGTTTCGCGATTTCCGCAAATAACTTATGCGCACTGGGACCCCACGGACCGCGGGTATCGATGCCAAACGGCACGAAGTTGTATTATCTGCCAAGGCCTCCATATTTAATTTTGATTACTTTGTTTCAGTTAATTGCAATGACTCCACAAATTACCGATCGATCGATAACATTTCTAATTTTGATGTCGAATGTATTTTTATATAACGTATTTAATGTGTAGTTATTTAATTATGTAATTGGTAAATAATTGTATGTACAATTAATACTACTACACACATTTATATTTTTATCAGAACTCCCATTTTTACATATGAATTAAAATTATAAAATTAATGTCATTAATACAAAATATCAGACCCACGATAATAAAAAAAGTTTCTTAATTTTCAAGTTAGGCCTATGAATTTATCAGTCGGAATTTTATAGAAATCCTTAGAAACTGTTTTTTAAGTAAAAATGATAAACAAAACTGGTCCTCTTAGATAAGTCTGCGTATCTTCCTTATCTAGATTACTAGGAGATTTGGATGTCTGCCGATAAAGCATCACAATACAGGGTCAAATTAAATAGCGAAATAAGTTACATATCCAAATGCGACAAAACAAAAAAAAAAGATTCATTGTCATTTTTTTGGGTCAACGACTGTAGTTACTTGAAATATTAGTATCAAAATCTCTCTGTGTAATTTTCATAGAAGTGATGGTTATCTATAAAAAAACTCGATAAAACAAAGAAAAAAACAGATTTTTTCAACTACTTTAAGTAATTTCACTGGTCATTAATCCTAGCAAAAAACATTTTTTTTTTCATTTTTATCGTTTTTAGATATCGACACCCATCATGTCTGCGGAGTTCCGCTAGCTAATCTAATTTGACCCTATATTTCTATGGTTCTTTGAAGAGACTATTAAAACACTAGTTGCACCTATAATTTTATCTATTTTATTTTATTTTTTATTTTGTTTTTTTTTCAGTTTAAACGATTACCTACTTCTTATCTATAAATTATTTAAAACTTCAGTTTAATTACTTTATAATATCATTGTTGGGATGTTAATTTATTAAAATGATTCTGATTTCTGTAAATTATTTCGTTGAACTTTCCTGAAAAATATTCTAATCAAATGTGATCGAGCTGCAAGTTAAACTGTCAGTGGTTACATTAAGATTTATTAGCCGTTCCAAAATGAGGCAATGAACATTGGCTGAAGATAATTTATGCGTTTTGCTGGAAAACGGTGTAGCTATAAATAAACATTCTATGCCGTCTTTAATAAATTTTACGATTAATTTATTTTTAGTATTCAATGAAAAAAGTTGCGTCACGTGGAAGGCAAAAAATTGAACCTGAAAATTCGAACCATAGGTAATGTTTCTTTTTATGAAACTGGCCTTAAAAAATGCTATTAAGTTTAAATTAATTCTAGATATTATTCATATTGTGATTCACATAAATAGGTAAATAAAAAATAAAGCTTTTCAAAACTTACCAATAAGTAGATCCGATGAAACAAAAACGAAATATTTATTCACGTAACTTTTTAAACAAAATAGAAAGTCGCACGTAATTAAAAAGTTATTCGAACCACAGATCAGAAAAGTTTTTAAAACAAAATATTGGAGATTGTTTTGTAAATTCCCTGTTTCACTAAGTTTTCGCGCGTACGTTGCCGCTAGACGAAACGTCAAGTCGTCTTCACGCACCAATGTTCAATGTGAGACTGGTGGTACTGTAGTTGCCGTCCGCTGACACGATGATACGTCACGGTATCGGCACTAGACTGAAAGCCCTATATATTTTCCCTGTTCCTAAGTGGAAAAGGAATTAAAATTATAGGTTCAGTAAATAATAAACAGCAGCAGAGTTTTTAAATTGATTTCATTGGATTTGTCGCTGGAACACAAATTACGCGCGGTTTATTTAATTATTTGAAATTGGAATATGTCATATTTTGTTTTTATTAGGCAGAGGTATTAAAAAAAAAAAACTGACAGTTGATATTTCTTCGTACCAAAAAGTATGGTATCAAATAGACAATGTCGTAATACCTACTTTTATCGGTGAGAGTTTAGACGAACCTTATCAGTGACTTAAGATATTACTCATTGCGAAATTACACACAAGACATTTTTGTAATACTAAGATATTGTGAGTAAATATAAGCTAGTAGTATTTAATTAGAGATTTTTGTACATACTTTCTGCGTCAACTGTTTAAAGAGGTATTGTGTGCAATGTAAATTGTTAATATTTATTTAAGTTGTAAGTATATATGTAATGCGGATACTGTTTTGACTCCTGTGAGACAATATTATAATTATTTTCTTTTAAATACAGGTTGTAACTTCTGTGATGCGTACGTAGAGGAAATCACTGAGTAGGTACAAATTTTGTCAAAAACATCAATCATTTAGGCAGTGTTTGTTTTCGCCGCTTGATTATACACATAGCAGATATTTATTATAAAAAACCTTTTAAATGGTCACTGAATTCTACGTGCAGAACTGATGGGAATAATGTTTCTGAGCAGACATTACCACAGTTTTTTAAATGTGATAAATTGCGAAAGTATGAAGACTAGCTGTGCCCGTAGGTACGTTCGCCTGAATGTATATTATTTTAGCATTATACGCTAATGAGAACGTGATGTGATAGTATTTTCGTGAGAAATTAATCCTGACCAAACCCTCTGATCAAATTCCTTTTTTAATATATATTTTTTTTAATAATTTCTTTTTTTTATCTTTTTCCGTTATTAGTAACGCAAATTAGGTAATCCTGTAACATTGTTTTTTTTTTGTTAATATTAAGTTGATGATGATAAACCCACACAAAATGTAGTATTGCAGGCTACGAATAAAAAATTGCAGGCTTCAAAGTTGACAGTATTGGCAACATTATCTTTTTGTTTGCATCATAGAGAAACAATCCTTTGCACACATGACACATCCACAAAAACATTACCAGCCAGCAACAGCTTTTAAAAGATTACAAATCATTTTACTGCAAAGTCTTCGCTCCCGACTCGGATTAATTCTCGATTGACTTCGCTCAGAGAGATTATATCGAATCAACAGCATTATATCGATCGAGTTATTATGTTGAATCGATTTTCTTTTTGTCACGAAGTCAGCGACATTGAGGATAAACTTGGCTTTGTTTCCGCTTGATTAGTCGTTGTAGTTGTAGTTTTTGGTTAACTTACGTAAAAACCGGATAAGGGTGAGTTCCGAAGAGGTTTTCCTATTTCGTAATTTAAATCGAAGAAATATAATATGTATCTTCCCATCACAAATCTTTGCAAAACTTCCGAGTTTTTTTTTTTTGTTTTTTAATCCTAATCATTTCCATATCAGTGCACTGAAACCGAAACAGAAATGTTATTTTAATGGTTAGGCATACAATCATGATTTTTAACCGGCTTCAAAAAAAGGAGGAAGTAGTGAGTTTTTTTTTCTATTTAGGCGTTTTTTTTGAGTAGGTAGTTTTTTTTGCCTTTGGAAATGAGACGAGTTCGTGCTTCTAGCTGTACAATAAACATAAAACAACAGCCTACCTGTATTCGTCGAAAAGTTAGGCACATTTTAATAGAAAACTCACGATTCAACAATTATGTTTACGTCTGATGTTAAATTAGGTGAGTAAAGTCGAATTATTATTATTCACTGTAGTAATCTGACATGTGATAGCTGTCACTTTGTGTAATAAAATGTTCATATTTATTGTAATGGTGATCATTTAGTGTCATCGATTTACATAATCAGCCTATAATGTTCCCACTGCTGGGACACAGGCCTCCTATCTGTGAGAGGGAGTGGGGCCGTGATCCACCACGCGGGCCTAAAGCGGGTTGGCAGATGTCACATGTCTTCGAATTTTTGGTTCTAGGACATGCCGGTTTCCTCAGGATGTTTTCTTTCACCGTTTTGAGAGCAGTGGTGATGAAATAATTTACACAAAGTAAAGCCGCCTGTCTGTGTTCGAACCTACGAACTACAACTCGTAAGTTGTGGCCATTACCACAAGGCCACCGCTGCTCTATTTGTGTATGTTATTATTTAGTTTCATAGATTTGTGTATGTGTAAAATAAATGTTATAATAATGTGTTTGTGTAATAAGTGTAAAAGCCTAGAGTACAATAAATATGACCATGTTATTACACAAAGTGACAGCTAGCACATGTCAGATTACTCCAGTGAATTAATAATTCGACTTAAGTAGTAAACACAAACTGAGTACCAGCAATAGGTTGTGTCAAGTCCAGAATAATATAAATATAATTATTTTATTACACAAAGTGACAGCTAGCACATGTCAGATTACTCCAGTGAATTAATAATTCGACTTAAGTAGTAAACACAAACTGAGTACCAGCAATAGGTTGTGTCAAGTCTAGAATACAATAAATATGACCATGTTATTACACAAAGTGATAGCTAGCACATGTCAGATTACTCCAGTGAATTAATAATTCGACTTAAGTAGTAAACACAAACTGAGTACCAGCAATAGGTTGTGTCAAGTCTAGAATACAATAAATATGACCATTTTATTACACAAAGTGACAGCTAGCACATGTCAGATTACTCCAGTGAATTAATAATTCGACTTAAGTAGTAAACACAAACTGAGTACCAGCAATAGGTTGTGTCAAGTCTAGAATACAATAAATATGACCATTTTATTACACAAAATGACAGGTAGCACATGTCAGATTACTCCAGTGAATTAATAATTCGACTTAAGTAGTAAACACAAACTGAGTACCAGAAATAGGTTGTGTCAAGTCTAGAATACTATAAATATAATTATTTTATTACACAAAGTGACAGCTAGCACATGTCAGATTACTCCAGTGAATTAATAATTCGACTTAAGTAGTAAACACAAACTGAGTACCAGCAATAGGTTGTGTCAAGTCTAGAATACAATAAATATGACCATGTTATTACACAAAGTGACTGCTAGCACATGTCAGATTACTCCAGTGAATTAATATTTCGACTTAAGTAGTAAACACAAACTGAGTACCAGCAATAGGTTATGTCAAGTCTAGAATACAATAAATATGACCATTTTATTACACAAAGTGACAGCTAGCACATGTCAGATTACTCCAGTGAATTAATAATTCGACTTAAGTAGTAAACACAAACTGAGTACCAGCAATAGGTTGTATCAAGTCTAGAATACTATAAATATAATTATTTTATTACACAAAGTGACAGGTAGCACATGTCACATCACTCCAGTGAATTAATAATTCGACTTAAGTCGTAAACACAAACTGAGTACCAGCAATAGGTTGTGTCAAGTCTAGAATACAATAAATATGACCATTTTATTACACAAAGTGACAGGTAGCACATGTCACATCACTCCAGTGAATTAATAATTCGACTTAAGTAGTAAACACAAACTGAGTACCAGCAATAGGTTGTGTCAAGTCTAGAATACAATAAATATGACCATGTTATTACACAAAGTGACAGCTAGCACATGTCAGATTACTCCAGTGAATTAATAATTCGACTTAAGTAGTAAACACAAACTGATTACCAGCAATAGGTTGTTTCAAGTCTAGAATACAATAAATATGACCATTTTATTAAACAAAGTGACAGGTAGCACATATCACATCACTCCAGTGAATTAATAATTCGACTTAAGTAGTCAACACAAACTGAGTACCAGCAATAGGTTGTGTCAAGTCTAGAATACAATAAATATGACCATTTTATTAAACAAAGTGACAGGTAGCACATATCACATCACTCCAGTGAATTAATAATTCGACTTAAGTAGTCAACACAAACTGAGTACCAGCAATAGGTTGTGTCAAGTCTAGAATACAATAAATATGACCATGTTATTACACAAAGTGACTGCTAGCACATGTCAGATTACTCCAGTGAATTAATAATTCGACTTAAGTAGTAAACACAAACTGAGTACCAGCAATAGGTTGTGTCAAGTCTAGAATACAATAAATATGACCATTTTGTTACACCAAATGACAGGTAGCACATGTCAGATTACTACAGTGAATTAATAATTCGACTTTAGTAGTAAATACAAACTGAGTACCAGCAATAGGTTGTGTCAAGTCTAGAATACAATAAATATGACCATTTTATTACACAAAGTGACAGCTAGCACATGTCAGATTACTCTAGTGAATTAATAATTCGACTTAAGTAGTAAACACAAACTGAGTACCAGCAATAGGTTGTGTCAAGTCTAGAATACAATAAATATGACCATTTTATTACACAAAGTGACAGCTAGCACATGTCAGATTACTGCAGTGAATTAATAATTCGACTTAAGTAGTAAACACAAACTGAGTACCAGCAATAGTTTGTGTCAAGTCTAGAATACAATAAACATGACCATTTTATTACACAAAGTGACAGCTAGCACATATCAGATTACTCCAGTGAATTAATAATTCGACTTAAGTAGTAAACACAAACTGAGTACCAGCAATAGGTTGTGTCAAGTCTAGAATACAATAAATATGACCATTTTATTACACAAAGTGACTGCTAGCACATGTCAGATTACTCCAGTGAATTAATAATTCGACTTAAGTAGTAAACACAAACTGAGTACCAGCAATAGGTTGTGTCAAGTCTAGAATACAATAAATATGACCATTTTATTACACAAAGTGACAGCTAGCACATGTCAGATTACTCCAGTGAATTAATAATTCGACTTTAGTAGTAAACACAAACTGAGTACCAGCAATAGGTTGTGTCAAGTCTAGAATACAATAAATATGACCATGTTATTACACAAAGTGACTGCTAGCACATGTCAGATTACTCCAGTGAATTAATAATTCGACTTAAGTAGTAAACACAAACTGAGTACCAGCAATAGGTGGTGTCAAGTCTAGAATACAATAAATATGACCATGTTATTACACAAAGTTACAGCTAGCACATGTCAGATTACTCCAGTGAATTAATAATTCGACTTAAGTAGTAAACACAAACTGAGTACCAGCAATAGGTTGTGTCAAGTCTAGAATACAATAAATATGACCATGTTATTACACAAAGTTACAGCTAGCACATGTCAGATTACTCCAGTGAATTAATAATTCGACTTTAGTCATGAACATAAACTAAGTACCAGCAAAAGGTTGTAACTTTTGTTCTGTACATTTTCATCAAGTCTCTCAAGATCCTCTTTAGCGTAATAGGGTCTTACACCCATTTTTGAAAAGTGTCTTATGTAAATTCTATAGTGCTAATATGCCGCAAAAAAAAATCACAAAATTTTTATTCAATCGATAAGTGCCATAAAAATGCATTACAATTTTACATTTTCAAACTTTGCGCGTAGTTTGACGAAAACGCTGGACGCAGTGGACGCCATATTGCTCTGTGGTCATGACGTCACTTGGCTATGTAAACAAATGCGCTGATCTATTAATTATAATTATCAGTTGACAGTTGACACATTTTAGTTTACATAGCCGTATGACGTAATAACATTGCGGCTACTATTTCATAGTGTTTTTAACAGATTAGAAAAACTGAAAACGTTGAATTGAATTTTAAAATTTATTTTGTTATTTTATGAACTAAATGTAACATTTTCTGACTCCTTTTTGCCTAAACTATCTCAATAATATATTTATCGATTTGTTCTCGTATATAGTAAAATATCCTATTAAAACAAAAAAAAAAAACAAATAAAACGCAATAAATACTTTTTCTTCCTTTCTTTTTTCAGTTCTCGAATAACTCATTGTCTTGTAGATTATTGCAACAGCTCTTCTGTTCAATCAGTCCTGTCAGTGAAAGATGACCAGTTCCTTACTGAGCAGTATTTTGACCTATTTTCCTCCATGACTTATAGTTTCAGCGGGAAAGTCAACAGCTGGTACATTTTATGTTTTGTTTTAGTGTGTAAGTACATTGTTGAGCTGTCATCTGGCGATTTTGAACTTGAATCGTCTGTCGTAAATAGTAAAAGGCGCAGGCATCATAGAAGGTTTAAAGCTTCCGCAGACAGGCGCGACGCGACACAGCACAGCGATGCGACTCTAGTAGATCAATTTTTACGAAAACTTCATGGAAATTGTTCTACCAGAATCGCGTCGCACTGTCGCGTCATGGTGGGAGCTTTTAGAAACATCATAAAACTTATTTTGAAGCGTTTATAACAGTTTGGTGATATAGCCTGAAGAAATGTGAAAAAAAACTATGGAGGAACACTGGGCAGCAGAGGTACATTCTTCTTTAGATTTACAATCCGTCATCTCTATATGAGTCAGTGGAGGCCCAGTGGTAACGGCCCTGACTTAGAAGTTGTAGTTCGTGGGTTCGAACCCAGGCAGGCAATTACTTTGTGTAAATAATTTCAACACCATTACCCTCAAAACGGTGCAGGAAAACATCGCGAGAAAACCCCAGATCCAAAAATTCGAAGACATGTGACATCTGCCAACACGCACTGGGCCCGCGTGGTAGATTACAGCCTTAGTAGGCTAACCTAACCTAACAAAGAGAGGAGGCCTGTGTCCCAGCAATGGGAACATTATAGGCTCATTATGCATCTCTCTATAAAGTATTTAAACAAAGTTTCTTTTCGTGTTTGTCTCTATGACCACTTAGATGTTCAAAATTATCTAACCATCATTATGTTAGATCATTAAATATTCCGAAAGGTATACTAGTAGGTACTCGTATGTGTACCTATAATACGTTAATATTTAACATATATGTGGTACAGAAATTTCGATGTTTTGATATGTGGCCATTGCACCCGTGCGTAACAAGGGTTTACTAGAGACCCTCTAATAACATTATAATAATAATTGTATTATCGCACTACTACTGACGTGCTTGATTAATATCCAAGATAACCCTCACAAGGCTAGCTAGGTCTTCTGCAAAATGGGTTCACCAGATAAGTTCAGCCAGGTCTTCAACCCACGACCTTATATCAATCAACACCCTGACCGCTGAACTATTGTCTCTTATACACAGGCACCCGAGCCATTGACATTTTTATTTTGTTTTGCAACTTTTATTGTTTTCTTGTGAAATATTTCTTTTGTCACTTTATTGGTTTCTTTTGTTGAAAGGACTTTCTTTGGACTTCGTGGTGCATGGTTTGTCTTTAAAATAAAATAAAAAATCCATTATTCGGTAGTATGAACTTTATTTAGGTGATCGGAATAGCTACAGGTTATCTAGGTGTTACTTGAGAAGCTATAGGTACAATATAATCCTAAATATCCTTACCATACAAGGTGTCGTTTTGCATCCTCGTCAAATTCAAGGAGGTAATTATGTTAATGATTCTCGACACGAATCAATAATAAAATAAATAGGTATTTTTTTTTTTGTTTTTCTACATTGTCAGAAATCGGCATGTATGGGACACGCATGTTATAACGCGGCCCATGTGATACCGCACTGTAACTGCCCTTTTGCCCTACCGCAAGCACAACGAGGTGATTCTGTTCTGTGAAAGTTCTAAAATACTGTCAAACTTAAATAACTAAAAAACAAGTATGTATTAATTATTGAGCAGGTATCGTTATTTTATTTGATTATATATAATATGTGTCTTGCATAGCAGCCTCCTGAAATTTGACGAGTTAGGAAATATTATAAATGCGAAAGTGAGTTTATTTGTTTGTTACGCTTTCACGCTTCATCGGCTGAACGGATTTGGATGAAATTTGGCACATGGGTAACCATGTCCTGACTTAGAACATAAAATACTTTTTAATCCAAGTATTCCCACGGGATCGATACTTATGCGAGTGAAACCACGGGGCGCAGCTAGTACACTGATAAAAATATTTGGAACAAAATAAAATATACTTTATTTCCAAATATTCACAATCTGCACAAAGGCGATAGGTTAGGGGTCAATCTTGTTTTTTTACATTGCATAAATCACTGATTATTATTACCTCCGGCACCCAAGCTATGATTAAACTCGCCTACTCGCGCACGTGTGGGAGTGGCGCGAGGAGGCAAAACGAAGGAGAACGAGGAACGGAGGAGAACGAGGAGGCAAAAAGGAGGGCGTAAGTCCGCTGCCGCGAGAAATCGCGGCACTGCGTACGGAGCTCCGGCGGGATCTCATGGCGTCATGAAAGGTACGGTTGTCGCAACCCAGTGCTGGGCACGCCACGATTGCGGCGATAAGTCCCCTCTTTGAGGAGTGGCTAGAGAGGCGCCACGGCGTCCTCACCTTCCGCCTGACGCAGTTTCGGAAGGTTCCTGTGTCGGATAAGGCGGGAGGAAACGTCCGGGTGTCACCACTGTATGGATCGCCCGGAGGACACGGTGGAGCATACGGTGGAGGTCTGCCCGGCTTGGGCAGAGTACCGCCGTGTCCTCGTGGAGGCGATCGGCGGCAGAGACCTCTCGCGTCCGGCCCTGGTTCAGGCCATGGTACGGAGCGAGAGGGCATGGGCAGCCGTCACCTCCTTCTGCGAAGCAGTAATGCTCGCGAAGGAGGAGGCGGGACGGTTGAGGGAGAGGCAAGTTTCGCGCCCTCTCGCCCCTAGCCGCCGCAGGAGACGCCCAGGGCGTCGGGAATCCCGGGCGGATTTCCGGCCACCGTAGGCGCGGGCTTGCGGACGGTGAGCAATGGGTAGCTCACCGTCCGGTAAGGACCAGGCCCGGGTCGACGGCGCGTTGTATTCCACGTGCGCCTCAAAGAGATGTCGTCAGCGCATAGGTAGGGGTCCACTAGGGCCGATGCCTGCCGGGGTCGCGGGAAGGTACTTCTGGGTCACCGAGGCCCCCGCAACACAGGCAACAGGAAGGAATACGGGTGGATTTTAGTCAGTAAGAGTCTGACACATCCTCCCGCTCTGTCCAGAGCGGGAGAAGTTATTTGATGATTTCCCACCCTCAAAAAAAAAAGGGCACTCTCTATTAATAAAATTTTCCAATTTTTACAAACTTGTACGGACTTGCGTTGGGTTAGTAGCTATCGTTTGGGTACAGAAAAGGAAAATAAAGTTATAAAATTAAATTAAAGAAACAAACCAAAAAAAGACCTACTAATATTATAAATGCGAAAGTTTGTAAGGATTGATGGATAGATGGATGGATGTTTGTGACTCTTTCACACAAAAAGTACTGAACGGATTTGGATGAAATTTGGCACAGAGTTAGTTTATAACCAGGAATAATACATAGGTGTTTATACCGATATACCCACGGGGTCAAAACTTATGCGGGTGAAACCGCGGGGCGCATCTAGTAAAAAATAAATGTATGCCTGTCTCCAATGTGAATTTGGGTATGTAAGTGTGTGTCGTGTGTGTGTGTACTGTAGGCATGCTCAGTTGTCTAAAATCAAATAAACAGGAACTGTCAAAAAAGCTTTCCGAGCAACGGAATCTATCTCCTCTTAGGTAAGAGTCGTGGGCCATTGATTCTCTTTCCTTTTAATGCAACATTTAATCAATAAATGTTGCATCGTTTGTTAACTACATCATAAATTCGACTACCTAATACTAGAAATGTGTTCAGCCATTTTAGTTCTACAACGATCTACAGGACAGTAATTGTATCGCTTTGAAAATTTTTTATGGTTCCGTATGTCCGAATGAAAAAACAGAACCCCTACTCCTATAGGGGTTCTGTTTTTTCATTCGGACATCACTCGTGTCACGTGTGATCACTCGTGTGTCTGTCTGTCTGTCTGCCCGTCTGTCACAGCCAATTTTCTCCAAATGTAATGGACCGATTAAGTTGACATTTGGTACACATATAAATTTCTGTGACTCAAACACGCACGTGTTACGTTAATAAATGAATTTTGAATGGGACTTAATTTTCGGAGAAAAATAAGAAAAGAAAAAGTTTTACAAACTGTGCCGTGTGACATATCAAATTAAAGGCCTTGCTTTGAGGGTCTCAACATTTTTTTTTTGTAATTATACAATAAAAAGTTTAAATGTTATATGAATGGTTTAAGAAAAAATAAATGAAAATTGACCATTCCCCCTTTTCTTCGAAACTATTGAGATATTTTTTTAAATGCGTGCAGTGGGTCTATGTATAGATTACAAGATGTCTATGGTCTTAAATAAAACATGGTGATTCTCTCAATATTCTGTATACAAACTTGGAATTGGAATGTATGGAAGAACATGTTTTTCAACTATAATGTTAAGTTTGTCTTGGGATCAATTTATCTTAACTACGGAACTCTTCATTTTTCACTGGGCCGGTTTTTTGTTTATAAATTAATCATAGCTATTTAAGATAATATGGAGTGCGCTGCCTCATTAAATAAAAATACAAATTATGAAATGTTTTTTTACTAGTTCATTAAGTGAGATTAATATTGTCATAACCCAAACAAAACAGAGAAATTATCTCTTCTTTTTCTGGGAACAACATCGATATCGCGAAAAAAATATCAGCCATCCCTACGTTTGGTTCGAGTAGCTATTGAAGATTTTTTATGGGTCAATTGATACTTTTTTCGCTATTACGATGTTGCTCCCAGAAGAAGAAGTGACATGGAGAAAATTGTTCAGTTTGATGGCCATCTATAGGTACTAATATTATAAAGAGGAAATATTTTTTTGCTTGTTTGTTTGGGCCCAATAAGCTCCGAAACTACTGGACCGATTTTAACCATATTTCACCAATAGCTAGTAAAGTTATCAGGAAGTAACATGGGCCGTAATTTATTTAAAAAAAAATAGAGATCCCTATGAAAATTACAATAATGTAACCCTATGTATCAAAAATTTGCCAATAAGAGTCACTATTTAGCGTGCGAAAACTATTAATGATACATAAAAATAATGTACTACATGTTTATAGCACTTAACATTACCCACAAAAAGTCTGCAGGGTAATGTCTAACTATTATAGTTGAGTCACAATAACCGTTTTTATCCAAATTAGTCAATCAAAACACGGGTAAAATCGAAAGATGATGCGCGATGGTCTCTGGAACTCCCAGTCGGATTTAAAAGATTCTTGTTGCATTTTATAGCCCAATTCTTGAGAAAAGTTAAAGGCTATTTAACATTACGCTACATCCCTTGGGAGCCGAGTAGAAAGAAAAAAAGTCAGGAAGAACGTTAAGTGAAAACGAAGTAATGGCGCGGGCGGGCGATGGGATGTGATGCGGTGGGTCGGGAGCCGAAATTTCACGTGGACGAAGTCGCTGGCAAAAGCTAGTACTGTATAGGTATGTAAATTATAATTATAATAATTAAAATAGATCATGACGTAGCCACGGTGCTAGCGGCGCAGACTGCGAGACACAGAAAGTGGTGTATACTATACTTAAGTCTCGTTATTGATAGAGGCTAACACTATCACTAAGCAAACTAAACCATAATTTAAAAAAAATAATTAAAAAAATATTTTAACAGGCTAATTTAGTTCAGTTTAAGTGGTGGGTTCATCTGTAGCCGAACTAGGCAGAGCCTGTAATTCGGCTATCACATCTAATCCACAACATATTCCTTGCTTCAATAAAGCCTCTAAGCTGCCACTAAATTATTTCGTTCTCCTTCCAACTGACGTCGAAGAAGTTAAAAGAACGATTCAACTATTGAGAAGTGACTGCTCTGCTGGTTGGGATCAGATTAGTGCTGAGGTATTAGTATATATGTATTAGTATGAGTATATCCGATTCCATAACACCTGTTCTTACCAATTTAATAAACCGCTGTTTTGATTCTGGAATATTTCCCGATGCATTAAAAGGAGCTGTGGTGCATCCGATTCATAAGGCGGGTGACAGAGATAACGTCAGCACCACTTTGAATAGCCCCCTAACACGTATGACATGGTTATATATCAAAAGGTCCAACTTGACGGTTTACCCTATCAAAAAATTTCTCTATGAGTTTCGTTTCATACAGACGTTCCCTATATAAACAGTGCGAACAATGTACGCCTATATAGCTCAAATAGTTTAGTTTTTTGTAGTGTTCTGGATTCAGGTTTATTTATTTATTTATTTATTTATTCAATTTGGGAAAACAAACAGTAGTATATTAAGCATAAACAGTGTTGTCTTAAAATTAAACTTAACAAATATACTACCCACAACATTTTCCACAGATTACTATGGTATATAATACAAACTGTTAGCAAACGTTAACTATTATATAGCAGGGCTAACTTAATCACAAAGAACTTAAAAAAAAAAAGGATAATAGACAATATTCTACAAACAAAGACAAAATTTAAAAAAAAAATAATAATAATGCGTGATGTGTCCATACAGGTCCCTAGCCGATTAACAATAATACCTATATTGTGTAAATCCTATGGAGCCTACTGCCGATCCTTGAGAATTTTAATTATATCATTCTTAAACTTATATCTGCTTAGGAATAATATGTCTATTGCACCAACACGCGTATTGTATGTGTCTACTAAGCGGTATAGCGGTGAGCGCACCCCAGCATTAGATCTACAAAAGCCGGTAGCGAACAGTCGCCTAGTGCGTATCTCCCGTTCATGTACTGTTCGAGGAACCAGGTAACACAAACCACCCACTAAGTCAGGGCAATCAAACTTGTTTCGGCAGACACTGAATAACGTCATTGTCTCAAGAAGGACGCGCCTTGACTGTAATGTAAGCAGGTCATACTCTTTAAGAAGCGATTGGTATGATGTTTTCTTCCGAAAACATCTAAATTGCATAGCGCGAAGGTACTTACGTTGGACTAATTCTATGATTTCGACATATCTCGCATAGTAAGGATTCCAGATCGGTACTGCGTATTCCAATTGCGGCCTAATTATGGACTTATACAGGTGCAAGAAGGTGGAGGGACGATGGAAATCTCTTGATGCTCTCATCACAAAGCCAAACATCTGATATGCCTTATTGACAATTTTTTCAATATGAATGTCAAGATGAAGTTTCGAGTCCAGCTGCAAACCAAGATCTCGAAGATTGCTAACTTTGTTAATAACACTATTAGCAAGTCGATAGTTGAAATTTATGATATTTTTCTTTTTAGTGAACGTTATACTATGACACTTAGGCAAGCTGAGGTACAATTTATTATAAGTGCAATAGTCCGAGAAACGATCAAGATCACGTTGGAATTCAACACAGTCTTGTTCGTTTGAAATTTGTTTAAAAACTTTTAAATCGTCAGCGTATAAGAGAAATTTTGAATTTTGAAAGCAATATTTTATATCATTTATGAACAGTATGAATAATAAAGGTCCTAAAATCGAACCTTGAGGGACGCCAGATGTTACTTGAATACAGCAGGACTCGAAGCCATTTATCACAACCTTTTGGGTCCTGTTGGTTATATAGGAGACAAACCAACGCAGGAGATCCCCTCTGATACCATTGTACGCGATTTTATTGAGCAGTAATCTATGATCCACTTTATCGAATGCCTTTTGAAAATCAGTGTATACTGCATCTGTTTGTTGTCTGTTATCAATATTTTTAAAAAGTTGTGTTGTGAATATTAGGAGATTGCTTATGCAAGACCTGTCTTTGACGAAGCCATGTTGCTCCTTTATTAGACCATGACGAATAATTGGATAAATCTCAGCATGGACAAGCCTTTCAAAGAGTTTGGACAATGCTGGTAATATGGAAATCGGACGATACATCTCTACATTATTTTTAGAACCACTTTTGTGTACTGGCACGATATTTGCACGTTTCCATACGTCGGGAAAGATTCCACACGAAATACATTTGTTAAATATTATAAATAAGGGATAGCATACTGTACTGTAGGTGTTTTTTAAAAATACCGCGGGTATACCGTCTGGACCAGGTCCTTTTGTCGGATCCAGCATTTTTAGTTCTCTACGAATATTTTCTAAGGGGAAGTACAATTTAGATAAATTAACATCATGATCAGCAGTTGTAGGTGGAGGTACCCATGAATCGGAGTTAAATGTGGAGGGTTCGTACACAGAATGAAAAAAGGAGGAGAATAAATTACACGCTGTAGTAGGATCACTGGCATAATTTTGTTTGTAGTGTATCGTGTTAGGAATTTTATTTGCGTTTTTACGGTTGGAGATGTATGACCAGAAGGCCTTGGTATTGGTGGCAATATTATCTTCAACTGACGTCATATATTTTTTATAGCATCTATCAGCTTCCCTTTTGAACCTTGCTCTAATAACAGAAAACTTTTCATAGTCACTTATATTGCCGCATTTCTTCCACTTTACCCAAGCACAAGTTTTATTTTTAAAAGTACGTATGAGTGGACGTGTGAACCAGATGGGAAAGTTTAAATTCCTCTGCTTGCACGTGGGCGTATGTGATCTAATTATTTCGAACATTTTTTCGTAGAAAGCAGACACAGCTTCCTCAGGTGTCAATCCTTCAAGTAGACCACTTCAGTCAATATTACTAATATCCTTATTTATCTCGCAGTAGTTAGCTTTGTAATAATTGAGCGGATTCGCAATTTTGCATTTCGAGATACTAGGTGTACATACAAACGATACGTGGACGTAAAAGGCTGGATGATGAGTATCGATGGGCAAGAGAGGAATATCAGAAACAAAAGTTACAGAATGTGCATTACTGAAAAACAAATCCAAAATACGACCGTTACAATTGGTTAAATGATTATATTGTTTAATATTTAGTTGCGAGCAAATGTTTAAGAGTTGACAAGTTACATTAGAGGGAGTATTTGTAGCACATTCCATGAATGAAGTTCTTTTAACCCAGTTAAGTTGTGGCATGTTGAAATCGCCTGCTAAAATAACATTATCCACAAGAGGATCATCAAACAGAGCCGAGAGAGAATTAAGAAAATGTATGTAAATATCTTCCGTCGTATTCGGTGGTATGTAAGTAGCACATATTAAATTATAGTTATCACGGCAGGAAGGGATTTTAATTATTTTATGCTCAGGTAAAGTTAAAGGGGGCGATAATGCGAGGCAAGACGGTTTTAATTCTCGAGAGACAGCTATAAGGACACCACCACCGTCTTTTTTCTGGGTAACACTACGATCACGATCGCATCTAAATACAAGGTAACGTTGGTCAATAAATTCGTTATCCGAAATATCAGGTGTCAGCCAGGTCTCGGTGAAAACAATAATGTCGTAAGCATTCGCCAAAATATTCAAATACAATGTGTTCAGCTTTGTCCTGATCCCTCGGCAGTTTTGGTAATATATAGAAATATGATTATCCATTAATTAAATGAGTCAATTCAATAGTATTAAATAAAAACAATATTGGTAGGATTTTAAAGCAACGACACATTAAAAACAGAACAATCAAAAGCGACACATTCAATACGGCGTTTGTAAAGACAAGAAAGGCAAAGATATTATTATAATAATACAGCAACAATTTATGGATCGGCTTATAAAATAATTATAATTAGCGGACAAATTTTTAGCATAGTGCACACTGTTGTATAAGAGGGATATTTTTACATAATTACGTACTATACAAATAAAATAAAGAAAAGATGAACCTGCAGAAAACAGCATATTTAGATTAGTGATAATAACAGAAAATGCTACCTTAATAACAAATAATGTACTGTTTAAGAGAGATTTAATTATCGGCGATATTCTCGGAATGTTTTTTTGGTGTGATTTTGCTGGATATGTCGGCTTCCGTACGAATCGCAAAAGTGGCAGAGTCATCCGCTTCTTTGACCAAGACGGTCGCATTTCTGATCCATACGTATCTAAATTTATTAGCTTTTGCTGCTTCACGACATTTGCGAAATAAATCCTTATTTCGAAGTGTTAAGTGCTCATTTATGTAGATACGACAAGGTGTTCCAGAGAAGCCAATGCGATCAGACGTCAGCCCCTTGGACAAACGGTACGCACTAAGTACATTATCGCGAAACAAGCGAGACGCAAACTTCACTATTATGTTCTTTGGGCGATTATTCTGCGCGTGTGCGTGAGGAACACGGTGAATCGCAACTACATCATTTTTTGCTAACGGTATATTAATTGCCGACGCAATTGACTCCAGCACAGAAATCAGGTTTTCACCTCGTTTCTCAGGAATGTTCCCCAGTTCAATGTTACATTGCCTCGCCTGCTGTTCCAGTACATCTATTTTACTCTCTAGCAAAGCTACCGACGTCACAGCAGAGTTCCTGACACTCGCCTCCAAATCAGCAATACGCTTCACACTGTCAACGCAGTTTGCAGAGTTAAAATTTACTGTTGACTTTAGCTCTGTCACCACCTGAGACAGATCATCATGTTTTGCACTTAGACTCGATATTTCTAATTTTGCCGTAGAATATTCTGTTCGCAGTTCCCTCAGCTCAGCTTGTATTTGCGAAGACGTGGTCGATAGGGTATTAAACTCTTCTCGTAGGTTACCAATATTCACACTAATGTTCAAAAACTGGGTATTGATGTCCGCGCGCAGGTCGCCTATTGTTTTTTTAAACTCGGCAGATAGATCAGCAACAGCCAGCGTTAGCTCGCAGACAGGTTGTTTCCTTTTTCTTTGCGTGACATTAGCAACGACACCAGAATCCTGTTCCGTATGCAGATCTGGACTCGACTGGCTTTTACTTGGTGTCTTATTCGGTGAGCGAAGCATTATAGTATATAATTATATACCTATATGAATATTATTTTCGTAGCCAGACAAGAGTATAGCAACTTGATAGTGAGGACACAGGTATGACGCGTTGCCAAAAACTTTATGGCCGTAGATATAAGTACACAATTTCGCGGTCGAAAGATCACGCAGCGGTGGCACAGTGATATAAGCCGCTACACTCGCCGCCTCGAAACGGCCGACCTCAGGTTCAAACCCCACCGGACGCGTCACTTTTTCTAAATGTTAGAATTCAGTTTGTGTAGTCACTGGGCGAGAGGGACACCGCGCTACAAGTTTCAAGATGGCGCAGACACTATATGGCACACCGCACAAGATAGTAAGAGAGGTACCGATTATATCAAACGAGAGTACAACAAAAAATACTTTAAAATAGCCCCGACACGACCGTGCAGATCAACAGCACGTCTGCTCACAGCAAGTAAAACAGTCAAAACTGACTTTTTTACTTGCTGTGACTGTTTACTGGACACACTTTTTATTCTTTCTTCCTGTCTCTAATTTATCAGTATGTCAATGTCATGCATACCTTTTAATTCCACGGTTACTGAAATGCTGATTTTAGATGTTAGTTTGTTTTAAATGTGACAGTGCTGTTGGTGTGCTTATTATAAATAAATAAATATATAATAACCATTAACATATCAATAGTATCTTGATCATAGTCATTTTGACAATATACTTTACAGGTACAACAAAAAAGTATAAAAAGAAAGAGAAAAGAGTTTTACACAAACTCTTTTCTCTTTAATTTTGACAGTTCGGCAACATTCATTGCGTAACTTACGTTGTTGAGCAGACAAATTTCTCGAACAGGCAAGCCATAATAAATACATATATAAAATTTCTGATAACTTTAAGAAGCCGACAACTGACATGACACAACGCTGGTAATTTATTGCAAAATATGAAGCATTATCGATTTACAAAAAAGGTATAGATTTTATAAAAAATAAAACACTATTATGCTAATATGTTGCTTGTAGAATAATCTGACAAAAATCAGAATGATTGCATGTGAGTTTTACAATTTAATTCGCAGTGTTTTGTTATGATCCCTTGTTGAAACGAATACCTTTGCTAATGAATTATTTTAATTATTTAAAATAATAAAACCGTAGAGATAGCGGCCCTCCAATACCGCGAGTAATTATTTTAATTGTCTTTCATAATCCCTTACAATACCATAAATAACAGCCCACAGCTAAACGGACCACCAGCGGGAGAGCCCTTTTCTAACAGAAATACCTGTTTAAAAATAAAAAAAAATAATATAGATTATTAATTGCGTAACACACTTTAAATCCCAGTCCGAAATATTTTGAAGGAAATTCGGAATCTATTGCCCCTAATGTTTGAAGAATTCGCTGCTTGACAACGTAAATAACCCAATCAGTGTTGTTTAATTGTCAAAATTATAGTCATTACCATTGTAAGTGTGTTTTATTACCCCGCTGACGCTGTTTTTTGACTCTGATACGCGGTTTTATCTGGGGTCAGGTCGAGCAAAAGTGTTATTGGGTTTTTCCATTAAGAATTTCTTAGTTACAGCCCGGAGTTTGAAAGTTGGCGGTGTGACCCCATGCCTCGGAAAGCACGTTAAGCCGTTGGCCCTGCGCCTGATCTCTCTCCGGTCGTGTCGGATTGCCGTCCCATCGGACTATGAGAGTGAGAGAAGAGTGACTGTACCTCTGTTTGCGCACACACTTGTGCACTATAATATCTCCCGCGCCGAATGCTAGTCTCCGACTGGCTGCCATGGCTGAAATATGGCCTGGAGGAATTTTGTTTGACCTGCAATAGGTGGGTAGGGTAGGTGAGAGCAGTGGTGGCCCAGTGGTAACGGCCGCGCTTACGAGTTGTAAGTCGTTCGAACCTAGACAGGCGCTTTAATTTGTGTAAATTATTTTATCCCCACTGTTCTCAAAACGGTGAAGGAAAACATCGTGAGGAAACCGGCATGTCCTAGAACCAAAAATTCGAAGACATGTGACATCTATCAGCCCGCACTGGGCGCGCGTGTTGGATTACGGCCCACTTCCTATCACAGAGAAGAGGCCTGTGTCCCAGCAGTGGGAATATTATAGGCTGATTATGTAGGTAGGTAGGTAGGTAGGTAGGTAGGTAGGTAGGGATTTAAGTCAAGACGTCAAGTATGCCGTCTCCTTCTCAACGATAGTGTTATTGACGTTTTAACAGGGTCTTACACCCATTTTTAAAAAGTGTCTAAATAAATTCTATACTGCTAATATGCCCCAAAAAAAATCACAACAATTTTATTCAATCGATAAGTGCCATAAAAATGCATTTAAATTTGACGTTCTCAAATTTCGCGCGTAGTTTGACGAAAACGCTGGACGCAGCTGTGGACGCCATGTTGCTCTGTGGCCATGACGTCACTTGGCTAGTAAACAAATGCGCTGATCTATTATCTAACTATCAGTTGACAGTTGACACGTTTTAGTTTACTTAGCGGTATGACGTAATAACATGGCGGCTACTATTTCTTGGTGTTTTTTAACAGATTAGAAAAACTGAAAACGTTGAATTGAATTTTAAAATTTATTTTGTTATTTTATGAACTAAAAGTAACATTTTCTGACTCCTTTTTGCCTAAACTATCTCAATAATCTATTTATAGATTTTTTCTCGTATATAGTAAAATACCCTATTGTGGATGATGTTGCTCTAATCACCAGGTGTTGTCATAATCGGCGTTTGGCAGTCAGATTGACGTCCGCAATTTCGTGTAAGTAGCAGACATTTGTTGCTGTCGATTCGTTTACGAGCAGATATTGCAGAGATTATTCTTGACTGACATCTAGGTCTACCTTTAAACAGCATACTTACCAACAAACTTTATGCAATATCATTCTAAAAGTGGATTAGAACATCTTTCTTTCCCATAGATTTATAGGTTGTTCCATAAACAAGGTACAAATTAAATATTGCCTACAGGCACGCATAGTGTTAGCCCTATTGATTTTGTAGTACATACCAATTAGCCTTGACCTTGTCGTGGGAATTATGTGAAATTGTCTGAGTCATCATAAGCAGTCTACTAACTATTTGATTGGTGATGGCATTTGGGAAGCCGGCGTCAAGTCAGCTAAATGTCATTAATATTTGACGAAATTACAACTTTGTTTGCGCAAGTGGAGGCGATACTCAATAGCCGTCCCTTGTGCCCATTGTCAACCTGTCTTAATGACCTACTATCCTTATACCCAGGGCACTTCATCATTGGTCGATCGTTAACTGCACTACCGTCACCAGCCTTGGATGATAATGATACCAACCAGAGAAATAAATATAAACGCCTTGAACACATAAGGCGTCACTTCAGGCAAAGAAGGAGAAGAAGAAGGAGAATAAGGAGAAGAAGGAGAAGTAGAAGAAGAAGTGAACAAGGAGAAGAAGTGAAGAAGGAGAAGAAGTACTGCAGAAGGATTACTTGTCAGAGCATCAGCAGTGGACAACATGGCGTAGAAGCCACGTAAAGCTCGACATAGGTGACATGGTGCTCCTAGCTGATGATAACACTCCTCCATTAAACTGGCGTCTGGGGCGAGTGCATCAGCTATTTCCTGGACCTGATGGAATTACAAGAGCTGCAGAGATCAAACTTCACGAAGCTGCGTGCGACGCCCTTTTCTCCCGTCTCTGCCCGTTACCAACTGCTGCAGAACTGAAGGGTTGAAAAACAGGTTTTCAACGGCCGGGAATATGTTGAGGCGCAGCGCATAACAGTTATCACATAGTACATTCACACGTCGATACATCTACGCACTATGATGGTTTTAGTAGGCGTTTGTTAGTTTTTTTTTTTTTTTTAAGTTAATATCATTTATTTACATAACCAAATTACAAGATGATTATTAACATTAACTAAATTAAATTAAAACTAAGTTAGGCTTAAAAAAGGCCCTCGGGGCATTGTACCGAGGATGCTGGCGGCATTTCCTCGCTGAATTGCAATGCTGATGCGTTGCGCGAGAAAGCCGCCAGCTTTTCGGTCACCAGTTACATCAACTAGACGTTTCGCGATTTCCGCAAATAACTTATGCGCACTGGGACCCCACGGACCGAGGGTCTCGACGCCAAAGGGCACAAAGTTGTACTCTCTGCCAAGGCCTCCATATTTAATAACTTTCAGATTTTCGGCATTTTCTGCCGCTGCATCCGCTTTAGAAGTAGTCCGTTGGAGGTGGGACGGTGCCAGTGTGTTTACACAGGTAGCGTCCCACACAAGCATCCGTCCCAAACTCCACGGGACCAAAGACACACCATCAGGTCTTTTGCCATCATCTCTGACAATGCCAGTCGGCTCAAGAAGAGCAGGCACATTGATGCTGGCAAGAGACCGGCGGATTATGTCATTAAGTGTTGCATGTCTTGAAAAGCGGCCTGCACTTTTTTGACAACAAAGTCCGTGGTGACCCAGTCGGTCCACGTCCGTGCCACAAGGGCATGTGTGTGGAGTGCATACCGTGACCCCAAGCCGCAGACCAGTCGCCAGACGAAGCGAGGTCGGATCCAGGAAGGTACCGGTATATGGAGAAGGATGGGCATGTAGCCAATGACCGGCCTCTCTGGTTCCGACCGCCAAAAGTCTTGCGCGATCCGGACCTGAACTGCGGCTCAGAATCGATTTGTATGTTAAATCGCAATAAATATCGTCCCAGCTCCTCTGAGATTTTAGGTTGTCTGGAAATTCTTTACCCGGGCAAGCAATTTGAAAAGCATTCTTGGCATCCTCCAAGCCCGCAGTCTCATAGTTTGTGGGCAAAGCCCTTAGGACATTACCTATGAGACGTGACGTGCTATGGGTGGACGACAAAAAGGCTGGGGAAGCAACACTCGAAATTTTGCGGATTCCTAAACCGCCAAACCGAATAGGGAGGGATGCTTGTAACCAAGATGGTTCATTGAGCTGAATATTTAAAATCGTTTCTAAACTAGTTTTGACTAAATCGTCTATTGGTGAAAGCAAATTTGGATGTTTCCAAAAAGGGCTACAGCGAAGCACATAAGTAAATTTAGGGACAAAAAGGCAAAACTTTAGAATTATAAGAGCATAATGAGGACTGATTTCGAGTAAACAATTTGCGTGACTTTGGAATTTAGAAATAGTGTTAGTAATGTAATCAGGAAAAGATTCTTCAAAGATGGGAGAACCCAGGAGGCAAAGTGACTTTCTGTCTACTATTTTGATATTCGGTGCCAGAAAATTTAATTTGGATTTTAAATTATCCAAACCGTAAGAAGTTTTTTGAATGAAGAGTTCACATTTGCTAAAATTTAATTCTAAACCAATATTTTCGAAATTTGTTTTAATATCTGATAAGTCAGATAGCACAGTGTCCACATCGCCTCCCAGGGTTCCGTCATCCAAATACCAAACGTTAAATTTTGATTTTAAATTTTGAATAATCGGATTTATAGCCAAGCTAAAAATTGCTGGCCCGAGGGGATCGCCCTGCTGACAGCCGACCTCCGAAGAAAGTTCATGGGAACGGTAAATTAATTTTGAAGGTTCTGCGTAGCAGGTAAGCAGGTATTGATAGAGTTCCGGAATTTTGTTCTTAACTTCTGTCAGCATGGCATCCCTGTTTACTGAATTGAAAGCATTTTTGACGTCAATTTTGACTACAATTTCGCAATCATCATACGAAAGGTAGGTTCTTAAGGCATGGACGGCTGCCTCACACCCACCTTTCGTGCCAAATCCTAATTGTATAGGTTCGAAAACAGACTGTAATTTAGATTTGATATGTCTCACCGCAATTTTGGATGCCAAACGTCTTAAAGTTGACCCCACAGCAATGGGTCTCACCCCTCCGTCCTTTTTAGTTAGGGCGATCAAATTAGCACCAAATAAAAGTGAGGCAATATCAGCGTTGATTTTGCCTGAAAACATAAAATTTATTAATTTTGTAATAGAGCAAATAAGCTGCACACCTGCATCACCCACAGAATAAGAAGTTAAATCTTTTAAATGTTGGGGTGAGATTCCGTCCAGGCCGGCCGCTGAACCGGTTTTAAAAGAAATTATTGCGTCAATAACGTCTTTGCCTTCGATTTCGAGGCAGGCCTGGTCTGCTGTAGGAGAGTCGAAAAAATACGGGATCACGGGAGCCGGGGGATGTTTCGAATGCAAAGCCGAAAGGGTATCAGGAGTATCAGGCGACAACACTTCGTTAGTAAAAAGAAGACGTGCGGCGCCTTTGAGATCCCCGTCGGCAATTTTGCCTTCAATTAATTTAATTCTAGATAATGTTCCCCTCTTGGGAGAATCAAAAGGTGAAGATGTTTTTGTTAAACAGTTATTTTTGATTTTTTGGGTTAGAGAAATAGTAGCCTCATCTTTTTTGACATGCAAAGTGGTATACGAAAAAAGGAAGAGATTATGCCAGTCTACAATTTGGTTGCTCTCCACACATTTTTTAATCAAGCCTGAAAGGTGGTTTGCGACGGAGATCCTGGCGCCGCGCGGGACTCGTTTGATAACAGGCACATTATTTTTTAGGTAACTAAGGTACAAATGGAATGGGGTAGAATTTGGACTGTCGGAAACAGGTGCCGGTAAAGAAACTGGGTCTAAATTTAGAGCAGGGCCGTTCTGGCTAATACAAAGACGATGTTTTTTTGAAATATGAATGTTAAGACCCCTTTTTGATTGAAAAGATCTATCGCAATGTAAACAAATGTAATTTTGATTTAACGTGCCATCACCGGATTGGGTTGCGGTATGCATCCACTTACCAGAAAACAACACTTGAATAGAGAAAAACACTCAACTAAACACAAAATAGAAATTATCACTAAAATATAACTATTTTAAAGTCTTTCAGAAGCGTTGACGTCGGACGTCAGGACGACACGCCATAACGTTGCCAAGGAGGACCGCAACGTCTGAAACAAAAATATATTTTATTATTTGTTCAAAATTGGGAGCTGCCTACACTTTGGCACAGCAGTTAAGCCTTGATTAACAAGAAAAAGATCAAATTTGGACATCTAGGGCCACGTAAAATATGTAAATTTAAATAAATATGAGCTGTGAAAAAGTGACAGACAGTGACGTGACAGATCACGTTCATTAACCCATTTTTTGTTAGTTAGTTTTTAGGGTTTCGTAGTAAACAAAGAACCCTTATAGTTCCGCCATGTCCGTCTGTCTGTCTGTCTGTCCCCGCTGTAACTCAGAGACACTTAGTACTAGATAGCTGTATTTTTTAATTGCACAAGTATACATATTAATCACGCCGACAAAGTGCTGAAATAAAATATTGAAAAAATTTTTTTTTTCTCGTCTACCTCATGGTCTGGGGTATCGTTGGATAGGACGTTCAAAAATATTGCGGATTTGTGAACACCACTTTTCGATTCAAGGATCCGCTTTCGAAATATTATTAATATAATATAAATAAGTGCTAAAGTGTCAAGTGCCCCCCGCCAGCTAAATGGTTGTTTATGGAGATGTGAAAAAATTTATACACATATAATGAAATTAGAAGGAAACTATCACAGCTAAGTAGGCTTTACAAGTTAACGAGTTATAGTCGACCAACTTAAATTTGCAGTTGGAGAATTGACCTTGGCATATAGCGATGTATGGGAGAACATGTTTTTCGACTAAAATGTTAAGTTTGTTTTTGGGATAAATATTAAATCCCAACTTCCCAGCTACGGAACCCTTCATTGTGCGAGGTCCGACACGCACTTGGCTGGTTTTTTATATTTGATGTGCCATACCTGTCTGCCGACCACTTTCTTACTTTTTTTTTTTTTTGGATGGGAAATCATCAAATAACTTCTCCCGCTCTGGGCGGAGTGGGAGGGTGTGTCAGACTCTGACTGACTAAAACCCACCCGTATTTCTAAGGTTGCCTGTGTTGCGGGGGCCTCGGTGAGCCATTAGTACCTTCCCGCGACCCCGGCAGGCATCGGCCCTAGCGGACCCCTACATTGTACTGACGACATCTCTTTGAGGCGCGCGTGGAATACGACGCGCCGTCGACCCGGGCCCGGTCCTTACCGGACGGTGAGCTACCCATTGCTCACCGTCCGCAAGCCCGCGACCACTTTCTTACTGTACGCACGATATTTTTTATTAAACCCTTTCATTGTAATTGGACTTTAATTAGCCCCAGTGTATAGTCATGCTTAATTAGCCATGATTGATTGAACTAACTAGTTCCTGTTAAGAAGTTGCGAAACAAAATCCTAAAGCAACACACTCAAGTTATGAGACACAGTGGGTCCGACACAACGAAAAAATAAGTTTATAAAACCATGTTGTCATTATTTCTATAGAAGATACTTACTGGTGCCATTCAATCCAACGTTGACATAAAGGCGCCGCTCCACAGCAGCCCCCTACGCTGCTTTGTCTGAAAAAAATAAATATGGGTGGGATAGTCCACTGCGACCTGCGACCCACGGCCACAATTAAAACAAATAAACCGTGCAGTCAACGTGGCAAATCTCTCCGTGCACATCCCACGTAGTAGTGAATTCCACTTTTACAACCCCAATGAAAAAATCTGACTTAAGCATAAATTACATCAGTAATAACAACGGTTTGGCAAAAGAAAATACTAAACTACATTTATTTATTTTTATTTATTTGATTTACGTGGCTTAAGAAACCAATTACTTAAATCAAAGTGTAGTGTGTAGTATAATAAGTACAAACATAACACATACACTGATAACAACAATTATTCTCACAAAAATGTAGGAATATAACCATTAAATAGGGAATATGCAAGTAATTCAAAACTTATCCATTATTTAAATATACATTGTGTAGTGTAGAAGTCAAACAAATTACAATTCATTCATTTATGTTGCGTTTTTTTGGTGGAACGGAACGCAAACTCAAAACGCGTCGTATTCGACAATGCCCGAAGTGATGAAAGAAACTATGTTAATAAAAATCTGTTCTTAGAAAGTGCTTGAAATCTCACAAAGGTAAGTAAGTAATAGCGATTTCTGCTTGAATAAAGCACAACAAATAATTAAATTTATATGATGCTACAAACAGATGTAAACAAAGAAGTTTTGTGGCAAATGACGTCACATCCTGCTCGCGACAGAAACGGTCGTTTGAACTGTAGTAGAAAATTGTTGGGAGTTTCATAATTTTTTTGAGCAACAAGCTGAAGTTGAATTTAACTTTCAATACTTTTCTTGGGTTTATATAACTGTCTATTACATCTCGTATTCCCTATTGGCGAATTTATTAGCGCACAGATCGCATTCCAGGTTGGCTTCCACGAGCTTATTTAGTACGGTCAACACGCGTGGTATGGGAGACGCAGCACGGGCTGCTGTCCGACACGAAGGCACGCCTAGCAGTCGATGTTTTCTGCCACGGAGATAATTATTCGGTGTGTAGAAAGTAGAAAGAAATTAGAATAAATGTTGTGGAAATGCGTTCCTTGCATGCGAATGCGAAGCATGTGTGGCGTGACTATGAATGATAGGCTGAAAAATTATGTGATAAGGCAACGATGCGGTTTAAAGGAAGATGTAGTGACAAAAATTGAAAAGGGTATGCTTAAATGATTTGTTCATGCAGAGAGGATGAAGGAAAGGCGACTAACAAGGCAGATGTGAGTGGAAACGCCGGGAGGAAACGCCCTAGGAGGGCATATAGAGACCTAATTGGTGTTCTTCAGAAAGGTCAGACGCGTATAGTACTCGTAACCGGCGTGCGTATATGACCAGATGTATGTATTAACGTACACGAAACAAAAGGAGTATCTAAAAAGCGGTGGCGTTCTATAGTTTCTGCTTACCCCATGAGAAGAAGGCATGAGTTTACGTATGTATGTAATAACTCTCATGATTGCTATTCCAAATTCGACTGGCTTTTAACACTGGAAAACAAAACATTCCACATATTACTAGCCAGCAAAGTTCCAGCTCATCGCGATTATATCGATTATCCTCCTACTGTGTTGTTTACATTACCGTGTTAGGCATCGCTTGATGCTCACTAATGAAACAGCTCGTTAATTTACAAGCTCGAAACAAACCCTGGTATTTGGGACGAGGCTCCGATAGCTTTTGGATTAGTTTCATCTGAATACGTTTACATAGTAGATACGTATTAGTGTGTGAGGTGCAATAACAAACTACATTCTCAAAAAAAAAATCTGATTCTAATTCTAGGTCAAAATCAGAATCAGGATTTATTTATTTGTAAGAATGTAGTTTTACATAGTACATATGGTGTTAATATTTTTTAAGTTCTATACATTCTACCACAACATAATTATGGTGTTTATATTCAAATGTTAAATAACTAAGAACATTTAATTGTAAGATTTATGTTTTACATTATGTCCTATATGAATTAATATTATTATAATTATTAAAATCGTTACTTCAAAATTAATGTCAAAATTAATTAAGTACATGACGTCATCTTCGATTTTACAATATTCCATATATTCACCAATGTCGTAAAAGCAATTATCCAATAACAGACTAGTCAGATTTTTCTTGAACATGGGGATGGGAAGTTCCATAAATTAGTTAGGTAACTTGTTATGCACCTGATATGTACTGGTACACACTTAGGGTACAATCGTGTCTAAATATCAGCCTTATGTTGCGATTTGTCAGGTTATAAGCTGCGTTTGTTTCATTCGGTCCATGGCCAGTAAACAATACGAATCGAGACCTGTGTGATGTTCTTCGAATGCTGACACGCGAATTACAATAATTTTATTTAAGTAATAGTTTTTTTTTATACTCTATTTCACACACATCATTTTTTTATTTTTTTCTGTATCTGTCCATGACATCACAGCGGGCCCTATCAGAATACCAGCGCTGCGACACTTATTTCGTCATAGCATCATGCTGAGATAGGAGCCTCCTACAGGACTTTTTGGCCTCCTACAGGACAGTCTGTTTTTATTTTCATCTTACTTTTGTTATTTATATAGGTATGTAGGATCATCAGAATTTACTCCATTAGATTCAGACATAATGTACGGTTCACGTACAGGCAAATCGCTAACGCCGCGACCTACTTTTCGCTACTCGTTTTATTTACTTGTATATTTATAATTATTTAGTTGACCAATAGCTGCCGTAGCGCTATAACCGCGGATTAACATCCAACGGAACATTCGTGTACCTTTTACGAATAAACATAATTATCGTGAAGTCTGTGGTCTTCGTCAACTCACATCCAACAACTCAACTGTAACTAACTTGCTACCTCTGAGCCATACACATAATGTAGGCAGCAGATGGGTTTCGTGCAATGAAAACACACTGGGTGCGATACACAGAGTTTATTAAAATCACAAATTAAAACAATAATTACGAATTACAACTAAAACAATAACTGAGTACAACGAATCGAGTACAGCATGTCGATTCTGTAAAAATCTCACCGAGAAAACTCGCGTGGAGTGAGCTGTCAGTGTCATCTCACTAATGCTAGGAAGTGACCAAGTATTACATTTATAATCATAATCGAGATTATAATAGCATTTTTATACTAATTCTATTGATAATTTTATATTATTTAAAAACTAGTATTTAAGTATTGCAATGTTACTATTTAAGGGTTTCAAATAAAATAGCAAAACAGAAATTCAGTCAGAAACTCAATTTAGTTTATTTTATTCCAAAAGGTTTGGTTTGGTTTAATTTTTGCAGCCGCCATCTTGCTTTTTAGATTTGACCTCAGTATAGGCTGTAATACCCCCGAAAACCATGAAAACGACACCCATGATGAAAAATGTTTGAAGCCGCCATTTTGGATTTTGATATAAAGGTGTTAAACCAAATTTTTATTTGTCGCGCATTTAAAAATAAAACACGGAAAATTAAAAAAAACTCAACTTGATATTAATAACAGCGCCTCACGCGCAAGCGCGGCGTGATCTTATCACTTCACCCGATTCTCGTAACCATAGTAACCACCCGCGCCGAAGTGAATTGGCTAGGTGAAGTGAGTCGGTAAGCGCGATGCGCGAGTGTCGTGATCTTATCACTTCACTCGATTCTCGTTGCCATAGCAACACCACTTCACTTAGGCTGGATGAACTGTATTATTTTATTTTGTGAATATTATTTTATTATTGGCAACGCGTAGGTCAGTATAAATTTAACTACCTTAAATAAATTATTTGAAAGGTACTTATTAAATAATCCGCACGTTTTTTTTATTCAAATGGCTTATGTACACAGACACACACATCGTTTAGTTAGGTTCCCACATAGTTTGGTCAGCCAAGCACACTCGATCACTTGACACACTCGGTTATCTCTACTTATTTAATATATTTGGGTTAATAACAACGCTGAATAACGTCGCACAGTCTTTACTCGACTCAATCCACTATCGCTTCTTCAAAACACAACGCAGTTGGGTCATGGGATTGCGTTTATTTAATCAGTCAACTGGTTATGATCAATAGAATTAGCATAAAAATATTCTTAAAATCTCGATTATAATTGTAAATGTAATTCTGGGTCCATCCCTAGTATCAGTTGAGTTGACACTGACAGCTCACTCCACGCTCACTTCACTTAAGTTTTCATGGTGAGAAGGTTACACAATTGCACAGCAGTTCCGCGACGTCTTAACTCCGATGCGATCAGACACTGAATATCCTCCTCGCCGTGGGCTTAAAACTTCACGACTCTGTAGAAGCACGCTGTAGGTATGGGTAGATCACGCGATGTCGCCAGTTGGCGCGCTAGAGATTCGTTTCGTGGCCGTACTAATGACCGGATCTGACGCATATATTTTTTTTTTAAATTTCTATGACTGTGTTTAGTCAAATTGTGACCTTCCTATGCGAGTCCCAATAAGTACTTTTTCTTTCTTTATTTCATATTAAACTGTCATGGCATACGAATTTCTACTAATGTTGTTACACGTAGGTACTTAGTCACAGTCAGAAGAATATTTTTTGGAGAACAATGTTACTAACAATTGGGCTTAGTTGCCATAAATAAACAAATATTTAATTTAATTTAAAAAAGTTTGACAACAGCTAGTCATCGATACCTTAGATCGTAATCAACGTAACGGAGCCAGCACTTTTAATAACAGCAATACTATCCATTGCTGGGTTTAAAAGTAGTCGCTCTGTATAAACTATTCAGTTGTATCTGATTTTACTGGAAGGGAAGTAGGCAAGTAAACTTAATTGGGATCAGGCTAGGTGGATGAAGACTGCTGCATGTACAATGTATAGTATAATAGTAGTTTTAAAATATAATAGTTCTTACTTTGTATAATAACCCTTGTGAGAGAACTGGCTGTGTCCTCTCAGCCCTATTATTTTTCTTCTTCCTGAAAGGCCTTGCTATGTTACTATACTATTACACCCACAAGTGACGAAATACCGTAAATGCTGTACATAGTTTACCTCATCATCATCTCTCATCATTCTCCTGCGCTTATCCCAATTTATTTGTGGTCAGCGCAACATGTCTTTTTTTTCCATACTTCTCTATTAGTCATCATCTCAGTAGTCACTCCCTTTCTAGTCATATCATCTTTCACACAGCCCATCCATCACTTCTTTGGTCTTCCGCTACTCATATAGCCATCCCCATTCATACTCAAAACTTTCCTGACGACATTTCCCTTATTCCTCCGCATTCCTGCTCATACCATGACAACCTATTTCCATACGTCTATTGTTTGAACCTAAGGAAAATGCTCGATGACTTCAGTAGAGTTTCCTAAAGAGTGGGTCTTAAAATGAACATGTACAAGACAAAGGTCATGTTAAATATACATGTTACTCACTCTCATGAATATCGGAGACGCTACACTCGAAGTTGTGGACGAGTATGTTTACCTAGGACAAACTGTCCGGTTAGGTAGGTCCAACTTTGAGAAAGAAGTCAATCGTCGAATCCGACTCGGCTGAGCAGCGTTCGGGAAGCTACGCAATATCTTCTCGTCCCACATGCCGCAGTGTCTCAAGACGAAAGTCTTTGACCAGTGCGTATTACCAGTGATGACCTATGGCACTGAAACGTGATCGCTTACAATCGGCCTTATTAAAAGGCTAAAAGTCACTCAAAGGGCAATGGAGAGAGCTATGCTTGGAGTTTCTCTACGTGATCAAATCAGAAATGAAGAGATCCGCAGGCGAACCAAGGTTACCGACATAACCCGAAGAATTGCTGAGCTTAAGTGGCAGTGGGCAGGGCACATTGCTCGCAGAACTGGCTGATGAGGCTTAAAGGTCCTGGAGTGGCGACCGCGTACCGGAAGACGTAGCGTTGGAAGGCGTCCTAAAAGGTGGACCGATGACCATGTGAACAGTATTTCGGCTGAAATGATGTTGATAATGATGATTGTTTTAAGATAATCCTGTTGGCCAAATGGTGGTGTACACCACCATTTAGAAGACAGGGTGATATTGCAGGCAACCTTGTATCATCCCAGTTTACAATGCCCGAGAGAGCTTGTTAGATGTTCATGTCGCAACCAATAGCTTGTTCTAATGCTAATTGATTGTTGTTGTATAAATGTGTATCGTTAATTAATCAACCAGTCTAGACTACCGTGGTTCACAGTATGTGTATGTTAGATAGATTTTGACTGCAAAGTGGTTGCGTTGTTTTACCTAATAATATTGGAACTCGACCGCGTACTAGAGGCCGTATCGATGCTAGCACCCCTCAAGATTAACTTACGACCTATTGAAGATCAGGGGAATCTGCAGAATGAGGAAAGTGCAGATTCAGTCGTTGAGATGATGTTGTGCCTATAGTCAGCAGCAGTGGACGTATTTCAGCTGAATAATGATGATGTTCAATGTAAGCTAGCAGGAAAACTGAACTTACTGTTTGTTCCCTTTAGAAATTGGCGGATAATTAACATTTAAATTTCAATGACAAGTTAATTAAACTTTGAATTGTGCTCGATAGAATAACTGTTTCAATCACATCGTCGAATTGACTAAGTAATAATGCAAGCTAGAATTATATATAATCTGAGTCAAACGACGTATGCTAAACGGTAAATTGGATGTTAGACTATTATCTGCCGGTCATTGTCACCGCGCCGGTCAATTGCGTAGCACGTGGAAGTGAGGTTGAAAGGCATAGTTAGTACGCTTCATTATTGAGTATCGAGATGAATAAGTATGTATTTAGTGGTGATACTAACTTTCGGTGATAAGCTCTTAAAAAAAGCGTTTGGGATGGATCTTGAGAAAGACTAGTTCGTGATATCGTGGTGAAAGCATTTGTCACCCAGACTCTGCGTTGTCGAGTGCTAGGTGTCGAGTTCTTGCCGTCCCAGCAGCAAGGTGTGGATGTAGAGCTGTGACGCAAACTATATCCTCAGGTGCCCAAACAAATGCAGCCATAGCGACCTCTGTGCTGCCATTGTTGTGCCATTGAGATGGCGAATAAGAAGAGTGGCCGAAAAGCCTTAGTGAAAATAAGCAGCAGACGTAAAACTGCAGCTGGCGGTCACTGAAAATCACTTATAGTTTACGTTATTAAGCTAAAGGAACTGAACATCATAAAGGGAAGACTTAGCACAGATAGATGGATTGGTGAAAGGGCATGCAAGTAAATGAGCACCTAGATGATGATTGATAGATAATATGAAAACCACTACCGAACACAAATAAATAAGATAAGTGTGAAGGATGATGAAATTATTTTTTGGCTGGGTCTTAACCTAACCGATTCTTTCAATTCATGTTCTACAATCAATAAAGGACTTTCGGAAGTCAAAGTGAATAAATCTATTGATCTATCGAAACATAAAAACCATTCTACATCGGATCCATTAGTCATTACATAATAATAACACAGATGAAACAGTTCACTATAATGGAATTTGCGGTTCCGATCCGCATCGCGAAAACAAACTAATTAGTAGCGAAAATAGTATTCAAACATATGTGTTGGAATTTCTGAGGATTGTTTTGATTCATTGTTTGGTATGAAGACATTACAGATCTACACGTAGTAGTACCTAATTAATATAGAAAACTATTGAAAACTATTCAATAGATGCTTAAGTTTAACCTATCAAGCTTTGACTAATGAGGAACAATAAATTATATATTAATGTGTCCATCAACTCAAACTATCGCAGTTCACTGCTGGACATAAGCCTCTCCCAGCCTGCGCCACAACACCCTATCCTCCGCCATCCGCATCCAGTCTGTCCCAGCAACCTTTTTAAGGTCGTCGGTATAAATAAATCAATGTCTATTGGGAATCTATCTGCACGTGTGACTTCCGGGAGTACCCGGGAGTAACACGTGGAGATATAGATTATACAAACTATCTTGTTTGAGGTCTTGAGTATGTTTGATTACGACTTTAGGACTTCTCATATCGCAAATCTCCACGAAATAGTGTTTCATACTCTTCAACATGGGTTCTCACTAGGCGACACCTAAATAAAAACCTGAATAAAAGCGATTGAATTGGATTTTTAACTTTCGGTGCGTTGGAAATCCAACAGCGCTCTTTTATTTAGGTATTCATTTAGATGGCGTCTAGTGTTAATGAACGGGCATAAGAATTTCAATTAAAATATCCCTGTTCTGACTCTGAATTCCGACAACACAAATCACGAATTCATCCGATAAATGGGCTATAAACATTCCGTTGTAGTTTCTACCCTAAAACGAATACTCTGCAGGTACTGGTAGGTATATAAAACTATCGTGTTCTTTTTACCTACCCGCTTTTTTCACAAACATTTTCAACATGTTTTTGCTTTTACAAAAATATCATTTTCGAAAACATAATTTCATTTTCTTTTTCAGTATACTACGAAAGTACTGTTCAGCTTAATTAGATTTTTGTCCACACAAAAACTTTGCACTAAAATGGACTCGGTTGCTACATAGTGTAGCGAAATAACTCTGCTAGGATTACTTTTTGCGCGCAAAGCGGTTAAATACTTTTTGCAAAATAAAGGGTCATCTTATTTGATTCTTTACTGTGGTTTTTATGATTCATAACCCTCATTTGGTCCTCCGCATCTGTTTTTGAGATGTGAGAGATGAGAGAGAGATTCTGGTGAGCAATGGGTAGCTCACCGTCCGATAAGGACCAGGCCCGGGTCAACGGCGCGTTGTGTTCTACGCGTGCCTCAAAGAGATGTCGTCAGCACAAGTGTAGGGGTCCACTAGGGCCGATGCCTGCCGGGGTCACGGGAAAGTTCGAAAGGGTTACCGAGGCCCCTGGCAACACAGCACACCCTCCCGCTACGCCCAGAGCGGGAGATGTTATTTGATAATTGCCCACAAAAAAAAAACAGGATATTGTCTTAGTAATTTGTAAATCAGGTGTAGTAGTCATTTTTTCTAGCACTAGACAAAATTGTTTATTATAATAATAATAATAACCCCACCGCCGTATCTCTACGTTGACGTCGTGGTGGGGCTTGCGCGCTCCGAACTCTGGGTCTATGCCGGTAGAGTTTACTTTGCTGGAACAGGTGTAGGGTAAGGAGCCAAACCAAGAGAGATACAGAAACCCGCAGGACAGCATGTGGCGAGCTGTTGGGCAGTAGCGACCCCACAGACCCTATCTCCTGGGAGAAGTCTTGTTCCTCACCTCATTCTTGCCTTTATTGGCCGGCTTGAGTGGAGATTCGCGATGGCAAACTTGCTCGGAGGAAGGATGTATTCCAGTAAGATGCTGGTAGGGATCTTGACCGTACTTCCGGAATTGTCCTGATAGCCGTGGAATACCTCTCCACTCCTCAAGCGCCTCAGGAAGTGTTGCCCCCTTGTCACTACGTCACTATGTGCTAGCGGCCGTTTTCGGGGGCCCATTATTGAGTGTGCAAGTCACCCCCTGCCATTTTATCGGTGTATTTTATATAAAACATTGGTCAGGTAGGGGCCATAGCCTTTCTATAGCCTTAGGAAACCGATCCACTATAGCTTCCCAAACCCATAGCCCAATATGTTTTGTTCCCATGTTCTGCAATAGTCCTGCATCAACCGGGGGTTGTCCTTGGGTGCACCATCATAGAGCATACAGGGATAATCGTCGGTTGGTGCCTCATTCCATTACAATTGTCCAAGGGGCCTCTGCGAGTTGGCCTCGGCCCCTCGTATGCCTTCCAAAGGTCCGGGAACCCATAGTCCCGAGATATGTAAAGAAAAATAATAATAATAATTATAATCATTTAATTCGGACATAATTAAAAATCCATAATGAGTTAGTCACAGAAAAACTTAAAACTATGTTAGTAACCTTAAGCAAAATCAACTAATTAATTACACAATCACAAAAGTTTAATTCAAAAACTTTCCCTCTGCACCGGGCCTACAGGCATACCTACGGGACCAGTGCGCAAGGAAAGGGCAGTCTGGTCTTTCAGCAATAACGCTTAGGATGCTGTTGGGACTCCCACGTATCCTACGCATCAAGGAGGCCGCCCTTTTACGCATGATAACCTCAAAACTATCTGTGCCTGCTTCAGCAAACATGCCCGAAGCGCTACAGAACCGTGGAAGCCCCAGCAGCACCCGGAAGGCGTTATTATATTGAATTCGAAGAGCGTTGTAGGCGCGTTTATGAAATAATGGCAAAATTACAAAAAAATAAAATGTTTGTGATCTAAGCCAAACTTTTAGGTATTTTTGAACTTTAAATTATTAACAAAGATTTGCTACGACATCAACTATCATAATAACTTAAATATCAGTACACTCGCGCCGTAGATCATTTTTAAATTGGCTTCAAATGATTTAATCTGGGATTCTTCATAAAAATAAAAAAAAACAAATAATAAGTCGTATTATTTGCAACTCAAAAACTACTGAACATCAGTAGAACATTTGGTGGCTTATTTATTGTATTTAACCCTACTATGACGTCGCGGGAAGGTACTTATGGGTCACCGAGACCCCCGCAACACAGGCAACAAGAAGGAATACGGGTGGGTTTTAGTCAGTAAGAGTCTGACACACCCTCCCGCTCCGCCCAGAGCGGGAGAAGTTATTTGATGATTTCCCACCCAAAAAAAAAAAAACCCTACTATGACGTCCTGTAAGAAATATGTCAAGTTACTAGGAATCCTGTATATAGATAGGTACGTGAGTAGTGACCCGAATTTGACGGGAGATTGAAATCAACCAAAAACATTTACAACCCGAAGCTAGTTCATCTCAAATTTTACCTCTTATCGAACTATAAATTAGCCTTTAAAATTTCTACACGACAGAACCATATATTCTTGTTTTCTATCGTTTTTCACCTTATTCGTGTTCCTTTTTTATCTATTACAAAATTAAATATACCTACTACTTTTTTCACCACTAATACCTACGTGTATTTGTGGTGAAAAAAGTGTTTAATTTTTACATTGTGTCCAGGGTTCGAACCTCTGGCACATTAGCTCCTGTATTTTCACTACAATATGGCAGTTCTCACATTTTCCTTCAATAAAATAGGCACACTTACGTTTAGAATGTGGCAGCTAGTATAGACAGCGAAATTCTCTTAATTTTCGAGTTTATGACGTTTTCTGGCTGAAACTCTATTACCGGGGAAATGCATGAAAATGCATGACAGTAGATATTATGTACTAGCTGCGCCCCGCGGTTTCACCCGCATAAGTCTCAATGTCACGGGAATATCGAGATAAAAAGTAAGTAAAGTAAAGTAAGTAAATTAGTTATTATAGTCTACCCATGTGCCAAATTTCATCCAAATCCGTTTACTGGTTTTAGCGTGAAAGCGTAACAAACTCATTTTCGAATTAATAATATTATTTAATGTTAATATTAGTTAAGATTAAGTCATGGTGTGCAGTACCCTTATTTTTCACAAAATAGGTACCATTATTTATTATTATTTATTTTTAGCATAATATGCTAAAAATAAATAATATTTTTTTCAGTAGCAGCCTCGAATCTGGATTTGTGCCCGGTTGATGGCAATAGGCACGCCCTCTATTACATGGGACTTCAAAATAACTGGCGAAATGTTGGTGTACTAATAAAACAGGTACACATCTGCCCAACCCTTCGGGGAAACAAGGCGTGCTGTAATATTATGTTATGTTCTTATCTTATAATTTATTTCAGATAATAACCAAATTACAAGATGATTATTAAAATTAACTAAATTAAATTAAAACTAAGTTAAGCCTAAAACAGGCCCTCGGAGCATTGCACCGAGGATGCTGGCGTTGCGCAAGAAAGCCGCCAGCTTTTCGGCCACCAGTTACATCAACTAGATGTTTCGCGATTTCCACAAATAACTTATGCGCACTGGGACCCCACGGACCGAGGGTCTCGACGCCAAAAAGCACAAAGTTGTACTCTCTGCCAAGGCCTCCATATTTAATAACTTTCAGATTTTCGGCATTTTCTGTCGCTGCACCCGCTTTAGAAGTAGTCCGTTGGAGGTGGTACGGTGCCAGTGTGTCTACACAGGTAGCGTCCCACACAAGCATCCGTCCCAAACTCCACGGAACCAAAGACACACCATCAGCTCTTTTGCCATAATCTCTGACAATGCCAGTCGGCTCAAGAAGAGCAGACACATTGATGCTGGCAAGAGACCGGCGGATTATGTCATTAAGTGTCGCATGTCTTGAAAAGCGGCCTGCACTATCTAATTGAACCAATTGTGATGTAGTTCCTAAAGTATCTTTAAACTAATCGAAATCATATCTCTCAAAACTTTTCCAGAAATTTGCATTTAAATTTTGCACGTGACTGTAAAATAAGACCCACATTTATTTCCATCGAACACGTATTTTTACATAATGGACCAGACTTGGGTTTCTGAAGTAGGTACATAAATCAGTGGTTTAAAAATAAAGTGGCTAGCCTCTTTGAGGTCGGTAAAAATGTGTGAAACGCTCAACCAGAGGGTTAAAGACGTGTATTCTTATTGAATAAAGCTGCCTTGGTCTCCTTAAGAGTGTTTTTGGTAACAAGCACCTTATTTGTATGCTGGATTAGGAGGCTGGTGAAAAATATTAGGTTGGCACAGGTGTCAGACTACCTTGTTACTTAAAAAAAAAATTAGAACGTTCTACCGTAAATTATACTTAAATTTGTAATAGGTCGCTAATGTAGGTTTCTCCTTGAATTAAAAACATCCCGAAATATTCATCAACTTGTAACCATGTCTTTGTAATTTCATAAGTACGATTTAAGGATCAATTAAATAGTTATCTTTTAAAAATAATCTTCTTCTTTTAAACCGATCAACACGGAATATCGAATATACAGGGTGACATTGAAAACATGCGACAAATCGAAATGGGAGATTGTACTCATCATTATGAACAACTTTTACTAAGGGACCAAAGCTACAATCCCAAAAAAAAAACTGCTGTCCCCTACATTTATGTTCGCAATACCTCATCAAAATGTAGGAAAAGCAGATTTTTTTTTTTGGGATTACAGCTTTGGTCCCTTAGTAAAAGTTGTTAATAATGATGTATACAATGTCCCATTTCAGTTTGTCGCAAGTTTTCAATTTCAACCTATATAGAAAACATGGATTAGCCATTCAGCAAAGTGGTAACGGGACTGACTGCTAATGGTGACGGATTTTTTTTTTTTGGTTGTCAAATTATCAAATAACTTTTCTCGCTCTTGTTTCAGACTCTTACTGAATAAAAGCCACCGGTTTTCCTTCCGTTGGCCTTGGTATCCCTTTCGGACCTTCCCGCGACCCCGGCAGGCATCGGCCCTAGTGGACCACTACACTTGTACTTACGACAACTCCTTGAGGTGCACGTGGATCCGGGCCTGGTCCTTATCGGACGGTGAGCTACCCATTTGCCTGAGACCCTAGCGCGAATGCGCAACATACAACATAACGTAAATTCGAACAATTTTTGAATCGACGATACAACTATCCTCAAGCATTTTAGTTAGTAGTGAGTGTCAATACTCGTACTCAATACTTAATACTTTATTTGCATTCTACAATGTGTACTTAGGTGGTAACTTAAAATTTGGGTTTAGGTGGTAGCTTAACCCTTTAATGGGCAGACCAATCAAAATAACAAAATTTAATATTTGACACCATGAGTCAATTTCTAGCACTTCATAGGCATGTTAAAAAATAGAAATAAAAATCTGAGTCTTTCAGTTTCCTGAAAATTATATGAGAAGTATACTGGACGTTACCAAATACATAGCGATCAACTGGCTGGAATGTATGTGCAATATACTGGACAGTGCCAAGTTTACTAAGATAAATTTAATAAGGGGAAGATAAATAAAAAAATGATTTAAAATATTAATTACGTTTATTTTTTATGAAAATTCAAAAAACAGTTTCTTTTTCCTGCGACAAAACATAGTCTTTGGTTACATTTTATACATATAACGTTTGTTTTACCGTCCTTACAGTAACGGCATCTCCCATAGCTACACGAATCGGGAAAATGTCCTACTTGATCATAGCGTATATCTTCAATCGGTCTTGCTACCACAGGTTTCTTAATTTTTCTATCTTCTTTTATATCTGCTGTAATATCACTCGGTTCTTTGACTGGTTTTCCTTTTTTCACAAGACTTTCAAATATATCTAACCTGAACTCTTTCAATGGCTTTACCTTATATTTATTTTTTCGATACAAAAGCCATGCATTATTGATACTTATATCAATCAACTGGGCAAAAATAGAAAGATACCATCTTCGCGTTTTTAGGGGAATCTTGTAAAGGGATATTAGCATATCAGCCAAGTCGACCCCACCCATATTTTTATTATAATGATAATGATAAATGATAAATGATTTTATTTCTGTAAGTAGGTTTTTACAAACACTTTTACACGTCAAAACATATTTTTTAAACTAGATGAGGCCGGCGTTTCCTATCTGACTACTCTGAGAAGAAAGGCCGAAACAAACTCAGAGGTCACAGTCTCTTTTAAAGTCCAGACATAATCTTGGTCAGATCATGTGAAGACCATGTCGATTGGTGTCTGAAATGGTCTTTTGATGAAAGAACCACACAGATTGAGTGGACCTGTCCAGTCAGTGCACGCATTTGTCAGTCGTTGTGCAGCTCAACTCATAACTAAAGGAGCTCAACGATTCGAGATTTATAGTTTTTGACTATTTTAGGGCAGTCGACATCAACTCTTGCTTTATTTTCTTTGCTATAACGTTTTATTTTATCCACGGGGTGAGCATCGACACAGGAACTGATAAGGGTAACGCATTTATTGTCTAACCACTTTAGCACTGCCAGTTTATTTTGGTTACAAACTCCTTGCCGGAAACTGCCTCGTGGTTTCTTTTTAAGGTCTTTATCAGAAGGAAGTACACTCTCACAGCCTCTTAGCCGGTTTCCTCTTATAGTACCAGTGCAAAATATTCCGTAGTTTTCACGTAACATGTATACGAGCTCAGGTGAAGTAAAAAAGTTAACACAATATACATTTGCAGGTTTCTGGCGAATCGTTTTACACAAAGCAAGAACTACTAGCCCTCCCAAACCTATAGAAATCTCATCCTGTGTGAAAGTATAATTTCGAAAGGTACCCCTCCATATAAAATAAAATCATAGATTAATCCTGAAGCTCCCGCGCGAACGAAGTTTTTGAAACCCCACTTATTTGGTTTATTTTGGATGTATTGTCTTCTGTTTCCCGCTTTGGTCCCTTTATAGGGAATCATCATCTCATCTATACTAAAATTTTGTTCCTCATACATCTTCAGGCAGTTTTGCCTAATTTTTTCCACTACAGGCCGAACTTTGAAGTATCTATCACCGTCGTCTAAATTATTATCGATAAAATGTATGTAACGTCTAATTGTTTGGTAACGCTTTAGTGGCATGAGATCGGCAATATTTGTAAGTCTAAGCCTACGGTTCCAATAATCAGTGTAGCTAGGCATATGTACAACTCCCATTAAAATTTGTATGGCAAGAAAAGTTAGAAACTCTTCATGAGTAAGTTGTATGGATCTTCCTTTTACCTGAACAGAGTATAGATTTGATTGTTCTACTATATCTTTTATTATATTCGGTGAAAAAAAACGATAAAAGAACGAAAGAGGTTGTTGTTCGTCTTCACTCGGCATCAGCGGTGTATTTTCATCATCAACTTCAGCCCGATGAAAAAATAACTCCTTCTTCCACTTGTAACTCAGAACAAACTTTTTTGATGTTTTAACTTTTTTTGAAACTACTTTCTTTTTCTGCGCTTTTTTACGTTTTCTAGTGGAACATGTGTCCATGGTCGGTTGGTCAGTTTGCACCGGTTGCACTGAACCAATTGATGGTATGGAACTTATGGAAGGGATGGCATCGTAATTTGTTTCATTTTGAGACGGAAAAACATTTTGTAATATAGGTGTGAGTGGTAGATTAATGGCATTGTTATTTGTAATTTCATTTTCGGAAGATTCTAAGATATTCAGTGCCTCTAAGGCCGAATCTATTGATATCAAGCTGCTTTCATCCGAAGAATCGTGGTTGTTTGAAGTTTTATTGGTAATTTCAAGTTCTTCGGTAGACGAAGCGTCACTGGAATCGGAGCATGCATGTTCAGGCGGTATCAAAGCAACTAGCCTATTCGTGCGCGAGCGTATCAATCGCTAAAACAAAAGTAAAAAGCTCATTTGATACATGCAACCCATACAAAACCAAAATACTAGTTAGTTGGCATTGTCCAACCCGCTTCCCAAACAAAAACAGTGATAGCATTGTGAGCAATTGGCAGTGTGAAGTATACTGGACAACTAGTTTCAAGTACAAATTACAACGTTATTGAAACAGTATTGGGTTATTTTTTGGTACCATATAATAAACCGTCACTTTGAAATAATATATAATGCACAGCCAACCCATAACAATCTTTCCATATATTAAAAAATATTCAAAAACTTACCTGAGTCGCATTAACCGACCGTTGCTTCGATGCCATTTCGATTTTTGACATATTTTGATGTTGCCAGGCATATAATTTATTATTCTACCAAATGCTTACCCTGTTGCGGAATTACCAGAATAAAAAAAAAAGTGGTATAATCAGTATATTCGCTTACGAATTTATTTTTTATTAATGTCCAGCCGGCTACACTCTGTCAATTTAAGGGTTAAAATAGGTCGACGGCGCGTTGTGATCTACGTGCGCCTCAAAGAGATGTCGTCAGCACAAGTGTAGGGGTCCACTTCGGCCCTAGTGGACCCCTACACTTGTGCCTGCCGGGGACGCGGGAAAGTCCGAAAGGGATACCGAGGCCAACGGAAGGAACACCGGTAGGTTTTAGTCAGTAAGAATCTGACACTCTCCCGCTCCGCCCAGAGCGGGAGAATAATAATTAAATATGAATTTTTATTTTTATTTGATAATTTCCCACCCAAAAAAAAAGGAGAAGGAGAGAGAGGAAGCTTTGAAAGACTTAGCTTATCAGTATTCTGAACTAAATCTAATATTACTTTATTAAGGTTTTTATACATAAATAGTCTACTGTACTAATATTTATTAGGTTGGCTCTCATATTTTGTCGTTTAAATATTCGTTTTTACTATAACAGCATTAACTTATTAAAAACTGTTTTAGTTTTTTTTATAAAAATATTTATAAAACTAAACTCTGATTTTTAATTTGGTAAACCAAAATGACAGCTGCGATCGTCCTTTTTTAGTTAGTTCTAGGACCGAAGAAGACTAAAACGCTTGTTGACAAACTTATTTATTAGCTGTCAATTTTTATTTTCTTGGGACTGACTCAAGGGCATGTACTATATAGCTGCTTAAGGGACGTCCCTCTGGTTTTTAATTTGGTAGACCAAAATGACAGCTGCGATCGACCTTTTTTTAATATAACATCATAAATAATTAATATTACAGAGACAGCACGACAACAGTGAAGGTTGCAGAGAATGATTTTGTGGTCCTTGGTGAGAGTCACTCGGTAACTACATTATTTATGTTATTTTACGTCAACACCAAGCGTCATTTAATTCTAACAAATTAAAAATTTGAGTTGGCTGTGTGATTTTTTTTTTTTATTGTTTGAATTTACGGTACGTGTACTCCGTGCGTTAGTTCTAGGACCGAAAAAGACTAAAACGCTTGTTAACAAACGTATTTATTAGCTGTCAATTTTCATTTTCTTGGGACTGACTCTAATTTCATGCCCAAATTAGTATGTACTATATATAGTACATACTAATTTGGGCATGAAATTAGAGTCAGTTCTTCAGTCAGAAATTAAAGTTATTTGACGATTGCAAAATTGGCCCTTAAGCTATAGCTTAAGGGCCAATTTTGCAATCGTCAAATAACTTTTATCTGGTAAATACTTATGTTTGACGTTTCGACAGCTTTTGTATAGAAAATATGAGAAACCGTTACATTTATTCCTCAGATAAAAGTTATCTGACGATTAAAAATTCGGCCCTTAGGGAATTTGACGAAAAGAAAAAGTATCTTCGAATAGTTAAGACTGTAGTCTAACTATTCGAAGATACTTTTTCTTTTTTTCCTCGAAAGCATTATATTCTCCGAAAAAGTCCGACATAGTTGTGGCGAAAGCTTTGTGGTAGTAAAAGTTTATTTCTTCAAACTCATGACTTTATAATGCAAAGATAAAGCTATTCGATAAATACATATGGCTTGTATTGTATTGTTTTACAAGTAAGAACCTAGTTTGCTAAATAATGTTCAAGTTACATAGAGAATCACTGTGAGCTAATTGCGTGTAGTTGGAGAGAATGTGCGCTTTTATAATTTTTATCGTGACGATATTATCGTGGACGTCCACGTCCACAGCCATAAAACGTATGGAAATACGTGCACGTTATAACGTTATCGTGAACGGAAATTTAAAATCGTCTTTATTAATATATTTCCATACATTTTACGTCCCTGTGTTATCGCGATGTCGTAGGCATCCACGATAATATCGTCATGTTAGAAATTAAAAAAAAAACTAATTAAAAAGAAATAAAAAATAAAAACTTTCTTTATATATTATTAGTTACAAAACGTGAATTTCAAATTTCATTTAACTTCAAATGATTTTAATTTTACGTGGAAGTTCGCTTTATCCGACGGAAATACAAATGGCTTCATTACGAGAAATAAATGACTTTTCCCGTAGGAGTAGTATTTAATGATTTATTACATAAGGCTAATTAATGAGTTCTCCTCTCATTACTATTCGACGCATGCACTTCTATTTGAGCAGTGGTGGCCTAGGGGTAACGGTCTTAGGTTCGAACCCAGACAGGCGCTTTATTTGTGTAAATTATTTCATCACCACTGCTCTCAAAACGGTGAAGGAAAACATCGTGAGGAAACGGGCATGTCCTGGAAATAAAAAAAATATCCGAAGACATATGACATCAACAACCAACCCGCACTGGACCCGCGTGGTGGATTACGGCCCACTCCCTGACAGAGAGGAGGCCTGTGTCCCAGCAGTGGGAACATTAAAGGTTGCTATGTATCGTGATAAACTGTTACGGGAAAACCTACCAGTTCCAGTAAGTATAGGTTTAGTATAATGTTGTTTTCCTCCTTCCTATGTTAACAAAGAAAACAATGTATCAAAGGTCGTAAAAGAACTCCAAGGCATTTTGTCATGTGTAAAAGGAATTATGTATAAATCAGTGCCAAGAGTCTCGGATTTGTGCCCGGTTGATGGGAATAAGCTCACCCCTATTACATGGGACTTAAACTTATCTGGGGAAATATAGGTGAAGTGAGTACATCTCTGCCTTATCCTTCGTGGAAAGCCGTGATGCTATGTTATGTCGAAGGAATGATCGACAAAATTTTTTTTTTCTCGCCATTTTATGATTCAAGGAGTTCATAGCTGTTCATAGTTATACTGAACAAACTGTTTGGAACGAGGATAACAGGACGATGCTACGGAAAATTTTCTTGATGCTAATTTTAAATTACATGTTTCAAGGGTTGGGTAGGACAAAGATGGTCCACTAGTAGCAACGAGGCTAACCACCATGACACCGCGATCAATGGCAGTTACTAACGTTATTATACATGCTGTGCTGGCTTGCTTCTTTGTCCCGGATAATTACTGCCGCAGCAGAAACCATAGGCTCTTTGCTGTGCTTCAATGTCGCACTATTGCGCGTGCCAAGTACCTCTCTCTGGACGCACTTAATGATCTCTTGGATTCTAATCTAATAAACGATTTCTTTGCGGATGTATGGAAGAATATTTTATTGGCATGTGTAAATTATTTCATCACCACTGCTTTCAAAACGGTGAAGGAAAACATCGTGAGGAAACCGAGATCTCCTAGAACCAAAAACTCTAAGACGTGACTGCTACCAACCTACACTGGGTGCGTGGTGAATTAGGGCCCACTCCCTCTCACACAGAGGAGGCCTTTGTTCCAGCAGATTTGACATACTAGAAGAAGAAGAAGTTCTGTGAAAGGAATTCATGAAAGTATTGTTTTTTTTTTATGTTTTAACGTAAATGTGTCTTAATTATTATTGGTTTTTAACCGTATTAATTCAAGTTAATAAATAAATAAGATACATTCAATATCTAACAACATCACTTCGCTAAACACAAGTGCTAAAACCCAGGCATATTTCTGGTCTTATCTAATAACTAGAGTAAAGTTCCTCACACTATGTTTACGAGTACTGATAGCCCAAAATTAGCTAATCGTGGTTAATTATAGCTGTTAATCGTGGAAAACTGGAGGATTAGCATTATTTACGACGCTCAAAATGGAGTCTGGTTGAAAACCTGTATGTAGAAAACACGTAACGTAAAGATGGAGTCTAAGCAAAAGCGAGAGCGGTAGCTTGAAGCGGTTTTGTGCTTTTTTCTATCGAATTATATTAGTTCCCATTGGATGTGAGAAGTGCAGGACCAGTCGTCATGGAGAGGCTTTGGGGAGGCTATTGTCCAGTTGGATTGATAAATCATTTATTTAGTGCACACAAAAAAAGAAATAGCACCACACAAGAGCACAGTTAATAAGTACATCTATCATCAGAATCAGCCTATAATGTTCCCACTGCTGGGACACAGGCCTCCTCTCTTCGAGAGGGAGTGGGCTGTAATCCGCCACGCGGGTCCAATGCGGGTTGGTAGATGTCACATATCTTCGAATTTTTGGTTCTAGGACATGCCGGTTTTCTCACGATGTTTTCCTTCACCGTTTTGAGAGCATTGATGATGAAATTATTTATACAAAGTAAAGCGCCTGCCTGCCGGGGTACGAACCCCCGACCTTACAACTCATAATTCGGGGCCACCCACAACCACTGGACCACCGCTACTTAAGAGTAGCGGATTGATTGATTGATTGATGAGATTTGAGCAGAGTGTGTTGACCTTAGTCAACACACTCTGCTCAAATGCTATGGAGTTATTGTTGTTATGTAGAATTCGGCACCTATGGGTTGGGATACGTCTGAGTAATTTATTATATACGAAGATATCATGAAAAACATCTTTATTGTAGGGAAATTCAAAAACGAGATTATGTCGAGAAAAGTATCTTTACGTATCAACACAAAAGTGTTTTGCGTATTTAATTTTGGTAAGTTGCTATTACCGACTTAGCGTAAATTAATTTCGGGCAATTCTTGGTAAACGCTAACACGTTGTTTTTGCCAAATTATTTTGAGTAAGCTCAAACTGTAATGGGAACTTACAAGGTTTTTAAAGTAAATAATTGATCAATAAATATATGTAAAATTGAAGTACTCATCAAATTTGAGCGATGCGTCTCGTTTTTGAGAAATACGATGTTTTGTGACAATACTGTTACTGTGTTAATTAAAAATAACCACAATAATACCGTAATAACAAATTACGTATCAGTCTTAATAAATATATGAAATCACGCTGGAAAAGTCCGTTTATGTTACGTATCAACATTTTTTACAAATTTACTGCAATAATGGCGTATATTTATTAATGAAACAGTTTACTTATCATATTTTTGTTATATTATTTTTCTAAAATTGCAAGTATTTTCGCTCACATAATTTAATATTGACATCGTAATTGAAACACACAAAAAATAAATTTCGATTGTAGTATAAATGACTTCAATAGGCCGACTACTAAAAAGATATTCAATGAAAGCAGAAAAACATTTCTTCTGTAAAAATTGTGTTTTATCAAATTACAAATAAAATAAACACATGTAAAAGAAATATAAATTGATTCCAATAAAGAACGAACAATGTGGAGTCGTTTGGCTGTTAATTATAACCAGTTGCTGCTGTCAAAGACTGAAGAAGACTGATATTCCTCGTCAAAATGTTTATTTTTTGCCTTTTGCAACGCAATCGCCATATAAGCGCATCATACGTTATGACAGAACATCTCAAACCCCACTAGGTTTGGTTTCAGTTACTTTTGAGTGAACGAAATCCGTTCGTCCGCGAATCCATTCCACTCCTTCGAGAGGTACTCGCTCGGCACCGAACGAGCCCTGTCCTTTTGTGTGGATTTACTTTTTTTAACACGATACATTTCACCATCACACGCTAGCAGTAGAGCCCCACACTCACAATCTGCTACGCTCCGAGGCTTAGCCCTCCTCATAAAACTCTCAACTTCCGCCTGTTATCTTTGTAGTGTGGCACAAAGAGGTGCAATTTCCCTCAAAACAAACCCTTTTCCCTCTCTTTCCTCTTAATTTTAGTCTCAATTGAGATAACTGAGAGGTTTCACTCAAGAAATTATATCGTTTTAGTAATTTTTCAGAGGTACTTCAGTTAAGTAAATGCACGGAGTCTTATCTTTTCGGCTTAGCTTTGTTACGAAATATCATTGTTATTGCTACTTACTACGTGCAAGTTTTCTCCTGTGGCGGTTTTGCAACTCGTTTTGGGAAACACCTTTGAACTGTGTGGTGATAATTTTCAAAGTAATTTTGGTATGCTTTAGTATCTTGTGTAAATAAATATAAACGTAGCTATAGGTACTCATTAGCTCTGACGTTGAGGGACTTTAAATAAACAAGAATACAGCTGTCTGTGATTTCGTCCGTGTACATACTTGTGCTCTCTATTACATAATGCGTGGTAGACGTAGCGGTCTCCGAAATTCTATACAGGCCTTCGGTCTCTTCAAACTAGTTTGGCTTCAATCTTCTTCTGAATCCAGTCTGCGCAATTTATACTGACATGATTAAGGCCTTTGATCATGTAGATCATAAGATCTTGTTACATAAATTGCATAGTTATGGTATAAGAGGACACATAATAAAGTTAATAGAATCATACCTAAGTAATAGACTTCAGTGCACAGAAATCTCTAGGATATGTCCAAAGAGTAAATTAGAAAACAAATATGTATCAAAACCAAGACACGTAAAATATGGCGTTCCACAAGGCAGCGTACTGGGTCCGCCACTTTTTTTTTATATATATAAATGATCTCCCGGAAGTAACAACAAACAAAATGGTTCTTTTTGCAGATGATAGTACGGCTATTATAAAATGTACTGATCCAAATAATTATAAAAATGACATCAATACTTGCTTACATGACATAATAAATTGGCTCAATATATATATTATATAGCTATGTAAAAAACTTAGCAAATCCGCTTATGCTCTGTATCAACTATCCAAGAAAGTCAATAGTTAGGCTATTTTAACCCGCCAGCACTCGCGCCTCAAGAAATTACATCAGCACTCGCGTGTAGAGCATTTTGCTCTGGTTTATAAATGTCAATAAATGCAAGTTTTACCAAAAAATGTTAATAAAAATATATTTTATTAAATAAAATATACATTATTTATTCTACAAAATATATATTCAAAAAGTTAACAATATTAAGCTTTTTTATTTTAATTAACAATCATAGGAACTAATTTGCCAGTCTTTTTTGGCAGTATATGCAGCTCTTTCTGGTCTTGCGATTTTTGCGTCTTGGGCAAACCGCGCAGATACCACTTGGTTTTTCTTCTTCTGGTAACTCAGATTCAGGTACAAAGGGTTTCATCACTTGCTGAAGAGGATATGAAATATTTTAGAAGGTGCTTCTTCTTCGAATATGTGGCTGTGTTAGTTGAAGAGCTAGTTGTTTCAAGTAGTCTCTGCGCGTGATGATTATACCTGTATTTTCTTTGTAAATGATTTGACTGTTGATTGCGGCTATGTTTAGGACGGTGAAAAATAATCTCAGCGGCCATCTACATGCTACTCTTGCCACAGAATACTTTTCTTTTAGTCGATCCACAACATCAACACCTCCTTTTGTTTTATTATAAAAGGTAATAATTTCGGGTTTCGCGGTAGTTCCAGTAGTTGGATCGATTCTGTCGTCGTTATGAAGTGTGTTCATAAGAACATTTTTTTATTCTTTCTGTTTGGTACGTAAGACACCAGAACCTTGCTCTTGTGAAAACCAAAGATACTACTAGGTTTTGGTCTTTGTTTGATGTCAAGAAAAAATGGTGGAATTTCCCTTTTATTCTTCCTAAGTGTACCAACGATAGTAGTCCGTGCAGCTAATAATTCATCGGCCAATGGAATCGATGTAAAATAATTGTCAGCCGTAATATTTCTGCCTGTATTCAAAATATCTTGTGATAAACGTTTTACAACTGCAGGTGCAGTATTATCATATTTGTTTGGACCGTTCGGTTGCTTTTCCGGGTAAATTTCTAAGTTACTTGTATAAAAATTCTTTGAATCACACAAAGCATATACTTTTATACCATACTTAGTTGGTTTGTTTTCTATATACATGTGGAATTTGCATCGTCTTCGGAACGATTCCAGCATTTCATCTATAGTCACCGTTCTCTCCTACTTGGTGATTTGCTCGACACAAAAGATTCGAATAATTCACGAATTGGAGCAATATTGTCGTACTTTGACCTTTCGGAGCGGGAGTTTACGTCATCAAACCTTTTAGCTCTCATCAACAAAAGGAACCTATTGCGACTCATAGCAGCTCTAAAAATATCAGGTGCCGTGCCATCTTTGTCCCACATCTCTTTTAAATTTAAGTGATTCATCTTTTTTGTACCAGCCATGTACAAAATACCGATAAAGGCTTTTAGTTCTACAATATCCATCTCTTTGCAATCTCTCTCCCTTGAGAATTGGTCCTTGATTTTACTGATGTGGATATTTGTAAAGCGAACTATATCAGTCAGCATTTCTTCACTCACAAAGAGGGGAAAGAGGTGTTAGCATTTTTAGCCACTGGTTTTACCCCTGGTCGTTTTTCAACAATGTTCTCACATTGGAACGAAGTGGATTATAGTTCCATTTTGTACGCCCATCTTTGCCTACGTAACACAGCTGATTGCCCGGTGAAATTGAAGAAACCTCACCTTCTACTTCCGATGACGATTATTCGGTGTTAGTGGAATGATGACTGTGTTCACTGTCTCGATCGCTTTCAATATCATCGGCTCTAAAAGACGGGTCCTCAATGTCTTCCAAACCTTCCTCCATCAACCATGCCAAAACTTGTTCATCACTTCGATCACAATCCATCTATAATAGAAACACATAATAGATTACTATTTCAGTAATGTAAAATCATGATATTACATAAAAGTAGCAGTAAAACTGTCGCTAAGATGAAAAAAAAAATAAAGTCATGAGTAAAAAATGTACTTACGTCGATACCCGCGCGATGAGCAAAACGCCGCCTGATGGTACACGGCGCAACAAACCACCTCGTCCAAGTGACTGGCGCACACTGGCGAGAAGTGAACTGCATACAGGGGTGGGAGACGGAACAAAACTTAGCTACCAAATGAACGATGTACGTACGAATAATTTTGACAAAATGGCGCGTGTTTTAAATTTACTCTGAGCAAAATGCTCATAGCGCGAGTACTCGCGGGTTAACTGCCTACCATGGAATGGTTGCCTCTGTTTTGCGGTACGGCATTATATTCTGGGGGCATTCTACTGATAGAGAAATGGTGTTTAGGTTGCAAAAGCGATGCATCAGGTCAATGTGCGGCCTGAAGACGACTGATAGCTATGTCCCCTGTTTTAAGTCATAAAAAATTTTAACATTGCCTTCACTATATACATATTGGAAACGGCCTTGTTTGTGAAATGTAACCCACATCAATTCCAAAAATTATCAGAGGTTAGAAAAAACCCAATACGGACACAATACGTTAATAAATCATGTCATGTGAAATGTAAAACTCCACTAATGCAAAAAAGTTTTTTGGTATGCCCCTCGCATTTATAATAAATTACCGAATAATATAAAACATTTGACTGTATTACAATTTAAAAGAGCGCTAAATGAAATTTTACTTAATAAATGCTATTACATTGTTGACAGCTTTCTTAATGATGATTCACTTGCTGATTGACATATGTATATGTATTATTACTCTGTTTGACATACTTTTACTCCGTTTGACATTTTATTTATTTTTTTATTTGTGTTTGACAATTTTTTTTTTTTTTAATTGTATTATGTTTTTAATTAGGTATGTTAAACACACTATTTGCATGCCCATTACACGGTAAAATGTGGAGAACTTGTTTATAAAGAAATAAATGATTTGATTTGATTTAATTCGAATTACTTAGTATTTTTATTTATTCATTGTATTATGTCTTAGTTTATGTATTTTTATTTTTTTAAAGTTACGCATTATTATATACAAATATATATTTTTGGTAATAAGTACATAGTTTAATCAGCTAGAATCACAAATCTTTCTGTGAAAAATTGATTATGTCACACAGGGGGACGTCATTACGTCATTCGGTAGGTAGGTAATTGCTGAAAATCAGCGCTGTTGACGATAGGTTTGACCAAATTCACAGCATTTCGCTGAGCAGCGACCTGTTCTTGTACAGATGCGACGCACTGTTTAATTGTTCTTGTTATTGTTGTTGTTTGTTACAAAAGTAATTAATTTTCCCATTTGTCGGCATTTTGTTTTTTGTTTTGATTGTTGGTATGTTGTCATTTGCCAGGGTCGCAACACAGAGTAAATATTACGCAACGTAAATTGTCTGTGGTCCCTGGCCCTGACCTTGATGTCAGGGCCAGGGACCACAATGGAAAAGATCGTCAAACTTTTATGGCTTAAATACGAGGCTTTTGGCTACTTTTTATGTGTTTATTTTATGGTATATTTTTTGTAATGTGCGTTTTGTTTGTGCAGAGTAATCAAATTATCTTTCTTTCTTTCTTTTCTTTTCTTTCTTTACCGTTTCCACTAATGCTAAGCTGTGTAGCGGAACACAGCTTAGCATTAGTGGAATCGGTCACATAGTTTCGTAGCTTACCTATCACATCCTTGCAGCATAATTGCATAGCACATCTCTGGTGGAAAAGCAGAAGCTCGTGGCTAAGTAATAACAGCCGCTCGGGTCGATCCACCAGGTTAAGCTACGCTTGCTTAGGTTGGTCCGTGGATGAGTGACCATTTTTACATACTGAGACTCCTCCGTGCCTCGGAAAGCACGTTAAGCCGTTGGTTTCGGCTGTTATTTGTTGATTTTTGACAGTCGTTACGGCTCGTCAGAAGCCCGAAAGTTTGACAATCAGTCTTACCAAGGGGTGTCCGATTACCCAGTTACTGGGTTGTGGAGGTCAGATAGACCATGTAAAATACTGGTATTCAGCTGCATCTGGTTAGACTTGGAGCTGACCCCCATCATAGTTGGGAAAAGGCTAGGTAGATTGATATATGTATTTTTAATACATTCTTTCATTATAATATTAGGTACTTAGCAGGCTAGGTTTATTCTAGTTTATCCAGTTTTACAAATGGATCGGTATAAACTGTAAATTATAAAAGGCCAAGGGAATATGAATCTTATTTACGCTATTTGGATAAGAAAAGGTCAAGGTTGCATGTTTTACAGTTTTTAATATAAATTATAATAGGTAGGTATGCTAATTAATATGGTTGTAAATAACAGTTGACAATATAAATATAGGCCGCAGGAATCCGCTGGGTGCGGGAAGCACAAAACCGGTCGAAGTGGTGGTGCTTGGGGGAGGCCTATGTCCAGCAGTGGACTTCTTTCAGCTGAAATGATGATGATGATGATATAAGTATGATGTTCACCCATTTGAAGTTTAAATCAGTTTGAAGACTTTCAAGGAGGTAGCAGTGTTGGGCATTACACCTATTTTTCAATCAACTGATTACGTGACGTACTTACATAACTTACTTTTTACATCTAAACGTTTGGTTGTTTGGTTTGGTGACCGTAAAGCTGGCGGCTTTCTCGCGCAACGCATCAGCATTGCAATTCAGCGAGGAAATGCCGCCAGCATCCTCGGTACCATGCCTCGAGGGCCTTTTTAGGGTTCCTTAGTAAACAAGGAACCCTTATAGTTTCGCCATGTCCGTCTGTCTGTCTATCTGTCTGTCTGTCTGTCTGTCTCCACTGTAGCTCAGAGACGCTTAGTAGTTGAAAGCTGTAATTTGGCATATGTATACATATTAATCACACCGACAAAGTGCCAAAATAAAATATTTTTTTTAGCGTATCTCCCTTGCACGTGTTATTTTTTTCTCGTCCGTTCAAAAATATTGCAGGTCTGTGAACACCACTTTTCGATTCAAGGATCCATTTGCGTAATATTAAGGTTTAAAGTGCTAATTTTTGTTAGAGTCAAGTGTCCCTCACACTTGACTCTAACAAAAATTAGCACTTTAATTCTTAATATTACGCAAGTAAAGCAGTGCCAGCTAAATGGTTGTTTATGGAGATGTGAATAAATTCATGGCAGTAGTAGAATGAAATTAAAAGGAAATTAAAAATAATGAAATTAAAAGGAAAACTATCACGGCTAAGTAGGCTTTACAAGTTAACGAGTTATAGTCGACCAACTCAAATTTGCAGTTGGAGAATTCACCGTGACATATGTCGATGTATGGGAGAACAGGTTTTTCAACTACAATGTCAAGTTTGTTTTTGGAATAAATTCGTCCCAAGTAATCCCAACTACGGAACCCTTTATTGTGCGTGGTCCGACATGCACTTGGCAGGGTTTTTTTAGGTTTAACTTAGTTTTAATTTATGATTATTAACATTAACTATTTTATTTAGTTAATGTTAATAATTATCTTGTAATTTATTATGTAAATAAAGTTTATAATTTAAAAAAAAAACTTAAAAAATATATCATATTTTTTTTGTAATCTTACGCGATCATCATCATCATCATCAAAGGTGTGCC